>CM032059.1:40873098-42122434 GCA_018831715.1 Matsumurasca onukii | reverse complement strand
TTGTAATAGAACAGTTCAACAAATTTCTGAAAACAACAACAAAATGTAAAATTTTGCTTGTAAGTGTACCTTTAAGAAAAGATGTTTGTAGTTTTGAAAGTAAAATTGTTTCTATCAATGATCAGTTATCAGACTTGTGTTCTAGACATAGCCATGTTTCTTACGTCTCAGTCTCTCACTTTCATGGTCGGCTTTTTACAAGGCATGGTCTCCATCTAAATTCAGCAGGAAAACGAGCTTTGGCCCAATTAATTAGTCGCACAATACTTTCCTGCAACTCACATTCGCCCACTCTCAGTCAAAAGATCCTTTCATCTCAAAACATACCTTTCAAACAACCAATCAAAACCAGAATGTTCCTTCCCTCCAACGTAAGAACTACCCTTCGTTCAAATCAAGTTACTCCCAACAACCTAAACATGAATAGTGCATCAGAATTCCCTCCTCTGAAAGTCCCGACTAGAGTTTTTCACAGATCCGTTAATTCCCCGTAAATAGCACTCTCCCGTTCATGATTAATTCGAAAATTCCATCCAACAGACACCTATGTGTCCAACACCATCATCCACGTCTGAGTGGCCGTCTCCAACTAGTGTGCTGTGTTTAGGTTAGGTTAGGTTAGTTTAGGTTTGGTTAGGTCAGGTTAGGGAATTAGTTCTATTAATTCCCAACCTTTCTTTCAGTAACTGAAATGTATTGTATAAATAATGGTATTATTCAGTAGTAACTTATAAATATACACATAAAGTATTTATCTTTTTTTTAGAATTTATTTGTTAAATTAGGATAAAAATATATGAAAATTAGAAAACTCTCTTTGGGGTTAAAAAAGAGAGTTTTCTATTATATGGGAAGGGGTAAATGTACTTTAATACAGTATTATTAATTCCCAACCTTTCTTTCAGTAGCTGAAAGGTTGGGTATTGTATAAATAATAGTATTATTGAGTAGTAACATAAAAATATACATATAAAGTATGTATCTTTTTTATAATTTATTTGTTAAATTAGGATAAAAATATATAAAAATTAGAAAACTCTCTTTAGGGTTAAAAAAAGATAGCTTTCTATTATATGGGAAGGGGTAAATGTACTTTAATACAGTATTATTAATTCCCAACCTTCCTTTCAGTAACTGAAAGGTTGGTATTGTATAAATAATAGTATTATTCAGTAGTAACTTATAAATATACATATAAAGTATGTACCTTTTTTATAATTTATTTGTTAAATTAGGATAAAAATATATAAAAATTAGAAAACTCTCTTTAGGGTTAAAAAAAGATAGTTTTCTATTATATGGGAAGGTGTAAATGTACTTTAATACAGTAAGGTTAGAAGGTGAGATGTAGCTTATTAGTAAAGCTAATTATTTACATTAATTAGAAAATATTTTTATTCTTCTTGATTTTAATTATAATTTAGATGAATTAATTGAACAATATTAATACTGTAAAGATTTTATAATTTAGTTTAAATAAAATTACTAGTACCTTTTGTATCAGGGTTTATTAATTAATTAAATATTTTTGTTTCTCAAAATTTAAATATCTATTATAAATTTTTTTGTATAAAAATTATAAGTTTAAAAATAGTAACTAAAAGTTGATTGTTGTTTGTATATATCTAGTTATTTTAGACAAAATTTAATTTTAATAAATTAATTTTTATTATTATTTATGTTTTAATTTTTAATTAATTGAAATTTTTATTTAAGTATTTATTTTAATATTTATAAGAAATTTAAAATTTTTTTAAAATTTATAATGATAAAGTTAATATTTATTAATTTTATATTAAATGAATTAGACAACAATTATTAATACTTAGCTGTTTAACCTTCCGTTGTATTTTATCCAACAGGTGTTGTTTATGGGTTTAATAGTTTTAAAACACATTAAATCATTAAAACAAACCTTTATATATACCTTTTATACTAAATCAACCAATTTCCTAAGACAATAGAGTAGATGAAGTGAGTCACACGAGGTCGCGTACGTTGTATTTCATACAACAGTTGTTGTTTGTTTAACTGTTTTAAACTTTAAAGCACGTTAAATCGTTAAAACTACTTTTTATGCCCAGAACAAATTCGGCATCATCTTCTATACCATCGTCGTCCTCACATTCACCTTCTATTTCACTTTCATCCGAAAGACAATTGTCTTCCACGAATTCGTCACTGAATTCAGTTTCATTTCCAAACCTGTACGCATCAAAATCGTCGTCTTCTTCCGAACTATCATTGATAATACGGTCAATCTCACTCATATTAATTCTGTCCGACATTGTAAACACAATTGCACGTAATAATAAAAAATAAACACACAAAGCTTAGCCGAGAAAGCATTGCGGGAGAACGCGCGCGTTGAAAGTACAACAGTCGCGACGCGTGACACTTGCAACTGGCTCTACTACCGACTGACCTTGTCACCTTGACCAGAGTGACAGGCGTCTAGAGAGGGGTTGGGGCGCAGGTAGTTGTCCTTAATACAAATTGTCCACTGTTGTACTTAATACAACAAGCGCGCGTCCCGGAAGGTTAACAAAAACGTTTCTTTTAGAATTATTTTAAAAGTACATTCTGCTTGATGATTAATTAAATGGCCGCAGTATCCTAACTGTGCAAAGGTAGCATAATAACTAGTCCCTTAATTGGGGACTTGTATGAATGATTCTGTATACATTATATATAAATTGATAAATTAACTCTATTTTTTTGTTAAAAAGCTGAATTGTTTTAGTGGGACGATAAGACCCTGTAGAACTTAAATTTAAATTAGTGTAATTATTAATTTTTCTGGGGAAGAATATAAATTTTTAAATTTATTTTTTTATTTCATATATTTATGTTTATATGGAT
Organism: Matsumurasca onukii; assembly: GCA_018831715.1. NCBI lineage: Eukaryota > Metazoa > Arthropoda > Insecta > Hemiptera > Cicadellidae > Matsumurasca > Matsumurasca onukii. Next base: position 42,119,572 of record CM032059.1, on the reverse strand, counting down.
TTATTGAATAATTTTAAGTTAAAGTTACCTTAGGGATAACAGCATAATTTTAATGGAGAGTTCATATTTATGTAAAAGTTTGCGACCTCGATGTTGAATTAAGATAAAGTTAGGGGGTAGATTTTCTAATTATATGTCTGTTCAACTTTTTATTCTTACATGGTTTGAGTTCAAACCGGTGTCGGCCAGGTTGGCTTCTATCTTCTTGTTAATAATTAAATAATTTAGTACGAAAGGACCAATTATTTTATATTATACCCTTTTTTAATACCCTTACCGATCGCGGTTTTATATGATACGTTCCGATCGCCTTTTTTCTGGCGGTACGTTCGATCGCCTTTTTTCACCGACGGTACATTCCGATCACCTTTATAAACCCCACGATACATTCCGAAAGCCGTTCATACCCACGACACTTTCCGATCGCCTTTTTAAGCCGGCGGTACGTTCTGATCGCCTTTTTCAATCCCGCGATACATTCCGAGAGCCGTTTTTTACCCGTGATACTTTCCGATCGCCCTTTTACGCCCGCGATACGTTATGGAGGATGTCCAAGACCTGCGGTACGTTCCGATCTCCTTTCGCCCGCGATACGTACCGATCGCCTTTTTTCACCGACGGTACGTTCCGATCGCCTTTATAAACCCCACGATACATTCCGAAAGCCGTTCATACCCACGACACTTGCCGATCGTATTTTTTTTCCGGCGGTACGTTCCGATCGCCTTTATTCACCGACGGTACGTTCCGATCGCCTTTTTCACCGACGGTACGTTCCGATCGCCTTTATAAACCCCATGATACATTCCGAGAGCCGTTCATACCCATTATACTTTTCATCACCTTTACGCGCGCGATACATACCGATCGCCTTTTTAAGCCGGCGGTACGTTCTGATCGCCTTTTACAATCCCACGATACATTCCGAGAGCCGTTTTTTACTCGCGACACTTTCCGATCGCCCTTTTACACCCGTGATACGTTATGGGGGATGTTTAAGACCTGCGGTACGTTCCGATCTCCCTTTTTCGTCCGCGATACGTACCGATCGCCTTTTACCCCCACGTTACGTTCCGATCGTCCTTTTACCCTCACGGTACGTTTCGATCGCAATTTTTACCCACTTGGTACGTTTCGATCGCCTTTTTAAAACCCACACCATACTTTCCGAGACCTGTTTATTACCCGCAACACTTTCCGATCGCCCTTTTAATCCCGCAATACGTCCCGAGAGATGTTTCAGATCTGCAGTACGTTCCAAGAGGCGCGTTTTATTTAACCCATGTATGGCTTTTGCCGATGATTTAACTTTGTTATGCAGGAGTAAGCAAGGAATGACTTCATTACTTACCAAAGTAGAAGAGTTCTGCCATTGGACAGCTAGATTGTATGGCGATAAAGCCAAGTAATCTGTAAGCTTTATTCCTGGCACGACGGAAAACTGTGTTTGGTCCTACGGATACAGATTTGAAGATTGGTTCATTGAAGGAATTGATAGTGCAATACCTTTTAAGTTTTTGGGAAAGTTCTTTGGACATAGAGGCAAACCAGACCCAACTCATGCAATCACAAATGGATTTCTATCAGATCTAGAAACAGTGGAAAACCTTCCTTTATCTGGCCCTAGGAAGGCCTGGATTTACAATAATCTTCTAGTCGCAAAAATGAACTGGGTTTTGCTGGTTTACGACATTGACAAGACAACCATGAAGAGGCTAGAACTGAAAGCCACTTTGGCCCTAAAGCGTTGGTTGGGACTCCGAAAATGTATGGACCCTAGTATCTTGTACAGGGCAGAAAATAACTTTGGGTTTGGTCTGAAGAAGCGGACTACAGTCAAGAAACAATTTTCAGACACAAGGAGTCACATTTTGAATTCTTCAAGAGATCCCTTTGTGAAGGAAGCTACAATACTGTCTCGGCAAGATTTGGGACCACTTCAGCGAGAAATTGAACGACAAGTTTTTGAAAGGAGCAAAGACAAACCACCAAGGTCTGGGATGGTCAAAGGAAAAGAAGAAGAGTGAAGTGGAAAAAATGAGAGCGGTTATTGAAAGACAAGAAGAATCATTGGCTGTCGTTCATGATGAAAGCCTGCAGATGCAGCATGATTGGCTTATTTTAGGGGAAACTTGCATACCACCAACAGTTATGTGGAACGCTTTCCTTTATGACTGGTCCCCGGAAATGTTAAAATTGTATGCCAATGCAATGCAGAGTACGCTCCCGGATCCAGCAAATTTAAAGAGGTGGGGTCTTGCGAAGATGAGTGAGTGTCCCCTATGTTCTAGAACTCCTGTGAGTGCCAGTCACATCTTAGCAGGCTGCCCAATAGCTTTGCTTGATGGACGTTATACATGGAGGCATGACAAGGTACTTTGCATCATACGAGAAGCTTTGAGTCTGGCAATGGCCTTGGCGAAGAAACACCCAGAAAAAGGACCCAGCATTCGGTTTGTCAGAATCAAAGAACATCAAAGTGTCCCGACATAACTGCTATCTCTAGAAAAATTAAAACAATAATTCTGATAGAACTGACAGTCCCCTGGGATACCAACATCCCAAAACAACATGAAGCCAAATTGAATAAATACTCTGATTTGTGTTCTGGGATCAGACAAAAGGGGTTTAAATGTCACTGTTATGCAGTTGAAGTGGGAGCTAGAGGACTTCCCGCCAAATCATTATATGGTTTGTTAAAAGAACTTGGCCTTAGCAGAAGGCAAACAAACCTATTCTTACAAAGAATTTCCAAGGCAGCCCTTGAAGCATCTTATAGGTTGTGGTTGAGAAGATCTGAGCAGTGGTTGCCCGGTGAGGGGAGAGTTGCGGCCGCACAAAGCGCTTTAACCCTCCAAGCCAGGTCTCAAGTTCTGGGCCGGAAAATAAGTAATTCTGATCAGGAATTGACATCTTGGTGGGCCTCTTAGGAGTGAGACCACTTTATGCTCTGCAAAATTTAAATTCAAACGCATGACTTTATGATCGCCTTTTTAGGCTCACGATATTTTCCGAGAGGCATTTCAGATCCACGGTACTTTACGCCTACCATTTTATACCCGAAATACATTTTGACGGTCGTTTCATGCCCGCGGTACGCTCCGAGGATCTAATTATGCCTGTGATACGATATAAGGGCCGATTTTTCCCGGTTACACCCAGAATTCACGCATATTTCCCAGTACTTATTACTCCCGCATAATTCCCGGTCTGTGGCCACCCTGTGATCTTTTTTTTGACCCATTTCAAGGTAACTGCTAGGACAGTTTTTATTCTAAGTTTGTACATCTATGAGACTATTCTTTTCTGTTTGACAAAATGTGATTCAGTTCAAGGTTAGCAAGTTCACAAACACAGTAATAGGCAAACTCATAAACATTTAGACAAAATTCTCATAGATTACACATTTATGGAAAGCTTCCATCACAGGCAGGTGCAAAATTGTTTAATAAACTACCAAAAAACATTAAATCTACTGAAAATCTGATCTCATTAAAAAGAAAGGTTAAGAGCTTATCTAGTGGAAGGCTTTTCTGTTAGGGCATTTTCAGGTCAGGCTTTAAATTATGATAGTTAAATTATATTATAAGTTTAACTAGGTTTTGCAATACTCTTACTAGTGGCTTAATTTTGTTTTATTTTAAATATTTAATTGTACTTGTGTTTTTTGCTACCTTTTTTTGTGGTTTTTTGTTACCTTGCCAACAAAATTTTAATTCTAAGGGGCTTGACTGTAAAAGAATGTATTACTTCTTATAGGTCTTAATTTGTATAAACGCTAAAAAGCTAATTTATTACTAAAGAAATTTGAAGACAAAAATGTTTGGACGGAACCGGGACTTGAACCCGGGTCTCCCGCTTGCGGTTGGGTCCAAACATTTTTGTCTTCAAATTTCTTTAGTAATGTATTACTTCTTAGAGACAACAGTAATTTAGGGAGTAAAAAAATAGCTTAGCAATAAATTCATTACAAGGAAGTATTTTCCATTTTATTTGAAATACTTCAAAATATTTTCTTCACAATGAAAATTGTTACATTTGTACAACCATATACAATTTTGTATCATGTTTTTGTGTGGCAAAAGACTACTCTTGCACGAAATTTTACAATTTTCTGTTAAATCTATGTTAATTAGCATATATTTCTCTACAATAATCTAGGCATACATTATGAATTAATAATATGATAATACACTTATAGCAAGATGAGATTATAGGTTTACGAATTTGCTTCACAGTAAAAAAAAGAACTAAATCAACAACCTAATCATGAATAGGTTTTGGTGATAAATTTGGATAAACAAAACAACTATGCTCCTATGTTTGAACTAAAAAAGTAAGTTTTTGTTCTAAGTTATGCCTCTAACTGTTCCACAATAGTGTAAAAAACAACTATAAACTACAGAAATCATAAATATGAGAAAATTAAATGAAAGAATTCAAATTAGAACTAAAAATCAATTAAACCTATTATTATTATTAAAAGTGTAATTTTTGTGGTTTAAATAAAATAAAAATATTATTTTTTGAAATCCCACAGCACCAAGAAATAAACTAAATTTTGTTAAAACCAGATGGCAGTGCAGTTGATTCTGTACATTATTCAATAAATCAAACTGGAACTGTAGGGAAAGGGTTTGAGTTACTTAGATCTATTTTAATTAACCAAAAAATCAGTTTGAGAATTGACAGAAATGTGGGCATTTCTCTGTTTAAAACAAGGCACATATAACGAACTACTTACAATATGATACATAACATTAAAAGTATATTCCTACATACAGTGGATGAATACAATAATTACACATTCTATTAACTTGATTAACATTAATTAATGGATATCGAACTAATCTAAGGAAGCAATAGAGAGCAAACTATAAAATAATACTTGGGGAGGTCTCCAGTTCAGCCAAACACTCGGAAACAATATTTTAACAATCAAGCATTCAATAATTTATCCTTGCGTCAATAACGTTGATAATAATTAAGTTTTATGTAGTCAATTGACATTTTACCAGTTGAACCAGTAGTGCATTTCATTGAAATTAAACAGAGGAAATTTAGTATTAAAACCATGTAGAAATATGATATAATTTATTTATATAATAAACTGTAGTTAATTCAAAAAATAGAATGATTTCCCGTGGGAGAGAAACAAACATCTCTTTCTCAAGCTTACAAACAAAACAATTTACTAGATCCTTGTTTATTCTAATATGATACAATATATACACTAACTGTATACAGTAAGTAGTAAGGGCAAGCACAGGCTGGAGACCCCCTCCCCCTGCTTTCCTCTCTAGGCTTCTTTGCTCTGTGGGCTCCTCGAACCAGTTTATACACTTCTGTTACAGATACATTAGTTTTAAGAAATCGTTGTGCTTCACAGATTGTAATATTATTGAAGTAGGTTTGAAGATTAGTTCTATTAAACACTTCTAGAACAGCAAACATTAAATATTGACAAAGTAGTTTAAATCCATAAGAGTATGCATTGATAAATAAACCAGAGCTTACTAAAACTTCCAAACCTATGCAGCAATTATTTAAAATAGATGATTATATCAACTTTCACAGTTTCAAATGAACCAGTCAATCCAATAAAAACCCTTTTAAAAAGATTCAGCTAAAAATTACAGTGAATGATAAAACTTTAAAATAATAGTATTTACTATTTAGTAAGACTTATTATTAAATAAAACACTTACCATAATAAAATCTTAAAATAAGTTATAAAAATCAAGTTCATGCTTGTTTTGATGAGATTATTACACATTAATTATTGAATTAGTACGTTCCAATCGAACACATAAAATAAAGCTGTATCATTATATGATCTTTTGCAGGAGTTTTACACATACTTTAAATTTTGAAAATGGTCAAAATTAACTTAGTATTCCAAACACATTGTACTATTTTTTATTTGTCATAATACACAATAGTAGGTGAGAGAATAGATTAAAATGATCAAACCCAAATCAGCACAGTTAATCAATCCCTCCTTTACTACCATGAACCCTACAATCCTAATTAACACCCAATAATTGTGCAAATTTAGATAAAGAAGAAATACATAACATAACCTAAAACCTGAAGCTAGGAATTCAATTATTTCATTATTTGAACTTATGGAATTTATATTCAAGCCATTCCCTCAAACACAAACAAATCCAAATGGTCATCTCGATAAAATTGTTATAAAATAAACATCAAGCTTTCATAATGTAAAATCAAAACTAGTAACTAGGAAAACGTAGAAATGTTGACATGTACAACCAGTAGACATAAGGTGCACAACACTTTACATATTATGAGACAAAATGTGCAAATTTTAAACACTATTTTTACACACAATATCTTAGATAATATCGATAATTATATATGTATATACCACTTAACCTTGAATAGCCTAAACATGAATCAAACATTCAATGATAAAAGCAAATTATAGACAAGTTCAACACGAAGTGCAGAAAACCTTTACATCAGTCTTAGTAACGTTAGGTTTCCGACCGGTTCGGTGAAGATGGCCGTCGTTGTTTGCCGAACCGAACACAAGACTGGACCTTGCTAGCCGAACCCAAACATTCAAACCAACGTGCTTAGATACAGAAATCAATTTAGATGCACAACGGTTTGAGTTTAAATATTTTAATAATTAAAACTTGGAAACGTACAAATCCTAACTTGGCCCGCCTCTAATAATGTAACATATTTATAAGTAACACAATCTATATAATACATTGTACAAAAACCATGTCAGCTTTACATTCTACAACTTAGATAAAAACTGTCTTTATTTCCAATTTACAATATTTATTTACAAATTTCATAGGAACGGGGTGATTTAATTATACTTAAATTACAAAAAATACAATTTGTTCAAGTGTACAAGACGTAAGAGGTGGGCCAAATGAGGGGAGATCCGTGCGTTCCGTATATACAGAGCCAGAGCTTTAATATACACAAGTCGGAATGATGAGACTACAGAATCTTAGCCTAGTATAAAAGGGGGCCAGACTATTTTAACTATACAACTTGAGCAAAGTGCAAGGGCTGCAGTGCCAAAACCCAAAACTTTGGTCCAGATGAGAATTTCTAAAACTTGACCAACTGTGAAACAATTTAAAATCAACTGGTTAGTAAAATGTTCAAGTGTAATCAATGATTAAAAGCTGGAGAATGTGAAATGTGTGAAAGTAGACTTCATTGTGACTACTCACTACCCTTTGAGAAAGAAAATAATAGTATTAGCAAATTTGTTGCTAAAAGTTAAGCTAAGTTTAGTGGACAAAGCAAAAGTTTTCTAATGTTGAATTCCGTGCTTTAACACTTGTTCTTAAAATGTGTCAGTAAAGTCGAGGACTACTGAAAAAAGGTTGAACTTGTGGCAAACTTCTGTGATTTCTCAATTTGTATTAAGTATCAATCATAATATATACACTAAGGTAATCCTACAGCTTTTTTTACAATAATTAGTAAGGTTGTAACAAAACACTTGGTCCAATTCTATATAAAAATTATTATTTTACAAACTAAAGTAACCTGACCTTTTTGACAGCTGTACAACTATTTACGTAGTATGTACAAACCTAACTAACTTTTAGCGACAAATGAACAACGAGGATGGGGACAGGCTGGGGTCAACTTAAAGGCTCAGGGTGGAGTGTATCTAGAGGACTCCGTTAGTGGGGGGGCCGATGGGTCCGAGATCGGATACGACATTGTTAGACTTCATGAAGAACTTCTCGAGTTTGGCAATGATGTGTTTGCCGTAGGTGTACTTGCGCAGAGAGGCAAAGTGAGGTCTGATCTTGTGCATCAGCACTTTCCGCTGAGCTGCCTCACACACGTCTAACATCTTCTGCACCACATAGTTGGCGTACTGGTCCTTCATCATCACATGCAGAGCACTTCAAACATACAAATTCCACATTAATTTCTCAAATATTTTATTTAAGAGGTGGCCGGATAGAGCCCGAACAGCGTTCAAATGGGATAGGGAATTTAATATAGGATAATTTACAAACTGTGTTTTACGTAGGATAATGAACTGAAACGTTGAATGTTTTTCTGGGCATTAGTGCTGCTGCATATAAAAAAGAAAAACATGAGTTCGGTTATAAAATAGAGTTTTACAAAATTTGAGTGCTATGCTCTTATGGAAAAATCCAGTTTTTAGTTCAGAAGTACAGAATTTATTTGATGACAAAAGTAAAAGTTTAAATGTGTATATGAAGCAGCATCAATAGATCTATGCTTCCCCACATTTTCACATTTGAGTCAATTAACTTGCCTAAAACGTAGTTCGCAGTTTTTATCCCATGTTATAAGCGGTACTGAGTTGGACCTGCGGCCGCTCTATCCGGCCCCTTCTTAACATAGTTTTCTCATCAAATCTTATTAGAAATATAGAGTAGTAAGTCATGCCGACTAAACCGTTTCAGAAAAGTGAAATACGATGCTAAGCTTGAAATGAAAAATATTAGCACCAAGCTTTTGCTTACAGAGATAGATGATGCAGTCCCCATCCCCAGTGGTGGTTACTATCACAATAGAGCCCCAATCCATATAATCAAAAATACAGATTATGTGCAACAAATATAGAAAATTTGTACTACAAGAAGTTAACAGTAAAAGAATATAATCTAGGTCTTCAGGTTCACACCGCGTCAAAACATCACAATAATTATGTTGTTTTGACGCGTTGTGAACCTGAAGATTATAGTTGTGACACTGGCCGCGAAAGCCTGAGAGTTAAGTAAAAGAATACTTGATGAACTATATTTACTTGTCATTAAAGCCGCAGACTTCTTCAATGAGGATGGCTCTTTCAGCGCGAGTAGCATGGGTGACACACTTCTCAACCACATTGGAAGCGAACTTGTGTTGGGACAGAGCCAGAACCTTGCCTCGCACTGCCGCAATCAACAGCGACTTGTCCTCTGGCTTCCCATGTTCTGCAAACACAAGTATTGTTACAAACAGTAATTCTTGTACAAAACCATCATAAAAGTTTGAAAACAAACAATTACCAACCGTTTCATAAAAACCTTGACAGTTCATTTCATCTCTTTTCTCTTACATAATCTGGTCAATCCTCAGAAAATTAACTATTTTAACATTGCATAAAAATGAATTATTTTTTCAAGGAATAGAAGGAGAGCAGGCTCATCTGGATAAAGAAGAAATAACATAAGAGGCCTAGTGCCCTTCTTCTTACATCAAGACATTATTTTCCTTCATGAATACCAATTAACAATTATTTACAAGCTAGTTATGTGAACATTTTTATTTCAACTAGGGGTGTGCGAGTACTCGATTATTGAGTCCGAGTATTTACCGATACTCGAACTCGGTTCGACCTGATCGGTAAAGCTCGAAATTTGGTCGAGTGATTTGCTACAAACGGTATCGAAGTCGTGAGATTTCACGGAGAGCGTTGGCGAGTCATAACTTCATGAACTGTAGCGAGAGTGTGATTTCACCGCGGGCGTTAGCGAGAGTCAAGAGATCGCTTGAACGGTATCGAAGTCGTGATTTCACCGCGGGCGTTAGCGGGAGTCAAGAGATTGCTTCGAACGGTATCGAAGTCGTGATTTCACCGCTGGCGCAGCGGAGTCAAGAGATCGCCGAGCGGTATCGGTCGTGATTTCACCGCTGGCGCATGAAGTCAAGAGACGCTGAAACGGTATCAAGTCGTGATTTCACCGCTGGCGTTAGCGGAGTCAAGAGATCGCCGAGCGGTATCGAAGTCGTGATTTCACCGCTGGCGTTAGCGGGAGACAAGAAAAACGGTATCAAGTCGTGATTTCACCACGAGCATTGGCGGAAGATAAGAGATCGCCGGAACGGTATCAAAGTCGTGATTTCACCGCGGGCATTAGCGGTGTCAAGAGATCGCCGAGCGGTATCGAAGTCGTGATTTCACCGCTGGCGTTAGCGAGAGTCAAAGATCGCGAAAGCGGTATCAGTCGTTATTTCACGGGCCTTAGCGGTAGTCAAAGATCGCTTGAGCGGTATCGAAGTCATGATTTCACCGCTGGCGTTAGCGGAGTCAAGAGATTGCTTGAACGGTATCGAAGTCGTGATTTCACCACGGCGTTAGCGGAAGATAAAGATCGCCGAAGCGGTATCAAAGTCGTGATTTCACCGCTGGCGTTAGCGGAGTCAAGAGATCGCTTGACGGTATCGAAGTCATGATTTCACCGCGGGCGTTAGCGGGAGTCAGAGATCGCTGCAAACAGTATCGAAGTTGTTATTTCACTGCAAGCCTTTGTAGGAGTCAAGATATCGCTGCGAACGGTATCGAAGTCGTGATATCAAAATAAAAAGTTTTGCCTTGGAAACAAATACTGCTCTGGGGATAAAACTGCAGAAAACATAACATAAAGTTATAAAGTTAAGTCAACTTTTGTGGATTTAATTTATTTAATGTTTTATTTTGGTTTTGGTTAGATTTTTACTATTTTTTCCAGCGCTAACAAAGTCTTTCTTTCGTTTTGTTTCGTGAGGGTTTTATGTGATATATTTAATGTATGTGTTCATAACTAATTAATTTAAATAGTAAAATTTGTCAAAAAGTCTCCAAAATGAGCTAGTTTTTCATAGTGATACGATAATACTCGGCTCAAACTACAAAAAATGATACTCGCACACCCCTAATTTCAACCAATCTTGTTCGATTGTTTTAACACTTGTGACATGACAATGGCAAGCAGTGAAGACTTACCGAGCACATGTTGGATGACATAGTTGCCGTACTGGTCTTGGATCAACTGGTCAGTGTGTTGATGCAGCTCCTCTAGTATAGGGGATGTCTGTTCTGGAGTGCAATGTTCAAGAATGCGTTGAATCACACGACAGCCGTACGGGTGAGTAGATAGAGCAAACACCTAAACACACATTATAAACTAGTCATGGGTCAAATTCGAATCGCAAATCCCAAATCTACCGAATATTAGGTAGAACTTCAAATTCAAGATTCGGTCGATTCATGGTGAATTTCCAAATTTGAATTTGATCAAATATACGGCATGCAACTATAAATTGGCTTGCGTACGCGAATATTAGACCTAATAGGCGTAGTTTTAGATTTATCAGTTAATTTTATAAGAATAGGAGCTGCCTGTCTTATTGCGACAAGTTTGGCAGTCATAGGCAATAGTCATTTGCCACTACTACACTAAAACGTATTCCTTGTTTGACGTAAAAACAATTGTTAGTTATGAGTTATATACAGGGTGATTCAAGAGGTTTATTTTAAAGTTGGTACCCCTTCTTTATTTATGAAGATAAACAGCTGATATTTTTAAAACTGCTTTGTTAACCTTTGACATTTGTTGTTATGGAGCGGTTTTCAACTAAACAGCGAATTTTGATAGTCAAAACATTTTTTAGAAATGGTGAGAGTTTTACCAACACTGTTCGTGCCCTACGAAATGACTTTGGTATTCATAATCGCCCATCACGTGCTGAAATTGCAAAATTAGTCAACAAATTCAATACTACCGGATCAGTGTTAGACGTCAAAACACCTCTTCGTCCTCGTAATGGTCGATCGGCTGAAAACATTGCTGCAATAAGTGCTAGTATTGCGGACAGTCCTTCAACCTCAATTCGACAACATTGCGAGCAGTTGGATCTGAACTACAATACAACTCAAAGGATTTTAACTAAAGATCTGCATTTGCATGCCTACAAGATTCAATTAACTCAACAAATAAATCCTACAGATCATCGCGCGCGTCGTGAGTTTGTTGAATGGGTGTTGGAAAACAACGCCGTCGATGACAATTTTGCAAAGAAAATCATTTTCTCTGATGAAGCTCATTTTCAACACAACGGGTACGTTAACAAGCAAAACTGTCGTATCTGGGGACTTCAAAACCCTCAAGTTATCTAGGAAAAGCAAATGTATCCAAAAAAAGTAACTGTTTGGTGTGCGTTTTGGGATGGCGGCGTGATTGGACTGTACTTTTTTGAAGATGCGCTTGGTGTTGCTGTCACGGTTAATGGAGAACGTTATTGGAAAATGATAAATAATTATTTTTGGCCACAGTTAGAGACTATCATCAACGACAATGGAAACTATTGGTTTCAGCAAGACGGTGCCACCTGCCATACTGCCGAGGAATCAATGAAGCTGCTTCACACGAAGTTTCCTGGCCGGGTACTATCCCGCTTTGGTGCCCAACACTGGCCGGCAAGATCCTGTGATTTGACTCCAATGGACTTTTTTCTCTGGGGGTACTTGAAGGACAAAGTGTATGTTAATAAACCGACTACCATTGTTGAGCTTAAAGCAGAAATCGGCGTGTTATTGATGAAATACCCCAGAGATGACCAGAAAGGTAGTGGAAAACTTCATCAAAAGAGTCGAGGTCTGCCAGGCTGCTCGGGGTGGTCATCTCAATGATATAATTTTTCACAAGTAATGTCAAACTGTAACCAACTAGTTTTCATAAAAATATTAACATTTTGAAAAAAAAAATAATTCGTTTTATTTTAAATTTAAAATGTAACCTCTTAGTGAATTACCCTGTATAAATAACTAGGCAAAAACGGTTTCTGTGCATAGACAATGTGAATTGATTTATAAACTAGCAGTGGATGATAGTAGTAGTTAACGTTAATAGTTGTAACGTTCCCAGTTCTGAGAAAAAATTGATTCTCGGTTCTAACTCAAGTCATATGTCTAAACTTGCAAACTTTTCGCGTGACATGTGTGAGCTCTCAAGTGAATAAAGAAGAAAATAAGGAATGTCAGTAGAGATCAATAGTTCTCTTTTCATATCAATTGGACTACAAAATGAAGAACAAAAGAAATCTTAAGGAGGGAAAAGTTCAAAAATAAAATGGAGACACTAGAATAGAAGGAATGTGGGGAAGAAACAACTAACTAATAATAGTTTCCCTAACAAAAGCTACCCTCTTTATACTGTGAATACATCTTATTTTTAAGTGTTTTTTTAGTGTATTTAACAGTGAGAACATATTTTTGAATCATGACTAAAACTAACCTGTCCTTGGAAAGCATTTATGATGAATTGAAGAGCGTGAGGATCAACACACTCGATGCATTTCTGGACAACGTGGTTGCCATTCTGATCCTTGACACATTTCAAGACATGACCATCAAGCTCACGCACAATTTCTACTTGGTGCTCCCCGGAGATGGATTCTAGTGCTTTCTGAATCACTCGACACCCGTACATCTGAAGAGCCAAAGGCAACACATGCCCTCTAACCTAAAGCACATAGAGTACATATTACAAACGTATATAATATTAGGAAATAATCTAAATATAAACAACCTTTTATGAGATTATGTTGTTGTGTTAAATAACCAGTCTGATCTAGTTTAACTGATGAGACTACCAAATTTCTGGGGGAAAAATAGACTGGTTTTCCAAGACAATAAGAAGTCTGACACAGCAAAATTAGGGTGTCCATTAATCCATAAAAATAAAATCTCTGTTTTTTCTAAAAGTCAAGATTTGAAAAACTAGTTATCAAAGTTGAAAACATTCATTTTAGTATAATTTAATAGTTATAGTTACTCTCGCCACTAGTTTCAAAAGTTGTAGTTACTTCAGTGGTCTATTTACTTCAGCCATTTCACTCCCCCAATAGCTTTTGAGCGCCATTCAACACTCGCAATGGCTTCCCAGTGTCTTTCCACTTGCACGATCATTTCCAAATGAATTTTTAGTCCTACAATAATTCGTTTCTAGTGCTGTTTAGGCCACACAATACGTCACCACTACCAAAAATCCAAAAGGAATCTTATTCCTGCAAATTCCACTATAACCAAAACTCTGATAAGATAGCTATTCCCCGGTTTTATGCAGAAGTTCACAGCTTATTCACCGTTGGCTACATTCATTGTTTATTACAGTCCAGTGTACACCACGAAATTGGACAAGGTATAACAAATCGTAGTTTAGTTTACAAGAAAATATTATGAACTTTTCAGACACTTCAGGAGAACATATTTTTCCTATGTTTTGGAGAGTTAAAAAACTCCACCCATTTTCAAGAACCTAAATTAATCTGCATTATTGTAATTACACTTTTACAGCCTCAAATCTACAAAAAAACCATTCATACCTAAGCTCTGCTACATTTTCCTATTGGAAAAATACAAATAAATTATTTTTATTAGAAAGTGTAGCCGAGCTAAGCTATGTTTGGTTTTTCCTTAATTTAGGCTATTTCTAGTTTAGGCTGTGAAAGTGTAATTTTCCAAATTCCCGAAAAATAAGGAGTAGTTTTTCTCGTGAAGTGGCAGAAAAGTTGAAATTATATTTTCTTGTAAATTTGTTATTAATATGTGAATCTTAATTAATATTATGACTTTTTACTCACAATTTAATGATTAAGGAGGGTATTGTTTAAAGTTATACCTTCAAAAATACTTTTTTGATTATTGTACTTTGTTCTAAGTCTTGTCCGAAAATGTGTTTGCTTGGAATTGTACTTAGTCGTGCCCAAAACAGTATTAATAATCAATATAACAGTAAACACCAAAACACTTACTTTTTGGGCCAGAGTGGTTTTCTGCTCGGCTGTGCCAAATTCAAAGAATTTCTGGATCACATAGTTGCCAAAAACATCGGTCATCAGATTGTAGGCTGCGGCAATGATCTCTGAGAAGACGAGCTGTTTTTCAGGAACAGTGGCTCGCTCTAGTTTCTGTTGGATGAAGCGAGAGCCATGCTGGTCTTGAGAGAACTCGACTATGTGATTGGCTAAGTCTCGCAGTTGCAGACTAGGGTAGCGATTGTTGCGGAAATCCTCTAACAGTCGGCTGCGGCCTGTAGACTTGGCTTCGAGGGGAGATGTACCACCTCCGCCGAGTGTGCGAGGAACACTACCACCAATCTTAGCAAAGAGTGAGTTGGTGCCGAGCATAGTGCCGGCCGTGCGGAACTTGGTCATGGCCTCAGCTCCCGGGGCCGCGGACAGCAGGGTGCGAGTAGCGGGAGTAGTGAGTGCTCCCAGTTGCAGGCTGGCAGACGAGCCTAGTGCAGGAGGTGGCGACACAGAGCCTGACGCGAGACCGGGCGGACTCGGACTGGCTGTCACTGTCCCTGCATACAGCGCACAATTAATAACACTACAAACACTGTCCAGTCGCGTGTGGCCCAACAGTGGAATATCGTTATTCACACTTTGATTGACAGAGTCAAGTACTGTGAAGATTACGAGGGACACCAAAAGATAAAACTCTGATTGTATACAAGTGCCACCCACTTAGCAGTTCTATTTTGTTTGTTTATTTAATAAATGTAACAATGCAAGGGTGTTGTTCCTAAAAAGAAACCAGTCGTATGTATAAAATATTGTTGAAGTTACAATAAATACTTCTAGGCTATTTTAGCCTTTAGCAAATTGCTGAATTTTGTTGTACATTATAGCCATGCCCTTAACTAAAGGTTTTTTATAGTAACAGTGACAAAATAAGGAGTTTTTCCTGTTGACTTTCCCCCTAAAGCTATATAGTATATATGCCACTACAACGCTGATTACTATATGTATTATGTATTTAGCTTATACAGTTTTTATCAACTATAATGGTAGAACTAACCAAGAGCGCCATAACTCTGAGGCCACTTCTGTCGGCCATATTCAAGAGAAGGTGAAAATGCTGAGGTATTGCGGTCAAATGAATCTCTCCTTCCTGTGCTTCCTGTACTAAGCCCCAAACCTGCAACAAATTATTTATCAATGAATAGTCTGGCAATTATTATGAAATTTCAGGAGACGGCAATACCAGAGGACTGGAGGTCCTTCTGTAGCAAGTCAAAAGTTAATAATTATCAACACAAAAAATGCATTTTAAGTTTTAACTCTGTATTTGGTTTCACAGTTATCGTCGTACCACTTGTTTTTAACTATTTATAAGTTGACAAAAGTGGAATTGCAACTATATAAAAGGGGAAATCACATGATGCATGCGATAAAATGTTTGGATGTAAAAATGTGTTGACATAAATTAAGTTAGTAATTTTTATTTATAATAATTTAATACATGAATCACTTAATATCCCAACAAACTTTGACAAAACATTATCCAAAACTTGAAATTGAACAACTCTGCACTACTTTGCACATATAATTCAGAGAATGCATAAAGGAAATTTTAGTTTTTAACCGTACAAGGTTCTTCACATATGTTGCTACAGTTTGACGAGCGGTATAAAATATACAGGGAGTGAGCATTGCACTTCAAAGCTTTTTATTCAAAAAATAAAGACGAATCCGTCTGGTTTAGAGTTGGGACTATGTTGGTTTCATGTATGTGTACACTATATGTTTGGACAAGCAGATGCGACGGGGGCAGGGAGATGCACAGAGACATGCAAGCTGTGCTAACCTGCGCCCAGAGACGAGAGACTGGAAGTTAGAGAGGCGAGGTTAGTAGAATAGCCAGGGGCAGCAGACGCAGACTGTGGTAGGCCTACACACGTACACAGGCTGGGTTAGTAACCATACACACACACAAGCTCACACACAGTAACATACTGAGGGCACACACCTGCGCCCAGAGACGAGAGACTGGGGGTGAGAGAGGCGAGGTTAGTAGATAAGCTAGGGGCTGTGAACCCAGACTGTGGCAGACCTACAAACGCTGGGTTAGTAACCATAACACACACACACAGTAACAAACTGAGGGCACACACCTGCGCCCAGAGACGAGAGACTGGAGTTGAGAGAGGCGAGGTTAGTAGATAAGCTAGGGGCTGCGAACCCAGACTGTGGCAGACCTACAAACGCTGGGTTAGTAACCATACATACACACACACAGTAACAAACTGAGGGCACACACCTGCGCCTAGAGACAAGACTGGAGGTGAGAGAGGCGAAGTTAGTAGATAAGCTAGGGGCTGCGAACCCAGACTGTGGCAGACCTACAAACCCTGGGTTAGTAACCATACACACACACACACGGAGAAACAAACTGAGGGCACACACCTGCGCCCAGAGACGAGAGACTGGAGGTGATAGAGGCGAGGTTAGTCAGGGTGGCCACAGAAGTAGCTCGGTAAAATTCACGCATATTTCCCGGTTTTTCCGGCAATATACACATTTTCCGGTGCACTTCCACTGTTACAGAGGACCGTTTTCGCCCACAGTCTGCACCAATCCTCGTTTAAAGTCCATGAGCTTTCCGATCGCGCGGTTTCGCTCCAGCGATGCGTTTGAGAGCGTGTTAGACCGGTTTGTCGATCGCCTTTTACGCCAGCGGTACATTCCGATCGCATTTTTCATCCCCATGATACATTCCGAGCCGTTTATTACCAGCGACACTTTCCGATCGCCCTTTTACGCCAGCGGTACATTCCGATCGCCTTTTACGCCAGCGGTACATTCCGATCGCCTTTTCACGGCGGTGCGTTCGGTCGCCTTTTAAACCCACGATACATTCCGAGAGCGTTTATACCAGCGACACTTTCGATCGCCCTTTTACGCCAGCGATACGTTATAAGGGATGTCAAGACCTGCGGATGCGTTCCGATCGCCCTTTTAGATCGCGATGCATACCTATCACCTCTTCGCCAGCGATGCGTTCCGATCGCCTTTTAAATCCACGATACATTCGAGAGCGTTTATTACCTGCGACACTTTCCGACTACCATTTCGCCCATAATACGTTTTGACGGTCGTTTTATGCCACGATACGATATAAGGGCGATTTTTCCGGTTACACCCAGAATTCACGCATATTTCCCGGTACTTATTATTCCCGCACAATTCCCGGTTTTCCCGGAATTCCCGGTCTGTGGCCACCCTGTTAGTAGATAAGCTAGGGGCTCCGAACCCAGACAGTGGCAGACCTACAAACCCTGGGTTAGTAACCATACACACACACACAGTAACAAACTGAGGGCACACACCTGCGCCCAGAGACGAGAGACTGGAGGTGATTGATAAGGTTATTGGATAAGGACTACTGATTAGACCTACGTACAGAACTACTTGCATAAAACCTATATGGAGGCTCAGACCAACAAAAAGGAACCAAACTCGAATTTTAATACTACTAACATCAGAATTCATTCACTAAACATGTCCACTTACTTGTCTAGCTTAGCCTATAAAAATTATTTATTAAACATTTCTAATAGTACAGTACCAGGGTGTCCCCCTGAACCCTGAAAATAGAGTGCATGGTTTTTAAAAATGTTTCAATGTGTATAAGGTTAAATAACTTAGTTTAAAACTCATTTCAACTATTGAAATACCATAGCTATTTCCACCTCTTTTTTTCAAAAGTATTTAATACTTTGGCGGCTTTTTATATGTCCTGTCTCAGTCCCGCAATCCCTTCCGAGGGCCATTCCATATTTGCAATACATTCCAAACGCTATTAAAGTCATGCCTCTTATGTTCAAAATGCCGGTTTAATCCCGAAATTATCTGCAAAAAAAAACTACAAGACGTTTAATTCCAGCAAATTTTACTGGCAAGAGTAACTATGACTCTTGTATAGTAGCTATTTCACAGTGTAATGCAGAAAATGTTCACGGCTTTTTTCCAGTATATTCACAGTTGGCTACATGCACAGCTTATTCCTGATTTTTACAATCAAGTTGACATCCTGAATAATGAATATGTATGTAATGTCTGTGGGTCAGAGTAATCATAAAATAAATTTAAGCATTTTCAATTCGTGTTCACTTTTTTTGATTGTATTAAAAATGTAGGACTCAAACTTAAAATAATATGATACAACACTGAGCTGTTTGTTAGCGTACCTGACATGGTGGTGCCATTGGCGGTGGGAGTGCTGTAAAGAGAGGCGGGTTGGTTGCCGCCGTACATGGTGCTGGGGGGTGTTGTGATCTGCTGTGTCTGGGAGCCGAGCAAACGCATGGAGCTCCCGGGAGTACCAGCGTTGACCAGCACTGGCGCCGGTGACACCAGACGCATTGTCTGTGGCGCTCCTGCGGAGATCCCACGTATCACCATGCTGCCGTTCTGGTCGTAGTATGCAGCGGGGATCACCTATACACATTCACCACTGTGAATCCACACTTCAGAGCAAGTTATGCAGGAAAGTTTATTCTTAACAAAAGATATTTACTTACATAATTTTGTATAAATTACAACAACTTCTGATATTATGTTAATAACTTTATTGGGAAATCTTTCACAAGGGATGTGATAATTTCGGACTAAGATATAATATAAAAGTGGTTGATATTTAATTTTGAAAAAATATATAATTATAAGTTTCAATAAGGTTTTAATTTGTTATAAATGCTAAATAGCTAATTCATTACTAAAGAAATTTGAAGACAAAAATCTTTGGACCAAACTGAGACATGAACCCACGTCTGTCTCTAGTCAAGTCCCGGTTCGGTAAACATATTGTTGTCTTCAAATTTCTTTAGTAATAAATTAGCTATTTAGCGTTTATACAAATTAAGATCTATGATAAGTCATTTGACACAGTATTTAAATTCTGTTTGTAACATTTCCAGCTTGTTGATTTAAAGCCGCTATTGACAGTCACATGTTTTGGATAAACATTCAGATTTAAATACCTACTTTTCTTAATTTGACAGCATAAATAGTTGGGCCGGATGGTGTAGTGATCAGCATAATCGCCCGGCTAGCGAGAGACCCGGGTTCAAGTCCCGGTTCGGTCCAAACATTTTTGTTTTCAAATTTCTTTAGTAATAACTTTTAATAGGGCATACTTCAAAAATATAGTCAACTCTCGATCAACCCTATCGGATTAACCGCGACACCAACTGGAAAAAGTGCAATCCCTCACAAAACAGATGATAATAGTTTCCCATGTGATCTTGACTCCCCTGTAAATAATAGTCCAAAAATAGCAATTCTCCCCAACTCACAGATAAATCTAGGCCGATAATTGAAGGTTTTGACAGTAGTATAAGAGGGCATATAATATTCTGAAGTGCGGTTGCAGGAGTTGTTTTTGTTATCGGAGTAGTTAATGGTGATTGCGAAACGATGTCTACTAAACGCAAACGGGTCGTATTGACAATACAGCAAAACTCAACATGATGCAAAACATTGATTGTGGTTCAACAGTAAACAAATGTGCAACCACTATAACATTGAGCATTCGTGATACAACGGTATCACGGTGATATACGAAAGTAAGATAACAGCATAAACATTAACAATACTCCGTTGCCATCTTGTCGCTATTTTCTGGTTGCTGTGGTAACCAAGTCACGTGACTTGACAAGAGTTTGACGCTAGCGCTGCTGATGGCTCAGTAGTTAACTAAAACCGTGGAACCAAGGCTACCGTAACGCTGTGCGCAACTGTGCGGTGCTAAAATACATGAGTACCAATGACTAGATTCCACATGCACTGTTTACTGGAATCTGTTATCCTCATTTTTAGTTGTTTATGTCTTTCTATCCCTAATTGTACAATAATTTCGAGTTTTTGCAGATTAACCACGATTTTGCTTATCCGGGAAGCCTCAACCCGACTTTATCGCGGTTAATCGGGAGTTGACTGTACCTACATTCCATAAGCATAATAGTGTAGTAAAGAAGAAAAAATGAAAATATAGTAAAACTTTACTCTGTAGATTTTACATTATTAAGTAACAACTGAGGCTATCGGAACTATTGAGTGTTTTTTTACTTCCTTTTTGACTAATTGGACGAATCAAAACATTATTTCACTACTATTCGTCAACATTTTATCATATTACTTTTGATGTGCTGAACAAAGTAGTTAAGTTATGCTGGTACCTGGTATTGACTGGGTTGGACTTGAGGCAAGTTGGAGGGGTTCTCTGAGGCTGAGGAGGGGGTGAGAGGGCGCCTCTGCTGTGTCGTTGTGCCCTGCTGGATAATGTTGGCAGGGTACACACCCCATGGCATGCTGTAGTACTGGGGCATCACGGTCGGACCTGTACAGCACCACACTCAACATATCACATCAACACTAATTTTTTCTAAGCTTAATAACTCGAAACTCTTAATCTTTATGGTAATACACAAGACTAACAATATGTGGAAAATGTTTTTGTATATATTTTAATACCAAGTTTGTTGTGCTGCAATAAGTAACAACAAAGTTTCCCTGAACACACTCCTCTATTTACATTTGAGAAACATATGTAAATAAAGGTTTAGCCCAGCTAGCGGTCCAATCTTTGGAGTGTGGATACTGCAGGAGGGGCAGAAAGGGGTACCAGGGTAAGTCTCTGTGTGTCTGTGCAGAATAGTCAGTAACTAGTGTCTGTGTCTGTGGGGAGACAGTGACGAGTGCGTCGACACAGTTGGTGTTGTGGGAAGTGTTTCTGGGGTGAGTACCTATTATTATATTTAGCATATTTAGATACTATTATTTTATTTTATTGTGGAACACAAATTATTGTAGAACTGATCTGTTGTGGCAAATTTTATAGTTAGAGGCCACTCAGAGTCTGGTTATAGAATTGTATATTTTAATAAATAATAATAATTAAATGTGATTAAATAAGATTTAAGTAAGATTTTGGATTGAATATTTTAGCAGTGATATTCCATAGGCCTGTCAGTAAGTCGGTTTGAGTGACACAAGGTGTCCCCATACACCCGCTGCAGATAGTGGGCAAGGCATTGAGGCCCCTATGTTGACTGCTTTGGGCAGTAATCAGAGCTAAGGATAGTTGGCGGATTTTTTGTGTATATAAGTTTCAGGTTGTTGAGGTGAATTTTGGACAAAAGGTAGGTCCGCTCACACTAACACATCGCTTGCTCAGTAGCTTTGTGTCAACCGACTCTTGTCAGGCAATGCTTCACCAACTCATTTTAATGACATTGTCAGTCACTACTGAGTTGGTCTGGTCGTAGTGTTACATTAATCACTACATTTCCACGTCTCCATAAAGCATTCAAAACATTTAATTTTTATTAAAAATATAAGTAACAAGCTGTTTACCTGTGCTTCGCCACAGATACAAAAAATATTTTGGGGTATCATAACTGTGAGTTTACAGTACCTAGCCCAGTATTCATACTGAGAGTAGGGATTCAATCACTACGCACTGTGAACTAGAAATGAGTACCTGTGGGGTAATGACCGACCTGTAGCTATGACGTAAGGCTCCTGAGGGTTGATGATATAAGGAGCAGCGGGAGCGAAGGTGGCACCCGGGGCCGGGGCCAGCCCCGCCAGTTGTTGTTGCTGCTGAGTCGCAGCCAGGTGCTGGTACTGTTGCTGCTGGAGAAGCTGAATCTGTTGAGCTGGGTTCACTGCTGTGCTCTGGTTCCTGAATAGTTGCTGCAACAAACAAACAGTACTCATCAGAACACATGGTGACAGAAGAATGTAATCAATACAAATAGCATGTCTAGTGCTCTGGACAAAATTAACTTAAATGACGATAGAGCACTGTTTTTGTGTTATAACTAAGTATCAACTGTTGATTTCAAAATGATGAAGGCATACTTATTGATCTGAAGAGGCTTGATGTTATTAGGTGAAATATAATCAAATTAAACGATTAATTTAATAGTTATTAGAAGACGTTGCCAACTATTTCAAGTTCATGAAAAGATTTAACATGGACGGTACAAAGAAAATCAAAGTGTATTGTGTAACACTTTCCAAATATTGGAACCAGCGCTACCGCCGAATTCCCAAGACTGCCACCATGGGTTGTTTCATTGGTTGTCCACCGGCATTAACTTCCTACTCCAAAATATCCTTTTCTTAAAACTTCTCATTCCTTCACCCACCTTTCCTCATCCTACTGTAGACTAACACTACAGACTCAATAAACCCCATCCTTCTTCACACAACTCTATACAAACCCTTCAAGATCTTCTAGAACTGCACCGACCAACTTAATCACAGAGGACCTAATCGCCACGCCGACCTTCATGAACAACTCTCTACCCTCCACCACTCTACTTACTACCAGACTGCGTCCTTCCCTCTCGTCAAACGTGAGTTCGACTCTCAAGCTGGGGAATGTAACACCTTCCTAATATTGGAACCAGCTCTACCACGAATTCTTCAAGTGGGCCAGCCGATCACATCGTCAGCTGGCACATCACGCCACCTTCTTGGCCGCTCAGCGGATTTTGCCAAGCAGAGTTCACCGACCGGTGAACAACCAATGAGGTGGCAGTTTTGGG
Source organism: Matsumurasca onukii (assembly GCA_018831715.1). Lineage (NCBI taxonomy): Eukaryota > Metazoa > Arthropoda > Insecta > Hemiptera > Cicadellidae > Matsumurasca > Matsumurasca onukii. The sequence continues at coordinate 42,096,440 of CM032059.1, read as the reverse complement.
GATTCGGCGGTTGCGACGGGGAAGTGCGCGGAGTGCAAGGGTGTGTTAGTGAGGATGAAGTGATAGGTTCCGGTATGCGTGGTGGCGTCATTTTCAGGATTAACACAAAATAGATATTACTACCGTTTTAAAGAATCTTGTTTTTTTTTAACACAATATTTTAAAATATTATTATTATTATGATGTTGATATAAATTTGTAATGAAAAATAAAATTCTATCTAAATTTGAAACGAATGGATGTTTTAATATGAACAGCATAAGCAAATGTATTTAAAATTTGTACTGTAATTTAATAAAGTATTTAACTCAAGCAACAGAATAAATTGAATACATTCCAATAAAATTAAATTTAGTAGTCAGAAAACATGTAGAAAATAGAAGTTCGGTCTGAAATACGAGTACAGCGGCGTGCAAGCCTGCAAGTGTCGCGTGTGAGGCGCCTTCACTCGAGAGCTAGGCAAGGCCCGCAACACTTGCACGTCGTGCGGGTTTAACATTTTACAATTTGCAGGCGTCTCACATTAGCAGACTTAAGTAAGGCATTTGACTGTTTCACTGTGTATCTCAATAAGTCAGCTGCAGAACTATGGTATTAACAGCGCAGTCTGCCAGATATCCAATTATATCTGAATAACAGTATGACGAGTGTACTATGAGTACGAGTAGATCAGGATCTGACGAGGCTGGAAGACTGAGCGAGTCAATCTCCCTGCAGGAAAACACGGCCAAATTAAACCGTCTGAATGGGATGGGCTGCAATATTTGATGAAAAGAGACGATTTGCGGTGAGCGACCCAGCTTTCTCACTCTCGGCCTCGGGATTAAAATATGGCCGCCTTCGCCAACATTGTTGCACACTTCACACTCGGCACATCACAATATAGACACAAGACTTGTGATTAAAACAGAGATGCACCCGCAACATGAAATACAGCTCACATTGTATTAGAGAACTAAGTTTTATGATTTACAAGCGAAATATGATTACTTTGCACTAATGTGCGTGGCCGTGTATTGAGCCCAGTGGGAGGTGGAGATGAACTGACATCAAAGGATCGATCTTTGTGGAGCTTATTGTCTGTGTGGAGTTGAACGGTCATCAGTCGCAGACGGAAGATTCCACGGACAAAACTCTTTTTGTCTGACCTCGACATTCTTGATTCTACCCTCATTCAACTTTCCCCACTTATCCAACTACAGTATACTTACTCACAAGTAACGATTCCGTCAAGGCAACGTATATTATGGAGATACCGACCACTGTTTTATTTTGTTCGAACAACTCTAAATTTACCTAACCATCTCTAAACAATAGGCCCTAACTTCAACGCTCTCGCTGCGCCAGGTACTTTGAATACAAACTAAAGCAATTTTCATGTTTTATGGTGGCAATCGCAAAGAAAATGGTGGTGCATAACAGAATCATATTAACGGTGCTTATATAGGGGTAAACTTAGCTTTTAGATAAAATATCCCAGCCAAGCAGTTACTCGTGGTGACTGGCCAAACCTTACCTCGATACAATTTCAAATGTTTTCAAAATATAATATAGTTTCATACTAAAATAAAAACGAATGAATAGTTAGGTACCTCATTTGAACGTGTTGAGGTACCATCACAAACTGTTAAGACATACTGTCGAACAATGAAAATAAATACTACTTATAAATAACAGAAAACTAATCTTAAATATAGACGAACTAGCAATAAAATAAACACTCATTTATAAAATAAAATTAACGATCTTCCACATGTTAGTAAGAATGGTAAAACAATATCTAGTTTAGGTTCAACTACTGTACACAGAGAAATTACAATTAGACAACTAAGAAAATAATACCTCCACACCAGGACAACTAAATAGCCACTTCTTTAGTTTGTTCAAATATAATTGAGAGTCATTGCAATTAGAGATATCGTTAGGAAGATAATTAAATAGTTTGGGAGCGAGATAACTGTAAAAACGTTTGAAAAACTCAAAATGAGGACGAGGAGTAACTACCAAGTTCCTTGTTCTTAGTCTCTCAGAATACACTTGCTGATTGCCTAAAAGATGACCAGATCTAATGAAGAAAATTCTTAGTACTCTGAAAATAAATAAGTGTCTTAAAGGAAATATATTTAAATATCCAAACAATGGAAACGAACTTTCTAGCCTACTTGCACCCATAATCAACCTAACAATATGTTTTTGAGTTAAAGTTATAGGAATAATACTGGAATGATATACTCCTCCCCAACAAAATATGCCATATTGCAATGTGGAATCTACTATAGCAAAATACACAGTTTTCAAGACCGATTGAGGACAGCACGATTTTCAAAGATACAACTTCCTTATACAAGACCACAGGTACTTCTTTAAATTGTCCATGTGAAGCTTCCAGTTAAAATTTCATCAATTGTGAGACCTAGATATTTGATGTCTTGAACTTGCAGAATAAGCATTCAAACTCTGCACGAACCAAAAACTGTTTGTAGACAATCCGAACATTTATAAAATAAACGGTAATTTACAACCTCTAGCCTGTTTCTTAACGAAAATCTAATAAATTTAGTTTGATCACTAAGAGCCATTCGGTTTGAAGTGAACCACAGTTTAAGCTTATCGAAATCTTCCTGCATATACCTTGCCAATAATGTTGAGTCCTTATGAGAATAGCTTAGAACTGTATCATCAGCAAAACAAGTTGTTTTTCCAAAGAATGTACCTGTACACAGATCGTTGATATAAACCAAAAACAAAATAGGATCAAGGACAGACCCTTGTGGTACGCCATAAGTGATGTACAAATTACTCGTACATTCTACTCGTACACTCATGATACTCGTACATTCTACATCTAGATCCCGAGTCACTAGACCCAATAATATACAGGGTCAGGCAAAAGTGTGGAAACGCCTGTATAACTTTTTAACCAGTTTTTTCAGCGCAACCGAAATTGGTACATTATATAAGAGGAACCAAAAGTATTTTTTAATGCATACTGACACTATGAAAATTATGGGCCTACCCCCCAATCACTCATTTTGAAAACTGGGGCAAAGTGTCAGTATGCATTAAAAGGTACTTTTGGTTCCTCTAATAAAATGTACCGAGTTCGGTTGCGCTGAAAAAATTGGTTAAAAAGTTATCAAGTTTCCACACTTTTGCCTGACTCTGTATATTAAGGCGCGGCTATACTACACCGTCACGTCACGTCACGTCCCGTCCTGTATGCTCCCTGTGTAATCAAATGGAACCGGCTATACTACACCGTCACGTCACGTCACGTCACTGCCGGAATTCTAGCGTACGCATTTTGAGGCATGGAATGGCGGAGGTGGACGTGACGTGACGGTGTAGTATAGCCACCCTCTCCGTCAAGCAACGTCCAGCGTATCATAGAATTGGAGAAACTCGCCAAAATCGATGCAACTAGGACTTTCCGAGAGGGGTAGGAACCTAGTTTATTCTTCCAAGTATATTTCGGTGTAATTTTTGTTAATCGTGTTCACACTTGTGATTACATTTTTTTTTATCCATTAGTATATTTTTCCTAGTTTATTTCGTTGTAATTATTGTTAATCGTGTTCAATCTTGTGATTTAATTGTTTTAATCCATTAGTATATTTTTCCTAGTCTACTTGGTTGTGATTTTTTTATAATGGCGTTCAAAAACTTGTAATGTAATGGTTATTAATAGTTTAATATTTCTTATTCTACTTCGGTGTAAGTTTTGATCATACTTTGTATTATAACTTGTGGTTCTTTTTTTTTATTCATTAGTTTGTTTAACCTAGTCTATTTTGTTATTACCTACTACAATTTGTCATGCGCATGCGAGCCGTCTTTGTACTTGACGGTGTAGTATAGCCGCGCCTTTATTGGGTCCAGTGACTCGGGATCTAGATGTAGAATGTACGAGTATCGAGGTTAGGTTTGGTCAGTCACCACGAGTAACTGCTTGGCTGGGATATTTTATCTAAAAGCTAAGTTTACTTTGCACTCAACTCGTTTCTATATTATTTAATATGAGCGGTTTACTCCATTTCGTAGTAATTAACTGGACTAATTTGATAAGTTAGAACTTTCATTCCAGTGCGTACACAGTTCTCAGTCCACACAGAAAACACGATTTGTTCGCGCGCATAGTGTACTGGTTGAGTGAATAGTGATGGGAGGGGAGTGAGGAAGGACAAGGTGAAGGGTCAAGGAGACGAAGTCATTCACTCACTGACCAGGGCCAGAGCTACGAGTACTGCAACACAGCTTGCTGCGGAGGTTATATCTACTGCGTTGGCTGCCAAGTGTTATTCTGAATTCCTGACATCATTAAACAATGGTGTTTTCCCAGTTATCTTAAAAATATCACGAACGGTGCATATCTTTAAACAACTGCGACCCTGAGAGAATGGATGGCTAGAGACTGATCTCAATTATATCCATCTGTGCCAAAGTCTTTGAGACGGTTATGAAAACCCAGGTGGTGGATTATTTTGAAATAAATCAGCTGTTTTCACAGTCCCGCAGCACGCCACGGCTTTCGAAGACAGGTTAAGTGTGACGGCAGTCCTAGTTACTGGAGGTAATTGAAGAAGGAGGCTCAGTGTTTCTTATATTAGCAGACTTAAGTAAGGGGTTTGACTGTTTCTCTGTGTCTCTCAATAAGTCAGCTGCAGAACTATGGTCTTAACGCGGCAGTCTTGCAGATTTCCAATCATATCTGAATAATTGAAAACAGATTCTCTGTGTTGGAGGTCACTTGATTCTAAGCTGACATGGAGAAGTCACACAAATGATGTGTGTATTAAATTAGCCCGTGCACTTCACATGTTACGAAGAGTTAAAGTTAAACCTATGTTAACAAAGCACTACCTACTGACAATTTACTTTGGCAGGTTCCACAGACATATTAACTACGGTTTAGAGGTTTGGGGCCATGCCGCAGAGGGTGTGGAGAAGTTTTTATTCTTCAAAAGTAGGTGGTTAGGTTGGTTTCATCAGCTGGCCACATTGAACACGGCCGACCATTATTCATCGAGCTGGTGTATTGAGTCTATTTAGTCAGTTAGACTATCAACTTTGAAGGTGAACCTGAGAAAGTTTACAACAAGGAATTACCACCACTCCTACAATGCCCGGAGGAATGACCATCTAAGCCTCCAGTACTGTAGAATGTCGACTTAGTAGAAAAGGACTGCTACCCACATCTTGTTCTGCGAATGTACAACAATTTACCGGCATATATCAAGAACACGTCACCTGCGGAGTTCATGAGCAGCATTGGTTACTAGCTAGGCCCTTCTACTCGGTGGGCAAATTCTTTTTCTCCAAGTTCTAGGCTTGCCGTCTTTGTAAATAGTGGACATAGTATTCTTAAATTAATTTGACGCTATCCATCCGCTGGTCACCGATTCAGCGGGAGGTAAAAGGCAATCCGCACCAGTTTCCGTTATATGCCCACGGTGTTTACTTGAATTTGTGTGTGAATACTATAGCTAATCAGACGATTCAAGTAGTTTGGATAAACCCTTAGAAAAAAACCAAAGCAAATGTGCACTTATGAAAGCTGTTATCTTACAGCTGTATTTTTGTTTTTATTACAAAAATCGTCGATGGATATGAAAGAGTAGGGGCAAAATAAATAATGACTTATAAACCATTATTTATATATTATAATTTATAAATAATTGCTTCTATAGGATATCAATTGTTCAAAATAGTTTGCAAAGAAAGTTCAGGGTACGACGCAGAGGTCAGATCGCACTTGACACCGAGAGAACCAGATGTTATAGATTTTGCCAAGTTGGGGAGAACTGAGGAGACAGAGACAGTATTTGCTCTCAGCAGGATTAAATCAACAGCTGCACCCCGCCGCTCATCAACTCAGAGTCTTTTCGACTGGTTAAAAATACATCCCCTATTTTAAAATTTAAAACATAGAAAATAAGTTACATGTTTAAAACTGCACTATTATTTACGCATGAAGGTGGATTTTATTACTACTATATTTAAAAATCAGCTTGTATCACGCAAATAGACATTAATGATGGAAACTCGTTTAGACAAAAAAACCTTTGATTGGAAAAGGGAAGTTGGTGAAAGGAGAGAGCCTCGTCATATAAAATTAATAAAAGAGCTTTTTCCGAAAGGACAAAGCAAGTCTGAGGAAAAGAAAAGCCAACTTTTAAATACGGCGTGGTCCGCCTAAGCCTTAGTCCGTGTAGCCTAAAGCATTAGATGGTCGTGGTTTCGTGGATTGCGGAAGTTGCAGCGGGAAGACAATTGTGACAAGCTTTCACCGCGCAACTCCTAGCCTCGTAAATACACGATTCTAAGTACTTGAGAGTACTGTAGCTAACAGCTTCTGACTAATGGCTAAGTTTGCCCACACTCAGTGTACTTAGTGAGTATCCGACTTGGAAAAGCTGCATATTCTATGTTTCATGATTTTATGTATGATTGTTTAATTCATCTTTTTAAACAAGTCCGCATTCTTTAATAATCAGGACAGGTTTTATTATTTTGAGATTCTCATATTGGCTTCAAACTTTTTAATTAAGACTACTCACGTGCCTTACTCAAAGCATAATTATACAACCACTTGAGTTTATTTATTACTGATTGCTAAAACGTAGGGGTTGAACAATCACATTCATCCCACACAAACACTGATAGAATTGGAAAACAAATCTTGTAATCTGGGACGAACCTTGCCGATTGTTTGAATATTGACAAAAGAATGCAGTTGAGTTGAACGCTGCAAAGCAACACGGAGCGAGTAGCGACTGTTTTGTTACATTCCGACGTTGTGTAAAACACGCGACAAGTGCTCACAGCATACCTTCAGTATACTCAACACAGTATATAATGTATCTGTATCTGCCGTAGACGCGTCACATGATGCGGGTACTATCTTGCACTAACTCAGAAACTGTAGGTGTGCCGGCCGGTACAGTCCTAGTGTAATCTGTAGAGAGTGCCTTCGTGTTCAGCGTACTGATCTTACTAGTTGAAACATATCACCGACCCGACTCACTCCTGTGTGACCAAGCTACAAATAACTCACCAGACCAACGTACGAGTCCTGGAATATACACCGTACACAAGTCAAACGCACACCTATCCATCAATGACCTTAAATATCAATACCTAAAACTTTCCTCGCATTTTAACATTGACATTATAATACCTTTCACAATGTTTACAGCCATTCTCTACCTTTCATTTGAATCGTTCCCCTACTATATAGTCCCTAGTCATTCAATTAAATTCCATAAACTCGTCCACAAACGCAGTTGAGTAGTGTTGATCGCAAGAGGTCCCTACAGGTAACAGTCTACATACACACTTTGCCAGCTGAGTGAGACGTGCAGGTCAACGTCACCGATTTCCTTCCTTCCACTTTCACTTCAAACCTAACATCTGGTTTGATTGCAAACATGCTCGAGATCTTACACAATTCTCAATTTGAATTTTGATTCGCTCTTCCTAACTCTTTAAGACATTGAATAGCTTGTACATTTCTCGTGTAGGTGGATTTAAGAAGTTCTCTCACCAAAAAAACCCGAACCTTCCTGAACTATTTAATTGCTTGAATAAAACCTAAAATGTCATTTTACTAATGTTAATTGAAAGAAACTTCTAATGTATCTGTTGTTATCTTAGTTGTCACTGTGTGTTGATGCTACAAGTGGCAGAAGGCTGGTATAGGCTCGGTCAGGGCTAATGTTGGCGATTACTGGCGGTATCGAGTTGATTGTTCGAGTGACAGTGATGTGTTCAAATGAGAGTTTAATGCGAGGAGATAATCTGGTGATATTAACACAGCTCTGCAGACTGCTCTCATCTCGGTGGTCTTCAGACAAAACACTTCACACACCTTTGTAATGGATAGCCACACATACACCTCGTGAACAACTGGATGTCTCACAGGTACAGTACTTGGTACTTGGGAAACATATGAGCGGTGTGAGTGCTAAGTGGATTGGACAAGACGAAGGCAAGGCGAGGGTAACGCGCTTAGTTCCACCACTTGACTCACCTGATGCTCACTGTCGTCTATCAACGCTACCAACACACACCCCGCCCACCACGAGACGCATTGCATATACAGGGTGTCCCACAAGGCACGACCTAACTTCGGCAAATTGTTCTGTGGGTCAAAGTAAAATAACATTAAGATTTAAATTTACCAAAAATGCTTTAATTACCCACTAGCCGCAATGTGGTTGTTTTGCTCACAAGTTATCCCCCTTACAGACTGTTCATATTGTTAAACAGTCGGTACGAAGATTAGTATTTGCATCTTGGATATACTTCTTGAACTGTGGTCAGTACCTAACGGGAAAACTATTAGCATGGCCAAATGTACTGTCTTCGATTTGCGACAATTTTATCATGTTAAACTCTTTTTTAAAGGCTAGTTTTAAAAATATCACAAACACGTGAAAATTATCTTGTTTTGTACCACATTGTCAGCTGTAATTCATTTAGAAAATCTTTTGTAAACCCCATAGTTTTCCCGCTGTTTAACAAAAGCTCCAAAAAGGCACGGCGCAGTAGTTTGAAACCGGTACATTTAACCATGCACTTTACTCATTGGACACTGTTTATATATCAGGTAATATTACGATTGGGCGCCAAACTTTAGTGTTTTAGGCTTGCGATCTGCCGAATAAGTTTGCCAAGGTGAGGAGTGAGATGAGACAGGGAGGTGATGTGATGAGACAGGGAGGTGATGAGACAGGAGGTGATGTGATGAGACAGGGAGGTGATGTGTGAGTGAGTGAAGGTCGGAAATGGCAAGCAGTGCTACGTGTAGACTCAACGCGTAGCACTGCTGGAGATATCTGTTCTAGAACACAAGCACGAGTAGATCTCTTCTCTCCTTACTGTGTCAATCTAGCTCAGGTTTTATCTGCCTCGTAGTTGTAAAGTCTCGGGTTCGGTCCCGGTCAGAGTAGCAGAATTTATATAATTCAAGTAACATTGAGAGCGAAATTATTTGCCCCAAATGTTCTTAGAAAGAACGTGAACGTCATAACTAAAACAAGACATGTTAATGACAGTATCGCGATTTGTTGTTTTGGAAAACATGTTTTGGTGAATGAAGCTAGAAGTGATGTGATGCCAGGCAGTGAAAACACGTTGTGATGAGCTATAACCTTTTACGCTGCCATTTTCCGAGATTAACGGTTCAAACCGGCGCTCACTGTCCACGAGCATTCGACACAAGGCAGCATCTCTTCACTGCCCCTGGCTCGTGGTTGCTGTTCTCTCTCTCTCTCTCAATCGAGACCATCATGAAATGACGGAAATAATTTTGCAAAGGAATGAGAAATACTATATTGAGGCCTAAGATTTATTGTTCAAGTCCAGGCATTGCGTGTTAAGAGTCTGGGTAGAATTGGCTTTTAACTGAGCAGACTAAGAGGTCTTTAGTCTATTTGTAAATCTAGTAGACTTACAATTACTAGAGTTATGTACAAAGCACAACGAAGTAATCGTCAACACGTTTAATGCCTTTAATAAATAAGGTTTAACAAGCATATACATTTTCATTTCATTTTAACACTAATCAAACCGTAATATTCTGGATGATTTTTATTTTACGTTCGTCTAACCGACTAAATCAGAGTATCTGTCAATAGTAAAAATATTAATAAAAAATAATGATATAGGTATTGTAATTTCAAATTGGGTTGTGTTAGTTTAAGCTTAAAATAAGGGAAAGTTTTGATATGATTTTGATTGTACAATAATTATAGAACGTAGTATAAGATTAGACTGCTCATACACTTATTATTGAGTGATTATAAAAATAATTTAGTTATAACGTCAACCGTGCATGTTGTACAACACATGGTTGTTCAATTGTACAATTGTAAACCTTGTACCTTTTGTAAATAAAGAATTTTGAACTATCACTTTGTGTTATTCTATGTAGCTATTCCGGTGTGCGATTAAACTAAAGAGCCATTGTTGCACATTGAATGAATTCAAAGTGTGTATTACTGTTGGGTTTGTTATTCGAGAGAATCCTCCCCCTTCCCCACCAATGTCCAAATACTTACTAGCTAGCTACCCGGAGGGTTTCGGGAGTATGGAATTTAGGGTGGGTGGAAAAGCCAGCTACAAAGAACAAGCACACAACAGTTGCAGCAGAGCAAAGCACGACAGACTTTTCGCAACAGATTTCTTAAGTTAGTTTCACTGTATTCACTTCACTAATTCAGCGGTGTTATGCCATGGTTCAGTCACATGTACAATAGAGTGAATAATCCTCAAACTTAGTTGACTAGATTAACAAAGGGGCCAATAACACTTTTCACATGTTCACTATTTACGCTGATTGCATGTATCACGCCGATATCTGTACAGTATGCGATATACACGAGTAAGTGCACACTTAGTGGCAACTAAAACGAAAGGATTGTGAGGAAGAGTTGTGAAAAGATGGCCTGGGTCTGGGCGGACTGCGGAATGCGGCGAGGCAATATCCGAGTAAAACAGAGACAGCCAAGTTCGATCAGCTGATCAGCAAGAATGTCGACTGCTATTGGAGCTGATAAATTTCAGCTCAGGTTACAAGTATCAGTACACTACCACTACCACCACCACCACCTCCACCAGCCACCTGACGGCTGACAACATTACTGCCATTATTGTTTTTATGGAAATACTGACGCTTCGTCGTTACATTATTCAAACACACGCGGCAACATGATTCATATCCTCCGCCTTTCAATTTATGCTAATGACCTGTTATTATACCGAATGTGCTTTCTGGAGTGCTGTATTAGGCCTTCTATTGAATCGTAAGCAGTCACTAATAGACTCTGTGTTGGCGGAGGTGAGGACGAGGGTCGGGGGATACTGTTGTACACTACAGGTGAGTCTCACGGGAAGTTTGTACCGCTTAATTAATTGCTGCAAAACAACATCTGCGGTTCAACTTAATTGATTGGAACGAGGAACCGGCTGATGTAGATCGATAGCGGCCGGGACACGTGTACATATCTTAGCTGTAGGCCTACTGTATTGCACTTCTCGTTAATCATCAGAGATTAAGAACGCTATTCAATCTGACTTAAGCATTCAACACTAGATTCAATCTGTACTCAACATTCGTTGCCATAACTTAGTGTAGGTTTCCACACGTGTACGTGTAACGAGGAACACGTGTATCAGGATAATACTACAATATTTACCTATTTTACGGTGTTTTAAATTGTTGCATGTTTAAGGTTACTTTTCACCTAGAGATGGAATCAGATTGCAGATCCGGAAAAGCCGTGTGTGTTCTTCTTGTTCACTACTGGTGTGTTAAGAGCATTCATTCTACAAAAAACAGCAATTCGTGTAATTTGTAATCTAACCTCAACGGCTACATGCAAAGAACACTTCAAAAATTTGAATATATTTACATTGCCTTCACTTTATATATTTGAAACAATTTCATACTGTGTTGGCAAATGTGATTTAGTCCAAGGTTATAATGTTCACTGTCACAATACAAATTCAAATGTATTGTACAGACAAAAAAGCCAGACTGCAAAATTTGAAAAATTACCAATACAAGCAGGCATACAATTTTTAAATAAAATTCCAAAAGAGATAAAAGACCTTTTGCCGGATTCAGCTTTATTCAAAAGGAGATTAAGAAAACATTTATTGCAACTGGCTCCTTACTCAGTAGGAGAATGTATGGAACATACATAAAGGTATACTTGTAATTTGTTATTGTATCATCAATATATAAATTAAATACTTTTATTGGGGGTTTGTTTCTATTTTATTTTTTTCTAGTTCCAATAATGTATAGAGATAGTTCTTATACAGCTTTATATGGTAAATATTATTCTTACCAGTGGCTTCGTTAATTTGTTATTCATGTGGCACTGTTTGTTATTCATACATCCATTCCATACTAATAAATCATATTCATTTCATTTCACTAGTCAACACAATTTTCATAATTGTTTTATGACTGTAAAATAAAATAAAACTTCCGCAATAATATTTCAAAATTCTCCAATCTTCAATAACAAACTTCAAATAGAGAACTGAGGTGTAGTAATCTGGGTAAAACTTGTCCGGTGTATTTGAAAGAATTAGTTGACAAGAAGCCGCGTGTGAGAGAGGAAAGTCAGAGGAGAGGATGAATGGCATTGTCCACAACAGAAGCCGGTAAGCTATTGTGTAGCACTATACACTATACTGTATACAGTATACAACACAACAGAGGATAGAGAGTCTGTCAACAGACAACATTGTGTCTCAGTGTATGAAACCGAGCCCTACCTTTCCGACATACGCCGTCACCATTGTTCAACTCATCAACGCCAATATTGTGCTTCGACACTGTCTCAATACAGAGACGAGCACCGTGCTGCGATCTGCCGACACCAACATCTACCAAACTCGACATACAGTAAGCCCAGTCACCAATTGACGCCTTCGAATAAAAATTTCGGACATTTTGAATCAGGCTAAAAATAGTCTTCCATCACTAGGTCCCAAATGAAGGTGTTATCCAGTGGAGCTTGAGGTGTTATAGCTTGAGTTTAACCCTCGAGGGGTGGCCGATGTTGATAAATAAATTGGGCATAGTATTAAAAAATAAATTTAAGTTTTAAATCATTAATCAAAAACTTAAAGTAAACAATGTTGTGAACAGACTCATGTGGAAGAGTTTATGAAGTTTTGAAGAAACAGCTGTAAAATTGGTTTAAGCTATGGTTTCCTAGGAAGCGGTGACTAGAAGCGCTATATTACAGCTGGAATACGACAATGAACTTTGCAATCATATGGAAGCGTTTCCCCAAAGTGCGGTGGCCGTTCCCATATGATTGTAACCAAAGGTTACCATATAGAGTCACCGTTTCCTAGGAAACAATAAATAGCTTGATCCGATTTTAACATTCAAAACAAACTCATTGTATACTTGGGGAATTGTACTAGATCACCTTGTGTTTACAGGGTCCAGGAAGCCACAATGTGGACCATGTTGGGGATCTATTTGTCCAACATTCCGATTCTAAGCAGAACATTATAAAAGCATAATAAAACATGTCTGTATCCAAAGTTGTCCAACTTGACAAGGGAAAATGCTTGACTCCGCTTTAGAGCTATGGAAGAAACGATCCACTTTGATCCACTGGCGTTTACGTAACTAAATTTACGCTACGTTCCAGATGAGTTATTCATACTTTGCAAATTGAGTTGTTAAATGGCTTTACTAGATATACAATGTTAACTACAATAAGATTTCTTCGTGTAACTGTTTTGGATTTGTTCGAACAAGTTTGAAACTGGACATTTCCCTTAAGGAAACGATTGAATGAAAATAGGGACAATTTGATCGAAAATGTCTAGATAAGAAGAAGAAGATATCAGCGAGTGCTTGTTGACAAGCGGGTTCCGAGGAAAGTGACGAGTGGAGAAAACAAGTAAAGGCTAAACAAGTAATAAGTGACAAAGTGTACATACACTCGTTCCAGAGCATCTCGCCTGTCACAAGCGTCGTACCATTCACTTGGCCAGATATTTATTTTGTAATACGTTGAAGAAATGGTGATTTAAAACCAACTCTACACCAATATTTGAATTTAATTACAACAGTTAAATCAAACCATAACACAGTGATGCCTACTGCATGATGATAACTTAAAGATGGGACTGAAATGATACATTTGCAATTCAGACAAAGGTGGCCGACAGGTAAAAGGGCAGCGTTTAGTCGAGTGACGACATTTATTTGATCGCACCGTTTTCGGAGTCCATTAAACGTGGAGAGGGGGAGAGCATTGTTTGCGAGCAGTCTAATTAAAAACACGGCCACTCGACCGGTACAGTGCGGAGGCAGAGTTGTGTTGGGGTGGGTAAGTGAACCTGTAGATTGTAGAAGCCAGCAGCACCATTACGCCGAGGCCAGGAGAGACGTGTTTGATCGCTTAAAAGCTGCCGAACATAGCTAACATTTGGCGCGACCTGGCGCACCCCGGCCAAAACACACAACTCGCTATCAGGTAGCAGCAATCCTGGTGAGCGTGTCAGCTTACAATCTACACATATACACTCACACATGGAAACACAGTATAAGTAAACATTTATAGTGGACAGGTTGTCCAAATAAATGTTAACAATTGATGTATGGTATTTTTCTATCAAGATTTTGGGAGGCCGTGAAAAAACTTATCTGAACTACACTGCAGCTTAAGGGCATGACAACGAAAAAAGTTATTTAAAAATTTTAAATGGAATTTTAAATCCTGCGACATTTTGAGTATATGATTGCAGTTTTCTTTGGAAAATGTTTCCAGGATTTAGAACAGTTTGTGTACTTGATTAGATTTAAAGTCAAAATAAATATAAGACTATTTTAAATGTTAAATTAGACAAGTCTCATATAGTTCACTGTTTAGTTCAAAACTTGTGCACTTGAACGAATATATATTTAAAAAGAAAATAAGATAAGAAAGCATGGCTAAAAGGTATCATGGAGGAGTTTGAATGCGAGTATTTTTATCGAATTTCCTTTGGAAAAATGAGGCATTTGTGCCGTCAGCAGTCAGCATGGTAAGACCCAGACCCGGGACCGAACCTGACCCCCAGCGAAGGCCGAAGGCTAAAGCGAGATTGAGAACGGAGTGAATAAGAGTAACAAATTGCAAAGGAAATTCGATTCACTCATGCTGCGTGTCGGGCCTAGTTATACTTCGTTTGTCCAATAATCGTTAACTATGTTTGTAAAGATATTGTACATAATAGACAATATACAATTTTTATATCGGTAAGGAAAGGGGTGATGTCAAATCTAATGTGATACTAGACTATAGATACAAGGATCCCGAGTCTCGACACCTTTCATTCAATCTACTACTGTCGGTATATACAGTACTCTATACGGCTGAGACAGCGTGCATGTCCAAGCCCAATCCGATACGTCAAGTCGTATCATCATTCCTGCTCCCTTTACTGAACAACTCACTTGTAAGAATTCAACTCCCTCCGCCCACGCCTTTACGAGACGGCTAATTTCAATATTTACATTTTTAATGTTATAACTTCAGATAACGCATGGTTGAAAACGGTACTAGCCTATCATGCTGCAGTCATCAAAAGTACTATGTTTAGTTTAATAACCTGTTTTTTTGTGGGGAACATCATAACCGAAAAAGGGTTATTGTTAGAACAGCTATTTAATTTCATGTTTACAGTTGGCAATGTTTACTTTATTGTAAAACACATGAGTTTATATTTGAAGTATTTGGTTGCTATGGACTGTTTATCCGTTGTCAAGGAATGTTATGATTTGGTTAAGTTGTTTACATTAAACTCAAGTGTTATGTTCGCCCGCTTTATTTTTTACTTAAAACCGCTAAATAAGTCAAACTGATAGTTTTTCCATTTTCAACCCCAGTATTTACAATCCACTACACATTTTCCCAACAGTTATTGACTACGAATGATTAGTATCATAAAAAGTTACACCAATCACATGATCCAACATGTACCAAACCGTGAAAGTATCTAGTTTTAGAATAGGTTGTAGTGTTTAGTGATTTCAGATCTTCTGAAAAAAGGTTGAACCCCCGACACGTTACAATTCCACAGCCGTGTGTATCACAAGTTGAAGACGCTTTTATAAGTTTGCCAACTCTTGTAAAGTTTGGCCAGTTCCCTGTCGACTCACATTTTCCAGTCTGCTTCACTTCATTCACTCACTGGTTATTTGAGAAGAGTAAATTATAAACTTTGTCGCTACATTTATGAAATATTCAATGTTTCGAACGATGGCACGGATTAAATAAAATAAGCACATACCAGTAGAAAACAGTCTACTAGGTGTGTATGTCTTGGCAAAGGTCTGCCGAAACATCCGTGGCGTGGAGCGTGCTTATTGCTCCTAGTACAAATCGGTTTAGTTTCGTAGAATAGAGAATCAATTCTCGAACTGCCTGATATCGCAATTGAAATCCCTCTCCCTACGGATTCATATGTTCGGAAACGATTAAGTTCTGAAAACGCTCGGCACTCGACTCGAGTATAACCTAAATTTACCTAACTTCACGAAGCAAACCGACACTATATACACCCTATTTAGGGTAAGCCGAAAAAGTCCACCGCGAGCTCGGCCGCTACAATCCCCGCAAGGTTTAATGAACTCGTAAGGGGGTTGTAGTTAGGCGCCCAGCTATAGTATCCTGTATTTAAAGCATCACAGGTATCCCTGCTATCAAGATAACCATTTCACCTTGTTAGATGGTGTGGCGTGGCGTGGTGTGGGTAGCCTGTAGCCAAGCACGCGACCAGGGTGTGGTCGGCCGCGCCCTGCTACTATCTAATGAACAACCCTCTGCCCATCCGCACCCCGGCCCGCGCCCTTGCTCAGGCACACGAATAGCCCATCAAACCATTTGTCACACTTAGTCTCCAGTCACTAGTCACTATACACACTTACACAATAACACACTAGTCGACAACATTCATCCAACACTCGGGCTTGATGATAATAAATAAATGAAATGCGTGGTCAATATGCATTGATATACTAAAAGTGGTTAAAACATAGTGAACGATCTTTAAGTTTTATAGATTATACATGTTGGCCATTTTAGTTTCTGTTATGTTTCAATAGAATAATGAAAAACAAGCATTTTCTTGAGACACACTACGCCTACAAGGCTACAATGAGCACCAGATCTGTTTGAAATACATTTCATTTGAAAGATAACGAAGTAGAGTAACTTCAATCACCACATTTTCTTGAGACACACTACGCCTACAAGGCTACAATGAGCACCAGATCTGTTTGAAATACATTTCATTTGAAAGATAACGAAGTAGAGTAACTTCAATCACCACATTTTCTTGAGACACACTACGCCTACAAGGCTACAATGAGCACCAGATCTGTTTGAAATACATTTCATTTGAAAGATAACGAAGTAGAGTAACTTCAATCACCACACTTTCTTGAGACACTACGCCTACAAGGCTACAATGAGCACCAGATCTGTTTGAAATACATTTCATTTGAAAGATAACGAAGTAGAGTAACTTCAATCACCACATTTTCTTGAGACACACTACGCCTACAAGGCTACAATGAGCACCAGATCTGTTTGAAATACATTTCATTTGAAAGATAACGAAGTAGAGTAACTTCAATCACCACACTTTCTTGAGACACAATACGCCTACAAGGCTACAATGAGCACCAGATCTGTTTGAAATACATTTCATTTGAAAGATAACGAAGTAGAGTAACTTCAATCACCACACTTTCTTGAGACACACTACGCCTACAAGGCTACAATGAGCACCAGATCTGTTTGAAATACATTTCATTTGAAAGATAACGAAGTAGAGTAACTTCAATCACCACCTTTTTCGAAAATTATACTAATATCAAATTTTATGGTCCAACCAAGAAATTCAAATACAAAATTAGTACTTCAATTTTTTATGAGGGAGAAAATGAAAATTTACTTAAACATTTAATACGCTATAAACAAAGCTTATATCATAAGAATAGGAAACTGTAGGCTTGAGGCGAAGAAAAAAAAATGCTTTTACCCTGTTCTTATGGGACGAAATTCTAGGTCACAGCCACTACTGCGCGAGTTAAATTGAAATTAGGTAATGTCCGATTCGCCGTAAGAATGATATCGAATATAACTAATTTCAAAAACCGTAAATACATTATACAGGAATGTATTGTTGCAAAGGAACATTGCACACAAGCATCAGTAGTGGAGAAATACCAGTATTCCCCAGAGTAGCGTCTGATCTGATCCAAGAGACGGAACTGACAATATCGTAATTGATAGAACAGCGTCTGTAACTCCAGGAATCGGTTGCAACTGAGATTCCTCGCTTCACATCTTCCGACATTGCAATAATAATCTCAGTAAACATATCTCTCGATCTCGTATTTAGCCAAAACCTGTCTACGCTACTCGCCTACTCGTCTACTGTAAATTCCGGCGAAACCGGGATAAATTACCGAGGAATTTATACCTGAAACCCCGATTTTCCGCCACTTTTTGGGTAATTTTAAGCTAGGTTGGGTAGGCAGATATAGAATAAGATGAGGAGAGGTGGGGTGAGCGTATCGATGACGTGGTCAAGGCGGTTCACGATTAACGATTACACATTACTCGCCGTCCAGACCCACAAGACCCCTTGTGTGCTCAAAGGATACCGATCAAACATACACACATAGCCTGGTACAGTATACAGAGTAGACACTAGACCTATACAATGTACATAGATCCGGCACTTGCCACAATTCTGTTTACAGACCCTATTCAACCTGTGTGTAACGGACTCGCGTCCACAATCAGACTTACGACACTATTTTTTAGTACATGTAAAGTTATGTGATTTTTATATTATTTTTTTATTCCTCCACTACAAATATTGCACAAATACATGTTTCTAACCCCATATTAGGACCGTTGCACGATGGGAAGTTAGGTAATAAAAATAAAACCTACGCATCTCTTTTATTTTACACGATTATAGTTATTATCCCATCAGCGAATTGTGTTGCTTAATTTTGTGTATCGAGTACCGTTGTGAATACTTGGAACCTGTACTGTGGTCGGTTGTACTCTAGTGTTTAAAATTCAGTAGTGGCATTCATAAACGCGTGTTTGGGAAAATGTCTTATTGCAGTTTTCTTGACACGATTACGCAAATCTGGCTGATCCTTGAACCCCTATAAACTTGAGTGCAACAGTATTGCAATCTCTGAGCTGAACAGAACAAATGAGAAGTGTACACGTTTAACAGATGACACGACTCAGGTTATCAGTAGACTAGTTACTAGTTAGTAGCAGCGATCCATCCACTGCGGAGACTGAAGGAGACTGAATTGAGTTGTGGTTGAACAGTGGATAGTGGACAGTGGTTACCACGGAGCCAGATAGCAATTAAACACTGATCAAACTGTCACTGGAACCTTGTAATCACCGAGTACAGTACAGAGTTACGAGAAAACTTCGCTACCAGATCCATCCACATTCCACAATCCACGCTCTGCTCCACCGAACAGTGTCTAATGTTTCATTATTCAGTAGACACCTAACAGGGCATCCGGCATTGGGTTACAATTTTAGTACGCAATTCAATTTGTAACGCACTATAGCAGCGCAACAGCTTTTTCTGTCTATCAGTTGAGCAAGAATGAAATTAAAACTCTACGGTAGTTTTAGCACGACCCTTAATTGAATAGGTTCATTAAATAAACCTTAACTGCAGATATATAATCGATTGAGATAGATTATATACTTTAGGAATAATTGAGATAATCACATATCCACAATTAACTTTATAAACAAGTTGAACCACGAAAGAAAGAAACCAACTGCTGGACATTTGTGGATGAGAGTTTTGAAATTTAAGATAAAAATACAGCGCGGAATGAAGTGGGGGCCGAGGGTGCTCCAGATATGATTTGATTAAAAGTTCCCCGCCACTGAACAACTTTCTTGACAGGATTGGTTTTATGTCCGGATATTGTGTTGGGGGGTTTAAAAGTCAAAAGCTTACCATTCTTGTCAACCCTACAGCATTCTTTTGCCCGACCCATCGAATAATGTTGTAGGCGTCAATTCAATTCGTCAGTAGCTGTTTTGTAAGCCTTCCTTTTCAGATTTCTGTACAATAGCAAACTTGTAGTATGCATTTCATTGTTAAATATTTAAACTGCGATATATGAACTCTACTTAATTGGTTAGAAACCCATAATCGGTAAAATGTATACAAGTCAACAAGTCGACTATTCCTACTTGTTTGAGAGCGAAATCTCTAAGAAATATTACACCAGTAAAATGAGAACAAACCCACACACAAACACAGTGTGCACTTTCAAACCACCAATAACTGTATTTAAACAACTGCAAACCCGTCGGAATGAGTAATCACTCTTTACTATTTGATGAAAAATTTTAAATGGTGGAAAGTACAGAATAGTAAAAGGATAAAATTAAAAATGTTGTTCACAACAGTGAGGAACTCATAAAGAAGAGATTAGGACGTGGCCGAGAGCCGAGCTTCAAGACAAGAATATTATTATCCGCCTCGACATTGTGTAAAACATGTGCAAACAACAGGATTTTATTAAACGCTGTAGAAAAGCAAAATGAAACATTCTCGCTCACTAAACACTATCCTTCAATCTACAGTCTACCTGTCTACACTCTACACTCTACGCTTGATGAACAGTCCGAGATCTAGGCCTACATAGCCCATCTGCCTCATCACTACTACTGTGTGGTACGCTCGTCTACACCTACTGTATACAAATTAGGTTTTATTTTTCTACAATATATTGACATTTTTCCCGACTTGAACAAATAATGTAATATTCAGACAAATATTCACTTAAGGTTTATTATTGGATGTTTCGTTAGTACGAAAATAATTTTAGGTTACGAAAATTAAATATTTTAAGTTTTAGGTCCGTTCGACTGTGCAGTGTTGACATATATACCCTGCGCACCACATAGGCTGTATACCCTTGCTTTTTGTCGTTCGTTAAATGTGGCAGGAATCACATAACTCAGATTTGTGCAAACTATTTTATAAATGATTTCTTTATTTAACTAAAATGTGGCAACTAAAAACCTATTATGTTAACTAAAGTCTTGTAATATTGAAAGAAACTACCAACTGTTTGCACAGCAGTGTTTTGGGATGTGGCCACATGTAATGAAGAGGGTCGAACTCCTGTACTGTTCGAAGGGCAAATCCCGTGATTCATAGTTGAATGTGATCGTCAAATAATTAATCCGAATAGTTAATGGACAAATGTTTGTCATAGCAACTCAATACCGCGAAAACTACTGAACTGGTTCATAGTATAAAACGGCGCAAATGCATTTTTGTATACAGTATTCAAGAATGTTAAGGCAAGTTCATCAAGTACAAGATAGTGGTAGGCTACTTGACAATTCTTTGAATGAATGTAGAAAGCTCCAATGCGCTGGATGTTGAAAGTAGCGTAGGCGCTTGCGACCTCAAAACCAAACCGGACACAGGACAACGTGATTACACTAAGAACTACAGTAGGACTAGCCATTTATACAATTCTACAAATCTACCGGTTAAGGTAGCATGCATACTTTCTTAATCTTACCTCATAACAATAGCTTGCTTGTTTGCTTACCTGAAATCAAAACAAAGAATTTAGCAAAACACTACTACAGAGCTAAAAGAGACAATAAGAAACAATAGTACTGTATTCTGTAACGATGTGATACGAGTAACTTTAATGTGAGACGCTTATCAGCAAGTAATAAACGCAAGCATTCTATCGTGCTTTATTCTAGATTCTAGGATATATACCGGGTGGCCACGATAAATTGTCCTAAACGGATTTCAGGAGTATTTAAGCTAGAAAGATGAAACATGTGATGAATGTTTATATGTATACAGTAATACAGTATCATAATTTTTACATGATGACAATCAGATTAACTAGGGCGTATCCCCACATATAAAATTCTACTTTTAAATTGAGTTAGCAGTGCTCTGCGCTGTGTTTTTAATTTTATGGATTCAAAGAATATTTTTTTACAAAACAGATTATGTTTTTAATTTTACCTTAAGAATAATTATATAAATTTTGGTCTACAAGCTTAAAACTGACAGTAACGCCATTTTTAACACGATGACAGAGGTGGATCCACTTCCTGCAAGTTCGCAGCTTTGTTTACAGTTCTGGCTGACTCAGCAGGGGTCCGGAAGTCAGTTGGTCAAGGCTCGGGTTACTCAGCAGCGTCAGCATATTAGCAGTCGGTCCCTCAGCAGCTCACGTTGCTGTGCAATCGATACACAAACCTGTTCCCAGCTAACCGTCAGGTTCTGGATTGGTGTGCGTCAATTTACTTTGAAAGCTGATCATTTTATTAGGCGTATGTGTCCTCAATTTACCAAATCTACAGTTCTGAAGTTAGAGATGGCTAAACTTTCAAAATATCGATATATCGTAACTCATTAGTTTTATAAGATTGTCTACGACAGGTGAAATGACAAGATTTGTTATAATTTAACACTTTCTATTTTTTGGCAGTACTGTAACACTAAGCTACTTTTTTTTTTTAATTCTCACAAGTGTTACGTTTTCTCAACACGACCAAGTAGTTGGAATGAACAAACAGGATGCCATTTAGTCGCGGGTTTATTCCAGCGGTGAGACAGTCAGGCGTAAGTGCTCCAGACAAGAGGATAAAGATAAAGGAAGCGGAGCGGAGTGCGGAGAAAATGTTAAGGTCGCGAAGTCACGTAAATCCTATAGAGTGGAGAAAGGTGATTGTTGTTGATGATCAAGGCCTCCATCCTCTCCTCAGGCACCAAGTGTCCTTTCCTCCGGGTAACATCGGTCCTTGTTTATTAGTACCAACGATCGACCGTTCTTCTTATCTTATCACACGAAGCAATGACGCGGTCTTAAACTGTCTGTTTTGCCTTGCCTTCTCTGTTTGTATAAGCTGCAGGTGAAAACAATTTGCTCGCATGAAACATAAAACCCTAACAACTGTTTCAGTTTCAGGAAACAATGGAGGTTTCTTAAGTCCTGAGATTACCAGCGAAATCATATCGACGTTGTATATGTTATAGCCAAATATGAAACGTTGAATGTAGTGTGGGTGGCGGAAGGGCGTGATTACAAGTAAACAGCAGCTTACAAGTAGTGTAGATGTACAGCAGATGAGAAGCAGAGTGCAATTAGGCTACTTGAGCTGCTCGTCTCGTTACGGCTGAGATTAACGCCCGTGGCTATCAAGTGTCATCATTACCCGTTCCGTTCACACATTTGTAAAACATCTACTTATCAACTGACGCTGAGCCAGGACACCAAGCTCACCTCACCGCACTACAACTTTGCGCTTCTCCGTACAAACAAACCAAGCACAAGGTCAAATATTGGGTATTAAGGTCAAGTTTTTAAACATTTACACAATAGCCTTTAAAAAACTAACATCTTAAAACTCAACCAACTTCGAGACTATCACACACTTACCTTAGTGCATGCGGTTCTAAACCAATCTCACAGTTTATGTTTTGTTTGATTTTAGCTTTAATTGCATTTAAAGTTGTATACATTATGTTTGATTTTTATTTTAAAGTGTATTGAATATATGTTATATATTGTACATTTTGTATATTATGCTTAGTGGTTAAGTGGAAGAGAGGACTTTATAGTCCTAACTTCGCCACATAATAAAGACTGATTTTATTTCAATCTTCATATATATCGCACGCGGACATATGTCTCTCCGTATACCTGGCAGCCAAGGGCCTTTTAATTTAGCTTGTAATATAGTCTATAGTAGATAGCTTTAAACACTGTCCAGACTTTCAAGTTGGCAGTACTCTAAGAAAACGCATCCATACCACAACAAGTGTGGAATCGAGACAGTTTTTCAGTTAAATTTTAAATGATTTAAATTTAAATTAAGACATTTCATATGCATGTGAAGTTTTTAAAATTACTATGTCCTGCCTGTGAAAATAGTTTAAATAGTTTTAATCTAGGGTATTTAATTATGTATTTTTCTCCGACTGTGAATCCCATTGGCTTGCCGGACATTTTGTTAAAAAACTGAGTAAGATAATTTTATAAATTTAAACTAAAGGGATGGTAAGAGGTTTTAGTATTAGAATGAATTTCGGCACGAATCTCTTAGATTAAGATGGTCTCGCCCATAAACACATATGCCATATTAAATAACCTATTTAAATAAACTCATAGGAAAGGGATAAGGATTTGCAAACATAAGTTTTATTGTGGCACAATGAGTCAGGCCTATTAGTTTGACATCGCATAAGTTCAATCAACTGTGTGACTCACAACCTTGATCCCACGTCAATTTAGTATAGCCTCTTCCCTTGCGTAGGAAATCGGTTAAAATCAAATTAAAACTAATGAAAATTAAAAAACATTAGATGCAGTATGCTTTAGTCATCATTTAATAAATTAGTACAGTATCTATTTGAGGAATTATTAAGCAAGTTATAACAAGTTTTATTTGTTTTACTTATTTGTTGTACATTTAATTCAAGTTAGACCTGACAGAAAGCTTGCGCTTGAACAATCTTGTCACTTTGAATAGAGGTAAAATTGGCTATTTGATGTTTTACTTCTTATTTTTAAATCCATATACTTTTCTATCTAATAGGCTAATAGTAGCCGCTCTCTTAATATAAAGGCCACGAGAACATTTCAAATAGAACGAGCGTCTACGGTAGAAGCTACAATGGAACCAAACCACGTGCTGTAGTGTTGTGACAACAAAGGAGAGAGGAGAGAAAAACCAAGGAAGGGAGTTGATGATTCGACAAATGTAATTAACCGAGATGGAATGACAGCAGTGAGTGAAGTAAAGGTGTCAACTGAATGCAGTAACAGTAATGGAGTTCTCAGCTCAGCTGGCTTGCCATGTTGCCAGCACAATTGTTATCTATACTAATATATAAAACATCTACTTATCAACTGACGCTGAGCCAGGACACCAAGCTCACCGCACTACAACTTTGCGCTTCTCCGTACAAACAAACAAGCACAAGGTCAAATATTGGGTATTAAGGTCAAGTTTTTAAACATTTACACAATAGCCTTTAAAAACTAACATCTTAAAACTCAACCAACTTCGAGACTATCACACACTTACCTTAGTGCATGCGGTTCTAAACCAATCTCACAGTTTATGTTTTGTTTGATTTTAGCTTTAATTGCATTTAAAGTTGTATACATTATGTTTGATTTTTATTTTAAAGTGTATTGAATATATGTTATATATTGTACATTTTGTATATTATGCTTAGTGGTTAAGTGGAAGAGAGGACTTTATAGTCCTAACTTCGCCACATAATAAAGACTGATTTTATTTCAATCTTCATATATATCGCACGCGGACATATGTCACTCTCCGTATACCTGGCAGCCAAGGGCCTTTTAATTTGGCTTGTAATATAGTCTATAGTAGATAGCTTTAAACACTGTCCAGACTTTCAAGTTGTAAGCGAGTACTCTAAGAAAACGCATCCATACCATAAACAAGTGTTGGAATCGAGACAGTTTTTCAGTTAAGTATTAAATGATTTAAATTTAAATTAAGACATTTCATATGCATGTGAAGTTTTTAAAATTACTATGTCCCTGCCTGTGAAAATAGTTTTTTAAATAGTTTTAATCTAGGGTATTTAATTATGTAATTTTCTACCGACTGTGAATCCCATTGGCTTGTGCCGGACGGCCTTTTGGTTAAACAAACTGAGTAAGATAATTTTATAAATTTAAACTAGGGATGGTAAGAGGTTTTAGTATTAGAATGAATTTCGGCACGAATCTCTTAGATTAAGATGGTCTCGCCCATAAACACATATGCCATATTGAAATAACCTATTTAAATAAACTCATAGGTAAGTAAACGGAAGGGATAAGGAGTTTGCAAACATAAGTTTTATTTGTGACATGAGTCGGAATTTTAGTTTTGACATGCGGTTCAATCAACTGTGTGACTCCTGACAACAGCTGCTGACTACAACACATTCCTAGTGCGGACAAGTAAGTCCCACGTTGAATTGTGTAACCTCTCCTCCTTGCGTAGCAAATCGGTTAAAATCAAATTAAAACTAATGAAAAATTAAAAAAAATTAGATGCAGTATGCTTTAGTCATCATTTAATAAATTAGTACAGTATCTCTTTGAGGAGGTATTAACCAAGTTATAACAAGAAGTTTTGTTTGTTTACTTATTTGTTGTACATTTAATTCATAGTTAGACCTGACGAAGAAAGCTTGCGCTTGAACAATCTTGTCACTTTGAATAGAGGTAAAATTGGCTATTTGATGTTTTTACTTCGTATTTTTTAAATCCCTTATACTTTTCTATCTAATAGGCTAATAGAGCGCATAACTCTTCAATATAAAGGCCACGAGAACATTTCAAATAGAACGAGCGTCTACGGTAGAAGCTACAATGGAACCAAACCACGTGCTGTAGTGTTGTGACAACAAAGGAGAGAGGAGAGACAAAACCAAGGAAAGGGAGTTGATGATTCGACAAATGTAATTAACCGAGATGGAGATGACAGCAGTGAAGTGAAGTGAAGGCTGTCAACTGAATGCAGTAACAGTAATGGAGTTCTCAGCTCAGCTGGCTTGCCAGTGTTGCCAGCACGAATTGTTATAACCGATACGTGGCGGAGCGGCATTGGAACACGATTCAACACTTACACACACACACACTCACACATGACACAGTGCAGGTTACAAAGGCTTGTCACAGTCACCATTGTCAGCCCACATCTTCTCCTCTAGCTGCTCTAGCTGCTAAGCAACATTTAACATTTAGCATCATCTACTGCTTCCTTCGTAGAAACCACAATCTCAAGCAATACATCCACAACATGATATTGCATGAATACTGAACAGGCAAGTAATACTGAACGACAAAAACGAAGCTTAAACTTGTGACTTTCGTCGAAATTGTGTTGAAAAAATGGCATTCGTTTGAAAATTACCATAAGGCATATAATGTTAAAATGCAGGCAAACAAAGTTAAATTCGATCCAAAGTATAATTATTATGAACAAAAGTGAATCTGTAACGTTAGTTGGCGATGAAGGGCGATTTAAGGGTTAGAAAATGAAGAGGTAATGAGTTGATGGTGAGAATTGGCGAGTTTAGAGTAAATTGTATGCAATGATGAGTGTTGTGTGATGAGTGTTGTGTGAACGACCGCTGGAGCGAGTGGCCTTGGCTACGCTATAATGCTGTCAGTTGTCAAGTCTGTAGAGCCATGTGGCGTAGTCTGCTGCTCCACCTCTACACCTCTGGCAGCTTATCTTGCAGACATCCTGTACTCACCACCAGACACCTCACCAGGGCACGGCCTACACTACCCTACCGCAATCCCCACCTCACCTCTCCTCATACATAATCTGGAGTTTGACACACCTTACGTCCACAAATAGTCTATAGAGTTTCTATTACTCAATTTATTTATGATGTATGGTACTTAAAATGTGATAACACTTGGTATTGAAATTTCTGTTGTAACGTTGAATAGAAACTAGATAAACGTGGAAAATACTGACTAATAATAAAGAGTTTGTTGTAAAAAGGATATAATAGTAGCAGAAAGTTGAAAGACGAACGGAATAATATTGGTTTTATTAAAATCTTGGCAACAAAGTTTGCTTTCTTTGCTGTCATCTTTTAAGACAACAAAGTACGTCGAAGCCCGAGTTTGGTTAAAAGTAGTGGGGTAGGAGAGAGTTAATTCGGCGATTTTATATTCATACTTCTTTGTTCTCTGATATTCAAACTTGAAACTCAAAATATATTCAAATTTCAACAATTCCAAATCCAACTTTACTGAGAATATTCTTCACTCCTTAAACATAACTATCCTTAAAACTGTCTATCAGCAATATTGTTTTATCGGTAGCAATATAGTTAAGAAATCGAATTTAATCTTTTATTTGTATGTGTACACGCTACTTATCACTGCACGTTGGTTAAGCAATATCAATGTGAAATGGGAATTTGTTCGTAGAAACCATACAACGTTTAAGGGTAGGATTAGTGTCAGAGATGCTAAACATAAGGGGGATATGCACGTAGTGTTGTTGGGGAACTGGTCGAATGTTAAACAAAAGTCCAACTCAAACCTCAATTTACAAAATTCAAACTATAAAAATCATGACATCAATACACAATTGTTAGAAAATTATTAATGGTTTGATTGTTTACAAAATTATTATTTTAACTAAATTTACAATACCATATCCATACAAAAATACAGTACAGTACTGGCATGGGGTAGTTAGATGGTACAGAGTACCGGCCAACAGGTCGAGACTAGGGTGTGCGTACTGGATACGTTCAGAACACGGTTTGTAGAGAACAACAAACAACAGAAAAGTTGTCCGCTCATTAGAGTTAGAGCAAACAAAAGAAACAGGCGACTGAGACTGAAGAAGGAGTGATTATTACTAAATGTACCAATCCCACTCCTCTGTGTTTCACTATACTCGTACACTCAGTACAGTATTTATGTTCGTCTTAACACGAACACTATATCATATAATAAACTAGCTAGGTCGGTCAGGAAACATATGACAAGTCACATTACTATTTAAGGGTGACCTATAAAGAGGGTTTTTACGACCGGTGGAACGATGGGATGGACGGTGGTGGTGTAGAGTGTAGAGGGTCGCGTGCAGCGGGTCTGAGATCGCAACTAGCTCACTGCTGAGATGCCGCGGATAGCGACTGATGAATGGCTTCTGTTGTAGTTGTAGTTGTGGTGTTCATCACCAGGAATGCCGCTTAGATCAATGGCTCGGCTGAGTGATACACTCACTAGTGACTGGTGAGCGGTACTGTTGCAGGCAGTGTTGTTTCATCACATGCCAACAAGTGCGAGCTGTTCTGGCACTAGGGCACACCTCCTACATACCTTCACATGCGTACCCGCACTCAACTGTACGTGCTACAATAAAGTGAGCATGTCCACAAGTCAACGAGGTTTGTCCATCGTTACATTACACCGCAAGGACGATAAGATACTACTTGAATCTAGCAAACGATGAGGCGAAGAGGTGGAAATGTTGGCAGCTTTGCGACGTAGCCTGTTTCTTGTAGACAAACGCAAAGCTGTATCGCCCTGCGTTGCCATGTCCATGGAGCCATGGTGTAATAAGTACTTTTACACCATGCATGGAACCAGGACTAAATTAATGAAGAGTAGTTAAAACCGGATCGTTCCGACCCGGGGATACTCTAGTTGTGAGGTTCTATTAAAGTTTCCGTTTTATAATTGAATCGCTTACAACTTGAAACCTGTCGTTGACGTACGTAAGCTACACGAGTTTACTCCAATTGCTGCTTTTAACAGGATACAGATATAATCTGAATGAGACTTGAGCAGTTTTCTGGTGACGTAACTGAGATAACAATAGCTCATTACGAGAAGGGATTATAAGGGCTTGTAGTATTGTACCGAGCAGACAATTGCCCCATTTAAGAACGTAAACGCTGACATAACTTGTAGCTTTCATCACAACTTGCCGGCATTTGTTGGGTAGTGAAGTGAAGTGGGTTACTCGGTTATGTTTACCGTGTAGCCAGATCTGCATGCAATACAAACACGAGTATCGACGGACAAACACAGGCAACTGTGTGGTCAAACATTCTGTAGGCTACATTCCCCTTAGTTTCCACCCCTACTCAGTACATAGCTTCAAACCTACGGAGCATATCACATGTGTCAATAAAGTAATATTTCTCTTGTTAGAAATAGGGTTGCCATTATACCCTAAACTAACTCCTACGCTACTGTCCTGCACTCTGACTTTTCCACGATTTTTAACAATTTTCAAAACTTTCCAGTCCTTCTTATTGGACGATAATTCGGATCGCTTTTAAGCAGTGTACGAGACCTTTGATGACGAGAAAAAAGGACTAACTAACAATACTGCAGAACAAAAATGTATGATCTTGTTTCGAGTTGTTTTTGTTCGAAACTTGTACAATACGTTTGGTTGCAACTCAAAAGAAAACTGGATTCCTAGAAAAAATTGGCTTGATTCAACATTGAAAGTTTTCCAGACATATACAATGTTCCTCAAAATTCACAAATTATCGAGACGCATGGAGATTTCTGACTGCCTTCCAGGTTTTACTTGACCGTAAGCAATCCTGGTAACTTCTAACACAAGCTAATTATTCCTTTTTTTCAGAAAACAAGCTTTCCTATGGTTCCGATTCCACATCAAGAATAATTAAATTATTGTCGGAGTTGAAATAATTATCTTTACTATTTGAATATCCTTGTTGATGCTGAAACTGTCATATGATAGATTTTATATATCTGCTACGATACAGTGAGTTGAGTGTTAGGAATTGACAATGTAACCTCGTCACAAACTGCTATCAAGTGGGCTACGCATTATCTTTAAAAGAAATTAAAATGTGAAATGTAGGATAAGGATAGGGAAGAGATGTCGCCGGAGCGGCAAAGTAGTCTACGAGCTGAAGTGGCGATCTCAGCCGGTGCTTGTGAACGCAAACAATGTTCAGTTACAGAAGTAGACGAGTACTTGACTATGCACTATGCAGCGCAGCGCATACCCGGTCCCTGGCTTCAACACCCAACCTCACTCCACAACCAGCGATAACCACAAGGTGCAAGTTCACGAACATGTGACAAATCTCCACCGACTAAAACGGAATTAAATTCCAAAATATAACCATTGCCAAGGTCCAACTGATTAAAATAAAGCACGCATTACAATGGCGCTGATCTAATTACAGCACGCTATCAGTATATCGCCTTTAATGATGTGCCAACAATGATAGAGGCACGCCAGCACGGCCCTCCCTCCCTACCTGCTGGGCGTCAGTCAAATCAGGCGTTATCAACACTCGACACTAACCACCCGTGTAACTATGATGTAAGATGATGTTCGTGCACTGTATAAAGGAGAGTGTGATCTCTTAAAACTCTTCGTTTGCTTTAATATTATCTTCGGGCTGGAAGAAGTGCTAAACATCGTACCATTTTCTGTTTACTTCTGTCGGTGTGTTTACTAAATAGTTTTGTCTCCCTAAAGACTTAACCGAAGTTAAAATTGTTGCTGAAAATTAAACTACAACTAAAAGTTAAGCAGTTCGGGATATTGAAACTATTTAATAAAAACGTAGCCTACAAATAATTAATATATAAATGTTTTACTAAAACGCAGACATACACTTGTATACTTACAGAAAACGGCACTATGGACAGTTATTGGGCACGGTTGTACGATGCTGGACGCATCTGATGATCACACTATGACAGTCTGTGCGTGGCTAGCCAACTCCCCCGAGCCCGAGTGTTCATGTCGGCGATTTATCTTACAGCAAATAATCCCCGTCCCCGCCCCTGGGGCTAAGCGGATTGCGAGCTGTTATTTTATCAAGGCTAAGACATTTTCCTTTCTCGCCCTCTTGCTATTCCCCGACGAGGAAAGCATTTCTATTCTAAACAAAAGCTGAATGTGGCTGAATTCCCACATCAACGTTTGCTACTTTTAGCGCCGGAAACTAAATAAAAAAAAGGATTTTTTTGCTATCGTGCTGTTTGTGATCTTTAACGGCGGGTGTGAATGTGCCAAGCCTGGATAGATACGCGAGTAGTGTATGGGATGCATATACACGTCAAACCGTCTTGACATCCCGTTTCTTCGAGCCGTTGTTTTCAAAAACGTAAAGATAATTCAGTTATCCTCTAAACATCATTAAGAAAGATAGTTATGTTAAGCACAGAACACTGAAATTAATTGTTTGCTTACTGTTTTTGACGGCTATACAATGTGAACTAGATTACTTAAGTTGTTGGTCGAGTAGGGTGGGTGTTGGACACGAGTGATATGTTAAGTGTGGCAAGGCCGCGACTCAGTATATAAAGGTGTATATGAATCAGTGTGGACTGGCACGGTGCCAGTGTGCTGTGTGGCACTTCCGTCCATCACACACTGTTTGCACGTCTAATGGACTGTACCAGTGTTGACACTGTATTGTATACTATATACTGCTTTCAGTTCCCCTGCGTTTCAAGACGACAACTTGTACTACGTGTAGTTGTGTGCGTCACAACTACCCGTCCCCTACCACCAGCAGCCACATAAACTCAGTTGTGTTCGTCACAGATTACCCGTCCCCTACCACCAGCAGCCACATAAACTCAGTTGTGTGCGTCAAAGACTACCCGTCCCCTACCTCCAGCAGCTACATAAACTCAGTTGTGTGCGTCACAGACTACCCGTCCCCTACCTCCAGCAGCCACATAAACTCAGTTGTGTGCGTCACAGACTACCGTCCCCTACCTCCAGCAGCCACATAAACTCAGTTGTGTGCGTCACAGACTACCGTCCCCTACCTCCAGCAGCCACATAAACTCAGTTGTGTGCGTCACAGACTACCCGTCCCCTACCTCCAGCAGCCACATAAACTCAGTTGTGTGCGCATTTCGACAGCAGCTATTTAAAAAACCGAAGATTCCAAAAGTCACATTTTCAACACCCCAACACTTCAGGGTACTCGTAAGAGGTTGGGGGTTTCAGAACAGGTCGTGCTGTATCGCATTTTAAAGGTCCTTTTTAAATGCAAACATGTTGTCGCAAACTAAACTTGTCTTTGTTTTTCTGTACAGGTCGTTACCAAATGTTGATGTTGGCTTGGGCGACAAATTCCACTTTCAGCTCCTAAAGAAACCTAAGCGAACCAAATTTGTTCCCAAATTTAGGGATGAGATATCCTTCTAACATATATAAATTTTAATACATCATTATATTGGGTTCCATCTTAAAAAAGGTCAAACCAGAACATTTTAATTGAAAACTAAAAAAAACCAAATGTTTTAAGATTATACGAAAAAAAATCTTTTGAATTAGTATTTTAGAAGCGATGTTAAACCCTGAAAATAGTTTCACAAGATATCTTATTTTAATACTAGTTTCAACCTAGGATGTCACATAAACTTCAATTCTTAGTCTTTTAAAATTCGCTGGAATGTTAAAAGTAGAATGTAGAAAGTAGAACACATTTTTGTAAGTAGAATAACAAATTACATTCTTGTAATTTCTGATGTCTTTTAGAACCATCAGTAGGATTCACTACCCAAGTCTACATGAAACAGGTTCGGTCACGCCCCGTATACGACAACCAACATAAGTAAGTTAAGTTTGCGGCCAACAATTTATAAAATAAAGACTTTTAAATAAGATAGGCGAGATGATCTATTTTCAGCCATTTTATGAAAAATAATCTCCACCCCCGAAAATGTCCTCAAATAGTGTTGAAAACACACAAATCAGAGAGATACTGTAAGATATAGTGGTATTTACAGTTTCACCCTGTACACTGTACAGTATCGGTATGGATGAGTTGTATGTCGCTGTGATTGCTCCAGTAAGCTACAGTCACTACACAACTCAATCTGGTATGGTAATGTGCAGGGCTGATCCCGCCTTGACCCGACTCCATCTCGTCCATCGTCTCACAACACAACACAACACTCTCCGTACATTACATACAACTCCTACAACTGTGGGTACATCGTCTCACAACACAACACTCTCCGTAACATCACATACAACTCCTACATCGTCTCACAACACAACACTCTCCGTACATTACATACAACTCCTACAACTGTGGTACATCGTCTCACAACACAACACTCTCGTACATCACATTCAACAACTCTACATTACAACACAACACTCTCCGTGGTACATCGTCTTACAACACCACTCTCCGTACATTACATACAACTCCTACAACTGTCTCGTCTCACAACACAACACTCTCCGTACATTACACACAACACTCTCACAACTAACTCCTAACTGCAAAACATCGTCTCACAACACAACACTCTCCGTACATTACATACAACTCATACAACTGTGGTACATCGTCTCACAACACAACACTTCGTACATTACATACAACTCCTACAACACTCGTGTACATTACATACAACTCCTACAACTGTGGTACATCGTCTCACAACACAACACTCTCCGTACATTACATGTGGTACATCGTCTCACAACACAACACTCCGTGTGGTACATCGTCTCACAACACAACACTCTCCGTACATTACATACAACTCCTACAACTGTGGTACATCGTCTCACAACACAACACTCTCCGTACATTACATACAACTCCTACAACTGTGGTACATCGTCTCACAACACAACACTCTCCGTACATCACATACAACTCCTACAACTGTGGTACATCGTCTCACAACACAACACTCTCCGTACATTACATACAACTCCTACAACTGTGGTTCGTCTCACAACACACTCTCCGTACATTACATACAACTCCTACAACTGTGGTACATCGTCTCACAACACAACACTCTCCGTACATCACATACAACTCCTACAACTGTGGTACATCGTCTCACAACACAACACTCAGTACATCACATACTCCTACAACTGTGGTACATCGTCTCACAACACAACACTCTCCGTACATTACATACAACTCCTACAACTGTGGTACATCGTCTCACAACACAACACTCTCCGTACACTACATACAACTCATACAACTGTGGTACATCGTCTCACAACACAACACTCTCCGTACATTACATACAACTGTGATACATAAACACGTCTTGCTTTCGCCTTCTATTGTACTATTTGACTTTATTGAATATGTATATATTCATTCGATCAGTAAAACTATTAATACAAGTTTACTGCAAGGTAAACTCGGCACCAAGCACAAAAATCATTTCTAAATCTAATCAAAAGGACAAAGAGTCACAACGATCCAGGAGAAACAATCAAAGTATAGTGCATAAGCTTCGCTCTCATTGGTGCTTAAACGGGAACGTCACAATGGACATTGTATCAAAAAGTGTGCTAATTCTGGAGGGCGCCCTAAAGCCCTCCCCATGTTAAACGTTGTTCTAAGTTAAAATATTTTGGTGACATGATTCATGGCTAGCGTACGGGAAAGTACGAGCATGTGAATGTATCGTGACGCGAGGAGCTTGTGAGAATCGTGAGGTGACGGCCCTCATTACCGGCTATGGTCTATGGAAGCGGCCAGGACAACGAACTGCAAGTGCTGAGTTCACAGGCCGGAACTCAGTGGACCGTGGCTGCGCGTCGTGCCGTGGAGCCCGGTCAACACCCGTCCGTCCAAACCTTCATCTCGACCTGGCCTTGTCTTGCCCATCTTCACGTACGCTGGCTGACTTCGTGAAATCGCAAAACGTACAGAGCGTATAACAATAAAGCGGTAGTAGCAGCTCAACAAGCGTTATACTCTGAGACTGAAGCACGTAAATCTTCGACGGGCGGAGAAGGAAGGTTGATACCCCTTAGCAATAAACCCTTTATGTTAGCTTTGTATGCAGAGCGGAGCGGCTAGACCGCAGTCTGTGATAAAACTGGCCCGAACTATACACTAAGCTGCACAAGGTAGGTCGTATCACAGCCGCCCATATACCAGGTAGTAGCCTCCTTACGCTTACAAACAGCACACGGAGATGGTGGTGATTGTGACAGGTATATCACTCTCACTCCTCGGCTGATGTTGTGACAGCAGCGCCTGGTTACAATACAAGTGTTGAGAGACATGAGACATGTTGAGTTGCTGTCTCTTGTGCCAAACTAGGGCCACGACCCACCTGTCATCTCGCAACCATTACCACCCATCTCGGATCCTACTGTGTTTCTTCCTATTATATTTACGGCACGAGGTTCAAAGACGAGCCAACCATCTAATTTGTCTCAAACAGGTGTGCAATTTAAAATATTCTTTCAGTACAATTATACACAAGTTACCTTATTTAATAAATTTTCCAGCCGATTATCGTCAATTTAGAGCGGCGAAGTTAACTTATGAAATTAATTTTTCTATACACAATTAGGAAATTCAGCTGGGATAGCGGCTTGACAAGGTTAGAGTTAGGCAGTGATTGTGGCCGGTGGCTGGGGGCTGTCAGTATGGGATCAGGGACCCGCATGGCTAGCAGTTAGCACGCTGAATATAAACCACACACTTCACTCTTCACTCTTTGTAGCGGCCGCTCAATTGGCAACGTATAAACTCTCCGAATATGCACTTCATTCTAGACCTTTAAACTGCCAACTACGAAATATAAAACACTTAGTTACTCCATTGTATAACTATCCACTCGCACACATCTAGATAGCTTTAATAACATTGATAAAAATATCATTCATTCGAATTTTCTATTCTTTAGCTTCAACGGCCGGAGAAGGAAGGTTGATACCCCTCAACAATAAGTGCGTCAGTCGTCCTCTGACGCGTTCACCTTGTCGAGTTATGCTGTTAATTCGTCAATGCTGTTGAATGTTTTTCGACAAATACAAATTAAGGCAAGTTTTAAATGCCTTGGGTTTTGGAGCGGGGGCACTTTTAATCAATCTTAGAAACCTGTTGACGACTGAACTCCTGCCTGTGAACGCAAACGTTCATGAACTATCGTTCTATGTCTTCCAGTTAGGTAGTCCTTCCTGTCCCTAGTTTCGTAAGAGTGTACGTACTCACTTTTACGAAAATAGTGTTAACAGCTGTTTTAAGCTTTTGAATACTGGTCTGCACGACTCTAAAAATTGGCTTAACTGCGGTTTTCTTTTCACAAAGTTAACAGTCTAAAATTTCTTTAACCTCTTTACGCCACCAGTTTGTAGGACAAGTTTGGGTAGATCACCAATAAAATAATACTAAATTATACACAAAATTCCAAAATAATAAAAATTTAAGTTTAAGTTAAAAAAGTTTAAGTAAACAATAACTGGAAAGTAAAGTAGTTTGCGATGTTATCTTTGGTAGCTGAAACGTTTCACTTAAGCATTCCCACAGCGATATAGTTGACACAAATACACAAGCCCAAGTTTGGAGAGAATGTGAGTTGTACAACTAAACAGTCAACGCGTGCCTACCTGTCTACAAACCATGCATTTGCAGTATCACAACTGAACCGGCAAAGTGACGTTCAGCATAGGACTGGGTTGATGATGTTGCTCTGTTTGTGAATGGAAAGAAGGTGGTTGACCAAGAAAGAGCCGGTTGCCCGAGAGCTCAAGACAACCCACGTGGGTAATGTCCTTGCCCGGTGCTGGGTGTTTGGTCCAACCTTGAGCCTACACAGGATATACGAGTATTCATACAGACAGCATACAAGATACGGCATAGCAGATCTACCGGACACGACACTTTCACCTCGCACCTCGACATCTTGCACAGCCGCAGTACTTAAAATACGTTATACTCGTAAACGAACATTGAACAATAGATGAAATTAATCAAATACTTAAAAACAACGAGATGAGTTAGTTAAGACGGGGAAATACATTCTAGTTTGTGAACTTCAACTTCAATTTGCCAAAGTATTAGGAAACCGATTAAAACTATTTTCCGATGAGGCCAATTAAAACGTGTAAACGCGTTAAATCTTCAGATTTAAAGTTAGAGCGTCTATATATACAGTAGTGTAGTGTGTTCAACTACATTTTATGAGAGCCGAGTACAATTATAAGCTGAAGTGTAAGGTACAGACTGTATAGAACTGGCTGATCAGAAGATACAAACTTGAACTGAAAATCAGATCTCAGCTTTGAGATGGTGAAAATAAACTGCGGATCGACGTGGGAGATATTGGAGGGAAAACTTGTAATGGTAAAACTTTGTGGGGACCGCAACTTGTCTGGTTTGACGTAGCAGTGATGGCGCGGGGGACAACTTCCTCGATACTTGCCCACACACCCTTGCACCTGGTGCCCTTGCAACGTGCGGTAGACGGGTAGAGTGTAGAGCACACACGACCAGTCAATCCACCCGATACAGTAATCAAAACGTTCACTACAAATTCCTTTTTCAAACCCAAGTCACGATTTGCAATTATTTTGAAACATTTGACTCAATTGGCAAGTTTGAGTGGAAACAAGTGAAACGAATTGGATGTTGGGTGCGGAAAGAGAAGCGGACCGGGACCGGAAGTGGTTGTCGCGGCGTTATCAGCGGAAGTATGGCGGTCTGATAACAGCCAGTTAACCGCCTGTTTGCAATTCTACAGCCAAGTGAGCTCGCTCCTTTCATGTGATTCTATTACCTCGTTTCGCCACAACGGAGTTAAATCACAGCTAAAACACAATATTGTACAATACTGCAACACAGACTTCTCTCGTTAATACGATGATCAGTTCGGGGATAAGAGATAATTTATATTTCGCACCCCATCCCCGGCAAGCGGGCGTCGATTTCGCACCCAATTAAACCGGGACAATTTTTCTCTCTAGGGTAACGTAAATTGACAGTTCCGCCTCGTTAGGTCTAATTGCCCGCTAACATATTAGAGCACACTGCTCGGTACGGCCGCGTGGGCGAGTCCCCATGGCCTCGAGTATCCTTACACGGGAATACAGGCCGAGCCTAGCAGTCCATCCCATCCTTGTCCATCCCATCTCACTTCACACCTCCTTCCTTGTGTATCGATGTCCGCCACATTGCTGCCTTTATATGGTGTGGCGATCAACAACACGTGACCTTTAATGAAACTGTTTTTTAATGTAGCGATCGTTTAAACACACCTCCGTACGCCTCGTACATAACAGCTTTTACCTGTTGGGTGCAGTGGACGTAATGCAGTGTTGTACCGCTGACAATATATTACCAGCTTGCATCATTTTTCAAGAATAATAAATAATTCCAGCACTCCTAAATAAGGGATAGAACATTAGTGATTAATCGGTAAAACCGTACGGTACAGTAAATGATGTAGGTCATATGTTGCAATATAGAAGTTACAGAGCAGAGAACGTGAGCCGAAGCTTCCTCCCTCTTCCCATCATCGCCCTAACAGCTGAGTTTGTGGAAAACTAATAAGAAACTGCTGGCTACAAGCTCAAGTTGTGATCAACTGGCAAGTGTTGGTTCCGAGTTTAATAACAAATTTGTTCCTTCTAGTTTGCTGTTGAGTAATCAACATCTTCAAGTCCCTTCACAGTTCTTTCTTCTTCGCGAGAAATGTTTGTTGTGAAAGCTTTTATTGCGATTTGCCATTTAATTTGATTTTATAGTGCAGTCCACATGTCGAATGTTTTCCTACACCTATTCAAAATCTATAAAACACACTATACTAGTTAGTTATACACACCAGAGACATAATATTGTGGTTAATTTAAACTAGACAAATGTAAATGTAAAAAAGACAAATCAGAAATATTCATGTTTGGTACGGTATATGTATACTATTCTCCTGCCATAGACGATGGTCTTCTGATCGTAACATCCTCGTATATTAAACACGCAACAATTTTACAACGTTCTTAATAACGCGGTACCCGGTATGTGATTAACTCAGTGTTTACGCATTTGAAAGTTGAGAGGGACAACTTTATTGGTTCTTGAAGCTATATTACTTCACAGGTTACGTTTGGACAACAGCACAAAATGTCCTACTACAAGATCGTAGCTGCCTGTCTTGAAACGGTGTGACAATGTAACCGTGTCTAATCGCTTTACTAGTCACGGTTTCTATACAGTGACCAATCTAGCAGGTAGAGCCGCTTGCTCACCGGTTGCTATCGGTTCGAGTAGTTACGTCACGAGTAACGAACCGATGAAATAGAATACAGCATATCCCTGCGAACTGGGAGACACAGGACGGTAGTTCATGAACGCTTACCTTCTCAGGCAGGTGTTCATCTCATCAACAGATTACCAAAATCGTTTAAAAACGCACAAGTGCCCAAGGCATTCAAAGCTCGTCTAAAAAATGTGTTGTCCACTCAAGCCTTTTATAACATAGACGAGTTTATGACGTTTAACTGGGAGACCTGGTAATTGGCTGACCTACTAGGGACTACAGTGGGATAATTCGAATGAATGAGAGAGAGATTGGAAAAATTGTATGTATAAAAGGGACTTTGATGTGAGAGTGAATGGACAATTTTAGTTCATTTAACTTTTTTGACGATTGAACATTGTGAGATGTTTTTGCAATAAAAACTTTATTTATTTATTTATCCCAAACAAATGGAGGGCCGAGAGTGGACAACTTACTGTACAGAAACATAATCAACCACCATTCTGATTCAATTGCTACGTAAACAATAGAGAGCGAGGGAGGGGACAGCCGACAGCAATGTGGAGATTGTGTGCCGATGATTGATTGTCTACGAAGGAGGAACGACCGGTAGCGAAAGTGGTAAAGGAACGTGCGCCTTTGAGGCTGTCGATCAGTGTAATAATTCCGCGGACAATAGGTGCCGGCACCGCAAGTCTACATTAATATTTGTCACTTTAACAATCACCTCTCCTGTCAGCTTGATAGATGCGGGTTTGAATCATATCCGCACCTGCTACCAGCTAGCTACTCGATGTCGCATACTGTTGTTTCACACTGCCTCTTCAGATGCTAATTATTAGAAAGCTTTGACAAGACGGGAAAATGCCCTCCGTGAAGTTTATATGCGTTCCCCCTACCCTGCCACCTATCGCAATGCCACACCTTGTACTCTCGTCTCAACACCGTTTCCCACTTGAAATATTAGTCTTTCTTGTTTGCTGTGAATTATTTGAACCACAACATCTGCTATTACCCGCCAGGCATTTTCGTACTTACTTTGCTGGAGAGTGTACTGGTTTTCTTTGTCTCAGATGAATTGCCAACCAAGAAATTATAACGGTAGTTTATATTTTAGCAGAATGAGGTAATACTTGTATTTAAAACGATAAAGGCATACCGAAGGTAGCATATAAATATAATCTATATGTGCACCTGGAGTTCATATTTCATAACAGCATCGGCGTCAATTTTAATAACACAAGTGCAGTGAACTGATGTAATACTACAATGTTGTTGTTATACACCTAGAATTAGTCTTGTTAAAGATCTCACAACATTTAGAGTCAGTCAAATCGGCGTTACTCGGTAACCATTTTAAAATGGCAGTGAAATGCATGACTTCATAGTAACAAAACAAGTAGGCTAATTTGGTGTATTTATCGACTGCGATATAAAGGGTAGGATATCTGTTTAGTCCACCAGCTCACGTTACCAATACGACATCAACACAGCTTTTATTTCTGTACAATTTCGATCAAATACTATCCGTATACCTCATGGGTGAAAACTTTTTTAAATACGTAATATGGTATGGATATATTAAATATCTACAGTTCTAGCACACCTTTTGACAACGAGTACCTTGGGGTTAAACACGAATCAACAAACTGGTATACAGCTGTTAGATGGTAACAAGCTGGTACCGAGCAGCGAAGATAAATGATATGCAAGAGCCTACCAGAAATATGTGAAATTACGGAACATATTTGTCAACTTTGCCGCTCCAGTTGTCACTCCTCCCTTTTCTGTGCTTTTCACTCGCCCCCTCCAACCCCAACCCAGCGCATCCCCGTCGACACTCCGTCAACTGACGTCACTTTGTGTCACACTCCCGCAAACCCATATTCAGTTCTACAAGTTATAATATATTCTAGCAAACTTCAATTATTTACACGTTACTATCAAAGTAAATATTTAGAATATTTTTCAAATATTAAATGATATAATGCCAATAATAAGGGGAGGGGAGAGGAGAGGGGGTGACGAGATAACAGTATCGGATACATAAACAACTGTCACATGTGTGGCGCAGCGGTAAGTGTCAAGCACTGTCATGTATCAGAGCATTGGTCGCCATAACCGAGCAGACCACTGATAAGCACGGTTAGAGGATAAGAGGCACGTGACGCCAAGCGAACCACATCAGGATCACTCTCAAACCCATTATTATTAGGTTTTCTGTTACACATCATCCACAACTGTACTTCCTGTTCAGACCAATGTTCTGTTATCCCTGTTTGATAAAATGTAACTAATAAGGAACTATTTAACAATTAGGCCATTAAAGACACCGATGTAAAAATTGTCGACTTATTCATATTTTCAGTTAAAAATAAACTACCCATTCACAATGGGTATTGTGTTATTATTTACTCTCTAAGTGATAGGGCTTAAGTCATTAAGTCCTCAACGACTATACACCCTCATCGTCGCTGCCGACTCCAACAGTACTACTAGTAGTGAACCCAACCGTGGAACAAACAATAAAAATAAACCAATAGAAATATTGACATACAACTAGGGCGTTAGTTCTGAACCGCAGAAACGAGTTCAGTGCCAATGTGAAGTGCGAACAGGAAGAAAGCAGTAACAGGTAGTAATGACAGGGCAATAAAGAGCGAGGAACAGAACAGGTTGTGGTGAAAGCAAGCAACCTTGAGGTGAGAGGAGAGGAGAGGAGAGGAGGTCACATTGCATTGCATTGCAGCGAGGTGAACTGCAGGCATTCCACTGCCCAGTGCTACTGTACAGTGGCAAACACAATGGGTTATATTAAAGTGACCCGCCCAAAAACTTGACACAATAACAAACTTACTCCGATGTGCTGCAGGTTTTCTTAATTTCTGTTGGCTAAACAGGTTGGTTTTCAGCATCTTTCAAACACCCTATTTGCTACAATCATAAGAAATTAATTCGGAAAGAGGTATAATTTTACACTGGTTTCTAAAAACGCGTGTAAATGCATAAATCACTAACAGTCTTGGGGTTTCCCACCACAAAAATACATGCTAGCATTGTATTTTTCGATCAAGGGTCACTGAGAACAAAGCTTTGTTTCATATTGCCTTTGTGTTGTACTATTACTAACAAGTAAATCATGGAAAACGTCAAACACGCAGTGCTATCAGAGTGCCGGATTGGCGGATTACACTGGACAAGCCATAGTGGCCAACGGCGATACCAAAAGTCTCGGCTGTATTTTTCTAAATAAGTTTAAGTCCACATAATATGAGTATGTTTAACTACTAAATTTGCCTACCTAACTTTGATGTAAGACGCAAACAATTTAGCGCCCCAGACATTTGCTAACGAACCTTCAAATGTGGTCCTGGATCCGCCCCTGAGTGCACTTCAGACAGCTGGTTCTGTTTGGTCCGTAACGGAAGACGTCGTTCAACAATCACTGATACTGTGTCCCAACTGTCATCTGGTGTTGTCATTGGCCGCTACATAACTGCTCAGCTGAACAAACACTCGTCTCTGGTAGACTCATCAACCAGATACAGCATCACAAGTGAGAGTACGTGATTTGACGCAAGTTGTACACTGAATGTACATACAGTACTGTAGGGCACGTTGCACGCTCTCGCTCACACCGTGGTGCAATATGCATAATGAGCCCTGAGCCACACAGCACGCTCACCACCGACCCCGCGACACTTCAACAGGTGGCTCTGTGTCATCGTCCTCTCCTCGTCACGAATCGTGCATTCTAAAGCAGTTCAAATCAAATGTCTGCGTTTTATTCCATGACACCTGGCAATTCAGCGTAAGATAAGTAAAGCAGCACAATGTATACGTACGACATTGGTAGCGAGGAGTGTTATCAACTCGCAGCCAGATCACTGGTCTTATCTCGACACAACACAGAGACAGCGGAGCCGCAGCCGCTTCTAGTGATCAATCAAAATCCCATCACTGGTCCAAACAAGCTCCGCACCGCAATCCACTCTTTCCATATCTCCCCAGTCCCCTCCCCCTCTCACTCTACTCACAACACAATACCCGTCACCTCACGCTGTGCTTCTGTACGTAGCTTTACTCTACACTGCAATGTTAAAGAAGAAACAGCGACAATATGACAGTTTTTTTATATATTCTAAAAAAAGGAAGCCAGCTTTTATTTGTGTCATTACCAACTGGTTCTTCATACAGTTACAATAATGTCGAAAAGGTGTCCGATTAGCATCGAGAATTATTTTACAGTTGTAGTGACTGCGTGCGTGTTGGTGTGGTGGTTGACCACACGTGCGGTCTTAATAGCTCATAAGCGCTAACAATGTTTTGACTGGCCAGGGCCACATGCGTTGTTTACTGCCGGCGCTGGACGGACTGGACTGGACTGGATCGATGGTGAGGAAGGTAGGGTATATACATACTTTGCTACACCGAGAATGTTGGGCATGTGCTCGTCACGCACAGCTCTTATCCACTCTTGAATGCAAATACTGTATCTCGCAGCTACAAAGTGACTGTCAGCGTCAGTTTCGCGAAGATACAACCTAATTTCATCTTCTCGACCAATATTTAGCTT
Source organism: Matsumurasca onukii (assembly GCA_018831715.1). Taxonomy (NCBI): domain Eukaryota; kingdom Metazoa; phylum Arthropoda; class Insecta; order Hemiptera; family Cicadellidae; genus Matsumurasca; species Matsumurasca onukii. The sequence continues at coordinate 42,052,707 of CM032059.1, read as the reverse complement.
GTACCTGTCCAACTGTTTCGCTCCTACTCCTTCCTGTCCCACCGTTCTTTGTTTCATTTCCCAGCGGTTTAATTATTGTCTTCTTTCTTCTCTCTTCTCACTCTTTTTAGCAAAAGTTCCTATTGAACGAAGTAACCAGTACAAGCCGTGGCCTTAAAGTATGTTTCAAAAGAACAAAACAACGTGAATTACTTATCAAATTTACACGAAATAAACTTTATTTTAAACTATTCACGACCATCAATTCTAAATTAAAAACTCCACCAAATTAAGAAATCAAGAAAATATTTTGTTATTTTTTGATTGATCAATAGGAGTTGCCAGAAGTAAGCAGTCATCTCGGATATACGAACAATAAGAACAATGTTACAAACGCAGAATCCATAACTCAAAACCATGCTTGACATCTCGTTTGGAAAAGAATCTGTGCCTAGTGGCTTTGCTTGCTTTCTTTCTAAATGATGCGTGGATTAGTGACTATTTAACTAAAATGTCTTAACTTAAGAACTTTGTAATTGGAATGTTTAGAGTTTCAAATACGCTCAATCAGCCAATCTACTGTCGTATAAATTAGCTCGTTAAGAGTAGCCATTGCAGTCACTGCCTCACGTAATTTATTTAAAACAATTCGATGAAAACTATTAGCGTAATGTGTTTCTCGTCAACAATTCATATTTTCACTGTTCTTATGTACGAAAAACAAAATGGGCGACTGGCATTGAGCACTTTAAATAGAAAACAACGCAAGAATGAACATAGAACATAACATCTAATTATTTAAGATTTGTCAACAGTATACAGCATTTCAAGAATCGTACTACTTGTGCAATTTGTATGAAGTTTTTGTTTAAATTTCACTAGGAAGCACGGTGGGTTTGTCGCTGTCACACCGCACACGTCTCTCACAGACTAGAGATAGAGCCACTCTACCTACAAGTATAGAGTTTAACGGCAGCGGCGGTGGCGAGCACAGAGTGAACTGAGGTATAGAGAGTAGGCCTATGTAATGTGGCGGACAAACAAAAACCGTGACTGATGGTAAGAGCCGAAAAGGGCGACAAGAACATGAGAAATTCAGAGCATTAGTCACGGTCCGGCAGCGTATGCCATAAACCCTCACGTAGTGAATCGCCCAATTATCCTTCATCAACACTCAACAACCTGGCCTATGGGAAAATTAAATAAATATAATTCCATAACATCAGAAAAAAAACACTAAACTAAAGACATACAGTATTACCTTTCTGGCGGGTTTTTCTTTTAGAGCGAGTTAGATGCTATTTCCACTTGGGCCTAGATGGATGGACGCAGACAGGAATGAAAGCTTAACTAACAAGTGTGTGATTAATTCACCGGCGAGTTGGCCGAGACCCAGCCGCAGATCTGAGTCTCGCCACACTTCTACCTTCTTCATTGGGTGACGACAGTGCTTCCCGCTTCACCACACATGCTGTCCGATATAACTTTCTATCTATAGTCTACCAATGTTATATACATTAAGCACAATTCACACCAAATCCACTTGTAATTTATCATTTTGAAGACGGTTATTGACCTAATATCATTTAATCTACTAATAAATAACTCGGATAATCTGTATCGACCGAGAATATACCAATACAATTTAACTATAAAGGTATGAATTATTATTTAAGAGTAATTTAATCGACGAAGGAAAACAACAAACGCGAAATTTGACGGCTTCATTGTTTTATTCTTCACGGTTTGACGGCTTGATAATTGTAATTATGTTCAAAGGATATCACGAGTAGAGTGATTTAGCGTGTTGAATTTCACTCAAGCTATACGCTAGTGATTAACAGTTGTACGGTATTTTAAGTACACGTCATCGGCATGTTAAAATTTGCTATACACTACTACAATACATTATAACGCAATATTACTGGTTAGTGGCTTGTTTGTAACAGATATTTTAATATGTTGATTAATCAATAACTTTAGTACTAAGGATTGGCCAATGTTTAATGTTCAAGAGTCCACTCTTGTGCCACCACGGCGGCGCTCGATGCAGGAGTCTGCAAGAGACCAAAATACGCTGACAAATTTCAAAGCTAACAGTAAGCATTCATACAATCATCGTAAACTTCAAAAGGAAATATTGGAAGAGTAATGCAAGAAAATTTATAATTTACAAGAAGGCCAATATTAAAAACATATTTTATTTCACAAGTTAACATATTATAGGTCATAAATTATAGCTTTATGTAGCATTGCAATCCTGACGATGACGTCCTGAACGTCGAAAACGCCAGTGAAATAAACAAATGTTTGTTGTATTGGCCTTCTAGTAAGTTATAAATTGTCTTGCACTCGTCGTTAAAGATCGTCAAGTTAAAGATAGTGTCTTCACGCACATAGCCCTTTACCAAACTGTTCCTCAAAAGCCTACAGTCTGACGTTCAAAACACGAACAATTTAACTTGTTTGTAGCGATTTGAAGTATAGTATAATATACAAAATTGGGCTCAATACAAGAGTAAACGTTTGTTTTAGTTTGAAAAGTTCAAGTTTATTCATTTATAAATAATTTGTTATAAAAGGTGAAAACACACGTAGGCCTAAATCTTTGCAAGTACTAGGTTTGACAGTAAGGCCGTATTGTGATGACATTAGTCAGTATCGTGACCCCTTTTGTGGACAAATCTAGGCTTTCCCAGAGGTGTCCTTACATACTGTATGTGTGTTTTGCAGATGAAATCTATCTGAGTGGTTTATTACTGAAACGTCTTGGCGTGAGAGGCTATAAGCAGAGGCGGCTCAAGGACCCGGCAACCCGGGCGGTCACCCAGGGGCGCAAGGAGGGCGGCATTTCGGGGCGCTGGGTGCATACAGCTAAAAAGGGAATTCTTATAGAAAGAAAAAGGAAAAAGATTTTAGAGAATTAACGATACTCAGATCAAAATAGGAATTATATTTAATTAATTAAATATGCAAAAGGGTGGACTGCGTCAGTGCACAGCACATTTAGACTTGCATTCCCCAGTTTGTTTATGACATGTTCCTTTCTATTTCAAGAGTTGAACAGTGATTAATTATTCGTTTGAGTTGATTAATTGTGATTTATTTGTGTAAAATAATGTGTTGGTGCCTGTGAAGTATACGGCAGGTAAATACTGTACCATGAGCTTTTCTAAGCCAAGTAGCCTACTGTAGGGCAAAATTTCAGAAAAGAGCATTTGAAAATCAATAACAACAGGAGTTTTTAAAAAGTCCTCAAAATAACCGGACTTTTAAAATCGTCTAGTGCCGCCAGAAGGTTTTCATAAACATATTATATAAAAAAATAATGCTTTCTATTCATAGTCATGTTACTGGTAATGTAGTCAGTTATTTTTTTATAGCGAGTTAACACTAGGCCCATTTTAAAACACGTTATTTCGCTTTGAAATTTCAAAAACTTTCCGGGGGCCAGACTACCTCTGGGGACGCTGCCTTTTGATCTGCCCGAGGGCACATGCATGCTCGAGCCGCCCCTGGCTATATGTTGTGGCGGGACCGAGGATTGAAGAGGGTTTGATGCTAATATATCATTCAGTCACATCTCAACAGCTTGTACACTGTAAAGAACCGTTGTTCCAACCGCGTTGCTGTGAAGTCGACACAATCTATATACCCCAAATACATGTTTAATACATCCATTCCATTATTCATCGCATCACACTCTGTTGACAGTTACTCTCATTTCAATCTCAAAACAGTTTGCTCTCCATTAACCATTTATGAAATCGACAAATTGCATTCGCAAACAATGCCGTCGAACGTGGTTGGAATAAGAACTCCAAGATTAATAGTTTCCATTTTTAAGCGTAGTCATATCGAGCACCTATATTTTACTCTGAATTGAATCAAAGTTAGACAGTAGACATTCTTCACTCCTCAGTGTTTAAATAAACCGAAGAGTAATTAAATACTAAAACAACGAATTAAAAGCAATTATTTACAAAAAAACTATCAGTTTTTCACGTAGAAAAACGAAATCATGATTTTGGCCACGGTATTTTTACACGAAAGCACGTGTACGAAAGCACAAATGTCTTAAAAACTTACTCAAGACAACAGTCAAATAAAAAAAATTAAATGACACACATTCCAAGGTATTACATTTCAAAATTATTCCAGATAACATGATACAGTTCTGCAATAAAAGGCTTTTTAATTCTAAAAGAAAAAGACTTATAAGAATTTAAATAGACTAAATAAATTAATTTGTAAAAATGTTTACAGAGTGTAGGCTTCGAATGATGATCTGAATGATATGAAGAACGCACAACCGGATGAAGAGCTATTATAGCTTTATTTGTGGCGTTTTTGTTAACTTGTATGACCTAGTTAATGACTTGCCAATGCAAAATGGTTTTGTTCTAGACAGTTAAATCATGTATGACATCTAACCAAAATAAGAATTTCTAATTTCAAGATAACTACGTTGGAACGTTTCTTTTTCAGTTTAACCTCTGAGAACGCAGGTTCCGTTATATTAACTCTGGGCAGGAACTAAAATGGTCATAACTATTTAAGCAACGTCAAGACGATCTTTGTCGTATCCAAAAGAAATTGTACAATACGTAATGTTTGTCTGGGCGAAGAGTGTGATGCACATAAGCTGGATTAGTGTGAGGTAGATTTGCTATCGTAGCACCAATACAGCTTCACTGGATTGGATGATGAAGCCCCCGGACTGCGGACTGACTGGCCGGCTCCCAACTCAGTGCCGTGTCTCGTGTGTAATTGCCTACAACAAACTCTCCCCCGGCACATCACTCTCCTCTCGACAATATTTACTTTGGCTAACACTTTGTCTCCTACCGGCTCATCTGCTGTGCCACTGCCACTGTGTACAATCACTCAATGGCTCATTCAACAATCCACCATCATTCACAGTCTTGGGCCTTTCCTCCACGCGCAATTGACTAACTATTAAAGCAAACTACGGTGCACTACTATGTTGAATTGCAGAGCTTATCTAAATTTACCGCGTCGACAAAAGATACACCGACTGTGGAGAGACACTGGTCATAGTTTAAGATCCCACGTAGGTAATTCTACTCAACATTTTATTTGAATAAAAATGGGTTTAAATCATGTTTTACTTTTTTAGGCGAACTAAAGCCAAATAGGTTGCCCACTTTAATCCGGTCCAGGATGTATTCAGATAGTTGCAACCTTCAAATTGTAGCCCATCCTTCCTTACGCGGCGCAGTGGTGCAACCTACTGGGTGGGATCTTAGAATAACATGAGCAATGATTGCAAGCAAGTTGCCTGCACAACAATGGTACCGGTGGCGGCGGTAGTGGCTGGGAGAACAACAATGGTACCGGTGGCGGCGGTAGTGGCTAAGAGGAGAACAACAATGGTACCGGTGGCGGCGGTAGTGTCTAAGGAGAACAACAATGGTACCGGTGGCGGCGGTAGTGGCTAAAGGGAACAACAATGGTACCGGTGGCGGCGGTGGTAACAAACATGGTACCGGTGGCGGCAGTGTAGTGGCGATAAGGGGAACAACAATGGTACCGGTGGCGGCGGTAGTGGCTTAGGAGAACAACAATGGCACCGGTGGCGGCGGTAGTGGCTGGGGAACAACAATGGTTACCGGTGGCGGCGGTAGTGTAAGAGGATAAAATGGTACTGGCGGCGGTGATGAACAACAATGGTACCGGTGGCGGCGGTAGTGGCTGGGCGAAACAACAATGGCACCGGTGGCGGCGGTAGTGGCTAAGGGGAACAACAATGGTACCGGTGGCGGCGGTAGTGGCTAAGGAGAACAACAATGGTACCGGTGGCGGCGGTAGTGGCGGCGACCGGTGGCGGCGGTAGTGGCTAAAGGGGAACAACAATGGTACCGGTGGCGGCGGTAGTGAACAACAATGGTACCGGTGGCGGCGGTAGTGTAAAGCCGGCGGTAAGAACCGGTGGCGGCGGTGAGTGGCAACAACAATGGCTACCGGTGGCGGCGGTAGTGTGCTAGGAGAACAACAATGGTACCGGTGGCGGCGGTAGTGAAGCTAAGGGAACAACAATGGTACCGGTGGCGGCGGTAGTGGCTAAGGAAACAACAATGGTACGGTGGCGGAATTTCGGTGAGTGGCTAAGGGAACAACAATGGTACCGGTGGCGGTGTGGAACAACAATGGCGGTAGTGCTAGGGGAACAACAATGGTACCGGTGGCGGCGGTAGGTAGTGGCTAAGGAAACAACAATGGTACCGGTGGCGGCGGTAGTGGCTAATGGGGAACAACAATGGCCGGTGGCGGCGGTAGTGGCTAAGGGGAACAACAATGGTACCGGTGGCGGCGGTGGCGGCAGTGCTAAGGGGAACAACAATGGTACCGGTGGCGGCGGTAGTGGCTAAGGAGGAACAACAATGGTACCGGTGGCGGCGGTAGTGGCTAAGGAACGAACGCGCGCCCGTTGGCAAACACCCGCGGAAAGGCAAAATTGCTTCATTGCTTCCCAGTTTCGTCATGGCGTAATCGAGAATTGCTTAAGTAACTGCAAACTCAGCAATTTCGTTACATAGCCATTGTTCCAATGGCCGGCGCAAAACAAATCAAAATCGTGCTATTTTAATCAGTAGGCCTATACACGTTTTATTCACGTCTGAGGTAGAAGTGAGACATAAAATAATAAAAACGTCACGAACAATCAAGCTTAAGGGAACATAAAACGGGGAGGTTAGGTCGTAAAAACGGTGATTGATTGAAAAGCGAGGAAACTTGATTATAAGCGAGGCTTTAAAACGCTTGCGAGTAACGACTGATTTCATAACAGAGTTTACTCGAGGCTTGATCTGACGAGAAGGATGTTGATTGTTTGGAAGTAATTTGCTCGTCGAGTGAAGAGTCATCAAGGAGTGAAGGAGACGAGACAGCTACAATTGACTCAATGCAGGCCGGTATCCGCCGCTCGTTGCTTGTGCTACTTAACAACAACCCGTCGATTCAATTCTAACACCTCTTCCTCGAAGTTGCAGGCAACATTTAGTTAGCAGTATGTTGCATTTCAACTTTAGTGCCATCTAGTACAAGCGATTTAGTATTACGTTACCCAACCTTTGTACAATGTGCATATCTATGATAGCAGGACGCATATATTCTTTATGTCGCATGGAAAATTCAAGCTACCAAATTCTGTATGATGGAAAGCTAGAACCATAACGGCAAGAGCAATAGATGTGCAAAAAGCGGTGGAAGTGGAAGTGGGACCTTTGCCCCAGACTGGAGATACTGTAGTGTGGAAATGCAGGAGAATGATGAATGGACGAGAGCTGAGCCGTGATAAAGGTCAGGAAGCGCATGTCCCACAGCGTGGCCATTAGAATAACCCTTTCCGTTCCTTAGCTCGGGAGTCACGACACTTCATGAGCCAAGCCATATTACGGCATATGTACTGCATTGTAGATACTATTGACAACTATTGTTAAGTTTCATCACCACCGATGCCATTTGATCAGCCTATTAAAAAAAATTACTGTATAAATAATTGGCACATTCATAAAAGGATCCAAAAGTACGGTACTATAACTACTTGGCTGGTTAATATTTTTGGAATTAGAGCCTGAAAGGTATAAGTAACAAGTTTTACAGCGAATTTCATTCGGAAAATGAAAAATTCATTGGTGTATATATGGCTTATGTGATTCTTAACAAAACCTGCTGAACTCACACCAGCGCCTCGCTTCGCGTCGGCCTGATTTGTATTTCATACCAAGAATACAATGAAATAATTTTATACTAAATCTGTACACTAGTATTTAACCAAAGCTTTTAAACGAAATGAGCAAAGACAACGCAAAACACCCCGGAAATCGATTATAGCCCTAAAGTTCTAGAACAAGGACAGCAAAAGAGAAAGTACGAGTATCTATCAAACACGAAGCGGCAGAGGAGATTTTATTGGTGTTCAATCTGAGAAATTTCTTTTTTTTGTGGAAAAATAAGATGAAGACAGTCAGCCAGTGAACTGAGACATATGTGGCGGAGCAGAACGGAACACTGCTCTACTACTAGGCCAGCCTGACAAAGGAACCCACACCAGACACTCAGTCCTCTTCTACATCAATGAACCTACAAGGAGGATTCTACAGTGTATCTACAAGGAGGAGAATGCTGTTCAACTCAAGTACAGTCAGCCAGTGAAATGAGACAAATGTGGCGGAGCACAACAGAACACTGCTCTACTACTAGGCCACAGTGCCTGACAAAGGAACCCACACCACACTAGACACTCAGTCTGCATCTACATCAGTGAACCTACAAGGAGGATTCTACAGTGTATCTACAAGGAGGAGAATGCTGTTCAACTCAAGTACAGTCAGCCAGTCAACTGAGACATATGTGGCGGAGCCCAACAGAACACTGCTCTACTACTAGGCCACAGTGCCTGACAAAGGAACCCACACCACACTAGACACTCAGTCTGCATCTACATCAGTGAACCTACAAGGAGGATTCTACAGTGTATCTACAAGGAGGAGAATGCTGTTCAACTCAAGTACAGTCAGCCAGTCAACTGAGACATATGTGGCGGAGCCCAACAGAACACTGCTCTACTACTAGGCCACAGTGCCTGACAAAGGAACCCACACCACAGACCTCAGTCTGCACAGATCAGTGAACCTACAAGGAGGATCTACAGTGTATCACAAGGAGGAGAATCTGTTCAACTCAAGTCAATCAGTGAGTGACTGAGACAAATGTGGCGGAGCACAACAGAACACTGCTCTACTACTAGGCCACAGTGCCTGACAAAGGAACCCACACCACACCAGACACTAGTCTGCATCTACATCAGTGAACCTACAAGGAGGATCTACAGTGTATCTACAAGGAGGAGAATGCTGTTCAACTCAAGTACAATCAGCCAGTGAACTGAGACAAATGTGGCGGAGCACAACAGAACACTGCTCTACTACTAGGCCACAGTGCCTGACAAAGGAACCCACACCACACCAGACACTCAGTCTGACACTCAGTGAACTACAAGGAGGATTCACAGTGTATCTACAAGGAGGAGAATCTGTTCAACTCAAGTCAGCCAGTGACTGAGACTATGTGGCGGAGCACAACAGAACACTGCTCTACTACTAGGCCACAGTGCCTGACAAAGGAACCCACACCACACCAGACACTCAGTCTGCATCTACATCAGTGAACCTATCAAGGAGGATTCTACAGTGTATCTACAAGGAGGAGAATGCTGTTCAGCAAGTACAATCAGCCAGTGAACTGAGACAAATGTGGCGGAGCACAACAGAACACTGCTCTACTACTAGGCCACAGTGCCTGACAAAGGAACCCACACCAGACGCTCAGTCTCATCTACATCAGTGAACCTACAAGGAGGGGATTCTACAGTGTATCTACAAGGAGGAGAATGCTGTTCAACTCAAGTACATCAGCCAGTGAACTGACATGTGGCGGAGCACAAACAGAACACTGCTCTACTACTAGGCCACAGTGCCTGACAAAGGAACCCACACCACACAGACACTCAGTCTGCATCTACATCAGTGAACCTACAAGGAGGATTCTACAGTGTATCTACAAGGAGGAGAATGCTGTTCAACTCAAGTACAATCAGCCAGTGAACTGAGACAAATGTGGCGGAGCACAACAGAACACTGCTCTCACTACTAGCCACAGTGCCTGACAAGACCCACACCACACCAGACACTCAGTCTGTCTACATCAGTGAACCTACAAGGAGGATTCTACAGTGTATCTACAAGGAGACGAGAATGCTGTTCAGCCAAGTACAATCAGCCAGTGAACTGAGACAAATGTGGCGGAGCACAACAGAACACTGCTCTACTACTAGGCCACAGTGCTGACAAAGGAACCCACACCACCTAGACACTCAGTCTGCATCTACATCAGTGAACCTACAAGGAGGATTCTACAGTGTATCTACAAGGAGGAGAATGCTGTTCAGCTCAAGTACAGTCAGCCAGTGCCTAATAGCTGAGACATATGTGGCAAGCTTGGAGCACAACAGAAAATAACACTGCTCTACTAGGCAAAGATTACACCTTCCATCCTATCTATCCTGGAAAGGAACCCACACCAGACAGACACTCAGTTCATCTACATCAGCGAACCTACAAGGAGGATTCTACAGTGTATCTACAAGGAGGAGAATGCTGTTCAGCCAGTAGTACAGAGCTGAGACATCGACCGCGGACACAGCAGAGAACAGAACTCTACTCTATCTACCGAGATACACAGTGCCACAGTGCCACAAAGGAACCCACACCACACCAGACACTCAGTCTGCATCTACATCAGTGAACCTACAAGGAGGATTCTACAGTGTATCTACAAGGAGGAGAATGCTGTTCAGCTCTCAGGCAGTACAATCAGCCAGTGAACTGAGACAAATGTGGCGGAGCACAACAGAACACTGCTCTACTACTAGGCCACAGTGCCTGACAAAGGAACCCACACCACACCAGACGCTCAGTCCTCATCTACATCAGTGAACCTACAAGGAGGATTCTACAGTTCAGCTCAAGTACAGTCAGGCAGTGAACTGAGACATATGTGGCGGAGCACAACATAACACTGCTCTACTACTAAGCCGCTGTGCCTGACAAAAGAACCCACACCACACCAGACACTCAGTCTGCATCTACACTAGTGTACGTACAAGGAAGAGTATGCTCAACTTTAGTACAATAATAGTGTTTCTACGTAAACGAAAGAGGCACGAATTCTTGTTTTGTAAAGTTAAAACAAAGAGGATACTTTCACTGAATTGTAAAATAGTCCTAATAACACAATTCAGATACGGTAGTCACTATACATATAGGGCAACGAAGACCTATACTTGTGATTCAGAGCCCTTATATTAAACTAAAAGAAGAGTTCGTTAGCAAAGAGCACGTTAACGAAGTTGAATGACTGCGACAAACGTACAATAAACAACATCGAGAAGCTGGCTTCTTCATAAATATACCTCATGTATTCGAAATAATGGGAGTAAGGGGGACAGCGATAAATTTGTTCAGCTTAAGCACGGTTAAATTCGTCCGGGTGAGCGTTGTAATCTCCGCTCTTGGACAAAGTGGATCAGAGACACACTGAACACTGTACACGACAGTGTACTTTAACCACAAATAACAATAGTTCCATTTTCACGGACGTTTACTCACGCGCACCGTACTTCTTTGACTTGATTGAGAGGACTTACATGTCCCTTGGTGAATCAACAGCCGCTTTACCCAGTTAGTGTCGAAATTCAACATTTACAAAGATGCGTATGGATACCCCGTTGAATATCTGATCAGATCATGTAAGTTATTCTTAACAACAAAACACACACTTTTACCAGAGCTTAATTATTGTTATTCACGTGCAGGCCCAGCCGGACCACATGAAGCAATTTAAGCATTTATGCAATCTTAAAAATGGTTTTTGTGTCCAAACTTACTTAAAGCTTTCGAAATAAGTTCTTATTCTTTCATCAGTCCGGGGTAATTTGCTTTCGTTTCTAAAGTCCATCTGATCAACTTTCTAATCAAACACTTCGTCTAAATGTGCTTCCATCATAAAAGTCTCGGTATGTGATACATGCCACTATTAAATCTGCTTTAGCTGTCGCTCGCTACTTTCACCTTACTTTTACCTTGAGAGTCATGAAATTAAACAATTTGCTTTGTTAGTATAGAAGACTGCCTTCTTTTTATATGGCCGGAAAATTTCATTGGCCACATTCGTTTCTTAATGTCTGGATGTAAGTTAGTGTATTCCTCTATTTTCACTGGCATTTATAGTTGAAGTTTTATACCACACTTAGATGTAACATCCTATATCTTTTAAACTTCTATTGTATGGAGTTCATTCTTCCCTACACCATGCCACATTAATGGGTGGTTTGCGAAAAAATGCACGTACCATTCAATATAAAACCAGCTCTACCAATTACCTTTTCCTAGTTTGTTAATTGGTTATTTTAAACCGAGTTCAATGAATCATAGGTTCCGAGCCCACAACTTAATTTCAGTTTTAAGTGACGAACAAGGACCTACTATAGAAAAGGACTACCATACCAAGAGCTAGATAAGCATTGCAATCATGCTACAACTTCAACTCAAAGATGCAGCAGAATGGGCCATTATATCGTGCAGTAAGCTACCGACACCTAAAGTAGTGCACAATGCAGGCGGGTGCAAGAAGGTGCCAGCAGTTGCTAAAGCACACTATTCATAACGGCACATTAGGATAGATCCAAGTCAAAGCACTCGCTTACAGGAGTAAACATTTACGCCAACCGATTTACGAGCAGAACCACAGACAACAAAGGCAAATAGATGGCTGCATACCTCGCGCTCTCGCTTCCTTTGCTCAACATTTCAAGCGTTTTGTCATTTGTAACTAACGTTACCAAAAATAAAACTAGTTTACTCCTAGGAAAGGATTATACTAATAAAACTAGGTTAGTTTAGGTTATGCCTATAATTCAGATCAATTTCAGTTTATTAACTCGTTTAAATCGTAAAATAGGCCTATAATGATGTTTATAGCTAGTTGTTTAGGTAAGACTAATCGAACGAGGGGTTAAACAATAAGCAAAACAAGGAGACCTTAAAATACAACCGATCAGCAAGCATGGGGGTGGGTAGATGGAAGAGGGGAGTGAAGTGTAATGCAATGCAACATGGAATTCCACTTAACTACGCGTCTCAGGTATGACACGGGTTTAACTGTAACAACACTTAACACTTCCGGGTACCTCACTGTCCATCACCGTCAGCGAGGAGGTTCAAGGAGGTTTCCGTACAGTGTCTGCTCAAGGATGGAACGGGCAAGAAAGAGCGAGTCCAATGCATCGTCAGTTCTTGCCAACTGCCAAGGTTCCTCACCACAAACCGACCATATATCATATGCTTTCCTGTTCAAAATATCTTGTATTTTGTGTTTTAAATTTTCCCTAACCGGAAACATATATTCATTAATTAAAAAACAAATGTTAATCCTATTTTAAGTTAAAAAAAAATATATGAAACAGGACAAAAGAAATAGGTTTGTCGGTGACTGAACTCTTCGTGATAAGACGTGAGCAGGGTCATCTGAGTAGTTATGGGGAAAGGAACTGAAACCACCCAACACTAAACCCGAGGGTGGTAAATTAGCAATATTGTCTTTAAGAACTGAAAGAGAAGAGGAGAGGGCATCCTGCCAACCAACGCTGTTGCTTTGCAGTTAAAGAGGGAATATATCAAGCCCCAGTAATCTCCTCTTTATTACATCAGACATGAATCGTGATGAAGTTGGGAAAACATGAAAACACTGCGGAAGAAAAGACTGAATATATACGAAGAAGAATATTGCTGACACTGTTTAGTGCAACCTGTTCAAGCATTACACACGAGGTGAGAGACAAGAGATGTGAAAAAAACTTTACCTACGCTCTAACTAGGGTAGTTTTCTTATTAGCTAGTAGAAGATGGAATACCCAACAATATCTGTACACAATATCATTTACTGTTTTATTTGAAGCAAATATTCAACAAATTATTGATTTCTATAAAAATCTACATAAAATCATTAAAATGCATGCAAGTGGTTAAAACTTTAGATGTAATATTGCAGTTTGAATATGAACAATGGAAAGTAAATAGCAGAGATATTGCATTGTTAAGTTATAGTGTTATGGTAATTAAGGCAAAGCTTAGTAGGATGGGCGTGTATACCAGTAGCTGTATCATGCATACGTAATGTAGGTGTAACTAACGGACAGTGATCACGCGAAGCAAGATCTTCTGCCTCTCCACTCTCCACTCCTATACCAACTCAATACTTACGTGAACAGTAGTTCTGTCATTTCTGCATTTACTTCGGATAGGTTCAGTTATCAATTAAGATTATTTATAAATATGTACTCACTAACTCGCATCCAACCAGATGATGGTTACTCACCTGAAAAAAACCGACATTGTTAAAAATAAAGTCAAAACAACCATGCACAGAATTGACAACTTTATGAAACAATTTGAAACTGTTGACGTTACCCAGCCTCTAAATTTTGGAAACGAGTGCATAGAATTACACTTTATGTTACAGACACATCTAGATACAGGTAGAACTACCGAACTGGGAGACATATAATGGTGGTCCGTTTGCCCTCGCAGGCCGGACAGTTCAGTTTGGCATCAGACTCCATCAGAAGTTTCATCAAAAGTGCCTTAATGCAAAATTTATTATTTTAAAGCTCGTCTAAATCAGTTTTGTCGCAGAATCCCTTTACAATAAATTGAAGTGTTTATGCCACACGCTTGGGGAGAAACAAACAGATTGACCAAGGAGTCAAGGATAGTACGAATGTAGGCTATTTATGTTTGAAAGGTATCTATATGTAAAATAGCGGACCCGACAGACTTCGTCCTGTCAAAAGAGTTGTAATGTGGTAGCTTTTGTTCCTACGTATTAATCACTCTGCACAATACACGATATACGAATTTGTTTAATGGGAAAAAAAGAAAAGGGCTGTTTTAAGGGTTTCCGGCAATTATTCGAATTTTTCTCGCCGTAAAACCATCCTTGAGCTCCAACGAACATTAAAAAAGATTTGACCAAATTGGTCCAGGCGTTGTTGAGTTATGCGCTTAGCAACACATTTTGAGATTCTTTTTATATTATAGATTAATGCAACACTTCAGACCAAATTGCTTGTTAATATGTTTATCTAATAACTACAACCTTTAAAAAGTGAGAACTGGAAGGAACTGTGGTTGCAGCACAGAGCACTGTGGACACGTTCAGGTGGGAGTGGAGTAGACTGGGTACATGTTCATGTGGGAGTGGAGTAGACTGGGTACATGTTCAGGTGGGAGTGGAGTAGACTGGGTACATGTTCTGGTTGGAGTGGAGTAGACTGGGTACATGTTAAGGTGGGAGTGGAGTAGACTGGGTACATGTTCAGGTGGGAGTGGAGTAGACTGGGTACATGTTAAGGTGGGAGTGGAGTAGACTGGGTACATGTTCAGGTGGGAGTGGAGTAGACTGGGTACATGTTCTGGTGGGAGTGGAGACTGGGTATGTTCAGGTGGGAGTACACATGTTCAGGTGGGAGTGGAGTAGACTGGGTACATGTTCAGGTGGGAGTGGAGTAGACTGGGGTACATGTTCATGTGGGAGTGGAGTAGACTGGGTACATGTTCATGTGGGAGTGGAGTAGACTGGGTACATATTCAGGTGGGAGTGGAGTAGACTGGGTACATGTTCAGGTGGGAGTGGAGTAGACTGGGTACATGTTCTGGTGGGAGTAGAGTAGACTGGGTACATGTTCAGGTGGGAGTGGAGTAGACTTGGTACATGTTCAGGTGGGAGTGGAGTAGACTGGGTACATGTTCAAGGCCTCACTGTCACACCAAGCAGTATAAACCACAAATACGTTCTACTAGTAACCACGGCGATACCAGTTCCTTCTTCTTCATGCTCGATATCCAGGCTACGCGTACGGGCGGAAAAGTGTCGTTGCAGACAATCGCAGTCCAAGAACGCCACCACTAGTGTTTTTTAAGCGAGTTTAAAATATAGATTGTCAATTTTGTCAATATTTAAAGCGGATCCGTAGACTTCTTGAAATTCTTTTATAACTCTCCTCTTCGAAAATCGTGAACATATATTATTTTAGACTGAAATAACCGTTTAATAGAGGAACATAAAAATGTGATTACAATCCACCGTGTAAATTATAACGCATGCAACAGGTCCTTACATGTAAGCATTGCGTTTATGGAAAACCCCTTGTAAATCTACTAAAAGACACAGTTATTGTACACAGTTTACGTCATATCACGGTTTCTAGCCGCTCGAAAACACATAATATTTTACGCCCGTGGACTACATATATAATGAACCGATCATAAAATAGGTAATGATCGTTTGTACAATAACGATTCGAAACAAGGCGTATGTTTCTACTGAACAAATATTCTATAGTGTTAACACAGTTTAGTTACAGCCAAGCTTAATTTGATTGACATATTTAAAATAAATGTAAATTAGGTTAGCACACACATAGTGAAGATCGCGTCGGGGAGACGTGTCGGTGAAAGCAGGCAGGCAATGCCTTGCGACAAAATTAGCAGTTTGTTATCAGAGTCGGGTTGGGGTAAATGAGTAGAGCTGAGCGTTATCTTGTATGAAAGCCGTCAATTTGTAGGCGTCGTGTCGCCGCATAATCAGTGATAATTTGCTTGGATCTGCTTAGCGTCGATAAGCTCGCCCTCGGCTCAGGTGTCTGTCTAGCTGTACCACAACAATCTCCTTCAATATACAGTACGAGTATGTGTGCAGTCTCAAGTCTCCTAGGCCCCGTGGCCTTCTCAATTGCGACGAATTTTACAGGCAAAGGTCTTACTATTAAGTAGCAAAATCCTACTAAAAATATTCTTGCATTTTTACTTACCATACGTTTCAAGTATGATTAATTTACATGCTGTTAACTAACAGCCATTACTTACGTCACAATTTGCCATGTAGATGGTGTAGAATGGTCGGTTCATTCAATTTTTAAGTATAAAACTTAAACAAGTGTTTCGTTCGAACTGAAACAACAGCACTATTGCAAAATGAGATGGTGATTTTAAAGACATTTTCAAATCCACGGTTAAGATAGCACAACAATCATGTTTCGGCACTAACAACGAACGTTGCTTTATCAGTGAGATAGCCAGTTTAAAAATTAAACTATTGCTTAGTTATTTAACTTTTTGATATACTTGATCAATTATATTGATATTTTCTTGCATTTAAGTGAGTCAAATTTGGGATGAATCCAGGAACTCCAGAACAGTCCTTGTGTTGTCCGAGACAGGATGATGATGCAGGCCTGCTCCGCGCAGCTGCATGATGCTGATATCAGATTGCTTCAAACAAGGCCAACTCTCATTTTTCGACACTCGCGCCCTGATAAGTGAACAGGATGACCAGATCCTACACATCTCTCAAAATAACTTAGTCCTTATTTTTGAAGGAAAAGGTCAACCAAGCCTATTGTCAACCAAGCTGTATTGATTTTTAAGATTGCGCTAACTAGTTCTTAAAAGATCCAACCAAATATTACCGGGCAGACAAGATAACAAGTAGGGTAAATGTAATTGGTACGGTCAGAGGAAGAAAATGTATCTGTACTCGAAGGCGGAAGAGGAAAACGATTAGAAACAATTACACTTAACGAGGGCACTGTGAGAGAAGAGAATAGAAGGGGGAGGGAACAGAGAAGAGATACAATTTCAATCAATCCGACAGACTACTGGATGTGGTTCAGGGCCCCGTCCATGAGAACAAAACTGCAAACCGGAGCGAAATCATTAGTTGTATTGGACGGAATGCGGCAAATTCGTACATCGCAATGGTTCCATGTAACTTGTGTAGGTGCCACACAGTGATAAGTAATAGTAAAACCTCTATGCTGGTAAAATTACAACATTTATCAGGACCCATTTACTACAGACAGACTAAAACCAATTAAGGCAACCTACGAATTCAAGTAAATAAATGAACACTCCAACGAAATTAATTTGTTTAAAATTAAAACCAATGAAAAATAAGCGCAGATGCCGAGTGTACAGGCCGGTTCCGTTACTCGCAAGCTTGTAACGGTTCCACGACCTCCAGGTACCTCCAGTCCAGCAGCAGCACAGAGTAGCGCCTCCACTCACTCACTACAGTATATCAAGAGCAATAACCTCCTATGCTAATGTAGGTTCATCGCACCCACTGCAAGTTGGGCTAACAGGCTATCCACATACGTACAATCTGTTTGTCAAACATTTATATCGGGTCCAGCACAATGTATGAATGTACTTTTATTTTGGTACAAAGAGGTTTGTTTACAACAGGCTTGGCGAAAACAAGGCAGCTAGGTATCACACGATTCCAGTTGTTAGGCATGATAACAGAGGGCTACAAGGGAAACACGACCTCTGTTGAATTGCTTCAAACGATAATGTTCACGAAACTTGGCAGTTAAGGCACAGGTCCAGATTGACCATCTAGACTATACTCGCGCAAGCTAATAAATTCAACATGATCATTATTCTTCGCCGTTCAAAACTACTTATTCAGACAGTACAATTTTCTGAAATAAACGAAGATAATCTATTTCATAAAAAGGGATGCAATTGAATCAGACTCAACAGGAGCAAACAATTAAGCAGCCATTCGACATTCTGAAAGTAAAGGACATCTACATTACAGAGGTAGATGATAATAATTATTCATCGAGCCTGCGACCTTGTTGCGACAAATGCGCTGGATAACACGTCAGCTTAATAATCCAGTCCGCTGTATCCCTTCACACGACGAACGCATTACAGTTTCATCTCCGGGATTGAGTTTTCAAGTTATATAATATTTACTGTATGTACAAACATAGAAACCGTATTATTCTTGTCATTCAATTTTGATTATAAAAGTAATTTGATATGCAATTACAGTTTTAATATCCTGCAATGAATTGTTAAACTAATTTGTTGGACACGGAACATTGACAGGTATTATTTTAGTTCACGTTCGTTGGATGTTTATAATGGATGACACATTCATTTATAGAACAATTCGTATACAGTAGATAGATGCTGGTTTACCGTTTGCCCAACCGTTCTTTTATGTGTACGCACGATCCAATTTACCGGTGGCCCAATTCAATAAAGCGTGTGTCAGCATTGGCCGGCCAAGAATGTCACAAGAGCACAAAACACCTGTTGTAAGCCGAGACTCGCTCAAGTTGAGCAATAACGCGCTACTCTTGAGTCTTCAAACAATTCCTGACTTGCCGACTCAATAGTTGAACCGAACAAAACAACAAATTAAAGTCAACAATGGGTGATTACGTGGTAATGGCGGATCTAGGTGGTCAGCGTCGACTCCGAGCTGTGGTGGCCTCCATCAGCCAATGCATGGCCTAGCATTCAACTTGCAAATAGAAGTGAACTAGACTATAGTGGAACCCACAGTAGAACTGTTTAGCGACAAATATGGATCAATATATTTTATACACACTGGACAAAGCAGACAATTTCTGAGGGGCTTATGCCGAGTTAAATAAGCCTTAGTAGAGGACAATCTTAGCAGAGAGAGCACCTGATCTCGATCGGTTCACTATGTCCGAACCACAACTGACTCCTAGTGGACCGCACGCACGCTACCTCTACCAAGAAGATGAAAGACGGATTCAAACCAAGTACATTTAGGGTGCGGAAAGTTAAGCGACACTACTGTAAATTCGTTACGTACAAAATTATCAAGGTATGTTTAGGGCTGAGTTTAATTTCTCGCAGTAATTGTAAAACCAAAGTCATGACCTTTGACATTATGTACCCATACGACAAATTTTTCATACAATCCGGCGCGATGTTTAATAAAGTAAAACCGGTCGCAATGTTCAGCAATAACTTGGGGTAGGTGTGGGAGAGGGAGAGGGGTGGAACATTGGCAATCCTAAAGTTAGTCACAGGCCGCTTGTAGTTCACAACTGGAAACGCGAGAGAGCCGTTACACTTATCCAGTATCCAGTGATACATTTTCATAGTAGCTTACACGTCTGCATCATCTGATCACAGGTCTGAAAGTATCGATCCTCGCCATCATCTATTTTCTAGTACACGTAATCTGAAAATAAGACTCTTCTGTCTGTACATTGCAATGAAATCCATCGGGTTTAGGTTATTTAGTGTTAATATAATTTGCAAAGCCCGAAACTGGAGTCAAAAAATCCTGTCTGTATGTAACGTTTTAAGGCATCTTAGACAGCTTATAACTCAAGATCGGCTGATGCTATGGTAGTGAAACTTAGTTAAAGGTTAGTTTAGTTCATTACGCAGCGAGTCTTTAGCTATATTTTGTATCCATACAACATACACAAAATAAATGGCGAGCGACAAAAGTGGGCACCGAACACGTTCGCTTAAGGCTTATTAGACCGCTTATAACTGAAAATCGGCCTGTTATTCTTCATAGCCTGATCTCGGGTCTGCTGTTGCTTTAAATACAGAATAATTGAATGCCATGTTTGAACTGGTTAACGATATGAAGGCCAAGTGTTGAAGCAGGACCGCCTCACACTGTCTCACAGTTTTCCCCAGCCTCCAGAGTTTCCTTTCATTTTGTTTTCTTTGACATCGCGAGGCAAGAACATCAAGAACGGCGTTACGATTGAACAAGCAACACAAAGGCTTTATATTTGTACTACTGTACATTATTGACAGACTTTGTTCTGCTCAATCCAATACACTCAGAAGATTACTAAATACTGTACAATAGACTATATTATTTCTTTTAACTACTGTACTTTTAGTAACGTTGTGTTTAATAAGATAACAGGTAACAAGTACATTTAACGAGCAGATATCTCCTTTTATCAAAATAATGAGTAATGACAAAACCATTTTCAAATTCAATACAGGAAGATTTAATGTTTCTAATGGAGTTTTCTTTCAGTTGATGCATTTAGAATATTAAATATTCTAGATATGACTGAGTGAATTGAATATCGAACAAAAGATGTGATATTCAATAAATACTGTAGAATAGATTTTTAAGTAAAATTTAAAACACATCTGAGTGGGTTTAGAGTATGTTTACTTCTTTACAATAACTGGTTAACTTTTAGTAAACAATTTGGTACAACTAAAATGTGTTTGAAAACTACCATTAAATACGACTAGGCAAATCAAAGATGGCAACCGAAGTCGAGAAAGTGCAACTAGCCAGACGAAGATGGAGGAGAACCAACAGGTGTGCCGCCATTTTGGTCTGGCTAATAAGATTTTGTCGATTTTTCGTGCACATATTGGCTACCATCACATAAATGTGTACATTACCTTTCATAGAAATCGAATCATTCATACGCTTTGAAGAGCTCAAACCCTTGTTATTTTTAAGAGCACTTCCGGCGGACTTTGCTTTGCGACACCGACCACGCTTCAGGTGTTTAAGGTGAGTATGGAATGATGTAATGAAATGGAACATGGCTTTACTAGGCGAAGTTAGACTAGCAAGCCCTCTCTTACACTTAACATGCAAGTGATGGGTGATTTTGATGGATGGGGTTATGAGGTTTAGTCTTGTTACAAACTAGGGCCGATTGTTCCCCAGATTGGGTCATTTATTAATAGCCCAATGACCAATGGAGTGGACCAACGGCTTAACGTGACTTCCGAACCACGAGGTCTGGCCATCGCTATAGCATCCTAACTCAAACAAACCAAGTAGTTTTAAGCCAGTTAATTTGCAATAATCATTCACCCTTTACAATTTGTTTTATGTCTAAAGTAGCTTTTAGTAAGCATATACAGTTCCCGTTGACTCGTTCATCGCGCAGATAAAACCCAACGAAACGATACCCTTTAGTGAGTGTTGTAGGCAGCCTGCAATCGTCATGTGCCAAAGTGAGGGATGATTAATGTCCAGAGACTTGTAGAAACAATGGGAAGGGAAGGGTTAAATGAGGCCAGGTGAGGTTAGCACGGGACTCATTTAGATGGTATCACAGACAGAGGAGAGGTCGATACAACGGGCGGTAATCAGTCTCCGCGGTGGCAGCAGAGCTACAGTAGCTAATCATGTCCTACACTCCTACACTCTACACAGACACTCCAACATAGGCCTAACTGGTAACTGGTGTCGTTACTCTGGTTAAGTCATTTTACTCTCTATGTAAAATGACAATAATTAAATACGATGCAATATACTATAACTTAGGCTATTGAGGTAAATAGTTATATAGAGCTGAACATTGAAACAGGCCTTCAGAAGTTGAACTATTATTGCGGACATTTTCCATCGTTAGTGAACAAAAAGGATCCCGACGTTTCGGGATCTGCAATCTGATCCCGTTTTCAAGTGAAAAGATTCGTTTTGAATTTACTCCGGTGACACATTACAGTTACAGTATACTGCTGGCACTCCGCAGTTTAGACAGACGTTGCAAAGAGGATTACAAAGTTGCAAGTTAATCCGTGTCAAAGTAAAGTACAACTCTGAGACTCTGTTCTGTAATCACGACGCTTCCCTCACAGTCACATCTTACAATACACACTTTGGCCAACAACGCATCCACTCAACATCCAGTAATATTAACTACAAATATTTTACTGAAAGTGCAGTAATATTATTTTTCGAAAATACACGTAAACAGTTATTGTGAAAATAGCGCAACACGTTCGATTGCCGGCTGTGTTGAGGTTATGTTTTTCTAACGCTTCGTACTTTTTTTCGTAAATATAAGTAGTACGAGGGTCATCCAGAAAGTAAAAAAGTTTTGGCATGGTCAAACAAAAAATATGTCAGCGTATTCCTCTATTTTACTATTGCTACAAACTTAATACGTTTCTAACAAATTTCTTTCAAGTTAATATATTTAAAGACATAACCCTGGTAAGTGAATCATCAAATAATAGTCTTTCACGTTATTTGATTTGAAATAAATCCGTTCTTCTATTATTGGCAACGGTAGTGACAAAGTGTTTTCCTGCATAAAGACATTCTGGTTTGATTAGTAGGTTTGGCGTACAGTATTTAGTGTTTATACGTATTTAGGGGCAGGTTTGAGATTGGCCATGACCATTCATCGTTATTGTTAACATCTTCATCAAATGTGAACAGTAAATTTAATTGTTAGGTAGTCCTACGATAAATCCGGAATTCATAGGCCAGCTAAAACATGAGGGAAGTGACACTCGATTGAGCGAGGTTTGTAAATTGATTATCGCTGTATAGTGTATAGCTTTTCCCTCACTCCGACACTTCAAACTGTCAATTACGGAGGGAAGAGCCCTGCCACAAACACACACGGAAGTCAAATAACAACGGAAGTATTATCAAAGACAGATAGTGACGTAAATGAGACAGAATTCAGTTGAGCGCTTCTGTTACAACGGGATTTGATGGTAATGTTAGTATAATGTAACCAGCATTAACAAACTTGTCGTAAATGTTGATTAGGAGAGAAGCGGGAGAGGAATCTCGGGATCAGACGTTATTAGCGGCAATGCGAGCAGACGCGCAGACTTGGGCTGCCAAATATGCAATACTGCACTTACAAACATGTAATACCTCTCCTATGTTACCTCCTACCTACCAACCCGACACGAGTATGTTGCGTAACGAGGAGGTTTGTGCTCACCCCTCGTGTGCCGGAGGGCCTGAAACGGCACATGTTCGAAAACAGGCCGTAATTAGCAATTTTAACCTCGTTATAATGACTATGAAACTGGTATGGGGTTTATAAAAATGCGAAATGGTAGTAGATTTTAAATACAGTACTCATTAACACGTGACGACGGTACTGAATTAATTTTTTACAAATGTGTCCCAACGCAAGGTCAATTCAAAGGAAGGGTTTTCTAAAAGTGTTTACCGTGCCTTGAATGTTTAAACGAGAAGCTTACTCTCTCCGCCTCTTCAATTACGTTTTAATCCAGAAATTAGGATCAAAGTTTACTAATTTAGAGCCGTAAAGTTATAATTGTTTTTGCAGCTTCACATAGCAGAGCCTTGACATAGCGTAGGCCTGCGTTACGGATAACCAGAGCATATACGTGTATATGTTGGGTGACACCAGAGACCTCAAGTACATCTACAAAACAGTTGCCACCGAGTGGTTGAATATAAGAGAGGGTTTAGTAGCCTTAACATCGCTACAAATAAAGGCTTTTATTTCATTAATAAGTTTTCAAGTTTGCGGAGCTAGGAGAAAACTATTGCGTTGCACATCAGAACGCGTACTGCGCGTTCCCCTTAATTTGCAGAGCTAGGAGACCATAGCTTAATAGTTAAAGTTATTAATGTGTTGCAGAAGAATCGGTACTGTAGGTGTTACGGAAGCCTACGCATGTATTATGTTCACAGCTGACCCTCTCTCAAACTCTAGCGGGCGCGCGTATTTAGTGAACGTAGCAACGTAGGGAGGACTGGACGAGCTCCAAATATTTGTGTGTTTAATGTGACGGCATTTGTAACGGAACGTGCATAAACTGTACAGAGTGCAGTGGAGTTGACATCGGCAACTGCACCGAGGTGCCGACTGTACTTACTGATCCCACGCACTCGAGTCTGCCAAAGTATTTACTTCAACAAATCTTCTAGGTTATGAAGTAAGCTGTAAGTTGAACATTGTTTACGGTAAGTATCCCGTGCCCACGCTGCGCAGTACGGGCTGCGACGGTGCACAGAGGGTCGCGGTAACATTTACATACATAAGGAAATTACATTAGAACAGAGTTTATTTGGTTGCAAACCCCTTTAAAGTCACTAAAAGGCAATGTTTCAGAGTTGACGCGATGTTTTTTGGGGTCTAGCCACTCGCAAACTAGTATGTAGGGTTTTTATAGATGTCCACCAATGGACGGCTGATGGCCGATTGGCGGATTAGACTCCTCTCATGCTCTCAAGCGCCGCGCCGCGCCAGAGAATGTTTTGTTTCCATGATCCAGGTGAGATGGAAGTAAGCATGAATGAACTTAGCTGAGTAGAAGAGTTGCTGTAGGCCATTAGAGAATCGATATGTCCCCGGAGCCCATTTACCCCCACTCTTCTCCCAGACTTTCCCCACAGACGCAGTTTTCCTTTCTAAAGTGTTTAACACTGTGTTCTGTGTTTACTCCGTTCATTCCGGTTCGCTTTGCTACACTAACTCTGATTGCCGAGAGAGAAACCAAACTATGAGAAAACTAGTCGATATTCAGTTGTTGTTATCTGATGTTATCAAATAGCATCAGAATGTAATGTTAGAACAAGTGACTTCCATTCATTCTCTATCAAGTTACTAAACCGTAAGGCCGTGGTAACAAAAAATATAATGGAATGTTGCCCCAAATTGCGTATAACGATGCTTTCCCGTTATACTACATGTGTAACAGTTAGCTTTACAAACAAAATGTTTGATCTATGTTAGATCACTGAAGAACATATAAATTTCATTATTCTTCTTTACTAACCCAGTAACGCACAATAGAACATAGCAAACAATCCAAGCACTGACTGGAAAACAAATGTGTGAAAAATGGTTGTTTGTAAACAAATTCATTGACAAAAGCAATCAGGCCAAGTGCCAAATCTAACCGAGATCAAATGCTTTCTTCCTCTCCGCTGTTTTATCTTTACATGAGAGCGTGGTAAGCTTATAATTGAGATTTACACGTTTAGTTGTGTGCAAGTTTCACTGCGTAACTGGTCCAAGCTGGAACGGTAAAATTAAATAAATTACCGCTTCACGCCTAACCCTTCAGCGACCCTAATGAACGTCGTCCCTTTAATATTATTGGTTTACTCAATTTTTACCTATTAACAACAATATCTTTAAAAAAAAGCTTGGCTTACCCTTGAAAAATTATTTTAAAGTTTTAAATTATTGTTTATCTCCAATATAACTTGCCACAACCATCACAAAAAATGCTTTTTAAAGATGACTTAAATATTTGTGTTATTAACTGTTGATAACAATACTATAATTGTTCACACCGTGTAAGAAGTAGGCCTATTGCATTGATATGGCGGACGGAGAGAGCGCGTGAGAAGCGGCAAGTGCGACATGCGTGTCGCCGCACTTTCTCCACACACCACTGTACTGTGTGTGTACTGTACTTTACTATGCTGTGTTACAGTCGGTAATATATTCCCACTTTTACTGCGTATTCCCTTTACTGCCCTCCCAGGAAGTGCGACAATAAAAGCCAAATGGCAAAGTGTATGCACTACTCCACAGATTATAATAATTATTGGCTTTTCTTAGTACGTTCACTGTACACTTTGTTATTTGCAATTTCGTGTTTTGCTAAATTTGCTTTAATACGAGTGTTAAATCTTGTCGAAAAAAAACTGTGAACCCGTTATGGTACTGGCATGTATTGGGCGAGGCTTCATTGTTTGCCCTTTGACCATAAAATAGGTTTTGAATTTCTTCCGTCAATATTGGAAATTGTGTTCAGGGTTGTTACATCCCCGGGATGCTTCGATGTGAATGCATGAAGGGGACGTGCAGGCGTACCAGAATTCCACTTGTTGGCCGTAAGTAGAAATGCCTAACACGATAAACATTACAGAACATAAAAATACAATTGACACACAATTCAAAACAAAATGTTTGGATACTAACGGAAGTAATGAACACCTATTTCATGCTTTTAAAAACATTTAACTACAGTAAGTTTAAAAAAACACCTTTTTTATTAAGTTAACGGCTCAGAACGGCAACGGTACTAGTTTTAGGTAGTTACCGCTACTTATGTATGTTACCACTGTATGTTATACACAACTTTAAAGAAAACGAGATTTATGTTTGTATCAATACAACATCCACAAAATAAATGGCAAGGGACCAAACTGGGCTCTGAATACGTTTTTTATGCGTTTTGGACCGCTTATATGTCGAAATTGGCTGAAACTTTGGCGGTGAAACTATGTTTAAGGGTTAAGCCCATCACGCAGTGTGTCTTTAGCCATATTTCATATCCATTCAACATCCACAAAATAAATGGCAAGAGACCAAAGTGGACCCTGACAATTTTGTTAAGGAATTTTGGACCGCTTATAAGTCAAAATCGGCTGAAACTATGGCAATGCAACTTTGTTTGAGAAGGATGGTGAGGAGAATAAGGTGAACTAACAGGCAAACTAAATGGATTTTCTAAGGATATATAAAATACGTTTTTTACTTTAAATTTTCAATTTGTTTAAAATAAACACACAGCTTTGGGAATAAGCGCGGGTACTCTCAGCTAGTATAGAATTAATTACGTATTGCATATATGTAGTATGAAATAACGAGAAGCATTTTCACTGTAAGCTAGCGATAGTGATAGAAAGAGAGACGTTAGACGAGAAAGCCTACTGCCTACTGCTATGTACATGTCTTACAGTAGTGTTAGTACAGTACATTGATACAGAGTTGTGATGCATCAGCCTGGGCTGGGGAACTCACCCTAAGTATATCAGTCGGTTGGAATTCATCTTGCGCGCTCACCTGTAACAACAAATACATACCATATACTACATGTATCGCAATCACTACATTATACAAGTTGCCCGTGTTTCAAACAACCAATATTTCCATTCGCGCTTAAAAAACCTATGTTTAGTCTTCAGTACACGTTTGCACAACCGTGTGCCTTGAACTCGTCTGATCTATAAAAGCCAAAAGGTTTGTGCGGTCAAAATGTCAATTCTTTCACATAATTAACCTAATTATTGACTTAGTGATTCATTTTACGTTTCTGACTAGCTTTTAAGAATTTTAAATATTCAGATTACTATATATCGTACATTTGTCCAAGCCAGCGATTCTGATACTCTTTGTAAGATGGTGTTTTAGTAATGTACGAATATATTAGAATTTATTTTGCGCATGTTCATTCCATAACTCCAAGAATAACCGAATTCTAGTTCGGGTTGCCCAAACGTGTTGTCTCACAGCTTGCATTGAAGATAAAAAACCTAAATTAACCCTTTGTTTGGAGAGGATATTGAGCCCGCAAAAATAAAAGGGTTGTTTAAACAAGAACAGCCAAACAACAGCGCGCCAACTCCTGAGGGCCAACTTAGCAAAGTGAATAACTGTTTGGGTGGATAAATCGCTCAGAACTTCTCACAATGTATTCCCAAAACAATAATCATACTTTTTAAAATGTTTCAAATTATAATAGTATAGTAGCCTACAAAAATGCATACGGTATTTGTTTTTTAAGTTTTTGAAATTCTTTTGCGTGACTGAATAAAATGAAGGTTATGGAATTGGGAAAAATAGATACTACTTGGTGAACTGAAAGTGTTCATAGCCATTATTAACAGTAAAAACCGTGTTTACGAAAACTACTTTACCAAAAAAAACACAAAATACCAACGTAACAAAGTAAACCTTAATAAGTAACCTAAATAACAAAGTACCAACTGTTCGGTTACAAACATTGTTGTTTGAGTCAATTTTGTTTCGAAATTCTTCCCAAAGTCCATCAACACAACGTGAGGTGGAATATATGAACGCAAACAATGGACGAAGCGTCATTACGCACAAGTTCAGTGCTCACTGCAATAGTCTCATTCCACGCACAACACAAATGATCCGGTTAAACAATATCCTCGCTGCCGACAGTTTCTCCACTAACTCTCCTGCTTCACTCCCTGTCAGCCACGCCTTGTCAAAGGTGATTCAGTTAGAGAGTTCAACCACACAACGTGAGGTGGAATATATGAACGCAAACAATGGACGAAGCGTCATTACGCACAAGTTCAGTGCTCACTGCAATAGTCTCATTCCACGCACAACACAAATGATCCGGTTAAACAATATCCTCGCTGCCGACAGTTTCTCCACTAACTCTGCTTTGAGGTGGAAGAACGCAAACAATCCCAAGTTGCAATAGTCTCAGCCTCGCTGCCGACAGTTTTTCTCCACTAACTCTCCTGCCTCACTCCCTGTGGCCACGCCTGTCACAGTTAGAAGTTCAACCACACAACGTGAGGTGGAATATATGAACGCAAACAATGGACAAGCGTCATACACGCACAGTTCAGTTCTCACTGCAATAGTCTCATTCCACGCACAACACAAATGATCGGTTAAACAATATCCCGCTGCCGACAGTTTCTCCACTAACCTCCTGCCTCCTCCCCTGTCATTAGTCTTGTCACTTCAGTTTCACTAACTCTCCAAAAGATCAGACGTTCAAGGTGATTCAGTTAGAGAGTTCAACAACACAACGTTTTGACTCCAAGCGTCATTACGCACAAGTTCAGTTCTCACTGCAATAATAGTCTCATCACCCAAATGATCCGGTTAAACAATATCCTTGCCGACAGTTAATAATTTATCTTTGACTACTTTGTCACATAATAGCAGGCTCTTACCTTTCTACAAGTTAAAAAAGTTACACATAATCCATAACATTCAATTGAATACGTAACTGATAAACCTTTGCGGTAGCATACAACTGTTTTCTTTGATAATATGTGTTGAATATTTAGGAAGTAAAGCGTGTGTCTCCCCTCTCTCTCGTGACATTAAGTAACTAACGAGTGTAAACCATTTTTGGTAAGTCGTATAATTTGCAATGTCTCAATGGATATCCCAAGACTCCTCAGAAGATGTGACATTCGTTGCGAAATAATTATCGGTGTGTAATAACACATCTCCCCTTCCACAAGTTGTACAGATGTACGTACGTTCATAATTATTTCATATTGATTGGATAATTTGAAACTGGATTAATTTAGTATAAAACCTGGTGACGATATACGAAAACTATTACATTAAAGAGGATAAACCAAACACAATATTGTTCACGATTATTTACAGTGACATTTTCCAAGTTCGCAATGTGCTACTCACATGATTTAAAACAACTTGAAAATTAAAATTGATTAAACCGATTTTAAATTGTACGTAACGTATTTGCACAACTTCGACCTATCAAAGTCGAGGTAGAATATGTTCACAAGTTAACAAAAGCACGCCAGTTCATATAGTTGTCAGAGACAAAACATGTTTTGTTTCTTAGACGTAATGTATAGGTACTTCTCGCCGAGAGAGTACAAAGAAGAAATATTCTCTGTTCACTCCAAATGTCTCGCCTCGCCGATAGAGCACGTTGATACGAAGCGACATAGCTCGAGCCCAGGTCAGTGACGTAGAAAGCTGTGAAAGTGTGGGAAATCCTCCAGTTCATCCGTACTCTGCACAGAGCACAAGCTTGCTAATCCACAACCTCACAACACCTGGGCCCGGGACTTGGCAAACTACGATCATCATACATCAAATCTACCAATAGTAATGAAAATATGTACAGTTTAAAAGTCTGACCTACTAATTACATCATATCTTGGAAATCACCCGGAAGTAAAATATTAACGAGCTCAGTTCTTGAGTTGTAATAAGTCTAACAACTTATTAATGTCAGCATATAATCTATCGTCGCGGCGCGGCTGTCAATAATCTGAGTAAACTTAGGTTTGGGGGAGAACTTGAAGTTGAATAGAGGCTGACAGAAGGAAGCGTAAAAGGGATATTGCGACTCGGTAGAAGCGAGGATTAGAGAACGTGATTTAAGTCTTTAGATTGTCGGAGTAATCGACGTGACAAATAAATAATGAGGAGGCAAGGCAAGGTAAGGCAGCTAGTGCAATATCCTCGCAGCCCATGGCAACTGCTTACAGTCTATTCATCAATTGAACGTGTAATTACCTAGCAGTAGTGCATACCAGCTTGTCTAGTGAGTCATTGACATGCCTAATACGAGTCAAATCTTCTATACCATGTACTGAACTCTGATCACAGTTAATCACTGGATAGCATTCAGGGTTTTGACATTTCAAACGTACAATTTATATGCAAGGTGAATTCGCTAATATGTCTTAAAGATAATACGGAAAAGGTATTAGATATAGAAAGTTCAAGTTAACTTATCTCCACTACATCACATGTGGACCTTTCAAGGAAAATACTTTTAAGCATTTTGGTATACAGGGAGTACTGTAAACGGTAGGTCACAGGTTAGAATTTCGGGATTTTGGCATGTCAAGGTTGATTTACAAAATGTCTATACGAAAACAGATTTCAATCATTTATAGTCGTTTCGAAATGGCGGCCATCCCTCTACGCGTAATTGGCGTGGTTTCAATGGATGTCCTAATATTTCGCGCGACTCCCTATAAAATCCTCAATTGGCACAATCAAGTCATTTTTTGTTAACGTTAAGATGTTCAGTTCCATTTCAGGACAATTCAAAACTGCCAGGTACTACAAGGCGTATTACTGTTCTACATCCGTGAGTAATGTACATTTGTTGATGGACTAAGTGTGAACGTACATCCTGCAGAATCGACGAGTCAGACTCGGAACAAGGACTGCATTGACAGAAGAGTGGAACAACGCGTCGCCTTGTCGCCCCGACCACAGCAATAACAGCTGTCTGCTGCTTGTGCAAATGTTACCATACACTGTGCGGTTGAGCAAATTGTGCAACACTACATCTACATCTAACCGACACTACACCGCAATGCTTTTTTCATGCTAAAACTGGTTTTGAAATCTAAAACTAAATCCGAAGATCAGCAACTGGTTGTTAATACTACGATACAGAATAACTTCCTCTAATTATACCACTTATTATCGTTGTTTACCGATGCACTCTTTAATGGAGATTATTTTATTACGAAAACCGTTTTGATTAAATGTGTTCTTAGTGAACATTTCAAGATGTGCCAGACCTTTTTATAATTTCCAAGGTCAGTTAGTTAGCTGTAATCCAGATCACATAGTGCACATTTCTGTGACTGACAAAAAACAAAAGGAATAACGCACCACGGTTTTCCCAACTTTCCAGGCCAATCAACCGGAAGATTTTGAAAATGTGTGTATACAATTGTATCAACTTGTAACACACTTCTATATAGGCTACATTTAGTCTAAACAACAACAAAAATATATTCCTACCAGAAATTGCTTGATTGGACAGTTTGCAAATTGCCCCCGACAAATTCAGCCTTTACCAAGGGGAAAAATTCAGTATTTTCCAAAATTCCCTGACTCTTCCATACGTATGAGATTCCTTGACATTTCTCTAAATTAACTTGTCGATTCTAACCGTGGCTTTACAGCAACTAGGCCTACTGTATTCAGAGAAACTATGAAACAGTACACTTTAGGGGTTCACAGCATGAACGTGGATTAAGTCAGCCTATGACAAGGGGGAGGAAGCCAGTCACTGTTGCCGCACAAGGGTTGATTAATCAGACACAGTGAAGAAGTCTCCGAGTGCTGCTCCAGACAAGGGTCACCTGTTGACTCGTGTTCAAGCAAACCCTCTGCCACTTCACAATGGTTGACTTTCTAATGGCAACTTATATACAGATTCAAATCAAGACGTTATACAGCGAGACAAAACTAACAACAGTCTAGTGGACATTTTTAATTTTGTTCGCCGTTTCATTCATCAAGTATGTTCACGAGAGCACCAAGCACAAAAGACAAATATACAGTGAAAATCAACGTGCACTGCAAAATCATCAGAACAGAAACGTCCATTTAAATAGGTGTGTAAAAGTCACAAGCGAAGGTGATTGCGCTACATATGAATACTGTACTCGTCACTGGTACAGGTTCCATTCCTCTCGTTTCGTGCAAAAGACAAGGGGAAAATATGTAATATGCGAATAGTTGAGAAAAACGTGTCACTCTGACAGATGAAGGCTGACCATTAATCACCGGGGAAGGGGAAAGCAGAATGTAGATTGTGTAACTGGAGGAGTTGTGGGCTGCAATATTGTGGAGATTAGGCGTATGAATGATGTATCGCCGAGCCAGCAACAAGAGATGGAGACATTGTTGTCCGGCTGGAAGACGTGCGGTAAACATAGCCAGTAAACGTTGCTTCAACCTTCTACAATCATGCATTTACAAGTTTACTCTTTATTATTTCATCTGAATACATAAATAAGATATCCGACGATTAGCCACAAGAGCTACCGTGTATCGTGTCGGATTTCCTCACCTGTTACGGGGTGGCGAGGGGAAGGGGATAATTTACACCAGAAGTTCTCTGTGGGGACGTTCCTCCCTGTAATGGTATTTTATGCATTAATGATCCGATTTCTCATATTGTTTTATAGCATAAATCACCTTTATGGAGGGAAAACGCCTTTCCCTCCTTGAAAGGACCGGTTTTGCTGGTTAACGAAATTTACCTAAAAATGTACAAAAGTGTAAATGGGACTTGTAGAGCGAAAGCTCAAAACTGCTTTCCATTTTGTTCTACGGATGTTTCGTTCTTTATGATGGTAGAAATAAATAGCTCTATTTCATATGGCAATTCGTTAGTAAAATAGGTACATATTAGGTAAAGTTTTAACATAGCAAGATTTTATTTGGTGACATTAAAGAAGGAGGTTTCGGGGGTAGTAGAGGAGAGGTAACCACGCTTTCCCCGCAGATCAGCACCAGTGTGTCACGTGACTCCTTTAGCCACGCCATTGTATGCAGATTGCCAATCTGTCGTGCGCTGACAGCAAGGCATGTACCTAGTGTAGGCATGTACACTTCATTACAGCGTGCTGTGTGTACGCGGGGAAATAATTATAAGTAACTAGCGGACCCGAAAGACTTTGTCCTGTCAAAAGTTTTGTAATGTGGTAGTTTTTTGTTCCTACGTATTAATCACTCTGCACAATACACGATGTACGAATTTGTTTCATGAATTAGTTAACAACAACAAAAGTTGCAGAAAATCCAAGAAAAACAACACAATGTACAACGGCAAATCGACATTGACAGTTTGATGTTGTTGTTTTTTTTCTTTATTTGATTTGACTTGAAGTCTTTCAAGCCGTACATATGTTTTATGTCTGTTAAATAGGGATATCAGCTGGCAACGAATAGCAATAAAGCTCAAATTGACTACGTTTTAGTTAGAAAACGTTTGTATGGGAAAAAGAAAGAGGCTGTTTTAAGGAGTTTTCCGGCAATTATTTGAATTTTTCTCGCCGTAAAACCCATCCTTAAACTCCAACGAACATTTAAAAAAAGTTTTGCCAAACTGCTCCAGGCGTTGTTGAGTTATGCGCTTACAAACACATTTTGCGATTCATTTTTACATTATAGATATGAACCCATATCATTCTTATCTTGTCAACCTATGTCCATTGTTTGTTTATATTTTTTAAACTAATTTGTAACTGCTGTATTATTGTCATATGTATACCTATTATTTATTCACGCTATTATCTATTATTTGTTACTGTATTATTGTCATATGTATATCTATTATTTATTCACGTGTTAAACTATTAACATATTTGTCATTTTCATGTTAAATTATTCAAATATTTATTTTGTATTTATGTTAACATAACGGCCATGCCCATCCACAGGTTCTAGTTAAAAAAAATAAATTTTTATAATATCTATAAGCTGTTTAGATTATGGCCTTTGGCAAGTAGACCATAGTCGTATATTGTAGTAACATATTATTATTTTATAGGTTACTCTAAAATTTTAATAGTAGCCTATTATTGACCATGCCCATTTCACGTGAACTGTCATCAACGGCAATAAACGATTTGACTTGAGGGTTCAGTGTTATGGTACCAACCAGGTGGGAAATGCGAGTGAAATGTCGCTCTTTTAGTTGTTGAAACCCAGCCACTCTCATTAAAGAGTGGTTCGATTTTCACTCTTTGGCAGTGGTTTTCACTCTTTCATATTAAGAGTGTAGGGTGATGCGGGATAGGTACAGTATGGAAATACAAACGCACTGACATAATTATAGTCTTGTGCAACAATAACAATGCAATTGTCCGAATCGATGATCGCAACATTGATTGAGGTTAACCGGGCTGCGTAGCACATCTACATGTTCAAATTAGTGTATTTTAATACTAGACTATACTGATCATTATGTACAGATCACAAAATAGGCAAAAATTCCAATTAGAATAGCAAATAAACCAATGTGGTGGTAAGGTGTGAAAAAAACTGTATAGTCACAATTTGCCACAAAAATACATGTTTCATGATAATCAATTACAAAGTTGTCAATCGATTTAAACATTTAAATTAAATGAAAGCTCTGTACTAAAAACACTGAGTGTATCCGATATTGTATATCATTAAAAGAGCAAAAGTTGTATGTAATTATGTACGGATGATTCAATAATAAATATGACATATAACTAAGAGGAACACTGAACTCTAGTCCTAGCGTAACCCATGCGGTTGTAAACGGCATGTTTAAGCAGCTGGGACAGACATGTCAATAGAACTTGCAAAGTCACTTAAAACCGCGGGGACATGAACAATACAACTGCAGAACTCCGCATGTGACGGATAACAAATAATAGAGTTCCAGTCACAAAGCGAGGATAAAATCAGTTCAAACAATACAGGATAATTAATACACAATGAGTGGAGAAAATTGTGCAACAAAAGCGCTTTTCATTTAATTACAACTGCCGGGACAAACGAACTCTTTCCTAACAAAGGGCGGGCCAGGGTTCATTAGTTTTCAATCAAATTCCCTTCAGTTATCGAAATAAATTCTGTGTAACTCTATCACTTTTCTAACGCGCTGTAAACACAATCTGGTATTCTATGGCGATCATGTAATTGTTGGCAAATGGAAAATGTGTTAGGTGGAGCTTCTTGCGTGAACGCGTAGTGTTGGAACACTGTTCTTCCATCGATCTCGGCCAAGATTATGTTGAAACGTCAGGTTGGTGAGTTCTCAAAAAGCTTAAGTGAACATGTTTCCCCGAACTGTAATCGCTTTTCGAGATGGAAACTGAGACAATGTATAGGAATCTGTCAGGCGGGGCTGGCGCTGACACTAACTGATAGGGCGTTTGTCGAGCCGTATTCGCTACCTCTTGCATTAATAACTAACCCTCTACTCAACCTCACTGCACACCTCACGGTTAATGCTATTTTCATGTTATACTTCTTAAATGTTACACATCAAGCCCGTCCATGTTAAAATAAACTCACCCATGTGAAAGAAAAATGTGTGTCTTTTTTTAATTTATTCGATATTTTGAATGGTTAAAACATGTATAATGGTGTAAGGTATAATATAGTTACATTCTTTGATGTTAATGTATGCAGATCAAAAACGGTACATAATATTATGAATTAAGACAGATTCGATCGAAATAATAGCGAAGAATCACCAGTCATATTATATCGATTTGAACAAATCATTAATTTTAAACAGATAATAGAACTGTAACGCCATTGTGTGTGGTAACGTATAAGAATATGTTGTGTGAGATTGTGAGTGTACAGCCACTGTAGCAGTAGTAGACAAGGGAAGAGGTAGGACTAGAACATATCGTGACTACTGGCTCTCGTGATACACGCTCAATGCTCACACTCTACACTCTACAGGTCGTTCCACCTTCACTTGACCAGACACTGCAGACTGCATTGTAGGACCGACCTTGTACCCATACAATCATACATGACACGAGTGTACAGCCACTGTAGCAGTAGTAGACAAGGGAAGAGGTAGGACTAGAACATATCGTGACTACTGGCTCTCGTGATACACGCTCAATGCTCACACTCTACACTCTACAGGTCGTTCCACCTTCACTTGACCAGACACTGCAGACTGCATTGTAGGACCGACCTTGTACCCATACAATCATACATGACACGAGTGTACAGCCACTGTAGCAGTAGTAGACAAGGGAAGAGGTAGGACTAGAACATATCGTGACTACTGGCTCTCGTGATACACGCTCAATGCTCACACTCTACACTCTACAGGTCGTTCCACCTTCACTTGACCAGACACTGCAGACTGCATTGTAGGACCGACCTTGTACCCATACAATCATACATGACACGAGTGTACAGCCACTGTAGCAGTAGTAGACAAGGGAAGAGGTAGGACTAGAACATATCGTGACTACTGGCTCTCGTGATACACGCTCAATGCTCACACTCTACACTCTACAGGTCGTTCCACCTTCACTTGACCAGACACTGCAGACTGCATTGTAGGACCGACCTTGTACCCATACAATCATACATGACACGAGTGTACAGCCACTGTAGCAGTAGTAGACAAGGGAAGAGGTAGGACTAGAACATATCGTGACTACTGGCTCTCGTGATACACGCTCACTGCTCACACTCTACAGGTCGTTCCACCTTCACTTGACCAGACACTGCAGACTGCATTGTAGGACCGACCTTGTACCCATACAATCATACATGACACGAGTGTACAGCCACTGTAGCAGTAGTAGACAAGGGAAGAGGTAGGACTAGAACATATCGTGACTACTGGCTCTCGTGATACACGCTCAATGCTCACACTCTACACTCTACAGGTCGTTCCACCTTCACTTGACCAGACACTGCAGACTGCATTGTAAGACCGACCTTGTACCCACACAATCATACATGACACGAGTGTACAGCCACTGTAGCAGTAGTAGACAAGGGAAGAGGTAGGACTAGAACATATCGTGACTACTGGCTCTCGTGATACACGCTCAATGCTCACACTCTACACTCTACAGGTCGTTCCACCTTCACTTGACCAGACACTGCAGACTGCATTGTAGGACCGAATCAATCATACATGACACGAGTGTACAGCCACTCAGTAGTAGACAAGGGAAGAGGTAGGACTAGAACATATCGTGACTACTGGCTCTCGTGATACACGCTCAATGCTCACACTCTACACTCTACAGGTCGTTCCACCTTCACGTGATACAATCATACATGACACGAGTGTACAGCGCGGCCTCTATACCTCAACATGCCGAGTGTATGAAGCATCCTTCTCAGTTGGCAAACATAGACAAAGTTAGCGTGAAAGCTACTCGCTGCTGACCCGCATCTGATAAGCACAATGTCATCAGCATGCACAAACCCCATTTGTATGGAAAATCGGGCTGTCGTCCATCGTCGGTCCGGACACCACTTCTGCACTCCATATAGTGTTTGTGATCTGCAAGTGTTCATTGTTTATGGAATGAGCGGATCCTGATTCCCTCGTCTCATGTTTGTTTGTCTACGTACGAGAGTGTACTCGTAGACGTTAGTATTCAAACGGCTTAGCGGATTGCGCAACAAGAATTTCGGAATATTTATACGTGAAATAAAAAGATAAAGTTCGAGTTTGAATCCAATCAATTCACTGGATACGAAATAGCGACAATTTGTGTATTATTTTAGGTTTTAGTCTAGCTTTCACGCCACAGAAAACTGCCGTCATGTAATCCTTTCAAACGATTGATAAATTACAGAATACAGTATTAGCTAAAAGAAAATGGTATACAGTAAATTAGTATTAAAGTATCCTTTAATACTTATATTTTAATGTTTATGGACCTGTTTAAACCGTGTCGAAATTTAAACTTACAAATAGGACTAATACCTTAAATATCGAAACCAGCCAATAAAGAGTGAAAAGTCTCACAGGTTAGTACTATGTATATTTTCTTACAGGCCAACCTGCCAAGGTTCTAAGGTCACAAGTGAAAATTATCATAATTATTGTTATACTAAAAAATGTGCCTTATTTTTTTTCAATCATCCAGTTACGAGGCCTAGCAAAGCGTACCCCTAATCCCTAACAGTGTTGCTAAGCATAAACTATTAGGACTAGAAAGACTAGAAGGAAAGGATCTGAAGGAAGGTGCAGGGCGTGGCGTGGGAGGGAGGACTGACACCCCTTGTCAGCTGAGATAGCAGCTTCTACTAGACGAGTAGCTGCCTACTAGTAGTGCGTAAAGCAAGTACAGTAGTACCCCAATATCAAACATGATTGTACAACACTTCTCAGTCACAGTTCTTCCAATCTACAGTATACATTTGGCAGGCCCCAATACCTTTGTGTATCATACCTATTAATATTTTTTAAATCTTCAGTTGGTTGGCAATGTCTTCCGCAAAACCATTAAAACAATAGTTTAGTTTGAAAGTGATTAATTGATTGGGAGTTTCACTTGATGGAATTAATTAAGTACATTATTTACGCTATTAACGTAAAAAGATAATGTGAAGGTGTTTATTTTCCACTGCAGAGCGGCTGCAGGACTGAAGAGAGATGAACTCAAAGACACTGAACCTTGCGAGGCTCTCAGTTATTATTCTTTACTTGAAAGGGAAGCTAAAGCGCTTACGGTATGTCAAAGAACGCTTTAATTAGCCTTTCTCATTATATATTACGGCTGTTTTGCTTTAGTTGTCATATTTTTCATTGTCCATCGAGTAAATGTTTTTCGCCTTGAAACAGCATGAATAATGTAAGCATATCGATATAAAAACGTGTAGTGAATCGTCTAATCTGATTGGAGTTTTAGTCGACAAGGCTCGGGAAACCACAACACTGTCCGATAGCGCGCAGTGGGAGGGCAATATTGAAATTGAAAACAAATACCGCTTTCCTGGCTGAATAAAGCCTGGGCTAATCGTATCAGAGGACAGAGGAGACAATGGTGAAGGGGTAGGGGGGAACACGTGTAGCCTACGGAGCCAGGTTTAGGTGAACTAATAACGCCTGGCGAGCTTAAGACAGCTTAGTCTGTGAATATGTAGACCCATTGGCTTGCTGGCTGAGACACATATTATACCCGGTCCTGCCACTAACAAAACACAGCACAGTGGTCTTAGGGGGATGATTACTCCATACAACAGTTCACTGTGCAACCACTTAACAAGCGTAGAACCACGTTTTCTACAACATTCGAACGTGTACAAAACTTACGTACTTTTGAGCGAACTTCTGTAGGAATTATAAATGTCTATCTCCATGTAGAACGAACCTTCGTAGAACAAAACTATACGCTGTTTTAAACTTCCCTTCACCTAAGCCGAATGGAATTGTAGGCTACCTGTAATATGTCTTAGTATGGTGTGCTTGTGTGTGAGTTTTGTCGCATTTTTGCGAACAATTTTACAAATGATCGCTTTTTTTGCAAATCCCAAAAATAAGTTCGTAAGCAAAATCAGACCTTGTTTTTTTCAGAAAAGGAGTTTATCATCTAAAAACCATATTTATAATCCAAATTCGAGGTAATGGACTGAAAATCATGTACTTGTCACTGTAACCAATCCAATGGAATGATCTGATTTTATCAATTTTTGGTATATACTCGTAATTAAAAAAAACATAAAACCACTGCTCTGGATTATCCCCCGTTAGTGTAAATTGGTTAAGATTCATGGTAGCGCTATGTGGCTACGTATGATATGTTTTCAAATTGGAAAAGACGAACAAATTAAAGTTTAGTTGTTTTCAAGCGTAAAGAAACTAGTTTGATGTTGGAGAAAACGACACTGGAACATTATCATGATAAGATAAGATGAATATTTACCAAGTTGTCAGGCTAACGATAAGGGGAACAGGCTGTAGATGTTTATGGCCGTTATCAGTGTCTGAAGATAGGGAAAGCAAATACACGAGTGAGTGTACGTATACGAGGAGAGCCATTGGCAATCAGAACTGTGTGCAGCTGCTAGCGCTTGAAAAATTACGAATAATGTAATTTCACAACTGAAGAAAAACACAAATTGGAAACATATAAAACAACATATTCACACTCATTCATAATAACATACATAAATCAATTCATACTCATTTGACGCTAGTGATTCAAGGATAAAATGAATTATTTAACACAGATGAGATAATTATGTGTACAATGTATTTTGAAGTACCGTACTGAGTTCGCTGAACAGAAATCCCCGAGAGACCAAGCAAACTGCACACATCACTAAGAGCCGTCAGTAAAACTAAGAGCAAGTTGTTGTGTGTTGAAAAAAGACCTGTTGTTATATGTGGGACAGTTTATCCGCAGTCCAAAGGTATTGAGGTATTTTGTTAAAAATAGATAAATAATTTGGCTGTTCTGTGGGCATTCGTATGGCCATGGTGCCAACTAAACAACAGAAATATCTTCAGTGACGACAGAAATGCCTCATTCCAGGCTATTGTGGGAATGGGATGACTGCAAACCTAGACGTAGACAGGCACTATAAATCCAGTGTAATGAGCCCACAGTAATGAGTGATGACAACTATACAGTATAATGAATGTTGTACATTAGACAACATCTACCATATAGACCTACTCGTAACACAGCAAACAATGCTTCTTTCAACAAGACTAATCACACCCTTGTAGCAAAACAAGAACATTACAAGGTACAAGAGAAACCTGTACTATATATGAAACTATGTGAAAGCTTAAAACTATTCCCGTTATACTATCGCAAATGTATCGATATTTTGTCATTGTGCGATTGTTTGTTCAAATCAATTGAGTAAGGAAATAAGAGGGCTTCAAACACTCTGAAATTAATTGAACCGTTTGTATATTCTCACAACTTTTACAGCATAATAAAATAGCTCTAATCTTTGTGTGATTGAAATTAATGAACAAATTAATATTTTATTACCTATTGTGTTTTATAGTCGAGGCAATCGTCAGTTAAAACTACTAAAATCTTCCACATCTACAGATTTTTTCAGACATACATTATCCACACAACTCATGCATTCGAATTTTCACAGATCAACATATTTTGACTGTTTTTTAACACTAACTCTAGCCTGGGATGGCAAATGTTCTATAAAAATTAAATGTGCAAATTCCGAGTCGGATGATCGAATTAGGTCACCAAAAACAATGTTTCCAATATGACACTGGATTTTAAAACATTTTACCCTGACAAGAGATTTGATATTTGATGATAACTTAAAGAATAAAGCTAAAACATTTTACCCTGACAAGAGATTTGATATTTGATGATAACTTATAGAATAAAGCTATTTAAGTTAGAACAAAAATATTTCCTCCGTAGGCGAGCAAAGTGGTTCATACTGTCTTTGATAAATTGCACAATAACCACAGTGACACTAGACAAACACCATAGATACGAGCCAAACTACACCAAGTGCGAGTACATAGCAGCACTGATACATACTAATTGCAGGCTGTTTATCTACACTCCACTACACTACACGGCATTCACTGCACAAGCACGCCATCGTGCTGCACATCCCCCACACCTCTATATGGCATACGAGTGGGTAGATTACGCTATAAATACAACGCCACACGCCTAGGTATCGTGTTCGACCTAAAACATAAGTTGGACGAAGAATAAAATAAGATTAAAACACCCGAAGTACTTTTGGAATGTGTTCCATTAGGCATTTGTATGTTCAGACTTCAGAGCCTCGAATACAGTTCATTCAATCACCATTTCGATTAGACATGGCGTCTAACTGGTCTTAACATGTAACATTCATCGATTTTTTATGTTCTTGATTTTGTGTGTGAAGATTTTCTGTTACAGAACACGTTATCAAATCAAAATAATACAACTAATATAAAACATAAATCTTTATAACGCAAACAAATTTAAGGACTAGGTAGCTTACTTACACATTGTGAACTTTTTTAAACGCATCATATTTAACGGTCCCTACCATAGTACAGTGTACACGGTTGCCACACTATTTCCAAAACTATTTTAACTTTCCAAGTTTTCCAGGCCATTTATCGGACGGCTATCCCGACAGAATTATACATTTTTAACATATTCTTTGTGACAAATAAAATGATATGGTGCCTCTTGACTGATTGATCACATTTCCGGCCAATAAAATGCGGTTTAAGGGATTTACTGTCTGGAAATTCTATACATCTTTTCTAGACACAAAACAATACTGTACACACAAGAAATTGATTGATAAGTTTGTATAATTTCTCTGACAAATTAGGTTTCCCCAAAAATTCCTTGGCACACTATTTAAATTCCTTGACTTTACCCTGTTCTCCAGATGGGTGTGTGTGTGTGTGACCGTGGCAACCCTGCTTTGCTAGACACTAGACAGCATCAAGTGAATATGCTGTATACAGGAACGGTATACACTAGACAGGTTATATCCGTGTATTGAGAGAATCCAGCACAAAGAGGTTTCCGACCTGCAACAAGGACGACGTTGCAGAGTCGCTTGCAGGTTCGTGAGGCATCTGTTGAATCAGGAGGCAATTTCCCAACAAACCGTGCGTCTAATTGTCGAGTTCAAGTGTCGCAAGCAGCAGCACTCCCTCAACCTCCGCCTCAGCGCTAAACTGCCAGCCGAAATTAGCGGTTTACCGCCGACCAATCTTCGTGACTCCCGAAATCAAATTCAAATAGGCGAGATTCACTATTGCTTCCACGTTCAATACCCTCATTATACACCACAACCACATTCCGCAAGAGGCCTGAGAGAACTGAACACACATTCAGGCTCGACTGCAAGAACTATGGGTAGTTTGAAAGTCGTACACGATTGTCCAGGTCAACTATTTCACATCCACAGGACCACTGAGGCCGATGACCTACTCTACTAGTAGTGTTGCAGTGATAACCTCTAGCCATTCATTCTAGCTTTCAATCCGGAGGCTGAGGTTCACATTACTCTGGCAATTACTGTCCTTGGATGTAATCTCCAACTTTCGTCTGAAATGCGACTTTCACGAGTTCTACATTACGTGAAATAAGACAATTTCAACGCTGGAGAATACTACAACACACCCTAGCAACAACAAACCTAATTTTGTTAGTGAAATTAGAGCGGTGTGCCCTTTTGTACGTATGCAATTAATATTGATTTAACTTTTAAATAAAAGTATGACCTGGTCTAATTAACATTATTTCTGGTCATACAATAGGTTTCAACGGCGAAGAAAATGACAATGACATTGCTTTGCTGTGATTTTCAATAACACCAGACAAGGTAAATATTTGAAGAGAAGGAAAACAAGAGGATCGGAACGTAAAGGAAGTTGTTCCAGGATATTGCCATCTTGAGTGAATGCTCTCTGTCCATTATTGCTAACTTTACTAGTCATATTCCTTACTCTTATCTTGCTAGATACAGCATAACGTTTATTTTGCAGTGCGATGTAATATGTTTTTGTATTGCTTCAAATCAATTCCAGATTTGATGTGATATCACTTTGTAACTTTGGTTCATCGGACCAGGTTGTAGTGTATGATTTACACGCTGTACTGAAGAATGGCGGAGGTTGTCACCCAGACCACGTAAAGGACGAGGACGAGCGCCACTCCTCCCGCACACCCGGCTGATCTCATACCTCAGTCACTCGGCCTCACACACCCGTCACTCTCTCACTCTCTACTGCGAATATACCAGAACACGTAC
Organism: Matsumurasca onukii; assembly: GCA_018831715.1. Lineage (NCBI taxonomy): Eukaryota > Metazoa > Arthropoda > Insecta > Hemiptera > Cicadellidae > Matsumurasca > Matsumurasca onukii. The sequence continues at coordinate 42,009,011 of CM032059.1, read as the reverse complement.
CATAAATTCCTTGAGGGACTTTGCGCAAATTGGTCCCAGCCAGGAATGGAGGTTGATGAACCTCTTGGGCACAATCTTGAGAGTGGACCTAGGAGTGGTCGGTGTGGTGGAGACGGCAGAGTCCACCACCATGGGGGTCGAGACAGGAGGGTCCAGCAGGCCTACAGCGGCCGCTACACTGGCGCCGGGGCTCTCGAGCACAACCATATCATTCACTTATTCACTATACACGTACACTATACTCTACAGATCACAGAAGGCTTTGGTACACATGAGATCACAAGGCACTCTCAGAGGAAGACACTTAATGACATGTCTGGTATGTTTTCCTGCCAGACATGACGGTCAGGTTAGACGCTCAGGGTGTCTGGGACGCGAGTACGCACTCTGTTCATACCGACGGCTGAAACTCGACTGAGAGAGTTGAGTTGAGCGCGCGCCGGAGTGGGGACGGGAGACGGGATGGACACCAGCGCCACGCTTCCTACCACCTCACCTCGCTCCACTAGACCACCACTCTCCGCCATCCACACATCCACATCACTTTACTTCAACCTCACACTTCATTTCACCTGGTCTGCTACTGGTTCTGTATATTGTATTCTTTACCGTCTAAACACCCACGTTTTAGTGAAAGGAAACCATCTCATCGATGACAGTATTAAGCCCACCAAGTTTTCATGTAGACAAACTGTTCTACAATGATATATAATTGTGAATTTACCAATAGAGAATTTTGACTATATTTAGCTTGGCGTTTTGCCTACATGGAAACGCAGAAATGATGTCTTTTTTCAAATATTCAATAATGTAAAATAAAGCGTATTACTTTACATGGATTCATTTAATTTGAGTTAAGCGGTGTCTTCATTTCAGTACATATCAAAATTTCGACGAAATCTTATGCTTACTGGCAATTACAAATCTGTAGTCATCCGTACTACAGATTGACCAAAGAAGCTGGTCAATGGTCCCGTTAGTAAAAAAACACGACTGGGACATGTTGTCTTAACTATCAAATACATTTAAAGGAGAGTGTAGTACCACAGACTAGAGATAGAGGCCGTTAGCCTATGGTAGTACTAACATACATGTACATTTTATTCAGTAATTTTAAGCAAACAATGACTTAATTTCATTAATTAAAAATCTGTTGCTTGCTGACGTCTCCAAGGTTAAACTCGGCGATGTTTATACGGGGATAGCAACACTGGACAGTGAACTGTGAAGCTGGAGACGCGTGTAACGGTCAGCGAGTGACGCGTACTGTATGTCAAGGTACAGTTAGTTATCAAGTCCAGTCCACGTAATTAACAACTCTATAAACATCCTCTTTAACATCCTATCTACCGGAAACGTAGCCCGCTTATACCCCTTCCCCCCTACATACACTGCACTGTGTGCACATCTCTGAATGAACCACATTACACCACCACAATCCTGTTTACGTTTCATTAAATTCCCAGTCAGCTCGCCGGCTTTCATCTATAAGCTATCGCATCATACAGTATTCACAAACAAGTTATTACACGAGAGTAGTTAGTTGCGAGGCATCGATAATAGCGGGATAACAAGTGATTTAAATCTGATGCAAGTAATTGCAACATCATGACTAATAAATACATTGTTTGAAAGGAGATATTGACATACAGGGTGTCGGTGAACTCTCTGGACATACTTTGTAGACATGTTCCTTGGGTCAAAAAAAGACTATTTTACCATATAAACAGGGGTCTCCGGCGCTTCGTTGTCCGTCTGTCTGTGTGGATGTGTTTTTTACTAAAATAATTATGACAATAAAACCTATAAATTGATTTTGACCAAACTTTGGTCAAAAATTTAAAATGCTATTGTCTAATTAGGAAAAAAATATTATTTCATTTAACCTTCAAACTTCAAAATGGCGGCCATTTAAAATTTCAAAGTTGAGTAGCTCAAAAACGAGTACGTTTACAACAAATTTATAAGAACAACTACTTTAGTGTATTTATTTCCCTTTCTAAAAATGTATACACTTTGAAAATCGAATGAGAAATAACAAAGTTATTGTAGTTTCTGTCTTACCGGCCCATGTCCGCCATGCGTTCCTCTAGTCAGCTAACGCAACAACAATGGAACAGACTACATTATTTTGATTCAGGAGTTTGTTAAATTAGTTTGGACATCTCTACAAACAATAATTAGTCTTTCCATGTATGCTACCGTGTCGAAGGTCGTCATTTTGAACAGCTCTTGCACGAACAAATAAAATACATTTTATGTCCTTTGTTCTGGATAATAAATGGACAATTTTAAATAAAAGTACTGTTTTACTTATTCAAAACTATTAAACTTTCATAATAATAGTAATAACCGTGTCTTCAGAAAGCTATTGCTTCAAAATCCTAGAGAGTAGAGATATTCATAGGAGAACTCCGACATTAACTAACTTAATTTACTTCTAAGTTTTAACTAAGACTTTTTAGCTAACCAAGTCAACTTGAAATTCCCAATAACTAAAACTATTTAAAATAAAACATTACATTTTTAACTTTTATTTAATCTTCTATTTAATCTACCAAAACAGAGGGCATAAAATATTATTTATTTGTTTGTGCAAGAGCTGTTCAAAATGACGACTTTCGACACGGTAGCATACATGGAAAGACTAATTATTGTTTGTAGAGATGTCCAAACGAATTTAACAAACTCCTGAATCAAAATAATGTAGTCAGTTCCATTGTTGTTGCGTTAGCTGACTGGAGGAACGCATGGCGGACATGGGCCGGTAAGACAGAAACTACAATAACTTTGTTATTTCTCATTCGATTTTCAAAGTGTATACATTTTTAGAAAGGGAAATAAATACACTAAAGTAGTTGTTCTTATAAATTTGTTGTAAACGTACTCGTTTTTGAGCTATTCAACTTTGAAATTTTTAAATGGCCGCCATTTTGAAGTTTGAAGGTTAAATGAAATAATATTTTTTCCTAATTAGACAATGACATTTTAAATTTTTGACCAAAGTTTGGTCAAAATCAATTTATAGGTCTTATTGTCATAATTATTTTAGTAAAAAACACATCCACACAGACAGACGGACAACGAAGCGCCGGAGACCCCTGTTAATATGGTAAAATATTCTTTTTTTGACCCAAGGAACATGTCTACTAAGTATGTCCAGAGAGTTCACCGACACCCTGTATATGGAAGAAAATGTTCCGCACACAAATAAGGCAGATACACGTAACATTTTTATTGTACTTAAAGAACAAGTATATCTAGGTTAATCAAACTTACGTTCTAATAAGTTTATGCAATTTGTTCATCTCCGTGGTCTTGAGGGACATCATCATAACCCTCTAAAGGAGATAGATATTGGCAGGTATAACATAAAAAATAGTACCATAAAGAATTTACCTCTAATGGCCCATTTGTAAACATTTTTATGTTACATGTAATGCCGCCTCATGACAAAGTTAACTATTAAAAATCACAAATTATCGTTAATAAAACCAAAAACAAACGAATTCGCATTAGTGGAAAGCGAAAAGCTTCGCCACCTTGAGAGTGTGTGTGACAGTGCTGTAATAACTTGGACCCGCGTAAACGCGAGACAATAGAGGTAAACGGGCAAATGAAACGAGATAGCGGAGTCGGCTGACAAAGCAGAGGGGTCTATTGTAATAACAATACAAGAGTTGTGCATGAGTGCAACACTGCTTCCTCTACTACTGCACGCGTAGCCTACATTTGCCATCAGCTGGTGTATACCTACTGTAGAAACGCACGCTAAACCCTTTCAACGGTGCTGACATGATAAACAACGTTATCAGTCATGGTTGTACACGAACACATTCATATACACATTTTAATTTCGGTTATTTGAGCTTTTAAAGGGCGACGTTGAGCAAATTTCCGACCTATTCAATGAGCAAACGGCTAGAAATTGTCTCTGAAATGTTTACATGTACTCTTGCAATAAACTAGAACAACAATATACACTTAAAAATATTATTCGAAAAAATGTTGATCTTATGTTGAGTGATATTTTGCACCTATCTAATGAAATGGTGCTTGAAAGCTTTATTATACATATAGGCCCTACTGTTTTCTCAATATTATTATTCATAATATTTAAATACATTTTCACTTGAAACATTCTTTTTTTTAATGTTGAAAAATGATTTCTCATTTGATTATGGTTTTTGTTTATTACAAGAGTACATAATACAATTTAAGAAAAACTTAACAGTTTGCTATTTTAATTGGCCGGAAGTTTGTTTAAAAGCACTTTTTACAATTAAATTCATAACATAATTCAAATTCATTTGAAACTTTTCACCCGTGGCAATTATAGAAATGAGTACTTTCCTAAATAGAAAAATACAAACATATAATTTCATGTTTTGTTAATAAACTCAAAACCCACTGCATTTTTAAACTAAAGCAATGAGCTTATTTGAGTTCGCAGCGAGTGGTCCCGTGAGCCGTGTTACGTTACGGTCGCTGGCACCAAGGCCAACACGTTATTTCACAGCAACGCACAAATCCACCTGTTCATAATTCGCCTGGAAAACATCTCCACCGCTCCCTTTCATCACACCCTCGCCTGCCCGGCACGATATGTACGACTGCCAAGTGCGCCAGTTATCTGCTGAGTCTGCTTACTGCAGGTATCTCATAACAAACGGGTTGTTATCGTAAGGAATGTATCACGGCAGTAGTCTATGAACTAATATGGACATGAATTATGAACCACTGGCTGACCCGACAGACTTTGTTGTATCTACAAAAAACATTTGTTTACTTAGGTTATTAAAAGAAATAAATTCAATTAATAAAACACCCTTGATTAAAATATTTTGTAGACAACTATTAGTAACATGTTTTATCTCTTAGGCCATGACCATACTGTGTATAGTAAGTGTGATCATGGCCTAAGAGCTGAAACATGATCCAAAATGTTTTAATTACAGACCGCGCCAATTAGAATGAATCCCGAAGAGGAGAGTATAAACAGCTGTGACGTTGCCCCCCACCACTCACCGGTAGACTTTCCCCTCACGCGGCTCAGTATAGTTCGTTCCAACAGAATCCAAGATGGCGGTATGTTTACAAACAGCAACTATTTAAATTATCTTGTTTCTTTAACACGAATAGTAATGTTATTTATTTTGATAGTTTGAATTTAGTTTGGTTGATTCTGTTTAATTATGTTTAACAATTATTGTTTTGCAGTAAGTATTAAAGCTAAATCCAAATTTCTGTTTAAAAGCAGACGAACAACAAGATGAGGTTAAGTTGTTTGTATTTGTTGTGACAGCTACAGCGAGGTTTGCTTGTCACCGACTGTACTAAGCGGATAGGAAATGGAAGAGTGATCTACGCGCATGCGCAAGTCGCGCTTCATGCTAGTTGGCACTAACTGTAAGGGTGTTTTATGATCATCCATTTATTTCTTTACATTATAACAAGTTCTTAAAGTATTTAATATTTATCATCCGTAGGCTACATTTTAGCAGAGGCGTTAAGTTCCAGTAGACCGGTAGTCTAAGGTCTTGTATGGATACTACGAGATAGTGATGGTGTATTATCTGTGTACACTAGAGGGGCAAGAAGAGAGTTTCTAATTAGGGGATGCGCGGCGTGAGCTCAGTTAGCCTCTTGCATATTTGATGTGGACGTCCTGCCAGATAGATGGATTCTCTGTCCAGACAAGAGCCTCACTTTAATATTCTTCACCTATTATACAAAGAACTATCTTTCGTTGTACAAATCGAGATAACTCAACGAAATTCACAAAGTAGATTTAATACATACAGGGTGTCCAGTAATTAGGTGATCAAACTTCACCAGGTGGTTTATCAGCTCTTAATAAACATAACATTTCATCAGTAGCTTTCCTTAGCTTACATTTAAGAAACATACGTTAAAACAGGAGTGCGCTCAAGAAATCTTAAATAGATTTGTTAATAGTTGTCTCAGAACAACAAAGTTAGTCTTACAATGTTTGTAAATACATTTTCCACACATTGTTATTCTAGTGTATTTACCATAAAGATTAAGGGTTTTGAGTTCTGAAGCTTAAAAGATTTAATATGGCCACCATTTTTAAACCGGAAGTGAAACATTTTTTGTTCAAATATTGGTTTTAATTATACTAAAAAGTGTGCAGAGTGTTTAGTTTATAACTTGATTTACCTCGGAGATAAAAGTTATTTAGTGAAAAACACAGACAGACAGACAGAAAACTAAGCGAGATAGGACTATAGGTTATAGGACATTTTTTGTTTATTATGGTAAACCACCTGGTGAAGTTTGATCCCCTAATTACTGGACACCCTGTAAATAAAGCAATACTGTATAATTTAAAATGTAACTATTTTGAATATTATTGATTATTAACGTTGGCGGGTAAACAAATTTTCGCATGTCAACAGCAAAACCTAAAAAGATGGCTGTCTTAACGAATTTTCTAATTCAAATTCCACAATTTTTCTAGGTTGCCCAGACCCAGATTCGAGACAAGTTCCTGGCTCTCAGTAAAATACGATGGCCGCTTTTCTGACAGTCGTTTAGCGGTGAAGTAATAATAGGGTGTCCAAAATTTAGTTTACTACCCGGACAATATAACGTTCTAAATTGAAATACTAGTATACTCAAAATGAAAGCATTCAGCAAAAGGAAAAAACCCTCTTTAATGTACCGGTATCTAAATTTGTCACACTAGATTTTTCCTGACTTTTGCAAAAAAGCAAAATACCTAGGATATAACAAGGAAACAATGGAGAACAGTAGAGATGAGATTTATACAAAAGAATATACACGAGTGGTTGTAGTGGTGTAGCAGAAATAATTTGTGAGTGACAGTGACATGGAGTGGGTCGATCAAAGGGTCAAGGGTTATTGCCGCCCGGAGCCGCGCGAAATGTCAATCACCGGCGCTATTAAACTGTACAGACACAGAGAGTGTAGTCAGTAGTGGGATCCCCAGCGTTGCCATTGACCAACTGCTGTACCAGGCGACAGAACACGACAATCATTTTAAACTATGAAAAATAAATGATTTTCACACCATAACTATTGAAGAACTTCAACGTATTATACAACATCTTACAAACAGGGTAATAAAACGGAAGTCAGCAACTTCAGACCAGGATCTCTCTTATCTTCAATATCCAAATAATGTATTGAGAAAGTGGTTCTTCAACAACGAATGAAACATTTAAGAAATAACCAGTTATTATCAGAAAGTAAGCATTGTTTTATACCAAATAAATTCACAACAACAGCACTTGTCGATCTCATTGGGTACACAATGGGACAGTACAGAAAACGGAAACACTGAATCTAATAGACTACTTGTTTTGATTTAAGTAATGAACACAATTGACAGTATAGAAAACAGAAACACTGTGTCTAATACATTATTAGATTCAAGCAAAGCGTTCGATTGGGTGAATCACGATCAAATCATTTCTAAATTATTATTATTAGGAGTACAAGCCACTGCGGCGAAATTGATTGAAAGTTACCTAAGGGATCGTTTTAAGTTGTCGAAATCAAAGAAATCTTCAATGAAGAAATCTAGAACACTTTCCAGGTTACAGCGGATTAAAAGAGGAGTTCCCCAAGGCTCCGTCATGGGGCCAGTTCTTTTTTGTTCGTTCTTCAGTGGATTTTTCTCTGTACGTTGACGCTCACTGCTACTCTATTATGTACACAATGACACAGTATTATCCACAAAAAGTAAAACGGTAAACGACCTTGAGATAAAAACGTATATAGTAGTGTCCATGTCGCAGCAATACTTCCATAACAATGGCTTAGTTTTTAATGACACGAAAACCAAACAGCTAATTTTTGTACCCAGGCTGTACGAATAGCCATTCCAGCAGCATTACCAAACATTGAAACTGTGGAGACGTTAAAATATTTAGGAGTGATTATAGGACGTGGCAAGCAGATATAGATGATTTATGTAATAAATTAAGTTCAGCTGCATTTGCTCTCAAACGAATGAAATCTATAGGAGACCACAATGCAATAAAACAGCATACTATGCTCTTTTCAAATCCAGGATCCGTTATGGAATAGTGGTTTGGGGAGGTTCGATATATATTACCCCGCGCTTCGCCTCGGGGTTTTGTTAAAATTGCTGTGTGTATATTTTGAAAAATTTCAAATTTAAAGTAAAAAAAAATAATTTCTATATATCCTTAGAAAACCGATTTAGTTTACCTGTTAGTTCACGATCTTCTCCTTCCTAACAAGATGGCTATCCAGTCTCACCACGGGGAGGTCCTGGCGCATCATGAGCCTGTTTCTCCACAAGAAAGCAAGCTTTCCGAGCAAACGGTTGACTATACAACAAAAATTCTTGTAGAAAATTAAATTTTAAATCTCGTATGGGCTATCAAAACTTAAAATAATAGCTTGTACGGTTTTTCTAGAATTTTACGGATTAACTTCGCAAGATATAATGTAAGAAATGTTGGCAACTTTTATTTCCCCACCTATAGACGGACGCATCATCCCAAAAGAAAAACCATCATACTTATTTAGTTATTTATTCCATACTTGACGTGTGTAAATGAAAATTGTCCTTCTTCTTCATGTTAAAAAAAATTCGTTAAAACTTTCACATTCGGGTTTTTAACGACCATCCTGAATCCTGAATCCTATAGGAATGCAATAAGCAAAGAAGAACTAATAACTCCACTGAGCATTGATTGAACTGCCACCTATCAAATGAAATGATAAGGTTAAGCTTAAAACTCTAATATTGCGTTTGGTATATTTTACCGATTTAAACCGGTCTCAGGAGGAAACGTATATATTTAGAGTTCGAATGGCAATTCTGGAAGCATTTCTGTTTTGATTGGTTGATACCTAAAGTCCTTAACGCAATTGTAACATACGAGTATACTCGTAGTTGGGTGATTTTACTGGCAACACCGGTTCAACATACATAGACCTATTTAATAAAATAATGTAAACGGAAGGAAACAAAACCACCGAAGGAAGGGTGTCAGAAGAAAATATCAATCTCGTAACTGTTAAATAAGAACGGATAGGGTTCTCTCCAGTCTCCGGGGAAACTTTCTTCGATACGCATGAATAATGTGCACAATATTTGAATCTACAAAACCACGGAGGATGTTGCTGTAATCTACGGGGTCTACTTCTGTTGGTTTAATCTACTAAAAGCTTGCGATTCTGATTTCTGATTGATCGACTGACTATTTCATTGTAAAAGATGGTAGTAGTAAAAATCGAAATTATATACAGTACATACAAAATAGCCACTAAATAATCTTAATTAAAAGGGGCGGAAGTTAACTGAGACTTTCTGGTAGGTCGTACAGTCCTATTGTCAAAAATAAAATCCTACTCTTCACTTTTAAAGAACAAGAGTTTTTCATGCTGCCAACTGAGTGCGAAACAGAGTGTAGTCAATACTTGGACGGAGATTTTCAGAAGAACAAGTACGGTAGACTATACAGTAGCCGGCTAGAAGAGTGATGGGCGGACAGGATGAGCGATGGCCATCGGCTGATCAGAGTGTGAAAGTGAGGGGGAGCCGATAACACAATTAATAGCTCCCTTCACCAGTAATGGACATACTATTGCCAACACAGATCAGCATTGCGTCCAAGAATGGTTTTGGAAGTGACGATGATCGTGGTCAAATTTTACTTAACGATAATATAGGCCTACTATACAGATAAAAACAACCTTGTGATTAGTATATCACAACTCTTTTTACACTGAAAAATAAAACTACAAAACGTACAGTTTAAAAAGTAACGTCATCCCACTTCCTTATGTAATGTACATTATTGGAGGACTGGATAAGATGACCATCAGGGGGCACTGCCGAGGGGGTCTGGTGGTGTGAATAACCCCCTGGCACCAAGATGGAGCCGGGGAACTTTTGAAAAAAGAGACGTAAAATACACTATTTTAAGCGTTATAGAGTATTTACTTTGTAGTTATCAAAGGGTTTGAAATAACCTTTTTTCTTTAGTTTAATAAGATTACTTTGATTGTGAGATTTAATAATGTGGCTTTATATTGTTGAGATTGCTTACAATACCAAAATAAGATAAAACATTGTTACTTTTATATGAAACTAACAAACCACATGCGTCTAAGTTATTATACAAATTTAAAGAACTGACACTTAGAAACACTTAGAAGATTCATCTATAAATCTAATAACACACTTCAAGCAAACAAAAATGAACAACGAAAGGAAACTAAAAGCTCTGAACTAACCATGAGCCAGCAACCAGGCCCACACTCTAACATCGCTAGACTCATTGATATATACTTGATACTAGTGCTAAACTCTAACGGATTCTGGCTTAACTAATATTTCTACAATGTAGATTCGATCATATTTGCAACAAAGCACAAAAATCAGGTAACCATCATATTTTTACGTTGAATATTTTACTCAATTGAAATCAAATGTTTAAACTTTTTTGTCCTTGGGAAGGGGGCACGTGCCGCCACTGTCACTAGTGGAGGAAGAAGTGAGATCGTGGTGACCGCCATGTACAGTGTACACCACTCCTGGGCTGAGTACAGTGTACAGTTAGGTCGCGGTCTATTTGCTGTGGCCACACTCGCCTCAACTCTGCCTTGAGAGACATGGACGACTCTTATATAAAAACTTGACAATTCTACTTTTTGTCTAGCGTTGTGCACGGCGCTTTCCCGCAACTACTTCTTAAGCTCTTGTCTTTCTACGGTGAACAGTTTCGTGAAAGCTCAGTCTCGCTGTTATACTGCTGATCTACTACGGAAGTAATGTTTTCCACTGCCTGCAGCCGCAAAGTGGAGGAAGTAATAGTCAACGCCGCCGGTACTTTCACTTAATTGTTACAACGATAGTGTTGTTCCTCCATTGCGTTTTAAAATAAAAGTAATACGAGTAGAATCTCTTGATAATGTGTGAAGAACCTTGTGCAAACCTTCAGCAGACTCGATGTTCTGGTATAGTGCGTGACTCTGATATGGATATCACTGATATCACTCCGGTGGCGCAGTCACTCCTACCAATTTCTTAAGTGACTTTGCGATAACGCTGGCGAAAGATCGATGTAGAGTGGTACATAGGGCTCTGTAGTCGTAACTTCAACTCGTTGTGCACCTGATTGTTGGTACGATGATGGAGGAGTGAAGAGTAGAAGGAAGGAGGTCGTAGGCCGCGGGGAGCCGGAGCTGCACAGCGTGGTGTCTATCACAAAGCGATCTCAGGTAATCAGACCGACTATTCATCATCCGTCTGGCTGCGACAGTCTGCACTCAGCAGTCGCAAACCCGGCCTTGGCCTCTCTTCAATGTAGGCCTACACAACTACCATCTAGGCTAAAACCCCACAGTGTGCAATAGAGGCCTCTGGAGCTGACTATACTAGACACTTATTTGTTAAGCCTTAAGGAGTTTATCAGGTGTGCTAGCAAACACCCCCTTGAAATATTTTAAAATATCATTTTATTGTTCACTAAGAGTGTGACACTTTTCTTAGCCTGTATACCTATTAAATAAAGAGTTTTTTCAATTACTCAACATTATCGAGAGCGTACTACAATATCGGCCCTAATTAGTAGAGTTCAGTTTAAGATGCGTATTAATTACTCATGACTATGAATTAGTAGAGTTCAGTTTAAGATGCGTATTAATTACTCATGGCTTTGAATTAGTAGAGTTCAGTTTAAGATGCGTATTAATTACTCATGGCTATGAATTAGTAGAGTTCAGTTTAAGATGCGTATTAATTACTCATGGCTTTGAATTAGTAGAGTTCAGTTTAAGATGCGTATTAATTACTCATGGCTTTGAATTAGTAGAGTTCAGTTTAAGATGCGTATTAATTACTCATGGCTATGAATTAGTAGAGTTCAGTTTAAGATGCGTATTAATTACTCATGGCTTTGAATTAGTAGAGTTCAGTTTAAGATGCGTATTAATTACTCATGGCTTTGAATTAGTAGAGTTCAGTTTAAGATGCGTATTAATTACTCATGGCTATGAATTAGTAGAGTTCAGTTTAAGATGCGTATTAATTACTCATGGCTTTGAATTAGTAGAGTTCAGTTTAAGATGCGTATTAATTACTCATGGCTATGAATTAGTAGAGTTCAGTTTAAGATGTGTATTACTCATGGCTATGAATTTGTACTTATAGAATCTTAAGCGAGTGCTAATCAATGTTCACAGCTAAAAGTAGTTCCGGTTTATCCTTGTAGGTAAGCCCCTTATTTATTTTGTAGTATGCTATGTTTTCTATTTACAAATTCTTCAAAGACTTCTGAGGTTGATACTGACGTAGTACGAGCTAAAGTTGGCGAACAAGATTCCCATTTGACATCGGCACCAATAACATATAAATTCAATGCTTTTGGTTATTTCTATACCAATCAGCTGGTTATGATTTAATATTTGTAAAGAAATGAAGGAACGCTTGGGAAAACACAGTGTTGGACGGATTAACCTGTCACACAAGATAAGCCGTTACACACGATAAGCCGTTGCGCTTAATAATTTGATACATTAATATTATCAACCCAAGTAAGACTCAACGCACTGAAATCCATTTCGAAAAACTATCCTTTCATCCTGCTCGCGGTTTACAGTACCGAAATGTTCATCAGAAAATGGGTCTGTGAAGGGAATGTGAGGAGGCCGGCGTCGGCCCTGAGGCGGTGAACTAAGCAAGCATTAATAACATCCTTTGACTTTACAGCGTAAATGAAACCGGCAGCTGTGCAACACTAGTTTTAGTTTCAAGCAAATATAATTCGGTGAGTTTAATTATTCAAACAACTTCATATGTTTATACAATATTTTCAAACCATAAGTATTTTTACAGTTTTACAATTACATCTACGAAAAATGATTTGGCATCATTATTAAATGTAACTAATAGGAATAATGATTACAGACGCACTGGCATCTTGGCGGTTTGTACAAGGTCACCAATCAGTAATCACCTATCCGCCGCAGGTCGGCGGCGTTGACGCTGTCTTGATATTCAACACGCGTCAAACCCCTTCCCAAATTTCACGCAGCAACGGAGGCGGCGAACTCTTAAAAACAAGAAAATGTCACCATCACAGTGTTTTGTATGCAGCACACGCGAGACACTAGAATACCGAGCTCCTGTGTTTCCCTACGCTTCCGAGTAGAAACCTGGCAGGATGAAATACATTCTAACACTAAACAAAATGTCCATCTATAATATAAAGTATTTACAAAAAGAAAATCCTTCGATCCGTACTTAACAATACCATAATATGCATAGGTAATAACAAAATATGCATACCTAAGCGCTCTAAATTGCTCTAAAACTTAGAGAGATACGAAAACATGTTTGAAATAAAAGATGAAGACTATTTCATGCCAAGTCGTTCCATCATATTGGGAATCGGATAACTCGCTTAGGCGCTAGCGATCCGAGTACACGGCCTATTTCACCTCTTCTAAAAACCACCCTTAAAATTAAAATTGTTGTAAACCGTGTCTTAGTGGGTGGTTTTGGGCTGCCACAGAAATAGGTGTGCAAGGTTTCAAATCTGTAGCCCTAGCAGTTTGGGCTATGTTATGAGTGATTGAGACAGGATATCTTTTACGTATATGGATACTTTAGATATTATTCCAATGTATACTTTGCGATAACTTTTCAGGGATACTTGGTATACTAGCTTGCTACCCACTGTAAATTGCATGTACTCAGAATAGCCTACTTCGGCCTTATTCATCCCTTCTTATCTTATGGTATATGTATATGGGGGGCATGTGCTGATTACAAAATTAAAAGAATTTTTATCCTCCAAAAACAAGCATTTCGAATAATTTCAAAATTGGGTTTTCGGGAATCTTGCAGAGATTTATTTAAGACTTTAGATATTCTAACCCTGCCTAGTTTGTACATCTATGAGACTATTCTTTTCTGTTTGACAAAATGTGATTTAGTTCAAGGTCAGCAAATTCACAAACACAATACTAGGCAAATTCATACATTTAGACAAAATTCTCATAGATTACACATTTATGGAAAACTTCCATCACAGGCAGGTGCAAAATTGTTTAACAAACCTCCCGAAAACATTAAATCCACTCAAAATTTCATCTCATTCAAAAAGAAGTTAAGAGCTTATCTATTGGAAGGCTCATACTACTACTCTGTTGGGGAATTCACAGATCATAATTTAAATAATGATAATTAAATTTTATTATACATTTAATTAGGTTTTTGTAATACTCTTACTAGTGGTTTACTTTGTTTTATTTTAAATATTTGTTATACTTGTTTTTTGTTTTTGTTGTTGTTTCGTTTTCTTTTTCAGCTTTGCCAACACAAAAGCTCGTTTGTATATTCTGGCAAATAAAATCATTATTAAATCATTATTAATACAAGAAATTGATACAACTGAGAAGCACCCTTTAGATATTTATTTCAACCACTACCGGTTTCGGGAATTATCCCATCTTCCTGGTGGTACAAAGCATCACTTGAGGTCACTATTATGATGCTTTGTACCACCAGGAAGATGGGGTAATTCCCGAAACCGGTAGTGGTTGAAATAAATATCTAAAGGGTGCTTCTCAGTTGTATCTATTTCTTGTATTAATATTCAAATGTAATTTACCTTTTTGGTAAGAGCGTAAGAGGCAATGCGTTATTGATTAAGCACTAGTTTTGATAAGTAGCTGGTTTAGAAGGTTTTCAACAATAACATCGGACCGAGTTAAATTGTTCAGACAGACAAGAGTATAGGGAGCGAGAGGGTTGTACAACTGTGTCAGATCTCATATCTCCCCTGAGTGGGAGATATCACCTTGACGTCTCACGGGGTACTACGAGAGACACTCACTGCTAGTAGATCCCTGCAGTGTCGTCCCTAGCATCACACTGGGCACTTCACACTGCATGCACTCTAACTCTGTACTCACACTGGCTACATTGGCAATATATCTTAGAAGGTGCACACACTTGGAATATAAATAAAACTAATTTACTCAAAGAAGGTCAACTGGAGTCTGGCTTGCAGCCAACTATCAGTTTTCGCGTAGTTGGGTATACTATTGATGCCATTAGGTGCGCTTCTTATATACTTCTGACACTGACACCTTTCCTCATTATACTAGACTTGGTACGTAATCTCTATTTACTAAATCTCCAAATGCTTCAAGGGTTTTGTCGACAGTGTCTAAACAACACACAGTAGAAAGAAGGCAACATATGCTCAGGTTTGTCGTGCTTTCAGCTAATGAGTGCAGTTGGAAGTGGAAGGTCTGTGGTTGTGTGGAAGATGGCAGAGGCTGTGGGAACGGAACAAAGCAGCTTACCGGCTCAGCGCACATAAGCCTCACTTCACTTGTACTTAACGTTAGAGCTGCGCCTGTTGTCCTAGACATGCGTCTGAGCGAGTAGTTACTGCAACAATCAACTACATCTACTTATCTGATTTTAAATTGGTTGTAAATTTAGAGAACTGGCTGGAGCCATTCAAGCAAGACCGGCTTTGAACATGAAATAAGAACCGTTAAGCAGCTATCTTTGAAGCTATAAATAAAAAAAAAGTTCGATAGTGTGACAAAGAAAAGATTAAAAAAGTGGCCCACCAAAGGTCTAAGAGAGGAAACGTCACTAAAGAATGAATCAGTGCTCGACTGCTCCGTTTAATCTATTCAGATCGACGTACGAAAAAAACGTTTCAAGTACTAACTTTAATGTCGAGTAAAGAACCAAGAATAACGTATTTAATTATAAATAGATTATCTCAAAAAGACTCAAATAAAGGAAACAACGACAAATACATGAAATCTGGAATTTACAAACTGCGACTGACGATTGTAACAAATATTACATCGAACAAACGGGAAGGTATATTAAATGTATATTTCAGGAACAAATCCAGGTCCAAAGGTCGACAACGGGATAGCCATCTTCTTCTTTTCCTGAACACCTTCTAGACTCGAACCATTGTGGAAATAAGGAACACAATGTGAAAATTATCAAGCCAGCCAAGAATGGAAAGAAGTTGGATTGTATAGAAGATCTGCATTTAAGTTTAAATAAAAATTTGTTTGTATTCAGTTGAAAGGGGACAGCCGAAATTACTGGTACTTTTTAAGCATTTTAAAAGTTGTTGTAAATTATCTTCTAATCGAATGACAGATTTTTTGGTTTAAATATTTAAAAAAAGAGATAAAGGGGTATATTTGAATAACACGCATTTTAACTACAGGAGTCCTATTTTTGATTACGTCTACAAAATGGAACAAGTTTAGTTATCTAGTATGACTAACACTAAGATTTTCAAAATAGTCTTTTACATGTATGGTTTATCAATTTAACTTAAAATTTGATTTAGTTTTAGTTTACACATATTACATTTTAACTACTGTATTCACTATTTGCAAATAGACACACTCGAAGATAGAGTCATGTGTACATGTAAGTGAAATCTTGTTCAATTCCGAATGTTATAGCGAAAAATCCCCTTTTTGCAACCATTTTGGAAAGACTTAATGGATTTTCAAAATTTTAGGTGTATTTAAATATTGTTAAAATAAATACTTATTTAAAATTAACTAAGCAATTTAACCCATTTTCGGAAATTTCCACTTGGCAGATCGGAATCGTCGAAATTTCAAAATCCTTTTCCAAAAATTTTTTTTTCAAAAGTTAAGGTGGGGACATATAAGACAATCGCCCTGTATATAAATATGTATATAACGTTTTGATAAAATTATCAAAACATGTTTTGGGGGTCAGGATTGGTGCTCATTTTATGGTCCCGGGCCTCTGTTTTACTATGCTGACTGCATAAATTTCTCATTTTCCAAAAGTAGTAATACGATGAAAAAGCGTGAAATTATTTTATGTTATAATTTACTTGATAATCCAATAGGGACTTTTCGAGAAAGATGTAACACACGTAAAAGCTGGCGATTATGCTTCTAACATAACTATAAATCTGTAGATGTTTACAAATAAGTAGAAGAAGGATTTTAAATTGTATGATGGATGGAAGAACGGTTAAAAATAGTGGTGAACAAGAATGCGCAGACACCGCCAACCTCTATTCGAGGACGCAGCGCCCTATCTCGTATCTATGTTTGCAGCCATATTTCTTAAAAGGGTTAGAGTAGTTAGGTCCAACCTGCAGTCTACTGAGCAGGTTCTACTGCAGTCTACTGAGTCGATAATCTGAGCAAAGTGTTAACAAGAGTTAAAAAACGTTGTCAAGTACGAAATCAATCTCGATGTTAAATAGTACGGAATATTTTAGCTCGTATATAAATTAATTACGATTGCGATAAAGTTTATCCTGCTCAGACCCCACGTCATGTACAGGTTAAATTACCTTGTCTGTGTATATTGAGCCTGGGACTGAAGAGGGTAGAATTTAACAAAGTCTGTTATAATTCACGTTATGAAAGAACACTGTTAATACGAAAAGTGTTCAGTTAGTTCTATTAACTAAGAGGAGTGGTTTCTTTGTCAAGCCATTTCTAGAAGAGCTCTTTTCTGGATTTAACTTTGCTGACAACTTGAAACAAATATTTCTTCAAGACAAAACTGTAAACTCGATTCGTCTTGCGAGAGCAGTGCAAACAAGGGGACTAATCCTGTTTAGTTCTTAGCTTAAGAGAACAGTTTCAGATCCAGGTCGCACTTAATCTCTCTCATTTCACTTTAAGCTACATTTGTTAATATACTACTTTATTTCGTTTCTAGGTAGAACTCACTTGTTAAGGATGCCGCACCAAGTTGCTTTAAAACAGTAAATTTTAACACTTAACGTACAAAATAACTAACAGAATAACTCGTACAGCGGATACGTTTTAATTCATCTCTTACTTTTCTATTTTCCAAACTAATTATGTGCACGCAAATAATATTTGAAACAAATTATATCAGCATTAAATACCCAAATACTTTATTGAAGATAATGTGCTGTAGAATTGTGATGTGTATATTTTGAAAAGGGTCAAACTGTTAAAGATTACGCCAACCTAACTAACTTGCACGAATCAGCCGAAAGAGTTGAATATTTACTTATATTGAACTCAAACATTGAACAACAACACACACTATCAGCTGTGCCGAGCGCATGCGCGCGTGTGGACCGGACCACTCATCTGATTAATGTTGGATGTCAGAATCTATCAGATTACTCTGGTCAGCTGATCGCATGACAGACGCAACGTAGCCTTTGACCCAACGTCAATACACACTACACCACCAAGCCCCGAGACCTATCCAACCCTATCCCATTCCGTTGATAAAAAACACACTCGTTTCTCCAACACAAACATTCCTTTGATAAACGAGACCGCTATTCCCTCTGAAACAAACTTCAACTTTGCGGATGATTCACCAAGTTCCAAGAAACAAAGAATGCAGTTTGAAATGTTGCTGAACAAACTTTCAATGTTCTTTCTCCCTTTTAGACTGTAAAGCAGTGATGAAACTGACCGCCCATGGGCTGGCTCTCAATGGGAACGACATTCGACTTGGCGAAAGTGAACAAACTATCCAAAAAACACGTTTTTGGGTAAAAATTGTGCATTGCACAATTATTTTCTGATTAATTTTGTAACTTATGAAGTACAACATTTATAGTAGACTTTTGTGGATATCATACATAGGCTATAAAATATACGTGTTCAAATTTCTTTAGTAATAAACTTACTGCTTAGCGTTCATACCAATTCAAGTTTCAAGTCATTTGACATAGTATTCTAATTATGTTTGTAATATTTCCAGCTTGTAGATTTAAGTCGCTATTTACAGTCACATGTGAGTGGTACACATAATCACCCGGCAAGTGAGAGACCTAGGTTCGAGTCCAGGTTAAGTTAACACATTTTGTGTTCAAGTTTCATTAACACAAATTTTGATAGTAGCATAGGTGGGGAAAGTACATTGGTAACAAACTCGCCCGACAAGTGAGGGATCCGGGTTCGGTCAACAAGTTTTGCTGACAAATGTTCTTTAGTATACATAAAAAGGGTATATTCTGTATTGTAGTCTTTTATTCTTCTGTTAAGATATCTATATGATATTTCACTTTAAAAATAAGTCCATTTTTTAGTGTTTGCTATTCTTCTGCCTTAGACAGGTGCGTATGTCCGTGAGTGTTACACGTATATTTAATTATATCTAGATAGTATAGTATTTCCCTAACCGTACTCACTACTGACCTAAGTAACAATTGTCTAAAGTTTGTCTGGGTACTCGTGAAACACCCTTATGACCAGAATACGTGAACTCTTGTTAGAAACAGTGTTCAGTAGGGGGTTTCAAGAATAAAATCAGATATTGGGGGGAAAGTGGGCAAGGTTGGGGAGTGTGCCATGTGGACGCCATTAATCCACGTCAGTCTGTATCTCGTCCCGTCTATTGTACAAAACTCATCTGGCAGCATGGCCAGGCCAGGTCGATACCGCCGCGCGCGCACCCCACACTGTACCGAGCTTTTGCATTATCTTACACTGTACAGTACTACAGTACTTATCTAAGTCGTGTATACATGTATGCAGTCGGGCCGTGATGTAAACACTGTATCTCCAAGACTTAGCCTATGTTAAATATACGTCACAACACACAATATCCCATGCATGTTGGTTTCTAATCACACGCCCATTGTTCCTTAGGGTAGTTGTCAAATGCAACTTAACATTAATACAGGGAAAGAAACCCTACCTGTACGGTTAAAAGGCGTTGCGACGTCCCAGATTATCGTACCAGACATCGGAACACGAGCAAATAACCATAATATTTCAATTGAAGAATTTATACAACATGTTGATAGGACGTTGTCGGCTATGAAAAGATACAGATTTCAACTTGA
This sequence comes from Matsumurasca onukii, assembly GCA_018831715.1. Lineage (NCBI taxonomy): Eukaryota > Metazoa > Arthropoda > Insecta > Hemiptera > Cicadellidae > Matsumurasca > Matsumurasca onukii. The sequence goes on along the minus strand of CM032059.1, from coordinate 41,989,149 downwards.
GAAATTAGCCTAAAAATGTTAGCCGTAATGGGGTTCTTTTCTAAAAACAAAGAAGAATAAAAGTAAATACAGTAATTACAACAAGTAGGTTTTGATGAATAAGACCACACATGATTGTGTAACAATGAGGGAACACTTTTAAGCAATGCTTATTACAGGTAAAGATTGCAGCTGTGACTGTGTATTCACTATTCAGTTAAGAGGACAATTCCATTTGCCTTATTCCGCGGTTATCAGACGCAAAGAGGGCGGCGGATTAAACGCCCGCCATTATGCGCCTTTTTCTCACCTCTCCTTCATTTTCATTTTCCACCGGAATGAACCCAATTAACATAATCACATTTTCTTAAGCTTTCCCGGTTTCATTTGATACTACCGACAGATTATTTCCCACCGCATCGCATAAACGTAACTACGAATGTTTCTTCACACCTGCCGCTGGTAACAGCTTATGCAATACAACTTTTATTGCAACTTCAAAGTATGATAGTTTAAAAACTAGGATGTGACACATAAAGTAAGACAATCAGGTAGTATTTGGTCTAGAATTAGGAATGAATCAGGACGGAGTGAGCGGTTCTGTGAAGTGCAACCCGTATAAATAGCGAGCACAGAGCACCTTGCGCTATGTTTAGCACTAGGTGACAATGTGCGCCAATCGGCCGATGCGCGCCACACGTTCCTTCCCCACATCAATCAGACCGTAACCGCCTCTGGCCGCAACCAGCTTTAGCTTGGCACTGTAAACACTCGTTACACCTGTAATATTCATCACTTGCTGATGTCTGTACACACCCGGATACACCAAGTATGGGCGAGTCAATCTCAAAAACCTACTCAAATAAATTAAACTTGATTTAACTACATCGCAACTGGATCGTAAGGATATTTATCTGCAATCTTACGTTAATTAGTAGTAACAGTTCCAAAATATAAAAAGTTAAATAGATATTCCGTAAAAGGTCAATTTAGGGGTCAAGTTTCATGTAATTTAGTTCATAAATTAACTCTAACGCCAGTTTAATTAAAAACGAAAGGCTCCGCGCAAATATACTGGGCATTGCTATTTTGTTTCAGCGCAGCCCCTATTGCGAGTAATAAATATGAATTAAATGGAGACATTTAATGTATAAAACTGAAACTATGGTCCAAAATCGAAAAATGCGGACACATTGAAGTGTAGAACGACATGATGCGGCAAGAATGAACTGCCCAAACTGGCCACCGTAACCTATCTGTATTCCATTAAAATGTAGATTCTGATTACACTCGCTGATAAAATAAATCGGAATAATTGCTTTCAGAGTGAATGAGGAATGAATGAATGCTTGATACAGAAACTTGGAGGAAGCGGAGAGAGGGGGTGGGCAGAAGCAGTGGTCAGCAAAGTGGAACAATAGGTAGCAACCACCGTATCTGCTCTCAGATAATCAAAGTTTAATCAAACCCAATTTAACCATGTTGGTGAACATTGTTGCATGGGAAACAGTTTAAGAGATGTGTCAACATTATATTCAAAACAAGAGAATAGCGATGAGGTTTATTATACTATAATTCTATTTATTAATTATGATTTAACATAGTTCAAGCTGTATTCGAGCCACAAAAGACTGTTTAACAATCCCTAGAAAACATTTCTTAACAGCGGTGAGATACTGGCCACTGATAAGCGATATGATACATATAAATATGTATTTTTACAATCAAATTCCAATTCAAAAATAACAAATGTTTTATCTGAAAGTTTTACGGAAAAGGTGTGATTATTAAGTGCAAATATAATTTTTTAAACAAGCATGAGAGTTTAATTACGATTAAATATAGGAAGAACGTAACAAATACAAGACACATATGAGAATTACAAGAAAGAAAAGATTAAACGAAAATGTTGAAGATGTAACAACCTTGTAGGAAATTTAACGTCCATTTCTTTGGCTTAATTTAGAATTCTGTACGGTGATTGGTTTGGTTGCTATGCTTAGCTTAGCGAAGCTACCACTGGCGATGTTTAAAATACACAAAATCGATCATTACAGCTTGACGAGTCGGGTTGGGAAATTGTGTATCCACCATTTTTTGTTTCTTTTAGTGAGTAAAATAATCTGTAAAAATTAACACACTCACTCTGTATATAAAGTTTTGCCATTTGACTCGGGAGGTGTTGGGAAGCAAACAATGCAAATGGCACCTTTCTACGACGTTTCGTTCCATTTGGCAAGAGAAATGAATAGCTCTATTTTCAAAGAAAATTCGCTAAATATATAGGGACTGTTAACACGACGAGCAAAGTAAAGGGAAGGAAGAAAGATGAGAACGATATGGGGTCAAAGTTGGACTAGTCTGGAGTAATTATTATACACATGATACATCGTGGGCAAGTATGAGCGAGCTACTCCATCACTCAAGAGGTCAGATAAGGGCGAGTATACACAGTGCAGGTTACTGTATGCATACTACGAGAACACTATACCGAGTGCATCGTCAGTAGACGGGGTCTAAGTGGTGGCAGCTGACAGTGCAGGGAGTTTAACAAGGCCCGTGACAGACTTATTAACCTAAGCAATTTTATTAATAGTGCGCATTACCAGATTGAAATTATTATTTAAAAACTTTCACTTCAGTCTGTTCCACTATCAATGTGTATTCTTTAAAAGAAAGTGTCAATAGGCTCATACATTACACTGAAAAAGGATTTAACGAAAGGAAATAAAGGGGGAGGTACATAAAATATTCTATATTTCGTTTTAATACAAACTTTTCAATAGAAGAGAGGTAAGAAAATGATATCACTGTCAATGTATATTCATAATTAATTGACTTTGATTTCTCAAGATACATTTAAGACATTTAGCTGTTATTACAGGTTCCATACATTGGGCATGACAGTCTATTTCCAATTGGAATTGAGAAGGAGGTCTTTTCAAGCTCTTCTAGTGCAGTTCAATTCGATTATGCTCATATGGAGTACTATTTATTATTGTTAAGAAACCTTGTGTGATGAGAAAGTGATGTATATAATGTTTTAAATTTTCTCATCTAACAACACAGAATGCGCTTTTAACGTCTGGACAACCCATCCAGAGACGTGATAATTCACTGCCCATTTCTGAGTTTGAAATATTATTACGGACTTTTCCAACGCTAATATCGAACTTCATCATCTCTTATTAAAAGCTTAGTAGGCCTAGGATTCTACGTATTATTTACACGGTTCTTACGAGAGCCCATCTAATAACCTCTCACTTCTGCCGAACCTTAAGCGACGGTAGAAGCCCCGACGATCGGAAGCAAGTGAAGTGGATCTAGACAGCTATAGATGGAGGTGTAGACTAGCTAGAGACTGGAGAGGTAAGGCGGTGAGTACCAGCAAGTGAAGTGGATCTAGACTGCTATAGATGGAGGTGTAGACTAGCTAGAGACTGGAGAGGTAAGGCGGTGAGTACTCCAGCAAGTGAAGTGGATCTAGACTGCTATAGATGGAGGTGTAGACTAGCTAGAGACTGGAGAGGTAAGGCGGTGAGTACTCCAGCAAGTGAAGTGGATCTAGACTGCTATAGATGGAGGTGTAGACTAGCTAGAGACTGGAGAGGTAAGGCGGTGAGTACTCCAGCAAGTGAAGTGGATCTAGACTGCTATAGATGGAGGTGTAGACTAGCTAGAGACTGGAGAGCAACTAGCCAGCAAGTGAAGTGGATCTAGACTGCTATAGATGGAGGTGTAGACTAGCTAGAGACTGGAGAGGTAAGGCGGTGAGTACTCCAGCAAGTGAAGTGGATCTAGACTGCTATAGATGGAGGTGTAGACTAGCTAGAGACTGGAGAGGTAAGGCGGTGAGTACTCCAGCAAGTGAAGTGGATCTGACTGCTATAGATGGAGGTGTAGACAGCTAGAGACTGGAGAGGTAAGGCGGTGAGTACTCCAGCAAGTGAAGTGGATCTAGACTGCTATAGATGGAGGTGTAGACTAGCTAGAGACTGGAGGTAAGGCGGTGAGTACTCCAGCAAGTGAAGTGGATCTAGACTGCTATAGATGGAGGTGTAGACTAGCTAGAGACTGGAGAGGTAAGGCGGTGAGTACTCCAGCAAGTGAAGTGGATCTAGACTGCTATAGATGGAGGTGTAGACTAGCTAGAGACTGGAGAGGTAAGGCGGTGAGTACTCCAGCAAGTGAAGTGGATCTAGACTGCTATAGATGGAGGTGTAGACTAGCTAGAGACTGGAGAGGTAAGGCGGTGAGTACTCCAGCAAGTGAAGTGGATCTAGACTGCTATAGATGGAGGTGTAGACTAGCTAGAGACTGGAGAGGTAAGGCGGTGAGTACTCCAGCAAGTGAAGTGGATCTAGACTGCTATAGATGGAGGTGTAGACTAGCTAGAGACTGGAGAGGTAAGGCTAAGCACCAGGTCAGAGTAATGCTATAATGACAGACTGTCGGGTACAATCACAGTACAAATGTGTACGTGACACGCGAGCCTGGTGCAAACATTCACAGTTCACACAGTGTTGCCATTGACCTCACACAGTCACTACACTACAATAATGTACATGTTAACATATCGATATACCAACAGCGCGTTTCAACATTTCTGAAATGGTTTGAGCAAAAAATTTAAGTTTTAACAGGGAATTAGTTGTATGTACCTAAATGTGAATGAATTTGCAATAGAGCTGTTAATTATGTAACAAACTGACGTTTCACGAAAGAACAAGTTTTATAGTTAGAGGCAGCGGCCTCAACTCGTAGCTCTACACTTACAGAGAAACTAGTACATTTCAGTAAAATAACCCGTTTTAAACGATGTTTGCAGCTACTCCGTGGTTTTCGCGGTGCCCAAAGTCGAACCTCTCGCTCTACCTACTACTTTAATAAAAGAAAACAAGAACTCAAAAACATAAAAACATAATGTTCGGAATAAGTTGTAAACTACAAATCGATCTTAAACTATCTTCTACGAGTGAAGTCACCTCATACGACAAGGCGGCCACATCTCACCTTGGTGAAGATTTACGGTGAACGGTAACCATGAAATGGCAAATATGAAACCTGGCCTTCATTAGCTGTGCGAGAAGTGTCGTAGTGACGGTATTGTGCGTCGAGTGATCACATGCGGAGAGATACGAGCGTCTCATGGTCGTGCCCGAGTACAGTACAGTTATCCGCAAGTACAGTACAACAGTACTGCTGCGTCATCTTACAGCCAATGTTACTACTTTACGGCTCAATGTTGCCGCAATTCGTCCACCAGCAATTCCATTACGTGTTGGCTAACAGAAGGTTGCCATCATCCTCCTGACGACGGCTTCTAATCATGGAATTCATTATTTGGAATATTTTTACCGTGGGTTTCAAAGTTGTTTGTTTAATGTTGCGGTCAATTCGCAAAATGTCTAAATAAATAGCTTGTATTGCCTTAACGCGCAGAAACTGATTATACAGAGTCCTTAGAACAAAATTATAAATTTAATACAATGTCCCTAAATTTTTATTTAATGAACATCGGAACTTGCATTGATTTTATTTGATAGAGTGACTCAAAAGCTATGATTAGGTACGTATGAGTTTACTAAGAAATCCGTATTGTCTAGTTGGCTGCGGAGCAAAATTGTAAAATAGCTTATGAATTATATTTGAGGCTTAAATGCATACTTTAAGTCCACCCATAAATTACCACAAAGGCCTGCTGTGTAAATGAAAAATTAAAAACGATGTTTTTATATGCATTAATTGTCTAATCCTTCAAATCACCAAAATAAAACAAATGCTTAGAAAAATGTTTTTTTAACTAGATGCTCATCTGAGGATTTTATTCGAGCGTCCCATGAAATATCGAATGTTCTCTGTTTTGCTCACTATACAACAAACACGTCAAATGACATATCTCGAGCGACTTGCCTACGAGAGACAGTCTTGAAGTTGTAAAGGTTACAATATCCAGTCAGCTAACAACTTGTGCTAATCTTTGCAGACAATCAAGTCCCGAAATCCTCGTGTTGGCCCTTGCATGTAAATCAAAGCTTATACGCCACGGTTACTTGAGGGGAAGTGTTGTGGAGTTGAACGAGTGTTGATGGAGTGTAATGAGTCGTGTTTGCGAACATGTGATCCAATTAAGCAGAGACTGTAGCTGCGGCCGCAGCCATCATGTCCCTCAGTACGACTCATCAGCTGACTGACAGCTATACACTAATAACCGCAAGTGTCCACCTACAACTGTCACTGTCTCACTCACACACAACCCTTCCATTAGTCTTAACGCAACTAATTAGCGCAGGAACACTGGACATTGCACAGTGATCAACTAGGTAGAAAATTATAGCAATTCTACCTTTTTTATAGTTCATAGATTTTAAAACCATTTACCAGCGGTAATGTACAACAATGTTCATTACAATATGAAAATGAAGAATCATTTTACTTTGATTTGAGACATCGACCACTCCTAAAGAGCATTTCAACGTGAATATGAAATGAACAGTGAGTGTGATAAGGTATCTTGTTACATCAATCAATGAGTAGTTCAGATTTACTCATTGATTAATGGCCCAACGACCAATGGATGGACCAACGGCTTCTGAACGTGACCTCTGAACCTCGGGTAGTGACCATCGTGTAAAAGTTGTTCCTGTAGCGCGGGATTGAAGCCGGACCTATTTGGTGCGAAGCATACACCATACCCTTGAGCTATAGCCACTTTAACACTAACGGGAATGTAAAATATAATGGATACAGGTTTTCTATGATTTGTAATGTTTTGAAACGACGTATTTGCGTTACATGTACTCACTCTACCTGTACAGTATACTGAAGCCCATATCACTCTAATGAACATTTGTTTAAAGTGTTATGTGATATCTCCATTTACAAAGAAAACCCCTTCACAGCATGGTATAACAAAACCAAATCGTAAACCAGCCCGTCAAGCGCAATTAAAGTTACAGTATTTATGGAAAATGTTTCCCTCGAAAATGGCGTCAAAGGAGTTTACGTATGTGGGTACGATGCAGAGTGGTACGTTGAATCTTATCCCCATTCTGATTCTGCTTTCCAACAACTGACATGCTTAGTAACATACATAGTAGCCTATATACATATGTTCTTTTAAACCACAGGTGTGTGGGTGGTCTTGTTAAGCAGATATGACAAAGTATATTTGCATGGAGAGAGCAGGACACACAGCAGAATAAGATGAATTAAAATAGAACATTGCAGTACGTTTTCCAACATTTTTATTGTTCATCTTGATGTTCTTTAACTGAAGCATCCGAGTCGAGGAGGTAAAGCTAGAAAAGTAATTTAGAATAGGTAAACAATTGTGGGAGAATGAATCAGCCGGTGGGAGTGGGAAGACGCGTGTAGCCTGGTGGCGGGCAGCCAGCGCGAAAATACCTCCGGGGACCGTGTCACACGTACCTTAGTGTCACACACACACACCTTAAGCTATTATCAGGGAACGTCATCATGCTGTGAAATCAATTACTTTCAAGTGAATAACCAAAGCGATGTACACAGAAAACATTCCACTACAAATGTCTTATTTTTCGATACAGCTCAGAACATACTAGTGCCCTTACTCCCCCTTACCACTGTGCCTCAGCTGCAGTGGGGGTTGTCGAGCTGGGCCAGTGGTCAGTGCAAGGGTCGCTGTCGTGCGGGTCGCTGAGCTGGGCCAGTGGTTTACGTAGGGGGTTGAGGAGTGGGGGATCGTTGGAAGGGCTTCTATTGTAGGGGTTCTATTGTTGTAATGGCTGAATTTCAAGTGTCACCCCTAAAGGCGAAAGTTCAAGGTGATCCGAATTGCCACTCCGTGAACATGGATGAGCAATTATCGTACGCTTCACTTCACCGTTGACAGGCGGACTATATAATTAGATGTTGCAAGGCAAAAGTTCGAATACATTTTTAATAATTTAGAGTCATGATAAGGCATAAATGTCTAAGTTTTAATCCAAAACAGAATGAAGATCCGTTCCAATCTATCGCTTTGGTGTCGTAATAATAAAACTTGTTTCATTTAAACTTTGTTTTTTTGTTACTTATCGTTTGTGTTCAATAAGCTTAAACTATCCATGTTCAAGGGGTGGCAATTCAGATCACCTTAAACTTTCACTTTCAAGGGTGGCAATTGGAATCCACCCGTTGTAGTAATAGTAGGCCTAACTTTACTACAGATGAGAGTGAAAGTGATGCCCAAATCTTAGGAGGGAAAGATGAGCTACTGTCAATATAGTTTTCAACCAAATAATCAACAAACGTTTGAATTTTTAGTGATGTATGCATAAAACTAGATTAACACTCCTCAAAGACAAAACTGAAACTGATCGGTGAAAGTGACACCTGGACCGGGGGACAATGTAGCCTGCAAATTGGGGGAAGGGGTGCCGAAAAGTAACTCTTGGTAGTCCCGTTCTACCTGTGAACTAATCACTGGCCCAGATCACTCTCCACCCTTTTTGGAAAGGATTAACCACTGGCCCACCTCATTGTCACCCGCTACAGTCAACGTGCAGGTTCACACGGATTCGTTGCTTTTGTATTACGGTGAGAGAACTCCATTGGTCGCGGAAAAAATCACGCTTACACATTGCTCCAAGCTTAATTTGGAATCAACCTATCTTATTAACACTGAACGTGTGAACTATATCATATGGTTTCAAAGGGTTTGCAAAGCGAACGAAACAATAATTCCATTCCAAAACATTTCCTACACGGTAAACAAATTAATGACAGAAATTCGTAAATTAGTCTTGTACCAATTTATAATTGTCTGGAGTAGACATTTAAAATGGGAAGAGACGAAGCTTTTAATATACCAAACACGAGTTGTTCTTCAAAGTGGAATTCTGACAGAAACGTTTTTAGAATAATCGCAGCAGAGAAGTGGAACCCCAGCAAGTTCGGTAACAGCATTGCGGCTATTGCTCTTGCAGGAGGATACCGTCACTTCGGCCACGCTCTAGTCGCTCGCTCGCTACGCTCTCCGTTACTGCACTAATCGCGTTCCACTCTGGAAAAACTCAATTTTTACATTTCCTCTCTTTCTGCTCGATAACCCTCTTTGCCACCATTATCAACAGCCTGGCTTCTTTTGTCCCGTCGGGAACTAGACCAAACTGCTCTTAACATGTGTTATGTGAATCGTCATTAACTGCTGATGGTTTAGGAAGCTTATGTACTATTTAATAATGTTTATGATAAGGTAGACGACCTGCAAGTAACCCAAATTAATCCAATCGATCACATTGGCCCAAGCATCTACTGTCATGACATAGATTTCCGATGCGTTCAGTAAAATCGTAGAAGAACTATTGCCAGTATCATTATTGCAGAGATTGAGAGATAACTAAGTATGCTAGAACCCAGCCGATTTAAAACAAATAACACCGACTACAACTAACCGTTCATGCCCAAATGTCGAATACAAAAATGTGTATTTGTACTATAAAGTATACATGACGAGCTGGTGACAAGGGCGGGGGCGGGACTAACTAGGACAAATAGCCAAGCCGGTTAGTTAGCCTGGACCAGCTTACCTCAGCTCATCTCGCCTACACAGTGTCATCTCACAGACACAGTGTCATCTCACAGACACAGTGTGTACTCACAGACACAGTGTCATCTCACAGACACAGACACAGTGTGTACTCACGTGATCTCGCTCTGACACGTACCTGCAACAAACACATCGCACATCACTCAATGTCGACATCAATTACATTATAGCTATACAGTTTTAAAATGAGAGTTCATTAATGTATAATATCTAGGTATGTACAATATTCAAACCTGATATATATGTTCAACACCATCACATCCGTTAACCAATACGTAACCGTTGAGAGGTTAATTCTACAAAACGGATGATTAAATGATTTATTCAAAATATGACGATTTCAATACAACTGTATGTTGTTTACGAAATAGAACACACTAAATACAACAATCATGTATTTATTTATTTATTTAATGGTCGAGGTTGAGTAGTAGAAGACTTCTTAGTCCTGACCTAACTTCCCCTCGTTAAACAGGGCAAACTTTACCTTTTTTATTATAATTTCTTATCCTTCACTTTAAAGACATTCACTGACACTGGACAAAAATATAAGGTGATGAGCACAGCACTGTTTGAACACAATGTGTACGTAATCTATCTTTGATGCAAATTCACGTCAGCAGTGAATATATTAGCATTTATAAGAGTTATTTTCGGCGGGACGGGCAGGTTTGTGCGTGGGCGCGACGCTCTGCATACCAACATGCAGTGACACACTCGTATAAACTGCATGTTGGTATGCAGTGCACCATGCGCACGCACAAACCTGCCCGTCCCGCCGAAAATAACTCTTATAAATGCTATGTCACTGCCGACGTGAATTTGCATCAAAGATAGATTACGTACACATTGTGTTCAAACAGTGCTCATCACCCTGTATTTGTGTCCAGTGTCAGTGAATGTCTTTAAAGTGAAGGATAAGAAATGTATCACTCGTATCACTGTGTCACACACATGCACTGGCCCTGTCAACTCATCGCCACACTCCAAGTTCAACAAGTCACAGTAGGAACATTTCACACATTTATCTGAGCTTCAAAATACTTTTGGACAAAACGAAATATACACATTATACAGCTTATGCAAATAAAGTGCCATTGAGTTTGTGCAGCTTCCCTCAAAGCTCTTTGTGTCCTCACAAATAGCCTCTGCTGTAGACATGAAAAACAAAGCATCCATCTATCTTATTCCGCGATCGATAGATGAACTGCGCGTTAACTCCATCTGTAGATGAACTGCGCGTTAACTCCATCTGTAGATGATTACGCGATTACTTTTCTGAACTTCCTCCATTACTCAAGCCGCGTGACAACGGTTGAGCAACACTTGCACGTCTCGTCTAAATATTAGGTGATAAATGTAAGAACAAAGATAATTTCCAGAAACATTTAAGCTGTTATTAAGAAATGCTAGCCCGAATATAATTACAACGCCTAAGTGGTTATATAATTAAAAAAACTCCAAGCACGTCTAGCTAGGATCAATCAACTGGAATTTAAATATAAACCAACTTTTACTCAGTTTAACAAAGAATAATTTGTTCGACGAGAAGGTTAAATGATTTCCCCACTACTAATTAAACCGACTCCACTGTTGTATTAAAGTAAAGGGTTATTAGTGTTAGCTGTGCGCATGAATCTGGCACGTGACACTACCATCCTCGAGGGAAAAATTAGTGTTGCCATTTTAGTATTGGACAGCTGATAACAAACGAGCAGCCACAAACAAATAACTCGTCCCCATAAAAATGAGGGGTGACATTTAGTGTCGTGTTTTAATTAAAGCAGACATTTAATATGGGCATTGAGGAGTGGCGGGAGGGGGTAGGGGGAGCGACAATACTGTAACATGACACAGTGAGCGGTGTGTATAAACACGGCATCCGCGTTATCTGGACCGACAGTGGTACAGTGGGACAGCTGGTTTATAGCCACCGTCAACTGTCACTATCACAGTGCCGGTGTACCATACGCCACCGACTGTCGATATCTACCCGCCAACACACCACATTAAACACATGTTCATCGCATCACATTTACAAGTGATTCTGTTTCATCATTGTTATCACTTCACTCAAGAACCTTTTGATACTTGTATAAAAGTCGGGTGTATCTTGCAATGTAGTATAACAAAATAAGCACCACAAATGAAAAGTCTGGCTCTACTATTTTTGGTATATAGTAAAAGCCTCGTCAAAGAAATTATACAATAAACCGTTGTCGTAACACCTAAAGAAAATACATTAGGAAATGAAGAAATTGTTTGTAAGATAATATAGTTCGAGATATATATTAATGCAGAAGGGTCAAATCAAATTAGTTCATTAGCTCTTTGTCATGGACACTTGCTAATTAATGAATGATATACATTAAGGTTCGATTCAGTGACAGAATGAGGCGATATAGAGCGAAGCAGCAGAAAGCTATTCAACCAATGTGGAAAGTTAAGGCGGACATGGATTTGCTTTGATGTGGAGACTGGGTAGACAGTTCAGTGGTAGACAACAACGCGTCAACTAGCAGCTACTACTAGCATACTACAACTAGCATACTAGTCACCAATCCACTACTGTATAGTTACTAGTACAGTAGTGACATTACAAGACGTTGCATGTTGCAAGATTGTTGCAGTACGGGTTATTGTAGTGTTTCGGTCTAAGGATTCGCTTGAAAAATAACAGTACAAAGAAAGATATTCTTAACGAACTAATCTACCCGTCCTGCGTAAGGAATTTCTGATGTCTATCCAGGTCATGGCAATATGCTTATAGACTACTCTACCCCCAAATCAACCACCATGCAACCTGGCTACCACTAAGTTACCTTACCTAACTAGCCCCTACTAACCACCTTGTATTACTGAGAGCAAGAAGGTACCCGAAATGTTATGGAATTAAATGAATACAGCAGCCATTTACACAAGAGGTTTTGTGGGAGCCAAAAACTACAAAATAAAACAATGGAAATAATTAAAAGTGTGTTACCTAAAGACGCTGATTAGCCATACACTGGTTGATCAACAATTTGTAACGGCCGAAATTTGGTAGTAGTATAATTTCGCAAATAGGACTAAAAAGACGTCTTACCTAGATCGAAAGATGCTATTTTGTTAGCAGGGGGTGCTTTAAGCAAATTAAGTGGAACTTTATGACGTAAGTTGTTCGTAGAGACGCAAACCACCAAATTTTCTGAAGCTATGATAAGAGTTTATGCTCTTTGAGCAATTAACCACTTTAAATTCTGAGCCTTAGACCTAACCCTTGTCCAGGTTAGTCCCTCGAAAGACTCAGGTGTAATTTACTAAATTCTCACTTGACACCCTGGATCGCAACCGGCATCAGTACTGAGTGATTCCAGGCCGACCCGATTGTAATATTTTCAACTTTAAACCAGGCGAGGGCAACCTACCTCCGATCTAGACTCTTTTGCCCCGCTAGACAAAGGTGTCATATGTTGGTGGACCAAATATTCTGCACCCTATTAGCTATGTAGAAGTATTTCATAATCTACTCGCATACATCTGCAATTAATAAGAATAAGAAACTAATTAATTAAATATATAAGAATAAAATAAAATATGAAACCCAGAGAGGTTTTGGTGATGCAGACGGGGTCGTATCCGGCGAGTTGATCAACTAGTTGCATACGGTTATAGCAGCCAAGTCGCAAGGCCTAAAATTGCAAATAACTCCAGAGTTTTGATAAAACAAAACATGGGTGGAAATTGGAGCCATAAAAGCGAACGGGCGTAAAGTGGGAGAGAGAGGGGAAAGGATTCAATATACACATCGAGTCAGTGATAAGGGACATGGAGATAGCGAGTGTGGTTATGACTCTACTGCAATCACTACACTGACCTGCACATGTACGATCTAGTCAATGTTCATAACACTGAAGAACCTCCAGCCACCGGACGACGTCATCATAACATCTACAATACAACAAACCCTTGTCCAGGTTAGTCCCCTCGAAAGACTCAGGTGTAATTTACAATTCTCATCCTTGACACCCTGGATCGCAACCGGCATCAGTACTGAGTGATTCCAGGCCGACCCGATGGAATATTTTCAACTTTAAACCAGGCGAGGGCAAACCCACTCGATCTAGACTCTTTGCCCCGCTAGACAAAGGTGTCATATGTTGGTGGACCAAATATTCTGCACCCTAAGCTATGTAGAAGTATTTCATAATCTACTCGCATACATCTGCAATTAATAAGAATAAGAAACCATTAATTAAATATATAAGAATAAAATAAAATATGAAACCCAGAGAGGTTTTGGTGATGCGACGGGTCGTATCCGGCGAGTTGATCAACTAGTTGCATACGGTTATAGCAGCCCGCAAGGCCTAAAATTGCAATAACTACAAGTTTTGATAAAACAAAACATGGGTGAAATTGAGCCATAAAAGCGAACGGGCGTGGGGAGAGAGAGGAAAAGGATTCAATATACACATCGAGTCAGTGATAAGGGACATGGAGATAGCGAGTGTGGTTATGACTCTACTGCAATCACTACACTGACCTGCACATACGATCTAGTCAATGTTCGCATAACACTGATCCAGCCGTCATAACATAACATCTACAATACAACAAACTGCTGGATTCAATATACACATCGAGTCAGTGATAAGGGACATGGAGATAGCGAGTGTGGTTATGACTCTACTGCAATCACTACACTGACCTGCACATACGATCTAGTCAATGTTCGCATAACACTGATCCAGCCGTCATAACATAACATCTACAATACAACAAACTGCTGGATTCAATATACACATCGAGTCAGTGATAGGGACATGGAGATAGTAGCGAGTGTTATGACTCTACTGCAATCACTACACTGACCTGCACATACGATCTAGTCAATGTTCGCATAACACTGATCCAGCCGTCATAACATAACATCTACAATACAACAAACTGCTGGATTCAATATACACATCGTGTCAGTGATAAGGGACATGGAGATAGCGAGTGTGGTTATGACTCTACTGCAATCACTACACTGACCTACCTGCACATACGTCTAGTCAATGTTCATAACACGATCCAGCCGTCATAACATAACATCTACAATACAACAAACTGCTGGATTCGCAATATACACATCGATCAGTGATAAGGGACATGGAGATAGCGAGTGTGGTTATGACTCTACTGCAATCACTTCACGACCTGCACATACGATCTAGTCAATGTTCGCATAACACTGATCCAGCCGTCATAACATAACATCTACAATACAACAAACTGCTGGATTCAATATACACATCGAGTCAGTGATAAGGGACATGGAGATAGCGAGTGTGGTTATGACTCTACTGCAATCACTACACTGACCTGCACATACGATCTAGTCAATGTTCGCATAACACTGATCCAGCCGTCATAACATAACATCTACAATACAACAAACTGCTGGATTCAATATACACATCGAGTCAGTGATAAGGGACATGGAGATAGCGAGTGTGGTTATGATGACTCTACTGCAATCACTACACTGCCTGCATACGATCTAGTCAATGTTCGCATAACACTGATCCAGCCGTCATAACATAACATCTACAATACAACAAACTGAAAATACACATTTACTCGTAAACTCGGCCAACATCTAGTCAATGTTCGTGTTTTGTGGATTCAATATACACATCGAGTCAGTGATAAGGGACATGGAGATAGCGAGTGTGGTTATGACTCTACTGCAATCACTACACTGACCTGCATACGATCTAGTCAATGTTCGCATAACTTTATCTGAGAGCCAGTCAGCAATAACATAACATCTACAATACAACAAACTGCTCGTTCCATTCCATTCCATTCCGAAATCTCTAGCTCTTGAATAAAGCGCAACAAGTTAAAAGACAATTCACTTTATTTAATGCAGGAAATTTCCGACAATTATGCGTGTTTCTTGAAAACTTTACTCGTAAACTCGGCAAACACCGCGTGTTTTGTTCAACCATTACCTACCAAGATGTTAAGAGTACATTTAAAATAACAGTATTTGTCCACAGCATAAATATGTGTAATGGATCCGTTAATCACTTATCTAGTGATACTTTATAACGGACAAGTAGCGACGAACACGAAGCCGAACTCGCTCGTAATCAACACAGTATTGTTCATTATAATTATGTAGTAAAATCATTAGAAAGGCGGAAAGTATCAAAACTTTGGAAAACTATTTTGCTGGTCAAATGAAATAGTTTGTAGAAAAACGCGCAGTTTACTGGCTAATAGCAGTTAAGATTCCACACCAGCAAACTTCGTTAGTTACCATAAAAACGTGTTTTATTCATTACGAGTATACGTAGCCTATACGCAGTTTCAACTGATTTTGCATAAACCGCTACGGATCGACTCGTGTATACGATGATGTTAAGAAAATTACCAAAATTTGACAAAGATTCTACGGAATTAAATTGAATAAAATATCATTAAAATACAGCCATTCTGGAAGATGAAATTAAATTATGTTGGTAGTTTTTGCTGTAAGAGTCGCAATTATACAAAGTGAGTTTTATATGTCCTCCCCACCTTAACTTTTAAAAGAGGAAAAATTTTGAATACCCCTTTGGGGAATGTTTTTATAGTGTCCTGAAATTTCCTGAACGTTACCAAACCCCCACCCAAAAAACGGCGGGTAGGCCCCCTAATTTTTTTTATACGAACCCCATCCCTTTGTGACACCTTATTTGAAAGGGTAAAAAACACAATCTTATTTTATAGGGCCCTATAAAAACATTCCCCAAAGGGTTTTCAAAATGTTTTCTCTTTCAAAAGTTAAGGCGATGGGGACATATAAAACTCACCCTATAGATGTATAGCCTATAGTTAAAAAAATTAGCTTAGCTTGTTTCGGAGATAAATTTGATTACTATCACACTGTTTTATTTGTGCGCTACATATACGTATTACTCGTATCGTACACAAAGGATGACAGCTGCTGCTACTGTATATGACAGGCTTGTGGAGGAGATTGCACCAAGTGTACAAGTGTGTTGAGTGCATCGCATCAGACATCAGTGTCGAGACGAGGCTCAGTGACACACTTGTCTTATATAGCACTGCCGCCGTGTAGTTGAAGACAATCAGGTGATCTCATTATCCAGGCTGCCACAGTGCCAGTGCCACTACAGGAATAACCAACTTTCACACAAGCCTGATTATCCATCTGGCCATGTCTGGATGAAATCGCTTAATAATTAACGTAATATCCATTTCCACCTAGTCTCTTGCAAAATCTGTCCTTCCAAAATTTACACGGAAGTGTGAAAAATAATTGAGAGCAATACCGTGGAAAACCCGATGTCACTAGGTTGAAAGTTGGAAATTGTTAGGCGAAACTAAAAAGGTCCTGTATGCGGCGTTGTGCTTTTCTTCCAACAATCTTTTATTTTATATGTCACATAGCTATGTAATCTTAACCTCTTCCTACCCCTTGAGGCACGTGTATCATGTGCTACCTTTCGTCATACACCAGCCAAAAATAATTAGCCTTCTAACTTGTTGAACGTCTGTAGCAAATTTCATTATTTTATCGTGTCTACTCAAACTTATCCGGTACTTTACGCCTTGAATAATATTGAAATTGAAAGGTGCAATGTGCGATACGACGGACTGCGAAGGTTTGTGAAAGGCTCTCAGAAGAAAATGAGAACAAGAGCCGAGCTGAAGAGCGCGATAGAGGAAGGGGATTTAACAAACTGAGGCCGAACAAACAGAGACAAACCCGATCCTGTTTGTGCAGAGTATATCATTAGCACAAGAGGGCCGGCCGAGCTGGATAGCTCAATATGCTAACCTTTTCACCGAATTGTATACTCGTACTCGTTATAACTTAGAAACACTAACGGGAGATAACTCAGAGAAAATCTATAATAATTACAAAAGAACATTTCATTCGGACTAATCATCTAAATAAAAAAATCTGAAGCAAGCTGATAAGAAAGAAATAAATATAAAAATTAATAAAATAAATTAGTCATACAGGTGACACATTTTTTCTACGGAATTAATAGTTTTAAATGATTTTTTGAAATATCCTGAATCTTATTCTTTCTTAAATGGAGCAGTCACACTCACGCGTGTGAAGTTTGCGTCGGAATTGAAATATCAGCTGATTCAATGTTTACTTGAGAAAAACTGTAATCATTAATATGGCTTGTACAGCTATACAAAGTACGAGTATATCAGTGCGACTAATCCATTAAATACAGCAATAATCTTGAAACTCAACTTGTGTCTCTCTAGTACACTGGGCTGAAGAAGACAACGGCTACGACATGAAACCGACAGAAGGAACAATCTCTACTAGTTAGAACAAATCCCGGAAGAGCTCCGAGACATTCCTAAATGTAATGGAAACAAGCTTAGAAGGCAGGGGAAAGAGCAAACTGGTCATGAGCCAGTGATTACGGCGGAATGACCGTTCCCTCGTCTAGCTGCGGACCAGCGCAGAACTGCCGGTACCCGCGAGTACGAGTATAAGCATTTAAACTGTATATTAGTCAACACTACTGGCAGAGGTATATTAGTCAACACTACTGGCAGAGGTGCATTAGTCAACACTACTGGCAGAGGTATATTAGTCAACACTACTGGCAGAGGTGTATTAGTCAACACTACTGGCAGAGGTGCATTAGTCAACACTACTGGCAGAGGTATATTAGTCAACACTACTGGCAGAGGTGTATTAGTCAACACTACTGGGTGGTGAGGCATTAGTCAACACTACTGGCAGAGGTATATTAGTCAACACTACTGGCAGAGGTGTATTAGTCAACACTACTGGGTGGTGAGGCATTAGTCAACACTACTGGCAGAGGTATATTAGTCAACACAACTGGCAGAGGTGCATTAGTCAACACTACTGGCAGAGGTGCATTAGTCAACACTACTGGCAGAGGTATATTAGTCAACACTACTGGCAGAGGTGTATTAGTCAACACTACTGGCAGAGGTGCATTAGTCAACACTACTGGCAGAGGTATATTAGTCAACACTACTGGCGAGGTGTATTAGTCAACACTACTGGCAGAGGTGCATTAGTCAACACTACTGGCAGGGTATATTAGTCAACACTACTGGCAGAGGTGTATTAGTCAACACTACTGGCAGAGGTATTAGTCAACACTACTGGCAGAGGGTGCATTAGTCAACACTACTGGCAGAGGTATATTAGTCAACACTACTGGCAGAGGTGTATTAGTCAACACTACTGGCAGGGTGCATTAGTCAACACTACTGGCTTAGGTGCATTAGTCAACACTACTGGCAGAGTGCATTAGTCAACACTACTGGCAGAGGTGTATTAGTCAACACTACTGGCAGAGGTGCATTAGTCAACACTACTGGCAGAGGTGCATTAGTCAACACTACTGGCAGAGGTGCATTATCAACACTACTGGCAGAGGTATAGTCAACACTACTGGCAGAGGTGCATTAGTCAACACTACTGGCAGGGTATGATTAGTCAACACTACTGGCAGAGGTGCATTAGTCAACACTACTGGCAGAGGTATATTAGTCACACTACTGGCAGAGGTATTAGTCAACACTACTGGCAGAGGTATTAGTCAACACTACTGGCAGAGGTATATTAGTCAACACTACTGGCAGTCAACACTACTGGCAGGGGTGCATTAGGTCAACACTACTGGCAGAGGTGCATTAGTCAACACTACTGGCAGAGGTGCATTAGTCAACACTACTGGCAGAGGTGCATTAGTCAACACTACT
The DNA here is from genome assembly GCA_018831715.1 of Matsumurasca onukii. Taxonomy (NCBI): domain Eukaryota; kingdom Metazoa; phylum Arthropoda; class Insecta; order Hemiptera; family Cicadellidae; genus Matsumurasca; species Matsumurasca onukii. Next base: position 41,969,840 of record CM032059.1, on the reverse strand, counting down.
GCGCAGAGTATTAGTCAACACTACTGGCAGAGGTGTATTAGTCAACACTACTGGCAGGGTGCATTAGTCAACACTACTGGCAGAGGTGCATTAGTCAACACTACTGGCAGAGGTGCATTAGTCAACACTACTAGGAGGTCAGTATGGCAGTCACTACTGGTATATAGTCAACACTACTAGTATTGCGTCAACACTACTGGCAGAAGGAAGGTGCATTAGTCAACACTACTGGCAGGGTCAACACTGGCAGAGGTGCATTAGTCAACACTACTGGCAGAGGTGCATTAGTCAACACTACTGGCAGAGGTGTATTAGTCAACACTACTGGCAGAGGTGCATTAGTCAACACTACTGGCAGAGGTGTATTAGTCAACACTATATATAGTCAACACTACTGGCAGAGGTATATTAGTCAACACTACTGGCAGGGGTATTAGTTACTGGCAGGGGGCATTAGTCAACACTAGTATATAGTCAACACTACTGGCGGGGTGTATTAGTCAACACTACTGGCAGAGGTGCATTAGTCAGCACATTAGTCAACACTACTGGCAGAGGTGTGATAGTCTACTGGTGCATTAGTCAGCACTTAGAGGTGCATATTACTGGCAGAGGTATATTAGTCAACACTACTGAGCAGAGGTGTGCATTAGTCAACACTACTGGCAGAGTGCATTAGTCAACACTACTGGCAGGGGTATTAGTCAACACTACTGGCAGAGGTATATTAGTCAACACTACTGGCAGAGGTGCATTAGTCAACACTACTGGCAGAGGTGTTAGTCAACTACTGGCAGAGGTGAGTCGTATATTAGTCACTACTGGCAGAGGTGTATTAGTCAACACTACTGGCAGAGGTCAACACTACTGCATTAGTCAACACTACTGGCAGAGGTGTATTAGTCAACACTACTGGCAGAGGTGTATTAGTCAACACTACTGGCAGAGGTGCATTAGTCAACACTACTGGCAGAGGGTGTATGAGTCAACACTACTGTATTAGTCAACACTACTAGCAGGGGTTATTGATCAGTCAACACTACTGGCAGAGGTGCATTAGTCAACACTACTGGCAGAGGTGCATTATTAGTCAACACTACTGGCAGAGGTGTATTAGTCAACACTACACAACTACTGGCAGAGGTGTGTCAAGTCAACACTACTGGCAGAGGTGCATTAGTCAACACTACTGGCAGAGGTGCATTAGTCAACACTACTGGCAGGGTGGCAGTATATTAGTCAACACTACTGGCAGAGGGTGTGCAGTCAACACTACTGGCAGAGGGTTATTAGTGCATTAGTCAACACTACTGGCAGGGTAATGAGTAACACTACTGGCAGAGGTGTATTAGTCAACACTACTGGCAGAGGTGTTAGTCAACACTACTGGCAGAGGTGCATTAGTCAACACTACTGGCAGAGGTGTGTATTAGTCAACACTACTGGCAGGTGCATTAGTCAACACTACTGGCAGAGGTGTATTAGTCAACACTACTGGCAGAGGTGCATTAGTCAACACTACTGGCAGAGGTGCATTAGTTAACACTATTGGCAGAGGTGTATTAGTCAACACTACTGGAAGAGGTATATTCAATAACACTAGCAGAGGTGTATTAGTCAACACTACTGGCAGAGGTATATTAGTCAACACTACTGGCAGAGGTATTAGTCAACACTACGGCAGAGGTGTATTAGTCAACACTACTGGCAGAGGTGTATTAGTCAACACTACTGGCAGAGGTTTATTAGTCAACACTACTGGTGATAGAGGCAGGAGGTGATAAGGGTCAGAGTTTGTGAACAAAGGCTTTGTCCAATCTTGTGGTCAGTTCATTTTGATTATGTACGGCATGGGGCTGACGTCACACCACCCTCTACAGAGTGTAGCAGACATTTCAGCGACATAGTATTAACTAATGTATGGTGAACAACGGTGACGGTGGACGTAACGCAATATTTAAACAGATGTAGACAAAAACAACTTTGACATGTTGTTTTTTTCAGTTGTCAAAGTTTATCTACGTATGTAGTAATGGACAAGTTAGACTTTTGTTTACAAAACAAAATTTGTCACCTGGCGAGAAAAACCCAACAAGTTTTCACCGCTAACTTTACGTCCACCGTTTCTAGGAAACCAATCTCATCTGATTAGAACGATCTTCAACACTAACATAGGTGTGAATATTGGTAATCGTATTACAAGAAAGCGATAATGGGTTACTGATTCACGCGAATACTGATATTACAGAGGTAACCACTATACAATAAAAGATACTATTTGTTATATTAGTGACTTAGGGAGTTGTTATAATCTTCATTCGTTAAAAAAATATTGAGTCGGTGCTGCTGAGGCACATATATCTAAGAAGAAGCACCGACCCAATATTTTTAAGAAATGAAGATTATAACAACTCTAAATTGTAGTCTACAATATGGCAAATAGTGTGCGCATTTGATGGTATTTTTATATGTATTAGCAAATTAATATTTATCATATTGGTTACCATGAAATTTACAGCTGTAATATCTTACTGGTGTAATGGATAAATTATTGTTTGTTGCGTAACACATCAGTAACCCATTGTTTATAAATTTATCATGTAAAGCAATACAGGATTGCATTACCCAATTATTTACACTTTTTATAGCATTTTACTGTTAGATGTTTTTGAAGTCGGTTCAATTTTTTTGTTAAAAGTGTTTATTTCACTTTTTGATATTTATATTTTAAATCTTTATTTGAAGTCAGTTTTTGGTAAAGTAATTCCAATCAGACAAATGTATAATAGGCGAGATGGTTAAACAAAAATACAGTAACAGCAAAGAAAATATCGATTCAATTTTTGAAGCTGTTAAATGATTTGGTACTTGTAATCATATTATCTCGAACTTAGTAACTAAGTCATGAGGTCTTGAAATTAAAGTAGTTGAATCATATAATATTTATTAAAAAAAGCTTTCAGCCAGTTTGGGAGGGAAGCAGCCCTCTAATCGGACCCTAGGGTAGAGTCCTTCATCCTATGTATCAATCGCTGGTTTGACGTGATTTTCTTCAGTACAAACTGAAGTAAATGTGTACTGAGTATAGCTGTACAGCTCTTCTAGGTAGACATTTAGACCGCTGCACTACACAAATCTGCTACACGGGAGTGGAAAGAATCACCTGGATCACGGTAACGCTTCGTCCTTTGGCCTGAGGCCTTTGCTTATGGTATTAATGCAGATCATAGGCCGTTTGTTTTCCCATGGCATGCTCGAAGGATCACTAAGTGATTGGCTTCGCTCGCGGTAGTTTTCCCGAACGGGTATGGGGCATCAGGGTGACGATTTGGCTTATGGCTCGTTGATTACGAGCCTTCGGTCTTTCTAATAATAAGCTCGCAGGAGTAGTTCCAATCTGAAATGTAGTTTCGGTGCTTGGTCAAGCTAAAAGGACTAGGTGGTTCGCTCCACTGCATTGACGCTTGTTGTTGCTGACCTTTCATTTGCTTATTGTCAGCTCACAAGATCATGTTTAGTTAGGTTTCGGCCCGTATCCTTATGACTTATGAGTAGTTTGCTCTTCCTTTAGCAAGTTTGCTATATTATGAGCCGTTTACATTGCTCATAGTAACGCGTCGTCCTTTAGGCAAATTAGTAGAGATTTATTTTGCTGTCAATTTTGTGTTTTCTAACTTTGCCTTTCCTTTAACTTCAAAGTTTTAAAATATGTCGGGCGAGCTATTTTCTGAACTATTTATGAGTTAAAGTTTTTGTACGGTTATGTAAATAATTTATTAATGTTGAAATTAACACAAATGCAGTTCAGATTTACGAGGTGTTCACGCTTACCCTTAAAGTGTCTGATTGTTTTGAAATTTGCTCCAGAAATATACTTATTTTTAAACGTATCAGGGTACAATTTTGAGTATTATGTTCTGGACAGAACGGTACCATTATCATATCATATACATCCATCACATCGAAATGAAAACATCATCAGCTTAAAATTGAGGAAAACCCGTGTTTGCGTAAAATGTATCGTTTTTAACAGTTCATAAAACATTTTATGGAAACCACGTTGTAGAAAATTCAATTTTAATTAGCCTTGTACCTTAACTATTTTATAACCTTCCAAAGCGAGACCTATACCACTAAGCACGCATGGAGTACACGTTTCAGCATGATATTTTGGACATTTTATACTTGTTTACAGAATCTATAAAAAGTTTTAAAGCTATAAAATACGTTTTTTTTTTGTTGAGAACATAGCTACTGTATTCACAGAATCTTATCATAACCAGGTTTATGATATTGAAAATAAAGTTTCTATGGCTATAAAACTAATACGAAATGAAAAAATTACGTGTTTTTTAGCGAGAAGGAGGTCATAGCTCGGTAAATATGAGTGTAATCATAACAAATATAAATATTTTCTGAGAGAAAATTAAATTTTACTGGCACAAAGTTCCTTCAAATCTTTGGTCAAGTGTATATTTTGGCGTATAGAACTCTGTAAATACAAACAAAGACATTTTTTCGAGTATTTTTAGACGAAAATATCTATCCATCTCAACAACACCCAAGATTTAGAAGAACTTAATTCTACTACCTTGTTGAAAATTTAATTCTACAACGAAATAGTGCTATAGAAATCCATTTGGTTCAAAATAGTGTTTTACCACGCAAACACACAACAAGTACACGGTTTTTGAGATTTTGAGGCTTTTACTTTTTATATAGAAATATAAGTCCGATCAAAATGATTTTTAAATGGGACCACTATGGAGTTAAGATTTACCAATCAAAGCAAACTGGGTGTAAAACGGTGCCCGCGTTCAAAAGTAATTCGTGAACAGACATAAAAAAAATCGCCCAAAGTCAACTTGTATAACCTCCTCGTTTCACTGAAGTCGGTCAAAATATCTATTTATCTCATCAACACCCAAGATTTAGAAGAACTTAAGACTACTACCTTGCTGCAAATTTAATTCTACATCGAAATAGTGCAATAGAAATCCATTTCGGTTCTAAATAGTGTTTTACCACGTAAAATACGCAACAAATACATGGAATTTCGAGAATCTTTTGAGGTTTTTACTTTTTATATAGAAATATAAGTCTGATCAAAAAGATATTTAAATGGGACGACTATGGAGTAAAGATCTACCAATCAAGGCAAACTGGGTGTAAAATGATGCTCGCGTTCAAAAGTAATTCGTGAACAGACATAAAAATAATAAAAATTACGTGTTTTTTAGCGAGACGGAGGTCATGGCTCGGTAAATATGAGTGTAATCATAACAAATATGTATATTTTCTGAAAGAAAATTAAATTTTACTGGCACAAAGTTCCTTCAAATCTTTGGTCAAGTGTATATTTTGGCGTCTAGAACTCTGTAAATACAAACAAAGACATTTTTTCGAATATTTTTAGACGAAAATATCTATTTATCTCAACAACACCCAAGATTTAGAAGAACTTAATTCTACTACCTTGTTGAAAATTTAATTCTACATCGAAATAGTGCTATAGAAATCCATTTCCGGTTCGAAATAGTGTTTTTACCACGCCAAACACGCAACAAGTACACGGGTTTTTGAGATTTTTTTGAGGTTTTTTACTTTTTTTATATAGAAATATAAGTCCGATCAAAATGATTTTTAATTGGGACCACTATGGAGTTAAGATCTACCAATCAAAGCAAACTGGGTGTAAAACGGTGCCCGCATTCAAAAGTAATTCGTGAACAGACATTAAAAAAAAAAATCGCCCAAAGTCAACTTGTATAACCTCCTCGTTTCACTGAAGTCGGTCAAAAACAAAACTCACCGTCATATTACGGCCATAGTGTAGCGGTCACCGCTTTCTAGGAAACCATAGCTTTAGGAAACTTAGGCTAGCAACTGACAGAAGTTAATTGATTTCTATTAAATACACAGATAAATATCTGTCCAGTGATCTAAATGTCAAAGTTAAGAAATTCTTACTTATTAATACAACTAAAATAACTTTTAAACAGTAGGTTCTAGAACGACGGTAGTTGTTTTGATCGATTGATAAGGGGAAAATCTATTATACAGGTTATACTGTTATACTGTGTATTCATTTATGGTAAAACAACAGTTTTGTAGGCAATGGGCACCATTTTAAAACAGCTGATCCGATCTATCTGGTTAACGAACTTAACCTAGAGATTTCCAAAAGGAACATTTGTACCAAATTTCACAATCGGACCAAAAACCTGTAGAGTGATCACACATTCAAATATACTTGAATGTGTTGCCAGTTTCAACACACATATATGTATATATGCAGGGTGTCACAAAAATGTATAGCGCGTTATGCAGAACCAGATTCTACATACAAATTATGATTTATATAAATACATATATCATTATGTATTTAAAAATCAAACATTATGATTTCGGCTTAATTTAGACTGAATCCACCAGTTTGAAAGATTTTGAAATAACGAATATTCAAAAGTGTTTTGAGGTATTTTTGCGAAACTTGGTAACACCTGAATTTTTTCTAATGCCATTTGACAAAAAAATGTTTTATCTAGTTTTGTTTATCAAAGTTTAATATGGCGGCCATTTAAACACTTGACAGTCAGATGAAATCAAATTGAAATCAGGAATCACCCTGTATAATAAAACATAGGCAATAGTATGTAGATAGACGTTTTAATCCAAGAGCAAAAACTACGTTAAGCTGAGGACTGCAGCAGGATTGAAACTAGAACGGGATGTTGGAGGGGTTAGTTGGATTTGACGTAATCTCAGGTCTAGGTGGATGGGACGATGGTACAGAAGACACGTCCCATGTTTACTGTCACATACCTGACATTGACAGTCAGCTGATCGTACAATCGTGACGTCACATGTTCCCCTCAATTTCGTGTTATCTGCATCTGTACACAGAGTACACTCACCCAAATCAAGTTCAGTACAGTAACCGAGTCATTGCTTGGATACAAAGCAAATAAAATCATATTAGTACCTTGTACACATTTTAACTTTAACACGGGACCGGTTACATCATCAGCCGCCGTGTAAACAATTGTTTTATTTCGTGTTAACAAAATATACTAGTTAACATGTTGCCTTCACTTTTTAAATGTTTCTATTGAGGTAAATATGTGTATTTGAAAACAAGACAACATTTATATGTAATTAGTAAAATACGTAACAAATTTTGACCGCAAGTACTTTTGTCTCAAATCTTAATCAACCTAGGTTGGCAATTAAAAGTATAACACAGACGTGTAATATTTAAATACTGATTACGTTTCAACGGCTGCAGAAACACTGAGGGTCTAGTAAGGCAATAAGGCAATCTGAAGGTAAGTAATGTAGCGGGTTGATTGATCAGCTGCGAATGTGTTGAGGGAGGGATGTAGCGTGACAAAATGTCGCCCATCCATCATCCCCAGGCGCACCATCACCATCACCATTAGTCCATTACCAGACCGACCAGGGCCACTTCAATATTCAACTCACATTTCACCAAATAGCCTACTTTCATCAAGCACGGGTAAGATGTTCTTAAAAAGAAAGAAAATAGGTACTGTAAGGAACTGTGTACGTTATGGCATTAAATGCAGAGGGAACTCGTAAACATTAAATTGTTTAGATATTAACGGCGAAACGGTACTGTACAGAGAACGCAGGGTCTCGAGGGCGAAAGTGGAGCAGGATAGAAGTTACGACGCGAGGGATTTTGCGACTGAAGCGAAGAAATCCAGCGGAAATAAGCAGAAATGGAGTTGTGGAGAGAAGCGAAGGGCAAATTGAGTTGAATGCCTTCGAGCTGTTCTGCAAGAGAGGGACAATCTACCTTTCAAAGTCTCTCCTTGTGGTCCACTGGCGAACGCACCGCGCATGTTTCAGGCTTGAGTGTACAGTTAAGCATGGATAATGTTACATGTTAATACCGTGAATACAATATTTAGGAGACTCTTTAAAAACTGCATTGAAAATAGTTTTGAATCCCGCCTAAATTAACTAGTTGCGCCAAAGCACAGGATAAGTAGAACGTCACATTAGATTTCTGTCCAGTCTGTTTGACTATTAAATAATTAACTAATTAAACTACGAATTTATTAGACAATCAAAAGCCGTACACATATATTCGTTCAAAAGATATTTAGGCACGAGTAAAATGGTCCGCGTATTATGAAATCGTAACTGAAGTCCCAAGCGGTAACTTTACAACTTAGTACAAGACAAATCCTGGTTCATCACTCATAGATAGCGTATCAAACAAACAAAGTTATCTCGACAATTACCAGAGTGATACGTGAATGCGTGATGATACATGCGTGATTAGGGGGTATGTGGTCAGTGTCGCTTTGTTGACTCTGCCTCGGATCTGATTTATCCAGTAAATTGGCCACTAACCATGTTATTGGCCGGCCATCACTCCAGGGAATTCTCCTCTCAATCTCATCATCTTGTTTCTCATAGATAGACTCGGTCTTTGGCTAGCAGAATCAATCTCAGTGTCCTGGTTTTACACACCTCTAGAGACACATATTGTTTGGCAGTGTGTGTAGTTCCTTCACATACACACTCTATCTGTGTATATGTTGTATTTAAAAAAAAATTAAAACCGTCTTATATTCTCAGTCACGGACTTATCAAACATCCTCTTACCTATGAGTGTAGTGCAATATACTTAAGCCTTTGCTCCTGTAGAGATAGTTTTTATTTTCAGAACAATATTTATTTCTGTTCATCTCCCTCAAGGTCAATATATTTAGTCTAAACATGTTCCAAATTCATTATCACTTCATATAATAGGGGTTTTCCAAAGGCTCTCAAAATAGGCGTTTGTTTCAGCAATAACCTCTTCATTTGACTCAAATCTCTGACGTTCCAGCCATTTCTTGAGACTAAGAATCAGGAAATAGTCACTGTAGACTAAGTCCGCAAAATAAACTTGATGGGTTTACACAATTCGTAGCCCGATTGATGGACTTTTGCCATAGCGACTACAGACGTGTACTCACTCGTGCATTGTCGTGTTAACGGCACCAATCGCGCAGACAGTTCTTCATGTCTAGATAATTATTGAAAACGTTATGTACTCAATTAGTAGAGATGTTCACACAGCATCAGCTATCTCACGCACTGTGATTCTCTGAAAATCCAATAGCATTTCGTGGATTTTACCGAAAACTTCTGGTGTGGCAAGCTCTGTTGGGCGTCCTGGACGTTCGACGTCACTTGTGTAATCACAAGGAGACTCAGTAAACAAATTTTTCTCAATCGATAAGGACGGTGCAGAGTCACCATAGTACTTACCAAATCTGTCCGTGGTGTCAGTAATGAATCAGAAAATTACGTTTAATCGACACACGAAATTAAATTAACCAGACTGCAAAATTTCAAATGATTGTCAAACTTAAACTAACCAACAAAGCTTGCTCAAAATTTCAAAGTTATGCACAAATAAAAAACATACGATAAGGGCATTGTTACATTTAAAGTTAATTCTGTAGAAATGAACTTTAAGGCACGGACATATCAAACAAGCCTCGTATCTCACGTCACGCGTTCTTGCTATAAATAGCTCATAATAACCAGGTAAAAACAAACAACGGTTAAAAGCAATGGTTACCGGAGCTTGAGTTCAATAGTAACTTCTATAGAACTGAGAGTTTGGACATGCACATTTTTGTAAACAAAGCTAATGACAAACCACAGACGAACCACACGGTAAGCTGATTTGACGGGATATACTATTGAACGTTACGGATCTTTTGATGTCGGCTTACGAGTACATATACAGACAGTTCCGGCAAACCGCTGTGTCCCACCACTGTGCTGTTGCTATTTTGCAGATCTGCTCCTTTGTGGCGTGCGGGCAAATCGGCAGAACGGAGCGACCAGGGGAACGACCCGGTCAACGACCGCTGCGGCCACGAGGCGTCTTTGTCCGGGTCCGCGACTTTACCCGTCCTCCGGTACTCGGGCACATACGCTCTGACAATCACTGGTGATGGCAGATTCGGCCACACCCGGCAAACCTCCATTCAATTCATTTTCACTAAGTTCAAGGCTCAGTTTCGGCTTCTTGTCAATTGGAAAGATACGAAGATTTTGAGAAAAAAAGATGTAAGACAGGTCCATGGGAAAATTTCAGGTTTTAAACTAATGGGCCCCACCATGGAACTTATAATTTCTTGTATTATAAATAATTACGTAATCGAATACTAATGTAGAGGAAGATGCCCACTCATCGTAAATGTTGTTTTTATTGTTACCTTATTTGGTAAGGGGCATGGAACACAATGACTCCAGTCATTTAATAGTATAAGTTTTGGAATTATGAATGATGATTTAATGTTAGCATGTGCGTGATTCACGGAAGAGGACAACACCGACAAGAAATTGCATAGTATAAAACGGCCTCTTTCCGTCCTAAAAATTACAGCTATGATTGCTAATTTTTGCACTTGAAAATACTTTTTGAATTAAATCGACAATATCTCGCGGCGTAAGAGATACAACGGGAATGTCCGTATTACTCCATTCTTATTTTACGGTAGCATCGTCGCATTTACTGATTTCATACAATAATTGGTGTTATGTTTGGTTTTGTACAAAGTCATTTAACGAACCTTATGTTCTTCCTATCACAATTTATGCTACGAGTATATGTTGTTAGTTTGAAAGTTCATAATAGTGGCGGAGAGCAATTAAGTAAAAGGAAAGAACGGACTTTTTTCCAGCCACTTCCGGAGAAAACTACTCCTAACGTTTCGGGTAGTTAGAAACTCCACCCCGTCTTCAGAGGACTACACTAATCTAGGAACTACATTTAATTAATATCTTAACTTAAGCACTAACCTAGGACTATTCCAACCAATATTTTACAATAGCGCTACATCATGAAAATTGATGGCTTGTCAAAATTACAATTACAAATATGGACAAGTAAAACAAGGACACGTTATAGAGATAAAACTACATGTTAGCCTTAACATACAATCAAGCTGAAAAAATCAAATAGCTGAAAAACACAGAGATGTGGTAAGTAGTTATTAATTGAAAGGATCTCACCCAGACTCGGACCACGAACCTCGCACTACGGGGCGCCGTATACCCATTTTCAAAACAGTAAACAATTTCAGCCAGAAAAAGTCATAACAGATAACATAAAACCCAAAACACACCCAATGACCCTCAGAAATAGACTGAACTAACACACACATACACGTCTCGTAACTGAACGCCCATGTGAGCGAAGCATGGAGACCACACTAAATACAGTTAGGCCTTAGCAATGTTATATTTTCTTGTTTTCATGATACAGTATATGTTTTAATGTGCCGCTTCTCCCATGAAAACATCAAAACCCCTCCCCGTCGGCTGTGTGCCTCAAACTTCCCCAACCCGCTCCCTCCACTCATTTTCAGACCGGGCTGTCAACTACCGACCTACGGGGATGTTAGTTAGTGCGTGCCCCGTAGTGCGAGGTTCGTGGTCCGAGTCTGGGTGAGATCCTTCCATTAATAACTACTTACCACATCTCTGTGTTTTTCAGCTATTTGATTTTTTCAGCTTGATTGTATGTTAAGGCTAACATGTAGTTTTATCTCTATAACGTGTCCTTGTTTTACTTGTCCATATTTGTAATTGTAATTTTGACAAGCCATCAATTTTCATGATGTAGCGCTATTGTAAAATATTGGTTGGAATAGTCCTAGGTTAGTGCTTAAGTTAAGATATTAATTAAATGTAGTTCCTAGATTAGTGTAGTCCTCTGAAGACGGGTGGAGTTTCTAACTACCCGAAACGTTAGGAGTAGTTTTCTCCGGAAGTGGCTGGAAAAGTCCGTTCTTTCCTTTTGAGTATATGTTCTTTTGCAAAACACTTTTACTCCGAGATTTATCCGGATAAAATAAAAAGGAATAAATCATTATTTTGTATTTGACAGAGCCACTTGAGTAATCTGTCAAAACATCTGCCTATGATTGGGTTTGAATTGTGATCGACTCTACGGGTAGGACAACGCTGTAGGCTGTAGGCTGAGTGGAGAAGGGTATTTGCATAAGCCGGTACAATGCGCCGAGATACAATACATATGTGTGCACATCTGAACATTGCAGGCTAGCCTGGCCCCCGGCTGTGCCATATACACAGTTCTCCACTCTGTAGCTACATGACGTGGTGACACGTGACGTGGTCACACATGACGTGGTGACACGTGACGTGGTCACACGTGACGCGGTGACACGTGACGCGGTCACACGTGACGTGGTCACACTTGACGCGGTCACACGTGACGTGGTCATACGTGACGTGGTCATACGTGACGCGGTCACACATGACGTGGTCACACGTGACGCGGTCACACATGACGTGGTCACACATGACGTAATGCTTGTTTACAACCAACATACATGTATTGTTCATAAGGGAAAATTTCAAGATAGCGGTCCTTCAATCATATTAATCTAAAGTTAAAGTAACGTAGCAATCGGGTTCTATAAAAAATATTGGATAAATTATGCGTCGGATTCAATTTTTTACCGTCCATAAGAGGCGAGAAATTTGATTTCCCACACAAAACACGGTATATTGCATTTCCTATCTATTTGTCCTATAAAACCAACGACTAACGGGACATAATGTCATTTACTCAGCTGAAAACCCCGGGAGCGCTCGCGGAGGGATGATACTGATAGGACTAATGAATTTATAATTCATTATAATATATAATTCATACTACGAGACATAGTGAGATATAATGGTTTAGGCCTACTGCTGACTTAAGACACTAATAATGTCTGGCATAAGCCCACTTATTCAGATGGTTATCAACCCAGGAGAAGCGCCATTAGCAAACAATAATGGTAACCCAGTGTTAAACGCGACATTTCCATGACGTTAACGTAACACCCAACCATTACCAGAAGACCAAAGTATAGGCTCATCCAGTAAATTTTGATGTATTTTTTAAAATCATAGATCGGTTGTTTTTTTTAAAATAATTAACTTGTATTGGTTTTAAACTTAAGAAAAAAAGAGGGCTTTATATTTCATATTCGTCTTAAAACCCATGCTTATGCCGTCCGTCCATTTCATTCGGCCCATGTTTCTATTCTTTCAGTTAGGCCTCGTCTCGCGATGTTTAATATTTCTTAAAGAATGCGGTTGATACTTGTAATTATTGCTTTTTTCAATAGTCTAAGCCCTAAGGTTATGATGTCTTTCCTGTTATACTCTTTCTTTTAGATACGCCCATGAGAAAAATTGCAAGCTGATAGATAGGCCTTTGAGGCCAGAGTATACCAGCACAAGCAGAAAGCAGAAAATCAATTATATTAAAAATGTTGTCGTTAGAATTTTCGGACTGTGCTCTATCTTGTTGGAATCAAATTGCTTAAAAAAGAAGAATCACACACACTCACAATTAGCCATATAACTTTACTTAAAAATCAGTTTTTATCAGTTGTGGTAAAATCTATGGTTACCTAAGAAGCGGTGGCTGCTATTTAAGGCTGCAATTTTTCTTATAGAAATATCTTGTTACCTAAAGAAAGAGTATACCCAGAGAACCCTCATAGCCTAAGAACATTGAAAAAGTCAATCATTGCGGAAATCAGCCGCGTTCCTCAAGAAATATTGAACAAGTGCAAAACGGAGCTTTACTAAAAGAGTATAAAAATGCATTGAATCAAATGGACGTCATAATGCATGATGTTATTTTCTAAACATGAATGTTGAATAAAAATCGCTCTCGTCTTTAGTTTAAGACGAATAAAAGTTGATTATCCACAAAATTGGCCGATTTGTTAAAAATCAACCACAAAGCTCACCGGATGACCCTATATGACTTCACTTTGCCACCAACAAAAAAGAGCAGACGCTACGAATTTATTTTACAGTTGCTTACAAATAGCCAAAATACGTGACTAGGGAACCTCAATCAATTCCGTTTGGTTAGCAAGTAAGTGAGGCCTATACTAGTGTAGGCTAGGCCACAAGAGCAGTGACCGGTGATGGCGGAAGTGTTGTACCAGCTTGTTGTAAACTGGTCGCGGATTCTGAGACACACACAGTCTTGGTGACTTTCTCCGAGCCGGTTGCTCGGTACTCTTCCGCCGACAGCTCCAGCAGCACTGGTGGATACTGTGCCTTTCTCTCACTCCACCTCTCACCACATGACTTCAGTCTGCATCTGTACTCCTCAGTTCATTGTTCAGGCTATAGAACACATCGCGGTGACAGCTACTCAGCATTTAATCAGTGTAAAAAATCACACCATGTTTCCCTTAAATAAAATTCTTTTACAAGTGGCTATAATCTTTCAACCTTAAGAGAAATTAATACAATGCTTGCTGATGTAGAAAATGGAAAGGAGTAGAAGGAATGAAACCTTTTGGACACTAGCTTAAAGCTTTTCAATTTCTGGCACATTCATTGAAAACTACGAACAACATATCCTATATTTGAATGTTAAAGGCTGAGCACTCCCAAGGCTTTGTATAAGTATGAAGTCATTGACAGATGTGTTTAGAAGTGTCCCCGGATTAGGCCGGATTAAGCATGGTTCTCTTTATTACAACAATAATAGACACAATGAATAGTAATGAATGAATGAATAGTATGTTTCTAACTAGAAAATGCTAACAAAGCAGCCTAGCCAACAAACACAACAACTTGTTTTTGTTCTTTTGTTAACTACACATAACGCAAGATACAGTTTACGCTATGTATCGACATGTAGTTGTCCTTAAGGGTTCATATGATCAAAAGGTAGTGGACAAGTATATGAATTATACGGAATTCTAACGTCATACTTTCGTATGACATGTATTGGTGATATGTTAGGAGAATTTGAGTAATAAACTGAGTTGCTACTTTCATACAACAAGCCCCTGGTGTAGAGTTGACAAGCGTGGCGAGTACACGATTCCCAGTGTCAGGTCAGTGTGCTATATGAAAGGATGACTCTGAGACACTGACAAAGAAAGCTGATGCGGAGGCCAGCGACCTGGGCCTGAGTCACGATTGCCAGATCTGACGGAGGAAAGCTACTCTACAACACAACATTCCCATCCGTGACTAAGCTTCACTGTGCAAAATATAGTCTACTTAAAAACATACCAAATACCAGTAAAAACTGTCCTAAAAATTCTGGTTCTCGATACCACTATATTGGCTGCTTATAAAGTACAATGATTCTCCTCCGCCAGTAAAAAACATACGCCATTTTATAGTAAATCCGTTACTTTCCACACATAAACAATATTCAGTAAACACATTTTTAACTCAACTTAAAATTGAGTTGAAACAGACAATACAAAAAGAAAGTAAAATTATTTAGCGTATCTCTATGTATAGGGTTCGGGTGGTTGAGGTACAAAGGCAGCAGCATCAAAGACAAGTGTAATTGCAAGTCAATTACAGAGCGCACTAATGGAATTCTTGAACACGGGACGCTGCACATTAACGGGAATGTATTACAGTTAGATGACACGATCGCCGCCGAAGCAAGACGTACTGGCACTGCTAGTCGAGCTACTAGCAGTTCCAGTGCCCCACAGGCTCGCGTTCTCATCCACGATATTACTCGTAGTAGCTCGATAATAGTAACATTTCCTACGCTAATTCACACTAAAACCCCGTTTGAACAATCGCAAAGCTGCGTAAATGAGTCGTGCAAGCCAGCCTTCAAACTCGTAAGTGACACCAACTTGAGTTGCACAATAGGCATTAAGAATGAAGCTATGGTCCGCTATTTTTGACCGCCTTATCGACAACGACTCAACCACCCCTTTTAGCTCTTCCGATCCTTACTTCCGCCTCACTTTCAATTTCCGATGACAAGTCGCCGGAGTCAATTTTCCTCAAACCTGTAGGCCTATAGTGTGTATTCCGACGTTCCTATAAAATGTATCAATAGTTTCAAAATAGTGGCCATTCAAAGTTTTTGTTTACCTATAAAACCGTAGCAATAACAACAATGAATTTGTCAAGATTTACCTTGTATATAATAGAATATATTTTACTTCCTTAATCGATCAAAACAACCCCCATTGCTCCAAAAACTGCAATCTTAAAGTTATTTTAGCCTTATTATTTAGTCAGAATTTCTTCACTTTGAAATAAAAAAGCTGGGCAAAAATTAAATTTGTTCAATAATGGTAAAGAAATTGTGTATATAAAAGAAAATACATAAATCAGCTGTTACATAATTTGCCAGCTTTGGGTTCCTATAGGATATAAAAGATTAACAGCTTGTTTTATGCATGGATTAAAATCATATTTCATTTACGCATTAATGTAATTATAAGTTTTCTAACAAGAATCCACATAAATAAATTATAACAAACAAAGTTAGATTAAGCAGCTGAATGCCAACTGTTCAATTCATAGCACGTTTCTTATTCAAAACAATGAAGACTGTTACAACAAATATGTTCTTCATTAAAAAATAAGCATTACTCAATGTATGTATCCAAATTCAAGCCCATTTGTATAAAATTAGCAAAAGTGTATACATAATAGATTTTAGCCTAATTTAAATATAAAATGAACACCTTCTTGTATTTTATTTGGAAATTTCCTGGAACTCACGCTTGTGGTTATGTGTCGGCTATGTTTTTGGGCGAGATTTCTGAAGACGTATGTGCGCGCTCTGTAAGAAAGGTGTGGTTGAATTTTTCCGTAATATACCATTGTAACGGCTAGACATTTACGTAACGACAGTGTACTGTGTAGGCTACGTAGTTTCATGGATGATAAGGTGCCGGTACAGGGTACAGTGGATTGCAGTGAGTCGGTGCTTATCGGACTGTTGATGATGAGGTCAGTGCTGGTTTTGACAGTTCGGATACTCAACTGTTTGTGTGTCAACAATGAGTTCCTCTCCTCTCCGATCACACAATGCACCTAGTGAACAAGGTTCCCCGTACCCCGCCCATTCTGCAAACCAATATTTCGCCAATCTCTTCCGATACAGTTGTGAGTTAACTGAATGATAACGTTGTCAGACCGCAAGTGCTTAGTTATTGTAAGAGTTTGTTTTATCTATGTGCTTTAAAATGTTCGGTAGCCAAGGCGAGAGAGTGTTTAAATAAATAAACTCACCTTATTAAATTAAATAGTGATTGCGTTTAACGGATGTCTACACATCATTTCAAGATACCACCAGGCAACGACGAGAAAAGCCAATTTATCGCACAAAATGAAAAGCTTGTATTACACGGATGTTGAAATGTCATCGTCTGCCTTTATATCCTCAGCCATAGACAAGTTAGTGGATTCCTTCATACAAGCTATTGACAAGCCTAGGCCCAGCCCCAGTCCTTTACTTCTAAATCTCCCTCCTTTTAGCGGCAAGCCTGACGAGTGGCCCATGTTATTTTCAGTATATGAAAAATCTATGAAGTTGTACAATGACGATGACAACTTAACTAGACTTAGAAAGTGTCTTGAGGGCGACACCTTCAAAATGTTAAAACCTCTGTTTAAATATAGTTGGGCTCGGCACTTAAGATTAGTTTCTCTAGATCACCCAACCATCGACGACTTTTCGAGTTTGTTAGAAAACAATGTAGAATTATGAGTATATATTTCCAACTGAATGATGACACTTTAGGTAAAAGAAACATGACTTTAAACCTGTTCTTATAAACTCATTCAAAGAGCTTACTTATGTCTTTTGGGCTGAAAAGCATGCTAGAGATAAGTGTAGAGTTTTCAGGAAAGCCGACGTATCACAAAGATGAAAGATGGTAGGCGAGAAAAAGGTATGTATCTCTTGCTTAATCAAACATCCAATAAGATACTGTAAAACAAAAAGACGTGAGTATTAATGACTGCAATTATACCATCACCGACTTTTGCTAAATGAAAAACTGGAGAAATCACTAAATCACTATTTGAGATGCCCCATGAGGGTATTTTAAGGCAAATATGTGGTGAAGGATGAGTGTGATGAGTGGTAGCAATGAGTTATGAGGTGTAGTCACAGAGCATTAGAATATAATATAGAGTTGCTATCCATTAGGAAAGCAATATACGGCAGTGAAGCCACTTTTCAACAGCCTCGGCGGCCATGAGAAGAGATAGAAAGCAAAATCAGTGGTTTGGGAGCGCTCGTTTTTAAAAGACGGCGCTTCACTTACACGACGATTTGAACGGCTAAACGTTAATGAAATCTCATGAAACTTCGTACATCGTTAGAATATAAGTCACTGGTCATAACAAAGTGACATTTATAATTTTTCGACTTCTAATATTTATGAAAATATAAAAAACCACAACAAAACTTTGACATTTTAAAACTAAACATGAAATTTAGAGTCGCCTGCTACTTTACGTTCTGGTTGATCAGAGAGCTACAACCTGTGACAAAGTTGTAGCCAGATAAATGCCATTTATGGAACGGTTTGATTCTTTTTGATACGACCTATACTTTAGCCAAAAATGATTGATAAGTTCAGAGCTTTTGTCGGCCGGCGCGCACTCAATGAGCTCACGCGGGCGGCATCTATACAGTCCGTGTTCTGTGACTGTATCTTGTTAACTAGTTTGTAATTTGTAACTAGTTCTTGTAACTTTCTGTATAGTTCTTCAATTTCAAGTGTTGCTTAATAAATTGACACCTACCTTTACTTTAAATCCGTTAGTTAGTAGTACTTTAAAAATATTTCTAAAAAATACTCCCCACGGTTTATTTATATGATTATAAGTATAAAATACATGTGGTAAGTTACCGATTTATTTTGTAATGAGTTGGTCTACATATATACACTGTCAATAGTGTATAGTTAAGAGTTGATATAATTAAGTAATTATCTATCATGCAAATATGCGGCTTAGACTCATACGTTGTTTAGGCCAACAAAATAGTGCTTTGAAACCCCAATTGATTAAGCCACAATATGCCTGAAACATATTTGAGCACATACAGACCCCTTATACGTAAATGTAGGAATGTATCTAGGTTAGTAATTACTAGTTTAAAATACTGAAATGATATTTTACTGTGCACGTTGAATGATACAAGCATTTATTGCCCTCCAAATAAAATCTTTTTACATAGATCATTGCGAAATCTACTCTTATGATAAATACCGTAACTGTAGAGTTAAATCAACAAAATCACAATCCTTATATGAATATCCCGCTGATGCATTATTAAATGAGATTATAGAAATATATTGCACGATGTTTAAACTTTGGTAATGTACTTTTTTAATTTACGCTGCTGCCTCAGACTATTATTGTTGTGTGTGCTCAGTGACGAACTCTCAGCAAGCAAGCACTCTTTCCCCCTACACTAGCCTCTAACGCAAACTATTAGTGAAACATTCAATTTCGCGGTGCAACATTCAGAACCCTTGACAATACCAAAAAATGGTCTACGAGATATCAACCTAACTAAAAAAACACCACCTGTGTACTGTGGTTATTACCCTTCGAGAGAGGGAATGTCGACAGTGGGGGCCTGCAATAAACTACCCAGAGTGGATGACAGTTTACTGTTCTACATCTTCCCAGACCAGTGCGACTTGTATAAACAGTAAATCCTATCACGTGCGTTGTGTTTGTTGACAGACTAACCGCATGCGTCTGGAATGCCTTGTCATCATTCAACACTTTTAAATTCATGGTCAGATACTAGGCTTGGTATAAACCCATCTTAAGGAACCTTCGTAGGTTTAAAACTATTTAATTAAATAAAGCCATTATAACATCTATACAATCCACTTGTTAAATTTTAAATTTAGACAGGCTACGTTCCAAGTTGACGAATAAATTGTTATTTAATATTTGTACGTAATGGAATAACTTACGCAATTAGGTAGAAATACGGCATAAAAACATTTGTTTCGTCACAAACCTTGAAACTTGCCTATTAGGCCTACTCATGATTTAAAGTAAAATTTAAATATTACATTATAGTCTGGAGCAGTACATAACCTTTTGAGGTTAAGTGCAAGAGATTAAAACTAAAGTCCTAACTTCTCCGCGAGACGTTTTTTATTTCATTACTGCATAATTTCAACCCTTGTGAAATAATTAAGCAATCTCAATAATGCCTGATTTTTATTTGACGAAACCAATAAGAAATTAGTTGCTGTAACGTTTGATTATAGTTCTGTTTCATAATAATTATAATTGTTCACATTCGAACAATCGAACCTGTGAAAAGTTACGTTCTCCTTTTTTCCTCTATTATTGTTGAAACTGGAGACTGCAGCACAATTCGGCATGATAGCTGTGCAGGAAGTATTTGTATTCAAAAATCACTTCACAATGTATAGCTCTGTGAACGTGGACACAACTCGCAAGACACAACAACAACAACAACAAGCATTTGTAGGGCGAGGGGTGAGGTGGTACGCTCGGGTCGAGGCTCGCAGTACCGGCGAGGAGTGGGGAGGCCGCCATTTCCAGTGGCACACTCGCCAGAAAGTGGCTTCACCTCTGCATCGCTGGATAGCGCCTCTATGTATTCTAATGCTCTGTGGGTGTAGTCTTGTT
Source organism: Matsumurasca onukii (assembly GCA_018831715.1). Taxonomy (NCBI): domain Eukaryota; kingdom Metazoa; phylum Arthropoda; class Insecta; order Hemiptera; family Cicadellidae; genus Matsumurasca; species Matsumurasca onukii. Next base: position 41,949,344 of record CM032059.1, on the reverse strand, counting down.
ACAAACTAAGGCCGACTCTTCCTTAGAATGGGTCATTAATAAATAGCCCAATGGCCAATGGAAATACAAGGACCAACGGCTTAAAGTGACTTCCGAACCACGCAGGTGATGGTCTGATATGTCTAAACGATGGTGGGAGTTGATGCGGGTACATATCAAGCCGAGTACTGCTTCGTGTCTGTCCTGTCACGTTGTATGGTCCCAATTCCCAGATAGATACTTATGCTCTCTTAGACGACGGCTCGACTGTATCGCTTCTTGATTCATCTGTTGCCGACGAACTCGGAATTGACGGTGAAATTTTGCCTTGCTGGTCCAACAATTCAAATAATTTTTTGATGGAGAGTTTTGAAGTAAACCTCAATGAAGACAAACTGTTTAAGAAGCAATTATCAAAAATAAGGACGCTTCAAGATAACTTCTGAATAAGAAGGATTAGAGAGAAAAGGGGTTTCATCACCAAATGTAAAAGGACGGTCTGACTGTTTAACAAAATGTATCAAAAAGAACGGTCTGGTCAAGTTCCTTAAGAAATCAAATTGTATTTTATTTGCATAACAACAATTCTCTCACATTAATAATTAACAATATTTCCTTAAATTTTAAATAAATATATAGTTTAAAGACAAATGATTAGTCTACAACAACGGAGCTTATTAAGGCCTGTGCTTTACTTCAGTTTTACCTAAATTGTAATTCGCGGTTTAAAGTTGTATTCAAGCGATACTTGTCGGAGCTTTTGTGGTAGTTTATTAGTAGAAACACGCCTGGTAAAAGCTATCATAATCATATCACTATAGGTGTGAGCTATGATAGTGGTGTGAGCTATTTGATTCAAAGAACAACTTAGTGTATTTGAGACTGGATGGTAAAACTACCAAGCCTGCCGTCAATAAATGGCATTCAGAGGGAACCGCGATGAGAGGGATGTTTGGGGAAGAGAGGAGCGACAGGTGATTCTCGTCAAGTGCACTGTGTAGATAAGCCTGAGTTTACAATGTGCGACGTCTCACCGAGTCCAAGCAACTTCACGGCCAATTGCAATATCTGGCCACAGTCCAACATCTGGCTTTCCTCTAATCTCGCAGTCATATCCTGACACAAACCGAGGTAAACACACGCAGTCGCATCATAGCATCCTTCCCGCCACCGCGCGCTCACAAACCTCTATACAGTCCGTTAGTCTATGGTGCACTGTAGAAGAAATATGTTTACTTACTTAGGCAACATGGGAAACAAAGAGTTGTTGTTTGCGAAAAACTTGCTTCTAGTCTTTTTCGACACTTGCCAAAACCGACGTACTCTACCATTGACATTACAAGTGTCAAGTAATACAAAAATTAGTATTGGGGCGATTTTATATTTTATACAGTCCTTTAAGTCCTTAAGTTGTACGGGGTTAAGTACCCTGCTTTTGAAGTAGTCTTACAATAAAAAATCACACATTGTTAAATCCGGCTATTTCAACAACTCCAGAATTCCAAAAAGTGTAACACCGCTCCCCACAGTTACTTTGTCAGTATGAATAAGTTGTTGATGGATTTCTCTATGTACCTCATACGACCAATGACGTCAGTTTTGTGAATTTAGTATTTACGCTGCCAACAAACTGAAAATAAGCCTTATTACACAGACATGTTTAAATATTGCATGTTTTCACGGTAAATCGAACGCAATAGTCTACAGCTAAGAATAAGACGTCGCTGGGGATCGATTGAGAGTTTGAAATGTTTATCAATAATTACGAAATGAGATGTCCACTGTTTCATTTTACTACCAACGGCATCAGCTGTTCGTCAGGCTGTTGTAACAATCAACGTTGTAAACATGATAATAGCTGAGAAACAGTTATTTAAAAGGTGTCAGGGTTTTTGGGCAGCCCAATAGCAAGATTTGAAATATTTTGCTTTTCTAAAATATAGTCATCTTACAATAAAGCTGTTCTTCAGAATATATCTAAAACCAGTAAACGGCCGACGTGATGAGAAGATCAAACTGCATACGTACGACAAATTTAAAAACTTAACTTACCTATAACTTGGGACATTGTGACAGCACGATTATACATGTAATCATACCTGCAACAAACAATACACGTATAAGAAACACACAGCATTTAAACAACATGCATGTATTGTAACCAAGCCGACACGCAGCTAAGCGCTAAAGCGCCGCTTGCATGAGTTAATCGAATTTCCCTTGCAATTGGTTACTCTCATTCGCTCGGTTCACAGCCTCGCTTTGGAATTCGGCCGTTCTGTAACCATCATTGGCGTTACGCGGCTGTGAGCGGAGACGCCTCGGCCTTCGGCATCAAACTTACGTGCTCTTATATTGCAAGGTTTATTACATTTTGTGGAGGGAAAACGTGTTTAAAACTTTATTTAAGTCGGACTACTCAAAACGCCATTATGAAACGACTAAATGGATTTTCAAAATGTTTGGTACATAATGGTATTGTATTGATACATACCATCAAAGTAAGCTACATATTTATTTCAAATTTCATCAAAATCTGATGAAATTAACTTTTTTTTAGATTGTTAAAACCACTTTTTACCAAAACTCAACTCCCCTTAACGGGGTACTTCTAGTAGTGCGATTTTCCTGGCTAACGAACTTTTCTGAGATATTTACAAAAGGAACATTTGTACCAAATTTCATGAGAATCCGACAAAAATACGACCTGTAATGAGAAAACACATATATTATACATATGTACATAAAGTGTTGAAAAAATATCAACACGTGTTCTGGGGGGGGAAGGGGGGTCAGGATCGGTGCTCATTTCATGGTCCCGGGTCTGGGTATTACCATGCTGACGGCTTGAATATCTAATTTTTCCAAAGGAAATTCGTTAATAATATGTGATAGTATTTATTGGTACTGCATCTAACAATTTAAGAACACGCAACCGAAGTAGATCCTTGTCATCTGAGCGAATTCCATATTCTCAGTCAAGTTGCCAACAACACAGGAATTTTAGATGTTAGAACTGATGGAGTTTCTCCCCTTGCTTCTACAGCAAGACAAGCACTGAACCGTTTAGAACAAACTGGAATCAAAGCTTAATAACAAGAAACAAAGTTGGCGATTGGCTCAAGTCTCTCGATAACTTTGACGACCAAGCAATATTATCCAGGAACAACTCGGTTTGCAAAACTCTTTGTGCTAGGAAATACTACTGTGTAAAGCAAAGAATACAGAGTAGTCAAACTTACGTAACATATGGTTTACCCATTTGTTTATTCCATAGTTCTATGAAAACTGTAGAAATGCGCATATAAAAGAAAACAGGTTGTCTCTACGACGCGAACAATGGAGATGGCGTTTTCGAAGAACAAACACACTTTTTTTTTAATTATGCCGCCTTACTTTCACGATTATCTTGCACCGAGTGTGTTTTTGCTATCAGGGAAGAAAACTTCATAAGATAATAATCCTAGTAAAGCTTTGCTGTGAAGACGTACCTGTCTCCATTTTAATACATGATGCCGTTTGACGGGATTTAATCACGTATTAACAGTCAGAAAAGTACGGTATCTGTTTTTAGTTACGTCGTTCGTTTTTAACGGTTCAAATAATTGGAAACATTTGTTTTTTGTTGGAATATACATTTCAAAAACAAAACAAATATAAATGTAGTTGTATTTTGAATAAATCGCTTATAAAATACCGTACTATAGAAAACTTAAATAAATTATTCCCAGTGTTTGGTGGTAGTTAAGTAGATTTCTAAACGTTGAATACTAAGTACGAGTATCTATGACAATTTAAGTATCTATGACGCGTCTAACGAGAACAAGTTTAGAATATTGTATGATCTTTAAAGGCCTGTTCTCTTTAGCCTATACATCATTTTAATTTCTGCATTTTGCAGTGTTACAGTATCCAAAATGTATGTCTAGATATGTTTTATAATGTTTGTACAAGGAACATAACGTTTACAAATACTGATATAGGGAAATGGTATTATTGAACACACATTTGCGTAATATGACATACAATCGGAGGACGGTCTATTTGTACTGAGGCCGATGTTTTGCACGTAGACAAAGTCGGACAGCGGAGGTCAAGCTGTTAGTGTTCACACGACTCCTTCGCCGAAACCGACCGCTTTCTGACAGAGTGCCAAACATCTCGAGTAATTTCTAAATATATTCTCGGCAAAATGCAATCACCGAGACTGGTCCTCCTTTGTTGTGTTTATAATGTCACAGACGAAGGGTGACTATCAGCGACGTATTATGGAAAGGGCGCCAGGCCAGATTCATTATGAGACACCTTTGATACAGGAAGAGAAATGTCAGTCTACCCTTTAGAAATGGCGCGGCGCCCTTATACAAGCGACTGCGGCATCCCCGCTTCGACCTTATACCGTACAGTGTATATTGTACACGGTAATGTATTGCCGTAACACTTCACACTCTGCTGTGTGGCGTGATAGATGACGCTAATGGTAAACGCGAGACTTTCAACAAGCTCACCTCCTACCCTTGCTACAATGTAGCCACATATCACTCATCATACAATACATACTCGTACACTTTCCTCTACCAGTGTTTACAGAACAATGAGGTTGCTGCTAAGAGAGATTTCTTTATTGGAATAGGCATAGCAAAATTTAATTGAGAGTAGAACTCTCTTTTCTATTATCTACTGCACGATTGATGGGCTATGCCTAAACCGTGTCTACTAAAATACGTAAAACAAACTCGAGGTTTCCCAGATTTTCAGTTTCAGTTTCATGGTGGAAAATTCCTCGGGGCAATACTCATCCTAGCTTCATGGGGAGGAACTATGTATACACTAATGTCTACTCATCCGAGCTTCATGGGGAGGAACTATGTATACACTAATGTCTACTCATCCGAGCTTCATGGGGAGGAACTATGTATACACTAATGTCTACTCATCCGAGCTTCAGGGGAGGAACTATGTATACACTAATGTCTACTCATCCGAGCTTCATGGGGAGGAACTATGTATACACTAATGTCTACTCATCCGAGCTTCATGGGGAGGAACTATGTATACACTAATGTCTACTCATCCTAGCTTCATGGGGAGGAACTATGTATACACTAATGTCTACTCATCCGAGCTTCATGGGGAGGAACTATGTATACACTAATGTCTACTCATCCGAGCTTCAGGGGAGGAACTATGTATACACTAATGTCTACTCATCCGAGCTTCATGGGGAGGAACTATGTATACACTAATGTCTACTCATCCGAGCTTCATGGGGAGGAACTATGTACACACTAATGTCTACTCATCCGAGCTTCATGGGGAGGAACTATGTACACACTAATGTCTACTCATCCGAGCTTCATTGGGAGGAACTATGTACACACTAATGTCTACTCATCCGAGCTTCATGGGGAGGAACTATGTACACACTAATGTCTACTCATCCGAGCTTCATGGGGAGGAACTATGTATACAGCGTCACTCAGTTCCCACAGTCACGGCTCAATGTGAACGTTTGGCTTGTGATGAATTTGTATTTGAACACAGTAGACGATTTTGTATTGGATAAGGCACGTCAATTTGTTTTGGTCCAATGGAATTAAATTATTTAAATTTTTTCAACTCCCAGTGATTCCAAAATTTAAGGTACATCGAAACTCAATACACATTCAAGAACTATTCGAGGTTTCAAGGCTAGCTGGACACCCTGGAAAACCAACTCAAGAACCCTATATTATCGTCTGGGGTACAGAACATCATTTGTGTGGCGTTGGATTAATGCAGTATAGGCTTAGTGTGTGTGTATCGCAATCACAGTTTTTATCGCTCGCAACACAGGAAGATATCAGTGTTAGCACTCGACCAGATGGAATAGCTCACGTTATCTGTGTCGCAATGTCAGTGCCGTGTAGACTGATAACATTCCGTCAATGTAGTTGTTCCGAATTAGTAATACAGCATCACGTAACGATCCTTTAAGTGTAACATGTGATTCATCGCCAAGTACAGTGTTACTACGTAATCAGCTGAATCATACAGGTACTGTCAACTGTAAACATTAAAAAATCTGACAAAGCCCCTTATGTCCACTATCTTTAACATTAATCTCGGGCAGTGGTTATAATTAAAAACTAATTTAAAACTTCAACAAATTGTAATAAATTAATTTGAGATTTTGGCCGAAAATCATTTGGGGTTTGGTTATTTGACTAACACTATAGTTTGAATATTACCAGTCATCCGAGGTTTGAGGAAAATATTTTTCAAGTCAAATTTAAAAGTTACTCTCGAGGGTCATCCAGAAAGAAAAGAACTTTTTGGCATGGTCAAATAAAAAATAATGATATCAACACAAAACTGTATTTACAAATGCATAGAACCTTCCTCTACCTTTCTACGCAAACGCCATGGATTTCAAGACACTGGTTTTAACGTGGGACCGTTTTCCATACCCATGTTCTACTCATTTGCCGCCAAAAACTTGAGCGAGGATTTCTTAGCTTCTTTGAGTTCCTTATCGTTAGCAAACCTTTTCACCCGAAAAATCTTTAAGCTTCAGGAATAAGTGATAATCACTCGGCACCAAGTCAGGGCTGTAGTCGTTTCTTTTCTTGGCATCAATTCGACATGGATTAAGCCCTTCCGATCCCAAAAACAGGTTGCCATGATTTTTCGAGTGTTTAAATTTCACACTTTACATTTAGCGGGGCTTTCAATTGTCGATGCCATTATTAATCACTGTGGACACGAGACGCGTTATCACCCAGCAACGAACCTACACTCAAACTGAAGAGGAAGAATGTAGCTAGCAGCTGCACGCGCGCTCATAGTGGTGAGGGGTGTGCGCGAGCGTGATGCGCAATCGTTTTTAACTTTCTGGATAACCCTCGTAGTTTACAACAAACTTAAAGCTGTTTTAAAATGATCACATATATTTCGCAAATACTGTATACTCATGATACTGATACAGTAATATCATTTGGGGGTTGCTTGGTTAACAGAATTGAAAATGATGTAAAAACATGTATACAGGAGTATTAGTTAAAGCAATTTGAATGTGTAATAAAACACCCAAGCAAGAAACGACCAAAATGATGATGTTGGTTTGATTAATACGAGTTTGTGGTAGTTGTCTGTAGGAGACCATGGTCGCAAGCGACACTCAACCGAAAGCATTTTAAACCTAGAAACACGTTCTAATTCAATAACCTAAAATATCAAATTGTCAATGCGATTCCGGATATGTTAAAATAGTTCTGTTAAATTCGTAAGCTACAGCACAACCGCTCAAACGAGTAGTAGAGCAAGAAAACAAGGAATAGTCAAGTGAGGAGGATGGTCGCGGTTGAACGGCCTTAACGCTGATGTAATTGAAGGTGAAGGACCTTGGCAGATGAAGTAGGCCAGTGCAGGTACAGTATAACGGTGTGGCAGTGAAGATGTGATTACAGCGAGAGTATGTGTAGAAAAAGTGGGCGAGCAGCGATAGTCAAGTTGATGGCGAACTTGTCAGAACCACTGTATCCTGTGTTTAGCCTCTGTACGCTTACACTGGTCTGTCATGTCTCAATATCAATTTAACTGTAACATCGACACAATTATTTATGATCGGAACTAGACTGACTGAATGTCATTCATGGTGGCCACAGTTTACAAAAGTAATAATAAATAATAACAAAAATTGCAAACAAAAATTGTGTATTAAAATTTTTAATACACAATTTTTGTTTGTAATTTTTGAAGTTATCATTTAAAATTAGTATTACACTGACTGAGTCAGTGGACACAGGTGCCTGCCTACGCCGCCAGAAACGTCTAAACAACTTATAAAAAGCTCAACAAAGAATGGCCCTACCATTCTACCTACTTTTATTCGCCGAGTACGGCCCGCACTTTGTCAACCAACATCAAACCTAGTAGCTTTTGAACATTTTGTAAACAGATAACATAGTCTATTGTAATTACCAGCTGTCGGGAATAAACAAGTAGCACATCAATCTCGAACCATGCGAAACAATAAATATAACTGACTGTTTGCTGCGAACATTTATAAGCATTCAGTTAGGCTTCCATAAGTACATTCAATGACAAAATGACATTTCACAGAAGCAATACGAGCGGAAGAGGGAGCGATGGCCTCTAGCAATCTCTCGAGTGAACGACGAAAATTATCAACTTTTACCCCAGGCCCCACTTCTATAGTTTACCAAAATTGACTCTTATTTGGTCTTTCCTTGGAAATAAACCTATATATAAGATTGCAATAAATGTAACTCGGTTCATATCCGATATGTTTAGGTATGGGTTGGAATGGGGCTCCAGGAAACTTATACTTTTATAGCTAAAGATCGTGTTTTGAAGATGAGAGTTTGAGGTCGCAGGATGAAGGGGATGGGGGTGTTGATGTTAGGTCGTTCAATCTGGCGGCAGTAAAGGCCGGTGCAGGGTTACGAGCCAACCCTGGTGCTGGGGGGCAAACAGCTCGGCGATTCAATCAACCATCCTTCATCACACATCAACATCACACTGCACACGAGTTGATAAACATCCTTAGTTTGTTAAGCGTAGTCATCCTATCCAGCTATCTTGTTCAAAGTGTGACCGAGCCTTAGCTTAGAGTGGTGCGCGAGTTGGCCTCGGGATTCGGTATCAAAGGGACGCGAGCAGGTATTTACAGCCAGCGGCCACATCGCCAACCATCTCTCAACCAGAGATTACAAACCTACATTTCACCGAGACACACTACTAATCTCACTAACTTATCCCCTACCTGTGTCTAAAAGCGTCGTCAGACCTCGCGTATAACATTCAATAGCGTTCATACGTTGTGGACTTGGCAACGGGTCGGTCCATAACACTGAGCCGCTCCGTTGCACTTCGCACTTGTGTAACTGCAACGAGATCATCTCAACTGTACCTACTCAGCAACCGGTGCTTATTGCACGAGCTTTCACCCAAAGCATTTTCTAAAAAAACGATGGCCTCGTTCAAAATATATTCGTGAACAGACATTAAAAAAATCGCCGTCAACTTGTATAACATTCTTGTTTCTTTGAAGTCGGTTAAAAATTTAAATTCTACGGCCATTTCAAATTAATGCAGGCTCTTATATTGACAAAGCATGTTTTAGAAGTGTATGAACCTCGAAGTAAGGCGAAAGTAGAAATAATTAAATGGATTAAAGAAGATCCGATAGAACTTATACGATAATAACAATGGGCTAATATGGTGAAAGTAATGATTGATAACGAGGAGAATATTGCCATAGTTGAGTGGTATACTGTATAACACATGAGAGCACTGAGTACTGAGTAGGGGTAGAATGAGGAACGTGTGGCATCCGTCTACAGAATCCTCCCCACACGCAACCCTAGGCCTACTCACAGGAGCAAACACCGAAACCACGCCTTTCCTTTATCAATACTGTCTCGTATCTTCTTTAAGCGATGCAATTAGTCATACACAACTATTGATACAGCTATTCAATCATCACTGATCAAAGGCACTGTACAAAATTGCCTATTTAAGACATGTTCTATCCATCTTCACATGCTTCTGGGAAAACCGCAACAAAGCAAAAGTTAGTCGAGCATTTATATTTACAAAAATGTGTCGAAAGAATCCTGGGCAATCTTGAGACTCGAGATATATTCCAACAATTTATACTTCTTATAAACTCTTATCACCGGGCAGTAATCACATTCTTAGCTACGATACTCGGATCAAAAAATAATTATAGAACCACTGAAAATATCCTAGAAACTACCTTCACACCGGGAAATTGTTGTTTGATAACTTCACAATCGAATAACAAATATACAGGGATAAAAACTATTTGAAAGAGAACTCACAACGTATTTAACCACCAACACCAAGTCTAGCAAACAGTCTGTGACGGGTTGGAGTGGCGCGGGTTCGATCCCTCCAGTCACCACTAATAATTTGTTATTAATACTATGCGAAGCTAGAGAGGACTTTGTGGTGTGCGTGCACTTGGACTTTGTGAAGACTTGAATATTGCAAACTTCACTTTTTACATAGCAAACTAATTTGTATATACTGTAATTTACATACCACATGAATGTACGGTTGTATGTATGTACGGATAGTGTTATAAATTGGCATTTAATTTCAGGGTTCGCAAAATGGCTAGAAACTTCCTTGATTGCATCAAAACAAAATTCGATACTGTAAGTCTGTAATGGTAAATAAGTAATTGTTTTCCTTAGATATTACACGCTTAACGTGTTACGTTAAAGAACGACATTTGTTTAAGAGTAGTCGTGACTGCAACTAAACAAAACAAATATACCAATTATGATTATACCATCAATAACAATAGATGTGAGTCATTACACGCGACGAGAGGAAGGAATTTGTTAAGTCTCAAGCAGAAGCAACAATGAGCATTATGCTGTACATCGGGACAAAAGCCTGTTGAAAGTAAACAAGCGAATCTATTAATTAGGCAGTATTGTTGCTAGCAAATTTCTAGATAAATTGGCGTCACCACTTGTTATAAACAGTTGGCGAGAAAACAATGCGGGGCTGTCTGTGTGCGGTTGTGGAATGTGAATGGAGATATTTGGCAGTAGAAGGGCGGGTAGCGCGAAGCACACGGTGAGTCAGTCGGGCTGAAAATATCGCCAAGACAAAACCCACGACACTGTACACTCACTGTACAGTGTTCTGCATAGTTCCACTTCACAACCTAAGCAGTAAGCAAGCACACATCTAAATACTTCAAATCTATTCTTGTGTTAACTGTATAGAGCATTTAACAGTGTGAAGAAAAACTACCTTTGACAAACTTAAAGCTCTTTATTGATAAATTGTTTTTATTTTACAAGCATTTTATTTGTGTCTGTTTGCGAAATGTACTCGTGTTCCTCAACCGATGATTCCTACATACATCTACTAGTGCTAGTAGCCAAGTAGTGTGAACATAGCAAATAACACGAGAGCCGAGAGCAGCTCCGGGATAAGAGACGCAGTGTTACATGTTGCAGTGCTACGAGTACATGGAACAGTAGGCCTAACTCCGTTGTTAGGCAAAGTGTTTACCAGCTGTAGTTTGAACGAAAACACTCTGGGTGTCATTTTTCTGTACTATATTAGTGAAAAACCCGATCACCGAACGAGGTTTATAAGGTTTTATAGCGTAATCTCGACTCTTTACATCTTTTATGTGTACAAAACCTACCAAACCGCATTCATAATAGTTGACTTTAAATCTTAAAGAGGTCTTTAAGTCACTTTTAATCTATTACGCACTCAATAAAACAGAAAAGAGCCTAGTACCCTTTAAAATTTTATTTTGTCAACCCTCTAAGGGTTGAAACCGGTCCATGACTAAATACAACTTTAAAGGGTACTATGTTCTTTTTTTTATCTAATTATAATTACAGTATCCCTCAGTGAATCTGTTTTGAAATCTAAAAGTATACCTTATATCGTCATAATCGTTTGTCTCTTTACTCAACATACCCAAAATACTATTTGTTTTGTTGGTTAACCTCGTTGGGGATAAGTTATAGGACAACCAACCAGTTAATTAATTGATAATTAAATTTAGTTAGATTATCTATGTCGATACAATTGCATAGTGTACAGATTTTCTTGGTAGTTATGTAGAGAAACTAGACACCAGAGCACTCGGTCGGCAAATTGGAGAACTGTGAGTCGTTGCCACGGCAACGTGCACAGCAATGCTCCGAGTGGCAGACACCCGAACTATATCGTTGCTACGGCAACTAGTGACGCAATTGAGGACGCCATTTATTCTTGGCCACCAGTAATCAATAATCAACCACCCCCAACTAACTACAGATTTCATTTTAATTGCTTTAACCATTTGAGAACCGTTCATAATATTGTGTGTTTATGTTTGTATTAATATCTCTTTTCATCCATATTTTCAAAGACCTATCTATAATTATGTAAATCCTATAAATAAATTTTCTCACTGTACTCTTTTTTTGTACAACCACTTTATCGATTTTAATTTGGTACAATATTATGACATAGGGAATTTGCTTTGGAGGAATGAGATATTTATGCCGTCTGCATGGTAAGCCCCCGATCCTGAACCCCTAGAGCATATGTACTCAAGGTGAGTTTTAAATGTTCCCACCTTAACTTTTGAAAAAGGAAACATGTTTTTAAACTTTTGGGGAATGTTTTTATAGGATTCTAAAGTTTCTTTTAACGTATTTTGCCTCACCCACCCCCACTTAAAACCTTCCTCTTAAAATATTTTAATACAATCCCCAAACCAAATTGTGGCACCTTAAAAGAAAAGGAATTTCAACACAAATGCAATGACACAAAGAAACATTTTTATCTCAACTGGTTTTATGTTATACTAATTTAAAGATGACATAAAATTAGGTTTAAAATGACAAATTATACAAAATATTTATTTTGAATGACAACATTTTCTTCAAAATACTCATGATAAAAAATATCACAACCCAACAACATAATCCTATAGAGTATTTTGAAGCAAATTTAGTCATTAAAAATAAGTTGTATGTGAAATGTGGCATTTTAAACATGATTTTCGTCATCTTTAAATTGATATAACAAAAAAAGAGTTGAGATATAAGATTTTTCTTTGCACAGTTGAATTTGTATGGAAATTTCCTTTCTCTTCAAGTGCCACAAGAGAGTGGGCTTGTGTTTAAAAATTTGGGGACCCCCCCCCGGAATTATGGGTGTCCCAGGTGAGTATGTTTAATTAAATATGTTTAAAATAATTCACTATCAATTTTTTCTTCTGTAAGAGCAGGTCTTCCAGTACTCTTTTTTCTTACACACACATCCACTGCTTTCTTAACATTTTACCAGTCATAAATTGATTGCCTTATTGGTGGTGGCTTACCCTGTTTTGATCTGAAATGACGCTGCACAACATTAACAGTTTGTTTTGGATGGTTCAAGAACACAATACGCATTGTAGTTTGGGGACATTTGCTACGCTTATGATTAAGACAAATTGGCTTCAACCACTGGTTTTATAGGACTAATCATTTTGGAAGATGTAGCTGTAATAACCAGAGCAAAAACATTAGAAAATTGATTAGTTCAAACTTTAGGTGCCAAATAACCTCTCTTTCTTTAGAGTGACTTTCTGTACATTTTTCCCAAATTAAAACTTTTTTTGATACACACACATTCATTTTATATGGTAGAGTGGTTGATAAGTACTGAACTAAGAGCCCAAGCACAGCGAAAGGTTGAATTGTTGACAATTTAACTGATCTAGCAACCGTCAGAGGTGGGAAAAAGTGTTAAATACAAAAGTTGTAGGACATTCGTTTTCACAATAGTGGTTTTTCATCAGATTGAAGATCCGAGCAACTGTTTTGCCAATATGATGCAAAATATCGGCTAAAGTACAAGGGCAGATTTTCAGACGCCATCTATTTTGACCGCCAACTTGTCAGAGCCTTAAAAGAGTTTGTTTTCAGATTTTCCCGAAGATTTTACAACAAGAGCTTCAAAAAGAGTATATGGTTGAGGGGAGTAGCATGCCGGGAAGTGCCTATTATCAGGAAGTGCCTACTATCGGATTCAAAAAGCAATATACTCGAGTTTGACAAGGTGCTGTATGCAGCTCAATGAACGTAAAATTATACCAATTACACCAAAATTGTTTCGGTTTATTGCTACGTTCGGACATATAAGTAAATTATTTTTAAAGCTAAAATAACATTTTGTTCAGGTACAAAGTCTAAAAAAAACACAATTTTCACCGTAGTAGGACCAAGACTCAACTTTGAAAATTTCTACAGCCTTTAATATTTGATGCAGCGTAATGAAACCTTTACACAATGTAGGTTATACAGTTATCCAACTAATAACTAAGTTTTGCAGTGTTACCTTTTTTTAATGGTTTATTAAAAATAGTTGTTCATTTTATGAGTTTGTGCAATCTTGGAAACAGGTGGTTGCGGAACCCGCACTGCGGCTTAAACAAACCACAACTAAAAGATTAGTTTCAATAGATTACCTAAATTCAAGTAATATTAGTATGTGATTTTATAATGTGAAATAAATAAATGGACTTCGAGGTGCGACGGAGCGGAATTAACGCAAGGGACAGACAGACGTGCCGGGTAGATGTCCCATGTTTCCGCTGTTGCGTGAGACTGCACAGCATGTTCCCTACGCCAGGTTCCATCCATGAAAGGTTTTACAAAAGTAATTATAAACACAAAGCGCTTATCAATTTCCCATCACAATTTCTCTGGATATCTCTTATCGTTTAAACAATTCGCTTTGAGTGTGAAAAAAATACAAAAACAGTAGCACCGAAGACCATAGAAATCTCTCTCTTGGAAAAGGTAACAGGCATCTTGAGTAGTTTCTCGCAGCAAGTTAACCTGACAAATAATCAAAACAATAACTTTCGTTTGCTTTTGTAGGAGGGTAAAAAGTATTTACGTGACAAGGTAAGTACAAATTAGTAAAAGGCAAATGACCTCAGACCATAGCCACTGCTATTTTCTACAGCAAAGTGACGGGAATGACAGGCAAAAATAATTGTGTTCTGCTTTTTAGAGTATAAGGGCGTGAATACCAACACTGGAATGTCACCGCAAGTGCAAAGAGGAGGAGGCCTTTACCCTCAGACCTTGGTCCAACTGCATAACGTGGCAACACTGGCCCACTCTAGTCCGGGTAGGTTTGTCTATCCGCCCCCACAAATCACGCTCCACCGGCCTTGGTGTCAATTTATTTATTTAAAATTAAAAAAAACACAAATAATATTACTTGAATTCAGGCTATCTATTCAAACTAAACTTTTAGTTGTGGTTTGTTAAGCCGTAGTGCGGGATTCTACGACCAACCGTTCCCAATATTACACAAGCTCATAAAATGTACAACTTTTTTTTAAAAAAAAAGGTAACACTGCAAAACTTAGTAGTTAAAGAAGTATTAAAGTGATTAGTTATATAACTGTATAACCTACATTGTAAAAAAGTTTCATTGCGCTCCAACAAATATAAAAGGCTGTAGAAATGTACAAAGCTGAGTCTTGGTGCAAATATAATGAAAAATCATGTTTTATTTTACCTAAATTTTATTTTTGCTTTAAAAATAATTTACTTATAATATGTCCGTATGGTATAATTAAATGGAGACATTTTTGGTGTGATTGCCATAATTTTAGGTTCACTAAGCTGCATAGTACGGCACCCAGTCAAACTTGAGTACATTGCTTTTAGAATCCGATTGTAAACATTAACTAGTTGAGTCAACAGTCACCGTGAGCCCGAATTGCAATACAGTCAGTTTTCTGCCATCATAAATCAGCAAATAATCTGAGTACTCTCAAAAGCGACCCTTTGACACAAACGTAGGGGAGGAAGCAGTGGTTAAGTGGGGGTCTTGACTAGTGAGAGATGGACGAAGAAGTGTTGCCTGACACGGCTCCTGATGGCTCATACGACTCTCCTGTAAATACGGACTAGAAGAAACTGTCGCTAAAAGAGCCGCTTTTCAACAAAAAATCTCAAAGCACACATGAACGACAGACAAAAATAATTGTGTTCTGCTTTTTAGAGTATAAGGGCGTGCATCACCACGGGACCAATACAGCTTACATTTCTTGATCTGTATAATATCAACACAATTTTATTCAATTAATGTTATTAGTCTATACTAATTTATAAAAATGAGATGGTGTGTGTCTGTCTGTTGTTCAGTCACGCATATACCACTGGACCAATTTTAATGAACTCTTACAGAAATGTGGCTTATATACTGGCCAACACTTAGGCTATTACCATATTTGATAATTTTATTATTTTCAAAATGGCGGTCATTGATACGACCTCATTACACGTGAGCATGTATTAGCCCAATACTTCAAGGTGAAATTCTAGAAAAACCGTAACAGATATTTCAGTTTAAATAGCCCATACGAGCTTTAGAGTTTAATCCTCTACAAAAATGGTCCTGAGCACTTTTGTCGTATCTTCAACCGTTTGCTCGGAAAGCTTGCGTCAGTGTGGAGAAACAGGCTCATGAGTGGGATTCACCGCCGAACACAAACTGATATTACGAGGGCTATCCAGAAAGTAAGTTACGTTTTGGAATAAAAATTCTACGAAGAATAGGAAAAGATTTTTACTATATACATTTGAAAGCCACACTAAAATACTACTTTTCTACATAATCGCCATAAAAATTTAGGCAATTATCATACCGATGGACGAGCTTTAAAATTTCTTCGTCATACAATTCTGCTGCCTGTTCCTTCAACCCTTTTGTTATTTCTTCCTGCAATCGTTCATCATCGTCAGAACGCTGTGCGTTGCCAGCCACTTCTTCATCGTTGGGAACAAGTGGTAGTCGTTTTAATGCAAGATCCGGACCGTACGGTGAATGAGGAAACAACTCCCACTCGTACGGTCACCATAATCTTCCTTATTGACATCGTTTGCATGCATTTTTTTTGTTTCTGAAGGAAATTTGTGTGTCCCCACTGCATTGACTGCAATTTCGTCTCACTGTTAACATTTTTCATCACCAGTAACAATCCGATTAAGTAGTGAATCGCCATATTTGTGGTAATGGTCCAAAAACATTAACGCTGCACCCATTCGCTGATTTGTGTGATTTCATTAACTTTTTCCGCAAGTTCGGCATTCGCCAAGCTGGGTCTTCCACTCCGCTTTTCGCCGTGCACATTTGTTCGGCCATTTTTAAAGCGAATGCTCCATTGACGCACTCCACCTTCAGTGATGGTATTGTCCCCGTACACTTCACAAAGCTGCCGATAGATTTCAATCGGTTTACAGTTTTTTGCAGCCAAAAACCTTATTACTGCACGCACTCTACAGCTGGCGGGATTTCAATTGACAAAGACATTTCCAAGCGACACTGTAACGTAAAAAAGTACGACACAGACCTGAGAATTGATCTGCTAGATGCAGAATGAACTGGGGAACAACCACATATCAAGATGGCCGCTAGCTTAGCTTCTAGCGGAGGTAACCGAAAACGTAACTTACTTTCTGGATAGCCCTCGTACACGAACATTTCCGATCTTCTACCGCTGCACGCTCAAACTCGGCACTTCCACGGGTTACACCTCTCCTCGGCACGTCAGTACGTCCGACCGACAGTGTTTGTTGACCATATTACTTACGACTCATGCTTTATGGCGAGGGACCAAAGTAGGCACTTCTACCTGAAAATCGGCTGAAACTATGGTAGTGAAAATTTGTTTAAGGGTTTTACCCATTACACAGTGTATCTTTAGCTATATTTTGTATCCATACAACACCCCCAAAATAAATGGCGAGGAACCGAAATGAACTCTACAAACACCGGAATGGCGGAACAACTATGACTCTCACAGTGTCTCCAGCCTGAGACACTGAGCCACATTTGGGGGCAGTGCTTATTCACCAAGGCACGACGAGATCAAGAATGTCGTCGTGTCACAAATAGCGAGAGACGTGGGAGCAGTGGTGACTGTAGAATCGGAACTCGTCCTAGCTGGAGTTGGTAACCTCAAACCTGACCTGGTCATATCGAAACGGGAAGGGGTTTTCGTGGTTGACGTCACCGTCCACCGCGAGAATGGGGATAGCCTGCTCAGCGCAACGAATGAGAAGATACGTAAGTACTCTGGTCTGCCCCCCCAGCTGCCAGTCCCGTATCCTGGCTCAGAGAGCGGAGGTGTCATACCCATTGTGGTTGGCACTCTAGGGGCGCTACCCAAATCCACTCGTGATGGCCTTTCCAGGCATCACGGAGGCGGGTAGTTGGAAAACGATCTCGATGATGGCCCTCAGGTCGTCTATCGAGATCTACCACGGGTTCATGGACCATGACCGGCTGCTGGGTAGGCGTGGTCCGCAACCTCGATGACCCTCCCGCTCAGTCAGCAAACCTGTTAGCACGAATCACCATTCCTATCCTCTTATTGTCACGGCAGTCCCACCGTGTTCATCCCAACCGGTCCGTACACGGATGGTACCACCAAGGCGTGCGAGTCCCGAGGGGCCCTTTACACCCCCAGGGCGGCTGGTCAGCTTCCGTAAGGGAGCTGAGTGGGTACCTATGCGAGGTTTTCCCTGTAAACAATCCGAAAGGGTTGGGCGAATCCCATCCCTTGCTCAGGAAACTGGGATGGGGCCAGCTTGCCTGATTTTCCAAGCGATGCTTGACGTGACCTTCGGCGAGAGTGGCGCCGACGCGCTAGAGGGACACGGAAACTCGTCATCCACGCCCATGCGGGCAGGGTGGGACGGCTAAACGTGAGTAAGCCTCCCGCCTCGATCAACTCACGATCGAAAGGTTACCTCGCCTACCACAAGGTGAAAGAGGAAAGTCTTGGCGTTCTTAACCCGTCAGCAGATATAGCCAAAAACCGATAAACAATTATTTGGCTTCTGTTTTTCTGTACATTGAAATAAATCCATAGGTTATAAGTCAAAATCGGCTGAAACTATGGCCGTGAAACTTTGTTTAAGGGTTAAGCTAACTACGCAGTGTGTCTTTAGCTACATTTGATGTCCATATAACATACTCAAAATAAATTGCAACAAACCAAAGCGGGCTCTAAAAACGGCCGGAACGGCGGAAGTAACTATGACTCTCATAAAGCAGTCAACACTTATATGGAGAAGATCTTGAACTAACAGGCAAACTAAATGGTTTCTCTAAGGATATATATGGGAAGGGTGGGTTCCAACTCCTCCACCAAAAAGTAAAAGTGATAGGGCATTCCAACGGTGTATGACTATTATACACAGTGCATCAATATTTTACTGGGACTCGTGGCGTGGTCCTGTAATCCAGCTTCATGGAGGTCAGGTTTTGAGGATGATATAGGTCTAAAGCGGCTCAGATAGTCTCAGTGATCATCTGATGACACCCGCATCAACTCCCATCATCGTTTAGACATATCAGACCCTCACCTGCGTGGTTCGGAAGTCACGTTAAGCCGTTGGTCCTTGTATTTCCATTGGTCATTGGGCTATTAATTAATGACCCATTCTAAGGAAGAGTCGGCCTTAGTTTGACAAGACTACACCTCATAACTCATTACTACCACTCATCACACTCATCCTTCACCACATATTTGCGTTAAAATACCCTCATGAGAGTGGTCGGCATCTTAAATAGTGATTTAGTGACATCTTGTTTATGTTGTTAAGTGGTTTGGCCAAAGTGTTCGGGTACGTTAGTTTAGTGATTAGCAAACTTTAAGAACATATCCCCGCATAAAAGTTTGATAAACCAGCTAAAAAAAACTAGATGAAAAGAAAAATCCTGTGGCTGGAAAGTACTTGTATCCGTGGTCCTCCCTTTTCGGTGATGGCAGACAGACCCCTGCCAGAGAAGAAACCTTTTCCACATTTCCTTCTCCTCACTTCTTTCAAACTTGGTAGTCCATTAGCTCTTTTAACATTGTAAATAAAATTTTTAACCTCTAGCATTACTAATGACCTAAAATAAACAATTGTTAATACTATCCAAACAATTAATACCAGTCTCCAAAACAAAAAATGGTACAACAAGGCGTAATATAATTTTATAATGTCTTAAAACTTACAAAAAAAAGAATATCTTGAGTTTATTGTTAACGTTTCTAGTGGTACAGGAAGTAAGTAATCATTGAACTTGCACTGATCAGGATTTTGCAAAATAAGGACCACCCTTCCACCTCATGAACTTATGACTTGTCTGTTCAAGTGAAAAAGTACACAAACAGTTAACAAAAGAATTGTTAAATGTAGCTTAAAACCTCAAATAGAACTAAACATGAAATTATGAGGGTGTGCAACAGAACTATGCCAAGGAAAATACAAGGCGGAAACTTTTACAAGCCAATTATTGGTGCACAGAGAATAATGCCCGACAAAGAAGAAGATGTTAAGCAGCCAAAAGAAGGTCAGCAAGGTTGAGAGGGAACGCAGAACTGCTAGAAGAAAAAAGAGAGTTGAAACGGGCTATCAAACGGAGCAAACGAGAGATGGAAAGAGCTTATCCTGGAAAACGAAACTGATCCATGGGATGGGGCTTCCCGTATAAAATTGTCTCCAAGAAATTGAAAGTCAACCCAAGTATACCTCAGCTTAACAACAAAGAGTTGGTACAGGAAATTGTTTAGGATCCGTTTCCAAGAGATCATGCTGCACAAGAAGGTAGGATAATCTACATTGAGGTATCAGAATAGAATCTTTTTACCTTGGAAGAGCTGAGGAACAACTAATCTGCTGGCCCGGATGGCTTCCCAAATGAAGCACTGGAGAGGGTTTATTGCAGTATACCCTGAGCTGCTTTTGGAGCTTTTAACACCTGTTTGAAATAGGCTGTTTTACCAGAAATATGGAATAGGCAAACGCTGATCCTGCCAAGGAAAGGTCATAAACCCTTTGACAGCACTTTGTCTTACAGACCCATTTGTCTGTTAAACACGATGGGAAAGGTTCTCGAAGGGTTGATTCTTCAGCGCCTTAAAAAGCACTTGGGTAAAAATGGTCTTTCAGCCAACCAGTATGGCTTCCGAAAGAGGCTGTCCACCACGGATGCCATCATAAGGGTAGTAGAAGAGGCTAAGAGGTACAAAGGTGAAAAAAAGCCTATTGTGCATTGATTGCCATTGACATTAAAAATGCATTTAACTCGCTCAGATGGCCGGATATGTTATGGAGGCACTACAAAGGAAGAGAGTCCTGCGACTTCTCAGGAACATCATCAGAAGCTACTTATAGGACAGAAAAGTAATCTTTGAAGGTGACAAATGGTGTATAACCGAGAACATGACATGCGGGGCTCCGGAGCGATCTCGCCTTGGGCCATTTTTCTGGAACATCGTGTACGACGCTTTCCTGGAGATGCCAATGCCCGAGGGAGTACAAATTGTTGGATTTGCCAATGGTGCCCTGTTTATCGTAAAAGGAAAAAATAAAGACAAATTAGAAGAAAAGATGATGACAGGAGTTGCAAGAGTACAACAGTAGCTAAGACGGGAAAGACTGCAAATGGCTGTGCACAAGACCGAGGCGATTCTGGTAACGAAGAAGAGAACCTACAGGAGACCAAGACTGACCATAGACGGAACTGAAATTAAGTGGAAGAACCAGCTTACTTATCTAGGGGTGTAACCGGATCGGCAGCTAACGTATAGCCCGCACATACAGAAGATTGCTTTGAAATATTCAAAACATGTGGTTATCTGGCAAAGGCATATGGTTATCAGTCGTAGTTTATGAGTTCAATTCTCATTACTCGAATCCTCGGGGTCCATTCGAACGCCAAGTAATAATTGTAACTCATACGACTGATACAATTCGTACAGCGCCAAAAGAAGGCGTGAATCCGATACGTGAAAACCGGTTACCGAACAATTCATGATACATGTGATTGTGTTCAGCGCAAGGAACAGTTCCGTTACTCTAGAGACCGCACAGAGCCAATCAGAACGGCAAGAGAACAGCTGAGAGAAAAGAGAAGTAAGACAATTTGACAATGCGCTTATTTTACCTGCCTAGGATAGGACCAATGGTCCACTCTGCCCCCAAAGACAGGTACAAAATTGAACATAAAATTAATCAAGAGTGTGTGAGAGAGAGAAACTACGACGACGTCAACGAGCCCTGGGCTAACCATCATTCTAGTGCGCAGCGACGAGCGAGTATTACGTCACAAAGTATTATTATTAATACGAATTTTGGAGAACCAAATAATTTTAAAAGGACGATTTTACCAAACCAAAACAACGACTGTACACCACAGTCCCGTTAATCCGAACACCGATAATCCAAATTTTCGGCTAATCCAAAATAGAAGTGTGCGAGAGCAGGTTTTTAAAGGTCGACACGAGATCGAGCGAGAATCAGCCAAAATCTTGAGAATCAAGATCAAGATATTTTAATTTTGATAAATTTTTCGCCCCATTTGTTTGTTTTGCTCTTATTAAGTAGTTTGCTCAGATGTTCTAGGATGTAATTGTAATATTGATACTTGATAGTATAATGTGTTTTACTTTCCCAGAGTGCTCCTATAGTTTAAGTATTGTACACATAAATAAATATTGGTTCAATTTTTAATCACCAATAATTATGTTTTATCATTGCTTTACTTTAAAACTAGTGAAAAAATATATTGTCAAGCTGTAGTTAGCTAGGCCTAAGCTAGACCACCCCAACAGCTATATAACCTAAAACATTACAAGTCAAATCAAAACCTTTAACTAACATATTGAGGTAATATTAAGATATAAAATATTAAGGTAATGACATAAAGATTGTAGCTTTTTCAGGTAATTGTTAATTATTGTTCCCTATTCCATCCTATCACATCAAGTTTCAGTTACATCAGCCTAACTTGTACTGACAATCACAGAGTTCTTTCTAATTTGGGTTTGTTAGGCTGTAACACTATAAAAAAAAACAACTTGTATAACTAAAAATGAGTAAATCATTAGGCTGAGCTTACGTCTTTTCCAAAACTATATTGTGAGGTTATGTTCTGAACATACTGGCAAATGAGCGTTCTCTCCTTGTTGTGATCAAAAGTTGGATTGGTTACTATTTAAAATTTGTTTTATAACCATTTTCTTTAGTGAAATTCTAAAACTTTCATGATTCATGGTTTTGTTACACGACAAGTGACGAAACAAAGTACAAACAGACGACGTAATAATGGCATAGCGTGATCAAGTAGTAATGTTTGTGATAGACCGAAAGTTGAAATTCTCGAACTTAACCGTTATTCTGATTACTGCAATATAGAAGACAGTAAAAAATATCGCAGCTATCAAAACTCGCGACTATCACAAATATCGATTTAAGTGACTAGAAGTGCATGCTAACTGATATTTGCCGGCTGGATGCCATTTCATGGCGTCGACTGCCACCTTGTTTACTTTTCGTAATATAAATATTGCATCAGCCTCTTATCTCGTCCGTTCAGTCACTACTGGACATCGTTGTTACCAAGTACGTTATTCAAACTGCTGGCATTTGATATTTGGAACAAATCTTCTAGTTTACAGCAAAAATCTTATTTAAATAGCTTCTAGTCAATTTTTATGGGATTACAAATTAATTTCTTTCTTGCCTTGAACTTTTTGAGAATAAAAGTTCTCATAGAGAAAAAAGTCTGGTCTCGATCTCGAAATCCCGAGATCTCACACCTCTAGTCCAAACTTGCGGTTGGAAACAAATTTGAATTTTTCTAGAAGTGTTTAAGACATTCTTTGATGTCACAAGGAAGAAACTAAACAAAATGCAAACTTTTAGAACACATTTTAATGAAACCGTTTGAAAACAAGAACAGGACAGATAGTTAACACGTTAAATCGTCAACGAAGCAACATCAAACCAGCAACATCAAACCGGTCGTCTTTATGAGAAAGCAGTAAGCGACACAGACGCAACTACGACGCCACACCGCAGCAGTGTTGTTTACTGTATGTAATACCTGACCTTGAACCAGCACCCAGTCAGTTGTGACAGTGACAACTCGCTGTGCATGCAGCTAACCTCATACAAAAGTATTGCAGCCCTTCACGATGCAATGAACATTTATACAGAACTGATAAATCAATTATACCAGAGTGGCCACAGAAGTAGCTTAATAAAATTCACGCATATTTCCCTGTTTTTCCCTCGGCAATATACACATTTTCCTTGTGCACTTCCACTGTTGCAGAGGACCGTTTTACAAGGTCTGTCCAATAAGTTCGTGAACTGGTTCAATATGGCGGCCTTGAGGCGACGTACAGCTCTGCCCACTACATCACGTGAATACTAGACATCTAAGGAAGCGTTCAGTACTAGTTTAAAAGTTGAGCAGTGCCTATCAAGCTGCCAGTGCCAGTTTATATTTTATTTGTTTTTGCTGTTCGTCGAAAAATGGTGATTGATGAAATCATTGAACAACGAATCAACATCAAGTGATCCAGTAATGCCCTCTCGTCTCCATTTTGCTCAAAAAACCATGATTAATCTCCAGTAATGACTCTCTGTAAGAACTCACCTTCGTTTCCGTCAGCCTTCCAATCATTCCAATTCTTCCAATCATTCAAACATTCAATCTCTTTCAACTTTTGTTCTGACGTCAGCGATTTCGGCACATTTTTTGCACAGAATTTTTTTAAGCCTAAATGCGCCACTAAAACTGTATGAACTGATGACTTGCATAAATTAAGATCGTCTGCTATCATTCAAACAGTTTTCCGACGGTCATCAGACACCAGAGCTCGCACACGAACAATGTTTTCATCCACAAATGAGGTTGAAGGTCGTCCCTGCATTGCATCACCTTTAGCGTCTTCGCGGCCATCTTTGAAACGTTTGATCCATTTGAAAATGGACATTTTCTTCAAGGCATTATCTCCGTAAACAGTTTTTAACATATCTGTAATTTCTTGAGAACCTTTCCCGAGTTTCACTAAAAACTTTATGTTGATTTTTTGCTTTGTGATTTCATTGATCTCCATTTTTCGTTAAACCGCAAAAACAAATAAATTATAATCTGACACTGGCAGCGTGATAGGCACTGCTCGACTTTCAAACGAGTACTGAACGCTTCCTTAGGTGTCTAGTATTCACATGATATAGTGGGCAGAGCTTTACGTCATTTCAAGGCCACCATATTGAACCAGTTCACGAACTTGTTGGACAGACCTCGTACGCCCACAGTCTGCACCAATCCTCGTTTAAAGACCTTTCCCGATCGCTGTTTTACGCCCGCGGTTTGTTTTGAGAGCCGTGTTAGACCCGATTTGTCCCGATCGCCTATTCACGGTCGCGATATGTACCGATCACCTTTTTACATTGGCGGTACATTCCGATCGACTTTTTACACCCCACGATACATTCCGAGACCCATTTATTACCCACGACACATTCTGTTCCCCCATTTACTCCCGCGATACATACCGATCGCCTTTTTACGCCCGCGATACATACCGATCGCCTTTTTACACCGAAAGTACCTTCCGATTGCCTTTTTAAACCCCACGATACATTCCGAGACCCATTTATTACCCACGACATATTCTGATCCCCCATTTACTCCCGTGATATTTACCGTTCATGCGCATACCGACGCCTTCTTTACACCGAAAGTATGTTCCGATTGCCTTTTTAAACCCCACGATACATTCCGAGACCCGTTCATTACCCGCAACACTTTCCGATCGCCCATTTAAGCCCGTGATACGACCTGGGAGATGTTCCAGATCAGTAGTACCAAGAGTGCGTTCCAAGAGCCGCGTTTGATATCCGCATGATGTTATGATCGCATTTCTAGGCTAACGATATTTTCCGAGAGGTGAAACCCACGGTACGTTACGACCACCATTTTACGCTCGCAATTCGTTTTGACGGTCGTTTCATACCCACGGTACGCTCTGAGGGTAATTATGCCCGCGATATGATATAAGGGCCGATTATAAGCCTAACTAAGCTTTTAGGGCAGCAGTTGAACCCCTTAAATTTGTAACATCTGTGATCATTCACATCGTTTTACTGGTCAATCTGTTGAATATGATTTGAAAAAATAATTTGATTCATAAAAGTAATATCTGCAAGACTGTAAACAAATTTCTTTCTGCCTGTCATATACTATTACATCATGAGGTATTACACTAGTATCTACAAACTGAAAGGGCATTTCTATCGAATCAAATTTGGACAAATGTTCCCAGGCAATTAAGCCTGTGTCGTGCTGCACGAGTATGCTTGTGTACTCCAGTTAAAGTTGTAATTCACAGAGTGTACTAATATGTTACTTCATATTACTGTACTCAATTATAGAACTCATGGATATATATTGTAGAGTTGTCGCCGATGCAACACCTACCTGTACATCGAAGGAAGTGCTGAGCACAGTCGGGGAGTCCATGGCCTGCTGCTGCTGAGTGGGTTGCTGTTGAGTCTGCTGGTTGTAGCCCTGCTGTTGTCCACCTTCAAAGCCGGTATGGTCTAGAGTCATCACGTGTTCGAAATGTGAGTCCAGATGAGCGAGAGTGTGAGGGTGGTGTGGGGGTGGAGGGAACGGATGTGGGTAGTGATGTCCCACGTGAGGATTTTCCAATACTACAACTCCACTGTTCTTGTTCAACTCTTCATCGGAGGGTGAAGGTTGACGACTGCCTGGTGTGCGGCTGCAACAAGCAAAAACCAGAAATCAACTTTGCAACTTTACACTTCTTTACTAACCGTTCAACATACCTATATTAGTAAGGGGGATAAGCCCTCTTTTGTTACCTGTTAATTAGAGGTGTGCGAGAGCAGGTTTTTTTAGGTCGAGACGAGATCGAGCAAGAATAAGCCAAAATCTCAAGAATCGAAATCAAGACGAGAAATTATAATTTTGATAATTTTTCCGCTTTATTTGTTTGTTTTTGCTATTATTATGTAGTTTGCTTAGTTGTTATATAGTATGGTATTATTGTTTTATTAAAAGTGTTGTGTTTTATTTGTCCTGAGTGCTTCTATAGTTTAAGTATTGTTAACATAAATAAAATGTTAGTCAAGTTTTTGATTACCAATAATAATTATGTTTTATCATCATTTTACATTGAAACAAGTGAAAAAATATAATGTCAAGCTGTAGCTAGCTAGGCCTAAGCTAGACCACACAAACAGCAATATAACCTAAAACATTACAAGTCAAATAAAAAATTTAACTAACCTATGCCTACCAGAAAATATTAAACTAAAATATTAGGGTTATGACATAAAGATTATTGATATTCAGGTAATTTTTAATTATTGTTCCCTATTCCATCCTATCACATCAAGTTTCAGTTAAGCCGGCCTACTATACCCTAACTTGTACTGACAATCACAGAGTTCTAATTTGAGTTTGTTAGGCTGTAACACTATAAAACATTAAAATAAACTTAATAGTGCAGTAAAATATGCGTTATGTATATTTCAAGTGTTTGAAAAACAACTTGTATTACTAAAAGTGAGTAAATCAACAAGCTGATCTTACATCTTTTCCCAAAATATGTCGTGAGGTTAGGTTCTGAATATACTGACAAATGAGCGTTCTCCCGTTATTGTGATCAAAAATTGGATTGGTTACTATTTAAAACTTGTTTTATAACCATTTTCTTTATTTAAATTCTAAAACCTTAATAAATCACATCATGTTTGATGCTTTTGTAACACGACAAGTCACGAAACGAAGTACTAACCTATATATTCCTCTGTGGTACTAACAGACGACGCAACAATGGCCGCGCGTGATCGGTTAGTAATGTTTGCGATAGATCGAAAGTCGAAACATTCGAGCTTAACAGTTACTGTTGTTCCGATTACTGCATATAGAAAACAATAACAAATATTGCAACTCTCGACACTTGCGACTATTGTAACTATCGATTTAAATTACTAGTTGTGTGTATGCTAGCTGTTATTTTGTGGCGACTGCCATCTTGACAAGCTTGTTTACTTTGTATATAAATATTGCATCATCCCCTTATCTCGTCCGTTCTCAGTCGCTACTGGACATCTATGTTATCTAGTACGTTGTTCAAACTGCTGGCACTTAATATTTGGAACGAATCTTCTAGTTTACAGCGCAAATCGTGTTTCAAATAACTTCTAGTCAATTTTATGGCATAACAAATTTTGTCGGTGTTCATTTCTTTTTCTCGTCTCGAACTTTTCAAGAATAAAAATTCTCGTCGAGAAAAAAGTCTCGTCTCGATCTCGAAATCCCGAGATCTCGCACACCTCTACTGTTAATTCAATGCACGAGTAGCTAAATACCGATAATAACAAGTACAAGCTGCAACCCTACTAACGTACAATGGTATAGTACATTTCCGCCTGTACCAATCTTCCATTACAAAATAGTACATGAAGTATTTTCCTTCTAGGGAAGTTTTTATTGCATTATTCAAGGTTATAACACATTGCAATACATAACTGAATAGATTTATCAGCTTCAATATACATTCATCATAGTGTACACTAAACTTTCATCTAAAATAAGGCTAATCTTACTTAAAGTCCAGTCGTTGGACATTTACTGACCAACTAGTTTACAATACCTAAAAAACTATGCAAATTTAAAATGTCATACAGTTATAACTCTTCCTATTTTCCAGTAATGAATCAAAAGAAAAGAACGTCGTAAAAAGATATGGATAAGTATTTAACCAAGGCTCAACTAATTAAGAAGGTGAGTCATGATAGCACTCCTGTATAACAATTGGATTTTGGTAACATACAAAAACAAATAATTAAGTTACAGAAGGTTCGCAACAAGAAGAAGAGGTAGACGTAACTGCACATGGTTATCTATCACTCTCCGTATATCAGATACCAGGGATTGTAGGGCCGCAGGCATGCCATTGTTACCGCCAGGCTGGGGTGGGGTTATTTGTGTGGAGCAGGATTCTAAAGGAATGTAAATATATTGTGCAAACTCGAATGGTTCCCTTTGAACACTTGGATGTCCAGTATAGGTTGCGGTTGAAGTCTCTGATGTGTAAGGACTACACTACACTAACGGCACCTAGCAGAGAACACCGAAACTACCACTCCCAACGCCAAGACACATGTGAGTTTGACAGCCCACAATTAACAGCCCGGTAGTCTAGTGGTTATAGTGACGGACAGTTGGCCCCTGTCTGTCACAGCGTGGGTTCGAATCCCACCCGGGTGCACTCTGGTACGGTGCAATGCTAGTCATTGGATCATTCCGGGTGCGGGGCTACAATGACTTGCTGAGGATCACTAAAGAGAAAATGGCTCATAAAATCCAGGGAGGCGGCGAGTGGCACTTTTTGAGCTTAGGGAGGCGTTAAATCCCCGTGCTTAGAGGAGTGGTTCTATGACTTGGTAATGCACCGTACCAGAGAGAGCGGTTTTGCTGAAATTTTGCTTACAGGGACAGGGGCAACCCATACGAGAGGCTTTCAATGAAAATTTAAACATAAAATGAGCCAGCAAAGGGTTAATAATGTGCAAGGTGATAGAACTGAAGATTTAGCCTGAAATATTCAAGTGGCTAGATACAACAAAACCATGTGTGAATTTTGTACACGTGCCCTTTAGTATTGTTGTAGTGAGTAATCAGTATCAGTTGTGTCAGCGTGATCGGACTATCGTTGCTTGCCGGTATATACAGGAGTGCAGCGTGAGTGTACTGTGTATGTGAGCTTCTCTGTTCCTCTATTCATCCCACTGTGATATATGATTGGAAAGAAGATCGACCAATTTTTCACACCAGTCTCGTCACCATCAAGCGTTAACGGGCATCATTGTCTCCGTCACTCTCCGAGGCAGCTATGGAACGCGAGAAGGTAGGAGAGTTGACCCAGGCCCAGCTTATGGCCGGGTTAAGTAGTCTACTGCATCAGAAACTCTCAAAACTTGCAACGAAAGAAGATTCATTCAATTTATCAGCTAAAGTTGAATCCTTGGAAAGAGAGAATACAATGCTGAGGGACGAATTAGCTTCAATAAGGCGCCAAGGCATATAGGCTTGTGAGGAATAAACTGGTAGACTTGGAATCCAGATCGAGAAGAAACAACCTGATTTTCAGAGGTTTAAAGGTTCCACAAGGCACTTCAGACTATTGTACCATCATCAGAAAGGTCTGCACAGGAGTGCTTGGAAGCAGAGAATCCCTACGGGTAAACAGAGCTCACCCTCTCTGCTAGCAAAAATCTGCGCTCAACTTCATCATGACCAATCATTTGAAGACACGGGCTACACGGTGCATCGCGACTTCAGAGAGAAGAGAGCCAAGCTGATCAAAGTGCGAGCAGAGGTGGAGAGAGTCGCAGGGAGAAGAAGAATGCCGTTGATCCACGACCATCTGATAATCGAGAACTGCAGATTTAACTGGGATGACAGCAAACTGAAATGTGAAACAGTACTGTGACACATGCAACCTTACTGTGAATCTTGCAAAATCCAAAGTTTCCTCTTAGGCGATCAAAGTTAAGATGGGAACTGTCAGTATAATAGTTATTATCAGCTGTTAAGTTTATTTATATATCACCTTGGTTACATGATGTTGTTGTTATAATTTCTGAATTAAGTAAACAGTAATTTTTTGAAATGTATTTTATTTAATTATTTTAAATAAGAATACTTGGTGCCGAAACCGAACAACATATTAAGATGCCAAAAACAAGAGATAGGCAATGTCAATATGTTGATGAAGAGAATAAAAACAAAACGTATACAGCAAAAATTGATGACAATTCTACAACAACACAGGTTGGTAATTTAAACCTAGACAGAAACTGTTAACCCCCAATGCATTTAGGTGTTGCTGAGACAGGTATGAGACACCGATGGAAAACATAGATTCAGCAATGGTCGTGGTATGCCATAGCGGCAGGGTTGCAAAGATTGCCTGACAATGTGCCAGTTGCATCTTTCATGTCTACCATTGGCCCAGAAGTCATTGAGATAATCAATGCATTTGACCTCAGTGATGATGAAAGTAATGATTTGAAGTTAATAATTAACAAGTTTTCAGATTACTTCACAGGTAAAACCAATTTAACATTATGAAAGATATTGTTTTAACAAAACCAGTCAGACTGAAGGACAACCCTTGAATGAATTTTTGACTAAGATAAAAAATCTAGCGAACTCTTGTGAGTTTGGTTCATTGATGAGAGATGGTTCTATTTCCATAAACCTGATGTTAGGCAAATCCAAAGTCGCTCCATTGAAAAAACTTACAATTCCTAAATTAGAGCTGTGCGGAGCACTTCTGCTTACTAAGTCTTTACAATTTTGTGTCAAAGCAATAGCCCCTAAACTCGGCGAGCTTCCTGTCTACGCTTGGACGGATTCGACCGTCGTACTCCACTGGATTCGTACACCGCCTCATCTTCTTCGCACCTTCGTCGCAAATCGTGTAGCAGACATTCAATCTTCAATCGACCCATCAAGGTGGAACTACACTCCGACTTCCAGCAACCCTGCCGACCACGCCTCCAGGGGACTTCAACCCGACCAGATTCTAGACTGTTCCTTGTGGTGGCACGGACCAGAGTGGCTGAAGGAAGCTGAGAGTGCCTGGCCCAAGTACAACCTACACGATGAATCTTCAAGTATATCTCTACCAGAACTCCGACCAGCGGTGCTCACTGTCAACGTTTGCAAGATGGCAGCCATGTGAGTAACAACCCTTTCCATGCTCCTCTTTTATTCTCCAATTTCTACCCACAAATCTAATTTTCTAATTCCTGTTTATGATTAGTCAAATCATTTTATTGCTTAGATCATAAAGTATTATTTGAACGTGTGTATCAACTTGGAATTCAGGGCATATCCTTAGATTGGATAAAGTCGTATTTGCTATTTAGAACACAAAGTGTTCAAGTTAATAATAAGTTGAAATCCTGAAATATGGAAATGAAATTTGGAATCCCTCGGGGTTCAGTTTTAGGGCCAATTTTGTATATTCTCTAGACAAATAATATTACTTAAACGCTTGGTAACTTACAAATAACAATGTACGTGGATGACATATCAATAATTTTAAAAAATAAATCACTTCCCAATTTAAAACTAGATGGTT
The DNA here is from genome assembly GCA_018831715.1 of Matsumurasca onukii. NCBI lineage: Eukaryota > Metazoa > Arthropoda > Insecta > Hemiptera > Cicadellidae > Matsumurasca > Matsumurasca onukii. The sequence continues at coordinate 41,917,819 of CM032059.1, read as the reverse complement.
ATTTACAACTATCAAATCTCTTTCAATACCTAAATAATAACAATTTACATGTAAATCCAAATAAAACAAAATGTATAAATTTCACTAAGAGCAATTGCTTGGAAATGGACCCTCTGATTTTCATGGATGATATAGAGCTACCATTTGATAAAGAAATTAAATATTTAGGGTTGGTATTTGATGACTCATTTTCATGGACATCTCACATTAATATTCTCAGCTCAAAAATTTCTTCTTATTTGTTTCTTTTAACCAGGTTTTTGGATTATCAAAATTTCTTTCTAATGAAATTAATTTACACTTCACTCATTGAATCACAGTTGAGATATGGCATTGTACTGTGGGGGTCTACTTCAGTCGCAAACAAACTTTTTGAGGCTATTTATTCTACAAAAAAAAGCCATTCAAATAATGGCAAAATTAAATGGGAGAGCATGTTGTAGAAATTATTTCAAAACATTTAATATTTTAACTCTCCCCTCAATTTATATTTATGAATTGGTGAATGTTTTATAAGTTTAGATCTTCAACCTGTGTAACTGGAGCATCTGTGCACAACTACCCAACCAGGCACAGATTTCAGCATAGGCAACTTCCATATAGGTTGGAACTTACCTCCACGCTTCCACAAAATATTGGTCCAAAATTGTATAATAAGTTACCGCAAAACATTCGCGAGTCCAATACTTTAAGTAAATTTAAATGTGCTCTAAATAAGTTTTTCATAGAAAAAGCTTGTTACTCTGTTAATGAATTTTTTGAAATGTAATAAAAAGTAGTTTTATTACTCTACTTAAATTTTGATAAATATTTTATACAAACTTAATGTTTTATACAAGGTATAATTTCTAGTTCTATAATTAGTGACGTTTGTAATGCAATGGAAATATTGTCATTCTACAAATAAAGAATTTTGAAATTTGAAAGAAAGTCTGATAAAAGATAAAGTAGGATTGGGGTATATGATGAGAAATTAAGAGAAAAGTTATTACTTGAAGAGAATTTTACGCAGGACAGAGCAGTAGTTATTTGCAAGTTGTTTGAATCAACACAGCAACAGCTGAAGAACCTAAGTGTTCCTTGTGATAGTACGGTTTTTGAGTTGGGTAAAGACTCCAACAATGATGTTTTGGACTGTCAACGTTGTGGTTATAAACATAATAAAATACGGCAATGCCCAGCTTTCAATAAAGTGTGTAATAAATGTAATGGAAGAAATCATTTTGCAAAAGTGTGCAAGTCAAAGAAGTTGGAAACAAATAAACCAAAAGTTGATGAAGTTGGCCACAGTGAGGATGATAGCTTAGTGCAACAAACATTAATTGTTAATAGCATCTCGTCAAATAGGAAAACTGAATGGTTTGAGCCACTGTTCTTTAAGGGACAATATAAAGTCTTGTTCAAACTCGACAGTGGAGCACAGTGCAACGTGATTCCATTCTCAATAGTTGAGTTGTTAGAAATCACAGTGAAAAATAGTAATGTGAAAAATTTAGTTTCATTTAACAAACTTACGACACCTGTAGTTGGTGAAATTTGTATCAATGTTATGACAAGAAAGGACAAGACCCATAATACAACATTTATAGTAGTGAAAGATGATTTACAACCTATCTTGGGAGTGGATGCATGTCAAGAAATGGGTTTCATAGCAAGAATCGACAAACTTGACAAGGTTGGTCAGAAAAATACTAGTGTATGCAATGATAGCTTATACGATGATATAGGATGTGTCAGAGACTACAGTTATGACATTGATTTAATAGAAAATCCAAAATTGAAAATACACCCAGCAAGAAGAATACCCTATGCGTTAAGGGACACTGTAAAAAAGGAGTTAGATAGTATGGTTTCAGCTGGAATAATAAAACCAATTACTGAGCCTACAGCTTGTGTATCTCCAATGGTTGTTGTGAAACCAAAAGACAAAGTTCGGATTTGTATTGATCCAACGGATTTAAACAAAAATGTGAAACGACATCATTATCCACTATTAACATTGGATGAGATTGCAGCAAGATTAAATGGATCAAAGGTTTTTACATTACTTGACTGTAAAAAAGGATTTTGGCAAATTCGAGTTAGTGAACGAACATCAAAGTATCTGACCTTCTCTACGCCATGGGGAAGGTACAGCTACCTAAGAATGCCTTTTGGCCTAGTCTCAGCGCCTGAAGTGTTTCAAAACGTAATGTGCACGTTGCTCCAAGACATTCCCAAAGTAGAGGTATCAATGGATGATATTTTGATTAATGCGTCAAGTGCAGACCAGTTAAATGAGATTACCAAAGAGGTATGTGATAAAATCAAGCAGTCTGGACTAAAGCTTAATCCATATAAGTGCACCTTCAACCAAACGAAAATCAAATTTCTAGGCCATTACATTGACAGTGTTGGAATCTCCCCAGATGCAGAAAAAAAACAACTGCATCAAGCCTTCAACCACCAAAATCAATTAAGGAACTTCAGATTTCTAGGATTTGTGAATTACCTTGGTAAGTTCATACCAAAACTATCCGAACGAACAAAGACATTGAGAATGCTTTTAGAAAAGGAAAAAGAGTGGAATTGGCAAGATGAACACCAGACTGAGTTTGATGAACTCAAAGAAGTGATTCAACACCCGCCTATACTGAGGTACTATGATCCAAAGTTACCAATTTGTTGATGCCAGTAGTTATTCAGTTGGTGCAGTTATGCTACAAAATGGCCAACCAGTTGGTTACAGCTCTAAAGCATTGACCGAAACTCAGAGAAACTATAGTCAGCTAGAAAAAGAAGCGTACGCAATTTTAGCGGCACGCAAGAAATATCATGATTATATATGGGGTTGTAAAGAGTTACTAATTAAATCAAACCATAAGCCATTAGAGTCCATTTTTAAAAAGCCTCTTCATCAAGCCCCACCGAGACTTCAACGAATGTTCATGGAAATCTTAGCGTATAACCCGCTGGTTATATACAAGAAAGGAACTGAATTGTATGTTGCAGATACTCTGAGTCGAGACTGCAGTAACAAAGAAGAATGTGATGAACCTTTTCCAATGGAAATTCAGATTATTATTCCTCTAAATGCTTCAAACACTTCAAAAATAAAGGAGTTAGGAACCAAAAATAAAGAGTTGGAAATATTGAAAAAAGCCATTTTGGATGGATGGGACTCGATTGAACAAGAAGAAGCCAATCAAATTACGCATTATTCCACTTTTTAGAGATGAACTTGGATATTACGATGGATTATTTTTCAAAGGGACAAAACTTATCATCCCACCAGAAATGAGGACAGATATCCTCAGAGATGTACATAGCTCACATAAAAATGTTGAGTCATTTCTCATGTTAGCGAGAGAGTTAGTTTATTGGCCTAACATGCACAAAGACATACGAGTTTACGTTGCAAATTGCAATACATGTAATAAACATCAGAGAGATAAAATTAAAGCACAGATATTGTTTCAAGATATACCAAGCAGACCTTGGGAAATTGTAGCTACAGACATATGTACAGTAAAAGGCAAAGACTTTACTCAAGGTATTTTGACTTTGAGGAGATAAAATCCAAAACTTCGTCGGCTTCAATAAAATATCTGAAAAAGTTGTTTGCTACTCATGACATCCCCGAAGAATTAAGGAGTGACGGTGGAACTAATTATGAATCAAGAGAATTCAAACAGTTCCAAAAAGAATGTCAGTTTTCTCATAGGATATCTTCACCGAACTTCCCCAGATCTAACGGTCTTGCAGAAAGATACATACAGGAGGCGAAGAATCTGATACTGAAGTGCTTAGATGAGAACTCTGATGTTCAGCTAGCCTTGTTGTTACATCGCAACACACCTCGAGGACAGCTCGGCTCCCCAGTGCAGAGGTTGATGAGCAGGAGAACAAGGACGACCATCCCGACAAGCAAGCAAGCATTACTGCCAGTGGTGATTCCTGGAGTCTCCCAGAAACTTAAAAGAATACTTTGAGAAAGAAAAGTTATTTTCTGATCGGAATAAATCAAAGCCAGGGAGCTTTGTAGAAGGGGAAAGGGTGTGTTACAGATCTAAACAAAAGTGTTGGATCCCAGGTACGATTGTTCAAGTTGGGCCACAGCCGAGATCGTACATAATCAAAACTCAAGATGGAACCACCTACAGACGAAACTCTTGGTTTATCAGAAAACATACTGTACCTCAACAATCTCAGCTTAAATAGTGGAAAGGGAGGATGTCAGTATAATAGTTATTATCAGCTGTTAAGTTTATTTATATATCACCTTGGTTACATGATGTTGTTGTTATAATTACTGAATTAAGTAAACAGTTATTTTTTGAAATGCATTTTATTTAATCATTTTAAATAAGAATACTGGAACTAATCAATTTAAATTATAAACCTTGGCAAACAGATACAGTCTTCTCCTGTTCCTTGTGTAACCTCAATAAACATGAAATTGTATCATTTTGTAGCAGTTTGTCCAATCTTAACTCACATCAGAACATTTTATTTTGGATAATCTAATTTAAATGAAATTGAGTTTGAATATTTTTTGAATGGATGGGATTGGCATGAATGCAGGCTTTCGTGGGTTATGTTAGGGAAGCTTGGGGATGTAGGTGGGGTTTAATAAAATAATTTAATTCTTAAGTACTGCGTAAGTTACTGACATTGTGTAAGTAAGAGCTCTAAATATGTAACAAAATTCGACTTGCTAACAAGAGCTGACAGGAGCCAAGCCACACAATGAGTGAATCACTGCCGGGAGCAATGTTTGCATTATTCAAGTTGACATAATTACACACCATACTCGTACTCAGTCCTTAATGTCCCACTTCCCATCTATCCTAACCACATTACATACTACTGTACTTCTACATCTAAGTCGCCTCAACAAGTTAGTGTTTGTATTAACACCAAGTTTGCAGCAAATCCTTTTTCTCCAATAAAAATAAAATGTTTGATTTGTTTACTTTTTCTGAATAATAGTTTAAAAATATTACATAGCGTATTTTTGAATTAACACCAAAAAGGTTTTGAATTATGGATTAAAAAGTTCACAATAGATATTTTAATACTCACTTAAAACCTTTGTCATCATCAAGTCCATTTTGCACCCCATTTTGTGTCATAACCCCATTTTCGTGTTCTTTCTTGTTAGCTGCATCATAAGGTGAAGACGGCGCTTTCTCTTTTTCTTTCTTGTCATTTGGATCATTAGAAGGCTGCAAAACAAACCAATCTTTTGAAAAAATGGACAACATTTCAAGTTCTACCTGCAGCAAGGGATTTATGTTATCACTGTCAAAAAAAATAAACTAAAATTAATTAATTTCATAAGAAATAAAAAGTCAAAGCTAATTTTAGTCAGATGAAAATTTTAGTCAGGAACACTCCAGCTACAAAAGCCAGTCAACCATTTGAATAACAGAATCAATACTACTCAAGAGTCTTTACAAAATGTGGTTTCAAACTTTAAAAAAATCTACTAGTCAGATTAAATTAAAAACAACATCAAAAATAGATTTTAGAAATATAGAAAAATAGAATTATTGAAATTACGATTAATTAAGCCTAATCCATTGAGGCCGCAAAACATAGAGGCACATCATCACATCATCAAAGCAGGATGTTTGGAAAACATATCGCTGTATTAAAAACTTCCACTAAGCCATTATGGGATTCCCCTTCATTTTGACCCATATAAGCATTTCTCAAACTTTTCAACCCCATTTCGTTATGTTCAACAAATTATTATTGAATGAGAAAGAAAGTAGAGCCGCCAACTGTTGAATCAACTGTAGCAGTTTAGCATGTCGAGACACTCTCAATTCAGATAGTGATTCATGAGCTCAACACTCATCATCCATGATACAATCTAACCTAACCTTACCTTACAAAATGACACGTCCCCTTGTCTACTTCATATAATATAAGGTACAACTTACAACTTACTGCCAAACTTACAAACATTATTCATAACGACCACTGATACTCATCGTGTTGTTTGTATACACGTTTAGATAGCTAATTCAGTGTTCTTATTTTAATATTTCATATTTACATATACTAACAAATATCAGGTCTTAATCAGACAAACCATTTTGATCAATTACGTGTAATGGAAATACGTTTACTAATAAGTATAAGAATCCATTTGTTGAAATAAACACAAAGCCATTTGGCATTTAAGCCTTAGCCTTTTAGACCATGCCTGGCCATGGATTTTTGCTACTTGGTTTAATTTTTTCAATTTTTACACCATAGTTTTATTTGCTGTTGAAATAATGGCAAGTTCACTCTATGTTAGCTGCTGAATTATCTTTACCTTCATTTCAAACACATGTTGTTTTAACTCTCAGACTCTAGACTGCATGCTTTGTAAGATTAATCTTTGCTTCAATCTCAACACATTATCTCCCAAAACAATGTTGCTTTTGAACTAACATGTTTAATTGAACTTTGCATCAATATTAACACATTTTCTCCACCAAAAAAATGGTAAAAATAGTAAACTTCTTTTCTAATTAACCAGCTAGCTGAAAATAATACATTTAATGAATCAACATGTTACAAAAACTTTAGACACTGAAACACACACATTGATGAGTAATCAAAAGATAAGCTTGATCCTAAATCACTTTTAAAAATCTAAAACTACAAATTCGGTAAATCATTACAATAGGGTGAGCCAAAGTTTTAACTGTGAATATTAACAAAACCTTAGTAAGTGATCTAAATATTTATGAAGAATTTGATTCAAATAACTACCACCAAATAGTACGATTCTGAACACTGCACTCTACTGGGAGTTCTCCGAAGGTTATTGATACGCAAGCCTTCTGTTATTGCTCTCTGTAGGTGCCAAGAGGTTCGAATGGTGCTATCGTGATTTGCCATCTGTGCCAGGGTGGACCTCGGTTATAATGAGCTGTGACCATCTCAAGGTGGTACGTGTTTTTGACATACTGCTGACTTAAAATTGTATCTTTGAGCTCTTGTGAAATTAATAATTTGTAACAGGATCACTAAGTTGAGAGTCATTGTGAACTTTTGAGTTTGAACTAAACAGGAGGTCAGTGATAAAAGTAATTGAATATCATTATAGCCAAGTTTTCTGTAATGTTCAACTCAAAATTGCATCCCCAAGTATTCTTATGCTTTTCCATGCGCCGAAAGACACTCTTCCAACCTCTTCAGTGTGTTCAAGAGGATGTAGAGGATGTTCTTGCCACAATAAGCTGGGCTTATCCCAGCTTGGTAGGATGTTCCCGATGCAACCCACCGAAACTGTTTTTATGTGGGCCTAATGGCCTAAATGGCCATACCGAAAGGATTTGATTATACATTTCAAATCCTACTTCAGCATATCTCCAGGCCACCTGGGGTGAAGAGCCTGAATCTGCTAATGTGTGTTCTTAGTAACTTCAAACCTGTATGAGACTGGGAGGAAGGCAGCTACCTTTTATGTTGGGCAAAACTTAAGCTTTGATGGAGTTGGTACCGTTGTATCTAATTCTTAATTGTGCACTCAACACTGTAGGGTCACCTTTGATTGAACTGACCTATCCCTTGATAGGGTGTTCGATGGAGTGGCAAAATACTTTAGATTCAGTTAGGCCATCAGCTAAAAGTAATGAACAAATTGACAATAACTCTGAGCTAACACGAATTCTACATTTATGCTTTTCCGTCAGCGCCATATGTGTTTAACTACTGTCGATAGCAAAACTGGTTGTGCTTACAGCTGATAGTGCTTGGGTGTTCGAAGCCGTTCTGATGGTTATCTTCTTGTCGTAGATCTAAATGTAGAAGAAGAGAATGATTCATTGGTTACATATTTGCATTAGTATCAACCATCTTTCACGAGAGGTGACCTTTAGGAGGTACGATTGATGCAAACCCATTTTGACTGTTTGAAGACGTGCTTACTTGTTGGCAAGGTCGCTACATTTTCCTGTAACAGTTAAAGATCTTGTAACGCTGCATAACGGACAAATTGGCTTTTCAAACGCTAGCTGAAGAGTGACGATGAAAACGGTTAATCGCTACAAATTGATGGCTTGAATTGTTCGTTGTTGAAACTAGGCTTACAACTGTGGTGGATGGGGTTTGTTTGTTTGTGCTGACGCTTCTAACACGTTACATTTTTCTTGAAACCTCAAAGGTTAAAAATGTTGGACAGCGTTTGTGGTGATTTCTGAGTTTCCCAAACAATTGTATTAACTTCTGGTAACGATATAATTAGCAGAGTGTCCCATTTGATCACAGTTGACCAAGAGACTTTAGGCCCGTAAATGTTTGTAATGTGTCTAGCAAGACGCTGAGGTTTAAGTACCAGATCCTTTCCAGTTTTTTGATCTCAAAAGTGCAGAGACATATTGTTAACTAACTCTTTTGTTGTAAAATCTATTTTGTAAAGGTCCAAGTGTTGTATTACTGCCTGTCACGCTCTAGGAGTCGAAAGACGCTAAGGGCAGGTCCCTGTCAGTGAGTTTTAAATAATAAAATTTTTGAAGGAGGAAAGACTGGTTGTTTTCTAAACTGATTGAAAAGTTCGAGAATTGAAGCATCTTCATATTTCCCACTGAAGGTGCCTATCGAACGGTGGGAAGTTTTACTTGAGTTTATGTTTGAGTATCTGTGTGATTCGATGGATGAGTTTTCTAGTGATGGTGTAGGAGCGGATCAGAAGGTTTCTGCTGTTTTACACTTTAGATCAAAGTACATGTTGCCTCTGCCCTCATTGTAATTTTGGTGTCAATGATTCTATCCGCTTGAACTAATCAAACTCCGACATTAAATTTCCTTTAACCTATTTATTAAATTATAATGGATTTTTAAAGTATTTTGTCACGTCAATAGATGTAGTTTGAGGTAAAATTACAGAAGAGGCTGACTTTTGAATGTTTAGTCTACTTTTAAATAATAAATCTTCAAACTGTTGTAATGACATGGTGACTAATTAAATATACATTTATGAAATATATATGAAATGTAAAATGTTGAAAAGTAAGTCAATGAAAATGTTCAACAGTCGAATAATGTTAATTGTGATGAACTATGACAGTTTTACCCAATTGTTGAATCCAAATGGTGAAGTATCCAAACAATTGAAACACTAACACAACATGTTACGAGATCCGCTCAGTAGACTATGCCAGCTGGTGCCGATGTAATGGAAGTTGCGGAAACCATTAAAACTGAATTTGAAGTTAATTTGAAGTTTATTGCAATTTGAAATAGTGGACTGTATAAAATGATGAATGTTGACTGATTGAACTTAACTAAATCTTCATAATACCTTATTGAAACCTTCAAGTTAATGAACTAAATGAAATACTGGGTGACAAAGACTTGGCTCCCCGAGACTCCAACTGTTTGAAAATTGGTGAACTACTGGCTGTCCAAGGGCCAGAGGTGTCGCGATGCCACCGCCAAGGGCTAGGGGTGTTGTAAAGGCGGTACCGTAGAGGTCCCAACTTTAAATTTCCACTTTAAGCCCATTTTAAATAAGGAATTCTATGTCACCTGTCCTTGACTTGACTCTAACCAATTTTATAGCGTAGAAAGCACTAAAGTTAATGACACTGTAGATGAGTAAACTTATATACATTTCAGTCAAACATAAGGTAAACTGGTAGAATTACTGCCATACTTACAACATTATTCATAACGCCACTGATAATGGCTAACATAGTGTTGTTGTAACAGTTTTAGAAGCTAATAAGTGTTCTTATTTTAACTTTTTCATAACTTTCATATACTTCAAATATCAGGTCCTAATCAAAACCATTTTGATCAATACGTAATGGAAATAAGCACTATAACTATAAGAATGCTTGTTGAAATAAACTAAAGCCACATAAGCCTTAAGCCTTTTAACCTGCCTGGCATGGCTTTTGCTACTGGTTTATTTTTCACACAGTAATTTACACTAATAGTTGTATTTGTTTAAATAATGGCAAGTCACTCTATGTTAGCTGTAATTATCTTTACCTGTCTTTCAAAACATGTTTTAACCTCAACTCTAGACTGATGCTTTGTAGATAATCTTGCTTCAATCTCACACTTAAGGTCTCCCAAGTGAAACAATGTTGCTTTTGGCAGCAACTAACATGTTTAGGATGAACTTTCAACAGATAGTTAAACATTAATTTCCATCAAAAAAATTAGAACTTCTTTCTTTAACCCGCTAGCTGTCATTTTGAATCAACAAAAAACACTTTAGTTTGAAATCAAAAGAATCGAAGCTTGACCTATTTTACAAGCATACTGGTTTTATGAGATTTTTACAAGATAACAAAAACCAGTAGGAACTTTATGAAGAATTTGAGTTCAACTTGACATTCTTGTCTAGGTTCTAAGGTTATTGTAAAGTTCTGTTACTTGGGTAAGTTTTGAGCATTTGAGGCTATTCCTTTAATCCTAGCATATCAGTTGTGTTTGACAATGACTAAAATTGTATCAAAATTAATAATTTTTTTTTGTTTAACTTTTGACTAAAACAGGAAGTATAAAAGTATTGAATATCTTATAAACTTAATGTTCATCAAACAACCTATTTTAAAAAGACAATAAGTGTGTACAAGAGGATGTAGAGGATGTACAAAAGCTGGATAGAGGATGTACAAACATGTTTTTGTGTAAAATTAAAATATTTACATTTCAAATACTTATATATCCAGGCCAAAAGCCTGAGTCTAATGTGTCCCAACCATGAGACTTACCCGCTACCTTTTATGTCTTCTTAACTTGTAACTGTTACCAGTAGGCTATAACTTTATTTTGATAGTATAGCAAAATACTATGTAAGGCTCATAAAAGTAAAACCAATAACTCATAACACGAAATTACATTGGGTTTTCTGTAACTTGTAACTGTAATCAGTTTGAGATTTTTGAAGGGTAACTGTAACTTTGTAATCAGTACTGTCTGAAAGTAACTTCCAAGTCTAGTATCAACCAGTATCATAAATAGGCAGAATACTAAGTAAATATTAGTGAATATTCTACAATAAACATTGCATGCACAGGTTCAAGTAATTAATGGGCGAGAGAAGAGAGAAAGCATGCGAGTAGTGTGTTAGTTGTTGATACTGACTTGATTACGCACCATGACGAGTCGTCTCATGGGCAGCTCCTGGTCCTTGTTTGTGGGTGAGTTGCTGAGCACATACTCTACCATCTTCACACCGAGGCCACTGGTTTCCGAGGATCGTGGAGAAAGGATGTTGCCAGCCTCGCTGCCAGGGAAGCTGCCAGAGCGTCGAGCCACCATCGTTATCGGTTGTGATACTGCATGCTCTGCAACATTAACACCTGCTACACTTTAATACACAGTTTTAAAACACAATGTAGCCTACAAGAAATGTGTAAGTGTTGTCAGATCATACCTGGAACTTTTCCGGCCACTTCAGGAGAACAACTTCTCTGACTTTATGTGTGGAGCAGTTGAAAAACTCCATCCGTTGTCAACGGCCTACCTTAGTTTGCAATTTGTATCATGGTAAACACTTAACCTAAAATCTTTAACTATGATATTTGGTATGCTGAATATCAATCAAATGATTGACAACCGTAATTTTAAATATTATCACAGATATTTCCATTGCATCTGGTAACTAAGCTTATTAATGATGAGTTTTATTCAAACATAAATTAGTTTCTATTTATGAAATCCATCTCTTTAAACCGATCTTATTTAAACATGTCATAGGACATACACTCTACCAGACAACATGAGGAAAACGGAACGTCTGGGATTTACCCATCACAACCGACCCTTTGAAGGACTTGACCTATCCAATGAAGGGATTCTTTAAATGGACATTATACAGTCTACTTTAAACTGACCTTCCCACCAACTTTGTTCATAAGTGATGCTATTCAAACTTATATAACACTTAACCAGCAACTTGTACCACTTCTAAAACAGAACATACAACTTGCAGAGACACGCCTATTCCGCCTGACCGCTTGGATCTAGGATTATCATCCGCAGGTCTCAATTTAGGTGAGGAAACAGTGTCAAACTACCCGAATGCACGCACGCACACTAGCCAGTAAAATACTAACAGAGAGATATTGAAATACCACTCAACACTGTTCAATAGTCAAGTGTTACACATAAACTAAAATCAGTTTTACTATAACACAGCTTGCATATATCATTACATACAGTAGATAATGCGTTTACATCATTAGTATGTCAACTTGGTGACAGTTTGAGGGTGGCCATAGCCTCATAGCTCAGTGGTGTAGTGCGTGCTTCACACCAAATCAGCTCGGGTTCAACTCCCGTCCCGATGTTGCAGTAGCAACTTTTCCTTGCAGTTCAGAAGTCTCATTAAGTTGTTGGTTCATTCCATTGGTCGTTATTAATTAATTATCCATTGATCACTATTAATTTATCCCTCAATATGGGGGTATCGGCTCTAATTTGTAAAAAGACAACACTTCGTCATCCAAGAAAACACTCACCATTAATCACATATTTACCTTAATATACCCTCTATGAAAGGTGGGTGTCTCAAATTAAAATATATAAGTATGATACAGCTTCTTCTTTTGCACAATGCAGTACTTTAACCTTAGCCCAAGAGGTGCATTAGTTATTAAAGCAACTGATTTGACATGTGCATGGGTAACAATGGAATCAAATAGTAACAACACTCATTGTAGTAGCACAATGACTTCAAGGTTATGTTTGTTTGTATACAAATCAGATAACTGCCGCAATTTGGCTTCCAACTAACTATGTAGTTACTACAAACTCATGATGAAGATAACAAAAATGCACTTAAAATGCCAATTACTTTGGAATTACTGTCATCTAATCTAGTGTTAACATTAGAAATACCATTTACTACACATTATTTTTCTTCTTTTTATATAAAATTTGTAGATTGTAAGCATAATAGAAACTCAATACTTCTACTACCTGTTAATCAAAGAAGTGTCAAACTACTCAAATGTCAAACTGTCCAGTATAGATACTGAGAGGAATTGAAATACCTCTTAACACTGTTTATTCAATGAATAAAGTGTTACACAGTAAGAAAGAATCGGTTTTAACATATAACATAGCTTACTTATTATATCATTACTACAGAATACAACATTTTTATATCATTCTTTGTCTATTCTGTTTTTGTTATTATCATGTCCCTAAGAAGAGTGAGGAGTGTATGTTAATACTGTGTGTTAAACTATCGAGTTCATACTGTACATTAAAAATATGAACTACAATCCTAGTCTCATAGCTAAAAAACAAAATAAATTTTGGAGGGGACTACTTTTCTGAACAGGTAATTCAAATCTAACTGAAACATCTAAAGTTAAGAGGATTGAGAGTGATAAATAAATATTTTTACTAGAAGTAGATAAACAGTAATGAGGAATTTCTCTTTGGGTAATGAAATACAACTCCATTAGGTTTACATGCAGTTGTTTTTACTACAAATGGCTTGTATTACAAAACCTATTACAAATAGCCCATACTCATTATGTATTTTAAAACAACTTCTGATTTGAAGTTTTTAAAAGTTATAATAATTTTGTTACTTCTACAATTAGGTTAGGTTAGGTCACATAAAAATCTCCAGATATCTTAAAAACTAATTTAGTTGACTTTCAGTAAGGTTTAACTTCTTCAGAGTTTTATCCGATGATGCTTCTCAACCCTGGTAAGTTGACAATTAGAATGAAATAGCTTCCTTTATTAAGAGCCCTACCATCAATTATTATTAGTTTAAAAGGATCAGAAATTTCTGTCTTTGAGTGAAATCACAAGCCAATGACTTAAAGGACTGAAAATAATGATATTGATATATGTATTGACAAGCCTGATTCTAGGTTTAGCTTGCACAAGCCTCTATCTAGGTGAGAGTAAATCGACTCTAGTGAAGGGCAGATTTTAGTGGTGTAACTTTAACCGTGTTCAAATATTTAAAATTGTTAGCTCCTTTAGATAGATTTAAGGTAATTGTATTTTCATTACTGAAAGACTGGGAGCTAGCTGCTAGCCTATGTAAGGCACATGTGGCGAACTGGGGAGTCCGGAAGGTGTTGAGGGGGTCTGAAACACTTGTAGCCCATGTGTGTACACAAACTCTATCACACAGTCACGATACACGCTAGCTAGCGCTGGTCCATCCCGCATAGTTGCACTTTGCACCCTCTAGACAAAGCGCAAGGACTACATCTTGGGGGGCTGGAGCTTGGGGCGTTGGAATATCAATGAAAAATTGTGTTGTTAATCTAGTATTTATTAAAAATGTGATCCCATAATATGTTCAATTCACTCTTAACAACATCTATTTCGTTTCAAATCTAAACTCCACTCGATTCCTACCTAATCTTTTAAACTAACAACCACGAACTAGTATTTAAGAAATAACAATACAAGGCTCACATAATAATGTGAGTGTTGAAACTGTGATGATGAACGTAACGTATGTATGTTTACATTTCAGGTAGCGCAATGGCAATGGCATGCATGTGTTGTGTCGAGAGGTTATTGTTATAATTAGCTACGCAGTGCCCTGTGCCGGGTGTGGGAGAAGTAGGGAATGTGGCGGTGAGAGCGGTGTGAGGTTGGCAGCACAGCGTCTGTGTCGAGTGGTGGGGGGAGCACATTGACACGGCTCAAGGACAGCGGCACAAGCAGCCGTGAGCCGTGCCGGTGCCTGCTCTATACTCTACTCTTCGTCATACTCTCAATACACGTTACATGACTGAAACGATCTTTTCAATTGTGAAGTCGGTCATCCTATTAAACAACTAATAGTGTTATTCAGGGCTGGTTCGATATGAGTGCGGTACACACGATCTTAGTAAAGGAAAATGGAGAACAACCACTGCAGTTTTAACAGAATCTTTTAGGATACCATACTCCTATTAAGTTCAATTTAAAATTAATGTAAGCAGATAAAACTGAAGATGAAATGTAACAGACAATGTTTGCCTCTTCCATCCTGTACTCTGACCCAGTGTGGAACAAGCAACAACCTCGGACTAAAGTGATACTATTACTTTCAATAACCACTGCGTACACTTTAAAAACCGTATACATTGAAAAACAAATCAAGTGCAGTTCATGAGTCGACTTGATTAGTGGCATGTTGAGAATTTGAACTGTTTAACTGACTAGGACATCAAATAAGGCCCAGGATCCTGTTTAAGACCCAGGAGAAAATACGTCATCTATCGTTTAAAATACCCAAAAGTAGAGTTTGACTGTAAACCAGCTGTGGATAAAGAAATGTGAAATACTTACATGATCATTTTTTTAGTTCTACAGATTCAAAGTTTCTGGGCGAAGGTTGAACCCCGAATTGGGGTTTGAATTTCAGTACCGTATACGACTTTGTAAGCATCGAGCCTGACTTGCGACACATACTAGTAAGCCCGTGCTGATGGCATTGGTGCCTACCGGTCCAGAAATACCTCTAGATGGGCGTGACTCCGTGACGGAGTGTAGTAAAGCGTTGAAACTGTCTATAAGCTATTCCCTGTGGAGCCATTGGTATCGACTGGGCCGGGCACTGCACGCGACTCTTGCATCCACAACACGTGACCTAGCTTCACTCTTCACAGCATTGCAACCACGACAACAACGCAACTCAGAAACCAATAGTCATGTATCTTGGTCTTAGCTTTTTTTAGGCCGTTTTCCTCCTGCTTTCAGCGTACTAAATTTCTAACCAATTAGAAACACACAAGATAAAAGCCGGCGCTCACCTAGCAACACCACCACGCCGCGCCGAAGAGACTGCGACCGCGCCGCGCCGAAGCAACTGCGATCGAGATTATGGCACACATGAGTTTATAGCATACAGCTGGGAGACCCCATAATCAACAGACCGGCACAAGAAGCAGTAGTGGGAAAATTCGAATGCATGAGGATTGGAGTTAATGTAATATTGTATGTCTGAATGAGATTTCGATGGAGAGTGAATGTAAAATTTTAGCGAAATTAACTTAACAATTGACGATTGCAATAACATGTATTTGCTCCTGCGCAATAAATGATTTATTAATTTATTTATCGCGCCGCGCCGAATCAACTGCGACCACGCCGCGCCGAAGCAACTGCGACCACGCCGCGCCGAAGCAACTGCGACCACGCCGCGCCGAAGCAACTGCGACCACGCCGCGCCGAAGCAGCTGCGACCACGCCGCGCCGAAGCAACTGCGACCACGCCGCATGAGCTACTCCAATCCGGCAGAGGGAATTCGAGTTGCCAGGTGAGCGCCGATCTTAAGTCCACATTTTACACGCCTATTTCAAGTAAAGAAAAGGAGTAAACCTCACCGTGACTGATTCAAGCCAATCAACTGCGCGGTTCCCTGGTTCCCTTGATCTAGACAACCCGAGCTATGTAAAGAAGGTTATAAATACTGGTTTTGAGTTTTTACTGTCTCAGACAAGTATGTTACGTTACGTAGCTTCAGTTTTAACAAAGTACGGCGATAAATGCTAAACCTTGCTCTCGCGTACCCTTGCAGCTGAAATCCACTACATTCCACAGACCTCACTCTCTCTCTCTTTCTCTCTCAACGACTGCTGACTGCTGAGTAGAGGAGAGTGCCGGAAGTGGTTAGCTGTGCCTCAGCAGCTCCAGCAGTTCAGTTCAACCCACGCCAAGTGTTCAGCAGCAACAAGCAAGCACGCGTGCAAGTTGCACAGTTACCAACCCCACACGTGTATAGCAATATGGATTCAAGACACGGAAACGAATGCTGACATACAAATAAAGCAAACAAATCCCTCATATACAGAGTGTCGGTGAACTCTCTGGACATACTTTGTGACATGTTCCTTGGGTCAAAACAATAATATTTTACCATATAAACAGCGGTCTCCGCTCGTTGACCGTCCGTCTGTGTAGATGTGTTTTTTACTAAAATAATTTTAAATTGAAAACTCCTGCACCAACTTTTACCAAACTTTGGTACGGGAATGACGGTGGGAAAGAGAGGAAGGGAGGAGGAGAGAGGCGCCGCGGCGCCTGGGCAGTGCGACGCGCGGCGGTTGTCATGGCAACTCCCCAGCAAGTCCGTCTGCAGGATCCAAGCGCGTCCAACCCATTCACGAAGCTGTTCTTACTCAAGCTGCCACAGTAGAACTTGCAATAACATCACACAGATAATGTCATGTTTGTTATACTGCAGTAAAAGAAAATATAAGTTAAAAGTCCACCTCGGTACTGCCGCGACGACGCGACATAAGGGTCGGCAAGAAGCCTAAATTCACCCCGTCACTTGAGCTAAAAAGCGAAATTTGATTAATTACACTTAATATAAACCCAATGAAATTGTATATACGCATATAGAAACCTTTTCTCATAATCGTACCTACCAAGCTTACATACTCGAACAATCTAGAGTAAAAAACATGGCGAAATGAACTTTTTATAAGTTTATTAGTAGAAACAGTACAGCAGTTAGTTATCTCGGAACGGACAGTAGTGCACGTGCACCACGTGACTGAGAGGGTTGTGTGTGTGCTGCTGGCTGCGACACAACTGTCAGACTCAGGCACAGACACAGGGATGCAATGCAACAGAGTGGAGAGAGCTGAGACTGAGAGGGTTGTGTGTGTGCTGCCGGCTGCGACACAACTGTCAGACACAGACATGCAATGCAACAGAGTGTGAGACTGAGAGGGTTGTGTGTGTGCTGCCGGCTGCGACACAACTGTCAGACACAGACAGGGATGCAATGCAACAGAGTGGAGAGAGCTGAGACTGAGAGGGTTGTGTGTGTGCTGCCGGCTGCGACACAACTGTCAGACACAGACACAGGGATGCAATGCAACAGAGTGGAGAGAGCTGAGACTGAGAGTGGCCAAGGGAGAGCAGCTGTGTGGGAGTGGAGTGCAGCTTTCCTGCTTTCTATCTACAGACTGCAGCCCGGCCTCTTACAATTATCTGACCTCGGTAAATGCTAGTTAACCAAACAGTCTCTGTCATAGATCTGTACAGGCTGATCCATTTAAGTAAAATGCCAGACTTGGGGAAATGGTTCTAAAGGGAAACACAAAATCAAGAACATTGTTTAAATAAAACTCTCTTTCATTCCTGCTATCCCACATTTCGTGGTTTTCGCTAATTTTTTTTGTTCTCCCACACCTTTAATTCATCTTTCATGAAACACTATTAGCAATAATAATAGGCAACTATTGTACACTAAAAAATCGCCAGTATGGTCAAATGTACGGTTTGCAAGTAACAACAGTTTTTTGGTATTTTGAGAAACTTTCCCTTAAACGGGAATACGACGGCAATTTTCAAATAACGTTCAACAATAATTTATTTTGGGATGTTCTATTGGCACAATTTATCAACACAAAACTCATCACGTTAGAACGTAGACAGCAGCAAATGTGCTAGAAACAGAAACTCACAAACACACACAGCGAAAACCCAATCTAAATTTTTAAAAGTAGCTTATATTTCACCAATTACCTTAAATTAATCATAACCTAACGCAATAGCAACCCTTTTCAACAAACAATAATCATTGTGTTTATTTAAACACTGATATTCAAGAGTTGCGTTTTATTAGTTGACTAGCTGCGAGTACCCGCGCTTCGCCTCGGGGGTTTCTTAACATAATTGTGTGTATATTTTAATAAAACTGCAAATTTTGAAGTAAACAGAAAGAGTTTCCTATATATCCTTAGAAAACCCATTTAGTTTGCCTGTTAGTTCACCATCTTCTCCTTATTAGTGTTGGCTACCTTGTAAGAGTCATAGTTACTTCGGCCGTTTTTAGAGCCCGCTTTGGTATTTTGAGGATGTTATATGGACATCAAATGTAGCTAAAGACACACTGCGTGATTAGCTTAGCCCTTGAACAAACTTTCACCGCCACGTTTCAGTCGATTTTGACTTATAAGCGGTCCAAAATTCCTAAAAACATTTTCAGAGTCCACTTTGGTCTCTTGCCATTTATTTTGTGGATGTTGTGTGGACATTAAATATAGCTAAAGACACACTGAGCAATGGGCTAAACCCTTAAACGAAGTTTAACCGCCATCGCTTCAGCCGACATTGAGTTATAAGCATTCGCCTTAAAAACGTTACAGACAGACAAGGCTTTTTTTGACGCCTGTTTCGGTCTTTGCAAAGTATATAAACACCAAATAACCAAAAACGATGGATTAATTGCAATGTACAGGCAAAAGTCTTATTTTATTTACATAGATTGTACTTTTAGACAATCATATGCCCATGAATTGCTTATCCGGCATATGTCTAAGGGTAATATCAGTTAAAATTACTTCCTACATCTGTGCTAAAAATAATATGTTTAGTTTCAGGTATGTTAAAAGGACAAAACGCTATTCAAACTTCTAAAATGTTCCATAAGAAGACTACGGTATTTAAAATTCTTGATCCTATATTTCCATATTTACTTTGTAATATTGAAAGCATGTTTAAAATTAATCATTTAAATTTTAAATGCTGTTATTAAAACCGTTTTGCTAAACTAACTTTTATTTTAAATACAACTTTTGGGTCGACCGCAATCAAAAACAGAGTTAAATGCATTCTGGTTGACCCAGAATGTTTATAACAATTTATCATGACAAACCACATGAGTTAGAAATCCAAAATAACTAATTTGGTTTAGTTGAAAATGGAAAACTACATGGCTATAGTATAACACTCTTATTTGGTTTGCACGCTGTAAAGCATGAATCGTAAATCATATGGTCAACAAACACAGTCGGTCAGACGTACTGACGCGCCGAGGAGAGGTGTAACCCGTAGAAGTGCCGAGTTTATTTCCAGTGGTATTTGCGTGATTGAGGAACAGACCACACATCACCATCTCATTTTTATATACAGTATATATAAGTATACATTTATTACTAAATTAATTTGGAGGCAAAAATATTTGGACCTAACCGGGATATGAACCCGGGTCTCCCGCTTAGATATACGAGAACTTCAAACTGTCTAGTAATGAAATTGTTTTATTTGTCACACTTTTCAAATGCTCAGTGATAATTATCATCAGATTCTAACAAGTCTGATTGTATTGTTTCTGCTACCTAGTCTCTGAAAATAAAAGCCACTATGCATTTTGAAAGGCCTCAGAAATAAAACAATTCCACTATTAAACCGTTGTCATATTTCTAGTTTAATGTAAACAAATAAATGTTGCAATTTGATTCAGTAGGTGTGAAGCTGAAACCCGTTTACTGCTTTGTTGCACAATTCGTTCTATTTAGCGATAGAAATCCTATGGAAATCCGCTAATAAATGAACGATACGTCATGCGCACCTTCGGATCTGTGGTTATAGACCATAGTTAAAATCTATCACACAAGTCACCACGAAGGACGGTGTGGCCACAGCTTCAGGTGGATGTTGAAAGGTTTTGTTTAAAGTAATAAAGAATACTGGGCGTGGCTGTATAGGGGAGATTACGAGTATATTGTTCTCTCCCAATTGATTGTTACGTTGATGAACTAACAAACATTTCAGAGGCGGTAACGTTATATAAAACACGTTCCTACAGAAAACTGTGCAAAATCGAGAACTTTTCCAGACATTTCATTCTCCAAAAACCAGAAGTCAGAACAATATCAAAGCGGCAATGGAGAGAGTCGTGCAGGCCAGCTTTCAAAAATTTGAAACTGTTGACATTACCCTGCCTCTACATTTTGGAAACCTGCCTTTTTTCAGACAAAAATTCGACCCCGTAAGAGGGGGTGATATCCACTCTTACGATACCAAGGGCAGGGAGAACTACCGAACTGGGCGACACAGGACGTTTGCCTTCAAAGGCAGGAGTTCAACTAGTCAACATACTACCAAATACGATTAAAAGTGCACCTATGCCGAAGGCATTCAAAACTCGCTTGAAAAAGATTTTGGTCGCAGAAGCATTCTATAATATAAACGAGTTTATGGCACACGACTGGGGCTCCGCGTAAACAGACCACGAACCAAGGGGCTAGAGTGGAACAAATTCAAATGAATGAGAATTGGGTGAATGCAAATACTGTATGTTTGAATGGGATTCGATGTGTATGAATGCAAAATTTTAGATATTTAATACAAATGACGGTTGCATGACATGTATATGTCTTATGCAATACAAGATTCATTTAATTTATTTACCTACTTGTTCCTTGACAAATTTATCCGCACAAATGAAACTACACGGCTTAATCTTAAAATTGTGTAGCCTACTTACAATAAACCGAGTTTAAATCAAGCTAACATGATTTACTAACTGAATCTGTCGGTTAGTCAGATAAGTAGGCTATAGTTAATGTCGTGGAGTAGCTCTGCAATTGTGAGTTCCGTTTACTAGGGCACAATTAGAGATAAAACATCGGGAAGTCCGTCATTACTTATGAGAGAGCACGTTCATGCATCGTACTTGTATTTAAAAATACAAGATAAGTGTAATTTTAGAGGAAAATAATTTACATTAACTTGTCAAAAACATGATACAATATACAGCGAAAATCACACCATGTAAGGGCATCAAGAATTCAACTGGTTGATGATTATACAGGGTGTCGGTGAACTCTCTGGACATACTTTGTAGACATGTTCCTTGGGTCAAAACAATAATATTTTACCATATAAACAGTGGTCTCCGGCGCTTCGTTGTCCGTCTGTCTGTGTGGATGTGTTTTTTACTAAAATAATTATTATTACAATAAAACTTATGCACTGATTTGTACAAAACCTTGGTCAAAAATTTAAAATGCCATTTTCAAATTAGAAAAAAAATATTATTTGATTTAATTTACAAATTTCAAAATGGCGGCCGTTTAAAATTTTTGAAATTGAATAACTCAAAAACGAGTACTATTACAACAAACTTATACGAACAATTACTTTTAGTGTATTTATTTTCCTTTCCAAAACGGTATACAATTCGAAAATCAATTGGAAAATAACTAAGTTATTGTAATTTATGTGTTACCGGCCTATGTCTGCCATGCGTTCCTCCAGTCAGCTAACGCAACAACAATGGAACTGACTACATTATTTTGATTCAGGAGTTTGTTAAATTCGTTTGGACATCTCTACAACCAATAATTAGTCTTTCCAATTATGCTATCTTTCGAAGATCGTCATTTTGAACAGCTCTTGCAGGAACAAATAAATTACCGGTGGCGCAAAAAGAACGCACGAATTTGAGTCGAGTAGTGGGAGGGGGGGAAGCGGAGTAGAGGGGCGGAAGCTGGTTGTTTTGTAGGTTAGGGCGTCCAGTTTTAGTAGCAATGGCGCAGTGGACCGTGGCGCATCGCGTTTTCGCTGTTTAACATTTCTTTAAAAGTAATGAATCTGTTATTACTGTTCAACGGCTTTTCCGCACAGAGTTCAATGTTCCGAGAAATGATTCGATACCTGATCGAAACACAATACTTCGGTGGGTTGCCTCTTTTCGCACAACTGATTTATGCAAGTCGTCTGGTCGTCCTCGCACGGCGCGAACTCCACAAAATGTCGACCGAGTATCTGTTCTTCAAAGTCGCCGCCCACTGGCGCGCGCTCCAACTCTGAACTTGTCTCGATGCTCGCTGCAGCGCATCCTGAGCAATGATTTAAAATTTCATCCGTACAAAATTATGATCGTACAGAAGATGTATGAACGTTTATTTTCGGCCTATCAGGTATCAAATCATTTCTCGGAACATTGAACTCTGTGCAGAATAGCCGTTGAACAGTAATAACAGTTTCCTTACTTTTAAAGAAATGTTTAAGAGTGAAAACGCGATGCGCCACGGTCCACTGCGCCATTGCTACTAAAACTGGACGTCCTAACCAACAAAATTAAATTACTACTCAAATTCGTTCTTTTTGCGCCACCCAGTACATTTTATGTCATCGGTTTGGGAAGATTAAATGGATAGTTTTAAATGTAAATATTGTTCTATTATTTCAACAAATTAAATTAAACGAACGCGAATTTATTAAAACGTTTATTAGTTGACCTAGTTAACTAAAAGTCTTAGATACAACCTAAAAGATAATTAATGTTGGAGTTCTCCTATGAATATACTGTATCTAGTCTTTAAAAAACCAAACTAACCTTTGGGAAAAAAAAGGTTTTGAAGCAATAGTTTTCTGTAGACACAGTTAGAATAGTCTATTACTATTATTATGTAATTTTGAATAAATAAAACAATATTTACATTTAAAATTGTCCATTTATCTTCCAGAACAAAGGACATAAATTGTAATTTATTTGTTTGTGCAAGAGCTGTTCAAAATGACGACCTTCGACACGGTAGCATAACCGGAAAGACTAATTATTGATTGTAGAGATGTCCAAACGAATTTAACAAACTCCTGAATCAAAATAATGTAGTCAGTTCCATTGTTGTTGCGTTAGCTGACTGGAGGAACGCATGGCAGACATAGGTTGGTAAGACATAAATTACAATAACTTTGTTATTTCCAATTCGATTTTCAAAATTTATACTTTTTTGGAAAGAAAAATAAATACACTAAAGGTAATTTTCTTATAAGTTTGTTGTAAACGTACTCGTTTTTGATTTATTCAACTTTGAAAATTTTAAACGGCCGCCATTTTGAAATTTGTACGTTAAATCAAATAATATTTTTTTCCTAATTTGAAAATGGCATTTTAAATTTTTGACTAAGGTTTTGTAAAAATCAGTGCATTAGTTTTATTGTCACAATTATTTTAGTAAAAAACACATCCACACGGACAGACGGACAACGAAGCGCCGGAGACCACTGTTTATATGGTAAAATATTGTTGTTTTGACCCAAGGAACATGTCTACAAAGTATGTCTAGAGAGTTCACCGACACCCTGTATATATATAATTATATGATGGTTCTATGATATATAGAAATGAATAGAATGTATACAAACATATTCATATAGTTTAATCAAATGATAAAAGGAGGAAATGCCAAGGTTTATATGGGTGGACACTGCAGTGGCTATTGGTGGAGGCGCAAGCACAGGCAAGGCAAGAATGGATAGGTAAAACCGAGACTTTCTCTGCACTGGTTACAAGACCGGAGCACACCGCGCCAGTGCCACCCTACACTCTACACGACAACACTGTATACTGCAGTAGGCCTAATAGATACCTAATAAAGTTCTATATGAGCACCATTTGTTGCCCAGGCCACGCCTAAACGATAATTAGTTTCTTACCAGGTATTCCACAGCATATCAGGCGTAATGGATGCTACAGCTTCAACAATCCTCTCCCTCAGATGATTCTCCCTCACGGATCTTCTCAGAATACACAATGTTTTTACATGTCCCCAAAAGAAAAAATCTAGTGGAGTCAGATCTGGGCTCCTTGGTGGCCTAAGTGGTTTGCTCCTAAGTGTTATTCCTAACTTGATATCCTACAGCGTTTTCCTAACAGGTGGATTGGTAGACGTGGGCCAAATGCATGGACACCAAGGAGCCCAGATCTGACTCCACTAGATTTTTTCTTTTGGGGACATGTAAAAACATTGTGTATTCTGAGAAGATCCGTGACATTGATCATCTGAGGGAGATGATTGTTGAAGCTGTAGCATCCGTTACGCCTGATATGCTGTTGAATACCCGGTAAGAAACTAATTATCGTTTAGGCGTGGCCTGGGCAACAAATGGTGCTCATATAGAACTTTATTAGGTATCAAAAAACTTGAGAAGATTCTCTTTAATAATATATATGTTTAATAACTATTATTTTTACTATACTGTATACTAATAAAGCTTTAAATCGAGGAGTTCTTTTAGAAACACCCGGTATATTGACCCGCTGTAAAAAATAAACAAGTGCCGCATCCTCATGCAAGGCAATAAAATGATGCTCTCTAACCTAGCCTATGTAATTTGTTGAAAGTGCTAGTATAGGACCACTGTCAACATACTATATAAAATTATCATTTATCTTAAATACGATCCATTAAAATGCATTGAATATTACCATAAATTTCAGGGTTTTGTAAGAAAACATAATGTGAAACTATTGAGAGCAGTAAATATCATCAGTCCTCCGCACATATCCTAACCCCGCCTGTAAGATTCAGTTGAACTTCGGTAAGAAAATTCAATAAGTAGTCCCACAAACTGCAGTCCGCGGGTATATTTATCTGCCCAAGCTATAACTTAGGTTAGAATCTCCTTTGTAGGAATACGTCATCGTAATTAGAAGAATTAAGACACATAAGACAGTATCCTATGTAACAAACCAGGCCGTATCGCTAAAGCGCTGCTTGCATGGGTAAATCGAATTTCCTATGCAATTTGCTACTTTAGTGCAGAAGTGATCAAAAGAATCAAACATTTGCATTATCGGTTAAATAGGACCCAATAAGCTATGGCTGACTTTGCCTTAAATCATATTATGATTCATTAAACCATATTGAGGGTGAACCAACCAAGTTGCGCAGATATAGTTAAATCCTCTTATTTAACCATGCTATGGTTGGAATATCGTTATTACGTATCATTTCTCTTGACTAGCAAGATTTGCGGCACGCGTGACTCAAAAACTGAGCCAGACAAGACAACCCTACCATAGCCGATGTTTTTGAAACAAAAGATAACTTGGTTTTCCACCTACCAGAGAGAAATAATCATCATAATACTCCGCTATATCAGTGGTAAACATGTGTTCTTGCTTGGTTGACTAATCCTTAGTAACGTAATTAAGTATTAACATTGGTTATTACCAATCGGCCGTTTTCTTTTTTGTCCCATAAGATCAATGTAATAAACAATGATTTTCTTAAGAAACTTCACGCTTACAATTTGCAAGGGATATTTGTGACTACAGTACTTGATATAAAGAGGACATGATATACGGTGCGCTGGAGATGGGGATAAAGGTCAAACACGATAGGAGAGCCGGAGCAAGGCAGGGCAGGGCGGTGAATCCCTGTGGTGTCCATTTATAAATGAGCGGGATGAGTTCGGCGCGATAAATGAGTTCATTTAGGAGCCGAGAGGCACTGAGGCCTTCCTTCGCCATCCAGTCCCTTCACAACACACACCCGTCACCCCCTGACATCCCCACCCCGTCCACGTTATACAGTACGTCCTCTTTATATTGCAAGGTGATTCGGATAACACGTAAACATGTTTAATTACAAACCCCCATCAAAATTTTTATCCCATGCTAAAATAATACTAGTGGTGCAAATTTGAGGTATCTACGACAACCCAGTACAAAACTAGTCAAAAGTTGGGATTGCCGCCTCTATGTGTAATTTTGAATGACTGCCAGATTCTACAGGGGCGTCGTAGGAAGTTACAAACTGCAATATTCATTGTATCTATCAGTCTTAAAGAATTATAGGCATTGACTTTCTGTAAAAATTGTTCACAACTTTAAGTTACACACAATGGAGTCGAAAGTAGTCAAACATTTCACATAAGAAAATTGCATTGAAAGTCGTAAAAAGTGAAGGTTTAAGGTTTTACTTACGGAAGATCAATCGGTAGGGTCTACAATTCTTATGGTTGTAAAGAGACAACGAAACTAGTGATTTTCAACTACTGTACCTACACAGTATGTCTGAAAAATAACGGAATATTTTATATATACATAATACTAATAATGCCATCTAATAAAACAAAATATAGTATAACAATTTATTCTAATAAATAAGACTGCATTTGTTCAAATCGGTTGACAAATGATATTTTTATTGCAGTCAAATCATCTGCGGCTTTTGTTCACTCGTCACTAAAGAGTTTTCGAAGTTCCCAGAACTTTCACGGAAACATTTGAGTTGATGAAATATGTCTATCGGGTAGATTATAATAGAACACGATTTTTTGAGTGGTGTAAATGTTTCAAAGATGGCCGTAAACATTTAGAAGACGACTCAAGGCATGGTCGGCCAAAAATTCAAACCATTGAGAGTTGGCGTATATGATTTTTATTTGACCAACTTTGCTTTGGGTCGTGTTCTAAATTTTTACGGCCATCCATGAAACGTTTATACTACCAAAGAAAACGTGGTCTATACAAAACCTACACTAATTATAGACAGTTTTCACCAACACAAATATTTTCGTGAAAGTTCTACCAAGTTTGAAAACCCCAACATTAGCTCTTTCCTCCATTTCGTTTTTGTGACGAGTAAACGAAAAGCGCAGACTATTGGAACACAGTAACTACATCATGGTCAAGCGATATTTAAGAAATTTAGTCATATTTATAAGAGGAAATACACCGCTGTAAACTATATGCTGTTTTATTAGATATAGAATTATTGTTTTGTCTATATAAACAAGTGCCGTCACTTTTCAGACATACTCTACTACTTACGACACCCGTGTAGGATATGCGACCATTCAACTAGGGGCTGTACTCGTAACCTTGACTAACCGCCTCAGTGTCCTTCCCAGAGCAACCATTACTAGTACAATTTTGAATTACCAAAACAAATAATTTAATGTCGGTATCGGAATCGAGATTAGAAAAAGTCAGGAATCGACTCATTACTATTAGCAAGCATGTAAGAAAATAACAAATACTATCTTTAACAAAAATTAAATTATCATCTTTCTAAAAAAAATTTTAAACATAAAATAGTTAACCGAATCGCGTTAGAGAGAAAGACATTCCTTTGCACGCCATATTACTATTCGAAAAAAAAACTTATCTTTGAATGATTTGTCATAGGCCTATTTGTATTTAAAAAACTAATTTCCAAAATTTGTTGACAACCTGATTAATGTTTACTTAAACCTGATAGTGATAAAAATGACTCAACACCGCTCCCTGCTAAGAACCCTTGATGATTACCTGGAAAGTCCAACAACGTAAGCCTATATATAGTCAAGAGACACGAACATGATAACAAATCAACAGTAGAAGACAAACAGGCAGCAGCACTCAATAAATGTAGCCGGGGATCAGGAAATGGAAGAAGGTTGTGATAAGCAAAGCAAGAGTTTGAAATAAATCAGCCAGCTGTGTTGTGAGCTGTGTGACGACCGCACTGCCGCTGTTGTGTCTGGCCCTTGTCCAACACTGTAGCCAGCCACAAGCCACTAGCCAGTGACTACGTATTTCTTAAAATGTGAGTAGTCAACTGATATCAATCCAGAGTGGGATTAATGAACTATCACAGACAAGAGAAACTCTATACAGACATACAATTCTTAGTTATAAACAAAGCGCTCGTTCAATTCATCACGGAGCGAGGTTGCCGTATCGTGCGCCTTACTGATTACACTCTCCCCCTCGTCCCCACCAATAAGCACTCGACATGATATGACAAGGATGGCTTTAACAATCAAAGTTCAAAACAAATTACCCTATCCCATTAATTAAATGGAGTAAATCTTTTCTGTAATCTATTTTTTTTTACTCGTCAGGGGAAAAGGAACCAAAAACAAAACAACTGATAAACTATAAAATGAGATAGCCAACAAAAGCTGAACAGTCACTTGCAAATAATCAACAAATTACAGTAATTGTGAAAATAACTCAGCATTACGGGATTTCAATAAAATTTACTGTAGATTACCCCGAAGGCAGTAAGTGAAGTATTATTATATTTCATTGAAACAACGTAGCTGTTTAAATTAAAACAAAAATTAAAATAAGAGCTTAAAACTAGCCTATAGATACAACTTTTACACAAACAGTTTAAAACAAGTCTGCAAAGCACTATAATTTATCGAAATTATTTTAATTTTAGATTAGAAATGTACTTCGTTTTTACCAACGAGTTTATGACTTCAGTTATGTTATTAACTTCCTGTTGAAGCCGGTAGAATTCTGACTATACAATAAGCTTCCTGACAACATATAAAGTGATTTTTCAAACCAATGAACCAGTTGAAAAAGGCATTGCCTAAATATACTGAGCATTTTTAAAGTGTTTTGTTTTTATATATAAATAAAATAAGACTTTTGTCTGTACATTGCACTGAATCCATCGGGTTTTGGTTATTTGGTGTTTATATACTTTGCAAAGACCAAAACTGGCGTCAAAAATTCCTGTCCGTCTGTAACATTTTTAAGGCATCTTGGACCAATTATAACTCAAGATCGGCTGTAGCTAAGGCGGTGAAACTTCGTTTAAGGGTTAAGCCCATTACGCAGTGTGTCTTTAGCTATATTTTGTATCCATACTACATCCACAAAATAAATAGCGAGTGACCAAAGGGGTTTACCTCATAACCCAATGTGTCTTTCGTTGTATTTTATATCCATACAACATCCACACACAAAATGGCGAGAGACTTAAGTAGATACTGAACACGTTAAAGCATATTGGAACCAGGACCAAATATACCAAATATATTTGGTCCTGATTGGAACGCTTATATAACTCAAAATAGGCTGAAGCTATGGCAGTGAAACTTAGTTTAAGAGTTCATCCCGTTACGCAGTGTGTCTTTAGCTATCCAAAAAGTAAATTGCAAGTAGCAAATTGCAGTTTTTAATATGACTTCTTTGTTTGCCGACCTTCCGTGGTCAAGCTGAATAGTTAAGTATTTTGTTTACGTGTACTAACGGTTGGCGTAAGTAGGAAATTTTAAGCCCGCTTTCAAAATGAAGGAACAGGTGTAAGGATCGGTAGTTTGATGCCAGTACCCGAGCAACAGCCTTTGAGCGAAAAGACTTTAAAGTCATGAGACTATAAAATTTGATTCGTTGCGAAGCACGGGTACACACACAGCTAGTCTGGCACGTGAAATGGTTTATAAAATTGTAGTAACATGGACAGCCAAGTGTTGATGTTTTAACTTTTAGGAATAATCTAGAACGTTGGTGATAAGATATAACAGTGTGGACAATGTACAGTGCAAACTAAGTGGCGTGACGTTAAGGTACGAGTCGGGCCCAAGGCTGCCATCAAACCAAGATTACGTCTGACTCGACAACTGGGTTAACAACGACATTAACACATTTCTGTTTTACTGTAACGTCTTCAAACCTACAGTACAGTGTACACTAACCAATCAGGCGCCGACAAATGAAAAAACCGACAACTTCTGTGTATATTAAAATATCACTGGCTCATGTATGCAACCTGTGAATGAGCTAACAACAATTTCAAATTATTGGGTGACGGGGAACGCTCTTGTCTAAATAAAAGTGGTTTGTTTTACTTCTCAGGTTTTAAAAGAGCAGCATTATATTACTCAGGGTAAGCCGAATACATAGAACATATTATATTTCATCACTAGGTCCCAGGCTGAGCATTTCGATATGAGCCAACAGTTAGTTAACGTTAGAGGAGCAGCAGAAGACGTTAAATGAGCTAGGATCAAAACGACTTTTTTAGGGACGAGTACTTTTTGCCCAGAGCACGGAGTATTAATCAAAATATAAACTAACTTTGTTATAGACTTTAACCCAGAGTGATGACACATTAAAAGGTAAAAGACTTTAAAGATAACCACTTAAAACTGTTTTAGTTTAAACTTAAAAACAATAAATATTATACAACTTTTCGATAGAACTATGCTGATAATTTTCAGTTGTATACAACTAAAAATAATTTAAATTTATGTATGAATAATTAAATGGAAAAATATGATAAACAAATTATTTCAGGCAAATGGTTAAAAATTGAAACACTACTGTGTGGTACATAACTAAATTCATTTGGCTTATCTACATAAAGAAGCTATTCATTTATATATTAAAGATAAGGTTGTCGTTCGACTTAAATAGAACACAAGAAAATTATATATAGTTAAATTATATATACAGGGTCTCCAGGAATTAGGGGATCAAACTTCACCAGGTGACTTGTCAGGTCATAATAAACGAAAAATGTCCTATAACACATAGACCTATCTCGCTTAGTTTTCCGTCTGTCGTCTGCGTTTTCACTAAATAATAAAAATATTTAAAAAATAAATTTGACTAACTTTCATTTCCGGTCGAAAAATGGCAGCCATATGAAATGCTCTAAGCTTAATAACTCAGAACCCTTAACTGTATGATAAATACAGAAGAACAACAATACGTGGCAAATGTGTTTATACACATTTTAAGACCAAGTTGGTTGTGCTGCAATAAGTAATTACGGAGATATGATATTAAAGTTTTCCTGAACACACTCCTCTATTTACATTCGTGAAACATATATAAAATTAATAAAGGTGTAGGCCTACTGACCAAGTCTGTTGTGCTGTGATAAGTGAAAACTGAATAATTAAGTTTTCCTGAGCACAAACCTTTATTTACATATGTTTCTCACATATTAACGTAGTGGCTTCTATACTTGGGGTTTATCAAAGTCAAGTAGGTGTTGCGACTAAATTTATGTTCAGCCACAGTAGATTTTAGAAATGTGGTGTAATATTTGTACAGTTTTCTTCTTGACATTATCTTTTACACAACTAAAGATAGCATGGACTAATCGAAACGGTTGTTGAGTTTTAAATCCTGTTGTCCGTGTAATTTAATTTTAAATTTTGATGTATTTTTTTGTGCTCTTATTATTTTGAATAGTTTAAAATGTATAACACGTTTTACAATTAATACAGTAGTCAAGTTGTGTGATGTTTACTTGAGAAAGATCTGTTACTCTGTGGTTGTTTCGCTAGTTCATCTGATCACCAGTCAGTCTCAAGTATCGATGTTGCGTCAGTTATTTCTCATATAGCAAGCGAACCTAGTTCATAGATTGATGAACTCTTTTTTATAACAATACAATCGCGCCGTGAACAGATTTAAATGTCCCAAGTAAAGGGAATAAGGCCTGAAGGTTTAACACTTTCACAGGATCGCGTGCCTACTAGGCCTAGTAGTGCCAGAGTTCACTCGCACTCAGTACACCTACTATGCGTAGTATTCACTACATACTGATACGAGATATGCATCTTTTAGGTACAACAGTGTAACAAATTATATCATTTTACAATTACGTAGTTTGTTAGTAACTCGCCAGGGACAGGTTACTTTTTTTAACCTTGAAACTTAAAATGGCTAATAAATACGTGTTCAGCGTCATGAGGTTCAAACAGGTAAAATGACTTAACTGGAATTATTATTATTTATAACGATTTACACACCGACAGTCAGTAAGTGACAAAGACAGGCTACATAAGAAACAATCGATAAAGACACTTACCAGAGGTACTCCACGTCGGGTCCCGCCACATTTGGTGGTCGTTAAGGCTCAATATTCCCTTAGGTTCGTCTTTTGGTTCGTCAACACCCCACAATTTTTTTGCTGCAGGGGCGATCTGAAACCGAACAGTACCATTGTTTTCAATTAATAAGCTATCGCAAATATTATTAGAAGATATTAATCATTAATAAAGCTATAACAAACATAAAGCTATAACAAACATAAACCTTCACGTAAAATACACACTTTAATTGTCATCGAGTGGTAGTTTGTATTAAACAAAATTAGTTAGTTTTTTTGGCAGTTTTTTAAAGATGGGTATTTTTACTGGTAGGCGGGCTCGGAACATTTCAGAGGCCAATATAAATAATTGGTGAATATAAATAGGCTATGCAAAATTTAGAACCCAGGAGATTTAAATTATTAGTTGTAAATGCGTCGTTATAGATAAAATTATGCAACAAGTTGTTATCATTTAAAACGGAAGAGTGGTAATAAATAATAATACTCTATGTGTAAATACTAAATTTGCACATGTAATAATATGCCTAATCACTACACTTACTATGTTTGTAAACATTTTGTTTTAAAGTGTTACAACTCATTTTTTTGAAATACAAACGTTGGTACACCGTTGTGGACACTGTACTGTTCGCAACTGTTGTTGGAAGCGAGAAGGGACTCCCTGTGGCAGAAAGTATGATATATTCTAGGCAAAAGGTACAAATATATAAACTTCTCTTTGTTCCCAAGACAGAAATACGAGTGTGCCGAGAAAGTTACGACAGCAGAGTTTAGACTAGAGTCATGTCACGCGCTCGCTCCTGGGCCTGTGGAACCACACGAGAAACAACTGTATATACTCGTCACAAGGTGTCACAGTATACAGTACATACACACACAATACACGTACGCAGTTCACACTTTTTATATCAAATACGTTAACGGAAAGTAGGGTAATGTGAAGCCGACTGACGACAAAATAATTAAAAACTTCTATTGTGCCCTGCAAAAATATTGCACTTAAACTCGATTTGCCCATTATTTAGGTACAAATCTTAGTTTCAGTACTTCTAGGTCAGAGAGAAGGCATTTCACTTTTGTAAATCTATACATTTTACACGGTCTGCATGTTGACGATATTAACGTATCACGGGTGGGGATATTGTGGCCTAGGTTAGGTTAAATTAGATTATTTTTATATTTACTTTTACTTGGTCCGACCACCAAGTGCTGTAGTTGTAAAGATAAAAATAAAACATAATTGTGATATACATATAATATTTTATGTTTCTTCTTCCCAAAGCCATCTATTAAAAATAACTTTATCTGAACATTAATTATGGTGTTAAGGAAGAAGTGGGAAAGTTATTACAGGCAACTTTTGCTAAAAAGGATGCTTGGGAATTTTATTTTGCAAGGAAGGAGGAAAGAGGCAAGAACAAACACCCTACCACAATTGCGTATGTAGATGGGGATACAGAATATTCTGTGTAGCAAGGGTCGGCTATGTTACTCGTATATATGTATGTGATGGCAATGGCAAGGTTGTCGGGACGCGCCGACAAGTCTATCTCGCAGTCACGTCGCTACGCACTACAGTATTGATCAAACACAGTTAATGTGATCACGTTTGTAAGCTCTTGATCTAGAACAAAGGCAAACATACCAGCTGAACCGTGAAGGCATCTCATTGACAAACGTATTCAAGGTTATGTGTGGTACGGACGGAAAACACGACGATACAGAAGGTTGCAATGTAAAAACCCCCGCTTTTATAACGTGTGTAACAGTAAGTTTTAAAATTTCCAACCAAACGTATAAGAAGCCGATTTTCCAATATTTATGTACATAAAAATCCACTTTGAAAATATTGATTCGTCATGCACACATGGAAAATACATGGTAGGCAACAAAAATCGATGGCTAACCCCAGGAAATAAAAGTACTATACAAAACGTAACAGAATTGACATGAAGAATTTTGAATCTTACCTTGTTTTTAACTTTGCCCCCCTCCCCCCAATATATATGAAACAGTATAAAACTCCTTGTAAGAAATTATTATAGTGCTTAAACCCTCCCAAAGCACACGTTATTCACGGGGATTACTGAAGCACCGGCAGTAGCCCTCTCTTCATATATCAGGCTCTGCACAAGGAAAGGAAGATCGCTTCGTATTTGACAGGTTCTGCCTGAATTCGGTACTGACGATGGCTGATGGCTGCGTGGCGTGGTGTGGCGAGGTCGGGGACACAGTTGAGCAACAAGGGCCCGGCTCAGCACTCAGCAGTGTGCTTACCTTGACTTACTCAGTCTCGACATCGCCATCATGGCCCAGTATTCCTCAGTTGGGTAACAAGCCACCACGCACAACCTAAACCCTGCGCTTGCCAAATTCACACTCATATTGTTCATCTGTACTATTTAAGGTCACGGTATTCACTACTCGCAATGCTTAAAGCGTGGTTTGAACGCAAGACAACTATTTATCAAAAGATTTGTCGTAGTGGATCCATACTTAAAGTTAACGCACACTTTACAAACACTCTTAACATTAACCCAGGTTTTGGCTTTAAGCTTCCTAGTTTGAATACGGACGGGGTTTGGAGAATTTGTGACACAACAATCCGAATATTTATACAATGTAGGCCTAACTGCACCAACATTAATGTTGATGTATTTGACTATCAAATAGTAGTTAGTGAAGTATCTATTTCATCTGCGATGTTATGGATTCACTGATTCGGATGAAATTCATATATTGTTTCCTATCCTTAAGTTTGTTTCATCCCGATTTTGTAACTCATCGCTACTGCTCTTTGTGAACGTTATGCGGATTACTATCCTAACCATTTAAACATTAAAATTCAACAGAGAAGAAAAGAAATTAATTAAGAGTAAGACGAACAAAGACTGCAATCGGTATGATAATGTGCAAGCCGAGGAGAGGACGGGAGCGAGGAAGAAGTTGGCCTTGAGTGGGGACAATGTACCGGCGCGGCGCGTCCGTCCGCAGGCAGACGCACAATCCATTTCAACACGAAACAGCCTTCAGAAACACACATGTTCATATTCACTCAGCAGTCAAGGATATAATCCACCGCATTACAAGACAAACTTTACCATAGCGCAAACTTACTGTAGCAGTTACAGATATTCCCCCACTCCACCAGGTGTTCCGAACGAAACACATTACTTTTATAGTAGTTGCACCCGTGGTCTCAGGTGAGCTTGCCTATGTAGAGTACCTTCTGTGAACTGTAGTAAACAAAACACATTGCCTTACAAAATGGGGTAGCGTTAACGATTTCGCTTTCAAACATCTAAATTTGCCAACAGATACAGGATTATATTAACTTAACGTTCAGAACAACAGGGTTTTCACTCTCTTTGTCAAAGCCTAAAGAAACGCTATTAGAACACTTTCAAACAAACAAAATAAGAAACTGAATTGCGATGTGATGGTCCGTACTCGGTCAGTTTTGTTAAAGATAGTGTTATCAGCGAGTCTGTACTCTGCAGGTTCAAGTGACCCAGACATCCGCTTCCGGCGGCGTGGGTCACTTACACACAAAGTTGCGTCTCTTTGACACAAGTATTTTAAAAATACGTATTTATATAAGTATAAGTATAGAGTGAACGCTCCGGCTAAAGTGCAGATTCAAACAATGAGGGATTGAGTGTAATATGAAGCTTTCTAGGAGCGTAGGTCGGGTGGATTCCAATTGCCACCCTTAAAAGTGAAAGTTTAAGGTGATCAGAATTGCCACCCCGTGAACATGGATGAGCAATTACAGTACGCATCGCTACATCTATGACACGCAGCCCTCACAGCTTCCACTGCTTACCATGAGTCACTCAGTACGACAACCCGAACAATACAACTAACTATCAAAGAAACAAAGGGTATGAAAACTTAATCATAACAATTGTTTGAAAATTAAAACAGTTGTCAAATTTAAAAAAAGTAATGTTCAAATAAAACACTTTTTTATTTATTTTGGTTAATCAAACAATATCAACAAGTTAATAAATATTCGGTTAAAATCTTAACACCCATAGTAAAAAGAGCTTTAGAATAAACACACATTATTACCAAAAGATGTTTTATGTTTCAATCATATATACTTGTTGAAGACCCTATACAATCAAAAATAAATACAAAACATTTTGTTTTTACAGAGAATAGTACATGTGCATCTTACAATATAATATTTCATAAACCTTTTGCTGACTTTAGCTACAAATTCTTTTCAAGTGATTTTGCAATCAAGATGTCCACTCTTGGCAACACTTAGTTCATTCAGTTCCTGAGGGGGACAAGACTAAGTAAGATTTTAAAAAGGTCATGGGAAATACTGACAAATGCTTTAGAGATATCTAAAAATATGCCAATCACATTTTCTGTTCTGTCCATCGCGCAAAGATGGTTTGTACGAATTAAACTCTTGCAGTTACCATTGCCCTACCCGATCTAAAACCGTGTTGCTGATCGCCCACCAGTAGTTAATTCAAGTGTTTTTATAAATGGGTTATAAACAGTTTATATTGTTAGAGTTACTGGCGACACGGGAGAACTGGACCAGGACTTCTAGAAGCAAGAGTAGCCGAGTTCAGTAGTTTCCAGCGGGAAATGTGAGTGGACGTGAAGCTCAGAGAAGAGATTTGCTGCGACCTCGACCCACTTGCCAAACTCAAACCAACCTAAGCTTACATTGCACAAATATAACATTTCCCGCCCTGATGCCCGACACACCAACAATACACAACATCACTCCACACAAGCCGAGTTCAGTAGTTTCCAGCGGGAAATGTGAGTGGACGTGAAGCTCAGAGAAGAGATTTGCTGCGACCTCGACCCACTTGCCAAACCCAAACCAACCTAAGCTTACATTGCACAAATATAACATTTCCCGCCCTGATGCCGAGTTCAGTAGTTTCCAGCGGGAAATGTGAGTGGACGTGAAGCTCAAGAAGAGATTTGCTGCGACCTCGACCCACTAAACACAACATCACTATAACCACACAGCCGAGTTCAGTAGTTTCCAGCGGGAAATGTGAGTGGACGTGAAGCTCAGAGAAGAGATTTGCTGCGACCTCGACCCACTTGCCAAACCCAAACCAACCTAAGCTTACATTGCACAAATATAACATTTCCCGCCCTGATGCCCGACACACCAACAATACACAACATCACTCCACACAAGCCGAGTTCAGTAGTTTCCAGCGGGAAATGTGAGTGGACGTGAAGCTCAGAGAAGAGATTTGCTGCGACCTCGACCCACTTGCCAAACCCAAACCAACCTAAGCTTACATTGCACAAATATAACATTTCCCGCCCTGATGCCCGACACACCAACAATACACAACATCACTCCACACAAGCCGAGTTCAGTAGTTTCCAGCGGGAAATGTGAGTGGACGTGAAGCTCAGAGAAGAGATTTGCTGCGACCTCGACCCACTTGCCAAACCAAACCAACCTAAGCTTACATTGCACAAATATAACATTTCCCGCCCTGATGCCCGACACACCAACAATACACAACATCACTCCACACAAGCCGAGTTCAGTAGTTTCCAGCGGGAAATGTGAGTGGACGTGAAGCTCAGAGAAGAGATTTGCTGCGACCTCGACCCACTTGCCAAACCCAAACCAACCTAAGCTTACATTGCACAAATATAACATTTCCCGCCCTGATGCCCGACACACCAACAATACACAACATCACTCCACACAAGCCGAGTTCAGTAGTTTCCAGCGGGAAATGTGAGTGGACGTGAAGCTCAGAGAAGAGATTTGCTGCGACCTCGACCCACTTGCCAAACTCAAACCAACCTAAGCTTACATTGCACAAATATAACATTTCCCGCCCTGCCCGACACACCAACAATACACAACATCACTCCACACAAGCCGAGTTCAGTAGTTTCCAGCGGGAAATGTGAGTGGACGTGAAGCTCAGAGAAGAGATTTGCTGCGACCTCGACCCACTTGCCAAACCCAAACCAACCTAAGCTTACATTGCACAAATATAACATTTCCCGCCCTGATGCCCGACACACCAACAATACACAACATCACTCCACACAAGCCGAGTTCAGTAGTTTCCAGCGGGAAATGTGAGTGGACGTGAAGCTCAGAGAAGAGATTTGCTGCGACCTCGACCCACTTGCCAAACCCAAACCAACCTAAGCTTACATTGCACAAATATAACATTTCCCGCCCTGATGCCCGACACACCAACAATACACAACATCACTCCACACAAGCCGAGTTCAGTAGTTTCCAGCGGGAAATGTGAGTGGACGTGAAGCTCTGCAGAGAAGAGATTTGCTGCGACCTCGACCCACTTGCCAAACCCAAACCAACCTAAGCTTACATTGCACAAATATAACATTTCCCGCCCTGATGCCCGACACACCAACAATACACAACATCACTCCACACAAGCCGAGTTCAGTAGTTTCCAGCGGGAAATGTGAGTGGACGTGAAGCTCAGAGAAGAGATTTGCTGCGACCTCGACCCACTTGCCAAACCCAAACCAACCTAAGCTTACATTGCACAAATATAACATTTCCCGCCCTGATGCCCGACACACCAACAATACACAACATCACTCCACACAAGCCGAGTTCAGTAGTTTCCAGCGGGAAATGTGAGTGGACGTGAAGCTCAGAGAAGAGATTTGCTGCGACCTCGACCCACTTGCCAAACCCAAACCAACCTAAGCTTACATTGCACAAATATAACATTTCCCGCCCTGATGCCCGACACACCAACAATACACAACATCACTCCACACAAGCCGAGTTCAGTAGTTTCCAGCGGGAAATGTGAGTGGACGTGAAGCTCAGAGAAGAGATTTGCTGCGACCTCGACCCACTTGCCAAACCCAACCCAACCTAAGCTTACATTGCACAAATATAACATTTCCCGCCCTGCCCGACACACCAACAATACATAACATCACTGAACAATGTGAGTGGACAGCACCCAAACACACCAACAATTAAGTCATTCTCTAAAACTGAGCCCATTTTATTTTAGTACAAATAGTTTCGCAACTACATTCTATGAAACATTTAAAATATACAAACGTCACCCTTAGTTTTTGAACTTGTTTCGGTTTTAAGGCAGAAGATCCTCATTATGAATTATAAAACACAAATTGAAATATCGAAAAAATTATATTAAAATTTGTATTTTGGAAGAGGCAATTTAATTGTAATCCTTACCATAGATAAACTACATACATTTTTTGTATTTTATCTATGTCCTTACTAATATAAAAAAAATTATATGGTGTGTGTCTGTATATTCATCAATCACGCAAATACCACTGGACCAATTTTAATGAAATTTTACAGGAATGTGGCTTTTATACCTGGCCAACACATAGACTAACATGTTAATAATAATTGAACTTTGGTCCTACACTGGGTTTCACTTCTAGTAATATTTTAATGTTTTCATTGATATAGTATCATTGATTGAGTACCTAATGAGTCTTACCAGTTAAATATGGTTTTAAGTTTAGTTTGGAATTTTGACAGGTTGTCTCCAAATTTTATCTTGAGGTCCGTTTTTTGATCTTTAACTGGATGACACTGAATTTTGAACTTTGTTTCATAATAACTTGAGTTGTAAAATATTCTAATAGAATTTCCGGTATGACATTTTCAGTTTTATATTTTCAAATGTAAAATATTGCGGACTCTCTTGGGCAAATTTAATTGTTTCAAAATTATAATGTACGTCTGGTACGGTTAATAATTTGTTTTCTTAATAATAAAATAGAGGTAAGCATCTTTCGCTTTGTTTAGGATATCTTCAATTTGTACGTGAAAAGCATTATTGCCCAGTGTAGAGTATTTAGGAAAAGCCTTCTATGGAAATGTTAACAAACCATTATCGCACCTATTAAGTTGGCAGGTTTTCCCTGATGTTAAGGATGGACGAGCCAAGTGGTTATGCCGACCTTGTGCGTGAGGTCGAGGTCACCTCCTACGCCCTCAGCTACAGCCGACAGCCGAAATAACAAGCTGTCTCACCGTGGACAGTGGCATAGTGACTGGCAAACACTCACTTGGCTAGACTCGCGGCATCTGTCTCAGCAGCGCAACATCACAAGCAACAACGCTCAGTCAAGCACTTTCACACGGCTCCAGGCACAAGTCCTATCAGTTTAACTATTCCATCTCCAGAACTTATTTACCGTGGACACCATTATTCGCCTGATAGTTGTCATTATTCCTTTCTTAGTCTGATATATATTAGGCTATGCGATGGATAGAGTAGATGAATATCCTATATCTGGTATGGTATGCAAATTTTATTTCATGCGTCAAATAGGCTTTGAATTTCAAAAACATAAATTCACCATACCTTCCAAAAGAGCGACCATAAGGAAATTAAGAAAATAAAAGTAACGAAATTGAAATCAACAAGAACTATTAAATTAAATAAACAATTAAACCACTATAACGAACAGGAGGTACGAGTATGTTGCATATTTCCTAAAAGTATTCCTAATTATTTCCCTTTCAGATGTCATTTATGTTAAGGGTTTTTGACACTACACCTTCATGTATTAAATAGAAATATACACGAATATACTTAAAATTAAATAACTAAGGTTAAAACTGGTTGTCAATAGATTAGTAGAAGCGTATAAAAGAAGAAGGGTAGAAGGGTACTTAGAAGGGAAACAAAAGCTAGATTTTGTTTGTTTTTTTACTGAAGAAAGGTTTACCCCGAAATATACTGTGTTATTTATTTTGTTAATATAGGCTTAAGGTTTAAAAACTAAATACAAAGGTTTAAAACCCACAAAACTGTATTTTTTTAACTGAATGCATACAGTTAATGGTTAATGGTTTAAAAACCTGCCATGTCGGTCGATACACGACCTCAAAGGGTTAAACGTGTTTTCTCCCTTCAGTGAAAGCCAGGTCGGTATGTAAGAGTATGACTGTGTCAGTTTGGGTTATATTAGAACATTTACTCTCCAAAGAATTCCTTCGCGTAGTTGCGACTTCCTCTTCAAATGTTGTTAAATTCTAAATAATTCCATAGTCAAAGAAAGTAGTTCATTCAGCAGCTTTTCAATGAAGCCGCAATGTGGTGCAACACAATGTTGCAAGACGAATTAGATAAGGTTGTGAGTGGTGCGGGGTGGGGTATCGACCCTAGGGGTAGGGACCGGCTATGGGAGAGGTCAGCAACATGAGCCCCTCCCCCCTCCCCTAATCAACCACCCACACCGACACTTCGCATCTGGGGAGGTGTTTGCATACAAACCGGTAATGATGCTCTACACTTGACACAGTCCACACCGCTAAAGAGTTGGCTACTTTACTTTCACATCCTAGCCAAGCACAATCCCTACACAATCAACTCCCCTGCCAGTGCATGTATACTGATCTAGCCTCTTCAGCTCCCTTGCCAGTGCATGTATACTGATCTAGCCTCTTCAACTCCCTGCCAGTGCATGTATACTGATCTAGCCTCTTCAACTCCCCTGCCAGTGCATGTATACTGATCTAGCCTCTTCAGCTCCCTGCCAGTGCATGTATACTGATCTAGCCTCTTCAGCTCCCCTGCCAGTGCATGTATACTGATCTAGCCTCTTCAGCTCCCTTGCCAGTGCATGTATACTGATCTAGCCTCTTCAGCTCCCCTGCCAGTGCATGTATACTGATCTAGCCTCTTCAAGTGCATGTATACTGATCTAGCCTCTTCAGCTCAGTGCATGTATACTGATCTAGCCTCTTCAGCTCCCTGCCAGTGCATGTATACTGATCTAGCCTCTTCAGCTGCCAGTGCATGTATACTGATCTAGCCTCTTCAGCTCCCTGCCAGTGCATGTATACTGATCTAGCCTCTTCAGCTCCCTGCCAGTGCATGTATACTGATCTAGCCTCTTCAGCTCCCTTGCCAGTGCATGTATACTGATCTAGCCTCTTCAGCTCCCCTGCCAGTGCATGTATACTGATCTAGCCTCTTCAGCTCCCCTGCCAGTGCATGTATACTGATCTCAGCTGCCATGCTGTAGCCTCTTCAGCTCCCCTGCCAGTGCATGTATACTGATCTAGCCTCTTCAGCTCCCTGCCACTCCCTTGCCAGTGCATGTATACTGATCTAGGCCTGCTCCCTGCCAGTGCATGTATACTGATCTAGCCTCTTCAGCTCCCCTGCCAGTGCATGTATACTGATCTAGCCTCTTCAGCTCC
This sequence comes from Matsumurasca onukii, assembly GCA_018831715.1. NCBI lineage: Eukaryota > Metazoa > Arthropoda > Insecta > Hemiptera > Cicadellidae > Matsumurasca > Matsumurasca onukii. The sequence goes on along the minus strand of CM032059.1, from coordinate 41,875,521 downwards.
CCTGCCAGTGCATGTATACTGATCTAGCCTCTTCAGCTCCTGCCAGTGCATGTATACTGATCTAGCCTCTTCAGCTCCTGCCAGTGCATGTATACTGATCTAGCCTCTTCAGCTCCAGTGCATGTATACTGATCTAGCCTGCCAGTGCATGTATACTGATCTAGCCTCTTCAACTCCCTGCCAGTGCATGTATACTGATCTAGCCTCTTCAACTCCCCTGCCAGTGCATGTATACTGATCTAGCCTCTTCAACTCCCCTGCCAGTGCATGTATACTGATCTATCCTCTTCAACTCCCCTGCCAGTGCATGTATACTGATCTAGCCTCTTCAACTCCCCTGCCAGTGCATGTCTGCTTTATGTACTTTCATATTTCTTGACTGATTCGCCTTCACATTGGTCGCGGTTTTCAGCCTCACGGAAATAAAAACAGCTATTTTACAGCCTCGGAGGATATTAGGCTAATGCATTAATATTAGCCTAATTGACTTGGGGTTGTAAACAATTTCCTTTAGCGATAATTAGCGTTTCTCCACCAATTTGGAACTTTTAACTGCTTCAGTTTAATATGTATATTAATTTTGAAGGTTGTAAAAGGCATTTAATACATCAAATGAGTTTTTTTAATAGTCTTGGAAGATGGCTAGCAACAAGTCTTAGAAGAGTGGAGTCTAAAAAATTTAACTAAAAATTAACTGCACATGTATCCATATTTTATTATTTTTAATTTTCCTAAATTAGTGGCCTAAACAGTAATATTAAGGTAAACATTGAGTTTATCCAAAGTTAAAACACTTTTAAAGTAATAAAAGCGCATTCAACTCTCACAAGCTCACAAACAAAATACTATGTATAAAACAACTTGCGGATTAGCAAAGACAATCTCAGTTTTTGGGGAATTGATAGTACTAAATCAATAAAAGACGTTTGAGTGCCATTAATTGATATTCAAGTATCATTTATATGTCCAGGCAATGGACAACAAGCTAGTAAACTGTTTTAATTAGTAACTATGGATCAAATTTCAAATTTGTTCCTTTGACTTGGTTTCGCCTACAAGAAGCTGATTTCTAGACTACCATATCGGTTTCAGGTGAGAAAGAGCAAGGACTCGAAGCGTATCAAAGTTCAGTTTGAGTGAGGGAGGGGGGCAATACACGACAAGGACAACGACCGTAGGCGGGCGGCGGGGAGCGGGGAGTTGCTAGGCAACCACAGGCTCACTTCCGGGACTCCACCAGCGTGTTTTCACCAACTTGGCTACAATAGTAAACAATAAACATTGTAATTACTGTATAATCACCCCACTGTGTTTTCTTGTTCTTCAGATATACACATATACAGACGTATTAAAATAAACTTGTCGTATTAAAGTCGTATTAAGTCGTATTAAAATAAACTTGTATACACTTAGTGAGATCAAATTATATGAAGCTGAGTTTTCTATTCTCGGCCTATGACACCAAATTCACGCACAATTGAAGTTCCTTTGGAAAAATGAGATATTCATGCCGTCAGCATGGTCAGATCCACGGGACTGTGGTTGAGCACCGATACCCCCAAGCAGAACACGTTTTGAGAATTTGTTTCAAATCTGTATACATAATGTACATATGTGTATCATCTCTACAGGTCGCATTTTTTGTCAGATTTTTACCAAATTCGGTACAATTCTTCTTTTTTTAATATCTTGGTCGAGTATTTAACCAGCAAAATCGGACTAGCAGAACCTCTTCGCCTAAAAAATGATCTCGAAACGTAAACGTCGTCCGATTTTGATGAAATGTAAAATAAATATGTATTTTATCAATATAGCCTACATCAATGTAATAAATATTTTGTTTATATCCATCATGTTATTTCAAAATGGTGGCAAATAAGTGAGGCCTAAGCGAGGCTATGAGTGGAGCGAATTGGAGTAACAAATTGCAAATGAAATTCGCTTCACTCATGCCAGCGGCACATGCGTCTCGATCTGGTTTTCCAGCAATACCACTTCCATGTAAGGTTTGTAGCATAACGCGCACACAACAAAGCTGCTAGAGCACGCGAGGCTTGCGGTATGTTATGCGTATAGCAATTTGATCGATCAGAATCCGCGCAACAAGAATGCTGCCAGTAACTTTCGTCTAGACGGGAACGGGGCTTCAGTAATATCTGGAAAGAAACTGACATTGTTCCTGTATTAAAACCCAATTCACATGGCCGGTGCCGGTGTGGTTTGGATTGGTCCGTGGGCCCGCTGAGCTTACACGAGCGGTTTGCCTTGAAAAGGCCGGCCCACTTGCCCAGACACAACCTGAGTCACCTCTACTTCACCTCACACACAGGCTGCCATATCTTCACATCCATGGTGTAAGAATACTGTATTCTTCACATCCACAGTTACACACTTCACCGGGCTATTTTTGCTAAAAACCAATACCTAATTATACAAGTTCGTTGCGATTAACTATTGTCCAGTGTGACTTGTATGGCATTATAGTGCCCAGCCTCTGGCACACGACACACGACAGAGGAGGGCGGGCCTTTGTACTATGATCAAGGCAATTGTTGGATTGCTCCTTTGTCCCGATACACGCACAATATTGTCACAATACCTTTCCATCAAGTACTGTCACGCACTTCTCAATCCACATCCAGACCTACACAGACCGCCTTCAACCAGTAGCTTAACAACTACAGTACTTGTCTAACTGAAGGGTGAAATACAAATCAAGTTTAATGTTTATCTTAAATATATTAATTTATAAAAGGCTTTGTCCTGACTGACTCACTCACTCATCATCACTGGGCCAAAACTATACGGCCTATACTATAAGTACTTGCTAAGAAAGGACTTTCCTAAATTGAAAAAATTGAGGTGGGTTTTGAGGGGTTCAATACAGTATTGGGAAAACTACCTCAGAATTTCTTCACTTTGACATTCAGGGCACTGGGAATTTCTTCACTTCGACATTGAAGGCACCGGGTGAAAATTAAAATGCTTTTGAACGGCGCAGGATAAACGCACCAAATTTGACAGGCGTTTTTTAGGGGCTACAAACTACCTTTTTCAAATAGCTCTTGGCCTGATGGAGCCAGTGGGGTGTGACCCGGTGGGTGAAATCAAACGGATTTAGTAGCCGCAAACCGCATTTCTGGGAAAAGGTCAATCACAGGTTATTGCCGTTGAAAATTTCAAAATTTTAAAGGTTTAGCAGCAGTAACTTCTGATAAAATAGTTCATTGAAAATTCAGTTTGCAGCATTCTTTTTGGTTAAAATACTTTTTAAGTGATATGCAACTTGTCGCAGGTTTAGATCATTACGTATGCCAGCCTTCCCGTATGGTGAATGAATAACCAATTTTATGTACAAAAAAACGAATTTTATGTCATAAATTAGTAAACTAACAGGCAAACATACACATACAGTACACTGTCAGTCGTATAAATTCAGTTTCTGAATGCCGCAGTTGGGTTCAATCCAGAAAATCAGATTCAAATGAACTCAACTTTAAAATACCCAACCATAAAGGAGATGAAAGAAAGCAAAATTAAGGGCAACTTAAAGGTAAACACAATAACAAAGCAGCCATCGGGAACTAGGATAAACTGAGGAAACGATGAGAGGGAGGTGAAGAGAGTGAGTGGGTTCTCGTTGTGAATGGTACAGACGAGGAGTAGGGGAGAATGTATTTCGTCACTCGGGCCAGCAAAACACTGAACTGAAGCGAACACTGCAGATTAGACCATGACTGGGATCAATAACAGCAAGTACCGTGTACAGACTACAGAGTGAATCCCACATCTCACGAGTGCAGTTGGTCTAGGTCAAGTCAGTTGCAACGATTCATCACAGCATGCAAATGTATATGAAATAATCATTTATTATTTACTATGGGGCACCTAGGTTAGGGACCTAACCTAACAACATTTATCACACCTACGGTATTGTTACAGTTTCAGAATGGCCAAGTCCTCGAGTTGGCGAAAGCGTAAACTCGTGTGGGTTACGTTTTGACACGATGTAAAATCGTGACTTTGCTATCTTGGAACGCCAGCTGTGTTGCAGCTTGTGTCACTTTTGTATATACAGTATTGTAGTTTCCTGTACAAGTGGTCTTCCTACTCGACAAATAACGCGTTGTATAACTGTCTACTGACACCGACATGACCGAGCGCCCATGCACCTTTGAGGTAACCTAATGATATTGTTGGTGTGGGTTCCACAGCATACATCAACACTGGTAGTGTACACTATAGCAAACAAAAGTAATTATAATCTTCCGTATGATTATTTAAAGAACACTGAAACTGTTGGCCATCCGACTTTACCCTGAGAACGTCATAACTACACTCATTCGTATTCAGAATTCCAAAGCTTTTGCTCCGTAGAAAAGCAACCTCTGGGATGATGCTTAAGATAAAGTAAAAGCGTTTCGCTTATCACACAAGTAATAAGTGTTTTTAACATTACTTCTATAAGGTAGTGATGGAATATCACCTCTTGCTATAAACCGTTAACTGCCCAGCGGAGATGTTAGCTGAGTCTAGATGTCGTGTAAACAACGTATTGATTGTACTACGAAGAGTTATCAGGGTTATCTCACTGACGAGAGATAAGCAAGTCGATATCTGAACACTGGCCCGTCCTACAAGACAGCAGATCTCTACCGATATCAAAATGCAGAACGTAGCTGTACAAGCCATTAAACAAGCTCCTCATCCCATCACCCCGCCCTCTCCCAGATGACAGTCTTAAAACCTGGGCGCTTCATTTCAAAACAATCAAGTTAACGGTCGGTTTCCGTTTCGGCTTCTAAGATGAAAAGGTGCGACAATTTAGGAAAACACGAAAGGCGAGGAACTTACAGGGGAAACATCTAAGGTAAAAAAGGTTTCTTTGAACTATTCGGGCACACTTTTGTGCTGCGTCGATATTGCTGTGGTCCCTACAATTGCTAAATCGAATATAGTACGATACGCATTCATTTTGTCCAAATGTGTTTCAATTAACTATTTTCCCGGTATTACAGCTGAGCTTAAGGCGTATTCCAAGATGCATTCAATGTTTACAAGTTGTCAGCATGTAAGTAGTGTGTCAGTGTAGCATGCAAATACTGTGCCGCATCAGAGTTCTAGAGGGAGACTCTTCTTAATATGCATCAAGTTTACAAAACAACTTTAGGCTGTAATTTTTAAATATTAGGAGGTTCTTTTCTTAAATTCAGCTTTAACCAGTGGTTTAAATTTAACCGGCCGCCGGCCAATAGGAAAGCGATATATTTTTTGAGGTTTAGTTTTACTTAGACGGTTTTGATTTTGCATTGTATTGTTACAGTTAGTATTTAACTATCTTAGCACAATGTACGCGTGTTAAATTTAATAAAAAATGGCAAAATAATACCTTTATTGCACAACAAATTTCAATCATTCATTGAAGTGTTTTTGAACGTTGTGTGAAAATGTAAACATTACATATTGTAAATAACTTAAGCAATGGTTGGTTAACTAGCTGGTTAGCAGGGGACTGAAAAAACTGTCCACATTTTTTAATACAACACTGCACACTATTGTAAAAGGACGTATATGCACATTTAAAGACGTTACTTCATAAGTAAAATTATGGTTAGTGCATAGCTTGGATGAAAATGGCCCTAGAAAACGACCAAGCATCGACGTGCGTAGATATAATTATGATTATGTTTCATTGGACACTGGCGACTAGTTGAGCCTGGATTGAAACAAACTACAGAAAGCAATAGAGCGGCGAGGGCGATCATGAGAAGGTGAGGAAGCACGGAGTAGCCGTGAAGGGACGGCCAGATGTCAGTCAGCTGAGTGTTGCCAACACTACAACGCGGAATAACCCGCCGCCGCCAGCCCGCCACACTGCACACTGTTGCCAACTGTTCTGCTATCTCCGCAGTCCGCACTGCTAGTGTTTGTGTTTACACTTCACTAGACTCAGTACGTACTCGGTGCTACTACCACTACCACCACCTTATCTACTCAATGAGCAAGCCGACCACAGTATCATTCCATTGATTACTACTTGCCTACAACAATTATTCAGCACTTCACTCTACTACAGTATTTGCAAGTGGCTTGCTGACTAACCAAGGCACGCTCGCTTCTTATCCAACTATACTACACTACGTTTTAACAGTTTGCACAGAGAAACTTTAGGTCAAACCGATAAAAAACACTGTCTGAATTTCAAATAGAATTAAAATGTTCTAAATTTAATATTAAAATTCGAATGGTACAAGAGGTTAAAAAATGGCCGAACATCAACAGAAAATGATCCTCGTTCCGGACGCCCATCCATATCAGTTTTGAAATGACTTATTCAATTAAAATTTCTTTACATTAAACTAAACAAAATATTACATAATTTTTGTCAATTCACGAATTGTTAACCAACAATTTAATCGTTTCAAATCTTTCACAATAGCGACACTAAAAAATATAAAAAGTCTCAAATCAAGTTTGTTTGTTTTTTTTCAGACGAAGGCTTAAGTGGTGAGACATCCATGCGAACATTTTTATGGATGTACAGTACCACTATAAATGAAAACTGTTTGTTTATTTTTGTTTGAATGAGAATGGGATTGGCTTAAATCTCCAGTTGTGTTACTGATGGATCAGAGAATGCATTGTAAAAGTGCATTTCTGCAAACCGCATTATTGTGTGTCGCTGCATTCTCACACTGCATAAAACACATCGTGCGTACATGGAAATAGGTGTTAAATGCAATAATCAATCAGATTGCTTCGTGGTGCATAAGTTATTTTCATCTGTCTGAATTTCCTAGGGTTACCGAGACGTATTTCTTTCTTTGTTTAACACATCATGGATTGTAACAAAACCGTTCATGACTTGAAATAAATTTAAGAATCAAGGGAGGGAAGAAAATTCGCATCAGATAATTATCGATTTGCGGTTGTCGGTGAATTTAAATTAATCAGTAGCACCAGATAAAGATAACGCAATGCAACCGTTCATTATAAAATACAGTGTTTTAAACAATTCAATCGTCCGGTACTGTATAATGTGAGGGACTGGTAGGCTACAAAGAGTAATACAGATTGAGTGACAGGAGAAGTGGTGGATGCCACGTCAATATACAGTACAGGGTGAGTATCTAGCCTATCTACAGCCTGTAGCAACAATCACAATTGAAGGCGGAAGTAGCGCGTTAGCCGGCGGAAACAGGTGGGCTTGTGTTTGTTACATCCGCATGTCGTAGACGGGATAGGATTGGTGTGACTCACTGCCGCTGCTCGACCCAACACGCAGCCTCACTGAGTATTGCATCCGACACTGTCCAACAATATTCAACTTCTGGAATTAATTAAGTATTTAAATGATCCAGATTACCGGAGGCAAGGTAAACTTTAACCTCAATTTGCCGATCAAAATTATTGTTTAAAGTGTTTTCAAATTAAAAATCTGTGCACGAAAAATGTACACATCGAAAGAGTTCTTTAGGTTACTCAAATCTAAACTGAAAACAATGAGGCTTCTCGGGAAATCCGAGCTGCGCTGACTTAGGATCCGACCTTGAGAAAATCAATTTTTTTGTTACCAGAATGTTTTCTATTTTTGTATCACGAATTACAATGTTGTAACCCTTTCGACCAAATTATTGATGCAGCAACGAGGGTTTAGGCTTGCGGAAAATTATGATGCTAAATTAATTGTATTTTTTTAAATACGAAGAGAAAATGGCCCGAGAGCACTGATGCTAGTCGAACAAATCCCAGATGCAGAGTAAGAACGGCCGCAGTGTAATGGAACTGACGCTGAGGCACGAGATAGCCAAGATACATTACACAGTGTTATCAAATGTTTGGGTGTAACATGTATTAGTTCTTGATCGTATGAAAATACAGTATAGTGTTGTGCAGTTCTGTTATTGTGTACGGACAACAACGCCCTGCTGGTTATCTGACATGGCACTAGGGTAGGTTACAGGGACATCTTCTGGCTTGCCGTTAGTGGACTTAGGTGATTAAACAATCAACCTAAAGTATTGTTTAAAGTTAACCTTCGTTAATCTTGAAACAGCATAATGAAGCGACGTTTTCACGGAGACGATGTTTTGGCCCACAGAAACTCAAACACAAACGAGATTGCGGGATTTGAACCTTACACCGACGCCCAGAGTGAAACTGTCGGATTCACAATAAACCAGGCCGACACGCAGCTCAGCGCCGCTGGCATGATTCAATCGAATTTCCTATGCAAGTTGTTATTCTAATTAGATCCACTCAGAGCCTCGCTTCGACCTCAGTTTTATGTTCTATAACGACGAGTGTTACGGGGCTGTTCGCTACGCTCAAAGCCTTTTACTGGATTTGATATTACTGTACATGCATATCATAACAGTAAACCCCATTTTCCATAAATTTCCACAAAATCGGGCTACTCATTTCGCTATTACAGCGAAAAATCACTTGTTTGGCCGCTATTTCGAACCGGTTTGATGGATTTTTATAATTTTTAATATGTTGATGTTCAATAACAAAATACACATTAACTTTAAATGTCATCGAGATCGGACAACATTTACTGTTTTTAGATAGTAAAAACCTCTTTCACGGCGAGAATTTTCCCCCGCAAAAGGTCTTCCGGTAGTCCAATTTTAACGAACTTGACCGAGATATTTACAAAAGGAACATTTGTTCGGAAGTTGGTGAAAATCGTACAAAAATGCGACAAGTAGAGAGTACACACATATGTATATTCAGTTTTGAAAATGCTCAAAACGAGTTCTGGGGGGTCATGATCAGTGCTCGTTTCGTGGTCCCGGGCCTGGGTCTTACCATGCTAACGGCATAAACATATCTCATTTTCCAATGGTAATTCGATAATAAAAGGCTTAAAATTTATCAAACAAAACATTTAAGTTTCACTTCTTAAAAAAAATATAACGTAACGCTCAGTACATATTCATTGAAGTACGAGTACCTTAAAACTTATGTTTGGCAAGCAGACTATTTTCTCGCAGACGAGGTACGAGGATACTGATGCACTACACCAATGCTGACCCACATCCGCTGATTGTAAACCCTAACCCTTCCTCGCCCGGCACTTGCTGAATCCCAACATCCCGCTCTTCCAAATCTAACCTTACTGCATAGACAAGTTACTCTGTGAAACACATCAACATCGCGAACAATGTTTACAAACTACAACTATGCTGGAAAATCATACCTCTGGGAGAACGAGGAAAGAAATCATGTAAACCCAAAAACAACAGTCAACTATTTACTGTACAGTATTCTGGGATTCCTGATTGTCAATGATAATGACGCAAAGAAATGTAGGTTGCATCCGGAAACTGGCCGCAAATTCAAAGCTTACAAATAATAAACTTGCTGATTTACCAGTTCTACGCACAAGTTCATATATAAATTTACAATACATAGAATAAAAATATCACCAGCTTGCCTATTCACATTAGGTAGCCCAAAGGGCGCCCAACTTTCTTGTTTCCATTGTAGCCATCTTACCTACTCGTCAAACTTCCTTTTATCAGGTGCTGTGAAGTTTTTCATGGCCCTGGCAATCCTGAACTTATATGTTGAGTATCTGGGGTTTATAGGAGTATTGTTGTTTAGCATTCACTTCTTTACACGCAGCTCTATGTACAGTTCATCAGCAGAATGTACATGATGTACAGAATGTAAATAGTGATTTGAATTTGACCTAGTGCTTAAGCTTGGATTGGAGGTTTGGTCAGGCCAATCGCGGCAACTTAGGCAGAACTGGCTTTATTCAAAAGGAAACTAAAGAATATTTGTTTAATAAGGCTCCGATTGTCGAAGAATAACGTGCCAGGACCCAGGTAACGTGCAATATCTTCCAACTCGCTGCGATTTCATGAAACACTTCCAGTCCAAATGCATCGACGGCAATTGATGAATAAGCTAGTCTATTCTTAGACTTTATTCTGTATACTTTAAATTGATATAAAAACTATTTCGACGAGTCATTTGTTCATCCCGTTTCATTGGCGGACCGTGTACTATTATTAGCCGATCTTAGCAACAGATCATGAATGAACTATTATATAGATAAACCGATGTAATGTATGAGGTCAAAGAGAATGAAGTGATGAATGTGCGAGAAGCAAGGACCGAGAATATCACAAGAGACACTGCCAATCCGCTATTCTTGGCCACCGGTATCTAAATAAACACATCTGACAACAATTTGGGCTCGGCCGCCCTTGAAACAACACTTCGGGCACTCCGGCCTCAGAGCAAACATCCGACCCTAGACCACGTAGCCACGGTCGGCTGAACCTGGACCACGTAGCCACGGTCGGCTGATCTTAGACCACGCAGCAACGGTCGGCTGAACCTGTACCACGTAGCCACGGTCGGCTGATCCTGGACCACGTAGCCACGGTCGGCTGAACCTGGACCACGTAGCCACGGTCGGCTGATCCTGGACCACGTAGCCACGGTCGGCTGATCCTGGACCACGTAGCCACGGTCGGCTGATCCTAGACCACGTATCCACGGTCGGCTGATCCTAGATGACGTAGCCACGGTCGGCTATTCCTAGACCACGTAGCCACGGTCGGCTGAACCTGGACCACGTAACCACGGTCGGCTGATCCTGGACCACGTAGCCACGGTCGGCTGATCCTAGACCACGTATCCACGGTCGGCTGATCCTAGATGACGTAGCCACGGTCGGCTATTCCTAGACCACGTAACCGCGGTCGGCTGATCCTAGACCACGTAGCCTCGGTCGGCTGATCCTAGACTACGTAACCGCGGCCGGCTGATCCTAGACCACGTAACCAAGGTCGGCTGATCGAAGACCACGTAGCTTACACAGGTTATTCAAGACTATACATTGGGAAAACGCTTCTAGCTTTTTAAAGATTACAGTATAGTAGGCCTACGACTGAGGAAGTCTATGGGGTTGAGGGAATCACGCGGACAGAGCGGTGAGTCAGACAATCAATAGGCTGGCGCCTCGACTCGGTGCTCCGCGTACTGATAGTGACGACTCCCTACTCTCTCACGTAAGCCTGGTCAAAGTAATTTTGAATGCGGCGTCCCTGCCTCTCTACCGCCCCCCTTCCCTCAAAGATGTCACTCGTCAGGTAATATAAAGTTCGTTGACAACTTTATTTATTACCCAAATTTAAATCATTATGTGATGCAATCACCCAAAATGGGTTTCGAAGCACTAATAGTTTACATAAGAAATATTATTGGTACCCTACAGTATACGAATTCCTAGAGCTGCTAGTGTGGGGTCCTTGGCAGGAGAATGTCTATGATTTTTTAATCGATTTCAGGGTAACGAGGTTATACAAGTTGACCTGCGGCGATTTTTAATTTTTATGCCTGTTCACGAATTACTTTTGAACGCGGCCCCATCGTTTTACCCCCAGTGTGCGTTGAATGATAGATCTTGACTCCATAGAGATCCCATTTTAATATATTTTTGATCGGACTAATATTTCTACATAAAAAATGTACAACACATAAGAAAAATCTCTTTTGCGTGGTAAATACACTATTTTGTATATATTTTGTACAGGACTTCAAAAGCACCAAAGTATTTCGATGAAAAATTACATTTACAACGAGGTGGTGGCCTTAAGTCCTTCGAATATTTGAGTGTTGTGCAGATTACACTTCCAACAAGGTGGTGGCCTTAAGTCCTTCGAATATTTGAGTGTTGTGCAGATTACATTTCCAACAAGGTGGTGGCCTTAAGTCCTTCGAATATTTGAGTGTTGTGCAGATTACATTTCCAACAAGGTGGTGGCCTTAAGTCCGAGGGAATGGGCATATATTCAATCTATTGAATCATCTCTTAAAAGCAACATTCGCATATTCTGGAGCTATGTCAATTCATCCAAGAAGACCTCATCACTTCGAATGCAGCTTAACAAATTTGCCGAAAAGCCTCAAGACATCTCTAACCTGTTCTCCACGGTATACAAGTCTCCATCCTCGCCTCCTCCAAGATATGACTTCAAAGCATGTGCCCTCTTGTTATGTGAGCTGTGTAGAGGTTGATGAACTCACTTGATGTAAACAAGGGAGCTTTTCTCCATTGATCCTGAAATTCTGCAGTAGCGTTTTATCTCCTCACCTTACCATTTACTTTAACCTGCTCATGGCTGCCGGCACCTTCCCTCAATCTCAAGTTAGGCTATATCACGCCAATTTTCAAGTCTGGTTCCCCTGCCGACGTCAAGAATTATCGCCCGGTAGTTATACAGTCTTCAATTGAAGATCTTCGAATTCTAGTTCTGAGGAGGTTGTCTTTTCATCTTATCATCTGTACTGAACAACATGGTTTTATGAAGGGACACTACTACCAACCGCCTTCCAGGATCACATTTTCACTACCTTCTCAGAGTCTCATCAGGTGGATGCCATTTACGGTTTCTCCAAGGCTTTTGATCGTGTAAGTCATGATCACTTGGTGGCCAAGCTTGAAGCTATTGGACTTGGAGGTTGCCTCTTGATGTGGTTGAAGAGTTATCTGCGGGGTCGTTCTCTTCAGGTACGGGTTGCTGGCTGTTTATCGAAACCTTTCTCTGCTATTTCTGGTGTACCACAGGGATGTTGGGCCCAGTTCTCTTTTCAATATTTATAAATGACTTGGTCCAGCACACTTCAAAGGTTCTTTCTTTTGCTGATGATGCGAAATTTTTTAGAACAATAAAACCCTTAATGATTGCCAAATTCTGCAGAACAGTATTGATTTGTTGATGAAGTGGTGCTACGATAATGACATGTCCTTGAATATTTCTAAATGCTCCGTGATGTCCTTCTCCAGGTCTAGCACTCCTATCACCTTCCCTTACATGCTTGACGATCAACCCTCGGACGTTCTCTGATAATCAAAGACCTTGGTGTCATACTTTCATCAAATTTAAACCCTCAAGACCATATTAACTATATCTGTAAGAGAGCTAATTCTGTCCTATATTTCATCATAAGAAACAGTCGCAACATGTTTTCTATTCATGCGTTGAGGATCCTCTACATTCATTTGGTCAGACCGCTACTTGAATTTTCGTCACCTGTTTGGAGCCCTTATTTGATTGGTCACATTGAGACTTGAGAACGTTCAGAACCGTTTGTTTGGTTGGTGTGCTACTGGGCTTTGACTACCGCACTGTTCCAATGCACGATCTTCAGCTTCAGTTGAACTTGATGCCACTTCATACGAGACGAATAATCAACGACCTACTGTTCCTGAGGAAGCTGGTCAACTCAGACATTGATGCACCTGATCTTCTCTTCAAGTTGGACTTCCGTACTTCTCGTCACTTGCGCCAAACCCATCTGTTCGCTAGACGTCAGTACCCAACCCAGTACTTGTTCCACAGCACTTTTCCTCGCCTTCAACTGCTGGCCAACAACATGCCGGACGACATCGATCTCTTCTGCACGAGTAGTGACTCCTCAAAAGAAATTGTTGGGCTGGAATGCGCTTCATTGACTTGCTGTGGGGTGTTCTTTCGCTTACCGTTTACCTAAAATGTTTTCATTGTATCACATAGAGTGTTTTATATAAGTTAAATATTTTATACTATATTGTTAATATTTATTAAACTATTTAGATCTCATTGTTAAATATTTATACTATTTTATTATTGTTAATTATTTAAACCTATTTTATTACCGTTAATTATTTATATTTATTCTATTATTGTTGATTATTTATACCTATTTATTATTGTTAATTATTTATACCTATTTATTATTGTTGATTATTTATACCTATTTATTATTGTTAATTATTTATACCTATTTATTTATGTGAATTATTATACTTATTTATTGTTATAAATTACTTCACTTCTTTAATTATGTTAATTTATCAGTATGGAGATTCAAACTATTTATTGTATTACTCACATTATCCAAGTTAGTATTTAGAGTCCAGTTGCATGTTTGGCTTGACCCTTAGTATGTAAGCCCATCCTAATTATTTATGTACTGCTATAACGAAATGTATATTATGTTGAAATTGGTTTCTGACCGTTGAAAGAAAATAAATAAATAAATAAATAAAGTCCTTCGAATATTTGAGTGTTGTGGAGATTACATTTCCAACAAGGTGGTGGCCTTAAGTCCTTCGAATATTTGAGTGTTGTGGAGATTACATTTCCAACAAGGTGGTGGCCTTAAGTCCTTCGAATATTTGAGTGTTGTGGAGATTACATTTCCAACAAGGTGGTGGCCTTAAGTCCTTCGAATATTTGAGTGTTGTGGAGATTACATTTCCAACAAGGTGGTGGCCTTAAGTCCTTCGAATATTTGAGTGTTGTGGAGATTACACTTCCAGCAAGGTGGTGGCCTTAAGTCCTTCGAATATTTGAGTGTTGTGGGTTTACATTTCCAACAAGGTGGTGGCCTTAAGTCCTTCGAATATTTGAGTGTTGTGGAGATTACATTTCCAACAAGGTGGTGGCCTTAAGTCCTTCGAATATTTGAGTGTTGTGGAGATTACATTTCCAACAAGGTGGTGGCCTTAAGTCCTTCGAATATTTGAGTGTTGTGGAGATTACATTTCCAACAAGGTGGTGGCCTTAAGTCCTTCGAATATTTGAGTGTTGTGGAGTTTACATTTCCAACAAGGTGGTGGCCTTAAGTCCTTCGAATATTTGAGTGTTGTGGAGATTACATTTCCAACAAGGTGGTGGCCTTAAGTCCTTCGAATATTTGAGTGTTGTGGAGATTACATGTCCAACAAGGTGGTGGCCTTAAGAATATTTGAGTGTTGTGGAGATTACATTTCCAACAAGGTGGTGGCCTTAAGTTTTTCGAATATTTGAGTGTTGTGCAGATTACATGTCCAACAAGGTGGTGGCCTTAAATCCTTCGAATATTTTAGTGTTGTGCAGATTACATTTCCAACAAGGTGGTGGCCCAAAGTCCTTCGAATATTTGAGTGTTGTGGATTACATTTCCAACAAGGTGGTGGCCTTAAGTCCTTCGAATATTTGAGTGTTGTGCAGATTACATATGGTGGCCTTACGGTGGTGGCCTAAGTCCTTCGAATATTTGAGTGTTGTGGAGATTACATTTCCAACAAGTCCAACAAGGTGGTGGCCTTAAATCCTTCGAATATTTTAGTGTTATGCATTACATTTCCAACAAGGTGGTGGCCTTAAGTCCTTCGAATATTTGAGTGTTGTGGAGATTACATTTCCAACAAGGTGGTGGCCTCAATATTTGAGTGTTGTGGAGATTACATTTCCAACAAGGTGGTGGCCTTAAGTTTTTCGAATATTTGAGTGTTGTGCAGATTACATTCCAACAAGGTGGTGGCCTAATCCATTTCCAACAAGGTGGTGGCCTAAAGTAATATTTGAGTGTTGTGGAGATTACATTTCCAACAAGGTGGTGGCCTTAAGTCCTTCGAATATTTGAGTGTTGTGCAGATTACATTTCCAACAAGGTGGTGGCCTAATATTTGTGTTGTGGAGATTACATTTCCAACAAGGTGGTGGCGTCCTTCGAATATTTGAGTGTTGTGGAGATTACATTTCCAACAAGGTGGTGGCCCAATATTTGAGTGTTGTGGAGATTACATTTCCAACAAGGTGGTGGCCTTCGAACATTTCCAAGGTGGTGGCCTTAAGTCCTTCGAATATTTGAGTGTTGTGGAGGTGGTGGCCTTCCTTCGAATACATGGTGGTGGCCTTAAGTCCTTCGAATATTTGAGTGTTGTGGAGATTACATTTCCAACAAGGTGGTGGCCTTAAGTCCTTCGAATATTTGAGTGTTGTGGAGATTACATTTCCAACAAGGTGGTGGCCTTAAGTCCTTCGAATATTTGAGTGTTGTGGAGATTACATTTCCAACAAGGTGGTGGCCTTAAGTCCTTCGAATATTTGAGTGTTGTGGATTACATGAAGTCCTTCGAATATTTGAGTGTTGTGGAGATTACATTTCCAACAAGGTGGTGGCCTTAAGTCCTTCGAATATTTGAGTGTTGTGGAGATTACATTTCCAACAAGGTGGTGGCCTTAAGTCCTTCGAATATTTGAGTGTTGTGGAGATTACATTTCCAACAAGGTGGTGGCCTTAAGTCCTTCGAATATTTGAGTGTTGTGGAGTTTACATTTCCAACAAGGTGGTGGCCTTAAGTCCTTCGAATATTTGAGTGTTGTGGAGATTACATTTCTGGTGGCCTTAAGTAATATTTGAGTGTTGTGGATTACAAACAAGGTGGTGGCCTCAAGAATATTTGAATATTTGAGTGTTGTGGACATTTCCAACAAGGTGGTGGCCTAAAGTCCTTCGGATTACATTTCCAACAAGGTGAAAATATTTGAGTGTTGTGCCACCTGAATATTTGAGTGTTGTGCAAGGTGGTGGCCTAAAGTCCTTCGAATATTTGAGTGTTGTGGAGATTACATTTCCAACAAGGTGGTGGCCTTAAGTCCTTCGAATATTTGAGTGTTGTGCAGATTACATTTCCAACAAGACTAAAAGGTGGTGGCAAAGTCCTTCGAATATTTGAGTGTTCATTTCCAACAAGGTGGTGGCCTTAAATCCTTCGAATATTTGAGTGTTGTGCAGATTACATTTCCAACAAGGTGGTAAAGTCCTTCGAATATTTGAGTGTTGTGGAGATTACATGGTGGTGGCCTTAAACATTTCCAACAAGAAAGTCCTTCGAATATTTGAGTGTTGTGGAGATTACATTTCCAACAAGGTGGTGGCCTTAAGTTTGAATCAGATTACATGTCCAACAAGGTGGTGGCCTTAAATCCTTCGAATATTTTAGTGTTGTGCAGATTACATTTCCAACAAGGTGGTGGCCTAAAGTCCTTCGAATATTTGAGTGTTGTGGAGATTACATTTCCAGTTTGTGTTTATAGAGTCAAACTATACATTTTAACAAAGTTTTGAGGGAACCAAGAGTGGGTAAAATTTAATTGTCTTTAAGAAAATATATACTTTTAATTATGATTATACTGTACTCATATTTACTGAGCTATAGCCTCCTTCTAGCTAAAAAAAAACACGTAATTTTTAGCTTTTCATGTAGGTTTGAAAGCCTTAGAGACGTTAATTTCCACATAATAAACCTTAAACGAATATACCTTTCACGATTATACCTAGTCTGCAGAAGGAAGGTCACATACAGGTAGGCCCCTGTACTTGATCCGAGTGCCGCTTTTAACATGGGACAAACTCTCAAAAATTGAGAAAAGTGCTGCAAACAAGCCATTTTAAAAGTTTGTAGCTGTAAATTTCGATTTTTTAGAATGTATTTACGAAATTAAGTTTCTTGTGGGAAAATCGATTTCGTAAATACATTCTAAAAAAATCGAAATTTGACAAACCAAATCTAAAATGGTTTGTTTGCAGTGGAGGAGTTAGTTATTTAATCCGACAATGGCACTTTTCTCAATTTGTGTCAGGGCTTTGTGAAACCACAGTGTTAAGAGTTTGTCCCATGTTAAAAGCGGCACTCGCAGCGCCCGGCCTCGGATCAAGTACAGGGGCCTCTTAATCCAAGTTTTCCTGTAAGAGTAACCCAAGGTAAGTCACCTACAAGCGGCTCTAATGTAAGATGTAAAAAATTATTTACATCGAAAAGCTGTATGTGGCTGAATTATATTTTCCTAGAAATAAGGGCAGAAGGTACACAGTTTCACAGGATTCTGGCTTGTAGGTATGTGATTTGCTTAACAAATGGAAATACGCTCGGAGGTAACCTCAGTGATGTGAACTCTGGATGGTTAGTAAAATAAAAAAACTTTTTAACAAAATTGAACCGACTTCAAAAATAAACCTACAGTAAAATGCTCTTAAAAGTTTGAAATAATTCAGTAGTAATGGAATTATGTACTGCTTTACAAGCTTCATTCATAAAACATAAGTTTCTGATATTTTACGGTGTACAAGCAATAATGTATCCATTAAACTACAGTAAGATATTACAGCTGTACTCATTTCATGGTAACCAATGTAATTAATATTCAATTGCCAAAACATTAGAATACCATTATATGCGTACACTAATTGCCATATTGTAAACTTTTATTCATGGGTTGTTGTAATCTTCAATCAATTAAAACATTGTTGAAGTCAGTGCTGCTATTACTTTCTGCTTCAGCAGCACCGACTCCAACAATGTTTTAAGGAATAAAGATTATAACAACCCACGAATAAAAGTTCACAACATGGCAAGTAGTGTGCACATACAGTGGTATTCTAATATGTTTTGGCAACTGAATATTTATTATGTTTGTTGCCATGAAATGAGTACAGCTGTAATATCTCACGTAGTGTAATGGATAAATTAATGCCTGTACGCTGTTAAACATCAGAAACTCATTTTTTATGAACATGTAAACCAGTACATAATTGAATTACTGAATTATTTCAAACTTTTTAGACCATTTTACTGTAGGTTCATCTTTGAAGTCGGTTCAACCATTTTTGTTAAAAAGTTTTATTTTTGACATAATTTTTAAAACATTTTTAAACTTATTTCAACTATTTTTGGTGTCAGTTATTTTTTTGCTAACGTTTCCAGTTGGACAAATTTATAATAGGCTAGATTATTAAAAATAAATAGGCCTACTGTAAAGTCAAAGTGAAAAATGTGCTTCATCTTTACAATCAAATTGTGTTGATGAATGAATTTGTACTTTACAGCTGTGTTCTGTTAGTACAGCTCTTCCAGGTAATAAATCGGACCGTTGCAGTCTTAAGTCAAAAATCTGCTGCATGGGAATGGAAAGACATGCCTGGATCAGGGCTTTAACCTAGAGGGCTCTGCTTATTGTAACCTTGCAGAAAATACAATTTTTGCTTTTCACATGGCAAGCTCGAAGAAGTAAAACCTTAATTGTATTTATTGGCTCGCATGACGCTAAAATTCCTCAGTCAGGGTGACAATGTACGGTTAAATAAATATACAGTAGTTTAATAATGTTAGAATAAATACAAATGCAGGGAGCAATTTACATTGCTTAACAATTTACAGGCTTTCCTTAATTGTTTTAAACATATCAGGGGTAAATAAATATACAGTAGTTTAATAATGTTAGAATAAATACAAATGCAGTTAACAATTTACAAATTGTTTTTAAACATATCAGGGGTACCATTTTGCAGGAAGTTATGTTTTAGACAAAATGGTGCTATTATCATAAACATCCACTACATCGAAATGAAAACTCCTACAGCTTCTAATATGGTCCCAGTAAAACCGTATTCACATAAAATGTTTTAGAACATTTGTATGTACATTTTTTGTAACAGAACTTAAACATTTTATAAAAAACTATGGCATAGACAATTTAATTTTGATTAGTCTTGTACCTTTACTATTTTTATACTCTTGCCGAGGCGAAATCTAGTATACGACTAAGCACGAAAGCAATACGCATTTCGGCATGAAATTTTGGACAAATTTTATTCCTGTTTACAAAATCTACAAAGAGTTTTAAAGTATGTAAAGTAGGCTACCTCTTTTGTTGAAAACATAGCTCTGCACAGAGTTATATCATTACCGGGTTTATTATTAAAAAATAGCCTCTATGGCTTTGAAACGCATTTCGGCATGAAATTTTGGACAAATTTTATTCCTGTTTACAAAATCTACAAAGAGTTTTAAAGTATGTAAAGTAGGCTACCTCTTTTGTTGAAAACAGCTCTGCACAGAGTTATATCATTACCGGGTTTATTATTAAAAAATAGCCTCTATGGCTTTGAAACTTACATGAAATGCTAAAAATTACGAAAAGGCCTTTCTTAGCGAGGTCGCCATAGCTCGGTAAATATAAATATAATCATATTAAAAATATATATTTTCTTAAAGGCAGTTAAATTCGACCCTCACTTGGTTCCTTTAAAACGTTGATCAAATACAGTCTATAGTTTGGCGTCTAACTCTATAAATACAAGCGGACTCTTTTTCAAATAATTTAAGACAAAATACTTGGCTATCTCAGCAACACTCAAATATTTGAAAGACTTAAGACTACATCTTGTTAGAAATTTAACCTTACTTCAAAATAGTGCTATTGAAGTCTTTTTTGGTTCCAAATAGTGTTTTTACTTTGCGATAAGTACATGGTTTTTTGTGATTTGTTAGATGTTCTTTACATTATTTATATAGAAATATTAGTCCGATCAAAAGGATATTTAAATGGGACCATTATATGGAATTAAGATCTATCAATAAACGCAAACTGGGTGTAACACGATGGCCGGGAAATATTAGTCCGATCAAAAGGATATTTAAATGGGACCATTATATGGAATTAAGATCTATCAATAAACGCAAACTGGGTGTAACACGATGGCCGGGTTCAAGTTTTCGTGAACTAACATTTTAAAAAAGTCACCGCAGGTCAACTTATATAACCTTTGTGGTTATCTAAAGACGGTTAAAAACTTTCTAAGTTAGGCCTATATGTTTTTATTTTAAAGCACATAACCTCAAAGTTAAGAGTTTCCAGGTACATCAGTGATAATGTCAATAATGTAAACTGTCAAGTGTTTGAACCATTTGTGAAATTTAGACAAAAATACAACACATATGGACAGATGTGTACTCTTAAGCTGACTGTCTGGCACTGGCTACAGCAGGCCAAGGGGGAGCCAGCATAGGAATACAATTATCTGATGTATCATACAGCTTGTCAGTTATGGACCTAGCGTGGTAGGTAGTAAAGTTGATAGTGGACAGTAATCTAGGGTTAAATGAACTGATTTAATTGTAACTACAATTAACAGACTAAAGAACCCTGTAAGCAAGGGCTACATTACTTATATTAAGCAATATCAAAGCTTGAAAACGTTTGCTTGGAAAATGTTGTTTGTTTTCTTTGTGACTGGCTATATAAAGGCGTTTATTTAACAATGTATCGTGTGATAACCGAATAATTTCACGTTGTAAGCTTTCTTAGGCTGTCTACGACAGGTCCTAAGAATTGCCTAAATTAAACTTAAATTCGAGAGGGTCGTGATCATTTCCGCGTTTTGCCCCGTTACCGTGCGATTTAGGCATCTGAAACTTCCAATTTCAGAGCAATAGGTTAAATTAACTCACCATATCAGGGCCCATGTCTTTCATCTCCCCAAATCCGCGCGTGAGAATCATACAAGATGTAGAATCGACACCTTGTAGCCGCCTTTGACTTAAATGTAATACCACTGATGACACTAACAAGAAGGATCAGGGGAAACACAATCAACTTACACTGTCAGCGGATAAAACTGTTGTTGTCTCTCAACAACAACACAGAACAGAAGGGGCTCAAGAATAATAATTTCATCCACAGAATGCACTTTACACAAGAGATTTCCCACAACACTTTAACACAGAACACTGGAAACGATCGCGGACACTAAAATAATCACTCGCTATTATAAATTACACTATTTACAATATACAATGATAAAGAGTCGTTTAGTGTCAAAGGAACTCACATTCTCTCGCTCAGAACGCGTGCTAGTAATGTAGCGGCAGACAAAGAAGCTGCTCGCCGGTTTTGGACGAGTCCACCTTACCAGACTCGAGGGGAGGCCACTTGCACTACCAACCTGATAGCAACATTTTTCCCCTCTCCCCACTATTGATTTTGCACTCTCACTGCCAAGTTCAATCTGAAGACCCTCGTTATGTTAAGCAGTTTGTAGAGGTAAATTTACCAGTAAATGATTAGTGTAATAATTATTGTTTAAATATTCAACACTGAGACACCGTCAACTAAAAAGAAAACGTATTCCAGCGATTTTGTCATTATTTAGGCAGTGACTTCTTTAGTTGTATTAACAAATTAATGCAATAATAATACTGTTTATTGCAGAGTGAGTCCATAATATATATACAACCCTATGTGTAACTCACTCACTCACTCACTGATATATACAAATGTTTACCCACTTCTAGATAAGCTAGAAACTTGAAATTTGGTATGGAGGTACCTTTACAAACTCGCCGACGGAAAAATTGCCAACACCCAAAATTTTAACCACCCTAAAAAAATAATAACCAAAATGGCGAAAACATGTTTTTTTTTAAACCTCTAATGGGTGAACGGTAAGTCCAATCTAAAAACTGATTGAATTTTCATGGTCAGCTTTTAGACGCTCTAACTTTTTGGTCCTATGACTTTTTGTATCTGGCCTCCTTCACACTTAAAAAAGCCTGTAGATCCTACTGTAGATTTTTCGTACAGGCTCCAAAAGGTTGTAATAACTCAAGGTCCTACAACTGGGAAAATTAAATATTTTAAAAAAGCAAGTTTTAGTGTTCTACTTTTTCCCCGATTTTGCAACAGTTTTTAAATTTTTTCCCACGTATTACAATATACAGGGTGATTCAAAAATAGGGCGCCAAATTTCAGGGGTGGGTTCCTTATGCAAAAACAATGAAAAAAGTTCCTATAAACATGGGTCCTAAAATTCTTCGTTACCCCGGTAGCCACCATTTTGTATTTTTTACTTAAAAGTTTATATCTCCAGAACGCTTTGACCGATTGCATTCAAACTTGGTAGGGTGTTTATGTGTCATAAGGTGAATTTAAGAAAAAAATATTATTTCATAAAATATGTGAAAGAGAATCACAAAACAGGGATACTTTCTTATTTATAATATTGTTAGACAAGACGTAGCACCCTTTATATTATTATGGTTTAATTTTGCTGCGACCGGTTTCGGATCTTGTCCATTTTCCTAGCAGTCTTACAAAAAATTTTATGGTATTTCAATTTGAAAAATTTAAACAGCCGCCATTTTGTTTCTGTATGGTTTGAAGACATAATTATTTTTTCTTAAATTGCCCTTAGGACACATAAACACCATACACAGTTTGAATCGGTCAAACCGTTCTGGAGATATAAATTTTTAAGAAAAAAATACAAAATGGCGGCTACCGGAGTAACGAAGAATTTTAGGACCCATGTTTATAGGGACTTTTTTCATTGCTTTTGCATAAGGAACCCACCCCTGAAATTTGGCGCCCTATTTTTTAATCACCCTGTATAGTGGTTAGAAGCTTTAAACTTCACCTAAAGTATGAGTTAAACCTGCCCTTTAATAATATGTTGCGAAAAAATACCAAATTGTATACATTTGCTGAAAAACGTGTTACTGACAATGAAGTTCGAATTTATTTATAAGACCGGCGTGAAGTTAGCGAGACCTACAACTTTCTTTCTTTCTGACGCCAGCAACACTTCTAGATGAGCTAGAAACTTGAAATTTGGTATGTAGATACCTTTCACTAACTCGCCGACGGAAAAATGTCCAAACCCCAACCAAAACTTTAAATTTTAACCGCCTACAAAAAAAATGGCGGAAAACATTTTTTTTTTAAACATCTGTAGTGGGTGAACGGTAAGTCCTATCTAAAACGGATTAAATTTTCATGGCCTGCAGATTTTAGACGCTCTAACCTTTTACACCTATGACTTTTTCTCGTATCTTGCCTCCTTCATCTTTAAAATAAGCAAAGCTTTCAAACTACAACATGTAAACACAGCGCTACTTTTTTTCATGATTTTGCAACAGTTTTTAATTTTGTTTTGTTTTAACCACTATAATACGTGAGAAAACATTAAAAGCTGTTGCAAAAATCGTGAAAAAAGTAGCAAATTTGAATTTTTTTCTCTTTTAAAGGATGAAAGAGACCAGACACGAAAAAAGAAAGAACCAAAAAGTTAGAGCGTCTAAAACCTGACCATGAAAATTCATTCAGTTTTTTTATAGGACTTTTTTTAGAAAAATATGTTTTCCGCCATTATGGTTTTTTAGGGTGGTTAGAATTAAAAGCTTTGGGTTTTTGCAACTTTTCCGTCAATAAGTTAGTGAAAGGTATCAACATACCAAACTTCAAGTTTCCAGCTCATCTATAAGTGGGTTGAATTGAACTCAGATTTCTCTTGCAATAAGGCCCGTTTACACGTACACGCATAAATTCGAATTTCACTGTCAGTGTCAGTAAGTACGTTCTTTCAGCAAATGTATACAACTTGGAATTTTTTCGCAACATATTATTAAAGGGCAAGTTTAACTCATACTTTAGGTCAAGTTCAAAGTTTCTAACCCCTATAATACGTGAGAAAACATTAAAAACTGTTGCAAAAACGTGAAAAAATTAGCAAATCTGAAATTTTTGCTATTTTTGAGGGTGAAGGAGGCCAGATAGTCATATGACCAAACGAGATCTTGACCTGAGGACCTTCAAAGCAAGAGTGAAAAAGTGTTTGGTCAGAAGACCTATTTACTCTCTGCGTGAACTGGACGAGGCATCTCTCTTTGACTAATAGTGGCAGAGTAGCTTGTCCTGGCCTAAATATTGTGTAAATATTCTTGTATATATTTTTAACTTATTGACGCTGTCTATCAGAGTCATCGGTCAACGACATAGGAAACAAGTATTCAAGTAAGTAAGTATTCATTAGAAGTAAACCCCTTGATCAAGACGAAGGTATTGGCATAGTCAATAGTGTAGGAACCAATGTCGTGTTGGTGGAGGGGTGTGGGGAGGGGTGGGAAGGGGGATTCACTTCTTTCCGCTACGTTATTTGTAAGGCATCAATCAGTCGATGCAATATACTGTACACATTTTACACCTTTCTATACCAACCGTATGTGCTCTTCACATAATCCTCATCACTATTCATCAGCTGTTTCAACCGCTCTATGATCGTAAGCAAAAAATAACCGTCATCACTTTCTAACATTACGAACTAGTCAAAAACTGTTACAATATAGCATTGCTACAATCTAGTTATTACGATCTAATTAATGTTTGACAGGACACATAATTTTGTCCAAGAAATAACGATAACCAGCCTCGATGATGATCAGCCAAATCCCGCTCACAGGCCTTTTGGAAAAAAACTCGTGCGTTCCGATCAGGTCAATTCTGTTTTGCTGTATTAATACATTTAAGAACCAAAACTGGGAACAAAGATTGTTTAAATATCACAATAGTGTATTTTAATAAGTATTTAAACATTACATGTTTCATTACGAATTGCCTTTGCAATTTGTTACTTGATTCGCTCCACTCACAGCCTCGTACTTACGTGTTCGATTACTGCAACGCCTATTGCATATCTTGAAGCGATAACACCTTTCAAATATCATTAAAATAAGACTTCTCATTCCGCTTATGGTGAAAAATAACTGTTTTTAGCCGCCATTTTGAAACGACTTAAGGATTTAATTTTTTTTATTTTGATGAATAACAATAAAATACATATGTTTTCAAATTTCATGAAAATCAGGCGAAATTGAATATATATATTATATATGTAAAACAAATCACAGTAAATAATTAATAATAACTTTATAAATAATTGTCTTCTAATAGTTGTGTGTATGTCATATTATATGTGCGTATGTACATAGAGTGTGAAAAATGCTCAAAACGTGTTCTAGGGGGTCAGGTTCTGTGCTCATTTTATGGTTTCGGGCCTGGTTCTTGCTGTGCTGACAGCATGAATATCTTATTTTTCCAAAGCAAATTCGATAATACAACTGTGAACTGTGTGTGTGAATTGTATGGTATTGTTAGGTGGTGAGAAGGTCTCGGAACCAGCGACTGCAGAGTGCAGACAGTAGACCCGAGCCATTGAACTTGTGGCGGATCACCTTGAGACCAACGTTACAACGCGAAAATCCCCCACTCTAAGGATACACACTACCACGTAGGCCCTACACAACCGGTTCACATTCATTTTCATCCGCAAAAATAATATGGTGTCAAGAGTAAATGCGAATTGTATAGTTTACTAGCTGAGAGCAACTGCGCTTCTCCTCGGGGCTTTCTTAACATAATTGTGTGTCTCGTATTTTAATAAAACTGCAAATTTAAAGTAAACAGAAACGTTTTCTATTTATCTGTAGAAAAACCATTTAGTTTGCAAGTGTTGGCTACCTTGTGCCGCCGTTCCGGCCGTGTTTAGAGCCCGCTTTGGTTTTTTGCGATGTATTTTGAGGATGTTATATGGACATCAAATGTAGCTAAAGACACACTTTGTGATTAGCTAATTGAAAATAAAAAATTACATGACTATAGTACAACATTTATTTTAATTTATCATGACAAACTCTTGTTTAGTTGAAAATGGAAAACTACATGGCTAAGGTATAACACTCTTATTTGGTTTGCACGCTGTAAAGCATGAATCGTAAGTAATATGATCAACAAACACTGTTGGTCAGACGTACTGACGCGCCGAGGAGAGCTTACGTAGGCCCCGGAAGAAGCCGGTGTAAAGGGGGCCCCATACACTACGGTCCCGGCGCGTCTCGCGTCAAAACAGTCCAAAACCGATAGTGTGTGGGCGATTTCGAGCCGAGCCGATCCATGACCGTCCAGTCCGCGCCGGGATCGTGAAGGGCCTTCTGCGTGGATCGGCGCGGACTGGACCGTCTCTCAAACTACTGCCCCTATCCGCCTTACCCACTATCAGACTAGGGCACTTGTCATTACACCCTCGCACTTTTAGCCAGCTGCTAGATTCTACGCAGACGCCAGACTGCCAGGGTGTTTGGTTGTTGTGTTGTGTTGGGCTGACGCCAAAGTATTCGTGAGTCCAGATTTTTTAACAGAGTTTATCGTCCGAGGAGTACCGGGGGTTTCCTTGTTTATGGAAAGTGAAAAGTGCAGACTACTCGAACCGAGTAACGAATAAAATAATAATAAGTAAATCTTTTATTGCGTAAAACATATACATGTCATGCAACCGTCATAAGTATTAAGTGTCTAAAATGTTGCATTCATACACATCGAAACCCAATTCAAACATACAGTATTTGCATTCACCCAGTTCCCATTTACTCGAATTTGTTCCACTCTAGCCCCTTGGTCCGTGGTCTGTTTACGCGGAGCCCCAGTCGTGTGCCATAAACTTGTTTATATTATATAATGCTTGTGCGACCAAGATTTTTTTTCAAGCGAGTTTTGAATGCCTTTGGCATGGGTGCACTTATAATCGAATTTGGCAGTATGTTGACTAGTTGAACATACTACACATTTGCCATACATACATTTGCCTTTGAAGGCAAACGTTCATGAGCTACCGTCCTGTGTCTCCCAGTTCGGTAGTTCTCCCTGCCCCTGGTTACGTAAGAGTGGATACCACTCCCTTTTACTATGTCGCATTTTTGTCTGAAAAAAGGCAGGTTTTCAAAATGTAGAGGCAGGGCTATGTCAACCATGATTACACCATGATGTCAACTGCCTGCACGACTCTCTCCATTGCAGCTTTGATATTGTTCTGACTGCTTGTTTTTGGAGAATGAAAATTCTGGAAAAGTTTTCGCTTTTGCAGCCTCCCTATAGTGCTACTTCGTAGAAGAGGAGTGGAAAGACTACTCCATAATTTGGATAGCTGTCTCAAAACATAAATGCCTGAGGAAATTTTGGAGCAGACATAGTCTACATGAAAATCCCAGGTCAAACCTCGATTGAGGTGTATCCCGAGGAATTTTGTTGTGTAAACTTCTTCAATGTCAGTCTCATCCAGCGTGACAGTTGGAGTACGACTTTTCTTCCGCCTCTTCACAAAAACTCCACAGTCATTATCACTGCCGCCGCAACTTGCATCGACGAACTCATCTTTCCAACTGAGCAACGAAGTCAGGTGAAGTGAGTGGAGTCACGAGCCAGGACCGTGGAAAGTAATACAAGTGTGTGGCGAAACCCTTCCAGTCCCAGACCGCAGTCCGGGACCGGCGCGCCAGAACCGCGGTCCGGGACTGTAGTGTATAGGGCCCTTTTTATTTAAGACCCGTGGAAGTGCCGAGTTTGAGCGTGCAGCGACGCGCATCATAAGCCTGTTCCTCCAGGCTGAAGCAAGCTTTCCGAGCAAACGGTTGAAGATACCACAAAAGTGCCCAGGACCATTTGTGTAGAAAATTAAATTTTAAAGCTTGTATGGGCTGTCACAACTTAAATACCTGTTACGGTTTTTCTAGAATTTCACTTTACAGTATTGGGCTTACACATTTTCACATGTAATGAGGTCTTATCAATGACCGCTATCTTGAAAATAATAAAATTATCAAACATGTTAATAGCCTAAAAAAAAAACCTACAAAAACATACTAGCTTTCGAAACATTTGATAATTCAAACAATATAATCAATAGAAACTATTGCTATTCATAATGTAAACAAGCGGCAGAACATAACCTCAACGACAACCAGACTCTGTAGTGACAGCTTACTCAAGTCGCCATGTTTCGATCAGGCGCAACAATTTGGCCCTAGAGGGGTTTTACTTAACTGCCATTGGTCGTGTCCTACCCCTGCGAGTATAAATAGGGTTTTGTTTATGTTGCCAGGTTCTGCTTTCATCACAGCAACTGCAAGAAGTTAGCCTCCTTATGTTCACCACTCAGAATGCTACTTGGGAGCTTTTGCGATCTCATGCTGCTCTGTGGATTTGAAGATGAAGCAAAGTTATCAGATGACAGCAAGACGCCACAACGCATAGCCTATTTTGAAGCTCATTTTCCCTAACCTCAGTTAGTTCAGAAATTTACTTGAGTTAATTTGGGCTGAACGTGTATCTAGCTTATTTACAACCTCTAAATTGTCTTTAACAATGTTTTTGACAAGTCCAAAGAGTATGTACACGAAATCATGAAGATCTAGATATTCATTTTTGCTTAGGTCTATTTCAAAACTTCACATTTGTTCTAACCTTGCAGTGCACGGTTCGCAAATCCATTTCACTTTATCACCCTAGCCTAATAATTCTTCAAATTCTTTATTAGTTTCATTAACACACTTGGAATGAAACAATATATCACATACAGCATCCCATTGGAATGATTTAGTATCACCTTTTAATAAACTCTACTGCAGACAAGAGAATGTCCCCAGAGCAGTATCCCGTAGATCATTCAGCCCGTAGAACGTGGCTGAGGAAGAGAGTAATAGACAGCAATGAGGTAGGCAGTCACTGTGTCTCGCAGCTTCAGTCAATCTTGACTATTTTCAGCACACCTGCAATATTTGCTGGTTCCGGTCTAACCAGAAACGAAGCAGCTTCTTCAGAACAAGGTGGTTTTCTTCCTTTGCCCACTGTCGTCGAAAGGAGCACACCAGATGTTGCGTCTTGTCTTCGTTGAGCAACCAGAAACCAAGCAGATTCTTCAGAACAGAGTGGTTTTCTTCGTTTGCCCACTGTCGTCCCAAGGAGCACACCAGATGTTGCGTCTTGTCTTCATTGAGCAACCAGAAACCAAGCAGCTTCTTCAGAACAGAGGTGGTTTTCTTCGTTTGCCCACTGTCGTCCCAAGGAGCACACCAGATGTTGCGTCTTGTCTTCGTTGAGCAACCAGAAACCAAGCAGCTTCTTCAGAACAGAGTGGTTTTCTTCGTTTGCCCACTGTCGTCCCAAGGAGCACACCAGATGTTGCGTCTTGTCTTCGTTGAGCAACCAGAAACCAAGCAGCTTCTTCAGAACAGAGTGGTTTTCTTTGTTTGCCCACTGTCGTCCCAAGGAGCACACCAGATGTTGCGTCTTGTCTTCGTTGAGCAACCAGAAACCAAGCAGCTTCTTCAGAACAGAGTGGTTTTCTTTGTTTGCCCACTGTCGTCCCAAGGAGCACACCAGATGTTGCGTCTTGTCTTGTTGAGCAACCAGAAACCAAGCAGATTCTTCAGAACAGCAGATGTTAGAACCAGAGCAGCTTCTTCAGAACAGAGTGGTTTTCTTCGTTTGCCCACTGTCGTCCCAAGGAGCACACCAGATGTTGCGCCTTGTCTCTTTGAGCAAACCAGAAACCAAGCAGCTTCTTCAGAACAGAGTGGTTTTCTTCGTTTGCCCACTGTCGTCCCAAGGAGCACACCAGATGTTGCGTCTTGTCTTCGTTGAGCAACCAGAAACCAAGCAGCTTCTTCAGAACAGAGTGGTTTTCTTTGTTTGCCCACTGTCGTCCCAAGGAGCACACCAGATGTTGCGTCTTGTGTTCGTTGAGCAACCAGAAACCAAGCAGCTTCTTCAGAACAGAGTGGTTTTCTTCGCTTTGCCCACTGTCGTCCCAAGGAGCACACCAGATGTTGCCTTTGTCTTCGCTTGAGCAACCAGAAACCAAGCAGCTTCTTCAGAACAGAGTGGTTTTCTTCGTTTGCCCACTGTCGTCCCAAGGAGCACACCAGATGTTTTGTCTTCGCTGAGCAACCAGAAACCAAGCAGCTTCTTCAGAACAGAGTGGTTTTCTTCGTTTGCCCACTGTCGTCCCAAGGAGCACACCAG
Organism: Matsumurasca onukii; assembly: GCA_018831715.1. Lineage (NCBI taxonomy): Eukaryota > Metazoa > Arthropoda > Insecta > Hemiptera > Cicadellidae > Matsumurasca > Matsumurasca onukii. The sequence continues at coordinate 41,845,276 of CM032059.1, read as the reverse complement.
ATGTTGCGTCTTGTCTTCGTTGAGCAACCAGAAACCAAGCAGCTTCTTCAGAACAGAGTGGTTTTCTTCGCTTGCCCACTGTCGTCCCAAGGAGCACACCAGATGTTGCGCCTTGTCTTCGTTGAGCAACCAGAAACCAAGCAGCTTCTTCAGAACAGAGTGGTTTTCTTCGTTTGCCCACTGTCGTCCCAAGGAGCACACCAGATGTTGCGTCTTGTCTTCGTTGAGCAACAGAAACCAAGCAGCTTCTTCAGAACAGAGTGGTTTTCTTCGCTTGCCCACTGTCGTCCCAAGGAGCACACCAGATGTTGCCTTGTCTTTGTTGAGCACCAGAAACCAAGCAGCTTCTTCAGAACAGAGTGGTTTTCTTTGTTTACTGTCGTCCCAAGGAGCACACCAGATGTTGCGTCTTGTCTTGTTGAGCAACCAGAAACCAAGCAGCTTCTTCAGAACAGAGTGGTTTTCTTCGCTTGCCCACTGTCGTCCCAAGGAGCACACCAGATGTTGCGTCTTGTCTTCGTTGAGCAACCAGAAACCAAGCAGCTTCTTCAGAACAGAGTGGTTTTTCGTTTGCCCACTGTCGTCCCAAGGAGCACACCAGATGTTGCGTCTTGTCTTCGTTGAGCAACCAGAAACCAAGCAGCTTCTTCAGAACAGAGTGGTTTTCTTCGCTTGCCCACCAAGCAGCTTCTTCAGTGGTTTTCGTCCCAAGGAGCACACCAGATGTTGGCGTCTTGTTTCGTTGAGCCACCAGAAACCAAGCAGCTTCTTCAGAACAGAGTGGTTTTCTTCGCTTGCCCACTGTCGTCCCAAGGAGCACACCAGATGTTGCGCCTTGTGTTCGTTGAGCAACCAGAAACCAAGCAGCTTCTTCAGAACAGAGTGGTTTTCTTCGCTTTGCCCACTGTCGTCCCAAGGAGCACACCAGATGTTGCGCTTGTCTTTTGAGCAACCAGAAACCAAGCAGCTTCTTCAGAACAGAGTGGTTTTCTTCGCTTGCCCACTGTCAAGGAGCACACCAGATGTTGCAACCAGAAACCAAGCAGCTTCTTCAGAACAGAGTGGTTTTCTTCGTTTGCCCACTGTCGTCCCAAGGAGCACACCAGATGTTGCGTCTTGTCTTTGTTGAGCCACCAGAAACCAAGCAGCTTCTTCAGAACAGAGTGGTTTTCTTCGTTTGCCCACTGTCGTCCCAAGGAGCACACCAGATGTTGCGTCTTGTGAACACAAGAGTAAAATTGATTGTGATTTGTGAGCAGATAAGAGTCATCTCCCATCTCTTAAAACTGCAAGGCTGATACAGTGTAGTGAGTCGACTGTCGAGGTAGAACCGTAGAAATGAAGAGGTAAGCAAAACAGAGACAGACGGACAGTTGACAAACCGTCTAGCGCAGGAAGGGAATGAGGGGGTTTAGAGGGGGACTCTCACACACTCGCCGGAAACAGAAAATAGTTTATTTTGCTTGTACTGCGACTCGCTGAGTTCTCTAGCCGAGTTCCGAGCAGTACCGCACTTCAGATCTACTTTAATGACGTCACAAGTGAGAGCCTGGCCTTAAATAAAGTGACCTTGTGACAACTTACTCAAGTGCAATTAAAAAAATCTTTTCAATGTTATTTTATTTCTGCCTTTGCAAACACTTACCTGTCCATTACGAGGATTCATATCAGGGGGAAGTAGTCCGGCCATGTGCGGAGGCGGTTGACTCATATGGTGATATAAAAAATGCTCGGATCCAGGCTGAAACAAAATACTAAACGTGAATTTTAAATCCTGGCGATCGAAATAGCCTCAAAGTGATGAGACTTAAAAGTTGTTTATGATGAGACACGAAATTTTTTAAATTTTAGTATGAAATTATATTTAGTCAAGATTTTGTATGTATAAAGTATTGTTTATTTTGTATTGTGATTATTTTGTATTGTATATAAAGAATGAATAAAGATGGATCTTAATTTATACAAACGCTAAAAAGCTAATTTATTACTAAAGAAATTTGAAGACAAAAATGTTTGGACTGAACCGGGACTAGAACCCGGGTCTCCCGCTTGCCGGGTGGTTATGCTAAACCACTAAACCATCCGGCCCAACTATTTCTGCCTTCAAATTTAGAGAAGTACTTAAATCTGAATGTTTATCCGAAACACAACAAAAAGTTAGAATGTCTAATTGTTTCAAATAATTGCGACACGAGTCTCTAGCCTTTAAATTGCACAAGATTCTAATGGCATACTTCTGTAAAACAAATACTCGACTGATTTTTGTCTGAGCACAGTTTCCCCACAAACATGTGCCATATTTTAAGTGAGGATAAATAATGCCGTACCGTAATAAGCCATCTTTAAAACATCTTTTGAGCAGTACCTAGATAAACTACGAAGCAAAATAGCCCTGACGAAACCTTATTACAAACATGTTCAATATGGAAATTCCAACTAAGTTTCCTGTCTAGGTGAATAACCAGAAACTTAAAGGCTAAGGCCACACTTGGCGCTTCTAACGCGGCGTTGAAAACACGAGAGGTGAAAACGTCGCCAGACTGAAATCAACACTGGCCAGACTTGGCGCTCAAAACGCCCATCAGATGCAAAGATCTCTTTGATGAGTACAGAAGATTTGCTACTTGCGCTAGCTGTACGATTATATTTGAAAAGAAGGACTCCAAACCTTCTTTTACGTTTCTTTTTCAATCAGAGGCAACTTGGTTGATGTGGTTGACAGGTGGTTGAGGCAACTTCTATCCACAGCTTGGATTTCACATCGTGGTTACTATAATCTTTCACTTTTATATTCCAAATAGGGGGACGGACTTTATTGATAAATTGTTCGGTATCAAACATTCTGATGTATTGAAAAAACCGCACCGAACAGAGTGACAACTGAGGTAACAAGCGGTGTTGAGGTAGACAAGTCGCGACTTGAACGCCGAGTGTGGCCGGTCCCATATCATAACATGGCGAGGGCTTCCCGACGCCAACGCCATCGCCGAAAAGCGCTACATGCAGCGCTGAAAACGCCGACGCCAACGCCGAAGCCCAGTGTGGCCGGCTCCCATAAGACTACATGCTATTTTGCGACTAGCCAACGCTGGCGTTTTCAACGCCGCGTTGAAAGCGCCAAGTGTGGCCTTAGCCAAAATGTTCAACCTCTTCTATCTGATTGATATCTAAAAATATCGAAGGGGTTTCAGCTGTAGCTTTTGAACCTAGATTAAAATACATGAACTTTGATTTGTCAATATTTGTTTTAAGGTTCAAGTTCTCAAAGAACTGAACGCAAATATTTTTGATTGGAAAGAATTAACCTCTAGGTTTTGCAGCGTCTGAGCAGTGTACGTTAGAGTTGTATCATCTGCATATTGAACCGAATGACCATTATTAATTAGTGCATGTAAATTGTTCACATACAAAATAAACAGCATAGGTCCCAAAATGTCCCCCCTGAGGAACTCCGTATTTTAGCTCAAAGGGGTTAGATAAAGCATTGTTGATTTGTACTTGTTGCGTTCGGTCGCATAGATAAGACTTAACCCATTGAAGAGGTAGTCCTCTGATACCATAGTTCCTAATATATAAACAGTTTTGAATGATCAACACAATCAAACGCCTTGGACAAATCTAAGAATATGCTGATCGCTTTTTGTTTTTTGTCTAAAGCTTGTACAATGTTTTCAGCCGATTCATTTACTGCCTCGATTGTACATTTGTTTTTCCTGAATCTAAATTGACTTTTTGACAAAATGTTTTGATTTTCAATAAAAGGAGAGTCTTTCGTAGAATATTTTCCTACTAATTTTCCAAATATTGGTAATAGCGAAATTGGGCGATAATTAGTCATATCTAAGGAGCTTCCTTTTTTAAAAACTAGAACCACTTTGCTTGGTTTTAGCACTAGTGGGAATGTACTCTCCAGAAATGATCGATTGATCAGCTTTGTGAAAGGTGGTAAATACAGATTAGATTGTTTCTGTGGGTAAATACAGCAATATTATTATAACCTGGACCTCTTTCAGCAATTTTAGCTGAAAACTACAAAGTTTTGAAAAAGAGTCCACCTGTAATGTCTAAAGCCATACCCTACTACTGAAAATTCTTAAATTGATACCAGATACGTTAAAGAAGTTTTCATGATTTCCAGATGTTACATTAAGCATCCAAAATATATTTTGAATAACCTAAATAGTATACGTGGCAACATTAATTTCAAAATGGAAAAGAAAAGTGAATTTGATTTAAATTGGTTTATTATCCCATTATCCAAAACCATCAATTCCAATTTACGGTAAACTATCAATTGATCACACTTGATTTTGTTGTATTAACAAATCCAATCATCCTTACAGTTACAAACTCGCTACTTTCAGATCCCCCAATTATATAAGCTGATGAATTTCATTTTACTGACAAATATTGTGTTAATGAAAAGAAGATAATCCTTCAAATAGCTGTAGACCATGGATACAAGCCTAATATATAATATATACAAGCCTTCTTCTTTTGTCAAAAATAATCTAAACGTTAACCAATCCTGCTAAATGGAACATGCAACAAATTAGTCAATAATGAGTAACATTAAATACAGCAATCGTGCAATGTAACGGAAATAACATTAAAATGGAATAACATTAAATACAGCAATCGTGCAATGTAACGGAAATAACATTAAAACGGAATAACATTAAATACAGCAATCGTGCAATGGTCTGTGAAGATTATGAGATCTCGAACCAGAAAAACTGTAAGCACAAATTCCTTTAAGAACAAGAGTATTCATGGTAGCTTATTACACCATGAAACACAACAATGTGGCTCTAAGGTTTATTTCTATTGCATTGACTCTAAGCTGGTGATAACTCGCTGGGTTTAAGGGTCAAGTAGACTAGATTGAAAACGTGCCATAATAAAGATAATCATCTATCCTGCTCGACCAGGGCCGGCGCCACGTTCCCTGGCACCCCGTGCAAAATTTTCAATTCCCCCCCCCACCCCTATCTAACTTTCAGATCTTAAATAATCCACAAATACCATATTCGAACAATTTTTTTTTCTCAATCGGTTATAGTTATAAAGTTCTAACTTCTAAGTAATATTTTAATAGTTATATTAAACTATCATAATGTAGTGCAGTAGTATGCTTGTATTTAAGCAAGCCATGGCAGATTGATATCGCGCGCGACTCCGGAGCTCATCACTCCGGTGGCGCGGGTTCGATCCCCGCAGTCACCGCTTACATTTGTAATGTGACTAGTACGGTGACACTAACAATTTAATAAAAATTTATTTGTCAATTTACAAATTGCACTTTGTGTTGACAAAAGAAAAAGGAAAAAATACAAAGGAAAAAATACAAAGTCACTAGTAACAACCCAATTAAAGAAAGGACTAAACATGTGAAAATTTTAAAAGAAAAAACTTAACCTATAATATTTTTAACTATTTGGATCCATAAACTCACCTAGGTAAAGGTCGAGGTTGAGTGGCAGAGAGGACTTTGTAGTCCTAACTTCGCCTTGTTAAACAAGAAAAACTTTACCTTTACCCTTTTTATTTATTATTTAATAGGGTTTAAATTGTAGGAAATTAGAAATACCTCTGAAAACGGTTGAGAAAGCTTTCGAACTTGTAAGGATATATGGAAATAAATCAAACATATCTACATATTAAAGAAAACTCACACAATTTCTGAAGGAAACTAAACACGTAATTGACAAATCACGAATGAAGGAAATTTTACAATTGAGTAATAATAAAAACAGCCATAGGCGAAACGCTCAGAACATTCCGCGAAGGTGGCAATGACAACACTAAATAGCAGCGGAATCTGCCGCCCCTCACCCCTCATCCACCAGCAGCAGTTTCTAGTCAGCTGATTTCAGTTCTTCTGTCGCGCGCGGGGGCAGGTGTAGGGGTGCCGGCCAACCTATAGAACAGTGGCTGCTACGCACTAGATTGTGCCAACCTGCGTTACATATAGTGACGAATTGTTTTTAATAATCGTAAGGCGTTTTAATGTCAATATTCATATGTCAGGGGGCGCTCTATTTAAATTTAAAAATATTGTTTTAAAATTTTTTTTTTGTTTTGGCGCACTTTTTGGCTTGGCGCCCTGTGCAATGGTAGCGCCAGCTCTGTGCTCGACATACATTCTTCAGTTGTACCCGGCTGTGATCTCATTATCATGTCACACAGACAACTGCCGAGTACGCTAGTGTAGTGTAAGTAATGACTATACAAGTATAAATGGTGGACAATGACGAGCACTGAACCAAGCTTGCTAGTTCGATAATAATTGCCAGCCACTAAATCATGTCCAGCTACTTAGTCGACATGCAGATCAAATAAAACTTGAGCAATCAAGCACAAACTATAAAATCGCACGAACTAAACATAAAAAATGAACAACAATTGTGCAAGCACAACGACTATGGCAGCACAACTCATCACACACAGATCCATCACGTACTTACTTTCATCACAAGAGGATGGAATTCTAAGGGCACATTGTTCACAGAAATTGGCATTTTTGCCATTGAATATTTCCACTTTTCTTGATTCTGAAAGTTTTAAACAAATCTCAGACCAATATAAAAAACACATTTAAAGCATTTGAATAAGAAATGTGTTTTAACCAATTAATATAGATTTTGATTCTGTGGAATCATACACGCGACAGCTACTAAATGCCATTTCACTTCCGCGATGGTTACTAAACACGCTGTTTCATTCCCCCAATAGCTCAGGAGTGCCATTTCACTACTGCAAGTGCCATTTCTCACCCGCAAGAACGCCAAAGTGATATTTCACTCCCGCAATGACTTCCGACTTCGAGTGCCATTTCACTCCTGCCATCACTTCTGACTTCAAGTGAAATTTCATTTCCACAATGGCTTCTGAGTCAGAGACGGCCTGTCTTTAAGGCCTGGCGCACACAAGCGACTTTGAGTTTAGCAACAGTTGCTCTACTAGTTGCTGAAGATTATGTTCAGTATAGTTTTAGGGACGACGACGTTGAAATGTTAACTATTGAGGTAGAGAAAAGACCGTCTTTGAACTCGAAGGCTTTGAAAGAATTCTGATATTAATTTGAAGAAGAAGCTGTGGGATAATGTGAACTGGGCTCTGGTTTTTGTGTCTTGATATGTAACTGTTGGTCTCACAAGAAACAACAGTTCATCAAAACTTTCCACGCTTATTCTAGAATACTTAAAAAATGTGTGTGGATGTTCCCTTAATTCACTTTACAAATGGTGGAACTGCCCTTTCACAAGTCGTTTAGTGAATATGGGATGAACCCAGTATCTCCTCTTTCTTTTTCGCACGCGAGATTTCATCAGAAGAGCACATACAACTGCCGTGTTGTTGAAATCCATATTTAAGACTACAGGTTTTAGCTTAGCAAATGTACAATTGAGACTGACAGCTTGCGACTGCTTGTCGCATGTGTGCTCACATCTGCTCGACTGTTGCTATACATCCGAGTCTCCGAGACTGTTGCACAACAGTCCTCTAACTAGTCGAGCAACTGTTGCTAGCCCAAGCGCCCCACATCGCTAGTGTACAAACATATGAGAGGAGAAGCAGACGACAGCTCTGAGAGTGCTGTGATATGATTCCGATGGTTTGTATATAAGGCTCTTGGGGCAGCATGCGTAACTCTCGTCCACTCCTTGCCACTTCTCTCCTACCAGCAGTCCCCGTAGCAGACAGACCAGCTGTGAGGCATTGCTGTCGACGCGTTAGGCAGATTATATACATTCAAATTAAACTAAATTTGGGTGTGTCATTAGCACACAAAACTACTGGACATCTGATTACGTCCTCTCAAGTCATACACCGTTTTATCTCAGTTGACAGTGTTGCTTTACTTAGTGGCTTTGCAATGCATTCTTCAACGGTTTGATTTACGCATCTATAAATAAGTGTTTGTTATTATACTTTTGAAAATATTACTAACTATTTTAGATGTGTTGTTAAAGTGGGATTATAATGCTAATGTAAATAAATGCTTTTTATGAGTATGTATTATAGTTGCTTTGTAAAGCTTTAAACAATAAATAGGCCAAACCTGTCTAACGCCTAATAATTTAAAAAATTAACCGAATTAAAAAAAACTCTCTTTAAACAAAATTTTAAAAGTTAGGTAAAAATATCTTTCAAATGTATTTTTTAGCTCAAAGTTAGCGGTATTTTGTGTGTATTTTGCAAACCTCTCCTAAGAAAGACACTTAACCACAAACACTGCACAAGTCGGGCTGTAACCACAAACCCAAGTGCAGAACTGCCAGTTACACAGGTCCAACACTTGGGATGGGCAAATTCATTATGCCAGTGAAAGGGAGGTGTAATAAACGTGTAATAAATTGTGTAATAAATGCTTGATATTACACACAGCATTCAAGGGGGCAGCTGCTTGCGAATGTGATCAGCAACTCTCATGATTATTTGATTTCAAATGCTTAAAGGCAGGAGCCAATCTGCCCAGAAATTGTAGCAAGGTCCACATTTTTGACAAGAAATTTGGGTATTTTACAGGTTTTCACGACAGTTAAGAAACCTTGGTTGACTATAACTCATAGCCGTGAAATATTTTCAAACAAAAGAAGTGTGGAATGAAAACATTTAAGGCTATTCCAAAAATTTAACCAACAGCAATTTGGCAGGCAAAAATGGTAGCTAACCTTTGGAGAATTTTAACAACTGTACACAAATTTAGACTGGTCCACTTGGTAAATTGCTCGAAATGTACCCTTATTTTTTTATATAGAAAAGCCGCCAAATTATATAACAGCCAGCCTTAGCCCATCCATAAGCCGACCCTTTACTCATCCAAAACAGACCAACTCTTTTGACACTGGCACAATTTGCTATTCTGTGACTGCTCGGAACTAGTAGGATCACTGATACTTGCCAAACCCCACAAGTCAGTTGACAGTTATGGGTTTAGGGGTTTTGACACAGAAAGGACTCAATAGCAGGTCAAAATCCCAAAATATGGCCAAAGTAGGCATTTTGGCACGGCTTGGCCGCGAGAGGGGTAAGAAAATCGCAGAGTGGGGGAAGTACTTCGCAAGGTCGGCAATGATCCTAGACCAGGTTCTCGAAAGTGACGCACAATAGTTTTCAGACAAAAAATCAGCTGCCCACTTTGTCCAGGGCTTAGCATTCACACCAAGCGCTTACGCACCTTCACGATCTAGGCCCTACTACTAACGCTTAGCTCATTGCAACTATGGATTCGTTTGTTTACCGATTATCCGCACAGGGCATTAGCATCTTTTATGTTTGCAATGTAGGTTCTTCACTTTACCGGTTGTTATCGCCGACTATGATTATGTACGCTTTAAACAATACGACACCATAAAAGTAATTTGCTTGTACATTCCTATGTACAATGATCCAAGAAAACATCAAAACAACAAATACAAACAATTATTACGAGTAAAATAGCACGTGGTAAAATTATTTCAGGAGTGTTCATAACAATGCTTGAACGTTTTACGTAATTTGTGCTTACACTATAAAAATAATACAATTGAAGATAAGATAATAACTTACATTGTGCATTTTTTAGAGGTAATCATTTATATCATATCTTAGGAAAATATACAAGTAACTACATATAAACCTATTTACACCTAAAAACGAATCTTCTCACCAATCCTTTCAAGAAGGTTTCTATGTCAATGTTTTGGTTTTTATATTGTTAACATTTTGTCTTCAAATAATTCAAATCATTACTCATTTTTTAAAACAAGTTTCATATAATTTTCAAAGCAAGAGCGCTTTTGCCGGTCAAGGCATCATCAGTTAATTATTCAAATAATTCTTCAAATGTGTATCCTTCTTCTTTGTTGACGTTTCTAGCGCGTCATTTGGCGGGAGAAGAAACTTCGTCCTTGGTCCATCTTTTAAATGGTAGTTGCTTTATTCTTACGTTATTTTGAGTCTATACATTTGACTTCCAGAATAAATAAGGTAAAGGGAATAAGTTTACTGCACGTTTGTAATAATTGTATACTCGTATTGTAGGCCTATGTGTTTGAAGACTCAAATGTAGTAGCAAGAAACTTTGATCCGTTTGAGCCAACGCTCACATTTTATTTATTATGACGAGCATCTGGTTAGTTTTTAATGTATTATTATTACGGTATTTTATTAAACAATAAATCCCGATTTTTACGCAATTTGCACTGATCTTATTTGCACAATAATACTACTCTTGTGCCTCAATACCTTGCGAATATCGATTTGTCAAAAACGTTATCTTAGATAAAACTGTGGAAACTGTGTGTAAAGAAATAGGCAACTGTGTACCCAATGAAACGCACACAGTTACATTAACTTTGGCTGTGTAGCGTAATCAAAGGTTCTTCCACAGAATAACTAGAGTTATCCGTGTGGTTTCAATACTGTAACTACTGGTATAATGTGTCAAAACAAAAGGTAAAGTCAAATTAAATTGTATAGGTATTATGCAGTTTATAAAATGTAAGCCGTACTGGAATCTGTCACGTGGTGCTAACGAGTTGGTCGGCCGCGGCTTACGACGCATTGTTGCTATTGTAGCCTGTTAGTTTGCTAGACTGGTCAAGAATCTCCGTTGTTGTATTGTGTGCTTTGAGATTTGTTTGAGTCATCAGGAGTCGCGTCGGACAACACTTCTTCGTCCATATCTCTCTACCCCCACTTTATACCTGTTTCCTCCCCTACCCCTGTGTCAAAATGCCGCTTAAGAGAGTCCTCGGATTATTTCCTACAGAAAACTGACCGCCTGTGTCAAAATTCCGGTTCCCGACAGTTATAGTCTTGTGTCGGTTGCTACTTTTCCCTAGTAAATAGCAGCTTATTGACAACATTTTATCATACCTATTACATTTGAGCAAATTTGTGTCTATTCTCAGAATTTTTTGGATAGGCCAAGCCCCCTACAACCCGCCTCCTTTTTGGCCACCTATGCCTTGCGGCCTCTGGCCAGTGGCCGATTCTCCTAGGACATTTAGGCCAAATAAGGAGTAATGTGCCTACCTGATCTATGACAGTGTCATCCGCTAAACCCCAACGAGGCTGCTGTTTAAATGCTGGAGGAAGTGGAAAATCAGGGTCTGAGTGTGGACGTTGAAAAACATAGCCAACCATGGCATCATCTTGGGAACGAGCCAGAATTTGGGGTCTTACTGTTTCGGGATTCACCTGAACATAAAAAAAGTAGGTTTGTATGATGATTTTGATGTTGTTGTACGTATCAGATGTGACAGACATCGCTTATAGGTAACCACCAATCCCTGACCACCTGACCTTCTTCTATCTTATATAACGTCTAAACATTTAATTGTAAAGATAATAATAGGCTTCAGAAATAAATACATGACAATCCATTATTTTTAAGTATTTGATAACGTTGATACTTTTTAGTATTTGTTTACTGTTAAAATTATTATAGAAATGAGGGATTTTAAAACCAACTAATTGACTGTTATTTTAAAATAAAACTGTTGATTGTTGATCCAAGGAATTGGCTCGACTACATCATTTAGTAACAGAGTTAGGCGAAGAATGTACAAAATAGCAAGGGGTTGAGGAGATATCAGAGCCTGACGGGTAGTGATGTAAACAGTGTTAAGAAACAACAGGCACTTTTCACTACCGGAGTTTTGAGATCCATTGTTAAGACCTGCGCTGGAAACCAGGTTTGCTGACGGCATGAACAACTAATTTTCCCAGAGGATGTTACAGACGGGGCCCAAACTACTTTAACCCTTTTTAGGCAGAGAAACAGGGATTTTTTATATCCAGAAGAGCTGGGGATATGTTAAATTGCCGTTTGAATACCTTAAAAATATAGTTAGCAAACTTAATTGATTTGAGGGTTACTTTACTACTGAGACCTGAAATGACAAGCAGTTTAACCATGTAAGAAATATATAACATTGCAAAAGGTAGCAACTTCCAAAGTGTTTTAACTTTTTTTTTACTTTATAGGAAATTTTTTTTTTATTTAGAGGTGAAGTTTCTGTACAAAGCCAGATTTCTAATAAATGTACTAAAATATTGTCATAATATTCGACTTTAATCAAAGTTTGTACACTTAATAGGCAATATTTTAAGAACCTCACTCCATACGGTAAGTTAGTAGATATAGGGCGGTATTCTTGAACGCTCCTCAAAGTTTGAGGAGACCTCACACTCCCCCTCCAACCTAAATCGCTATTCTTGAACACTCCTCGAACGTTCCTCGAAGGTTTTCCTCCAAGGTCTCCTCACACTCCCCCTCAAAGCTAAAATCGCTATTCTCAAACCTTCCTCAAGGTCTCCTCGCACTGGCCTTCCTTGGAGGAGACCAAACACCTTCCTCAAACCTCCCTCACACATTATTTTTGCTTATGTCCATGGTTTATTTTGTAGACAATGTTAAGTTAAAAGCGAGTTGTATTAAATAATACATTTTTTTATAGCTTTTCGAGCGTAAAAATCTATATCACACTAATAAGTACCTAATATTTTACTAACAAAACTGTTAGTAAAATAATTTTAATTATTAATTTTAAGGATTAAAAATTTTAATTTTGTTCTGGGTGTTTAATTTTTTAGAATTCATTTTTGTACAAGGTTTTTTGAATTCTTTAACATTTTAAAGTCATTTTACGAACAAAACTGTATAAGTAAACTTTAGTTTTAAGAATTGAACATTTAATTTTGTTCTGGGTACCGTATTTAATTTTTTTAATACTTTTATGTACCGAGTTTTTAGCATTTTAAAGTCATTGAAAAGAAGTTCACAAAAATCACTTGACGCCATGAATTTTAATGGTGATTTCAAAAATGTAAAGGGATTAGCCGTAAAACTGAGTTTACTTAAACATTTAAGAACATTAGTATAAACTCAAAGTATTTCGTTTAATGTTAAATCTGTTGTGAGTTTAAGAACAGCACTATACTTTTTTATTAAAAACTAACGTGAAATAATCAATTAATATGAACTGAAATACTTTACTAGGGATTTTAAAAGTGTAAAGCTATTTCCTTTCCATTTGTGTCTTTTCTTTCCAAATACTCGTATGATTTGCTAGTTTGCTAAATTCATAAAGCTTATGCTTGAACTTTTTTAATAGCTGTTTAATTGCACGTATTATCCACATGCTAAATACGAAATAAAGTTAATATAAAGCAGACAGTAACAACGTACACGACTCGAAGCGTGGTCCATATAAGCGAGGATGACTAACCATGGCTCAGCCGTCGCCACGCCACCTACTCGACTCATCACCACGCCATTATGGTTGGAAGGAGAATGGGTTGGAAAACAGTGCAATATAATTGGGCATCAAAATTTAGGTTAGTAGGTCAGCGGGGTGAGGAGGTAGGAGGGCGTGTCCAAGTGACGAGGGGGGAGGGTGCCTGAATTGTTGCTGTGTTTGCCGTCTGCCGCGGTGCGTACGCCGTACGCATGAGCCAAGTAAGTACTAAGTAGGCTAACAGCGCGGTTAGCCTATTCATGTGTATCTTCAAAAGCTGCTGTTTGTCATTCTGAAGATATTAAACTGTAATGAGAGGCCTATAATCTTGAAAGTGTAGTTAGTAACTTCGTATTGATATCTCTATTTAATAGACTGTATCGTGCATTTCAAATATGCAACGTTTACGAACAAAACCGCGCAGGTCCCTGCTTACTAAGGCAACATGTTTAACGAGTGCTTTATGTTTATTCTTACGGAAAATGCATACAATTTATAATTCGTTGTATTATTATGAAATATATGCCCAATCATCAACAAATGTGTAAGCTCTGCTAGTGACCAATGAATTTTAGTATTGTCGACATTCTAGAAGGTCGAACTACTTGCCGAGGACACGGATTTCTTATACGTTTTGAAAGGCAAAACGATCGCTATTCATTTATAAAATCGTGTAATGTTCATTAATGAAAAGACAACCTTACTAACCAATAATACTGAAATAAGTCGTAGTTAGCGTATAACTGTAGCAACTCTAATGTAATTGCGTTCTGATGGCCGAAGACAAAAGTTGAGTTGGTGATGATCAACTTTATTAGTATTTGACGTTTTACAGGCTACATTTTTAAGAGTAATCAGACGCTAAAAGAATGAATTATTATCAAAAATTACTTATATATTGCTTAGTTTTCTTTGAAACTAAGAAATATATGTTTTCAAGCGTTAAATTACCAACCTTATTAATACGTACACGGGCGACTATAAAGTGACAGTTCGGATGACAGAAAAACAACCAAACGATAGTATTTCATTTTGACCAACCTTCAACAAATCCTACCACTTTTAAATATTTGTGTAAACTGTTACTTAAAAAACAAATGTGGGCATGTACATAAGCATTAAAGGCTCTACATATTTTGTTGTAATAAACTAACAGTATTTAAGAAATTTCATCCAAATTTTAATAAGTTTAAAAAAGAACTGAGTGCTATTTTTCCTGTAAGGTTTCCTATACTGATTGAGGAGACCTCAATCCTTCCTCGATCAAGGAATGTTGGAGGAGTGTTCAAGAATACCGTTTTGGCTTTAAGGTGTCCTCAATATTTGAGGAGCCCTTGAGGAAGGCACGATTTGGAGGAACGTTTGAGAATACCGCCCAATATTCTTAAGTCTAAAGTAGGCTACTGTAGATGTATTTATAAAGTGTCAGAGTATTTTTGCCTCTTGCAGCCCTTTAGAATGACTTATTTCAAACCTGAATACTTACAGAAGATGATTGTTGTGCTTGCCGAGCGCCGTTAGTCTGACTCAACATTTCTGAGTCTCCCTCCCCAAGCCACTTCATTTATTGTTTCTCTAGAAAAACACACCTGACTATTTAATCAACATTTAGTTTAAGCCAAAGCGTTCAAAAGTGTGTAGAAAAAGTTTGAAAACCTTATTATTATGTACGTGTCCAACCTGAAATTATGAAAACCAGTTGTCAATATGTACATATGTTGCAAAGGCGTTATCTTGTACTACAGATAACGACTATGACAGTGAAAAAAACTAAATTACATATTTTTCTTTGTAAAAAATGAAGTCCCCTTATTGACACCATTACTATTCTTGACGTTTTATAAATGACTGTATATGACTATGTTTTTTAAGAGAAGACCACAACGTTGTTACTACTTTGTCATACATAGCCTTTAGCAAATTTTACACACGTTTCTTGGCTGATTGATAAACAGTAAACAATGTGTTTTGCAGGTTCGTTTTCAAACATTCTTGGCAAATGTACTTGAAAACTTTCAGTTAACCTAAGTCTAAATGCTACCTAAAACTCATAAACAATAACAAGTTTGCAACCAACCTAATAAACCTGTGAAAAAGCTTAAATGAAGTAATTATACCATCTCAACTATTAGCAAGAAGTATTGACCTAAATTGTTTTCGCCCAAATGTTACAGAACACATTGTAAAGACAAGTAGAGCCTGGCAGAATAGTAGTTCCCGCCTGACCTTTCAGGAGCACTGCACCAGCCAAATGGTCTACATGTAAGAAAAAACAGGAGTTTTTAAACTAAAAATAAAATGGCCCATATTCCATATTCAGCCCTTAGCTCTCCCTAAACTACGTCATTGACGTTGGCTCATAAGTACAAGGTAAATCGTCCAGTACACAAACGAGATGACTCAATTTTATTGCCATGTCAATCACAGGGTTGGAAACAATGAGATTTATTTATCTCAACAGTTCGATTCAACACTTTAATAAGCTTAGTCTAAAAAAAATCATCATCAAGTCATTTCCCCTTGAGGCAGTCAAACTCAGAAGTCTATCCAACAGTAATTTGATGAAACTGAGGTTGAAGAAGACTAATCAACAAAATTCCTTGGAATACACCTTGCTCGAGGATTGATTTGGGACTGATACATAGATTTACTACTAAGCATCCTGACGTATTGGTCTAGGTTTAGCAAGAGAACTGGACATACTAGTAACAACACCTAGTCTCAAAACTCATTTACAGAACTTATGTAAAACATGGTTTAGCTTAAAACCCTGATTAAGAAACCCTAAGATCTTAGTACAAGTAGGTGGGCTACTGGCTATGGCAGGCATATGCATAGGCAGAATCTCGTAGAGTTAGCGATTCGATATACAATATCAATCACTTATCATATGGGATGGGCAAATTCATTGTGCTAGTAAAGGGGAGGTTGCTTGATAATACACACAGCATTCAAGGGGGGAGCTGCTTAAGAGACTTCTATTAACTCGCATATAAGGATATCCAGCCGGCTGCCTTCATTTTTGAGGTTTTAAAGCAAGTTACAGTAGGTAATTTCAAGTTAAAAGTAGCAACCTCCCTATACTGTCCTGACAATAGACGACCTAGGTTTAGGTTCAAAAGAGGTTAAAACTAAATGTTAATAGTTTGACACTAGGGTTCCAAAATAAAGCTTTAAACGAATACCTGTATAATATATCATTAAAATTAAGTAGGCTATTTCTAACTCACCTATGATTTTAAAGCTAAATTTTAAATTCCCCAAGTCGTAGCAGCCGAATTTAAAAAGTCACAAATTTTCAAGGAAAATACTAACAATTTGAGAAATAGTTATAGAAATGTAGTACGTACGATTCAAACAAAAAAAGGTAGAAAAATTGCTGAAAATTTACAGGTACAAATAAAATATACAATCAATTATGACTAAT
The DNA here is from genome assembly GCA_018831715.1 of Matsumurasca onukii. Classification (NCBI taxonomy): domain Eukaryota; kingdom Metazoa; phylum Arthropoda; class Insecta; order Hemiptera; family Cicadellidae; genus Matsumurasca; species Matsumurasca onukii. The sequence goes on along the minus strand of CM032059.1, from coordinate 41,828,617 downwards.
ATTTACAATACAATAACCCCCAAATGAAGGAGGAGGGTAATGGCTAATGTATTACACAAACTGTACATGCGACATCTTACTTCAGCCTTCAGCCGCGGTGCATGAAGGGTAATTTTTAGATATAACAAAATATCAAATCACTTGCTCAGGCCACAGAGTAAGTAATCAGTGGTGTAAAGGTGTCTTTTGAGTTTTGACATATCTAATAAGTTTATAACTTGCTAGCTGACAGTACCCGTGCTACGCTACGGTATTCAAAAACATAATTTAAGTGATTAAATTTACCACTATTTCTAAACAAAATAAATAGATCTTAATTTGTATAAACGCTAAAAAGCCAATTTATAAATCACTTAGCTTTTATACAAATTAAGATCTATAATAAGTCATTTGACATCATATTTAAATTATGTTTTTATATTTCTAGCTTTTTGATTTAAGCTATGGTTTCCTAGAAAAAGGTTTACCACTATATTAAGCTATAATTTCCTAGAAAAAAGATCACCGCTATATTACGGCCGTAATGTAGCGGTGAACGTAACACAATAATCAAACATGTGTAGACAAAAAAACTTTTGAAATGTTGTTTATTTTAGTTTTCAACGTTTATTTACGTGTGTAATGGACAAACTAGACTTTTGTTTACCAAACAAAATGTGTCACCTGGCGAGACAACTAGTTTTCACCGCTACTTTACGTCCACCGCTCTCTAGGAAACCACTCTCATCTGATAACATTGAAAACAAAACTCACCGTCATATTACGGCCGTAATGTAGCGGTCACCGCTTTCTAGGAAACCATAGCTCTACGGCCGTAAACATAGCGGTGAACGTAACGGTGACTGTGGACGCAACACAATATTTAAACAGATGTAGACGAAAACAACTTTTGACATGTTGTTTATTTTAGTTGTCAAATCTGATTTACGTATATAGTAAAGCTATGGGTTCCTAGAAAGCGGTGACGCTTCATTACGGCCGTAATATGACGGTGAGTTTTGTTTCATGTTATCAGATGAGAGTGGTTTCCTAAAAAACGGTGGACGTAAAGTAGCGGTGAAAGCTAGTTAAGGGGTTTCTCGCCAGGTGACACATATTATTTTGTAAACAAAAGTCTAGTTTGCCCATTTTAACACACGTAAATAAACTTTGACAACTAAAATAAACATCATGTCAAAATTTGTTTTTGTCCACATATGTTTGAATATTGTGTTACGTCCACCGTCACCGTTATGTTCACCGCTACATTACGGCCGTAATATAGCGGTGAACTTTTTTCTAGGAAACCATTGCTTAATGGATAAGCTAGACTTTTGTTTACAAAACAATATGTGTCACCTGGCGAGAAAATCCTTAACTAGTTTTCACCGCTACTTTACGTCCACCGTTTTCTAGGAAACCACTCTCATCTGATAACATTGAAAACAAAACACACCGTCATATTACGGCCGTAATTAGCGGTCACCGTTTTCTAGGAAACCATAGCTTTAAAGTCAATATTTGATACTCACATGTTTTTTCTCTAAATTTGAAGGCAGAAATAGTTGGGCCGGATGGTGTAGTGGTTTAGCATAACCACCCGGCAAACGGGAGACCCAGGTTCAAGTCTCGGTTCGGTCCAAATATTTTTGTAAACAAAATAAATGTTAGAGTTGTTTGGTAAATTACACTGTTTGCCTGTCAGTTCTCTATTGTATGGTTTTATTACATAAAATTGGTAGTCAATTCTCGCTACATGGAGAGACTGGCAAACGTAATGACTATGTAGTTTACTAAGAGGCCGCCGGATAGAGCGGCCACTATCCCATTCTGGGCACCGCTTATAAAACGGAGTAAAAACAGCAAAAGATATTTTCAACCGGTTAATGTACTTAAGGCTAAACCTACCGGCCTAGTGTTGTGAATATTCCATTCATTCATATCGTCATTGTAAAAGGTAAAAAAGGTAAAATTTGTCTTGTTTAACGAGGCGAAGTTAGGACTACAAAGTCCTCTCTACCACTCAACCTCGACCTTTAGCTAGAGTCACCGTATTAGTCACATTACAAAAATGTAAGTGGTGACTGCGGGGATTGAACCCGGAGTGATGAGCTCCGGAGTTGCGTGCGATACCAATCCGCCACGGATCCGCTGATTGTAGTTCAATTATATCAACTTGAGTTTATTTTTCGTTGTCTAATCATTGATTTTGAATGTATATTTAAAGTCAATGGTCTAATTTTAACTTATATATTAAGGCTATATCATAATGTAGTAAATTATTTTAACTTACTAATAATTGTATGATGTTATTGTAGATCTCTCTTATTGTTGTATATGTATTGCACGTGTTGATTATTATCTATTACTTTATATTTTAGTCTATCTATATTCTATATGATTAAGTACCCTTAACGTTACCCATAACTACCCTGAAAAATGAACCTTCTCATAAAAAAAGAGATATAGTAGCCAGTAGGGGTAGATTGGAAGACATGGCACTGTGATACGTAATAGTTGGTTCATTGTATGTCGCAGGCTACTCTTTTCATCAAAATTATTTTTCTTTCCATATGTATTCTACTATATAAACAAAACAAACCGCGTTCTAAACGGTAGCTGCGTTGAGAAGTTATGCGAAAACAAACATACATGAAAAAAAGTCCCAAGTCGAATTGTGTAACCTCCTCCTTGCGTAGGAAGTCGGTTAAAAAGTGTACACCGTTGATAAATAAATAAATCTAGCCCGATAGGTAGCAGCGGCGAAAAGTGTTGCCCAGTTTTCTCGGGCGGTTTTAACTTCTTTTCAATTTAAAAACAGAATTGTATCAAGGCAATACTCTGTACACAGTGAATACTCTGTGGTTCGGTCAGTGGGGTCTCGGTGGCAACTTGGCATAATTATGTTACTATTACTAGAGAAGCAGTGTGATAAGCAGTATATAGGTTACACCAATAGACAATTTTCAACCCGATTTAAGGAACACGCAGCCAAACATCACCAAAAGCCCACATCTCTAGTAGCCATGCATTTAAAAAACAATCAACCACATAGTATTCAGTTCCCCCAATCACTAAAAGTCATAAAACGAATCAATAACAAGAACTTAGCAAAATCTCACGAAAGTTATGCCATTTTTAAACACATTGACACCCACGGATCCAACTCACTATTAAACAAAAAAGAAGATATGAAGAACACAGTAATTTTTAAATTCGCGCGCCAGCTAGAAAGTAGGTCACCACAGACAACACAGAGCAGAGGACCCGGCTATGGGGCTTCCCAGGCCAGCCCCCGCACCCGCACCCCAGCACACCACCAACCTGCCAGTAGTACATTCATCCCCCAGTCAGCCCAGTGCGCGATGTTTCGTAGACGGCCACCAGACGAAAAACCCACGTAGTGCGTCACCACGTTCGCGTCCCCCCCTGTGTATAAGACAATAACTTAGTGTAATAGTGTACCATATGTTTTAGTTAAGGACAATAAGTGTGCCGACGATGCCCCACAAGCGGGGCGAAATACGCATCCACATTTACAGCAACGGTAGGATCTACAGGCCCAATACAAGGTAATTAATAATTATGTTATGATCTCGGATCACTTAGCCATAAGTTTAGAAATAGTAATTGGTTTTGACCTTGACTATAGACAAACTGATTTAGTATCTTTTAGAGATACATCTGAAACTAACTTACAGGAACTAAAATATAGACTTGGAAGAGAAGAATGGTACAATGTCCTAAATGAGGTCTCGGTTGATTCTAAATACAATAACTTCATTGATACTGTTAAATTCAATTTTGATATTTCATGCCCATTAAAGAATAATAAAAAAACGAAAGGTAAGAAAAGGTTTAAGTTATTTACAGAAGAAATATCTTGTTCTAAAGGCAAAGTTATGGAAGCCTTTAATAGATGGAAATCAGTTAAAAGTGAAATTAACAAAGAACATTACAACTCTTTGAAAAAGAAACATAGAAAGCTCATCAAAAATACTAAAGCAAACTATTTTCTGAATAAAATATATGAATCAAAAAATCCTTCAAAAACCTCATGCGACATTATAAATAGTAATAGGCCTCAAAAAAAAGGTACTGATACTAATTTTACACTGCTAATAAATAATGAAATAATTTCAGATCCTCTAATGGTCAGTAATCATTTTAACAACTTTTTTGTCAATATACATAAAACAATTGATACAAATATGTTAACCAAACAGTTTTCAGGTTTCCCTCTTGTTAAAAATAATGTAATTATGGATACCTTCCCTGCAATATCATCCATGGACATAAAACGAACAGTTATAAAGCTAATGCCTAAAAAGTCCAGTGGCAAGGACGGATTATCAATGAAAGTTTTAAAATATTGCATTCAGGAGATAGCTGAACCTTTGACTAGTATTGTCAATGCATCTCTCAGTGAGGGTGTTTTCCCTGAGGAAGGAAAGATGGCTGGAAGCCACTATTCAAGAAAGGTGACCCTCAGCTAATGGAAAACTACCGTTCAATTTCACTACTTCCTGCAGTTTCCAAGATTCTTGAAAAATTAGTTTGTGAACAGATATTAGGCTTTTTAGAGAAAAACAACCTTCTCTTCAAAAATCAATTCGGGTTTAGGAAGGACAAATCCACTAAATTGGCTTTGATAAATTTCGTCCAGAAGAGCATATAGAGGCCATTGAAAACGGCGAAACGGTTATTGGATGCTTTATTGATCTTTCTAAGGCATTTGACTGCGTGGATATACCCATTCTTATTGAGAAAATTGCTGCAATTGGCATTCGTGGAATTGTACTTAGATGGATTACGTCTTATCTTACTAATAGAAGACAAATAATAGCCACCAAGCAAAATGAGGCAAGCATAAGAGCCACTAACCAGTTCTCGGAAGAGCTTACAATTTTGAATGGAGTGCCTCAGGGATCAATTCTGGGACCCATATTTTTCCTAATTTATATCAATGATATCACTAACTTCCTAGATAAAGACAAGCTGATAATGTTCGCTGACGACACCACCATGTTCACCAAAAGTAAAGACACACAAGAACTGGAAATTGATACCTTTGAAAACCTTAACAATCTCTCTCAATACTTTTCTGACAATAGATTGACAATTAATTCTGCCAAAACTAATTTTGTACATTTTCAGACAGCTCAGCTAAAATATAGAAACCCTACTAATTTTATTAATGTTGTTCTAGGTGAGTCCGAAGTCATAGAGTCTGAAAATGCAAACTTTCTAGGCGTTACTGTGGATTCCCACCTCACGTGGGATGACCACATAGGGAAACTAATAACTAAGATCTCTGGTGGTTTGTATGTTTTAAGAGGATTATCCTACCTAGGTAACTCAAATTTATCTAAATTAATTTACTATAGTTTGATAGAGAGCCATATCAGATACTCAATAATACTTTGGGGTGCCTCGTCTAAACGTAACTTAGATCGAATTTTTATACGCCAAAAAAGGGCAATAAGAAGTATTGCGGGAGTTCCTCCACGAACCTCCTGCTGTGAGCTGTTCAAATGCCTCGGCATAATGACAGTGCCATCAATTTTTATCTATGAACTGGTAACTTATGTCAGGGGCCAAGGATTAATAAAGGACCGCCAACATAACTACAATACAAGAAATAGACATAATAGTGCTTCACAACAACATAGACTAAAGCTAACCGAAGAAAAACCAGAGTAGCTGGGGATAAAGTTTTTTCATACACTACCAGCACATTTAAAGGAAATTGAACAAATAAATAAATTTAAAACTGAACTTAAAACTCTTTTAGTAAACTTGTGTTTATATGGCCTTCATGACCCCAACAAACCTCTAATTAAAAATATTCCAAACCCTTAACTTTCCATATATTAACACTAACAAACTACCACGTCCCAGAGGGTTTCAACTTCTACTTTGACAGACTGCATGCCCAGAAGTGGGTCTGACGCAGCGCCTGGATATGTAAGATGTTACGTCTTGTTCATGTGACGTAGCTAATGACGCAGTCAACTGACAGTTATGGTACTACCGATAGCAATCCTTGTACTAGTTCTGCAAACTGCCACCATAGCGCTGCACATGCTAGACAATCTATCTTACCACTGTAATTTGTTTTTTCAATTGGCGGAACTACTATGGCTAGAGTACCATTACGGTGGTAAGGTAGATTCTCCAGTAATTGCAGCGCTCTAGTGGCGATTAGCAGAAAGACTAAAAGAATAATAATAACTGTTGTTAATTTTAGTTGTCAAATCTGGTTTACGTATATAGTAATGGATAAGCTAGACTTTTGTTTACAAACCAATATGTGTCAGCTGGCGAGAAAACTCTTAACTAGTTTTCACCGCTACTTTACGTCCACAGTTTTCTAGGAAACCACTCTCATCTGATAACATTGAAAACAAAACTTACCGTCTAATTACGCCGTAATGTAGCGGTCACCGCTTTCTAGGAAACCATAGCTTAACCAGATTGATCAAAATATCATGTCATTGTGCACCTGATAACAGTCCATACACCATTGACTTTGTTGGCAAGATCACTACTGGTGCGCAGTAGTAAAATGCATTTATTATTGGGATAAACTAGGCATTTAGCGGCTCACTCTTCCTTTATAAACCTAACCATAAGCTAGGTCTAATCTAAATTGAAAATACATCATTTCAAACCTTTACTACTGAGGCGTAAAAAGCTAGGCTTAATAGGCTAGTCCTACTAGTTTACTAGTCGATAAGTTATGCACATACTAGGCTTGCCAGGTTAAAATATTGCGTTTACACTTATTGACTTTACACTATCACGATCATACAAGAGCCTAGCTTAATAACAATATATATTTGCTTTTGACAATAAAAATATTGAGTCCGCAAAACACAAATTACAATAAAATGAACTGAAACATTCGCACTCACTAAAAGTAATCGCAAATAATATTTACTAATCTAATTTTGTAATTGCTCTTTTAAAATGTACATACATATTACATTTCTTTAGTAACAAATGAGCTATTTAGCGTGTATACAAATTAAGATTGATAATTATATGAATTCACTTTAATGAAAGGTTATAATTATACTCGTATTTCATTATTCTATTTTTATTACAATATCTTATAGCAAACAATATTTTAGAAATATAAGCAATGCATAATTCCCTTTTATGGTACCATCTATCAGCTTTCTACCCTAACCACTACTCGTCATTTTCCCTAAAAATCACTCCTCTGAGTTTGTCCACCCCAATTCGCTTAATGTTCAACACGTCGAAGGTTACATGACCGAAGTTTAAATGATCGAAATTCGAACTGTTGAGCCCTCACCAGTTTGTGTTTACGTGGTGAGGGCTCAACAGATCGAAGTGTAAAACAGTTTGAAATTCGATCATTTAACGGGTTTGTTAAGGGTTGTGGAGAATGAAAATAGTTCACAGGGTAATGCAGGGATAATACGGGGAGAAATTCCCATTCGATCAGATAAGCGGAACACCAAAATCTTCGACCATTTGAGGGCACCTGCATTGATTTTAAATGTCTATTTAAAGTCAATGGCACCTTTTTTCGAACATTTGAACCGGCAAAACAGACGAAAAACACGTTCTATCTGTTGAACTTCGATAATTTAATACCCCACCGTTTTACGTCTCGTCATTAGCTACGTCAAATACTCTGTGGCTACGTCACATGAAAAAACCCTCCACCAATTCTCTCCGGAATGAAACCCCCAAAGCTAACCTAAATTAAGAGGCCTATTAAAATAGACAGTTATACATAACAGTGCTGTAGTATTTGCCTGTCGTTTTAGAAGTGTCCCAAACTTAGTTTAAGTTAGTTGGACTTGTTGAGTTTCCAATGAACATAGGATAAATTATTGACCAAGAAAACTTCAGTGTTTTATCCACCTTTTAGGTAGGCCCTAGCCCTATCTATTTGGAAAAACTACTTGCACATTTTTCAACATAGAACATCTACATTATTCAACATCTAATTTTGAACAACTACCCATGCAAGTAGGTATTAAACTCTTCAACCACCTACCTAAAATTTTTCAAGGAATTGAAAATACCAACATTTTTAAATCTTGAATAAAACGGTTGCTGTTAAGCAAAGCTTATTACTCGGTGGATGAGTTCATAGAGGATCTTACAAATAACTAATTTCTTTAAATTGTACTTTTGATTTATGTGTACAAAGTTTGCAATAGGCTAAGTTAAAAAGATGATGATCGACCAGCCCAAGGCAACACTGGATATTAAGGCCTCAATGGTCCTCCTTCACTCCTTGCAATACGGAAGGTGCAATAGGGGCCGGTCAAACCGTGCGATACCTGAATCTACTATTTTCCTGTTGGACTACATGGAAAAACGTGATATCGTTCACTAAACCACCAACTATGGTCACTAATTTGAAATCATACATACAGTTAGTTATACAGGCTCATTGCTGGAATTTGTATTACATTTTAATGACGATAATGTGTATTTTAAGTTTTACTAGAGTACTCTTATTTACCTCATGATTAGTTACCTACCTGGTCATAGCGTACACAATGAGCTTAGTCTTCAGATGTCTAGAAAATCCTACAGTGAATGATTTGTGTTAAGTCCAGAGAAATACTTAGATATTACCAGGTTACTGACTTCAGGTTACAGGAGACAAGAAGCACATTGAAAGTTGCCAACCCGCTAATAAGGACCTTAGATACCAGCCGGCTGACTCAAGGGGGAGCTTGGGGTTGGTGGAGGGTAGTGATAGTGTGAGTGTCAAACAGAGTGTACTCGATGAGAGGTTGCTCGGTCTCGATAGGGCGCCACCTGGTTGAGGGCGAAGACGGCTCGGCAGGGCTCCAACCAGGAACAGTTCCCCTGCTCGCTGAGTACACTCATTCGTAAGCCCACTACCATACACTCCTGCAATGTCCTATATTTACTCGGGTACTCAATGTGTGCAAGGTATTTTTAAGTATTTGTTGGTTTTATTTTTATATTTACTTGTTATTGCACAAAAATAATTTAAAGTGGTGGGCACTGCTAATAAAAACAAACACTAATAGATTGAGACAGTATATTGAGCCTTGTATTCAAAGATTTTTCACATTCACACTCTCAGATACAAATACTTATATTTTAGTACCACAGGGCACTAGCAATTTATTTATTTATTTATTTATAAACGGTAATACACCTTTTTCAAAAATTACATGCTTGATAAACAAATTACAGTATTTAAATTATTTATATAAGGTCTATTTCGTCCAATCCACCCCGAATATTGTGGTACTTTATTTTTTGTACATCTTATTCTTTTTCGTGAGTTTAATGTTCGGGGTGGTTATGGGTAACAGTTAACAAGGGACTAAATTACACAGACAGTTTGATGATGAAGAGTTGGCATTAGACAGATGGTGATAGTAAATAGTGTAGAAAAAATTAGTACATAGTGATAGTAATAGTAATAATGTGTACAGTATTTGAGACAAAAATAAAAATGATAACATGACAGGAGTTGTATATATAACAAATATAACAAAGTAATAACAATGCATAAAATTTGACTTAAGATTAAATAACAAGAAATAGATGAGTATAAGTAGATAACAATGGATATATATGTATATAAATATAACGTGGTAGATAACAGTACATAAAAATTTGACTATGAGATTATAACGAGATAAATAGTCTATGCGTGGATAACAATGGATAAATATGTGCATTGATATAATAGATAACAAGTAGATATATATAGACAATAACATGAATAAATATAACATGCATTAACAGGAGATTATTTCAATGATTTGACTTAGTCTTTTCTTGAGCTGAGATTCAGTCATGAAGAAGAGATCTATCGAGTCAGGAAGGCTATTCCCCAAACGGTGAAGTCTCGGTAAAGGGCTATGGTAGCCGTAGAGAGGAGCAATTACCAAATCAACAATATTTAGGTGGTACTTGCAAACAAATTACCAATATCTTAGACTCTATCCCAAGTGATTTACATTTACATCACACATAATAATAACAAGTTGAACATACATACACAGGCAAAAGAATAATTATAAAACAATACCCAGAACAATAATAAGGCTACCTCTTTATCACTATGAGTGGTACTCGTTTTAGGCTATGTCCGGGTTGGGCTGAAATATTCACAAGCACAAAGCACTATATGGTCCGTCTTTCCAGACGACGGCTAGGTGATGACTCAGAGTCCAATTTCAGTCAACAGTCCGAAGCCACAAATAATCAAAGTCTGTACTCATCACCGGAGTGATGAATATACCCGTAAAAGAGGGTGAGGGGTGATGAACGGAAGAAGTCAAGGCCACCAGGCGATGAGTCAGTAGTTCACGGTCCTCGAGGTGTCGAGCAGATCCCTCTGACGGAAGATGTAGTTGTACAGAGCGGGTGGTGGTCCACCAGCAGTAACTCCACGTTGTAAGAAGTAGGCGCAGCCCGAAAGTCTCTACGATTCTACAGGCTGTCCACCGACGTATCAGAAAAGCCCTTGCTAAATAATAATCTTTAGCATATATATATCTAGCGCAGCTGCAGGGCCTCCACCTGTAGTCCTCACTCATAACGTCTCTCACACGATTAAACGAAACTGACAGAGAAAGACAAAGCAACGATCAAGTAGTAACATGCAGGCAGTGGCAGTGGCCACCAGTGCTGAGTCATATTTGAGAACCGATAGTGCGGAGGATTCCACTGGCGCGAGATTTGAAATCTCTTCTCTTGCTTGTGTCCCCAACAGACCTAAAACCTCTTGCGTCCTGGGCTCAGGGCCCATTTACTAAAGCGGCTTTGGTGATGTGCGTGTTTGAATAACTGTGTTTTATTTATTTCATTTTTGTGTGCACTATGTGCATGATCTGTTATTTATTAATTTAAAAATCAACCAACTATGGGCTACATCACACAAGCAGATGAATATGTGCACTTACAAGCATTAAACCGGTCCTGGTAAATAGATACATTTGACACCTCAGGCAAGGCTTTTCATCCCTAGTATTTACTGTAATGTCTAACAGAACACCAGGTGCATATAAGTCAACATCAATCTGTAATCCTCTCTATGTGTGTCCTTTTGTTTCAGAATGTCAGATTCAAACAGCATAGTGGTACTTGTAACTGGTGGTACAGGACTTGTGGGTAAAGCCATCCAGTATATAGTCGAACACGAAGAGCAAAATGATAAAGAAAAGTGGGTTTTTGTAGGATCAAAGGAAGCTGATTTGCAGTAAGTCTCTTATACATGCATCATCTATTTTATTTTCAAAACTCGCAACTGATTGTGAGACCAAACAACTAAATAGTTTTTTATTTTTCCTTTGGATCTTAGTTCTTTACCCAAAGTTTTCTATCAAAACACAAAACTCTTTCACAGTGTTTTTTGGGGATAAAAGTCTTATGTTGGGTTTCCATATTTCAGGCTCTGGGTTGTTTAGAGTGCCAACTTTTGTGTTCTAAGAACAAACACTAAGAAGATAATTGGGTATCTATTGGCCTATCATTGAATAAAGTTGGTTGAACCTAAGAGATGTTCTAGGCAATCACGGATAGTATAGAGAAAGGTTGTTACATACCCTATTTTGCCCATTAGGCTTGGTGTGACATTACCTGTTGACCTGAATTTTCACAACAAATTGTAGACTTCCATATGGGCTGCTCCTAGCCATGTGTGTGAAGTTTTTGGCATGTCAACATTGAATCGGCTGACATTTTCAATGGTAAGCAATGTTGACAAGCCTAATCTTCAGACACATGACTAGTCGCAGTTACTGTCACAATGTGTGACAGGGCCTTAAGCAAGTCTACTCTTGTGATTTTCAGGGTGGAACTGGATGCACAAAAATTGCTCTAGTCTTTTTAATGATATAAATTCTATGTGTTGTATCCAGCAATTGTCTAACCAAATGATAACTTGATACTTAGCTTGAAGTCTTAGTCAGTATTTTCTTTATTGATTTAATTACCCCCTATTATATTTTTAACAACTTCTGAACAACATTGTTTCAGGGATTTCCAGCAGACTAAAAGATTGTTTGAAAAATACCAACCTACTCATGTAATACATCTTGCTGCCATGGTTGGGGGTCTGTTCTTTAATATGGCCAATAATCTTGATTTTTTTGTACGTAAGTTAAAAATTTACTTAGTTGAGTAGTATGAATATAACACAAGATTAAAGTTCCATACAAATAAATAACACAATTTCAAGAATTAAAAACAATCTTTTTTACATTTAAAAAAAGACTTGTATTTATTGTAAAGTGTTACTGTTTTTTTAGTTTTACTATAAAATTTTAGCTGATATGGTCCCTAGTTCATAACATATCTACAGACTGAATGATGAATGGTTGAACTGATGTTTTTTTTAATTTCAGAGGAGTAACATGAAGATTAATGACAACGTGCTACAAGCCTGCTTCGAGCAAGGAGTATCAAAAGTAGTTTCATGTCTGTCAACTTGTATCTTCCCCGATAAGACCACCTATCCCATTCAAGAAACAATGGTACAGTAAATTTTAAACTCAAATAACTATAGTTCATCAGCTGAGAATTTTTCAACTAATATCAGTACAGCTCCATTACCTCTCGTAGTTATTTGATAACAACTGATTGAGGTTTGTTTTCCACCAAGACCATGGAATAACTTCTGAAACCGGTCGGCAATATACAAAATAATAAAAGGGTATTTATTTGGCTTTTATTTATTTTCTGTTGATAGCAACAATATTTAGCGTTTATACAAATTAAAATCTATAATAAGCCAAAGATTTTAAAATATTTTATACTGAAGTAATAAATTATGAAATCAAAATGAATAGACAAAAGAGCAGGCTCACCTGGATAAAACTTAGAAAAAAACAAGAGAACACAATGCTTTTCTGTAGCTTCTTTTTTAAGTGTTCTCTTTTTGTCTTGACAAAGGCCCTAGCAAGGCTAAAAATTTGACAGTTTGCGTTTTTCTACGTTACTCAGGTGAGCTTGTTCTTTTTTCCATTCCGTTTGATAGTTAGTATAGCCTGGCCTAGTTCCCTATTACCTAAATCTAAATATTTTAATACCTTGTATTTTGCCTGAAGATCCTTCTTTTAGACGAGTCTATAAGCGGATATATATTTCGCCTCACTTGTGTGGCATCGTCGCTGCTCTTCTGTCTTCAAAAGTCAGAAGTCACTATACATACAAACACAAAATATACACTATTTACACATGGCACTGATATGTCGCTCATGCGGATTAGACGTTCGGTGAGCAACGCTGAAACATTGCCCATTGAAGAGTGGACATGTGACTGGTGGTGCACATGGAGGAGCTCGGCATTGACGGGGTTGGGGGTGAGGCAACTTGTCTTGGGGAAATCCCAGGACAAGTTTGGTTGACTTCTGTAGGTACTGATCCACTTTCTACTTGACATACAAATTTAAACACGATAGAATTTTTTACACCGTTTTTTTATTAATAAGGGATTCTTAGATCTATTAATGTCAACACGTTTAAACATAGCATAGATTTCATGAGCTTTCGCAGTCTAAAAGTACTCATCTAAAATTAGTATTTACAGGTAAAATACAAGGTATTTAAAGGTCCTACAATTTGGTATTCGTATAAATATAAATCTAACAACACATGCAAGTCATTTTATATAGTAAAATTAGCTTTTCTTACTCTGTAACCCTCAACTTGCTTAGTAAAGAGTATTAAGTGGTATTCAATACCTCTATGTGATAAAACTTTGGTCCACTAATAGTCGAACAATCAACCTTTTACTGAACTGATATTTTAAATGATTAGCTCATCTGCTGATACTTGTGTATTTTTTAACTTTAAACCCTAAATTTAGAAAGTAAAGATTAAAATGGCCATAACCTTTCCAAAAACTGATCAAGTATATTGTACTCTTCGACAAAACCATTGATTACTTGGTACGTTACCATGTTGCAGGTTCATAATGGCCCTCCTCATCCGTCCAATTTCGGGTACAGTTATGCCAAGCGCATGATAGATGTGGCAAATCGAGGCTACTTCGAACAACACGGAAGGCTGTTTACTTCAGTTATACCTTGTAATGTGTTCGGCCCTCACGATAACTACAGCATCCAAGCTAGTCATGTGATTCCAGGTCTCATTAGGAAACTGTATGAGGCTAAACAACGAGGTACTGTATAGCTTTGAGGCCAAGTGCCACAGAATAACATTGATTTGTAATCAGTGGCAGCTGGTGCACTTTTAGTTGGGGTGTTCACATGTTGTTTTTTCTCAAGTTTAGGCAATTCGAAAGGGGTTTTATTTATTTTCCATATGGTCAATGTAGTTCTGAGTTGGAAAAGTACTTTTTGTCTACGTGTTATTATTTAAAATACATAATTTGTCTTCGTTAAATTCTTAATAAAACTGTTTAGGATTCAAATCATTGTTTTTATTTTTAAAGTTTCAACATTGTTTGTTTCAGTTTCTATACACAAGAAAAACAAGCTAAAAATACTTGACTATAGGTTGAGAAATTGATATTATATGACTTTTCCTCAAAAAGCTTTCGTTGTTTAAAAACTATGCCAGGTATTCTGGCATGGTACTTAAAATATCCACTGGGGCTAAAGAATTGACAAATATAATATAAATGTCATAACATACAAAATTGAATTGTTCAATTATTGTTAATTTCAGATGAAAAACAATTTGTGGTGCTTGGATCAGGCAAACCTCTCAGGCAATTTATTTATTCTCTCGACTTGGCTCGTCTTTTCATCTGGGTGCTACGGAACTACACATCTGTTGAACCAATCATACTATCTGGTAAACACCATTTAATCAGTCTTAACCTTTTATTAGGGGTTTTTAAGATACAGAAGCAACTTCACTGTATCTTTCTGTATTAGAACTATTTTTTACTGGTTAAAAGTTCAATAACTGTAAAAAACTATAAACTTCAATGCTTGAATAGAAACTTTACGGTGTAGTACATCTCTGCCGATTATAACGTAAAATTATTGTGTGTTACTTTTAAAGCTGCAATAATACCTATAATTATTATATTCTGTACTATGTGTGCAAGTTAGTACTGATAGCAATTTAAGTTAGAGGAGGGCTAAATGATTACTCTGCAGTATCAAATACTGCTGGGACTGG
Source organism: Matsumurasca onukii (assembly GCA_018831715.1). Classification (NCBI taxonomy): domain Eukaryota; kingdom Metazoa; phylum Arthropoda; class Insecta; order Hemiptera; family Cicadellidae; genus Matsumurasca; species Matsumurasca onukii. The sequence goes on along the minus strand of CM032059.1, from coordinate 41,813,500 downwards.
TGCCGAGAGAAACTGATTACTTTGTAATCATGAGTATTTTGCACTCCCTTTCTTGTAGCTACTGCCTAAGATCATTGTTACTAGTCCCGCCTGTCCCTACGGTCACTTGAGTGGTTGTAATGGTGTAACTTGATACTGTAACTTACCTATTACTGCATTGTGTATGGTTTTTTTATTATTTATTACTATTACAAATGCAGTACAGTCGCAGGCAGACAACACCTCTAATTTACGTTTATATTAACATTCATTTTATTAGGTTATAAACTATACAGTTTTAAAAAATTAACTAAATGGGTAATTAATAGACACATTGCTTAGTAACACGACATTAAATAACAATCAAAATTTGCTCGACGGCAAGTCAAAGTTCAAACTGTCAAGAGTGTAGGAAAGACTAGTAAACAAGTAACTACTGGCACAATGCTACGGCGAAAAGGAATTGGTAAGTCTAATCGTTAGCCTACAGTAAGCGCTAGTGCACTGCCAGCATCAGTGTTATCAGCGGTTTGCTCATCAGCTGTACCGTTGTATCTGTAAACACACAGATACACTCCCCAGTACGGCAGTCTTCCACGCAGCATGATGCGATCTAAGTGATTACTTTGTACCAGATAATTGTCCTCGCGAGTATCTGATATATACGGAACTGGCAGCTACTGATTACAAGGTGTCTGGTACAGAAATCCCGACTCGGCTCTAACTTAAGTTGGTTTCTTACAGCTGATGAACGTGATGAAATTTCCATTGGTGCGTTAGCAGAGGTCATAGCGAAAGCCTTCAACTTTGATGGAGAGATCGTCTTTGATACATCAAAAGCTGACGGACAGTTTAAGAAAACGGCCAGTAATGCTAAACTGAGATCATATTTGCCAGACTTCCAGTTTACTCCACTCACTCGAGCAATTCAAGAAAGCGTGGATTGGTTCAAAGAAAACTATGCGACGGCAAGACTTTAACTAAGTTTAGAGAAATGTTCATCCATATTACATTTATTAAAGTTGTTTTTTGATAAAAGTAGACTATTGATACAAGTTTCCTGTTGTGGCAGGTATCATATTCACTGTGATCAACATGATAGAGGATGGGAATTACATTTGCTTTCTCGTAAATTATAAATTGCCCAGGGACCTGACTAATGACAATACTTTAGTCCAATCATGTACATAACTGTGTGCAGGATACCTATACAATACATATCACTTAGGAGATGGCAGTAGTCCTGGCCTTAGCACTAAATAAATAAACAATAATTTAATGCAACACAAATAAAGAAATAAAACAAGGCAAAGGATTAGTGAATAGCCAAATACCTGACAGGTGAGGGGTGGCTGAAACTCTGCATGCAGTGGATTGGCACTGAAACTCTGCATGCAGTGGATTGGCACTGAAACTCTCCATGCAGTGGACTGGCACTGAAACTCTGCATGCAGTGGATTGGCACTGAAACTCTGCATGCAGTGGATTGGCACTGAAACTCTGCATGCAGTGGATTGGCACTGAAACTCTGCATGCAGTGGACTGGCACTGAAACTCTGCATGCAGTGGACTGGCACTGAAACTCTGCATGCAGTGGATTGGCACTGAAACTCTGCATGCAGTGGATTGGCACTGAAACTCTGCATGCAGTGGATTGGCACTGAAACTCTGCATGCAGTGGACTGGCACTGAAACTCTGCATGCAGTGGATTGGCACTGAAACTCTGCATGCAGTGGATTGGCACTGAAACTCTGCACAATTGGCACTGAAACTCTGCATGCAGTGGATTGGCACTGAAACTCTGCATGCAGTGGATTGGCACTGAAACTCTGCATGCAGTGGATTGGCACTGAAACTCTGCATGCAGTGGATTGGCACTGAAACTCTGCATGCAGTGGATTGGCACTGAAACTCTCCATGCAGAAACTCTGCATGCAGTGGACACTGAAACTCTGCATGCAGTGGATTGGCACTGAAACTCTGCATGCAGTGGATTGGCAACAGAGGACTGATGAAACTCTGCATGCAAGGCACTGAAACTCTGCATGCAGTGGACTGGCACTGAAACTCTGCAAGTGGACAAGGTGGGATTCCATCATATTCAAGGCTACAAAACGAATCAAGTTAAACATTTTTGCTTTACTCTTTTAAGTCTCTTTTTGTCTTGACAGAGGCTCTAGTAGGGCTGAGAATTTGATTGTCTGTTTTCTTCTATGTGTTTCTACTTTATCCAGGTGAGCCTGCCCTCCTTTCTATTCTTTTTTGAAGAATATCTTGGCCTAGTGCCCTATTTCTTCAAAATATAAATAGGGCATTAAGCCAGGATATTTTTAAAAGGAATAGAAAGCATAGCAGTTTGTCCAATTAAGCTTTTAAAATCTGCAATATAATGATATTTTAAACCAAAATATTCTTTACTTTAAGTCATATTACAAAAGATAACAACCATCAATTCAAATTTTTAAAGTATTAATTTTTACTTATTTTACATTACACATAAAGAAAGTGAATTATTAGAGCCAAATGGTTTTTAGCTTTTAAATTCAGTAACTATGTTAAGGCAGAAATGAAACAGAATAAAGAGAAGAACTGTATTCATTTTACTTTTCTACATTGTAGAAGAGTTTAGACTTATTGCCAAGATTAATTATTTAAATCATACATCAGTTTATAGTATGGGTTGCAAATACAGTAGAGTTTTGGTCCAACCTTCTGAGTTATCCGACCTACTTGGGTCTCATATTCGCTATGGTCTAGTTGTGTGGGTTGGAGCCTCAAAAACTAACCTACAGAGGATACTAGTAATTCAAAAGCAAGCAGTTAGAACGCTAGCAGAGCTGTAGAATGGCTTTCAAAACACTGAAAATCCTAACAGTTGTAAGCCTCTACATTGAAGCAACTATAACAAGTATTTGTGAAATAGACTTTCAGAAAAACAACAGCATACACCAACAAAACACAAGAAATGCTGATCCCTATCACCTGCCAGCCCACAACATGATGCTGTATGAAAGAGAGCCAACATAAATTTAAGAGACATCTTCAAATAATCTATTTTATTTTTTATTTATCTATATATTTTCCTTCAGTTTTGATGTGCCTACCTCTGAAGATGAACACTTGGTGTTTGAAAAGCCTCAGCTAAATAAATTAACTTTATTGGATTATTTGAAGATGTCTCTTAAGATTATGTGGATTTCCAATAAGAAAGAGCTTCCTATACCATGAGAGCCAACATACATTAGAAGAAAACTTCACAACCGACTACCTCTGGAAATGCTAACACTGGAAGGCCGACAGTTCAGATCAACCCTGAGAAAGTGGAATTTTTTGAACATAAGGTAGTATAGACTGTATGAATGTGTGTAAACATCAAGCCTTTTAATATAAAATTCTTTTGTATTTTGACACCATTACAATTCTACAACGAATTTGTAAATAAAGATATTATTGTATTGTATCACGAGTTTTTGCAGAAGGCTGTTGCGCAAAACAGGCCCTTTCATCACACCCGACTGTACGCAGCAGATTCCCGCACGATGCAGCCCCTTTCCTACCCGACTGTAAGCATTGTTTTAGTACGCTATTTTAAAAGATTCTTTATGTGTAAATAAAATTACTTTAACACATTTTCAACGTCGTTTTTACAGATTTCCTGACCGTTATCTGACCTTTTAGCTTATCAGACCTTGCCGCAGCCGGTTTAGGTTGGATAATCGAGACTCTACTGTATATCTATATAAATGTTATACAGTTATATCTATATAAATGTGTCAGGTTTTTATTTACAGTTGAAAAAGGCATTGCCAATATATATTCTGAGAATTTTTAAAGTTTTTTTGTTTTTATATATAAATAAAATAAGACTTGTCTGTACATTGCAAATAATTCATCAGTTTTTGGTTATTTGGTGTTCATATACTTTGAATAGACCGAAACTTGTGTCGAAAAAATTCCTGTCTGTCTGTAACGTTTTTAAGGCATCTTGGACCGCTTATAACTCAGAACCTACTGAAGCTATGGCGGTGAAACTATGTTTAAGGGTTAAGCCCATTGCGCAGTGTGTCTTTAGCTATATTTTATACCCATACAACATCCAGAAAATAAATGGCAACACTTATAACGAGAAGATGGTGAGCTAACAGGCAAACTAAATGGTTTCTATAAGGATACAAAGGAAACTTCTTTTGTTTATTAATTATATTCAATTTTCTTAAAATATACACACAGCTATGTTAATAAAGCCTCGAGGCGAAGCGGGGGTACTCTCAGCTAGTATATATATATAATTATAGCAAAATCTACAATGGCATATTGTCTTATTCTTTAACCGCTTAACTGACGCACGATGTAAGAGAATTCTGATACAATCACTTGTTTCCACTACAAACTTGTTCTGGAAGTTGTAGTTATTTCTATGTACTGTTTCACTCCCAAGTGCTATTTCACTACCACAATGACTTGAGCATAGATTTAATCCCGTGTTACATTCACACCATATAATCGTGCAAATTCAACCGACAGGAGTACTGTACTACGATTGTTTTAAGAAATCTTTTTCTGGTGTTATGCAGAAATTTACAGCTTACTCCCGGTATTTCAGGGCTGAGTGGGCACCCTGTAGGTAGAGCTGTAGATAGTAAGCGGCCATGTGACAGAGAGAAGTGATGCAAGTACTGTCAGAGATAGAGAGTGTTTTCACTCCAATCTACCTATTTCCAGGCAAAACCAAATCATAACATAATTTAATAGAATTTTATCACTTGTGGATTGTCAGAGAGTAAAATGTAATTTAATTGGACCACATTATAGTTTTACATGTAAATAAACTATCGGGCTAAGACCATAAGTGGTATTGTGAAAAGTGAAAACCATTAGTGTCAAGCTAATGTAGTTTATGTGAATGGTATAACACCATAAATCAGTTATTTAATGTTGTTTTTCCTTGTTGGATCTTTTAGTATCGATAAAGGTTTGAAAAACCTATGATATTTATTTAGTTACCCAAGTAAAAAATGGCTCAGCTTTGAATAATGTAATAAGAGTTAATTAAGCCAGAAGCTTCTGTCAGAAAAGCCGAAAGTGACACCCAACAGGCAATGGAACGCGGCAGTTAAGAGGTTGAAGAGTAAAACAGCCAATAGCATACTAATCAGCGGCAAGGATTTCAAGATGAGCACGAAGAGTTCTAAGATGTTGCTTGGTTTCTTCGTCAAACGGAACATCAAGAAAGGAACCATCTTCAGGCATGATTGAAAACACCTGAAAGAAGATCAGTGTATTCTATAATTAGTTGCAATAATTGTCCTTAAAATTATTGCCTTGAGAAAGAAACATTTTGTTATTTGACTAAAAAATAATTTTAAGTTTAATTTAAGTACTAAATATCCTAAAGTTACATTAACGATTGTTTTGTATTTTGGGAATCTGTTTGGTATTTTTTCTTGTCCCGAATTTTTTGAGAATAAAAATTCTTGTTGAGAAAAAAAGTCTTGTCTCGATCTCGCACACCTCTAACTATTATAGCCTATTAAAATTTTAATGGTTTTTCTTAAGGCTTCCCTGATGTTAGACATTTTTGGTTTTCGCCCTTCTCCCAGCTCGTTTATGACGGATAAGCAAGACTCTGCGGAGTGTTAAAAGAAAATGGACTTGTAACAGCTAATTTTGCCTTACATTTTTCCATTAAGATGCTAAATCTTTTAGCTACTAAAAATAAACTCAAAGGTTATTTCATTTAAGTATTTATGATTTTTAAAAATGTAAATCAATTGAAAAATTATTACTAGCACAGGCCTAATAGTTATAGATGCAAATGAAATAGATAATATAGTAATGTTGTAATAGCTACAGACTTACCCTGCCGTCCGGCAATGGCACGTTGACGGTGGGCACATCCTCTGCTGCGAAGGGTCTCACTAACAGAGGACTGCCAGACACGGACACAGCCACTTCCCCCAGCTGCGGCCTCCGCATCACTGTCATCGGAGTGTTGCACTGGATCTTGGGCATGATCACTGAGCCGGGAGTCAGTCTTCTCTTCATCAGAGGAGTCTTTAAACAACATTAGATAGTCACTGACAAAATGCATGTTTTGTTAACCTGTACAACATTTGTTCATTCATATTTGAATGGTTTGCGGTTTTTGATGCTGATGACAAAATCGTGACAAAAAAGGTAACTTTATAGCTAAAATGAGCTAAACATTATAAAAAGTGAAAATTCTAAGGATCAACCATTTTAAAAATAAAATGTATACGTTTCGGGTAGTTAAAACCCCACCCGTCTTCAGAGGACTACACTAATCTAGGAACTACATTTAATTAATATCTTAACTTAAGATCTAACTTAAGACTATTCTAACCAATATTTGAAAATACCGCTACATCATAAACATTGATGGCTTGTCAAAATTACAATTAAAAATATAACCAAGTAAAATGAGGAGACGTTATAGGAATAAAATAACATGTTAGCCTTAACATAAAAGAAATAGCTGAAAAAAACACAAATATGTGAAAAAACAAGGAAATGTGGTAGGTAATTGAAAGGATCTCACCCAGACTCGGACGACCAACCTCGCACTACCGGGGGCACGCACTAACTAACATCCCAGTAGGCCGGTAGCTTGACAGCCCGGTCTGTAGGTGAGTGGAGGGGGAGCGGGTTGGGGAAGGGAGAGGCATACAGCCGACGGGAGGGTGGGTTCATGTTTTTCCATTTTTTGCCGGAAGTGGCAGGAAAAGTCCGTTCTTTCCTTTTACTAAATTGCTCTCCGCCACTATTATGAAATTTCAAACTAACAAAATGTATAGTTAGGATTATTATTTATTAGATATCCTTGAATAAGTATTTTAAAAGCTACAAGTATTAGCAGTAAGAATAGAGTCACGTGCTACATAACAAATCTTACCTTGAACAGGTCAGAACATTTAGATGACAAACTTGATTGTTTCCGGGAACTACTTCTGAGAGGTTTCCTAAGGGCTATAAAATACAACATGTAAGTTAAAAAAAAAACAAATTGTACCAAATGAAATCATTAACCTGTTTTGTTGAAGTGATCACAATGATTAAAAAAATTATTAAAAGAGAAAGGTTAAACATTTACTTTACATACAAGATTTAAATGAAAAAATTACTGTGCATACAAATTTACACACTTGGGCAAATTACTTCAAAACAGTAAATGGTTACAGTTACCTTTTGTAAAATACGAGGGTTATCCAGAAAGTAAGTTACGTTTTCAGTTACCTCCACTAGGGGCGAAGCTAACGCGGCCATCTTGATATGTGGTTGTTCCCCAGTTCAGTATGCATCTAGCCGATCAACTCTAGGTCTGTGTCGTACTTTTTTACGTTACAGTGTCCCTTGGAAATGTCTTTGTCAATTGAAAATCCCGCGAGCTGTAAAGTGCGTGTAGTAATAAGGTTTTTGGCTGCAAAAAACTGTAAACCGATTGAAATCTATCGGCGGCTTTGTGTAGTGTAAGGGGACAATACCATCACAGAAGGTGGAGTGCGTCAATGGAGCATTCGCTTTAAATATGGCCGAACAAATGTGCACGACGAAAGGCCGAGTGGAAGACCCAGCTTGGCGAATGCCGAACTTGCGGAAAAAGTGAATGAAATCACAAAAATCAGCAAATAGGTGCAGCGTTAACGTTTTTGGACCATTACCACAAATATGGCGATTTTCTACTTAATCGGATTGTTACTGGTGATGAAACATGTTAACTGTGAGACGAAATTGCAGTCAATGCAGTGGAGACAGACAAATTTCCCTCAGAAACAAAAAAAATGCATGCAAATGATGTCGATAAGGAAGATTATGGGGTGACCATACGAGTGGAAGTTGTTTCCTTATCCACAGTACAGTCCGGAACTTGCACCAAGCACTACCACTTCTTCCCAACGATGAAGAAGTGGCTGGCAACGCACAGCGTTTTGACGATGATGAACGGCTGCAGGAAGAAGTAACAAAATGGTTGCAGGAACAGGCGGCAGAATTGTATGATGAAGAAATTTTAAAGCTCGTCCATCGGTATGATAATTGCCTAAATTTGTATGGCGATTATGTAAAAAAGTAGTATTTTAGTGTGGCTTTCAAATGTATATAATAAAAATCTGTTCCTACTCTTCGTAGAATTTTTATTCCACAACGTAATTTACTTTCTGGAAAGCCCTCGTATAACTGGTTACAGTTTCAAGTAACCTAAAATCCAATAACTCTCACAAATTGAACGTGCAATCAAACCGTGAAACGCATCAACCAATGCTACATGTAAATGGTTTTGAAAATAATAACTATTTGTATGTTGTGAAGTTTTTAGCTGCAGGACTACATTATTTTGAGGCAGAATAAAGGTAAAGACCTTTTTGGAATCTAAATTATAAATTTGTATGCCTTGGTTGACAAGGATGGCAGAATGGACTAATTATATTATAGGACTGCCCTAAGGTTGCCTAAAATTAAAATAGTCACCTAAGCTAAGCTAAGCTGTAGGGTTAACTGCTGAAGAAATTAAAATAATAGTATTCAGTTTCATTTAAATGATTTTAGAAGGGTCTAAGGTGAATAAATAAGGGGCTATAAATGAAGGGTAAATAGAAGGGTCTATAAATGATAAGTTTGATTAATTATTCCATACTATTTTTATGTACTATTTTGATGCTTGTTTTCCTTTGTTAAAAAACAAGTAACTTTAGAAAAAAAATTATGTGGTTACAAATGAATTAGTTACAGAAAAAGACGACATAGTTATTTTAAGCCAAACCGTAAGAATAACTAAGGATCGATTCTTGAAAGAAACTTTAAAAGAAAAGATAAAATAATCCATCTATATAAATAAAATAACAGATCAACGTTAGTAGATGCAGATTGTTCCAAACAAGAGATATCTTCCCCACTTTTTTGATACAAATAACAAGATTGTTGCATGAAATGGTCTCGAAATCACCAGGTCCAGATTTCTTCATTTCAGTTGTTAACTGTGTTTAATATTTAAGGAAATTAGAAGATCACAGTTAGGATTTCTATTTGACACCTTCCGTGTACGATCCAATCCGTATAAGCCATTCAAAAATAGATCTATTTAAGTAAAAGAATTCTCCATCGTTTATTTTTATTGCAAATTGGTTTAAACTTAAGTAAGTCATTCTATAAATTAACTTAAAAACTATGGTCTTCTTGTGGAGATATTCAATTGGCACTTGATGGATAATAATTTAAACCACAAGCTAATATAAAGAATTTGTGCTAAATTATTTGCTTGTACAAATAAAGTTACTATAATAGCCTACTGTTTAAATGACTTTACTTACTACTTGAACTAGTTTACTTACTACTCTTTGGTCTTTTGAATTCAAACGGCTTAACTGATAAATTTGTTCTTGTTCTACTATCACCATCCAGATTTTTGTTATCTTCTTGCTTCTTGAGCATACCCTGAAATCGATTTACTTAAATAACTCCAAAGACTAAAAACTCTTCTATTTCCATCAATGGCAATAACTGTGAAAATAAATAAATGTGTTACGTAAACACATTTGGTTCAAAGTATTAGTTATTTATAAAGAAATTGAAGTAATTATTATTTTGGTCGTAGGCTATATCACAGATTCATTTTTGCTTACTGTCAAAACCATTAATAGTGTATGGTTATGAATCAATAAATCAGTTATACTGTGTAAATAACATAAATTACACATACATACATAAATTTAAATAGCAGGTGTCCAAAAAATCTGACCCCCTTAACTTATAAATGTAAATCTTCAAACGCGCTTAGGGTCAAATGAAGTATTTTTTGTTAAGTGTTTACTTCATTTCAATGAGCTGCCATTTTGTACTGGGTTGAGATAGAAAGCTCTAGTTTCCACATTTCTTTTTCTTTAACCAAGACCTTTAAAATGAGGTGACACTAAATTGGTCTTGCCACTTCAAAATTTTGAACTGCCCCAAAATTTCATTTTGAGGACATGTGCAAAGTTGTCATGGTGTATTAAAGGTTTACTTAAAGGTGTATTTCATTTTTCTATCTTCATCCCTATAACATTATCTGGGAGAATCCATACTTTTAACTCATTCTGGACATGGAACTTACCACATCAATTGCAGAGTGAACATTTGACTTAATGACAGCATCAGGCAATTCTTTTAAGTCATCCCATATTACCTTTACCATATGTTTTTTTGCCATCTCATAAACTTGCTGTTGCCGACAGATGGCATTGTCAACTGAAAACAAAGATAAAATTACCTGTGCGATTTATTTATTTTGATAAAACACAGAAAGCATATACAATTTAATTTAGAATTTAGTTACTCCAATTCAAAATTCATTTAACATATTAATTTTGATAAGTTCCTTTAGATCTCATTAGCAAATTTTCTTTGAAAATAGAGCTATTCATTTCTTTTTAGTGAAAGAGAGGGAAACGTTGTAGAAAAGTGCAGTTTGCAGTTTTGAGCTTCCCAACACCTCCTGAGTCACATGGCAGAATGTTATACATGAGATATACGAGGGGGTACCCAAAAGTATCGGGAATCGGTCGATGGCGAGGTGGGGAGCGCATAGTTTGCATTTTGGCCGCGAGGGGATGAAAGGGCAACTCTTCCTGAGTTCAGTGTACTCAGTGTGATCAGTCTGAGGGGCTGTGAAGAGGAGCTGTGTGCGTTTTTCTAAAAGTAGTTTTTTTTCTGCCTCATTTTGTTTTGATGGTTTAATTAAATGGAAAGTTCAGCAGTGAGGTTTTTGCTTTTGCCTCAGTAAGAACGCGTCAGAAACGGTTACAATCATTAAAAAAGCTTACAAAGACGATGTTTTGAGTGAAACTAGTATTTTCCCAAATTCAAGATGGCGCCCTGTCGATTGAAGACAAGCCTCGTCCTGGACGACTTTCAAGTTCTTGGACTGGTGAAATTGTTCAGAAAAAACCGTAAATATTGCAACAAGACCGTCGGAGGAACATTGGGAATGCTTCTATGCTGTCTGGAGTGTATTAAATTCAGTTTAGCGAATTTTAACACACTCCACACCTAAAATTTGGCAATACAGAGACTGGTTCTTTCATCATGACAATGTGCCTGCCCACGTAGCCATCTCAGTGCGCTAGTTTTTTGCCAATACCAGCATGACCACACTTTCCCACGACCCATACTATTCCACATCTTGTCCCACGCGACTTTTTTATGTTCCCCATAGTGAAAAATTACATAAAAGATCACCGTTATGACGAAAATTAAGGAGTGAAAAGGCAAACAAGGAATGAGCGTGCAGCCATTCAGACCAAGGGGTATGAGGGGTGCTTAAAACCATGGGAGTATCAAATATACAAATGCATTACACTAAATGGGGAGTATACTGAAGATATGTACAGCTCATTTGGTTTAGCATGGCCGGTGGGAACTGGGTGGCAGTAGTCACAGAGTGGATTGTAGTGGTGGGGAGCTGAGGAGCTCAGTCCGTCGTCAATGTTTGTACTGTGCGGGTCGGGATCAGCTGTTCACCTACGCCCCATTGTAAAAACATCAGCCTCCGACATTATTAGCATTGTAGTAGAACTGCAACCTTTAAACCTTGTTTAATTCAAACGTATTTGTGATGGAGCGTGGAACTACGAGTAAATTAGGTGGGAGAAAAGTAATTCACAGCCAAACTCGTGAGATCATCACAAATGTGTACCGTTTTATGAAACAGGAAGCAGAAACAAATGCGCCGATTAATTTAAACAAAGTTCAGCAGCGGGTGGTACAAGCAACTGGCATTTCTGAGCGTTCTTTACGAAGGATTTTAAGAGAAGACAAACAATGTGCCCTATCGAGTACTTCGTTCAGTACACCAAATAAAAAATGAAACCGTAAAAGTGTCAAAAGTGATGTGGACGATTTTGATATATGTGTTATAAGGAGAACGGTCAATGAGTTTCACCGTGAACACGGTGAAAGACCGACGTTGGACTCTCTGGTTCAGGTTCTAAAAGAAAAATTAATTTTAAAGGAAGGAAATGGGCCCTGAATAAAACATTAAAGAAAATAGGATTCTGTTGGAAAAACAACTAATAATAGAGCTTTATTAGTTGAACGTTTCGAAATATTAACGCTTAAAATATTTGAGAAAATTGAGTGAATACAGGCAAACCAACCGTCCTATAATTTATATGGACGAGTCCTACGTCCATTCTTCACACTCAAAACCATGTGCCTGGACAGACACCACCAGTAGTGCAGGACTTAAGACACCTGTTAGTAAAGGCTAACGCCTTATTGTTGTACATGCAGGTGGAGAGGACGGCTTTGTTAGCAATGCCCTCCTAACGTTTAAATCTGGAAAGAAGTCTGGAGACTACCACGATGTCATGAACTACGACAATTACGAAAAGTGGGTCAGCACAAAATTAATACCAAATTTAAAGCCAAATTCGGTAGTCATAATAGACAACGCTCCTTATCACAACAAACAAGCCAACCCTGCTCCTACAACGTCTAGTAGAAAAGCTGATATGATTCAATGGCTATCAGACCGAAGTATTGCCCATTCAAGTGCAATGTTCAAGCCAGAGTTATATTCAATCATCAAACAGTTCAAGCCACGTTTTAAAACATACAAAATTGATCAACTGTTTACATCAGCTGGACACTCTGTATTGCGACTGCCGCCATATCACCCGGACTTGAATCCTATAGAAATGATTTGGAGCCTGCTTAAAGAAAGGGTGGCCAACAAAAATGTCACGTTCAATATAGATTCAGTTGATCAGTTGGTGAAAGATCGTGTGCGTCCATAACTATAGAAGACTGGAAAAAACGATGTGAACACAGTCGAAAGATTGAAGTGGCTTATTTGGAATTGGAGCCTCATATCGACGCTATTTCTGAAGAAGTAATTGTGAGACTGGGCGAGGACTCCGACAGTGACGAGTGTGATGAAATAGACGATGTTGTTGAAAACATGTCGACACTTGCTGAGACAGCAAGAACTGAAGTCAGTGACTGCAGCAGTGACGTTGACGATCTCACAGGAGTAGTTCCCTTGGACTGCTAATAGCCGGGTGAGTGATATTAAGTTGATTATTTTAAACAATGATGACAAAGGTTGTACTTGAGCGTATAATACATTATTTTGCGGTGTTTATAATAAAACATACCTATACTATAAGACAGGATATACACAAATAATAAAGTACGTAAATAACAATATAATACATCACAACATAATTAGTATATAATTTACTTTTTAATGTTAATCTATCACTTGTGCGGTAACATAAACGACAAGCAGTACAACCAGTGCGCGACTATCACGTGTACTAGTCAGAGCAGACAGGCGCCTTGGATGCCTACTCCTAGCCGTGCGTAAGTAGCTAGGATAGTAGAGTGCCCAGATCCTCTCCTACCGCGCTGTCGTCCCCACTCCCCTACTTTACTTGTACTCCTGCCCTCCCTCGCGCGCATCTCACCGGCCATGCTAAATCAAATGAGCCGTACATGTAAATTAGCAAAAAAAATTATATAATATGGTTTTTATAGTGAAATTCTTGTTATTTTTAGGTACCGCCTCCTATCTGTATGTATATTAATCCAAGAATTGATAAAACTGAGAAGCACCCATTAAACATTTTATTTTAACCACTACCGGTTTCGGGAGTTATCCCATCTTACTGGTGGTACAAAGCATCACAATAAATGACCTACTAAAATACTTAACTTTTTATACAAATAAAAGTATAAATTAACAAATAAATAAATATTACAGATGGTTGATTTTCCAACAGTGTGAAGACTAAAACTATCATTAGGAATTATAAGTTGCTAATATATTCAAAAATGGGATTTGTAACATCCACATTGGTGCTGTTCAACAAGTTGCCTGCACTCGCCTTTTTGTTCATAGCCGTTCTCATTTTCTATAGCGAAGTGACAGGTGAAAATAATTCCCTTAGGCATTTTTCAGGAAAAGGGTGCAAATACCAACACTGGAATGTCACCGCATAAGCAAAGGGAAGGAGGGCGTTGTCATCAGACCACAGTCCAACTGCATGACGTGGCAACACAACCCCGGGGCGTCTGTCTGTCCGCCCGCATCATGTACGCTCCGGCGGGCTTGGATGTTCATTTGTTTATATCACATTATAAAATCGTATACAAATATTGGTTGAATTCTGGTGAGCTATTCAAACTAAACTTTTAACTGCGGTTCATTTAAGCTACGCCACAGGATTCTATGACCACCTGTTTCCAAGATTGCACTGGATCATAAAATGTACAACTTTTTTTTAAAGTTAACACTGTAAAACTTAGTAATTGGTTACATAACTGTATAACCTACATTGCATAAAAATTTTATTGTGCTACAACAAAAAATTAAAGGCTGTCAAAACTTTTAAAGTTTATCCTTAGTCTGAGTACGCTGCAAAACATGTTTTTTTAGACTCTTCATACCAATGGGAAATGGTATGGTACCTGAAAAATATATATTTTTTGCTTTAAAAATAATTGATTTATATGTCCTTACGAAGAATTAAACGGAAAACATTTTTATGTGATTGCCATAGTTTTAAGTTTACTGAGCTGCATACAGCATCTGCTCAAAATCGAGTATATTGCTTTTTGAATCCGATAGTAAGTTCTTTTTTTCAAGTTGTTTTTCTTTAAAATGTATGTTTTGCTCATTATTGGCTTTTACTGTTGAGAAAATAAATAAATAATGATTTTTTGATAAAGAAGAAGTTAAGAAACAACCTAATAAGTGAAGAAGAGCTCAGCTTTGGATCACATGGTAAGATATATGGTAAATAATATTAAGTAGAGCGAGCTTAGGATCAAAAGAGTTTACAGATAATAAACAATATACTTACAACATGTATTTACATCTTCCATAATATGCTCAATCGACTTGTAATTTTTGCACACTAGAGACGTCAACATATCCGTTGGAGCTGTGGCTTTACTAACAAAAGTTGAGCTTTGTTTTGCTCTAGATATAATTGATGACTTTTTTCTTGCTTGTTTTGTCCTCGGCATTTTCCTGTAACAAACTATCAGGATTTTTATCAAATATAACCAGATCCAAGCAAATGACAACTTTGCTCATGGCAAGAAATGTTGGTTGGCACTTATACACTCGGGTCGCTCCAGTTTCATACAGTAGGCAGGTTTACAAGAAATGGATCATTTACTCTGCTCAAGGTAATGGAATTTCAGCTAGCTTTTTGATGATAACACTGAACTTTTTGAAATTAGTTTGCCCACTGTTTGAACTAAAACCTAAATATTGATTTTAGCTGGAGGATTCGGTATATTCTTTACCTAATATAGCCTATGCTTTTACCAACTATGTTTTTAAATGCAAGATTTTAAAAATATGCTTGTGGCGGAAGCCAGTGTAATTTGTTTTTGTCATACATACTACAATGATCATGAATTTATTCCTGTTTACACTAGTTATTTGTTTTCATCAATGTTAGCATAATCAACTGTTTCATTGTAAAAATTGATCCTAAGCCTGGTTTAACTTTTAAAAATTGCCAATAGGTATTTATGTTGATATATTAAACTAATTCATACCATATTAATGGGGGGCTTTGATGTATTTGATACCGCATTATGTGGTGTACACTTTAAACCTTAGGTGGCGTGTTTAGCAAACTGACAAATAAAACTGATGCAGGCTACACTACATCAGTCATTGCACATTTTACGTATAACGTTCTAACTGACACTATTTTCAAAATTGATGTTCTAATTGGGATTCTAAATCCCGTGGTAAATTTTGTTTGTCAATATTTTCATGTTTGTACCCCTGAACAGCTGGTCGAAGTGGCGGGAAATACAGCTCCGCCGTGAGAATAACGTTCTAACTAGCTGAGATGACGTCTGACTCGAGCGATGTTCTGTCGCCGGGAGATAGAAAACGGTTACACCAGGGCAAAAAACGGAAGTTAAGTGTAACAGAATGGCAAGAGAAGAAAAGGAAAGCTATGAGGAATTCCGGACAACCATACTTTTCCAAAAAAAAGAAAAGAAGCACGTAGCCAGAAATCTTCCCTTTGCAGATGTAAATAGAATAACGTTTTTTCTACAGGCGCTGGTAGGCTGCGCAGTCACTGCCTACAGTAGCGTACTCTGATCCTCTTCTCATTGAACACATAGGACGATAACGAGTGCATACATAACCAGCTAGTTATAAACAATATTAGATTATGTGCAGTTACGTAGGTTCATGATCTATTAGGCCTACCTATATTGAGAACAACGTTCTAACCCAACGTCAGTGTAGAATATTATTAAAATAACGCTGCAACAAACATTAGTTAAAACGTTTTTCCCTCGTTTTTTGAGGTAAAAGTCTCTGTATCTCTGCTAAAAGTAGCAATTAAGATACAGAATTTTATAGCAACTAAGAAATGGGCTATTAGAACATAGTTTAACGTTTAAAAAAAATATATATTGAGTGCAATATTATTTACACAGTTTTTTGGCCCTCCTGAAAAATTTAGTTTTGTCAGTTAGAACGTTATACGGAGGACCCATTCATTTAAACATCTAGGTTCAGACAGGGCGCACACTACGACTGCGGTCCGCCCAACACCGCCTCAGCAAGTTGCTTTGCACTGCAGCCGCACACTGAACAGTCGACTTCGCATCAAAACTGCTCGCCTCGAGGAGCCACCAGGGGGAAGGGGGACCACCCTTTTCTCAAATGATGAGTCATTTTCCTCTTCCTACGTGTGGTATTTACTATATTTTGGAAGTCAATAATCTTGCTATTATGTGTAATGTTACAGTGTTTAGATGTAAAATTCTGTTCAATTAAGTTCAAATTAAGTCTAGTGATTCGTATATAATATGCACTAACAGATTAAAATCTCCTTTTATTTATAGATAAGTAATCTTGTCCTCATCCTACATGTGTTTTATAGTGCAGTTTGCTGTATTTGTGTATGTTGCCTCTGCATAATATACTTGTAAACATATTTTGTTAGTATCAATTATACAGGGTGTTTATTAAAGGGTGTCACAAACTGAAGGGTTTTGTTTATGAAATCAAATTAAAAAGAAAATAAAGAATAAAGTTTTCTCGAAAAACACTTTGTTTACCAGGCATCGAACGTTTTATTTTCAATCATTATTTATTAACTCCCACACTACTTATGACGTTAGGCTCAAACTTAAAATTAATTTGTATCTATGTAAGGCCCATTCTCCACGAGCGGGTGAAACGCGACCGTTTGCCGGCGTCTGAACCGCGCGAGTAACAGAACCAATGGGTTTAAATGGAGCCGTCTCCACGAGCAGGTTGCGGTCGCGGAGGGCGTTCGCGAAGCGGGTGGCGGGTGCGCGCCCAAAGCGTCTGGCAGCAGGCGCCGGTGAACCGCCTGCCATTCTCCACGTAGCGGTTTGCGCGCTGTTCACCCTCCTCATCACTGTCATCAGTATACTCCGATACTTGGGCGGCAAACAGTCGCGTTTTGCCTGCCGTGGAGTATGGAAGCGGTTTGCTTTCGCGGGTTGGTCGCCGTTTGCCGGCGTTCAATCAACCGCTCGTGGAGAATGGGAAAAATTTTCGAGCAGGAGCACTGGCAAACGGTCGCGTTTTACCCGCTCGTGGAGAATTGGCCTTAAGACTATCTATAGTAAAAGTTACTAGCATCATCTAATTTATCATTTTAAATGTAGGGCCTGCGTCTCTACATTTAAATTTGACTGCGTCCGGGGCTCAGTGGGTAGAGTCACGGCTTGCAAAGTGCAAGGTCGCGGGTTCAATTCCCGGCGCGGCACAAGGGTTTGGACAGCTTTTCCTAAGAGTGTTTTGTGATGTCCAGCGTTTTGTTAATTTTTAATGAGTTAACTTAACCCTAAGTTAAGTAACTCATTAAAAATGCCATTGGCGTCGATAGTAAAACATAATAAAAAATTTATTTATAGGGCATTTTGGTGTTACTCCTTAGTTAGCGGTGTTACTGCTACGTTTTGTAGAAATTTGTTTGCACAAAATCTATTGACACAAAGGTCATAAAAATCTATTGCGGAATAAGAAAGCTTTAGGGGAAAATCTGGCTGGAAACTGCAACTTTTCTCCTTACTACCTTACTTTTTGCCATGGTTTCCCCTATACAGTACGATCTCACTAATCCGGCCCTATATTGGGATCGGAAGCGCCGGAATAGCGGAAGTACCGGATTAGTGGAGGTTCACTAAAAAAGATTGAATTTGCCAGGAATAATCTGCCTTACGTTAGAGAACGATTCACTACTCTTAAAGAATGCTTCAATTTCATTTTTATTCTTCCTTATGTCTGTGAATTTTTGATCTGCCGATGTTAACTTTTCCTCACCTTCTAATCATTTTAAAATCATGTGCTTTTAATCTATGTCAAAGTACAGTGGAACCTCAATATAACGAAAGTCAAGGGGATTTGTAAAAATTCGTTATAACAAGGATTTTGTTAAATCGAGGTTCGTTATATTGAGGTGAAACCAGACACATTTCGTAATATAGAGGTTTTGCAAACTTTGGTGTTCAACCGCAACATAACGAAATCTATAAAAAATACCTCAATACAGTATAACGTTCACTATCAATGCTGACTACATCGTTAGATGTACGCAGTTGCCCTACTGGAAATTTTTTAGGCAAAAAGGAAAGTAAAGATGATAATTAACAAAGCCATGTATTTTTACATAGCGTACATACTGTATTTAATAAATTGATACTGTAGAAAGTCTCAGTACATACAAAGGAAAATGATATTTTTGCTTTTGTGATGCGTTGTGTGATGTTCCGTCGAGGCTTGTCGCCTTGCTAATTGATTTGCAGCACTACACTCTCAGAAGGAAATTCGTTATATAGAGGTTCGAAACGTGGGAATTCGTTATATAGAGGTGGACAACGTTATGTAGAGGTTAAGAGTTCCTGAATTTCGTTATATTGAGGTACTGCTTGTGGATTTTGGGGGCCCAAAATTCGTTATATCGAGGGTCTTCAAAGTGTTTGTTTCGCTACATAGAGGTGTAATTTGCATTGAGTGTTATGGAGAATTGAAGGGGATTTGAAACAATTCGTTATATATCAAGGATTTTGTTGTATCGAGGTTCGTTATATCAAGGTTCCACTGTAACATGATTACGTTTTTTGCGACATCTCACGGCCTGTACTGAACGGAAGCACCAATTAGCAATAAAGAACGCAGGCTTTACAGACAAGTAGAGACTTGAAAACAGAAACTAAATGGCGCGGTCACAGCGCCGGATTACTGGACGTGTCGTAGTGGCTAACGGCCAGATTATAGAGACTGAAGTCACTGTACTGTAACATTGTTGATTCTCAATAGGTTTTTATGACCTTGGTGTCATAGATAAGATACAAATTTGCTACAAAACGTTATTCTTTACATTTTATTGTAAATGTATTTGTTTATTCGCTTACTAAGGTGTAACTGGTATCTGAATATCTGGCAAACAAAGTGTTGTTACAAATACACTAATGTACCTCTAGTTTAAAATTCAGACATAAAAAAATTCAGTTAATCCAAACAGGTTGTACAGACATTTTTCTAGTTTTAATGGTTGCTGGTTGTTTTGTTAATATTAAACTGTGAAATTGGTGACGCAGAGGAGAATAACTTAACAGTGTTAAAGCACTTAAAACAATAACATTAATAAAACAGAGGAACTTGGAATTTAGATGGGACCAGTACCAAATGTCGTGTTTTATCATGTTAATCACATTGAAAGTAATAAAAACTGGATTTGCAAGAAGAACAAAGCTACACTATTCAAAAGACTGAGAGTAGGCCTAGGTCTAAATGAACCGGTGTACACTAGGGTGATTGGGGCTGTTTTGCGCAATCACTGATATAACTACGCACAGACATCTCCATCTTGAGTCACTGACAGGGTGCAGTACAGGAATTATATTGGAAGTCCGGTGCAATGCAAGAACCAACAATTTTATAGAAAGACATATGGGCTAGTTCATTACCTATTTGTCTTGCAAGAACTGTACATTTAAGATAAATGTCCTTAGTCTAGAGCCTTTTAATGCACTTATAGGTGTTTTTTAATTACTAATTAGTAATCCAAACTATAACTGCTTCGAAATAGTTAGGATTAATACACTTTGCAGGTCCTGGGTTGGGCTAGTAATATTAAATTATTTAAGCTCTTAGTGTGATGATGATTAAATGTTCAAAGTCACTTACCTCTTGAGGAAATTCAGGATAAATAAATGTTATTTAAATACGCTTGGCTGATGCTACAGAATTGACAGTAAAATCCGACGGACAGAATGTATTGTTGATAAATTGATGTTTAAAATACGAAAATTAATACTCTTTGTCTATTATAATAGCTGTTTGTTTTGTTGTTTACATCGGTCAACAGAAGGAAAAAACGGCACCCTCTGAACTTTCCCTCCATTGTAGAAAATTAGATTCACACATCTTAGAGTGCAATTAGATTCACACATTCTAATGTCGAATGTGTTGGTATTAAAACTTACCTAGATTTAATGATTTTAATGATTTTATTTGCCAGAATATACAAAATAGCTTTTGTGTTGGCAAAGCTGAAAAAGAAAACGAAACAAAAACAAAAAACAAGTATTACAAATATTTAAAATAAAACAAAGTAAACCACTAGTAAGAGTGCAGTATTACAAAAACCTAATTAAATGTATAATAAAATTTAATTATCATTATTTTAATTATGATCTGTAAATTCCCCAACAGAGTAGTATGAGCCTTCCAATAGATAAGCTCTTAACTTCTTTTTGAATGAGATGAAATTTTGAGTGGATTTAATGTTTTCGAGAAGTTTGTTAAACTATTTTGCACCTGCCTGTGATGGAAGTTTTCCATAAATGTGTAATCTATGAGAATTTCGTCTAAATGTATGAATTTGCCTAGTATTGTATTTGTGAATTTGCTGACCTTGAACTAAATCACATTTTGTCAAACAGAAAAGAATAGTCTCATAGATGTACAAACTAGGCAGGGTTAGAATATCTAAAGTCTTAAATAAATCTCTGCAAGATTCCCGAAAACCCAATTTTGAAATTATTCGCAATGCTTGTTTTTGGAGGATAAAAATTCTTTTAATTTTGTAATCAGCACATGCCCCCCATATACATATACCATAAGATAAGAAGGGATGAATAAGGGCGAAGTAGGCTATTCTGAGTACATGCAATTTACAGTGGGTAGCAACATTGATTTTAAATGTACATTTAAAGTCAATGGTAGCAAGCTGTCTTAGAAGAAAAATCCCTGAAGATATTCTTGCACATATATGATCGATATGTACAGACCAATTCAAATAGGTATCTAAGTGCAAATCAAGAAACTTTGTACAATTAGTTTGTTTAAGCAAATCAAGCCCTACATCTATCGTCGGAATAATAGTTTCAGATGAAAGTTTATTTAGTTGAAAGTAAATGAAGTTTGACTTATTTAAATTTGTAGCAAGATTTAGGTTTTCAAAATACTGGACACGACTGTTTACTTCTGTATTAGACAATATTTCTAAATCTTCAATTGTTTTAGAAGAAAATACATAATAATGTTGTGTCATCAGCGTATTGAACTAAATTGTTTAAATTTATTGTAGCTCCTATGTCATTAATATATAATAAAAAAAGTACTGGCCCTAAGACGGATCCTTGAGGTACTCCAAAGTTAATATTAGTTTCTGATGATAACACATCTTCCACTGACACTCTTTGAGTTCTACCCATTAAATAAGATTTTAACCAATCAAAAGATAAACCTCGAATGCCATAGCTATCCAGCTTTCTGAGTAAAATTTCATGGTTAACACAGTCGAATGCTTTGGTAAGATCTAAAAATACACCTAGTGTTTTTTCATGTCTGTCTAAGCCAGTAATAATAGATTCGATCAGTTTATTCATTGCATCTTGAACAGTAAAGCCTTTCCTAAACCCGAATTGGCAGTTGGAAATTATGCTTTTATTTTCTAAAAATGTAATAAGTCTGTTATAGAATAGTTTTTCTAATATTTTTCCAATAATTGGCAGTAAAGAAATAGGTCGGTAATTAGTTACTTCAAGGGGGTTTCCTTTTTTAAACACTGGTACCACTTTAGCAGGTTTCAAAATATTTGGAAATATTCCTGTGGAAAAAGAATTATTTGTTAGTTCTGTCAATATGTCTAATATTTCTTTATAACATTGCTTTAAAAGCCACATTGATATTCCATATATATCTGTTGAAGATTTAGATGGACACTTTTGAATAACTGAAGCAACTTCAAAAGTACTAACTGGACTTAAAAACATTGACTGTACAATTTTTGGAGAAATGTTATCAGAATTTATGTTTTTATATTTTAAAAACATAAAATTAATAAATTGATAAATCATAAAATTAATTAATTGGAAACATTACTTGTATTTGCCATCCACTATTTACAATTATTGTTGAATCAAAAACAAAAGAAACTTAACGTATGATTTTTATAAGTACAGTTGTTCACCACAAATGCAAAATCGTTGAGAAAAAAACATTTCGTTGAAAATCGAACATTTCGGGCCATGAGGTGGGTAATCTCCTGATAAGTCGCCTTGGAAATATACGAAGTGTAGGAAATTGAACAAATAAATAAATTTAAAACTGAACTTAAAACTCTTTTAGTAAACTTGTGTTTATATGGCCTTCCTGACCCCAACAAACCTCTAATTCAAAATATTCCAAACCCTTAACTTTCCATATATTAACACTAACACGTCCCAGAGGGTTTCAACTTCTACTTTGACAGACTGCATGCCCAGAAGTGGGTCTGACGCAGCGCCTGGATATGTAAGATGTAAGAACCTCCATCGCCATGAAGTTTTAAGTTCACGGCGAGAAATTTGGGACCACACCCTGATAAGAATAATTCAACTTGGACTAAAAAGTTCCCTTGCTCATTAAGGCCCATGTATTCGTAGCCAACACGAAGAGCTAACCATTTCATGGATAGATAGATTCACGGCGGCAACAATCCGCCTCAGCACATATTTCCAATATTCAGTTTCTTTAGTTATCTGCTCGCCAAGGTCTGAGCTTATATGACCTTTTGTGTTACCGTACCTCTAGTTTTAGAATTATCAGGTGTTGACATGGAGAGTTTTCGTGATCTAAAACTATTTGTGAGGAATGTTTCCAGTCATTAAAGCACGTTGTATATTCATTTGCGTTAGAATGATTACTATACTACATGCATGGTACGCAAAACACACAACCCTTTCACTTAGAATACGACATCCAACTTCTATTTACGTGTTCACCATTTTTGAGTTGACGAAAAAATAGCTTACCAGTTAAATACCTGTCTTTTTTATCCGTAGGATAGTGCCACCTTGATGATGTGTAAACTAATTTCCAGTTTTGTGATGCTTACTTCTGAGCTACATAGTCACGTAATTCGTCACATTAATTCCAGTTTGCAGGGCCATATTCAAAACCGGACAAAAAGCATTCATTTTTGTTGACGTTTTCGTTATCAGAATTAGCAACGCTCTCACCACTGGTTGTAATTGTAAATTATACAACATTTACAAAGGCGCCTTCGGAAAAAGAAATAGGCCGTCTCCAGCAGCGCCCCTTATAATTTGGCGCTCTAGGCCAGTGCCTTGTCGGTCTTGTACATACCAAATCATTTAAAGTCAACGTCCAAGCGAAAAATGTGGTTCACGAAGAAAAGAAACAGATTTTGAAGGAGCATGTGGTGGAACTGGACATTTGTTTGCTTCGCTAAGAGCAGATATGAATTATCTAGTTTCGAGCAATCGAGCTGTATATTCTTCTAGCAAAATCTGTTCTACTAACCCACGGTGGGAGGTACCCCTTTGGCGCTATCGGTTCAACAACTGGTCAACTACGCAAAAAAGAGGTTTATTTTCCCTGAATAATGTCCGTAAAACTTCGTGCGTTTATCTTGTGCCGTCAAAAAGTTATAAAACCATCGAGAGATTTAATTGAAATTATGAATAAACACTCAACTTGTACTTTTGTCAACAAATACATTTTTATTTAGACAATCAAAATAAGTTTGTCCATAAGAAAATAGACCTTGACAGTGCCAGATAAATATTTAATTTTGTAACACAGCTTAACGTGTTTGTGTTTATATGCTGCAGTACTTATAGTATTTATTGACTTGGCCTATTGTACATACTGTATTAAATGGCCAAATAAAAGACTTATTGACTTAATATTATTGAGTACTACAGGTTTCATCCTTTCAGAGAAAAACTTTCCATATGTATTATTCGTGAAAAAAGGGTATCCTTGTATCGACGAGGGAATTTTAGTGAAGATTCAGAAACCAGAGCCACGTTGGCTATCCTGTAGTAAACAAGTGCTCCTCCAACCTCCATTGCTAATTTTTGTATCCTTTCGGTCATTTCTTCTTCCTGCCCAATTATATATTTATGCTTCTTTCCTCAAATAGCCTAATTGACCTTAAGACACTGCACTGAGGTAAATGTTTTTATTCAACAATTTTATGGTACTTGATTTTGATACATCGCCCAATAATGATTGCGGCGCGGAAGAGGGCAGTAAGTTTTATTCTAACCGAGCCTAGGCGGTTAATATTGAATACAGGCCAACCGACTAGGGGAAGAACTGAATTGTATGATTTTTTTGAGCTTCAGAAAGTGCCAAAAGGTTTTCCTGTTGTAGTCAGTAAACTTTTTTACTAAAATTCATTTCAATTAGCCCCTGAACTGTGTAATTAATGACTAAAATTAGGTTGTTTCCTCCGTCAAACAGTTCAAATTTTTTTTGTAGTTAGGTCAGATGGCTACATGTTTTGACGAATGATCGTCATCTTCAGGCTTGAACATCTTCTTATTCATCCATGTGGACTTTGTTGAGTAGACATTCACACACACACATCACAAAAAACAATTAAAATAAATTAACA
The DNA here is from genome assembly GCA_018831715.1 of Matsumurasca onukii. Classification (NCBI taxonomy): domain Eukaryota; kingdom Metazoa; phylum Arthropoda; class Insecta; order Hemiptera; family Cicadellidae; genus Matsumurasca; species Matsumurasca onukii. The sequence goes on along the minus strand of CM032059.1, from coordinate 41,788,591 downwards.
CGGATACGATGACAGTTTACAGTAGGCCTACACACGTAGATACGGACACGCACTAACAAACACGACGACAAGTGGCAGAACTAGAATTAGTGTGAGTCTGCCGCTTGTCGTCGTGTTTGTTACACTAAGAACACACAGAGAGCGACGCGATTGCAAGCGATTGGCGTTACACACAGAGAGCGATGCCAGGCGACGCGATCATTGCAAAAATGGCGCTGTCAAAGCTAGGACTGAAACTTGCTCTCTGTGAAAATAGTTATTTGAAGTGGAAAGTTTTGGAGGGAAAACAAAGGAATCAGTGGGTTAGCGAAGTTTGTGAACAAAGAGATGTGTTTGGTGAATATCATCACCTGTTTCCAGTGTTGAGGAGGAATGAGATGAGGTTTTTTCAGTACACAAGGATGTCGATGTCAACATTTGATTACATTTTCAGCAAAATTCACCATGCCATAGAGAAACAAACAACAAACTGGACTCTTGTGGTCACTCCTCCAAATCGCATCTCTCGCGTACACTTCTGTAATGAGCAGCTCCACATCCATAGCTGTCAATCGCTCGAAGAAAACAAACCAGTTTGTTCTTGGAGGTATTGCTACACGTCGTGTCGCGTCGCATCGCTGCTAGTGTGCTGCTCACTGCATTTACTTGGTTTTGATTAAATCGCATCGCGTCGCTCTCTGTGTGTTCTTACACTTAGTGCGTGTCCGTATGTAAGTGTGTAGGCCTACTGTAAACTGTCATCGTGTATCCGTGTTAATTTATTTAAATTTTTTTTGTGATGTGTGTGTGTGAATGTCTACTCAATTAAGACCACATGGATGAATAAGAAGATTTTCAAGCCTGAAGATGACGATCATTCGTCGATGGCTACATATCTGACCTAACTACAAAAAAATTTGAACTCTTGACGGAGGTAACAACCTAATTTTAGTCATCAACTTTTTATGTCACGTTAGCGCGTATTTCCACCGGGACCACAATGTTAATTTTCTGATCAAAATTAATTTTAATTTTGTAAATTCTATTTATGTTTTAGTTGTTTGTTTAGACACGGCTGGTGATGAGATTATTCTCGAAACCGGTCCTGTAAATTAAAATTAATTCAAGGATACAGTTGGCGCTAAACTCCATCGAAAACGTCTTCTATGAGATTAGTTAAAGCATCAATCATTATTTCAAATGAATTGCTCTATTTTCCAGGGAAATTTGCTTATGAAATATCTAAGTATTACACCAAATATTTATCCCAAAGGGCTAAACCTTTATAAAGATTATTTGGTGTACCTTTTGGGTCTTTATAAATTTATTCTTGCAAGTAATAGAGTTAAGGATAACTAATGGTTAAGTTTTTGAAATGTACTGTATTTTAGATGAGCTCCCAACAGAGTCCTACTGTTCTTGCCCAGCAAACTGGTGATCGGGAAAAGATTTACCAATGGATTTTGGAACTTTTGAGTCCTGACTCTCGAGAAAATGCTCTTTTAGAACTCAGGTTGGTACATTTAAGTTATTTTTTATAATTTTAATTAATGATGAGTCAAATCTGAAAAATTATCTGATCAAATTCGAATTTAGCCTCTTCGAATCCCGAATTCGAAGCGGAATTTAAATTTACTCTACTGTGTACACTGTTTTGAAAAGCAAAATATGTGTTGAGCCATGTTTTATGAAAGTAGTTGTTAGCATAAGTTTTAGATGGTTGTGTTTTAAAATTTCACTCTGATTTAAACTATCAATGATTTCAGTAAGAAGCGAGAAGTAGTTCCTGACTTAGCTCCAATGTTGTGGCACTCGTTCGGTACAATTGCAGCACTTCTTCAGGAGATCATCAACATCTACCCGGCCATCAATCCGGCCACATTGACTGCCCACCAGTCAAACCGAGTGTGCAATGCCTTGGCGCTAATGCAGTGTGTAGCATCTCACCCGGAGACTCGCTCTGCGTTCCTGCAAGCTCACATCCCGCTCTTCCTCTACCCGTTCCTACACACTGTCAGCAAGACTCGGCCATTCGAGTACCTCCGCTTGACTAGTTTGGGCGTTATTGGTGCATTGGTCAAAGTAAGTTAGGTTTATTTAATATTCACTGTAACTTTGAGTTTGTACATAGTAGCTTCAAGTAAGAACAATTGGGGGGGATGGATTAGTGATGTGACTAACTGTTAAAGTTTTCTGCTATATTTGCCAATATTATTCTTACTTTATTTTGATGGAAACACACACGCACATACTAACAAAAAACTGTTAAATTCTAAAGGTTTGCTGTAGCTGAATCCAATAACTTGCCTTGATAACGTTGCATATCTCAATGTCATGTTACAGACTGATGAGCAGGAGGTTATAACCTTCCTCCTCACCACTGAGATCATACCTCTGTGTCTCCGAATCATGGAGTCTGGATCGGAACTATCAAAGACTGTGGCCACATTCATCCTGCAGAAGATTCTCCTAGATGACAGTGGATTGCAGTACATTTGCCAAACCTATGACCGCTTCTCGGACGTTGCAATGATTTTGGTATGTTTTAATTCTTCATTTGGCCGACGACACTAAAGTCGTGATAGTTTAGAATCAACGAATATTATTTACCTAATGGCTGACCAGTTTACTATGATTCACAATTTTAAGTACCTCGAGGTAAACTACAAGAAAACTATGAAGAATATTGTCTTAAATAAACAATGCAAAAGAGAAACTTGATCCTTAGAACTAATTCTCAACTAACTAATTCTAACTAAATCTTTTTCTTTGAGGTAGAAAATCTCAAACCCTTCCTAAAACAGCGGAACTGGGAATCAGTCTTGGAAAACTGATGATGTTTACAACATTTTTAGTGAAATAATCCAAACATCCTTAAACTCAACCTGTCCCTACACTATTAAAAGAACTAAACGAAAGAAAAATAATCTTGCATGGGATGAAGAAACAAAAAAAAACCTTAAAGCTTAGTACACAGAAGCTATTGTTTTGATTTAATTTATAGTTTAAATTGTTATAAAACTAGGTTTAACAAATCTGAAAGTTTTAATAATTCCCATAAAATATCTTTGGGCCAGTAGCGCAGATCATTATTAAAGCAAAATAATTGAATGTGTTTCAGGGAAAGATGGTAATTGCACTGGCCAAGGAGCCTTCCGCCCGCCTGCTGAAGCACGTGGTGAGGTGTTATCTGCGACTGTCTGACAACGCTCGGTCAGTTCACCTTACTCTTATGTTTCTACATTATCACAATCAAGCATTCTTAAACTAATGAAAACATATACTAATGGGTTTACTAGTTAGTATACTCACAGTTTGTCCATAAATATCACAATCTGGATAATTAGTAAAATAGTTCATCATGTTTTTGCGCACAATTGAATTTTGGTATCTGAAATACATTAGAATAATCAACACAAATCCATTGCTCAATTTATTTATTTATTTTTTTATTTATTGATCATGTTTATTTATTTATTTATTTTATTTATTGATCATGTTTATTTATTTATTTATTGATCATGTTTATTTATTTATTTTATTTATGTTTCAAACCTTATTTCCAAGGTATAAAACGTACATTATACAATCTTACTTAAGAGCTAAAAATTAAATTCTTGCAGGTTAAATGTCCAAATTGTACAGGCACTTTTCAACCAACCAATTTTTCAATTTTGTCTTAAAAAGATTTTTATTTTCAAACGCCACGTCTTGAATGGATTTGGGCAGTTTATTAAAAAGCTTTCTGCCCAACAAAGCATTTAAACATTGAGCACTTTCTTTCCATCAACATAAAATTATTAGAGCAGGCAAATGATTTTTAAAAGCTAGTATTTCTCTGTTAGTGCTACACAAATTGGGTGTCCACTAGACTTCTATTCCAAAGTTCCCTGCTTTTTCTGGTCATCCCGACCTAATTTTCAAGCTTTTAATTAATTTTTTTATAAAAAGAAATTATTTTTTTATTTTAAACATTTTTTACACATTTTATTTTTATGAGCTGGTTGAGTCTACCATTGTTTTTCATACTACATTATATTACACGTATCTAAAAATATTAGGATACATACAGGGTGATTCCAAAATAGGGCACCCAAATTTCAAGAGTGGGTTTCTTATGCAAAAAAGTTCCTATATACATGGGTCCTAAAATTCTTCGTTACCCTGGTAGCCACTATTTTGTATTTTTTACTTAAAAATTTAAATTTTCAGAACGGTTTGACCGATTACATTCAAACTGGGTATGGTGTTTATGTGTCATAAGGTCAATTTAAGACAAAAATCTCTATACTATATCTATAATATGTACAACCCTCTGTGTAACTCACTCACTCACTGACATATACAAAGGTTTACCCACTTCTAGATGAGCTAGAACTTGAAATTTGGTATGTAGGTACCTTTTACAAACTCACCGACAGAAAAATTGTTAAAACCCAAAATTTTAACTACCCTAAAAAAAATTAAAACAAAATGGTGGAAAACATGTCCATTTGATGCTCTCATGGTTTAAAGCGATTCCTTGCTACTTGCCACTTTGACGAGGGTTGACACGTCCCGATTCCAGGTAATTGGCAGACCTGTAAGCTCTTACACATGTTTGCACCTTGTTCGCAAATCGACACGGGATTAACCGTGCGAGTGGAGGGTCACATTTCGCACGTATCTATGTAACTATCTTCCGGAAGAAAATATGTAATACAGCTGATCCGTAAAGAAAAAATTGAGGAACATTAAGGAGCAAAAAAGAAAATACTCGTAATTAAGGTCTTATAGTATCAAAATATTTAAATTTGAACTGATGCTTTCTATGGAGAGTGTTTTTATTCTACAATATTTGTTTCTGACCCACATGCAACGTTTAACCACTCTCCTGAAAGTAATGTTAGCAATATTTAAATATTTAAACTCATGTGTGTGTGTGTTTTTTTTAAATACTTCAATTTTCTCTGGTTTGGTTATATATTTTATTTACACTATAAACTGAAGCTGTGTTTATACTTGTTTGCAATTAAATTACAATTATGTTTGTATAAATTATATTCCGTTTAGTGCACTACTATTTGAAGTACATAAAAACATCTTAATATTGGCTGTTATATAAAATGGAATATAAAAAGTGGTTTGTTCTTCCGAGGCATGTAATGATGCATCTCTAATAAACACACTTAGATTGTTTAAAAACGTACTTTTTCTGTCATTGATGTAATTTCTATAATTCCTTGAATAAAAAATGCATAAGACATTTTCTTATCGTCTTACCACAAGGAAAATTTAATAAAGAAAATCAATTGAGTTGGTAGTAAAAGTCCAAAATCAAAACATCACAAGCAATTATTCAGGCCGCTGTAGTTTTACTTTTGCACTTACAACCAAACTATGATATTAACAAAGTTTGGAATAAACCACTATGAAGTACAAATTAATCTCCGGATGAACAGTCAATGGAATGTTGACCATTGTACGACATCACCACCACGCAATGGGCAGGTATACCTGCGCTGAGACAGGTAGAGGATTCCTAGAATCATCCCTTGGTGGCAAGTAGCACTGTGGCAAGTAGCACGACATCTTAAAAGCACCCCTCATACCCCTTAGTCTGAATGGCTGCACACTCCATCCTTGTTTGTCTTTTCACTCCTTCATTTTCATCATAACGGTAATCTTTACTTTAATTAATTTTCATCATGGGGAACGTTAAAAAGTCGCGTGGGGCAATATTTGGTGAGTATGGGTCAGGAAAAGGGTGGTCATGCTGGTATTAGCCAAAAACTAGCGCACTGAGATGGCTACGTGGGCAGGCGCATTGTCATGATGTAAGAACCAGTCTCCATATCGCCACAATTCAGGTCTGCAGTGTGTTGAAATTTGCTAAATTGAATTTCAGCACACTCCAGAGAGCAAAGAAACATTCTCAATGGTCTCCAACAAGCTTCTCGTAATATTGACGGTTTTTCTGAACAATTTCACCAGTTTCGAGAATTTGAAGGTCGTCCGGGACGAGGCTTGTCTTCAATCGACATGGTGTCATCTTGAATTTGGGAAAATACTCGTTATACTCTGGTTTTGCTCAAAACATCATATTTGTAAGCTTTTTAATAATTGCAACCGTTTCTGACTTGTTCTTACCGAGAAGAAAGCAAAAGTTCACTGCTAACTTTGTTGATTTAATTACACCATCAAAACAAAACGAGGCAGAACAAAAACTATTTATAGAAAAACACATGAAAAATTCGCACCCTCTTTACGACCTCTCAGACTGACCACAGTGAGTGCAGTGAGTGTCCTGAACTCAGGAAGAGTTTCATCCCCTAACTGCCAAAACGCGAACTATGCCCTCCCCACCTCGTAGGGGGTATCCCTCGTACTTGGGATATTATTATGAAATATTCCGGTAGATTATGCAATTTTCGAGATGAGAATTTTGGTTGGGAATTTCACAACTTTTGGGTCTTGTCCACGCCTAATAAAACCCTTTGATTTTAGAATTTGAACTATATTATTGCGGACATTTTCCATCGTGTGAACAAAAAGGATCACTGATGTGAACAAAAGGATGTGATCCTTTTTTGTTCACTAACGATGGAAAATGTCCGCAATAATAGTTCAACTTCTGAAATCCTCACATCGTCAACAACAAACTTCAAACAAAGACTTGATTTTTAAATACTCTATGTGCTTAATTTGTAAAATTTGAAGTATTGTGGGGCTTAAACATTGCTGGAGAATTTAGTAGATAAAGCACAACCTCCCAACCAGAGAGTGGTCTAGAGGGGGGTGGGGGAGGGGCTTCTCAAAATGTTTTCAAAGTTAAAAACTAGAATCGAGAATGTGGTCTTGTGCTTTCAAAGTATAGGTTGTTAGTACCTTAGTTGATTTATAGCTGACAGCTGTGTTGTTTGTTGATCAGTGCCAGAGAAGCGCTGAGGCAGTGTCTCCCTGATCAGCTGAGGGATACTACGTTCGCCAACTGTCTGCAAGAAGACAAGTCTACAAAACACTGGTTGGCTCAACTGCTGAAGAATCTGGACACACTGCCAGCTGGTGTTCCTGTCGGGATGTCCCCTTTAGTCCCTCATTAGATTGAAGTGCTCAACTTGTAACCAAGCACCTGTTACCAGAACAGTGATTATGATCTCTCTGATAAGGTCTTTATAAGATCTGTGTCCTATTCATATTTTATTATTTTACCCCTTAAGTGTTAGAGGATATCTATTCAATATGTTATAAATTATATTTACTTACATTAGTATTTGTTGAGAGTATTAAGTCAGAGAGTTTTTCTCTTTTTAAGTTGTAAAACTAATAACTATGATTTTTGTTGTAAATACTCTAAATTTTTGTTTAAAAAAGAAAAGAGGATTTGTTTTAAGAAGTTTGTGTACGAACCTTACTTCATCCATACTTGAAAGATATTACTTACAATTATTGTGTTTCTGTTTAAATCTTCATTCCCACAATGGATACTAGATGAAAACATGAACTACGTTTCATGATATTTTTGTACTTTAATACTTTTGTCATCAGTATAGTAATCCAGTTTCTAGGTATTTGTACACTGTACATTTTTCAAAGTGCTAAAATTCATCAGATTGTACTTAATGGTTTGTTAATAAAGATTAATATTGTGTTGGAATCAATTTCTTAAACACTTTCATTCTTAACCCTTCGTGCGGTATTGACGAGTATACATGCGTTGTTGGTTGGCAGAAAACGCCAAGGACACCCAGTCAAGCAATGCAACACTGGTTAGTGCTCGGATTCGTCGCTGGAATGCTGCATGTGATGCACTCAGTACCCCTAAAATGACATATTAACTTTTAACAATTTAAGATGAAGATTTAAGATAGTTAAAAAATGTAAGCATTTTCATTTTGATTTAAATCATGTTTCAAACCCCACCATTCTTTTACGATGACCCTGTACTATAAATAAGTTTGATACAAAACAAATTTTGTTAAACATTTTTCAGAAACACCAATGTCACCTTGAAACCTCAAAACGTTAATACATTGAATTCCATAAAAAAATGTGTAGAAAACCACTTTGTCAATTGATAAACTAGAAACAGTATTTTGAGAAATACTGGTGTCGCATATAACTTGTTTGATAAGAGAGGAAACATGTCCTATACTTTGCTAGAGTTAGCTTAACTACTATACCCTAAAAAACTTACATAACTACTATACGTTCAGTGTAGTTCCTACTACTAAACGTTGTGTGTCTTCCTCTGTACTATACGTCTGTCAGACGCCTCCTTTGTTTTAATTTGTTTATGGACAGAATATATTACATATAAATATTTTTTTAAATACACAACTCTTTATTGTTAAGTTGATATACTATAAAAAATCCCAATTTATATTTTTATTAAAAATAAGCGTTCCATATTTGTTTTCTGAAAAAATAAGTTTCAAAAAAAGAATGTTTTCAAAAAAGTTTTAAGTAATAAATGTTTAGAATTTTTAACATAAATATTGTTTTTTGCTTTTAACAACGTATTAGCAAGCATAAACAATATTGTGATGTCAATATTGTGTATCCCTTAAAAGATTTTTTGGAAAATTGTATTTTATTTTGGTTTTATTCACTAAGAAAAGGTAAAAATGACTTTGGACACAGTTACATATGAATTAAACTGTATATAATTTATATGAAAAACTCACACAAACATTTACAAACTAAGTTTCAACAAAAATTGTTCAGTCTTGGTCGGCGAGGCATCTTCCTCACAACTTTTTCGCGCACTCCAAGCCAATGTGCGCATTGAAACGAAAAACTTACGTAACTACTATAGGGCGTCTGAGAGGCGAAATTGCACAGTTGTCGCCAAACGAACAGCAGTACACTCAGAATACTATTCACAAGTCAAAGACCTTGACTCAACTGAAAGATAGAAGGCCAGACCGGTTTCTAGAGGGGTGGGAAGGAGGGGAGGAAATATGGAGGCGTCTGGGAGACGCCAGTATAGTAGTTAAGGGTTAACCAATTCAAATGTTACCATAGTAACGGTTCAATATTGTTTGTGTTTGGTTGCTACGGCAACTCCAGTTTCTCAGGCAACAATATAATAAGAATCTTCACTTGAATATTATACATTAAACAAATCAAGTTCTAAGCATTAGTTTTATTGTTTTTAACAGCTTTTCAATCCAACTTTTTATTGGTTTGTGACTGTAATAAATTAGTCTTATTAACAAGCGTATAACTTGTGTATTGTAGTGCACTTGCAAATAAATGTAACTTTAAGTAAGGTAGATAATATTCAGAAAATAGTGAGAACTCTCTTAACAGAATCCTATAAAACAAAACCATTCATCAAATAAAAGAACAAATAGTTTTTAATTCAACAGTGATCAGACATTCAAAAAATGGGGCCAAAAAAAAAGGGAAAGGGAAGTAAACTGGCTCGAATGTCCGAGGAGGAAAGGATTCGTTACATGCAGCATCGAGCTGCCATTGAAGAAGAAGCACGCAGGAGAAAAGAACAGCTGATTGCTACTTATATGAAGGTACCAAAATAATCTCTATATTTTGTTGAATTCAATTTACTACCTAAGAAAAAGATAACAACAGCTACATTATTATTCTCTTGCCGTGGGGTAGGATTGCCGGATTGGACAGCAAATAAAGCAGATACTTCTGAAACTTGTTATTGACTTGTATTGTGTATAAAGCCAAAACCCCAAAAACATGTATTACGTTGTTCAAATCTCCCTTAGAGCGGGAAAGTTGGTTTTTGTTGTTTGATTCTTTTGTTGAAGAAAAATAATTAATAATTTCCATCAAATATTTGGTTACAATTTCAATTTATCATTTCCTTTGGTACAAAAGACAGTTTCAAATAATAATAATAATAGCTGGATAACTGAAGATTTAAAAATTGGAAAACAAGATTTAATGGATCATTACAAAACAGCAAAAGAGACCAATTCCGAAGTTTTAAAAAACGGTTTCAAAGAAAATAACAAAATTTACAATTTAAATCTAGTTAAAACAAAAAAAAATATTAAAAGCTCTGAAAATATTTGTCAAGCCTCCTGGAAAATAACTAATAGAGAAACAAAGAATAATACTATCAAACCTAATAAATCCTACTGTCTGGAAGTAAATGGGAAAATAGTTAAAGATCCTTCTGAAGTTGGTAATTCTTTTAATAATTACTACACAACCATTATAGATAATTGACAAATTAATTAAATTAGGAATAAAACAACCATCATTATTTGAATTGGTTTGGTTCATATCTTAAAAATAGAAAACAATTTGAGGAAATAACTAATGTTCATAATAATCGTATAGTAAAAAATCGGTCAGAATCACAATTTATTAAACTTGTCCATTTTGGGCCCTCCCTCTGTTATTTATCTGTTACCTTAATGATATGCCAAAATGTTTAAGTCAATTCAATCAGATAAAAATCCAGATCTGCCTTTACGTGTATGACTCATAATATCAGCAAATGCATATCAAGAATTGGAAGTACATTCATACATAGAAATGTCAAAAGTACAAGATTTCTTTAACAACAATAACTTAATACTGAACAAACAAAAGACTAATTTCATATCTTTTTGCACCAAGCAGAATAGGGGCGATACAGCCTTTCAAATTTTGATTGATAATGAGAGTATAGAAAAACTTGACAGCACCAAATTTTTAGGACTTGATACATTGATAAGCACTTAAGTTGGGATTCCCATGTCCCAGGATCTATGCTTTGAAAAAACTATTCTGTTTATGTAACACACAAGTTCTAAAATCAGTGTTCCACACTCACGTTCAATCGCATGTATTGTATGGAATATCTGTATACTGCGGCACAGCTATCTAAAATTTGAACAAAATTCTGGTATGCCAAAAAAGAGCTTTAAGGGCTATGTTAAATTTAAAAGATTTGGAATCTGTTCAGCATCAATTTATTGAGTCAAAAATCTTAACCGTTTACAGTCTGTAAGTTCTAGAATTTATAATGTTTGTCAGGGAAAATTTAAGTAATTTAATAACACACAGCAATACAATATTCACAAATATAATACCAGAAACAACGATACTTTCGTCTTGCCTCATCATAACTAAGAATTTTTTAAGAAAAAACTTTCTATGCTGAAATTAATTTTTAAAATGCATAGCAAGAGAAATATATTGTATTAATCATAACACTAAATTTATAACCAATCTAGAGTATTTCATAAATAATGCTTTTTACTCTTTCGAGGAGTTTTACTCTAAGAGTAGTTAAAATTGTCATTCACAATGTAGCATACTCGTATAGAGGGTAAGGAGTATTTGAAGGAAAGGTGATTGTTGAAATATTGAACGTGTATGAATTTGTACATTTATGAATAAAGATATTTAAGCCTATCAGCTTTCAATAACTATGAAAAAGACATTTTGAATCTGTTCATTAAAAAAAAACTGTTTTAGAATAAATTAAAACATGAAGAAGCCTTTATGAGACTGAATTCTGCAAAAATCAACCAACAATGGCGACATATTTTGCGAAAAGTAAAATGCAAGGAATTAAAGGACAACATGAAGGTAAAAGCTCTTCTTAATAGATACAGAAGGTGTGTGTTACTAATGTACTATAGTTCAGCATGAATTACCTAATTTAATTACTAGTTTTTTACTGTGCTTTGTGTTCTTGCGGGTCAAATAACGATAAAATTAGAAGCTAATAAAACTATTAAAATCTGACTAAGTTTGGGCTTTCGTTTGCTCCTGTAGATTACCTTTTTACTGGGCATATAAACGAAAGTCGTAATATTCCTTGATGGACTTGGAAGTTTATCTTTAGGGGAAACACCTTCTAAAGGGTGTTTTTTTGGTTTAAACTCAAAGTTAAAAAAAAAAACTACGTCAGGGAAACCGGACCAACTCCTTGTCGATCTATACTTTCTAGCAAATGATTCAGACCGTATGTTAGATTAGACTGTGGCTTCAGTAAACCGAGTTTTACTTTTAAGAAAGTGCAAAATGCATGATGATGCAGTGTTTAATAGCTGTTAAAGTTTTTAATATAATCTACAAGACGAGTTTCAGCATTAGTTTGAAAATATTTCAAATGTTCAAAACATTCAAGGTTTGCCTATGTCCTCAGACCTTTTACTGCTTGTTTTTCTACCTATAATTAATGGAAAATTTATTTTAAATTCCATTAAAATTAAACTACGGTGTTAGAGCAAAAATAACTTTTTTGGCTGCTATTTTGAAACGATTTTATGGATTATATTTATGGTTCAGATCCTGTGGACAACATTTGAGGCGGCAGTGACAACCAAGAACAAGGTAATACAGACTCTGCTATCAGACTTGGAGGAGGCTGAGATCCAGTATTCCATGATGCTAGAGAACCACATGCAAGTCATCAACAGACTCATTGGTACAGTTGGCAACTTGGCTCTAATTTTAGAACTGTATTTTTTATACATCACCTATTTTGTTCCAAATGTATTTTGGAAATTGCCTCACTGTTCATGGGTTACTTCCATAACTAAGGTACTGTTGAAGTTTTTAGTAATGCAGGAACATTTTCCTACATATTACGATATTATTGCGGTATTGTCATTATTATCATCAATAAGTAAAGTCTATAAAAGTTATATCAAGCAATCTCTCTTTTTTTCTGGAAAAGAACAATATATTACCTAATAACCAGTTTGGATTTAGGACAAAACTGTCAACAGTATAAGTCATGTTTGAACTTACAAATCAGTGGCGTAAAAGTATGTTCCACTTGATTTTCCTTTAGTTTTAAATTACATATTTTTCAAATTACACCTTTTTGACATGTACTATTTGGTTGTCCTCTATCAAAACCCCAATAGTTGCCCTTGCTTTACCATCAAGGTTTCTCTGAAACCAAAATTCAAAGAATTTTTGTATTCCAGAAGAAAGCAATTAGAATAATAGCCAGGCTTAAACACCGAGAATCTTGCAAAGAAGCTTTCAAATTTTTATCCATATTGCCAGTATCATCCCTATACATATTACAAACTTTGATTTTTTTTACATCCAATTATTCGTTTGAAGAACAGAATAATGCATACAACACCAGAAATCAGTCAATTCGGCCAACCTACCACAGACTAAAAATGTGTGATAAGCTTCCTATGGAAGCTGGTAGGCAATTATATAATAAATTACCAATCCATGTAAAAGATATGGATTTAAATCAATTTAAAACAAAAATTACTTGCTTCTAAATTCGTTTTACAAGGTACAGGATTTCACTGGCAGCTAAATTAAGCATAACTTTCATTACAGTCTTACCAGTGGTAATAGGTTCTATTTTATATGTATATATGTCAAAAACAATTTGTATTGTATATATTGACATTAAATTATTATTATTATCTTTCTTTAACCATTCAGCATCTTGTATTGGTACTGTTGTTTGAACTACATCCCATAATTCTTCCTTAATTAGTAAAATTTCTACTTTATACTTTTATACATGGTAGTTGTTATTGTTCAATTTGGTAATACAAACCCCGTCTGTCATTTTCAAAAGTAAACACAATTGACTTTATGAGCCTAGCAATTTCAAAACAATGTTACTGTTTTAAACGTTATTAGCTAAACATTTGACATGGCCCATAACCTTTTGGTAGAATACCTGAAATTAATTAGCCAGACTCTAATTGGTTACTTAGGAAAATATATCCTTACCTTATTCTCAGGAATAAAACTGGATTGTAAAATTTTAACTTTATAATATTCAAAACATTACATCCATCTTTCATACATACCTTAAGCTGAATGATAAACAAAACAAAACTACAATGCTCTAAACCTCTATATATTCCTCTGTGCTCTAAACACATGTTTCAAAATCAAATTAACTGATAGTCATTGCATAGAGTAATCAACATCATCTCATCATCATGCTATTTATCATTGTATACCTTCTAAATATTGTAACTTGTTGCAAAGATCTATGTAATTATAAATTTAAAATGGTGTTCACCGTTGGAAATAAATAAATAAACAACACGCCCCCTCAAGGACTAAACGTTAATTTGCTTCAACAAGTTGAGTTAGTCAATAACTCCAATGTCTTCTCTGATTGTTGTGGCTTTTAGAGGATCTCATGTGAATGACCCCTATATTTGATATTAATCCCTTATATTTAATACTGTATAATTATATAACTCGTAATCTTTCAATACTGTATTAACTATGAACATTTACATTAATATTTAAATTATTAATATCAACAAATACAAATCAAACAATTTATCAATTCAGTAAAAAGACTTGACTATTTATTGCAAACTTTTAACAATGACAAAAATGATATTCAAAACAATGTTCTTTTAATACTTGATTACATCTGTTATTCTTCTAAAGAACAAAAGTCATGTGTGATTTTAAACAACTTTCATAACAAATTGTACTATAGTAAATTAAACATATTTACAATGTGAATAAATTTATAACAATCTCAATGGCCTGGTTTGTTAATTTAAATTATACTGTACAGTTCAAAATAGTTATGGAAAAAATCAAATTTAAAATATTATTTTGCTTATAACAGTATAATAATATCTGAAGTTTCTAAAGCAAAATAATTGAAACATTAATTTAATAAAGAAGACAAATTAAAGAAAAACTACTAGAGGTACAACTTTTTAGTACCGTAGTTTAAAAAAAGTGTCTCTTGAATGAGTTCCAACCATGCAAGCTTAAAACTTGTAATAATTATTTAAAACTATTATTGAAATATTTAAATAAGTACTGTATAGAATATAGTAATGGAATACTTTTGTATTGTTGGTATATTCATCAGGCCCGGTCTGGCCCACCGGGACACGTCCCGGTGCGCCCTCGGGCCATAACGCCCTACCGCCTTGTTTCAAATTGCCGATTTGTTTAGTCAGTCTATGATTTGTGAGTGATTACTACTTCTAATCAAGCATCGCTGATCGTCATATGTGTAAAACAAAAATAAATTAATTAATGTGACACAAGTTTCCCGGGTGGGCTCACCAGTCCACTCAAACGCAGTAAGCATAATTATCCGTGGACATGAATGTCAGCGCCCTACGTGGTGGGCACATGGTAGCGAGTGGGCGGGGGCGATGAAGGTGTCGTGAACAACTGTATTTATAAAATCAGATGTTAAGATTGTTTTGGGTTTAATAATAGTTGTAAATAGCAAATACAAATAATGTTTCCACTTAACTAATTTTATAATTTATTTAGGTAAGTTTACCTACAAATTGGTGACCCTGACAAGTTTTAACATCTACAAAGGCAACGACGACAACCAAGAAGAAGATGACGAAGAATACCAGATCCAGTGCAATACTTCAACATCTTGTAACAATTACGAGTACATCAAATACTTGCCCTTTGCTACGCCCAGACCCTGGTAGAAAAGGCCATTCGCTGTGCTCATGACATTGCTTTCGGCCTACGGCTGGCTACCGCTCGCGGTAACTTGATGGTAGGCGCATTCGCTGCGCTCATGGCTGCTCGCCCGCGGAGAGGGTTCCTTCGCTCATGGTAGCTTGTTGAAAGCCATTTGCTGCGATGCCGCCTGCGGCCTCGCTAGGTGCTTCAAATAAGTTGGCTTAATCGCTTTGTATTTATGACAAATTGTAATGTTAATTACCATCTTGAAAAACGCCATAACACTACATAATTTATTTGTATATTTTAGTACTTCTAGCTATTATATCAACTTTCATTAATTATATTATTTGAGAACATAAATTTACGAATCTTTTAGTATGACTTTGGCCGATGTAAGACCTATACCGCGGGTGGTATAGCCGTTGTAAAAACATCAAAATCTAACGAAAGTAGGCATTTTGGGTTCGTATATAAAATATACGTATAGCAAAAATTTTATTTTTTTCATTTTTTCCGCATAGTGTTTTTAGTTGTTCTAACTTAAGTTGGTATCGTGGTCCTAAAAGGTGTATTTGTATAAGTACCCGTTAAATTATCCTAAACTCATGAAAAAAGTAAATTTTGACCAATTTATCTTTAAAGCAAAATAGAAAATTACCTATTGGAGATAGGATAAAATATCTTATACAAAAGTGGTAGGAAACTCCATTCCACACTGGCGATTTTTTGTCAAATCAAAGATCCGATCACTATTTTAGCCGCTACAGTCAAAATAGTAAACCACTGCACAACCCCATTTTCGGCCGACGCCATTAACGGCCGCTACCGCGCCGGGGTTTAAAAAACGTTGAATTTTCAGATTTTTCCTGCTGGTTTCACACCAAGACCTTTACAACAAATATATATATGGTTGAGGGGGGTAGCCTTACGGGAAGTGCCTAAAAATTCTCCCGTTCACCAGTATATTAATACGTTCATAGTTACAACTGAATACAACATGTACTGTTTACAATACCAAGAACTTTCAAAGGTATACAAATTTCTTCTAACCATTTTTCTAACTCAAGTCTCTCGTTAACGAGTGTTTTCTAAACTGAAACTTATTAAAACAAGATTAAGATTATAATTAACGAACGACAATTTGGAAACTTTACTGATGATGCATTCGGAAGCTGATATTTTGAACTCAATCGATTCAGTCACTGTCATTGATGACCTCATCCAGTCTAGTTCTATGTTCAATTATTCTATTTGACGTAAGAATTTAGTAAACAATTAACAGATTTGTTTGGACTTAGCTTATATGCCATCCATAACATAAAACATTAAGTTTTAGTCTTGGTGCATGTCAACACAATAATTGTACAAGGAATATTCCAAAACAATGTAAAATATATTTGATTAGCCTTAGTCTATTAGAAACATTGTCAGAAGCATAGCACTATTAATAGTACAAATACGTCAATATTTACATCTTGGATACAGTGGAATCGGAGCCCCCCAACCCGACACCACGGTAGAAGCGCCCTCTGACCAGACCGGGCCTGATATTCATCACTCTGCCTGATTGGTTGCGTACTGTGTAGGTTTGCATCAAGCTCGGCTCCAGTCCTTGAACAAGTCGTACTCGAGTGAAAAGGCGGCTCTGCTGGGCGCTGCGTGCAAGGAGCGCTTGAACACAGGGGACAAGGCAGAGTTTGCGTGCGAGTTCCTCCAGACTGTCATCTATGACATGAATTCACGCAACCAGCACAAACACAAGCGTAACACAACAAACTCTGCAGCCAAGCAGGATGAACTGCGCAACCAGGTCAAATGTTATACTCACTTTAATAATATAACATGCTTTTTGAATAGCAAAACAAAAGAAAACTATTTAAAGAATTTGAATACACATTCCATCATTGCTACGTTATATGCCAAGCATACAGAGGAAAAGGACAGTTCAATTTTATTGGAAGACAAATCTTTTGTCAACTTTTCCATGTAGTAATAAGTAACTTTGAGTAACACAAGGTCCTACAGTTGGGAAAATTAAATATTCTAATATGTAATAATAAACTTTGCTATCAAATGTTCATATTGTTCCTACATACTTGGTACTTGGTGGGGAAAATTTTCAAATTTTCATGTTCTATGGCGTTGGTGTACAACTGTACATATACAGTATATTGGAATGTTGTTGCAACAAATCTTACCAGTGTGAACCACACTTCACAGTTTTCCTAATAGGACAATTCAACACATTTTTTCAAAACAATTTGATCAAGAGAAGAATAGTTTAGCATTTTAAATAATAGTACGAGGGTTGTTCAATAAGTCCTTAGAAAAACACATTTTTGAGCAGACTTAGAACAATACAATTTTGTAAAAATACAAAAATATTTGTGGATTGTTCTTACAGAAAGAAAAATATTGGGAACATCACACGGAAAAATACTGAAAACAAGGATGTGTATATTTTGCACATTTTACCATAACTATGCCAATTTAGTGAACAAAACAGCTGATAAATAATAAATAACTTTAGTAAACATATGTTTTATGTGGACAAGACAAAGTCTGTTGAGTCAGCTAGTAATTCAATACATTGAACATTCAGTATTAAAACAATAAACAACTGTGTTGGGTATCCTAGATGCAAAGTGAGATAGAGAAGGTGGAGGAGCAAGGTGGGTTAAAGATCGAGGAGGTGTGGCGCGACATACAGCAAGTGCTGAAGAACTATGTGAGCGACACGGCTGGCAACAGACCACACTACAACGCTCTACAAGCCAAGGACAAAGCCAACACCGAGCAGTTGCTGCATCACTGCGAGATCGTCAACAAGTACACAGTCAGTAGTCAGATGAGTTGTACACAGTCAGTAGTCAGTACTCAGATGAGTTGTACACAGTCAGTAGTCAGTACTCAGATGAGTTGTACACAGTCAGTACTCAGATGAGTAGTACACAGTCAGTAATCAGATGAGTTGTACACAGTCAGTAGTCAGTACTCAGATGAGTTGTACACAGTCGGTACTCAGTACTCAGATGAGTTGTACAGTCAGTAATCAGATGAGTTGTACACAGTCAGTACTCAGATGAATTGTACACAGTCAGTACTCAGATGAATTGTACACAGTCAGTACTCAGATGAGTTACAAGAGTTTGCGGTTGACAAGTGCCTAAACAAACTGCTATGCCATCAGTTGACCTGGCACAAGGTATAATCTCTTTGTTGACATGATTTCTAATGGCAAATAGGAAAACAACAAATTAAAATCGTCAGACAGTGCATTTACATTCGTATCATGACACAAATAATTACAAAATGTTGTCTCTTTAGATTTTTTGTACAAGTTGTTTTGTTTTCTTGGTTAGTTTTTAAAATTTTATTTTTTTAGGTCATCATCTACATGTGGTTTGGTTGTTTTTAACTGGTCAGCTTACTTGTATGCAGGTTACCTTTCACCTGAACACAGGATCAGATTATCCTGAAGTGGGATCTGAAACTTCGTATTCTTCTGTTCACTAATAATGGAAAATGTTTGCAATAATATTTAAACATCTTACAGTACGTTTAGTTTGCACAGTGGGTTTAAGGTAAACAAAAAACAAGGTTGGATTATCAATATGCTGTGATGCAAAAAGTAAAAACTAGAACATAATTCTTCATATTGTTTGGGGGAACTTTTAATTTATAGCAAAAGGATGGGTTTGTCAGCTAGTCACTTAGGTTTTTAGAAAAAGCCTAACAGTTGATTAATTTTACTAATGAAACTATGATCCACAGATTCTGGTCCAGTTTGTAGTCAAACATACATTACTGCTAAACACAATTACATTTAAGCACTAAGTAACATGCACATTTGGTTCACAAATGATGTAGCATATGTTGTGAACTTGCAATCACCTTTGTTTAGGATTCTATAAGTGATTTGAAACACCAGATGGCTTCAATGCATTGCTCTCAGGCAATCAAACTCAGAGAGCTCAAAGAAGAACAAAGTGACTTTCTGATTCAGTTGGACAAACTCAGGCAATCTTGCAGTCAAAACCAGGCCAAAGATGAAGACAAACTGACAACACTTGCTGTAACTAGCAGTAATGTTATCAAGGTAGTATAACTTTGGTACTCAGGTACTTATTGAAACTTTTACTGCAAACTGCCCAAAGGCACCTGTAACAGTGATAGTGTTAAGCAGGGGGAGAAAGTAAAACGAGGCCTTACCTAAGAACTTTGCTCACAAAGATTGGAGTCTATTTAAATGGGGTTTTAAATGTATAATTTTAGTACGTGCTACATCCAAGTCCGAGAAACAGTCCTGGTGTGTGCTTCGGCAACAGTTTTGTTACAATAGGGATGAAGTATCCCACTGAGGAGTACACAATAGATGATTTATGTTTGCAGGCTTGCTTCACTTAAAGTATTGAAATTTTGCTACTGAACTGAATTATTCAATTTAACAATATAACAAGTGTATACCAATCGATTTATTTGATTATTGAAATTTAGCAAAGCACTTTTAGAATAAGAATAAAAAGTTTAAAAATGATCACAGGTTTAAAAATTTAATTTAAAATTCTCGAATAATAATAATTTACAACCTGTGCTTCAACTTTAAATAAACATATTGTCTAGAGGCAAACGATTAATCTATAACAAAGCTTGTATTGTACTGAATAATCAATCTGATTTTTGAAATTGTAGGATTTGACCAAGATAGCACAAAAAGGGGAGACAATTTTACAAATGTCGTCTACTTGTCAGAAATTTCTCAGTGAAAATGAAAAATTGAAGAATTACAACACAGCTTTGAAAAAAAGAGGAAAGGAAATCATGGAGGTAATATTCATTTAAATATTTAACCCATCTACCATGAGTTTTGTAGATCTTCAATCTTCAGTGGAGTAAGCAGCCTCCACTCTGAACCCAGGTGACAGAGCGACAACCCCCACCACCGGCCTACTCGTGCAACCTCTCACTCGCCTTCACCTTACAAAAACAACATTAAAACCATTTTCAGTAATAAAACTACACAATGCAAATTACAAACAAAAACAATAGTACTTTAAGCGCAGTAATACACTAAGCACAATAACAAACAATCACAACGCATAACATTGATGCATTGTCATTTGTTTATGTAAAGTTTGTACACTGTCAAAGTTTGTGTCGCTATTCTGTGGTTGCTGTCGGCTGACTCGTGGGGAGGAGTCGCTACCTCCCCCCCCCTATACATCTGTTCATGAGATTCTGCGCAGGCTGCTTACTACACGCCAGATAAATAAATAAATACATTTTTATTCCATGACATTAAGATGTATAGGACGAACAAACAATGTATAAAAATAAACAATAAAATAAAAAATACAAAAACCATAAAAAATCTAAATAAATAAAGTAGAAAAAAAAGAACATGGAACTCCACTTAGTTAATTTTGATGTCTTCTTCCAAAAATTCAAGAGTGGTGTAAAAGGCCAAGCTCAATAGACAACTTTTATTACAACAATTCATTTTAGCCGAAAGATTGAAAATTGACTAGATTTGGATACATTTTAATTTTGATGTGGAACTTTTGTGATCCTTTTTGTTTAAATATGTCTGGAAGTTTGTTAAAAATAAAATTTTGAGGATGCATAATTTGTACTTTTTGCACAAAAATTTGAACTGTGAGTAGGAGTTTAAATATTATTCTTTGATCTTAAATTAAATGAATTTTTAATTTTATTGTGACGAGGAGTATTGGAAAGTTTATATTTAAAGTAGATAAGACACTCAAATATCTATGTATATGCAGGGTAAAGTCATTATTTTGTTTTGTATAAATATACGAATGCTTGTAATATTTATTAATTATTGTATTGAGGGTTTAACTGTGCTGAACATACCTCAAATTATGTTAAGATGAGGTTTTTCATAAACCTTCTAAAAAATTAAACAATATAGTTAATTTTAAAAAGTTTTCTCATTTAAAGTTACTTTAAAGCAGATGATTATTTAAATTTGTTTGGTATAAAGTTATGGTTTCCTAGGAAAGCGGTGGCCGTAATGTAGCGGTGAACGTAACACAAATATTTAAACAGATGTAGACAAAAACAACATTAGACATATTGTTTATTTTTGTAATCAAAATTTATTTACGTAGGTATAAATGGACCAAGATATAGGAGGTATATAGGAGGTTGGC
This sequence comes from Matsumurasca onukii, assembly GCA_018831715.1. Classification (NCBI taxonomy): domain Eukaryota; kingdom Metazoa; phylum Arthropoda; class Insecta; order Hemiptera; family Cicadellidae; genus Matsumurasca; species Matsumurasca onukii. The sequence continues at coordinate 41,767,076 of CM032059.1, read as the reverse complement.
CCACTCTCATAAGACTTCGTGTTCAAGTTTCTGGTGGAGACTGTTACGTCACTGCAGACCTCTGGAATTGCCGACCGACTCAACTTTCACAACGTTTAAATACTCACTCACAGAGACGTTTTTTGTACTTACTTATTAATATGTTCCTCTTCAAGAGAAAATGGGCTTTCCAAAAATGCACATATTAAGTATATTCCTAACTATTGTAAATTTTTAAAGTAAAAAATACACTTTTTAAGTTTGAAAAAAAATATGACACAAAAAGTAAGTGATCTAGAAAAATTTTTATTTTTGATTATTTTTACGTTTAAAAGTATTTTTTTGCGCTTACGTCTAAGTCTCAATTTCTAGACTTTGATACAACTAATAATATTTGTTATAACTTAATGTTTGTTATATGAATCTATTTTAAATGGAAATTATGATAAATAGTGGAATATTAAATACAAATTTGTTGGCCCCTAAACTTTTTTCTTAGGTAAGCTAGGTAATAATTAATGTTTTAGATTGAGGAGGAATACGAAGAAGGCCCTTTAAAGGAGATGGATAACTTCTGGCAACAATACAATGAAGTGGTGTTGGAGTGTGAAGAGCTCTCAGCCACCAGGAACACTTATGCAGAGGAGAACAAGCAGCTTCGCAAGCTGCTACGCCAATACCTCAACAGTCTAGTTCGGCCGACCACGGTGCCCAGAGCCGCTGCCTAGTTCTACTCTCAACTTCTGTATTTATACATACAAAATACAATTACATTTTGCCATCCCGTAATTTTTAATTTTAGGCTCCCATTCTCGGCTAGATTCAAGAAAATCCATTTGAACTTGCTTTTGAGCTGGAAGCCGCCAAAAAAAATAGTTCCAATTTACAGCTGCTAAGGTTAAGATGCCACACTTCTAGCGATCGTAACGAGACTAACTCACTGGTTAGCACTTTTTTAATTCATGTTTAACATTTCAAAGATAAAATGAGGTTTTAGGGTTTATGCATAAACAAACAAACAACTGCAAAATATGACAGTAAATTTTAAGTATAGTACTGTTAATGAAATAAAATGACGTTCGGTGACAGGTGGGTAAGAACGACAAGACGTGTTTCCTTTACTCCGTACTGACAAGACGTGTATCCTCTACCCTGTACTGACAAGACGTGTACCCTCTACCTTGTACTGACAAGATGAGTTCCCTCTACCCTGTACTGACAAGACGTGTACTCTCTACCCTGTACTGACAAGACGTGTACCCTCTACCCTGTACTGACAAGACGTGCACCCTCTACGCTGTACTTACAAGACGTGTACCCTCTACCCTGTACTTACAAGCCGTATTATACTTTTTCAATTATATTTTAATTTCTTCAATCCACTTTTTCCCTTAAATCCTCACCAGATGTATTCCAGCTAGAGCTAATACATAAAAAAGCCCCAGGAACAGAGTTATTACTTAACATCTAATTACACATCTGCCCCTTTACTGGCAGAGTATAGAACATATTACCAATTTAAAATAAAACTTTCGGGTCAACCACAATCAAAATCATTGTTTAATGTCACAAAACGTTTCGATTATCCTATGATAATCATCATCAGTTGCATAAAGAAGAGAAAAATAAAATAATTCTACACATAAAAGAAAAGTGATTTGAAACAAATAATAATTTTGTTTTAAGTCACTTTTTTAAACCTTTGAGGACGCGTGTCGACTATAGGTCGACAAACACTATTTCCTTTGGAACGCTTGAATGTGCAGTATAGGAGACAGTTGAAACAGTCTCTGATATGCGAGGACTACGCAACACTAACGGCGCCTAGCAGAGAAGAGCGAAACTACCACTCCCTCCCCCCGTCTCGGCAACTCAAGTGTGACTTTGACAGCCCACGACAAACAGCCCGGTGGTTTAGTGGTTATAGTGACGGACAGTTGGCCCCTGTCTGTCACAGCGTGGGCTCGAATCCCACCCGGGTGCGGTCTGGTACGGTGCAGTGCTAGTTGTTGGATCATGCCGGGTGCGGGGGCCACAATGACTTGCCGAGGATCATTGAAGAGAAAATGGCTCATAAAATCCAGTGAGGCGGAGAGTGGCACTTTTTGAACTTAGGGAGGCGCTAAATCCCCGCGCTTAGAGGTGTGGTTCAATGACTGGTAATGCACCGTACCAGAGAGGGGTTTTGCTGAAATTTTGCTTACAGGGGACTAGGGAAACCCATAGGGGAGGCTTTTTACAAAAATTTAAAAATAAAATGAGACCGTAAAGGGTTAAATGTGTATAATTAATTAATTATATAATTTTCTCTTATTTATACAACTGATGATGATTATTTATTTATTTATTATAATGCTACATAACAGGCGTGCCCAATTACAATGGAGCATTTAAAAACATAACAATTAGATAGCGTAGATAACAGAAATGTTCATGGATGCACAAAGATACAATATAAAAGTCCATCTTAAGTTATAACACAATTAAATGATGCAGAATCATTATTAATTACATGCAATGACTATAATAGTTTAAAATTAATTTACAAAACTCGTTTTTGGAATTGGAGAATATATCTAAACAATTATTGTTGCAAACTATTAAATTATATAACTTAGTCATAGTATTGAGAGGTAAATAAGGCTCCCACATTAGTACGGGAGAAGTGGGGGAGGAACAGCTGACGTGTCCGAGAATTGTGCCGAGGCACTGTAAAACGCAGCTAAGAGAGCCATGTCGCCAAGCGCCCCACCGACCAGCCCGCGTAGGTACACCAGCATCGCCAGTCTACGCCTGGAGCTCAGCAGATCCAACTCAAACATATTCAAAAGTTCATGATAAGGAACCACTGTTGTATAATGGCCAAAGGCCTTGAAATAAAGGTGTCTGAGAAAACATTTCTGAACGCTTTCCATTAGTTGACAAAGACAATCTGTGCGAGGATACCAAATGACCGATGCATATTCCAACCTAGACCGTACTAGAGTACAATAGAGAAGCTTTAGACTTCTTACACTGTTGAAAATATTACCTAATCTACGAATAAGGCCAAGAAATGAAAAGGCAGATTTACAAACAGACACAATGTGCTCAGAAAAAGAGAATTTAGAGTCAAAAACAACGCCAAGATCCTTAATAGATTTTCTTTTAGACAAAAACTCATTACTCATGTGATAATTAAATGAGATTACATTTTCAGGGGCCTTTTTTGTGAAGGTGACAACAGAGCATTTGGAAACATGAAATTTTAGGTTATTTTGACTCCATAAAACTAGCCTATCCAAATCAGCTTGCATTAAAAGACAATCATTAAAACTTTTGATGGACCTGAAAAGTTTCAAATCATCAGCATACAACAGATATTCACAACTAAACCACAGATACTATCAATAAAAAGTACAAACATCAACGGGCCAAGATTCGAACCCTGAGGTATACCAGAACCAACTTGAAATTTTGAAGAAGAAAACCCATCGAAAAAAACGTATTGACTCCTACACCTCAAGTAAGAACAGAAGAACACAATTAAGGATTCTGATAAACCAAAATAATGCAATCTGGAAAGTAAAGATAGATGATTGACTTTATCGAAAGCTTTTTCGAAGTCAGTATATATAACATCAACCTGACCACCAGCATCAACAATCTGCAAACAGTATTCAGAAAAGTTTAACAAATTGGAACTAATTGATCTACGAGTGAAAAAACCATGCTGTCTGGGAGATAAGTAATTTTGAACATGCACAAATAATTTCTGGTACAAAATTGATTCAAAGATCTTGGCAGGGGTCGGCAAGATAGATATAGGACGATAATTATTTATCTGAGAACGTTCACCTTTTTTGAAAACTGGAATGACCTTAGCAAGTTTCCACTGGACAGGAAAACAATTTTCCTGTTAACGAAAAGTTTTTTAATGAAAGGTTAAAAATATGAGCCAAAGGTTTGACCAATACATCAGCACACCCTTTAAAGACAAACGGCGGAATTAAATCAGGACCAGAAGACTTTTTGGGTTTGAGTTTTTTTAAAGCAGAGAGCACATCAGATTCGGTGAGGGAAGGTATGGCGAGGCAAGGGGCACAAGGCAGGACAGGAGAGCGGAGCGCGTGACCACACAGCTCTTCACTACTCAGTTGACAAGGCTCGTACACCGACTCAAAGTACATAGCAAACTTATCCGCTATTGCTGCTCCCCCTTCCACCTCATCTCCGTTCAATTTAATTTTTACTGGATTATCATAGAATAATCAAAATGTTTTGTGACATTAAACACGGTTTTTGATTGTGGTTGACCCAAAAGTTTTATTTTAAATTATTATGACATACCACATAAGTTTAAAATCCAAAATATAACCAATCTACTAAATTTCTCCAAATTAATTCGTCCAAGTTTTAACTTTTACAATTTACAGTAACTTTATGCCTTGATCCATTCCAATGGATTATACAACCTGTGCCAAATGCACACCTTCTTCAACGATCAACAATCCTTTATAGATTCTGACTTTTGAAAACTTCTACTTAAGAGATAAATTAACTTGTGTTTTTTCGGAACAATCGGATTCACTATCATTGTCCAGTAAAACCAGTAAATTAGATGAAGAAGGTTCACAGGGAGTTTCAATGTTCATCACTTGGCAAGTTTCATGTGTTGCACTTTCTGGAAGTGTTTCATCACAAGTATCCTTCTTGCTTTGCCTTTCCCGTGTCTGGTGGATGTAGTCAAATCTTGTTTCTATGTCAGGAAAGAATTGCAGTCGGGACCAGAAGTGGATATCCCGCTTCCTGGAGAGGCAGTTGTTCTCTCTGCTGGAGGCTGGAGGACTGAGAAGGATGATGTGACGAGGATTCAATTCACTCAAGAACGATGTCAGCTGTGTATGGGAGCAGTGGTTTCTGTACAGAACTACGTGATATTTCTGTTTTATAAACTGTTTCATTTGTCGATCGATATCCTCAGGAGTGGTCATGGGACAGGGAATCAGTTGAATCTTGTACAAGTTGTTTTTATTGATTGCTGATCTAAAATCAAAATAAGATTAATGTTTTTGACAATAATTGGAATAACAAGGTTTAATATTACTACTCAAACCAATTACTGGTACAATGGAATGGCTAAATAATTAAAGTGATTAAACTGAGGATAGCAAAAATCACTTAAGAGCATATCGGTAAAAATTCAATATCAAGTTTCAATACGTTTCTATTGTGATACAAATAAAGCCTTGTACGATTAATTTTAATGTATATTTAAAGTCAATGGTTGTACACGGATTGGTAAAAATCTGCACTTATAGCCTATAGACAGTTTTGATCATGTCCGTATTAGTGGTTACGTATGTAGATTGTAGACGTATCGTTTATTGCGGATAAGTACACATGCAGCTATCGCCATGACTTTGCCTTTCCAAATTACTTTCCTATCCATAGGCGTGCGCAGGCCTGAACTAATATCAAATTTTTTTTATAGGCCCCTCACTTTGTTGCGTAATAACTTTCTTCACGGGTCATTATCTAATACTTATTCAGACGGTATGAATTTTCAAAAATAACTTAACCAAGCAAGACTGTAAAAACATGGTTTTTCCATAATAAACAAAAGATGTTTAAAAATAACAGTAACAAGCTTCTAATAAGTTTCCAAAGAAGTAGAACCGATGACAAGTACTGAATAATGTAAAAGAAACAAATCTGAAGCTAAAGCTTACCTTTCATCAGCAAAACTCTCTGTGATGTGCACTTTGCTGCTGAATGTGTTGAGAGTAAAGTCTGATCCTCTCCCGAATTCATCCAAATGTTTCATCACGTTTTCTGACACACTAATAGGCTTCTAAAACATTACAAGTTTAGAAATCAATAGTTTGTAGCTGTAGAACAACCGAAAATAATGTTAAATATACAGTATTTGGCCAAAATTAACAGAATTTTTAAACTTAAAAAACTATGTCAAGTATACAAAACTAGAGTGTTGTAATAATGAACTGTAGCGATATGATTTAAAATGATCCTAAGTGTTTACACAAAGGCCAAATGCTTTCACTTATTAATTGCTAATGAAATCCAAACAAATTTGTGAACAAATCAGGATTTCGGACTGCAGGATAAGCACAATCACCATTATTACACTATCTTACTCAGTAAACACAGTTTTTAAATACAGAAAAGAATAGATCGACTGTATGGAAGAAATTCAATCAACTTCACCATAATCAAAGCTGGAGCTCTAGCTCGACAGCTAAATCATAGCAAGTTCATATTTTGACTCTCAGTATTTCATAAACTAATGCCACATGTGGACAAAGGCGGCTCGAGCATGCATGCGCCCTTGAGCAGACTGAACGGCCCCCCAGAGGGTGTCAGGGGGGTCTAAAGAAAGGGGGTCTGAGGGCTCCCCAGGAAAATTTTTGAAATTTAAAAGCAAAATAACGTGTTTAAAGCGTTTTAAAGTGGGCCCAGTGTTAACTCGGCATAACAAAAATAACTTACTTCATTACCAGTAATATGACTATAAATAGAAAGCATTGATTTTTTATATAAAATGTTTATAAAAACCTTTTGACTAGCGCTACGCAATTAAAAAAAACCAGTTATTCTGTGTAGTCGTCTTTTTCCGAACTTTGCCCTACTTGGTTTGGAAAAGCTCATGTTACAGTATTGCCCTGCCCTATACTGCTATACACCTCCAGGCACCAACACATTAACACAAAACTCAAACGAATAATAAATGCTCAACTCTTGCTATAGAAAGGACATGTCACAAACAAAATGGGGAATTGTTTTTCGTGTTACAACTTGATGAACAGCTGATGAACCGTGGACAGAGGGATAGGCGTTAAGGATAGGCAATAGGCCGGGCCTTGTGGCAGCGTCTACGAGTTATGTTTTGAGTGTTTGACTGAAGTCAGTGGCTGCGCGGAATAACTCACCTCATGCTTCCTGTTGACATATGTACTGTGCATGTTGCAGTCCACCATTTCGCATAAGTCAATTAATAAAATATCAAAATATAATTCCCTTTTTTTCTGGGTATCGTTAATTTTCTAAAAGTTTTTTCCCTCTTCTATCTGTAAGAATTACTATTTAGCTGCATTCACCTAGCCCCCCAAAATGCCACCCTCCTTATGCCCTGGCGGTTGCGGGTCCTCTACAATCATTGGAGCTAACTTCCACTGATGCTGTTAAAATTAAAAGTAACGTTAAAAATTTCACCATAGCAATTGATAATAAGAGAGAAAATATGGACAAAGTAACAGAGCAAGTAGCTCACCTCTTGAAGTGGGTGTCTCCAAACGATCGAGACGCTATGAAGATATTTAATTAAGAAGAACTGTGGCTGCCAAAGAAACATGTGATATTGACAAATGACAATTCTTTATTACAATCATGTACATATACACATAGGCTATAATATGTACATGTTATGGCACGTCAATGGTAGAGGAAAGATGTTATAAAATCTCAAATACAAACAAAATATTCGCTCACAACTGCTTCTTCAGCTGTATCACTGTTTGAGTTCAGTGACAAACTGCTTCAAGAAACTGTGAATGTGTATTCACTCCTTGAAAAATACCACTTGAAAATATAGCTTCAAATTATCTATGGAAGAACATATTTTGGAAACATACGTGGGGCTGTGAGCCTATTGCAATTTTTCAATGAAAACAATTTGATGTCACCTTTTTCTAAAAGCTACAAACTTCTGTAGTAATTTCGACCATTCTGATGACCAAGGCTGAAGTTCTCAACTCCCAAGAGAATCAAATGGATTTTGTTTTCAATAATTGTACAAAAATCCTGTTGAAAATACCTGTAGTAATATTACAAACAGTCAAAATTTACTTGCATTGTAGTTTTAGATTTCTAAAAAGGGCAGAGAGGTTGCCTTTTTATAGATTATAATCTATAAAAACAGTATAGATAATTATTTTATAGATAATTATCTATTGTTTTACTTGCAAACCCTCAGTAGTGTGAAATTGAAGCTTGTGAACCCCCCAACTGAAAGTTCACCAGCCGCCACTGAATTCTATTCAAACAAATATTTTGGTTGACGAACAAAACTAATGAATAGTATATAAATTAATTATATTTAGTAATTTTGCAGCAGCATGCAGAAAGACCAAATTTAGTTGATATGTTTTTCTTACAGGTGGTATGTTCTTTCTGGGGTTGTTCAAATAACTAGGTTCTGATCATGTCACGTAGTAATATAAAATTTATTAAGATATTCAATTTGTCGACTTAAACTTAGGTTTTATCTGTAAATGTGCAAAACTTACAAAAGCAAACTTAGTACCTTCAATTTGTCCAATAATGATGTAAGAATATCCTCTCTTAAGTAGGGCTCAAATATTATTACTCTTTGGGTTGGGTTCCTCCTATAAAAATAATTACAACCACATATAAGGATATCCATTAATAAATAAAACAGTTTTTCAAAAAAACAAATACAATGTACAAAAACACCTGTAACAAATGCATCACATTTGTATTCATATCTTTTTTCAAACTGTACTTACCTTAAATTGCACTCAAGTTGGTTGGCATAGTATAAAGTTCACTAACATTATACAATGAATGATAAAACTTTTGATCAAATTCCATACTAATTCCAGACTTCACACCTCATTAAATTCAAGACTAATTCCAGACTTTTCAAGACTACTAGACACCCTGTAAATAGCTAAATGTTACACTTTCTTTTAATTTACTTTAAAGTTTGCTTGTTTTTTGGCCCTTTACTACCTGTGCTCCTCTCTCATGACAGCTAGTTATGTTGCCTTTCTGGCATTTCAGTTAGACTTGAGGACTAATGTTCCAGTTGTGTAGTGTTAGGTAGCTAGTACCACTTACCAACTATACCACTTACCAACTATACCACTTGCCAACTATACCACTTACCAACTATACCACTTACCAACTATACCACTTGCAGTTACTTCTACTGTTATCATGTTATGTGTATTTAGTTTTCCTTAATCATAACCAAAGACAATATAAAATAATGTTGCGTAACTATGCTAATAAATAAACCACCAATTGAGGACCAATTTGAAGTGAGGATGAAATAAATTCCTTTGCAATTTATTTCTAAAAATTTGATAGCATGGCTTAGTCCTGCCGCTTTAAACTATTGCTCTCCGTTATCACTGACATTGCAATGTTGTTGCTCTATTTTAAAGGGTAAACAACCCCCCACCTTTCAAAATAGTTTTTATGTACAATAAACATTGTAGAACAAATATGTCATCTTTGTTCACTCAGTCTGTGTTTACTCAGTCAAAGGGGAACAGACAATGTTCGTTATGTAGCATTCTACGTTCATTTATAAAGCCACATCCTGACTCCTTGCAAGTTGTTTTATTTGTAATGTTTAGTCCTGCTAGAATCTACCTAAAACTAACCACCAAAATCTTACATTATAATGCTCACAACTTCTGATGTTGCTTCATCCTTTGTTTTGGAATTGTTTTTGTAATCTTGACATACATCAGTTACAAACATGTCGTCAATTTGCTGAAAATATTGAACATCTGGTAAGTTTTAATTAGAAGAAAATGTTAATAAGATAAAGTATTCATTTTTAACCTCTCAAATAGCTCTCAGTTCGATGTGAAACTGATGCTTGATAAAATTTTCTTTTAAAAGAAAAACTGAATTAAAACTTTAAAGCCAAACCAATTTTGAAAATTAATAGTACAGTACAATCTCACTAATCCGGCCCTATATCGGGATCGGAAGCTGGATTAGCGGAAATGCCCGATTAGTGGAGGTTCACTAAAAAAGATTCAATTTGCCAGGAATGATATTTCTTACCTTAGAGGACGATTCACAACTCTTAAAGAATGCTTCAATTTCATTTTTATTCTTTCTTATGTCTGTGAATTTTCGATCTGCCGATATTAACTAATCATCACCTTCTAATCGTTTTAAAATCACTTGCTTTTAATCTATGTCAAAGTAACATGATTACGTTTTTGCGACATCTCACGGCCTGTACTGAACGGAAGCACCGATTAGCAATAAAGAACGCACGCTTTACAGACAAGTAGAGACTTGAAAACAGTTCCTAAATGACACGGTCACAGCGCCGGATTACTGGACGTGTCGGAGTGGCGAACGGCCGGATTATTGAGACTGTACTGTACACATTTTTTGCTGCTGTTTTAATTTTATTATAACTAGGGGTATGATCTGCTTAGACTTCTTTCAGCTTGAGCGAACGTGAAGTTTAAATTATATACAATTATTTATAACTTAAAGTAACATTGAAGTGTAATCAAAAACGTAAGTATTCTTAATACAAGTTGAAAAACAAACTGTTCAATAAATTTTTTTTTCTTGGTGAGGCCTTTCAGAAACGATGTTTCTATCTTCAGACGAAAACATCAACTGAAGATGGAAACATCGTTTCTGAAAGGCCTCACCAAGAAAATAAAACCATTATTGGACAGTTTGTTTTCCAACTTGTATTAAATATAAATTCCAATAAGAAGCTGTCTCCTGGTGGTAAGTATTCTTATTTCAATAAAAAAAAACAACAAATAAATTGCTATGCAGATTTAAAATAGACAATCATATGAAAATATCACAAAGAATTTAACAATACAATAAATTGCTATCATTTGAGGCGGGGATCGAACTTCCATTATCAGACTAAATAGAAGCTTTCAACAACTGGACTACTTGGCTAGCAATAGATTAGAGCAACAATGCAGAACGCATGCATACCAGTTATCTACTCGTACAACAACATTGATGCATCATGTAATTGGGTTTTCTATTTAGCTAATCATTAATTTGTGTATACTAAGCATCTAAATCATTAAACAAATGGTGAGCTTTCCAACACACGCAATAGAGAAAGGCTAGTATATTAATATAACCAAGTTATAGTTTATTGGTTTTATAACCAATTTTACATGCTTTTGAGTTCAATACTCAAATATGTAAATCAAACTTCAAAAATCAATAGTTAAATTGATTGTCATGTGAGAGGACGATTAAAATAAGAACTTTTTATATGCCACTTCAAATCGCTACAGTTACCTTGTTTTCCAAAAATGTTTTGATCTTAGTGGGAATTTTCTCACTGTAACAAAATTGTCCTGCATATAGAATGTTGCCAATGTCTTCTCCTGCAACATTTAATACAAACTTGTTATATTTTAAACATGACAAACAACTTCCCGTTGGATTGAAATGGTAGCTGTCGAGTTTGTTGAAAACTTGTTTTAGGTTACCCTCATCCTAAATTCTTGCCTAGATGCTTTAACCCATTTGCTGCTAGCGCCGTGCCACTGTCATAACATTGAATTAAATATACATTTTCGTGTTAAAACATGTCTCTAGCAGTGAATGTGTTGAGAGATTTTCCACCAGTAAATTTTTACTTTTGGTGAACATGCTATTGGCTTATGCAACAAGGAAAACCGGTCTATTTTTCTTCGCGATCTTTAACTGATACTGAAACTGAATACGCTCAAATTGAAAAAGAGCTTTTAGCTATTTGGTTTGCCTGTGAAAAGTATCACAACTATATCTATGGCCATAGTAATATCACTATCAATACTGACCACATGCCTTTACTTTCAATAATTAATAAACCTCTCAGTAAGATAAAAAGTAACTGAATATGTAGAATGCGAATTAGACTGATGGTTTACAATTTCATTTTGAAATATCTTCCGGGAAAGCACATGTACGAGTATGTCACAGATTTCTTATTTAGAAGCCAATCCAATAGAGAACCTAATGATGACTTTTTAAATGATGTTGTGCATTGTTTAGGAGCAACTGTTGTTAACTTGAGTCAAGAACCATTTGATGAATTTAAAACTGAAACTGAAAATGATCCAATATTGAGTAAAATGATATTATTTTGTAAATCTGGGCAGCTTCCAATCAATGAAGATGGAGAGCTTAGACACTTTAACAAAATCAAAGATAACATTACATTTGAAAATGGTTTACTTTACTAAAATAATAAAGTACATAAACCGTGCCGCGAGTGTTGTGTAAATATAGTATATAAATAACTTTAGTGATAGTGTAAATAGTGCAGAAAATAGTGTAAATAGTGCTACTGAAGATGTTGCACCAGCGCAACGAAATGCGTATCTAGCCAGAAAATCATCATATAGGATCTACGACAAAACCGAAAGGTAACTTGTTAAATAGGTTTACTTTACTTTGAAGATAGGTTGATTATTCCTAAAAGTTTAAGAAAGTTCATGATGAATAAATTGCACAAGACTCATTTAGGTATCAACAAAACTCTGCCTAATGCAACCACGTTTCTCTAAATCATACTGTTTTAAGATATCATACACATTTACTTCTGAACCTGAGTCAAGCTTAAAACTGACTCTTGAAAAGTAATAAATAATTATAAACAGCTGTTATATAAACATCATAATTTTAAATGTAAAAGTTTTTCATACTATAAAAAATTTGAACAAAAAGTAAACTCCTTTCAACTTTTACATATTAGGGATTGGAGTTGCATTACACATAAAACCTACGTTTTGAACAGAAAACCAGAACTGGTAATACTTGTTCTGGTCAGACACATGCAGGCATGATACTCCTACATATAGGTCTAAAGCGGCTCAGATAGTCTCAGTAATCATCTGATGATACCCCCATCAATTCCCACCATCGTTAAGACATATCAGACCATCACCTGCATGGTTCGGAAGTCACGTTAAGCCGTTGGTCCTTGCATTTCCATTGGTCATTGGGCTATTAATTAATGACCCATTCTAAGAAAGAGTCGGCCTTAGTTTGTAACAAGACTACACCTCATAACTCATTACTACCACTCATCACACTCATCCTTCACCACATATTTGCCTTAAAATACCCTCATGAGAGTGGTCGGCATCTCAAATAGTGGTTTAGTGGTTTACATCAATTTGCTCAATACCTAAGAAGAGGTAATATTTTATAGCTATCGGTAGGTTAGATAATTGGCCACTTTGTTAAAGTCCAATGGCACCAATTCTTTTTAATTGAGATTTTTTTCAGTGGCACTTTTTGAGCTTAGGGAGGTGCTAAATCCCCGCGCTTGACTGGTAATGCACCGTACCAGAGAGCGGTTTTGCTGAAATTTTGCTTACAGGGGGCTGGGGAAATCCATACGGGAGGCTTTTTACAAACATTTAGAAAAATAAAATGAAAGTGCAAAATGTTAAGTTACATTGAATGTATTTCCGGATTGATTTTACAATCCTAAATTAACTTACAATATTATACATCTCGAGGATTGTTTAAAACATTTGAGTAAGTTTACCTTCAAAAAGAAACATCACTGCTCCAGGTGTTTGGTTTGCATCAAGAATAGTTACATAAAAGTTTAAATGTTTCAACTTATCCTGAATCAGGAACTTTTGATTGACAGACAGACCATGCACTCTGTCTGGATGCACCTGGAAAACAGGTAAAATAAAAGGAAAACAATTTAAACTCAAAACAAAACATCAAACTATGTTGCATTTATTAAAATATATTTTAATTAGTTTTTGTGGTTCAAAAATTAAGAATTCTGCTTATATAGACAATTGACTTGTTTTAAAAGAAAAATAAACATGTTATCAGCTTTTTTTAGATTTGGTTAAGTATTTGTTAAATTATAATTTGGGCGTAAATAACAAAATTTCCTTTTAAATAGTTTTTGATTTAAGTATTACTAAATTTCAAAGTGTTATTTAAGTGTTAAGTTCTCAGAACAAAAACACAATTTACAAAAAAATAAAATATTCAAACAACAAATTTAAAGGACACAAAGAAAAAAATCACCAGAGTTCGCCAAACTTTTGAGAAATAAGTTGTCACAGCAAAGTATGACTTTATGTTTTGGATAAACGTTCAGATTTAAGTACTTCTAAACTTGAAGGCATAAATAGATGGGTTGGACGGTGTAATCTTATTACCTCCCGTTGAATTGGTGAACAGCTCTGGTGGATGGATAGCGTCAAATTAACGGTTAGCATAATCACCCGGCAAGAGAGAGATCCGGGGTCAAGTCCTAATTCAGTCCACACATTTAGTCTTCAAATTTCTTTAGTAACAAAGTATGATTTTAAACCCGACTGATAAAGATACCCTCCAGTAGGGGGCAAGATAGGAGGATAGTACCGGGGAGGTCAGAACTTATGATCAATCATTGCCGCCACTACAGCAAAACGACTTTTGTTGGACTGAAACCACTGTTTCAATGAGTGTGCTAAATAAACTTACTTGGAATCTGGTCTGTAATATCCTGCTGTTACGAGTAGATGTGTAGATTCGGTCTACATAGTTCGGCAGAGGCAGAGTAATCACAGGCTGTGTTAAAAAGTACATGGCATTCTAAAAACAACGGTTTTATTAAAAGTACAGTAACTGATTTATACAAACAATAAATGTGTTTCACATACTCACCACAGTACAAATGAGTAAATATTTTATTGCATAAAATATATTTACATGAAGTGCACTGCAATTGTCAGCAATTTGATACCTGAAATTTGTCTTTCACTCTTCCATCAAAATCCTTTTCATGCATACAATGTTAATACAGTAGAGTCTCGATTATTTGACCTGAACCGGCCACGGCAAGGACGAATAAGCGAAAAGGTCAAATAACACGGAAATCGGTAAAAACAACGTTGAAAATGTGTTAAAGTAATTTTATTTACACAAAAGAATCTTTTAAAATACATGTAGGGTACTAAAAAAATGCGTGCAGTCGGGTAGGAAAGTGCGGTCACTGACCTCTCACCTAGCCCAAATATAATGCGTACAATCGGGTAGGAAAGGGGTTGCATTGTGCGTACAGTCGGATGTAATGAAAGGGGCTGTTTCGCGCAACTCTCATGATAAATGACCAATAATAAATTTCCCCGGTAGGTCGTATAACTTGGAAGGTCGGATAACCGAGACTCTACTGTAATATGTTTATTGTCAAATATTCAAAATATATTGTTTTTTGCCAAAAAAGAAACCTACTGCCAATGGTAAAACTCAAGTAATGAAATCAAATATACTATGTAGTTATTAATTATTCAAAAACAATGTTACGCTTCAACAATTTTCAAAATATTTGGTACAAATATTCTTTTTGTAAATGTTTTGGTCAAGTTGGTTAGCAAAATCGGACTACCGGAAGCAGTGCCAGATTTACCACTAGGCCGACTAGGCCGCAGCTGGGCAAGAAAAACATGAAAAAATATCATATCGACATGGCTGGCTCTAGACCTTAATGCTTACTATAAACATCGTATGTTGGAAGGGGGTCAAGGGAGGGCAACAAAAAAAGTACAAAAAGGGGCCGTTTCAAAAATTTTGGCCTAGGGCCGCGGAAATCATTAATCCGGTACTGACCGGAAGTGCACTTTGGGGAGGAGGGGAGTTCAAACCAAAAGGGGATTTAATGATAAACAATAAATTTCATCCGATTTTGATGATATTTGAAATAAATATGTCTATTAAAGTTACGCATCAATAAATCAAAAATCATAAAATCCATCAAGTTGATGGCGGCCAAAAAGGTGATTTTTCTCTGATAATTACTTATTACAGGGGAATGAGTGCAGTAATCCATTTTAAATTTGAAACATGTTATCGCTTTATCACACGTAATAAAACTTGCAGTGAAAGAACACGTAGATTAGATTAGGAATGAAAACAGGTTCTAGACCCCGCATATCAACCTTGTGTGGTTTATTGTGCTCTACAAGTATGTTGTGCTAGGGTATATTTATATATAATGATTTTAACAAGCCTGTATAGCTGTTCCGATATCCCGCTTCTGAGACTACAATGTAACACTTGAGAGCTATATCTCTGGGTAAGTATTGGTCACACTCAGCGGACGCATATCATACTGTAGCTCACCTAACCTAATCTGGAAATGGTCGCAACATTAAATACGTTTTTTAACATGTTCCACCCTTAAAAAAAAAAAAATCAGTTTTTACCAAATAGAACAAAAGTAATTAAACTAGAGAAAAATATTACTTTCTAGGCTTTTGGTGTCAAACCGCGTCAGTGGACTAATTACTAAATTGTCAAACGTCTCAACTGTGCAGTCACTGAGGATGCCACATCATAGAATGGGCGAAATGTTTAACAATTTAGTAATTAGTCCACTGACGCGGTTTGACACCGAAAGCCTAGAAAGTAATGATGACTCCGACCGCTCAAGCCTACGCATTGAGATAGAGAAAAATATGTTTGCTATTACTTTAGCCCATGACAGTTTGCTACTTAGCCCTACAAGCCTTTCATCAAAGTAAAAGGGTTTCACAATCACCAAAAAGGTTAATATTTGACACAACTGAAAATGGCCTAGGCCGAGCTTGAACTATTTTTACTTACTATTATTTCAGGAAAAATATCCACACATATCGAACTTCCGATTATTTTTCCATTCATAATTTTGTCAAGTAGAGTACAATGTCCTATTTCAAGTACAGTAGCTTAAATTCAAATTGTCCAATCCAACAACACACAAACTGGGTAGGCCTATACCGCCTTCTGCTGTTTGAGTGTTTGTTTTGTTTGATCTATTTTTTGGTTATGATTGAACCAGATAAGCGAGCCAAGCCAAAGGATTGTGCCACAGAGTATTTAGATTGTTTGCATGTGGTAGCATTATAGCATTGACTTTAATATACAATGCTATATTAAGATTTTATCAAAAAATATAAAGTCAATAACTAAAGTCAATGCATTAAGTTTAAATATTATCATCGATTATAATGCTTAAAGCCAATATTTTTTATAAAGTGGCCACCTTCTCCTAATATAAAAACATCCATCAATAAATAAAACCTTTTCCCAATGTTCTTTACTTTGCTTTACTTTACTTTACTTTGCTTTGCCCACACTTGTATTGAGAGTGACCAGTCGACCGTAGTGTGAAGGGGAGTCAGTCAGCCGGTTAATATAAGTAAACATGCGCTCCAAGTCCACGATTTTAAACTGCGCTCAAAACCCACTGCGCTATTCGTCCATCAAGGTAAACTCCAGGCCAACGCCGAGCCAGATGATTCGCGGAGTTCGATGGTGACGTGGTGATGGTGTTGTGGACGAATAGCGCAGTGGCTTTTGAGCGCAGTTTAAAATCGTGGACTTGGAGCGCATATTTACTTATATTAACCGGCTGACTGACTCCCCTTCACACTACGGTCGACTGGTCACTCTCAATACAAGTGCGGGCATTCCCATTAGACCTAAACTCAGGTTTTTATTAGTATCAATTTATTATATGAGGATGAGGATTGTAAATCCTTGAAATATAATAACTTTTTCTCTTTGATTATTAAAAGATGAGATGCCAACCAAAAATTTCATAATGAATCCATCTTCAACGATATCATCGTATCGCCAAATCAAAGTTATATTTATTAAAATCCAATTTTAATTCTTATCAAGCGGCGCCGTGGCGTATTGGTGTCGCGCGACTCCGGAACTCATCCAGTGGCACGGGTGCGATCCCCCCAGTCGCTACTACTTTCAGTGTTAACTGGCTGTGCAGAAAAGTTAGGTAAAGGTCGAGGTATACTCAGCGGTGGCTGATGGTATATCAGGCTGGGGGTTCAAATTTACCTAGAAACTATAGGCCCTAAGACCTACGCCAAACCCATAAAATGCCACTAAAAATATGAGCTTACCTTTTTTAGCCTAATTTTTGGCTTTCAAGACTTTACTGAATTTAAAACGACCAGTAACAATATTGCCACATTTGTAATCTAAAACTGAGAACAAAATTCATTGATTTAAATTAAATTTATAAGATCCTCTGGTTCATAAATTTTGCCGTCAAATTTACTTTGGGGTTTATATAATAATAAGCCTTTAGTATTATACAACACATTTATTTAAAATCACATTACAGTATTTTATTAGGTAATACTACTCGTAATAAATAAGGTAAGTATAATAATAATCCAATTATTCGATCAAAGTTCAGTTACGTTCTAACATAACCCATGAATATTGACAATAATATTGAATTAACTGTGTATCAGTGTTCCTGTTTTTTTTTTTAAATGAAAGCCATTTCACTTTTATGGTCTCTTTTATGGTTTTTGATTGGCATGATTTTCACAAAATTTGGTACATTTGTTCTTTTTGCAAAAATATCTCGGTCAAGTTCGCTAATCAGCAAAATCGGAATGCAGGTTTTTAAGGAGGTATTTTCAGCAAAAAAGGGGTTTTAATGATCCAAAAACAGAAAAGTTCGTCCAATTTTTGTGAAATTCGCAATACGAGTAAATATTTATTTTGTTATTATACATCAATATACTATAAATTATGAAAATCCATCCAGTCGTTTCAAATTGGCGGCCATTAAAGTGATTTTTCGCTATAACAGCGGCAGGAGTAGTCCGATGTTATTTAAGTTTAAAATGTATTTTCCTGTCATGTTATGTAGTATAATTTCAAGTAAAAAACAATAAATCTAAGGCCGAAGGCCGAAGCAAGGCTGTGAGCGCAGCGAACATCCTTGTAACGCTCATGATCATACAGTAGGTCAAGCTGAGGCTTTGATTAGAGCGAATTAGAGTGACAAATTGCAAAGGAAATTTAATTCACTCGCCTTGACCTTTATTCTTGTGGACATTTTGTAAGTCAGGGTGGTTTGGTTCTGTTACAATAGCTATTCAAAGAGAAATGATGTTTTGATATCATCTAATAAAAATATGATGTTGTGTAACCAGATGCTGCGTCTGCAATAAATGGGTAAAACCCATTCCGTTTTTTACTTTAAATAGTATAGTTATTGTATAAGCTGGTCCCGTAGACTTGCTTCAATGAGAGTAACCAAATAGTAACCAAATTAAAAATCTAACGTTTCCATATGTATCTTGAATATTTTAAAACGCTGATAAACTCAAAAATGAGATGATCCTCGACTAATTCCAAAAAATGCTTCTTGATTACGTTTACCGTGTAATTAAATTTGAGCTTTGAGGATTTATTACAAGAAATTAAGATAGCCGGAACAGTTTCTTGGCAGAGCACCTTAGTAATGGTTGAACATTGATTCCCTATGGTACACCGCCAAGAAAGGGTTTAGGGCAAACGTAAAAGGAAGGAATATATAAGTTTAAGATTGAAACTTATTTATTTAAATCTATTAAACGCTCTCTAGTCTATTTTTACATAATACACAATTATTGTCAATGTTCAATGAAGATAACATTGGCTATGTGGGCGTCCACGGAGGCTCAGCCTCGACCTTGACCTTGTGTCCGCTCTTGGGTGTATTCCTTTGTAAAATAAAACTTTTGTCTGTACATTGCAAAGCATCCATAGGTTTTTGGTTAGGGTAAAGCCTACAGTCATTGGCACCTTAACGTCTTAATCTAGGAGAATTTCCGATTTATTTATTTTTTTGATACAAAGAAAGCATAAAGACTGAATTTGATATTTACAACCCCTAATACAACTATTGAATAATTAGTTGGTAAATATTTTTCACCATACATTGTAATGGTTATTGTGATAATAATTTTTTTCTAAAATACACCAAAAACTACAGTTATTGGCACCAATTTTATAGCCATTGGCATGGGTTGACTACAGTCATTGGCAGTCAATTCAAACAGCCTTGTTCTCGTGGGTAGTGGGATTTTTTTATTAATGTTCATAAAATTAAAACTTGTATTTTGATAGAGTACCAAAAACTGATTAAGAAGGAAAAATAGGCCTCGTGATAAGTTGTACTTGGCTGTCAAAAACAATTGTAAAATAAAAGTGTTGATTCAATCTAAATTTTAAATTCATTATATCAAAATGGAATAATCCATACTGTTTATAATGATATGAATCAAAATTATATGTAGGCGCAGGTAAATATTAAAGTGTCAATGTTTAAAAATATAGTAGGTGACAAAAATCTGCTAGCACAACAGTTTAATTTGCCAAGAATATGAAAATATTAAGTATTTTACAATAGAAGTTGTATCTAATAATAAAATGCCCTTTACGACAAACAGACCTGTCTTCAAAGTGTAGTTTAATAGCCCTCAAAAGTACTTAATTCTGTTAAAACATCATTTGATTATCTGTGCTACTTGTACACACATCATCTTCTCCTTCCGAACCGCATTCCTTTTGGACACATTTACGAGTAAAATGAAATCATTCATCACAAATGTCACATTCGATTGCTATTTGCTTGGCTGACAGTCTCTTTAGTCCAGGGTCAATTGTGAAAAAAAATTATAGTAGGATGAAACCCATTAAAAGGACGAGAATTAACCGATCTGAGGTCGGGAAGTGTAAAGTTTTTACACATTCATCCATGGAAAAGTTAATGACGTTTTTGATTTTTATCTTATGAAAAAATTTTTTTTCAGAAATTTTGAAACTTACCTTTTATGCTTAGCACTCTTTGCCAAAATATCCGTTCTTCTTCTTTTTTTCGATAATGTAAAAAAATTATATACATTACTGTGGTAAATGTTCTCAGAAAATGCAAAAAAGCATCTTCAATTTTGAGCAAGAAAAACGTAAGATTCTTATTACAGTGATGAAAAAAATATAGTATAATTAACGCTTAGTTTATTATTAATTATTAAACATTATTTCAAACTATACTTATGGTACATATCAACAAAATACTTTGTTACATTTAGGTCTCAATTTTAGTAGTAATGATGGGATATTTCATTCCTGCAGTTGTACAGCAACAGCCAGCTATCCTCTGAAACGAAAGAAAGTTGCGTTATTAACAATACTGCATTAGCTGTTTTGATCTTACTTTGTTTATTATTGTTTTATGTGATTCTTGTTGTTAATAAGAAATAGATTTGATGCAATGATCTAAACTGTTAATACATAAAAGTTGTTAATTAGTATATTTCAGTAATTTTTTTCATCAATGTAATAAGAATCTGTTTTTCCTCAATTGTACATAATAATTAAAAAAAATTCGAATTATGATTTTCACATTTACCACAGATTATATAATTTTTACATTATCAGAAAGCATGCCAATGGGATACTGAAAGGTAGGTAATAAAATAAATATTTCAAATCAAAATTACAGTGTTTTAAGACCAATAACTGTTATACATCTCTTAAAAGTAAGACTTATTAACTTTTCTATCATTCTAATCGCCCGTACATATAAATTTCATCTACTATAATTTTTTTTTTCAAATTATCGACCCTGGTCTAAATTGTTTCCCGAAATGTAAACACATCCTTCGGAGATTCAGCACTCTTTGCCATTCCGTTCTTCGCGTTTGCTAGGCATCTTCCAAGATGCGCCGGTAGTTACATTTAGGTAATTTTAGTAGTAATGATGGGATATTTCATTCATTGTACTACCCTGAAACGAAAGAAAGTTGCCATAGGTTGGCAGGCTGCCAATGACTGTTATGATACATTGATTGGCCCAATGGGATACAAAGGTAGGTGCCAATAACTGTTATACATCTCTTAAAAGTAAGATATTAACTTTTCTATCATTCTAAACATATAAATAGGCTATTTGCAATAATTCAACTACTGAGACAGATACTCACTATTTCCATAGTCATTGGCCCCTGCCAATGACTGTAATCATACGTGTTTCACGATACAGTCACTGGCAACCCTTCAATTCGTGTTGAATTGAAGATTTGAATTCCAATTTAAGCTCTAAACAGCCAAAGGTACTTTCAAGAATATGCAAGTGAAGACATAACTTTGAAAAGTTAGCTCAAAACTGAATGAAAAACAGATAACAAAACCCTTACGCTTAAGAATTTGCTAAGGAATTATAGGTGAAACATACCGAGTTCACTGAAAAAAATCCTAGACAAGTACCGTGCGTGAATATCTGTCATATGTCACTTAACCACATGGTCCATAGTCCAATCTGTGGATTGAGGGGGTTTCCCGCTCATTAGTGCCAACCTAACCCTTGTTTTCATGAAGTTCCCAAGTACTGCCAATAACTGTATCCTTGCCAATGACTGTATACTTTACCCTATTTTGGTGTTTATATACTTTGCATAGACCGAAACTGGCGTAACAAAAATCCTGTCTGTCTGTAACGTTTTTAAGGCCTCTTAATTGGACCGCTTATAACTCAGAATTGGCTAAAGCTATGGCGGTGAAACTTCGTTTAAGGGCTTAGACCATTGTGTCTTTACGTAAGTTTAGTATCAATAAAACATCCACAGATAAATGGCATGGGACCAAAGTGGGCTCTAAACAGGTTTTTAGGCGTTTTAGAGCGCTTATAAGTCAAAATTGATTGAAATATTTTTACATTTGAAGTCCATATAACATCCTGAAAACAAATTGCAAAAAACCAAACGGCCGTAACAGAGGAAGTAACTATGACCCTCAAATGGTAGCCGACACTTATAAGGAGAAGAAGGTGAACTAACAGGCAAACTAAATGGTTTTCTAAGGATAAATAGGAAACTATTTTTTGTTTACTTTAATTTTGCAATTTTCTTAAAATATACACACAGCTAGGGGATGTTAACAAAGACTCTCAGCTAGTAGCAATAATAAAGAGCGATTACCACTGACCGCGGTTCAGCGATCCTTAGCTCCGTCGCTCATCCAACACCTTGCTTTATACGTAACCCATCATTAGCTCTCCTCACAACGGCTGGTACTACACATCTTTGTAACTTCATCGTTGCAGGAAAAATCAAAAGCCCTTTACATGGTTTTAACATTTTATTAAATTACACTTATCTGCTAACATTAATTTTTTCCATACACGTTTCAATGGACTGTGTAATATAAACCAATTTAACGTGTATTTAGTTCATTTTCCTTTATAATATTGGAGAAATCACGCTAGGATGTTTTGCGTTTGTTACTGGGTTCATTTGTTAGTCCGGAGGAACATGGCCTCACAAGTTCACATCCGATTTCAACAATTCTATGGAGCAATAACAAACAGCTTGCGGACGTCTATATAAGCGTGAAGTGTATCATTCCATAAAGGCCAGCCAACACTATCACCCCTGTCCCTGTCACGTCTAAAATATGAGACTTTTCTCTCTCTAAACAATATACAAGTACAGCTGATTTGCATTGATACATAAAGGGATGACCCAAAGACGGAAGATCAGAGGTCATAAAGTACCACACTATTACTCACGTACGTATTTATCATAGTGGTATTAAGCGGTATTATTATTGGTTTCCTCGAGAAGCGATAACCGTAGTATTACGGCGAATTTGTTTTATGCAACCATAAGGAAACACTCTAAAATAGTTATATTCGAAACAAACGTTCACCGCCATTTTATGAACATGTCATAGCGGTCACCGCTTCTTGTTATCATACGTATATGCCGTAAGTTGAAGATTATGAGGAATGTAAACATTACATCTGATTTCCATGGTTTATATGGAAATAGTGATGGAATAATGATGATAGTGTATGGATTATCTTATCAACTGACCCCGAGGGACAGTTGTGTTTGCAACCATAACAATGTCTCCATAGCTGGGAATCGGATTGGGTTAAACGATAAAAATTAACTTACTGATAAATAAAATGGCGTGTAGGATAAAATAGACGCCCGTTGATGTATGAATAATTCCGAACCGAAAGGATAATACTGGTTTCAAGTTTACACAAGAAGTAACTATCAACTTGATGATTGTTGATCGAACTGGGCTAAGCCGTGAGGTGGACTTCAACTGCTCATCTCAGATAAACGGCGTCATTTCATTCCACTGAATCCGTGCGTCTTGCCATCTGAAACACAACGCATATTATGCAATTTAGATATACCCGATGCATTTATTTGAATAGTCTAGTTTGTAAAGGTATTAATATGGTAATTGTACTGACTTGGTGTGGATAAGTTTCTCGATGCTACTGAAGTTGTTGATGGCTGCTTGGTCTTGCTCGCTGTGTTTGTTGGCTGCAGGACCCTCTTGTCTAGTGTCTACTGTCATCAGACACTGGCTCCCGCCGCATGTGTAGTAGTGAAGCTCAAACCTACAAACAACATAATCACAAACTGACATCAGACACTAGCTCCCCCCGCATGTGTAGTAGTGAAGCTCAAACTTACAAACAAGTAACAACATAATCACAAACTGTCATCAGACACTGGCTCCCCCCGCATGTGTAGTAGTGAAGCTCAAACCTACAAACAACATAATCACAAACTGTCATCAGACACTGGCTCCCCGCATGTGTAGTAGTGAAGCTCAAACCTACAAACAACATAATCATAAACTGTCATCAGACACTGGCTCCCCCCGCATGTGTAGTAGTGAAGCTCAAACCTACAAACAACATAATCATAAACTGTCATCAGACACTGGCTCCCCCCGCATGTGTAGTAGTGAAGCTCAAACCTACAAACAACATAATCATAAACTGTCATCAGACACTGGCTCCCCCGCATGTAGTAGTGAAGCTCAAACCTACAAACAACATAATCACAAACTGTCATCAGACACTGGCTCCCCACAACCTACATGTGGCTCCCCGCATGTGTAGTAGTGAAGCTCAAACCTACAAACAACATAATCATAAACTGTCATCAGACACTGGCTCCCCCCGCATGTGTAGTAGTGAAGCTCAAACCTACAAACAACATAATCACAAACTGTCATCAGACACTGGCTCCCCCGCATGTGTAGTAGTGAAGCTCAAACCTACAAACAACATAATCATAAACTGTCATCAGACACTGGCTCCCCCCGCATGTGTAGTAGTGAAGCTCAAACCTACAAACAACATAATCATAAACTGTCATCAGACACTGGCTCCCCCCGCATGTGTAGTGAAGCTCAAACCTACAAACAACATAATCACAAACTGTCATCAGACACTGGCTCCCGCATGTGTAGTAGTGAAGCTCAAACCTACAAACAACATAATCATAAACTGTCATCAGACACTGGCTCCCCCCGCATGTGTAGTAGTGAAGCTCAAACCTACAAACAACATAATCACAAACTGTCATCAGACACTGGCTCCCCCCGCATGTGTAGTAGTGAAGCTCAAACCTACAAACAACATAATCATAAACTGTCATCAGACACTGGCTCCCCGCATGTGTAGTAGTGGCTCAAACCTACAAACAACATAATCACAAACTGTCATCAGACACTGGCTCCCCCCGCATGTGTAGTAGTGAAGCTCAAACCTACAAACAACATAATCACAAACTGTCATCAGACACTGGCTCCCCGCATGTGTAGTAGTGAAGCTCAAACCTACAAACAACATAATCACAAACTGTCATCAGACACTGGCTCCCCCATGTGTAGTAGTGAAGCTCAAACCTACAAACAACATAATCATAACTGTCATCAGACACTGTCATGTAGTAGTGAAGCTCAAACCTACAAACAACATAATCATGTCATCAGACTGGCTCCATCAGGTGGCTCATGTGTAGTAGTGAAGCTCAAACCTACAAACAACATAATCATAAACTGTCATCAGACACTGGCTCCGCAAGTAGTGAAGCTCAAACCTACAAACAACATAATCATAAACTGTCAGTGAGCTCAAACCTACAAACAACAGTTCTAATTTAATTGAACTTAAGTAGAGTTGAACTTCTCTGGTGGGGGGAAGGTAGCTTCTCTGGTGGGGAGGAAGCTGGCTTCTCTGGTGGAGGGAAGCCGGCTTCTCTGATGGGGGAAGCTGGCTTCTCTGGTGTGGGGAAGCCGGCTTCTCTGGTGGGGGGAAGCTGGGTTCTCTGGTGGAGGAAAGGTAGCTTCTCTGGTGGAGGGAAGCCGGCTTCTCTGGTGGGGGAAGCTCGCTTCTCTGGTGGGGGAAGCTGGCTTCTCTGGTGGGGAGGGGAAGGTGGTCATGGACAAAAGGCCTTCTTGGAAATACTACCCAGTGACTACCATATTGTAAATTAAATTGTGAATAAATTGTTCTTGAGACATTGTAGAAGTATAAATGGTGCCAACCCTACCTGACGTTTTTCATGTAGGCAAGTACAACATTTTTACTAGGCACCCAAGGACAAGGTATAAGTTATATCATAAAATAATTCTTTTAAACTTTGGTTTACTCAGATCGGTACGTTACCTTCTTTCAGCGTGGTAGTTTCTGAGTAGTTCCCTGTTGGTGTTAAACATCACTCCAAAGTGTCCCTGACTGCAAACGACCCAGATGGGCAACGAGGGAGTCTTGAGTCTGGACCCGGGCATGCGCTCCTCGACTCCCTCTTCGTACAGGAGGAATCCCACTTCGCTGCGAGACAAGATGCCGTACTGCGGCACAGCCTGTCAACAGAACCAAAGAGTTCCAGGAGCATAAGATTTGCAAGGAACAACTCTTTTAGCAGGGTTCTTGTTGTGTATTAACGAGTGGTAAGTGATAATAATTGTAAAATAAAGTAAGATTGTACCTCTTATAATTGAAAGGAAAGAATGTTTACAAATCAATTAACAACTTAGAACATGTGAAAAACAATGTAAAGAAATTTGACAGATGTTGAATAGTAAAAACACATAGAAGTTAATATTTAGATTGATATTTACATAGAAACACTATAGTTTCCCTCACTTTTTGAAAATTCAATTCTTTTTATTTATTGGATATAATCCTGGAGGTGAAGTGGTGGACGTCTCACTCTCTGAGGTCGGTGAGGTTGAGGAGGTGTCTGCATCGGGTGTTGAGCTGGATCATCTCTCATTGCGGCTGGAGTTTCAGGATGATGGGGTTCAGGCGTTCTTCTGTATGATGGCAGAATAGGTGCTCGTTGGATCAGGTGTTGTTGAGGAGTAAAGGTAGTTGGAGCAAAGGTCACCGTTTTCTTTGCCACTAGTGTAGACTTTATTTGATCTACATGTCTTTTAATCTTTCTCCCTGTGTCTAAAACAACTAGGTAGTGGAGACATCCGAGCACTTCTTGAACTGTTCCTAACTGCCACACATCTCTGTTGTTCAGGTGAACTCGAACTTGAACTCTTTCTCCTTTTTGAAATGAGTGAACTCTTTTGGAACTTTTCAGATTTGTAGTTTGTTCGTGAAAATTTGGTTTGATCGCATCAAGTCTGATTCGTATTGACCTATTTAGGTACAGCTCTGCAGGAGTTCTTCCGTTAGCAAGGGGTGTTGCTCTGTATCTGAACAAAATGTTTCTTAGTTTCTCTTGTAGTGGAGCTGGGTCGTTGGCTGCTGCTTTGAGGCGTCTCTTAATAGTTTGTACGTTTCTCTCAGCCAGCCCATTAGTAGCTGGATGTCCTGGTGCAATCAGCTTTGAAGAATTCCTCTATTTTTGGTGTAATCTCTAAACTTTTCGCTTGTAAAAATTGTCGCATTGTCTGAAACAATGACCTTAGGATAGCCATGAATTGAAAAGATATCTTCGAGAAGAGACAATGTTGATTCTGTAGTGGGAGCATTTCTTGAAATTCGTACTTCGGACCACTTGGATTTAGCGTCAACACAAATCAACAGGTGACGGTCATCAATGGGTCCTGCGTAGTCCACGTGAATTCTATTCCAATTTTCTTCAGGCTCCTCCCAGTAGTGAACTGGAACTTTGGGTGGGTTTGACTGAGTGCGTGAGCAGTCTTCACAGCTTTTCACAGTTTTTTCAATGTCGCTGTCAATTTTCGGCCAGTAAACGTATCTTCTCGCCAACTGCTTCATTTTCATCATTCCAAGATGAGTGTAGTGTAGCTCATTGAGTACTTGAAGACGTAACTTTTCAGGAATGACAACTCTGTCTTGTCGAAAAAGAACACCTTCAAAAATGGTGTATGGTTCATATGTAGGTTGAGTCTGGAGACGTTTCATTATTTGTATGAGGTCTGGATCATTAGCAGTTTCGTTTGCTATGGTTTTGAAAGTGATTTCTTCACTGGAAATTTGAAAAACTGTGTCACTGTAGATTTGTGAAACTTCAAAGTTAATGGATTCCTCTTTTGAAGATGGAGAATCTTGTATTGGTGCTCGTGATAAACAATCTGCGTTCGTGTTGTCTTCGCCTTTCTTCAGTTTAACTACATAATCAAATCCAGAGAGGTAAGAAGCGTATCTTAGAAGACGGGCTGAAGTCATTCGTGGAAGAGATTTGTTCTGATGAAAGATGCGAGATAACGGAGCATTGTCTGTGACCAAGACAAAACTTCTTCCGTAAATGTAGTTGTAGTAGTGTGTTGTACCGAAAATGATAGCTAAGGCCTCACGATCCAATTGGCTGTAGTTGGATTCAGTTGGTGTGAGGGACCTGGATGCGTAGGCGATAGGTCTGTCGAAACCATCAATTTCATGACTAAGTATAGCAGATATTCCGTAAGGACTTGCGTCTGTTGTCAAGGTTAGGGGTAGGTCTGGATTGTATGGTGTGAGGAGCGTGTCACTGCACATTTCTTGTTTTAGTTTCAAAAATGCAGATTCACAATCAGAGGTCCAGACGTACTTGTGATTCTTTTGAAGGAGGCATCGAAGGTGAAATGTTTTGGTAGAAAAGTCTTGAACGAAACGAGAGTAAAAGGTCACTAGTCCTAGAAATTTTCTTAATTCTTCGATGTTTTTAGGACGTGGCATATCTTGAACAGCACGTACTTTGTCTGGAGATTTGCTAATTTTATTGAACTCGATCACGTGTCCAAGATATTCAATCTTTTGCTGGAAAAACGAACATTTTCTTTTGTTCAGATGTAGGTCGTTTTCTAAAAGCCGTTGTAAACAAGCATTTAGATTTTTGGAACATTCTTCTTTGGTTGTCCCGTGCACAATAATATCGTCGAAGTAGGCTTCTGTTTTTTCAAGTCCATGAAGTATTTGCGAAATTATTCTGTTGAATTCTGCTGGTGCTGTCTTAATTCCAAAACTTAGACGATTCATCTTGAATGTGCCCTTGTGTGTTGTAATTGTTTGAATTAAACTACTTTCCTCGTCTACCTGAAAATGCAAGTATGCTTTGTACAGGTCTAGCTTGCAAAAATGCAAAAATAGCGGGAGTTGCGAAGACTGTGTAGTACTTCATCAATTCTGCGTATCGGATGGTTAACTGATATCAGCCTTTCATTGACTCCGCATTTGTAGTCTACGCAGAGTCGTACGCCACCATCTGGTTTGGGAATAACGACAAGAGGCGAACCCCAGTCACTATTTACAACTGGTGTATTGACTCCCTCTGTCTCAAGTGACGCTAGCTCTTTTTCAACTTTTTCACGTATAGCGAAAGGAACATCGCGTTCTCGAGTGTATACCGGATTCACATTAGGTCGAAGCTGGAGTTTGATTTCTGTATTTGGGACACAACCGATCTTTTCTTCAAAAATGGCTGCATACTGTTCAAAAATGTCTGTGGATTGGTTCAAAATAGGCTTAGTTAAGTGTATGTAGCTACTTTGATCTGTATCAATTTCTTTAAGTTCAATTCCTAGAGCTCGAATCCAGGTTCGGCCTAGAAGAGAATCATGACCTTGAGGAACAACGTAAAGTTCTCCTGTGATTTCACGATCTTTGTACTTAACTGTGACAGTTAGTTTTCATTTTGGAATGATAACATGATCGGTGTATGAACGAAAAGAAGTATTAGTGGTTTGTAAGGGTAATTTAAGGTTGAGGGCATTGAAATTTGTTTCTGACAACAGTGTAAACTTTGCACCTGAGTCTACTTCAAACCTTTGTGGTTTCTCGTTTAGATAAACCGTAACATTGTATTTATCTGAAGAATTAACTTCAAACAAGTCCACTGGATTCTTGGTACTAACAGAATCTACAAGGCCAACACCGTAAGATGTGTCATCTTCTGTATCTGTTTGAAAACTATCTGTATTATTCTTGGTTTGAATACTGGAAACATCATTTTTTTGAACACTTTGAGCTAGGGTTGAAATGCAAACTTTAGAAACGTGGCCTGTTTTACCACAATTAGAACAATGTAGTTTACTGCGATCCACACGACAGTCTCTTGCTTTGTGGTTGGACTTCGCACAGCGGAAACACAAACCATCAATACCCATGTTTTTGAAATTTAATGGTTCCTTATGGCTTTTTGAATGGGAATTCCGGGTGTAACCATGACTTGAAGATTGTCGAGATGTGTACTGTGTTTTGTTTTGAGATCTACTACGTCTGTGAGAGTTTGAAACTTGATTTAACTCGGTTTGAGAATTATCGTTAGAGTCAGTAGGTCTATTGAATTTGTTAGTCAATTCTTTAGAGTCGATGCGAGATACTTCTAGCGCAGTAGCTTTTTTAAGTAACTCATCGAAGCTTTGAGTATCTGAAGTTAGCAACTGTTCTCTTATTGAACTATCTTTAAGCCCCCGTATGAATTGAATTCGCATGAAGGTTTCAGCGATTGAAAAAGTCCTTGCGCAAGCGCACGTAACGTTAAAGGCGCGGCTATACTACACCGTCACGTCACGTCACGTCACGGCACGTCCTGTATGCTCCCTGTGTAATCAAATGGAACCGGCTATACTACACCGTCACGTCACGTCACGTCACGTCACGTCACTGCCGGAATTCTAGCGTACGCATTTTGAGGCATGGAATGACGGCGGTGGACGTGACGTGACGTGACGTGACGTGACGGTAGTATAGCCACCCTCACCGTCAAGCAACGTCCAGCGTATCATAGAATTGATGAAACTCGCCAAAATCGATGCAACTAGGACTTTCCGAGAGGGGTAGGAACCGGTTTCAAGGCACAAGGATGTGTAAAAAGACATTAGTATATTTTTCCTAGTTTATTTCGTTGTAATTACTGTTAATCGTGTGATTTAATAATTGTTTTAATTCATTAGTTCATTTTTCCTAGTCTACTTCGTAGTAATTATTGTAAATCGGTGTAAGTTTTGATTATACTTTGTGTTATAACTCATTAGTTTGTTTAACCTAGTCTATTTTGTTATTACCTACTAAACAATTTGTCATGTTAAATAAACAGAAATAAAAAAGAAAAATTGTGGGTAATTTTTTTAATTGCGTTTTAATAATAAACTTTTTAAGACGAAAAATATTGTAATTATTACTATACCTTAAACAGACCGCTAGTTTTTCTTGAGTAGAAATAGGTGTCCGAAAGCGGGCATGTTTTCTCTTTATTTTTGTATATTAATATTTTGGAACAGGAAACACCACCTTTTGCTTCTGCAGATACATTAAGAATTAAATTTTTATATAATGAAAGAGAGCTTCAGCTGTTAGCTGTTTATAGGCTTCACCAATTCACGGTAAGTATTCTCGTAAATGAATTGCATGATTATTTGCAAAAAGTAGAGAATAAACGTAGCTTTTATAACTTGTTGATTCTGGGGGATTTAAACGCATATATTTGATGTGCAGAAAACAATGCCGATATAGATAATTATAAAATATCAATGGCTTGTCTTGGTTTAGAATCTCTAGTTAATGAACCGACCAGAGTAACTAATTTATCTAAAACTTGCATTGATCACGTATTTGTAAGATTTTTAAACAAGAATGAAATTGATTGTGTAACAGAAGTGCTTCAAACGGAAATTACCGACCATTATACAATTCTAGTTAAGGCTGGGTGTGGAGGTCGGTGCGGGCGGGGGCGGGGACGGTCAAACAGCTGACAGGAAATTTTAGGATATAATTAGTTTATTTGTATGCTCCTGAGCTCTTTCTTTACATTTGTTTAATATTATTATGATGGAACCCCTAATCGGACAAAATTGTCCTAGGGGCCCTATTTTTTCTTTGTACTTTGTAACCTCTACTGAGTATTGTATCACTGTAACGGATGAGAATTGTGTTTATGTATAGTGTACACCATTGTAATTCACCATGTACAAAGAAAAATAAAGAATTTATTATTATTATTATGTGAGGCTCTATCAAATTGTGAAGTTCACAAAATGTTTCGTAGTCCATTCGGAAGTACTCGAAGAACCTTTCTTCAGTACTTGACGGGACGTGACGTGACGTGACGGTGTAGTATAGCCACACCTCTGGAATTGACGGTGGTGGACGGAGGTGGATGGGACGTGACGTGACGTGACGTGACGTGACGGTGTAGTATAGCCGCGCCTTAAAGTCACATTCGTACACATGAGCCCTTAGTTTTGTAACAAACTCAGCAATATTTTGATTTTCTTGTTGTACTACATTTAAAAAATAATGCTGGGACACTATTGTACTTCTAGCTGGACATAACATCTGTTTGAAAACATTAACTAAATCATCGTAAGATAATTCATTTACTTTCTTTTCAGGGCCTAGTAGTGCTGAAACATTGTTGTAATGTTCAGAACCAATAGATGTGAGCAAAAGTTGAGATTTCTTATCATCAGCAACAGTTTTGAAAGAACAATATTGCTCGAATCTTTCAATGTAACAGTTGAACTTTTCTTTGTTTTGATTGAAATTCTCAAATGGGGAAATGTTTGTAGACTGAGACTTACTTCCATACTGAGCTTCAATTCGTGACAAAAATTGTTCCTGTGAATGGTTGAAGGCTTCCATCAACATCTTGAATTGGTCTGGATCCATCTTTGAAAACCTTGTATGCTGGCTTTTTGTTTAGGTCTATGTTAAAAATCTGTAATGCACTGTAGGCTAAACTTGAAAATAATTAACTAAAAACTGTAACATTATTAAAAATTAATCTGGTTTTGACCTCGTCGCCAAAATACTGTTGTGTATTAACGAGTGGTAAGTGATAATAATTGTAAAATAAAGTAAGATTGTACCTCTTATAATTGAAAGGAAAGAATGTTTACAAATCAATTAACAACTTAGAACACGTGAAAAACAATGTAAAGAAATTTGACAGATGTTGAATAGTAAAAACACATAGAAGTTAATATTTAGATTGATATTTACATAGAAACACTATAGTTCTTCAAGTGTTAACATAATTAAAGACTAATTTCTGCTGAGCATTATCAAGCGAAAGGTTGCGTTAAAGTATCAACAAGGCACAAGAGTAAAGGTGAGTTGATGATAAGGTTGAAGACATTGTAGAAGTATCTCATAACGAAAGGCGTCGTGGAACTCAGAGTGTACAAATTAGGTGGACATTGAAGCAATATTAATCGATAGTTATGTCACTAAACATATACGGCGCATTGTACGCAATGACGGGACATGAGAACTGTTACGCCAATTTGATTGTAAAGTTCATAATTATATACTACAAAAAACAAACGGGAAATTTCATGTTACATTTATTAAGTTCCGCATTATTAATAGGTGGGGAGGAAGAACAGTGTAGGTGGGAGAGGAGGATTCACGGGGAAATAACTAATCCCCCGGCAAGTCTATAGTTTATACACTGAGGGTTCTTCAAATGTTCTATTATTTGCACTAACTTAAAGCTAACCTTCCACATCGTAAACCCTTTTTGAATCGCTTCTCAGGTAGCGACTTGGAGGTTGACTTCACCAAGCACGCGTGTTGTCGAATGATTTCTCTACGTTGATATTCCGGGGGTTCATTGGTATACGCTACTGTTCCATTAGTTTTGTTTTTGGCTTCTTTGTTAATAAAAAAACAGAACCCATGCTTGCCTAGAGGATGAGTAGTTAAATACTCAGAATGGTAAAATAGAGTATATAAATCAAATCCAAGGAAATTTCAAATTTTCATGTTCAGATGAATCAGAAACAAAGCAAAAATAACACCAGCCACTATGAGCAAACCAATAAACCGACAAATTTCAGCAAAAGGCTACGCTTTAATAGGACCCGAGAATTGTCGTTCTGGCCTTATCCGGACAACTTTGTGAAACGTAAGATGACGACAAATCAATGTTTTAGCGTCTATTAAGTGAAAATGGCGAGTTTCTTTGCTTACATAATGCTCCTCGTCTCCGACGTAGACGATGCCGTTGTGCAAGTAAGGAGTGGCTCTGCCAGTGAGCAGGAGGGTGACGATGCACAGCGACCCTTCCTCCGCCCCCGTCACCAGGTAAGCCTTCTCTGACTCTAGGTCTTTGTGAGTACTGCACACACATCAACACAGTCACTGTGTACTCTGGGCTCTGGCAATATCTACACATTGTGAGTTTAAATGACGCAATAAGACTTAATTCCAAATGTATATCGTAAATTGAATGTATTTGAAATACTTGCTTAATGAATTAACAAGTTGGCAAATTGAGTACTTACTTGCTTGTTCCTCTGGTCGCTACTGCGCTGTAGAGAAGCAGCAGTGCGCCAGGACCAGCCTCCTCTAAAAACTGCAATGCACTTTAAATTACTAACATTTACTACAAATCTAGCTACTATTAGAAACATATATAGAAGGTGGGACATATCCTTGTGGAAATGACGTTTTCGTCAAAGAACTTACCGTTATTTGGATTCAGATTTGTAAATTATTATTTCTCATTGGAGCAATGTTTTTTTACGTCCATTTTGCAAACCTACCAATAGATAAGCAGTCAAGTATTATGGATTACTCATATGTTTCAAAACTTGTTACGTTATTGCAAAAATTCGTAAAAATGTAAAGATCGCGTCTTGTTTTTTCTTGGAATAACACAATCTACTATCAATAGTCAAATTCAGTTTTAGAAATGGAAAATCAACCACAGACGCCGTTGTTCGTCTATTTGATATGACAGTAGAGGCTATTGAGGGTCGAAGAAACACTTTAGGTGTATTTCTTGACTTGTCAAAAAAAGTGACTGTGTTAATCACAGAATACTGATTCAAAAACTAGAATATAGGAAAAGAAATTTCACTCTTAAAGAACCCGCATAGTGCGTTACCGCGTTCGTGTTCCGTGACTCCGCGTGTGTTAGAACAATAAATAATGGAATGTACGAGTATTAGTTAATAAACAGTGACAATATGAGTGCCGACGATGCCCCCAAGCGGGGCGAAATGCGCATCCGCTCTAAATAACATTTCCTCTCAGCTGTAGGAACACAGGCCTACACAGGCGCAGTACAAGGTATTTAATAACTCTTAGGCCTTTCCGGCTGGTGTCACAACTATAATCTAGTTTTTTCGGTTCAAACCGCGTCCACACTTCATAATTAGTTTCAGCTAATCAGTCACTGAAGATGGTACTCCACAGCGAGGCCGAAATATATCAACCTAACTATGAAGCTTGGACGCGGTGTGAACAGTATGAACTAGATTATAAATATAAGAAAGACATATTCAAGCAAGCGCGCCCGCCCGGTAAAATTCCATTGAAACAAGCCACCATTATTTTGACCGATATCACCATCTACACACCAATGTGTACCATACAAGTGGAGAACGAAGTATTCCCCACAAACCCCACCACAATACACATTGTTTCAGCGCATCAGTGTTGCTAAGAACTCGAATATAAACTAAAACAGTTTTGTCCGACGACTTGGCTCCATACCCCTTCTCCTTTTAGTAACGGTAAGCGAAATGGAACCAAATCAGATTTGTATACAACTTCAATCGAAGTGAAACACAACAGTGCAAAAATGTAGTACGTTCTCGATGGTGGGTTCCTATTGCATTAGTCGTATGGCAGAAACAACAGGCATTTTCCAAACTATGTGACGGATACATTGACTACATCGTAACTTTATATGCTACTCTGGACACGTGCAATTGAAAAACAATGAACACTACTTCTGCAGGCATTCTCTTTGATGAAGCTATGGCTCCAACTACAACAAAAGAAAGATTCCTAGCCAACCTCAACAAGAAACGACCAATTTCCATGGTACCAAATAAGTGGACCTCTCGAAACGTGCCTTCGAAACAAGAATCAGAAGATGTAGGTACACTGATTGTCACAGAAACACCGTTTCTGGCTAAATCTAATGAGAATATGGTCGTTGTTGGAGCGAATATTGACCTTTTGTATATTATAATTGGTTTATGTTAGGAAAAAACCTTTTCTTCCTGAAGCCAGGAAAAGAAAAGTTCCATGATTTCTATCTACAACATACTCTCCATTCATTGCTGTAAAGAATAAAACCGTTGCAGTGAATATTCTGCTTTTACATGCAATGAGTGGATGTGACACGTCTGCACCATTTAACCAGGAGAAACTAAATTTTGTGAGTGTATGTATTCATTAAACATCTTGACCTTGGTAGTGTTAATACTACTTTAAAAAACAGTTATAATGGTAGCTTGCTTTAATGGAATTTTATCAGGCGTACGCGCTTGCTTGAGTAACGAGCCCTGTGGGGGAGGAGGCACGTTACTAGTCTGAAAAAGAGTAATTGAGTTTTTAGCAAATAGTTGTGAGTAGTTGTTCTAATGGTTAATCGTTGGATTTAAGAAGAGAGTTGTCCCAATTATTGATTTAATAAAACGTAAAGGAACAGTTCTTGTCAAATACAAGTTGTAAAATTAAAACATTGTATTGAGCAGACAAAATCAATGTAATATTGTTTTATACTACTTCGTAATTTGTTCTTGATTGGCGATCCTTAAGACTAAGCTAAATTACATGTATAGCATACAAATATAATCTTTCTATCTGTAAAACTGCTTATAAATTATAGTTAAAATTATTGTTGCTTGTTTCCATGCAAACGGGATAAAAGAAAGCAAGATTTGGGGTATTTTTGATAGTTGGAAATTCTGCAGATTCTTCAATGTACTCCAGTGGCGTAAACATTGGCCGTAGAAACAATGTTAAATACGGGGAATTTAATTATCGTTCATTGAATAAGGAACATGTTTTTCGCTGAATTGCATACTTACCGAGATTTAGGCCAAAAACTAAAAAAGTGACTGAAAAAAGTACATAAAACAATGTTCTGGCCAAAATATCTGTCAGCAAACCTCAAATTCGTGTCCAGTGACCTCGAAAACATAAAGATTAATAATTAGGACAGTTCCTGAACTTTCCTCTAACTTTGCTAAATTGACTAGCCTATGAAGCCGTTCTCGAGTTAGGCCTAGGTCATTAACAACACACACTGGATTCATTTTTATACATTAAAATTAGTTGCAATATCAGGGAGAACAATTCGTCTCTCCTCACACAGACGACCAATAATCGGAAATCTACTCATGAGGTACGGTACCCATTTTTGTGACATCAGCATAGAATGCTAAACGTGAGCGCCTAAGTTGTAGAAGTATTTTAAATGATATGAAGATACTTCTTAAGTTTCAGTGCGGATTTCCCCCTGTATTTACTTTAACATAGCTTATGCAAGTATTATACTTAGGTACTCATGTAAAAGTATTCCTAGGGGTTTTATAAGTACAAGGTATACCCACTTTGAAGAGTTATAATATTAAATCTGTGTATATCAGATTCACATACCGTACTTAAGAAGCATAAAACAGTTTGAATTAGTTATACACAAATTTGAATTAATTAGTCACTACAATCTAAAGGAAACATTCTACGTAACATGGCCGAACAGTTTTCTTACCATGTGAATATATCTCTTGATGAAGATTTGTAAGTCTTCTAAAGCCAGTATTTCAAACAAATGCAGCTGAAACAGAATTATAATATTATTAGCGTTTTCCACAAATAAAAACTATTTATTCAAGGTATTGGCGAATTTTCCAGAGTTATTTTTAAAATGTTCAGTTTCCACCGACGTATTTGTCTTACTTTTAGTTAGTTAATACTGTAGAAACCACATTAAAGCTTTTGTTTTACTATACAATTTAGTATATGGCTATATGCAGTTATTTTTTAGTTGGCCAGCAAACGGATTCCACTCACCTAGACTTATTGCTAGCTCAATGTATGTATACAAAATAAATATTTTTTTAGTAACTGGGGTACCCCTTACAACCCTTAACATGAACCCTTAACACAATAAACTGAAACCGTTTACAATTGGTTGAGGCATAATTGAATCATGTTAACCGATCGATGTTTGTACTCATCATTAAGCTCATCAGTTTCGGAATGTGGTCGGGCTGTCTAGATGCAACCACCTTCCTAGTTCAGATATTCTTGTAAACACGCGCCTCTCGGCGACCGAGTACGTGTCTGTTAAATAAAAAGGGATAATTTAACTTGAACAGACTTATAAGTCAAATATTCATAACGTAAATACAATTCTAGCTAACACAAGTCAGGATTTAAATGATTGAATCACTTCACGCTCACCCGGATATTCAAGTGAAAGGTTCGCCCTACCCACGCATGCCACCACACCAGTCATCACCACCCCTCAGACTCTAGCCAAGTCCCAACCTCCACGCCGGGAGAGAGAGACAATTTGACATTGTGTTTATTTTAACTGCCTTGGATAGGATGCATGGTCCTTTCTAGTCTCTGCCCCAAGACAGGTACACCATTGAACATGTCATTAATATGTACAGAGATGAGGATTTCTTTTCAGAGAAGAGAGATACTTCCCAAATGAACAAGCAGTAACATTGCGCGTTTAGTAAAACACGTGATTAAACAAACATAGATCTTGTACCTTTTGTAATTAATGTATTTCGTTATCGTAAAGACACTGTGGTTTTGTGTCGTCAAAACGACTGATGAAGATATTTGTACCTGACAATAAGTAATATTAAATAGAACTCGATTGTCCTGTGTGGATTAATTTTTGGAGCTGAATGACGAAGGTAAAATACAAAATTATTATATGTCATATCACAGCCAAGGAGGCAAAACAGCACAATGTTGAAATATACAACTGATTGAGGAAATAAAAACTAGTTTTTATACCCTCTCGGTAAGTGAGTCCTGGAAGAAGTTGACGGAGTGAGGGACGTGTATGTTCTCTTGAGGCAGACATACTATAGCCTTGGTCTTGTCTCCTATCTTCCACAGGATCTCACTCAATGCCTTCACCAGCACCTCCACCTGACGTGCTCTGTCTGGTCTCAGAAACCTGCAACAACACACATACTATAGCCTTGGTCTTGTCCCCTATCTTCCACAGGATCTCACTCAATGCCTTCACCAGTACCTCCACCTGACGTGCTCCGTTTGGCCTCAGAAACCTGCAACAACAAACATACTATAGCCTTGGTCTTGTCCCCTATCTTCCACAGGATCTCACTCAATGCCTTCACCAGCACTTCCACCTGACGTGCTCTGTCTGGCCTCAAAAACCTGCAACAACAAACATACTATAGCCTTGGTCTTGTCTCCTATCTTCCACAGGATCTTACTCAATGCCTTCACCAGCACCTCCACCTGACGTGCTCTGTCTGGCCTCAGAAACCTGCAACAACAAACATACTATAGCCTTGGTCTTGTCCCTATCTTCCACAGGATCTCACTCAATGCCTTCACCAGCACCTCTACCTGACGTGCTCTGTCTGGCCTCAGAAACCTGCAACAACACACATACTATATAGCCTTGGTCTTGTCCCCTATCTTCCACAGGATCTCACTCAATGCCTTCACCAGCAGCTCCACCTGGCGTGCTATATCTGGCCTCAGAAACCCCACACACTATAATGATTGGGGGTTTTAACACTATTAGAGGTTTCCTACTTTATTCCTTTGGTTACTTAAGCCACAGATGATAAATCATCTTGAAATGCGTCAATTTGTTCGTTGTCACATCGTGCGCGTCACTGCTGCGTACCCCACCCCCGCCGACTACATTGCACTCAACACTATATGACAACAGTTTTTAGTGATGGGTTTACGACTAAATATCATCCCATTGGACCCCCAAGGCTCAATATATATTTGATCTGGGCTCAAGTATCCTGAGTGCAGATACGCTTGTCGGCGTAGACTTGAGACTTCTCAGTTATGCAAAATTGTAGTGAAATTAGAAGAGATGTGGTTCTAAGAAAACGGCGTGACGTGCCACACAACAATTCGTGTCTAGTTTATTGCTCTTTAGTAATGGAGTATGATCACTAGTAATAAGGCATTGTACAATTTTGTCTAGCTTTGACGTAATGAGAAAAAATGGATTTTTGAAAAGCATGTGCAATCTCATTCAATAATCAATTAATCTTTTCACTTCCATATAACAATACAATGTACAGCACACATATACAATTCCGTTATGAGAATGGAAGACTTTCATTTAACGTCAGGGTGTTAATAAGTGTGAAACTGTTTGGGAGAAGTATTACAAGTATTAAAGTACGATTACATTAAAACTTTAATTAAATGAACTCGTATTCATTAAAACTTTAACCAGACTGAGCTCGTTTCAGTGTTTGTAGCATTAAGTTATTATTTGGTTTTTACAATAGGAAAATATGAAATAAATGCTGCAATGCTGCTCAAGAACGCTTTTTGATTGATGTTAAAACATGTCCTATGAATTACCCTACTTTTTTCCACCATTTTACTCTCAACGTAATTGTGTGTTTTTCCAAGTATTAAAAACTACTTACTTGAAAATTCGTTTCATAAATTACGAGAGTTTTTGGACAGCTAAATTATTGTTTTGAATGCATACCAATGTGTACAACTTTAATAACATAATATGTAAAGCTTCTATTTGGGTCTCACCAGTTATAAGTCAAATATATTAAGTTATGTTATAGTTTACAGTAGTAAGCAGAAACATGTAACAACAAATTGTCATTATAAAAGTATACATGTTGCGGCAAAAGTCAGCGTACCGAAAATGCAGTTAGACTGTAGCTAGTATTAAACATAACTATATCAGTATTGTTTTAATGTACAGTACCTGTATTTTATGTAGGAGTTTTAAATTTTATGTTGTATTTTGTGTAAAAAAATGGTTGTATTGTAACAACTAAACGGTTGTTGTAACAATAAACGATTATGTTATGTTATGTCACAATTAGTATCTTGCTGAACGTTTCATCTCGTATAGAGGTAAAAGGAGGGTAAAGGAGATCAACCAAGAACATATTGGATTAGAAGAAACGGTGATAGATGTTTATTGAGAAGAAACACTTCACAAATGAAGAGATCTTTTACAAATGAAACGATTAAAGACCGTACATTGTCAGCAGAGTTTCTGCTAACTGACCTGTCTCAGGAGAATAAATGCGGTGAGAGCAAAACTAGGCAAACAAACGACAAAGTCATCAAAGTGCCAGGTCCAATGTCCTCCAGAGGAAGACTAATCAAACCACCAACCCGGATGAACCTCTTTTACCACATAGCATTCCCCACTTACGGTATCAAAAAGTAGGATGTGACATTTTACAATTTGGATACAAATACTACCTAGTGCTCATAGATTACTTATCCCACTGGATTGAACTTAGGTGGATTAGAGACAAAACATCTGGAAGTATCATTGATCAAATGCAGGAAGTATTTACAAGATTCGGTTATCCCTCAGAATTAATTGCTGATAACAACCCTTCGCTTCTTTTGAGTGTAAAAATATTATGCTAGCAAAGGAATAAACTTAGTTACAACAAGCACACCACATTATCCAAGAAGTAATGGTATGTCGGAGAATGCTGTTGGCGTTTGTAAAATGATAATAAAGAAAAGTATTGAAGATAAGTGTGACTATAGAGAATATTTGATGGAGTATAATAACTCACCTATTCCGGGATTATATTGTTCACCTTCACAGATTCTTAACTCAAGGATGATTAGATCAGAACTCCCTGTCAGTAAAGTGTGTTTAGAACCAAAAATACAATTGAATATAGGAGAACTTTTAAAAATAAAACAAGGAACAACGCAACGATTCCATGATAATCAACGACTAAAAAATGTAGATAGTTTTCAAAGTGGTGATAACATAGTGTTTCGGACCAGAAATGACAAGTACTGGCAAAAGGGAACCGTTGAAAGTAAAGGAGATCAACCAAGAACATATTGGATTAGAAGAAACGGTGATAGATGTTTATTGAGAAGAAACACTTCACAAATGAAGAGATCTTTTACAAATGTAACGATTAAAGACCGTACATTGTCAGCAGAGTTTCTGCTAACTGACCTGTCTCAGGAGAATAAATGCGGTGAGAGCAAAACTAGGCAAACAAACGACAAAGTCATCAAAGTGCCAGGTCCAATGTCCTCCAGAGGAAGACTAATCAAACCACCAACCCGGATGAACCTCTGAGGGGAAAGATGATTTAAATATAAATATAACAATTAACCATCTGTTAAAAATAATACTTCATGTTTATAGTTGTGAATTGTTTATGTTTAATTGTGATTAATACACAAGTCTAAATAAGTTTCTACTTGAAATTATTTCTTAAAATACCTTGTACGGGCATGCCATGGAACCCGCATGCCAGAAGTCGTTTTTAAACACAAATTCCATAAAACTGTGGTTAAAATAAAAGCATTTTTATATTGATACAAGTTATTTTTCATAGTTTTATTTCATTTAAAAAACCGCTCGATTAAAAAAACATTCTTTATAAGAAACTATAGAAAATTGAATGTTAGTTGAAATATTTATCACCATAATTTATGGATGCCTAGTTGTGAAATAAAATGACTTGAAAGCTGACGAAGAATCATTTGTCTTACTGTTCCAAAGCAGCGGAGGTCTCAGCTCTTTTCTCGAAGAGAAGATTCTTGATGATCTCTGCCTGCAGGACGGACAGAAGCCCTCTGGTCCCGTTGCGTGGAGCCTTGAGTCCATAGGCGAGGTCCTTCTCCGCCTCCCTGAAACTGATGCCGGTCCTCAGCCACTCGCCCCTAGGCGGCGCTACTGCCGTGCCGAACACCACTTGTCTCAACGCCTGCAACAGAACCAGGCTCTTCAAGTTTATGTTTGGAACAAGAAAGTGCCCATGTTTTATGTTTCACATTTCACTATGCATGATAGTCTTTGTTAAGCTCACACTATTAGTAACTTATTATTAAAAAAGATAGTAATTAACAACAGCTCTAACTTTATGTAAATGGTGTATTGTTTGATACTGACAACAATGTATTGTTGTTTTGATTGCTGTGTTATTTTTGGATTGATATTTGAACATTTAGATGTTACTTGTTATAGGCTAGTCAATTTAACAAAGTTAGAGGAAAGTTTATGTACAGTCCTAATTTCTTTTATCCTATTTGTTTTCGAGGTCACTGAACACGAATTTGAGGTTTGCTGACAGATACGAGTATTTTGGCCGGAAAATTGTTTCATTTAGCAAAAATAGTAAAAGTATTGTCACGTTTTTAGCGTTTGGCCTACATTTCGG
Organism: Matsumurasca onukii; assembly: GCA_018831715.1. NCBI lineage: Eukaryota > Metazoa > Arthropoda > Insecta > Hemiptera > Cicadellidae > Matsumurasca > Matsumurasca onukii. The sequence continues at coordinate 41,724,155 of CM032059.1, read as the reverse complement.
TAAGTATGCAATTTAGCCAAAACACCGCCCTATACTGAATGAAAGATGATTAAATTTTCCGCAAGTTTTTTGTTTAACATTTTTTTTACGGCCAATATTTACGTCGCTGGTGTACATTGAAGAATCTGCAGAATTTCCAACTATCAAAAATACCCCAAATCTTGCTTTCTTTTATCCAGTTTGCATGGAAACAAACCGTGTTACAATAATTTTGACTATTTATACGTATTAATTATTAAACATTATTTAATTTGCATCAAATCTATTTTTTATTAACAACAAGAATCACATCAAAACAATAATAAAACAAAGTCTGATCAAAAAAAGCTGAATGCAATATTGTTAATACACAGCACTCCTTTCCACCAAGACTAAGCTTCTTCAATAAGCCTTCGTTGAGGTCTAATAATCCTGGTGGATCTTCGAAGTTGAGGATGAGCTGGCTGTGGCTGTGCTACTTCAGGACTGCGCTGTTGACACGGAACATTCAATGCTGGAGGATGTTGTACCGGTTCATTCGCTGGTGAAGAGTTGATGTCTGATGATAACAGCTGGGGAACATGACGGGTATACTCTGGACAGCTACGAACAGCTCCTCCATATTTTTTCTTGATTTGGCTAGCATGTCGTTTAGTGTTCCCGTTAGCATCAACCAACCATGTGTTCCTTCTCAACTGTTTCACCACTTTCCCATCTTTCCATATTATTTTCCCTTCAACAAAAGTACGAATATACACAGCTTCGCCAGGAGAAAACATCTTGGTGTTTACTATCTTGGAATCATCAATGTCAATTTTATGTTTTAAGGCTTAAGCAAATCAAGTTTTGTGCGCAAACTCCGCCCTAAAAACAAGAAAGCTGGAGTTTCCCCAGTTGTCGTATGAAATACAGGCCGATAGTGGAATAAGAAGGTCATCAAATTTCCCATGAATGAAGCAGGGCTTTAAGAATACTGTAGTTTGTTTAGAGACCTCTTGAATGTATCCAAATTTCTCTCTACTTGTCCGTTTGAACTTGGATGAGCAACTGGAGTTGTGATATCGATACCGTTTCGTATGCAGAAATCAGAAAAGCCATGCGATGTAAATGAGGTACCATTGTCAGTGACAAGCGTTTTGGGGATTCCATATTTACACATAAGACTTTTAAGAGCTTCAACTGTTTTCTCTGTAATGGACTGCATAGGAATAATTTCGGGCCATTTTGAGTAAGCATCTATTATTAAAAGAAACATTCGTCCATGAAAAGGTCCGGCAAAATCTAAATGAATACGACACCATACGGGTCAGTTTATAAGATGAGTCTTCCTTGGCAAATTCTTTGCAAACAAGTTACATTCATGGCAGTTTAGACAGGTTTGTTCAATAAGATAATGCAGACCAGGCCACCAAACATGACCTCTTGCCTCTGCTTTCATCCTTACCATGCAGTGCTGTGTATATTCGTACTTTTGTTGAAGGGAAAATAATATGAAAAGATGGGAAAGTAGTGAAACAGTTGGGAAGGAACACATGGTTGGTTGATGCTAACGGGAACACTAAACGACATGCTAGCCAAATCAAGAAAAAATATGGAGGAGCTGTTCGTAGCTGTCCAGAGTATACCCGTCATGTTCCCCAGCTGTTGTCATCAGACATCAACTCTTCACCAGCGAATGAACCGGTACAACATCCTCCAGCATTGAATGTTCCGTGTCAACAGCGCAGTCCTGAAGTAGCACAGCCACAGCCAGCTCATCCTCAACTTCGAAGATGCACCAGGATTATTAGACCTCAACGAAAGTACGAATATACACAGCAATGGGAAAGGTAGTTAAGTCCATAAGCAAGTATTCAAACTTATAAGTTCTAACTGATTTTTAAAAACACGGGAAAGAGTTTAGAATAATGAAGTAAGCTGAAAAACAAATGGCCAGCCAACTTTATGGGCAGCAATAGTCTTTTTAAACTGGAGTTCTCAATTATTTTTTATGAAAATTATGTCTGAACGATATGAACTAGTACACTACCGTTATAAACCACTCGTTTTAAAGCAAGTCTTTAGAGGTTAAATCTTCCTGCTTTCGCCGGGATGGACACCCAGACCTTCTTCTGCTATATGCGGTCAGCACCCCTCGATAATTTAACTCTTAGGCTTTCGCGTCCGGTGTCACCACTATAATCTAGCTCTTCCGGTTCACACCGCGTCCAAACTTCATAATAGGTTGAGGTATTTAAACCTAATTCTATTTCAGCCAATCAGTGTCTGAAGATGGTACTCCGCAGCGAGGCCGAAATATCCCAACCTAATTATGAAGTTTGGAGGCGGTGTGAACCGGAAGAAGTAGATAATACCCCTCGATAATGTTTTGCCCCAGAGCACCCCATTTTGTAGTTACGTTTCTGTAGACATATAAGTTTGTTAATCTGGTTGAACTCTGGGTCTTGGCAGTGAAGGGGATTGCTTGAGATAGCTGCCCGGCCCCAGACCTACACACAGTACAGTATGCAGTACAGTAGACTGAGTACTGAGAAGACTGAGTACTAAGAAGACTGAGAACTGAGAAGACTGAGGGATCGTGCTGACATGCGATCCCGACCAACTCAAGTGTGCTCTGTCTCTGATCAATATCCACTCAGCCTCACATTTGCAGTCATTTCTCAATCATGCACAACAATGCATGACTGCATGGACACATTTATCCAGCTTTGATAGTGGAACTTTTCAGTTTGTTACTTAATCTGCGGTGTGTGGCCATTATCCATTGTGAGGTTGACATTTTTGGTACATTTTAATAAGCATCATTGAATTGACATAGAGCTGTGATTTGTGAATGCTTGTTGCATAAGTAAGGCTTGACATGTGCAAATACCGTTATGAACGCTGTTTTCATCTCACTATTATACTTTTGGATTGCAAATACCAAATAACCATAATTTACCTAAAGGACAGTGCTTCAGTGGCTATGGGCATGCATCACAAAACAATAATAATACAATGAAATACATGCCACAGAATTAAATACGACTCTTAAAGGTAAAAAGTTATAACTTTTAGTTTCTTGTCAAAAGTAATCGTTCAATACATTACGTATAAATTGTGGGAAGTTGTCTTAGGTAGATAGGGAGTTTTCGGCAACCATGTGAGTTTTTTTATTGACAGGGTAGAACAAATTTTTTAAAGTAATATTAACGATCCGCAGGTAGACATCCAAAGAAACTTTTGTGATCGGAGTGCATTATTTTATGTATGGAACCAAAATATTTCATGGTACGAGAAACCACCAAGTATACATTACTATCTGCAGTACCCGTGACTTCGCTACGGACATAAAATGTTCGCTTCCATGAATTGTTAGCCAGTAAGTGCACTATATTTCTGATGCTTACGAAATATAGCTATCCAGTCTCGCCACAGGGAGGCCGGCTAACTCAGAGACCATGTAATAATGTACATATTTACATGAAGTAATATTTACATATAGGATAAATTTACATAATAAACAAAAATATTTACACGTATTTACAAAGTAACATATTTACAAAACTTCCTTATATACAAAGTTTCGGGTTTTATGTTGTGGCTGGAGGATGACCAAAGAGTCTGATGAACTCGCAACATAAAATTGGCCATGGGAGAAGCAGTCTTCCCTGAGATCAACGCCGACCATTTTCAGAGACTGTCCCTGTGACTTATTGATCGTCATGGCAAAACAAAGTTTCACAGGGAACTGGAGTCTCTTAAATCGAAAATGGTAGTCCGTCGGAATCAGAGGAATTCTTGGAATAAAAACTACTTCTCCCTGGCCACATCCGGTCATGATGGTGGCCTCAATAAGGATTTTGCAATGACTTAATCTGGAGTCTAGTACCATTGCAGAGTTTGGGTGGAACCAGATTACGTAGCAGCATAATTGGAGCGCCAACCTTGAGGTAGAGATGGTGTGGTGGAATTCCCGGTGGATTTAAGGTGTTAAGAAACTCCACAGGGTAATGGAACGCATCCTCCATTTCCACAACAGAGTCTACAGACTGGTATCTCACTTTCTCAGTTGGTAGCTGGTCCAACAGAACGTTGTTTATGCTGTACGCGGTGTCGTTCTTGGGAGTAAGGATAGACCTCTCTTTAAACCAAGACGTATCTTTAGAACTTAAATGTCTTAAATCCGGGTATATCCTTTCAGCTAACGCCTTCAAGTCTTCTACAGCTTGGCATAAATCTTCAGTAATCACAATTTTGCCTTCATCTTCAGGTAGATTTCCGTTGCCTATTAGTAGAAGCAAGTTTGAGAACTCTGCCGCGCCTGCGCCACCTTTAAGGTGAACTCGCATGTTAACTTGTAAAGAAAGGAGATGAACAGGACAGAATTCTTCACACAGGCTCTAACTTCATCAGCTCTCGTGCCTCGAGGAACGACGGGCAAAGCCTGTCTGAAGTCTCCAGCCATAAGAAATGTTAAAACCCATCAGGTTAGAATTACTCCTTATGTGCTGCAGAGTCCTATTTAATGCTTCTCTATTCCACCCTTGTGGGCCATGGTACACTCATCCCAAATAATAAGCTTGCAATCTCTTAGGATCTTAGCAGAATCACTTTGTTTGGAGAGGTTGCAAAGTGGAAGTTCTGCGTGATTTAAGTTGAGTGGGATTTTGAAGGCGGAATGAGCAGTTTTTCCTCCCTGCAACAACGTTGCTGCAATGCCCGAAGACGCTACGGATATTGCGATATTTCTTTCCATTCGCACCTTAGCTAGAATCAAATTTAATAGAAAGGTTTTTCAAGTACCTCCCGATGCGTCAAGAAAGAATATCTTTCCAGAATTTGAAAAAAATGCTTGATATTACTTCTTTGTAGACACGTTTCTGCTCCTCATTCCGTTTGAGAACGTTGTCGTTGACTAATTCAGACAGTCGATCCATGTCGTGAGACAACTCTTTTATGTATTCGCGATTGATTTCTGTCGGTGGTGAGTTAAACGTCGGAGAAGGGAGACTGAATTGTTGAACGCACTGATTTGACATTGAGGATAGAATGCTGTCAATAGATTGTAAACATTTGTTGTGAATTATATCAGAGATTTGGTCCAACTGTAAGCCGGAACATTCTGTCTCTAAATGTCTCTTGAAATCTTCTGACATATTTCCCTTGTGCTTTTCCCACAATGCTAGAGGGTCCGAAGCCTGGCAAAACACTAAAATGACAGCAAAAAGTTGTCTTATTTTGTGAGGCGACTCGGACACAGCAGCTTCTTCCAAGGTAACATCCCAATGGCTGTCATCTTGCAGCAAACCCAGCGCTCTGCAAGCAGATTGATAGGTAGGATGAACCACCCCGGATACCCTCCGAAAATCTTCAAAACCTGTTGGCCCTTTGACCTCATAAAGGAGAAGACGTAGATAATAGCACTCGGTGTTGTTTGGATATACCGTGTAAACATAACCGAGTACATTATCTTTCCTAATGTCTGGGTGTCCTGGAATAGGTTTTCCTGTTTCCGACGGCAAAACACATTGTTTTTCCAGGTGTAATAGGCTGGGACTTCACTGTAGAAAAGAGTTTTTGCGAAATCGTCCGTTTGGCACAATTCAAAAAAAGCTAAAAGAGTAGTTTTTGGTGGATTTATAATTTTGTCTTGGACATTAATTTTGGGATTGAAATATACTCTTTGTCCATTTTCTAGGTGCACTGCTAGGTGCATCACGGGTGGGTACCTTTCATGGATAGGAAAGCAGTAAATACGCCACGCCGCTTCAGAACTGCTTATGTAACTGCCAGTTTCATACTTTGAAACTTCATCGTACTCATTTTCAAACCCAAAAGCCGCCTGATCACCACCCTTGTTGACATATTTACAGATGTACTTTATGGATTTGACAGAGTTGCACAATTCAACATTGATATGTGCCATGAAAGTACGTGACAACACCGGGTTATAGGGTACCATCCAACGGTTGTCGATGTCTAAGTTATTGATTTTGGCCGTAAAGCCGCCATCTGAAGGGGGTGTACGTCTATATACTGAGGGTACCCATCGTCAGCAGTTTGGGTTTGAGTGACCAAAGGGCGTGGGTATCTCTTTGAGCAACTTCCGTTAACCACGCATGGTGATTTCCTATTGAAGTGTCCGCAGGGACCGTGAATCATGGAAGATTTAATAATTTCATGAAGTTCAGGATCCTCAGTTGGGTCTGGTATTTACAGGACCCGCCCAGCCCTCACACCGCGATCCACGGCTGCTGGCCCGCTCCACTGTAGCCTACTGCAGGAGGCAGACTCAGCCACTGATCACAATACTGTTAGTAGTGGTTTTGTGCAAGCTAGATTATTTCTTGTAAAACACGAAAAAGGTTTACTTAAACACATAAAAAAACCTACGCTTTCCTCAACACATAAACAAACAACGTTAACTGCGTTCGTAGAAAAATAGATTAACCTTGATAATGTAAAAAATGTGTACTTTAAAAAATTATATTTTTAAATGTAGCTTTTCATAAATTAATCAGCACACTAAAGCATCTGTACCACTAAACTATGCATGACAGACCCTTAAACTTGGCAAGTGTCTTAATTTTGAGCCTGCTTAATATTATCATAAAAACTATCTGTGTTTAACTTGTCATAACCTTAAAGAGAATAATCATACCATCTAAAAATTAATGTCAAATGAAAAAATATGACATTTCAAAGATTTCTATTGGTCTACAGTTGAGCTAGAAAAACTAATACCGGAGATACGGCTGAAGAAAAAACGTCAAAAATCGACTAAAAGTCGCTCTTTAAGCTCTCACAGCAGGTACTTTGAAATATATTTTTTAGCCTATCGTCATAGTTTTGTATACTATCAAACACGTTCTACCTAAACTAAAGGTTTTGTAGTCATAGATTGTTGGAATCTGCCTTTTTTATATGCGCAAACAGGCAAAAAAAGTAAAATTTCTCAGTTTTTACTTTAAAGTGATATGACGTCAAAACTGTTGGAGATAGAAAAGAATGTTAAATACAAAAGTTGTAGATCATTTCATTCCACACTAATGATTTTCCATCAAACCTAAGATCCAATCACTTTTTTAGCTATAAATATTATAAAAAAATATATTAAAACAGGATTTAAGGAGAGGAAAGGAAAGTAGGAGGTACAGAAGAACTCTACTGGGTGATTCAAAAATAGGGCGCCAAATTTCAGGGGTGGGTTCCTTATGCAAAAAAAAAGAAAAAAGTCCCTATAAACATGGGTCCTAAAATTCTTCGTTACTCCGGTAGCCGCCATTTTGTATTTTTTACTTAAAAATTTATATCTCCAGAACGGTTTGACCGATTGCATTCAAACTTGGTATGGTGTTTATGTGTCCTAAGGGCAATTTAAGAACAAATAATTATGTCTTCAAACCATACAGAAACAAAATGGCGGCTGTTTAAATTTTTCAAATTGAAATACCATTAAATTGGCGCATAATACAAAGTTTACAAGAGTAAAAAAAGTTGTATTTTATAATTTTACAATAAGATACAAACTCATTTTCCAAATGTTAAATTAATATTTTCACTTTTTACGTCAATTTACAACTGGTACATTACCAGTTTTCATTGTTAAAATTTATATCTCCAGAACGGTTTAACCGATTGCATTCAAACTTGGTAGGGTACTTCAAACTTGCATTCAACTGGTACATTTACCAGTTGTAAAAAGACGTAAAAAATGAAAATATTAATGTAAAATTTGGAAAAATGAGTTTGTACCTTTATGTAAAATTATAAAATACAACCCTTTTACTCTTGTAAAATCTTTGTATTATGCGCCATTTTCATGGTATTTCAATTTGAAAAATTTAAACAGCCGCCATTTTGTTTCTGTGGGTTTTATGAAATAATGTTTTTCTCTAAAATTTAACTTATTACACATAAACACCCTACCAAGCTTGAATGCAATCGGTCAAAGCGTTCTGGAGATATAAATTTTTAAGTAAAAAATACAAAATGGCGGCTACCGGGGTAACGAAGAATTTTAGGACCCATGTTTATAGGAACTTTTTTCATTGTTTTTGCATAAGGAACCCACTCATAAAATTTCGCGCCCTATTTTTGTATCACTCTGTATATTTCGTTTGAACACAAACTTTGTCAAGAGAAGAAAGAGAAAAGGAAGTAAACTTATTAACAAAACAAAACCAACTAATGTATAAATTACAAAAACATGTGTCCATCTTAAAATTAAATAATTTTGTAACAATTAAAAACAAACAAAGAAATAAAACAAACTATTGATGCATATGATAATTTGGAAAAGAAATTTAGAAAAACATTAACATAATGTATAAGCCTATTGGCATTTCCTTTTAAAGAGTATTATAAAACAATAATCAATCGTCTAAAACAAACCAATTGGCGCATCTACATGCGTAAGTCTTAATCTTTGCGAAATAAATGACGTAAACTCGGCCAGTATACTATTGTGTAGACTTACCACGGCCATCTTCTCGTCCACGGGAGAGCCGCCCACCACGGGCACCCGACCCAGCACCCTCTGCTGGTTGCGGGCGTACATGACCCGGTCTGCAACAAGACACACACACTTCGTCATATTCGTCACGTTGCTGAACTATACAGACCACACGCTCTTTCAACGTGTAAACACCCCCAATAATAAAAACCCCAATAGTTTGGAAGTTTAGTTAAAATCCAAACCATTGCTGGGTTTCGTGTGCTACCTCGGTTTAAAAGTATTGTCCTTTAAGGGGTTTTAACTTTGTATAAAAACATTTTTGATCTGTTTAATGTCCTACTCTACATGGCCTGACTATCGCTCCTCGTTTAAAATAAAATATTTCAATACATTTTTGTTAATAGGAGACTTAGTGCTTTAATACGAACTTTATTAACAGTAGATTCGTTCATGGATATCAAATTCAACTTTTTTTTCTACTTCATATAAATAATAATGGTTCTGGAATGTATATCTAGTGCTGGTAAAAACTACCTAATAGTTGAAGGCTTCAAATCCGTGAAGTAAGAACTACAGCTGATCAGAAAATTTCTTGGCGCTGCTGTGCCAAAATATGCTCTTGTTGAATTAAAACAGACAACGGAAAAAGAAGATTTTGGAAAGTAAAACCGACCATAACCATAAACCTCAATTTGAAAATACAAATCAGACTCCCACACCTACCCGTAAACCACTTGCAGCTTCAACACCAGCGGTCACACCCCATACTCCAGCAGCCGTCACACCCCCACACAACCCGCCACACTGACACCAAGCAGTGACACTTCCACATCATCACAGAGTACGTTAGAGATCCTAGCCGAGAATATTGCTCTCAAGCAAAACATTCTCGAACTCCAGAAAGAGGTTCAGGTTATCTTGGATCACTCGATTGAGTCCGATCAACGACTGACTCAATTTACGGACCAGGTGTTCTTCACACGTTCCTCAACAACTTTAAATACTACAATCCCCTCCATCACTGACCAGTCTTCACAAAAATAGAAAATAACAGTGAATCAATTGACCAAATAAAACAAATAGATTAACTAAACTCCATAAAACTAGCTCTTGCATTAATTATCTCAGCAAAAGAAGAAACCATTAAAGATCTATAAGAAGCTAAAATATCTACTCTGGACCAGCCCTACCAAAGGTGTGTAATACTTAAAGAGGAAACAACGAACATGATTGCCTCTATATTAGAACTCTAGAATTGAAGAAAACACCTTAAACGAGCCAAGTTGCCATCTAAAACACACCTGACTTTCACTATTCACACAAAAACAGTTTTTCCTCTTAGCCCAACTTGTTGAAAAAGAAACCAGTTTCCTGATATTAAATAAAAAATGGAAAAATAAAATCCGCTTTCCAGAGACGCTAAAGTAAAAAATTCTATGGAACGAAAGAAATCAAACAGTTCTCCCAATTTCCAAACAATAAAAACTCCATTTGAATCACTATCAATAGCTGCTGGGGACAGTCACTTTCGCAACTTAGCCAGCTTGATGTAAATGGCGATCAAAGGAAGAACTTTAATAAGCGGACTGTGCATGCCTGGCGGCTGCAAATACCACCAGTCGCACCCCCTTCCCCGGGCAAATGCGTAGTACTTATCTGCGGCAACATCGACTTGTCTGCCGTGAGACAGACCATCATCTCCAGCCACATTGAAGGAATAATAAGAAATCACAGGAAGAAATTCAAAGTATTGGTAAGACATGATCTGGCTTCCGGCAGTCATTATGATGTCATCGAGCTTATTTTCCTCAAAATATAACTTTGATTCCCATACAGGGCGAGTTTTTCTCAAACGAAGTCGAATACAATATAACAGTATTGTACAATATTGCTTTCCAAAATATCGCGACGTAAAGTTTAGAATACAGAAAACTCTCCGTTATGAAAACTGTTACAAGACGTCCTCGGCTAAGTGAGAGGGGGAGGGTTAAAGCTTTTGGCTCAAAAGGTTACATGTTCGACTCCCGGTGCAGACACGTTGTTTTGGGCTGTTATTAGTATTATTTGTATTGCTCAAATCCTCGTTTAATAATAATTGCTGTTAATAAACCGGGAATGTTCATGTGGGCCTTTAAACATACATTTTGTATACATGTATACAACACATGTACATGTATATAACACATATACATCTATACAACACATGCACACACAAGTATACAACACATGTACATGTATACAGCAAATATACACCTATACAACACATGTACATGTATACAACACATATACATCTATACAACTCATGTACATGTATACAACATACGTATTTAGTTAACTTCCAAGAGTTAAGAACATACCTCCAAAGCCGGTCACTGAGGAGAAGCTTAGTTTCTCTTTATTGTTAAATATATATTTTGTTCAAATATTTTGAATGGCAGTACTAATCAAATGTAACAAAGAAAAGTTGTCGGTAAATAAAATGTATACAACTTATTGGTGAGCAAATCAGATTCAAAAACATTCACAATCAAGGACAGATGATAAGTAACTGTTGATAATTGTTATAGCACAGGTCCAAACAATCAAATTGTGTTAAAACTAAACATTACTTCAGTGAGCGTAAGTTACTTTTCATAATTAATTAATTAACACAATGAACAGATAAGTGGGTTTCTATAACCTGCGATCAAGAAAATATTCTCATATCTCGTACAACTGGCAACAGCACAGCTTGATTACTGGCTGAGCACAAACATTTCTCAAATAATCTAATGGACCAGAAATTAAATTAGAAGAAAAAGTTGTAAAGATGGCGCAGAACTTGTAATGAGTAGTTGGATGTTGTAATCTGATTGTGAGTAAGTCATAGATAGTGAGAGGGTGTAAGGGGTGAGGGGTCGCGAACTCACCAAGAGTGTCCTAGCTCCTCACCAGTCCACGATCTACTGAAGATAAAGTACCGTACCGTACTTGCAACACTATTATAAGTTTTGCTTCATTTCTTACCAATCTAGCTCTATAAGGAAGTTCTAAAGTGGATCACGCCATCTTTGTTTAGCTTTGACAGGACAAGCTTGTCATTATAAACTTTGAATAGCTAATTAACAGTTTAAACCTCCTGCCCGTGTGTAAACCCCCTGCCCGTGTGTAAACCTCCTGCCCGTGTGTAAACCTCATGCAGGACATGATATGACGAAACATCGTTATTATCTGATTGTATTATGTCATTTATTTCCAATCCTGATTTGATAAAACAAAACAAAGATGATATTTAAATCTACCGACTTAAAATTTACTTAATTTGACGCCTTTCACTGCTTCAATGACTTTAAAACTTATTTCACAGAATATGTAGAAAAATGCGTTACTATCTACTTTATAACGGTTCGAAACTAAGAAATCTGAACATTTGACAACTATTGTAATAAACTTAACTCCTAGTTTGATCATGACGATGAGTGTAAAGAACACATCTACTCCATGTCACAGACACAATCACTGCAAGTATCTACTGACTCACTGCACCCTGGGGATCAAGTGGTGTCGTGCGTTCTACATAATCTCTGATAACAGCTGACAAGCTACAAGCTGCACTTGCGTGTACATCAGTCAACACTCAAGGGCAAATACTGCAACCCCTTCTCCCCGCACACCAACCATTTAACATGGATTACTTTAGGTTAGTTTGGTCTAAAGTTTATTATTTATTTATTGATTTCCAAGATAAAAATCTTTACTTTGAATTAACTTCCGGTTTAGGTTTCATAATTAGTCACATAAATTGATTTCAATAGAAACAAACAAAAAACGTGTGTTCGATTATAGTTGAGGTTGTATTTACTGACTCTCAATGTGAAGAAGATAGGCTTAACTTCAATGCGCACTAAATGTATCCGCAGGTGACAAGGATCGACTTTTGTTACTTGTGGATCTCAAAGAATCGCTAATCAAACTGCGCAATGAACTTGCAGTTTCCTTCCTCATTCGAAAAAACCTCTTGCTTCTTTCTATCTTGCGAAATGATAAATATTTTATCGCTTCCTTGCATGTACATTCGGAAACAATAATTTTGTGTTGATCAAAATGTCATTTGGATACCGGAATAGCGTATCATTCCCACAATATTAGGTACGTTAATCGTTTTCGGAATAACTTTCATAGGCTTCACATTTACGACCAACCTTTTTGTGTAACTTTTCTCGTGGAGTTAACTACAATATTTTAAGTTACCTGAGGGTATAAGATCAGAGATAAATTGTAATTCTTTCAAACGCAAACTAAAACAATATCTTTTAAACAAGTCATACTATGGTGTGGATGAATTTATGGATGTAACCTAAACTAATTAGAAAATAATAAATTCATGCACATAATTATAAGTATAGTTTCAAATAGGTTTAGAATTTACTTTACCACTACCATTATTGTACTTTGGACCATTAGGCCTACTCCGCTACCGGGGATTTTATCATTTCTAAATTATCTGTAAACTTCATTTTAAGCATTAATGTCTACACAATCAATAATTGTACAATGACAATAAACGTTATGTTATGTTACTTAAAGACTCACACGTTGATTCAGAAAAAACAGAAATCCAACAATATATCCTTGCTTATCGTAGTTTTGTAAAAATAAGCCAGAGGAACCATATTTAACTTGCAAAATTTAGTTACTAGGAGATTAGTTCAAACTTAAAATTGCGAAACATAGGCCAAGCCTGGATGGATATAGGAAGACAGTTTGAAGTTGACACGTGCTGGGAGGTGTTGCTGGCAGATAATTACAAGTTTGTACGGCGTAGTTAGCCAAGTGGCGGAGGTTGAGCTATAGCGTGACCGTGACTCATCATTCGTCACGCCAACACCTACCCTCCATAACTTTGACCTATTGTTGCAGCTCAGCCCTTCAGATCTCAGGCTAGCTGTGGCTGAACAGGGCACAACACCTACCCTCCATAACTTTGACCTATTGTTGCAGCTCAGCCCTTCAGATCTCAGGCTAGCTGTGGCTGAACAGGGCACAACATCTACCCTCCATAACTTTGACCTATTGTTGCAGCTCAGCCCTTCAGATCTCAGGCTAGCTGTGGCTGAACAGGGCACAACACCTACCCTCCATAACTTAGACCTATTGTTGCAACACAGCCCTTCAGATCTCAGGCTAGCTGTGGCTGAACAGGGCACAACACCTACCCTCCATAACTTTGACCTATTGTTGCAACACAGCCCTTCAGATCTCAGACTAGCTGTGGCTTAACAGGGCACGACACCTACCCTCCAGAACTTTGACCTATTGTTGCAACACAGCCCTTCAGATCTCAGTAGTTCTAATATCCAGTTCAATCTAAATTGGTTTTCCAACTGGTTAGGAAAACAATGTTCGGCTATGAGCATTTATTTTCGACACCCAGAAGACGTCCCGTGGCGAAAGAAGAATGACTGCAAACTGATTTCGACACCTTCACAAAATAAAACCAAGCTAAACTAATTCCAAGAAAATTACGAAAGTTAATAATGCAAAGTTCTGAGAAAACTTGAAGTACCCAAAATGTGGGAGATTGTTGTGGAGGGAAAATTATGGTTTGTCTGTTTCCGTCGCCACCAGCTGAAGTTTGAAGTTCCTTTGTTGTGCAACTAAAAACTGTTGTGAATTAAAAAGGTCTACCAGTAACTTCCAAAAAATCACCTATTTATATTTTTGTATATCAATACTCAGAACCCAGCCATATAATTATTGGAATGAAAATACAAAAAATAACAATATATAAAATTAAAATATTTACTAACAATAAATAGTTTTCTTTCATTCCTCATCCTAATTCGTCTGTATAAACTATTTAAATTAACGTCAATTTCGTCACGAATTTTACAAAGCCAAGTACTTCGCAAAAGTAAGTACATAGATATAACTTACCAAGTACATAGATTAGAACCTACCAAGTACATAGATTAGAACTTACCATCTGCGTAACAATACATTGGCCTGGAGATGGACCAAGACAAGTAGTCCTCGTGCCCCGTCATGTCACCAGGCTGTGTTGTGGTCTAGGTTAGGGTTAGGGTAGGGGTGTACCGGTGTATTGTATGACAAGTTTGCCCCCGCTGTGTGACTTATACCACACTCTCTCACAGTCTAAACTGACATTTTGGCTCGATAATAGCGGCTTACACGCTGTCTTGGCTCAATATACCATCCGTCACTGTCTTTTATTATTCTAGCTTTTGTGTATAAGCATATACAGGGCGTTTTTTAACGCAACCCAATTTTCAACACATAGTTAGTCATTCTTTACAAGCAATATATGTTCATAAGTTTGCATGACTAGCTTTTTCGCTTCAATATCTATTAAGTGGTCTATAATGTTGCAGTAATATTGTAGTTTTTATTTCATAATGTGATTTTATTTTTAAAGTAGCGCAATCAGGGATATTAGCAAAGATCAAAGTGTGTCTATTGTTGAAGAATACTTTAGAACAAGATCATTTTCTTTGTGTCAAAGGCGTTTGAGGACGAATTTGCAGGTTTGAGTAGGTTATTTACTTTTGACGTTTCAAAACCCTTTAAGATTTTTAGGGTAATTTCCCAACATTACTTCATTTGGTACAGTAATCCATCTATTATGTTTTCTGTTTCCTACAGAATTTCTTTCTTTAAAAATCTTAACAAATAGTGAATGCTAAATTTATTTGGAATACTCACACCTGCAAATCTGACCTCAAACGCCTCTTGACACAAAGAAA
The DNA here is from genome assembly GCA_018831715.1 of Matsumurasca onukii. Taxonomy (NCBI): domain Eukaryota; kingdom Metazoa; phylum Arthropoda; class Insecta; order Hemiptera; family Cicadellidae; genus Matsumurasca; species Matsumurasca onukii. Next base: position 41,708,993 of record CM032059.1, on the reverse strand, counting down.
ATGATTTTAAAGCAAGCGTTCTTAAAAAATAAACACTCTTTTGATCTTTGCTAAAAACCATGATTGTATTTGATTCACAATAACGTCAAATTAGGAAATCAAAATCACAATGTTACTGCAACAACACAGACCAGTTAATAGATATTAAAGCGAACAAACTATTGATGCAAACTTATGGACATGTAATGCTCATAAAGAACGGCTTAATACAGGTTAAAACTCAGGCTGCGTTATAGAAAACACTCTGTCTAACAAAGGTGAATTTTGTGGAGGGACGAAGCTGTATTCTTCCCGCTGCATACACAGTTTTATATGCGTTAAATTGTAGATAGGTTGCAGCGAAAATTGTCTGAATAATTACAAGACAAAGTTAACTTTAGTTGCATAATTTCGATTACGAATCTCATTTATTACAAGTTAAATTCATCGATTTTAGGACACCGTCTGGATCCAATTTAAATGACACTACTGATGAGTCCGGAGAACGTTCGATGAAGAACCACACTATGCTTGTATTATTTGTACGCTAAGCATATTTTATTACAGTCTAGGCTACCCAGTTTATTTGATGTATTAAAAGTAATACACATACCTAAAATTGGCTGTACTCGTGAAACAGTGTCGAGAAGCAAACCCTTTCACTGTTAGATAAAATATGCGTATTTGGACAGTTTTAACATAATAACATAACGATATCAGTAATCGCCCCACAAATCGTAGAAAGAGTACCATATCGTTGTTTTTAAACTCTAATAAGGAGCCATGTTTAACTATACAGTATTCCTTCTTTTTAACAACTTACTTAACAAAAATGATGTAAAGTTTAAATGAAACTTCCTATATTCGTGAGTATTTAGATTGTTTTAAGAATGGTCCGCTATAAAAGTCTGAACAACTCTGTTAATGAAGAAATTATTAGTTTGTTCTTATGTTTATTAAAAAGGTTGTTAGACGAGGCATGTCAATATATATTATATTATCTTCTGATTAATAACTAAAATACGACCTAAAAAAACATAGTTGCGGACCGATATTTATCCGAAAAATGGCCTCGTCCAAAATAAGATTTATAAAATATGGGTTTATAAACTTAAAACCAATTATTACTAAACTAAATGCAACTAAGGTGAACTTCTTTTACAAAACCTTTTAAAGCTAATAAACAAAGTGTAATTCTTGGATTGATTAACTGACTTCATTTAAATGAGAACAGATACATTACAAGACCTAACCATGAGTCAAAATTTGTGAGACAATCAACTTTTAAATCTTACGTTTTAAGCTGTAAACAAGTTGGAATTTGAAGACATTACATTATTTTATTATGTAGTCCGAAAAGTGGCCAGTGCGCTATAGAATTTTAAACGTAAGGTGAAGCTAGGCTATGTGTAGGTAAATTGTAGTTTTTTTTATGTAAGCATATTTTCACCTGAATTATCAATGTATAATTACAACACGTCATTAGTAAGGTTGAAAGTTTAAACACAGTTGGCGATGATTAGAGTGAACAGAACAATTATTTGAAAGTTCGTTAGCCCGGTCAATGACCCGGAGCTTGGAGTTGCCGACTTTCTTGAGTCGGAACTACCCTTATTTTTTACAACCCTGGTTAGAAGTGCAGAACCTAATGACAAAACGTAATTTTAGAACGTAGTTTTACATCCTCCAAAATGTATGTAACATTGTATATTGGCCAAAGTACGTTTAGCTAGCATCGTATTTAATATAACTACATTGTTGATCAATATTGTCCTTAGAATAATAAATCTAAAACTTACATCCTTTATTAAACATGTTGATATTCATCCTTGACCGTTGAATATTCACAACATCACTTTTAAAAGAAGACGACTCCAGATGCACTGACATACCGTACTTATTTCCCGCAAACACCCAAGTTTTAGGTTAACCAGAACAATTATTCAAGTAGCGTAATATTTTGATCTCGTTATACACAGTTGAAAAACTACAGTTGCCACTCTACTTAGTTTACGTGACAATTCAAAATGCAACAAAAACTCGGCAACTCCGGTAGAACTCATTGCCGGGAGGTGTTCTACTTCATTACTGACTCACGGGGTGGAGCGCGTGTGCGTGCGTGCGAGTACAACACAACACGCAGCGCGTACACTGACTCACCACACCAGTGTGTAATGGTGTCGGTGTCGGTGTCGACGTGGATCAATGGTTTCATGCTGATTGTGTATCACAAAAGCTAACATCAATCTGACGTCACATCACCTTTCACTCATTCAATACCAACTACGAGTACACTGGTTGATGGATGACTTGACTTGTCTGTATCCTCGTAATGTTAACGTTCCGTCAGTTACGGTGCAGTGGAATTTACATACAATTTACAATACATCGATAGGCTTTTCGGTAGGATAATTTGGGTCATATTAATGTTATAGAATGTAGACTAACTCTAATGGGACACTCACTCTAATGTTCGCTGACAACATTTGAGGACTTGGTTAATACTAAATTGAAACGTAATCTATCATCATAGACAAATGCACCATACATCACCTCCGAACTATTCGAGAAGTTGCAGTTAGCTGCAAACAGGATGCGAGTATTCTGTAACGTATATAAATTCAATTTTATAGTACCAAACATGTCTTCGAGAACATGCAGTAAAACGCCACTGGTCAAAAACGACTTTTTTTAATCAATAACTGTTATAAGCAAATACAAAATGTCGGTAATTTGTTCATATACTATAGACTTACTTGTATTGGTCCGTTATGTTAATAGTTAAAAGAATATTTAATTATATAAGTATTTACTGAAAGTAGTTTGTACGGGTATTTTTGTAAGTTCTTTGCCAGAAGTTATATTTGTAGGGGTAAAGCAACCCTAAATGTAATTTCTGAGCACTTGTGTTACGACAAACACAGGACGACTAAAACATCGTTTTCTTCCAACTAATATTCAACAACGCTTTCCATTTTATAGAAAAACAAGCAACGAGATATCAATGGTGTCTCTTAGGCGACTCACCATTGGGCACTAGCCGGCCTTCGGTCGATCGTTTGGCCACTGATACTTGCAAGGCTCTCGCCAAAATCTCAAATTTCTGTTTGTGGTGTTCTTTGACATCATCTGGCGAAGGTTCAGGGCTAGACCCCTCGTCCCCATCACCATAGAATTCCATCTTCTTATTTTTCTGAAACATGATCAACGTGGCGTATTAACGTCTTAAAGTTATTCGGACGGTCAGTTATAGTCATATTTTATCTAGTGAACTTTATTGTAAAAGGTGTAGATGTTATATTGAACTTAGTATGAAATTAGTTTGTTAGTGGGGTCATCGCTGAAGTTAAAATTAGTTTAAACAGTTGAGATGACAGGAGTACAAAATTAGCTGAGGTTCATAAAAACTGATCAGATCGAATTTAAGAATCGTTATAAATTATTGTACGTACCACTTTATTATCAATCAAAAGATTGCTAGATTTATATGACTTATAAAACGTTCAAGGTAACGAAGTACGGGTAGAAAATGTAGCGTTGCAGAGGTTCGCAGTTCTCAAAACAGCTTTAACAGTTGTCAATTGTCATAGGTTCAGTTTAAGGAAATCCCTAAATGAAAGGTCGGTGGTGTTCCACAAATGTGCTTGGAGGCTGATTTTCAAGTGCGGTCGTTTTAAAGTTGTTTGACATACACTTTAAGTTACAGACAATTATTAAAGATCGGCTTCCAAGCACGGGTTTGAAATATTAAGTCTTCCAAGTATGAAATTGAACTCTTGATAACAACGCAGTTTTGAAAACTGGAAATTCTTGTGCCTGAACAAAGTTGTCGCGAGGTTTTGTAGTTTCTAGCCGCATGAAAACGTGTAGTCTTTGCGCTCGTTGACTATGATAATTCATTGGTTTAAACGATTTTATAGTATCTCATTGGTTGGTCAGATTACAGCGTCATATGTTTCCGTTGATCCGTGCGGCCGCACCCTTACACGACAAAGAGGGAGGAAGCGTGACAATATCAACTCAAGATGGTTTATTTAAAGTTTAAAACAGACTTGACGCACGCGGGTTGAAGTTGTTTATTCTTTTTACTATTAGAGTCCTTTGAGAGTGAGGTTGATGGTGATCAACAGTTGTTGTCTTGACACGCGACCTCCCCCTCCCCTTCCCACTATCACTGTCACACCCCTTACCGTGCTGTAGCTTCCTTTGTTACACTCCATTTGAAAATTGAGATTTTGTTTTAAAAGAGTGCAGTACGAAAGTCATGTACGAGTAGTCCGACCAATGGCTGTAGTCTACGAGCGTACTAGAGACTACGAAACCTGGCGTCAATTTTGAACAAGCGCTTTTTATTCATGGCGACTTTTACATGATTTCAGACAGACCATTTTGATGGTATTAGAACTAAGTTATTGGCATTTTACTTTTAACCAAGGTGTTTGGAGTTTTAAAAGTACTGTATTTTCACAAAATTTAAAAGTAGGTTGTTCTCGAAGTCAAAATAAAATTAGTATTTAGCTCCCGACCCGCATTAAAAATTAGACTAGTATTAAAAACTAACCTTGTAAACTTTCATTTTAAATTTTATAACTCACTGTCACATTACTGTTACGCAGACACATTAGGCAGCGTTTGATGTTACTTTTTCCACTCATACTTTGACAAACAACTGTTTGTTTGAAGGAGTTGATAGATCTTTCAAAATGAAAGAAAATCTGTTAGATACATGAGCTGAGAAAACAAATGGACTGAGTTCCAAATTTAATATTCTAACTTTCGAACCACAAAAGCTTTACATATTGTTAACACTTTTAAATGAGGCTGATTATAATTTGTTAGAAGTTAATCATTATTTTTCAGTATAACCATTTAACATTTGAGCAATACACTGACTATTACTTAATAATTTTAATATATGTAATAAGTTCATAGTTTAGTTTGTATTAATCCATTTTTATTTTAGAATCGAAATTTATCTCACTAAATTGTTCTGGAACAGAAAATATCCAACTGGCTAATTTATTTCCAAAACAAGTTGTTACTAACAATCCTTTGCACGGGCACAGTGAAATGTAGGTAGAATGTTAGTTTTAGAGCACGGCTTTGAAATGTTGGGCTTGTCAAGATATTCAAGACTAAATAACACTTAAGAGATTCCTTAAAATTTAAATGTTCATCAAAATAAACCTATAATGTTACTGAATTTACACAAGGTTAAATGAGAAAAGATTTCCCCTGTAACAAATGGTAAGTGTAAGCGAAAAGTTCACTCAAAGTACGTAATAATAGACCTTTTGATCAAAACTTAAACTATTTTAATAACTAGTGACTATATTTTAATGATTAAGTAAGAATCTTGTGAGTTATTCTTGATATACCGGGTATCGGGGAATCGCAGCTTTCTTTAGTATCAAAAATGCATCGAATTGTGCCTACCTGTCTACAACAGTTAATGAACATACAAGCAGACTCACGTACTGTGCTATGCCACTACGCGTACTTATCAGTTACGACTGTATGCAAGTATGTGTATGTGTGTATGTGTGTATGTGTGTATGTACGGACACGGTACAAGACTGGTGTGATACCAGGGCTCGCCGGGTGACGGATCAATATTTAGTATCACTTTCTGATTCCCTCTCCTCAGCAGTTTATTCAAAGTCTCTATCTTTCTCCACATAGAATATATTTCAACACTTCGGAATTTTCCTTCATAGCTGACACATTTATTTAGTACTGGCAGGTCCGACAAACTTTGCCCGGCTCACAAAAAACACATCTTTACTAAAGTTATTTTACATTGTATGCTTTGTTGACTAAATAGGCATTAGGTAGAAATCAAATCATCAAGGCTTTCTGTAATACCTTTATGATTTCCCGGGTAGAGTCCGTGCGTTTTTCGTGGCGCTTGACCTTGACGACTAAAACCAGTTAAAATTGGGTTTTCGAGGGTGGGGGTAGCCAAATTTTTCAGTCTTTCCATGGCACTAGTACTGTGAGGAAGGGCTATTATTGTACTTTTTGAAAACATTTGTTCCCCCACTCTGTCCCCTCTCTTCCCCTCACCAAGCGGCACGAAGAAACGCATGGACTCTAGTTTTCGGTTTATAAAAATATTTTATAAAAAAGTAGGACGCTTAAACAAAGATGAATTAAATATTTAAAGCCGTTCTCGAGTTATGCGAATTTCAACAAAACTGGATTCATTTTAATCTGTTATTAAGATGAATAAGATTATAAAGCTCTATAAGATTTTTATTGAAAGGTGTATACGCTTAAGATCATGGAGACAAATGTATAAAGTATAAATCATATATGTATGTATTAGACTATTACGATGCTTTCCTAATCAGGTACTAACCTCGATCCAACAATAATCATCAACACCAGGCCACAGGTAAGTGAGCAAACTGTTAAAAATAACTGAATATAAACATAACATTTTAATACACGTAACAAGTGTGGGTGATTCACTTATGATAATGAGCAGAACAATGAACCAGTGAACAAGATTCTCTTTCGGGGTTACCTTTTACACATCACGTTTATAGTAGTCTCAGACCGCTCTAGATAGAGAGCCGCTCAACCAGTTTGTGAAATAGACAATTCGTGCCGGAGAGTTAGTTGCAAATACAGGGTGACACACGGGAACCTGACGGATTTGACTAGCGCAGTACTTCGGTTGTGGTGGGGGTAGAGGGGAATGACGCGGCTCTGAACTCAGTATACGGCGCCATTTTAGTAGTCATGGAAGAGTGGACTGTAGAACATCGCATGTTTGTGTACGACGCGTTTGTCAAAAATAACGAATCTGTGGTGACAGTTCAGCGACTTTTCCGAGTTCATTTCATGAGGCACATTTTCTTTTGAATGGGACAGTTAACAAGCGAAATTTGCGATACTGGGCACCTGAAAACCCTCATCAAATTCACGAAAGACCTCTACACTCACCGCGTGTTACTGTTTGGTGTGCGATAGCTTCATTCGGACCCTACTTCTTCGTTGAAGACGAAAATGGTGCTAATGTTACAGTCAACTCGGCTCGTTACATCCACATGCTGAACACGTTTTTGCTCCCACAGCATCAAAGAGGATGCCTTAACATTAGAAATGCTTTATTCCAACAGGATGGTGCGACTGCGCATACTGCTAGAGAGTCTATGCGAGTCGTTCAAAGAATGTTTCCAGGAAAGGTCATCTCACGTTTCGGAGACATCCCATGACCTCCTAGATCACCTGACTTGAGCCTCTGTGATTTTTTTCTGTGGGGACACCTCAAAGCACAAATCTACACCCACCAACCTCGGTCACTATTTGAATTGAAGGAGGCAATCAAAGAAGAAGTCGCAGCAATCGACAACGCTTTGTTGACTCGAGTTAAAAACGATTTTCAGGCAAGACTTGAAAAATGTATTCAGGAGGATGGACGTTACATGCCGGATGTAATCTTCCACACATGAACTTTTTCTAAAATGGCATTATATTTCCAAAGTTTTGATGTAATAAATATTGATTTTTGTCCAATAACAACCGTGTACCGATCATTTGTAAACCGTCAGGTTCCCGTGTGTCACCCTGTATCAAAAACTTCAAGTGTACACAATATACGTGTACATTAGCTTACGTGTACATAATTTTAAAAATCTCTCAATCCTGGGAAAACTGCCAGGGAAAACATATCCAGCTATTTTAAAAACGACGTTTAAAACGTGAACATACTCGTAACTTATTTGAGGGAACTCTATAAATTATCTATAGCTGCGTGAAAGTCTACCGCCCGTGCTTGCCCAATTTTATTAGGGTCAATTATTTTTAAATTAACCTATGGCTATAATACCAGTGTATAAACAATAAAACGATTAATTTTTGATAAATTTATGTTTTAGTACTATAAAATGCGTGTTTTAAGTTTGTAGATCTTGTTAATTATGCATGCAACAGTTTTGTGGAGTCTTCGGTATCCACAAGTTGTACGCAACAACTTCATCATACGAGTATAATGTAACTAAGACTGCGCTGCGCAGTACAGGCGGGGAAAGGTGATGCAGAGGAAAGTCATCGGTGACGCCCGTAGTCTACAGTCATAGGGCAGACTACATTATCATTTTCGACATCTTGTGCACCGAATCTATGCGACTGAGATTGAAGCCAAGACCAGTGCTGGCCGAGGCGGTAGCGCACGAGACTGACCGAGGTTCGCCTGAGACAACGACAGTTACTATTGGCTACTACCACTATTGGCTACCAGTAGCGATGTTAAGTATTGTGCTTGTACGTGGCAGTGTCGCGTGTCTGCTATCTCAGGACGCACTGTCAGTTCCCACGCTCACTCAGCCCTCCTGTACATATTTTATTTAATCAATCCAAGCCAAGGGTAACTGCAATCTACAACATGTTCAGCTGTTGTAGCTGTGCGGCTGAAAAGTGGATTTTAAATTGCTTAGAGCACTCGCCCGGAAAGGCTTTTGTTTAGAAATTTTTTTAGTTCAAACTTTTGTTCATTGAGTAACCTTTTGATCGTTCATAAATGTAAAATGTTTCTTCATTCCGTTTGGAAAGACCTTTTCCTAGCATAATATCGAGTAATCATGAGCGGTAAAATAAAACATAACCTGGAGTAAATAACATCTGAATTAGGAGCAATTATAATAATCGTCACGATGAAAACAAAACAACTTTCATTGTGTCGTCAAAAACAAATCACACCAATCAGGAAATGGTGAACATTTCTCATTCATTGATAAAACTATGTTAACGGTAAATTAAGTATAAACTTTGAGTTTATAAGAACTTGAACTTTGTCGAGAAAAACTCATTTGAAATATTTTGTTTCACAGGTATAAGTAACAGTTAATAAGTTATTCTGATGACTCAATAAATCGACAACAGCTAAATATAAACACAACAGCTGTCATTATAGCGTAGATAAATGAGTAGCTAAGCACCTTGTTTAATTTGTCACTATTGGAAACGTTTTTGTAAATCCGGACGAACGTTCACGCATGTTAAAGTTTTTTTTAGATATTGTGTTGACATGAAAACCCTACAATATTGAATAAATAAGACTTTGTTTATCTATTGATCTCGATGAGTTAAACTAACTTGGTAGTTGCTGTTAAGTACCCCTAGTGGCGTATCGTGTACGGTACCAATTTAAAAATACGGATATATTAGAGTCCGGATATACGGAAAGAGCTCTCATTTAGTTTTTAAAGTTTTAAGTAAATATCTAAAGTAAATCTGAATTTGAACCTATTGGTGTAAACAATACATCGCCAGATTGCATTAAAGGCGCGGCTATACTACACCGTCACGTCACGTCACGTCCTGTATGCTCCCTGTGTAATCAAATGGAACTGGCTATACTACACCGTCACGTCACGTCACTGCCGGAATTCTAGCGTACGCATTTTGAGGCATGGAATGACGGCGGTGGACGTGACGTGACGTGACGGTGTAGTATAGCCACCCTCACCGTCAAGCAACGTCCAGCGTATCATAGAATTGGTGAAACTCGCCAAAATTGATGCAACTAGGACTTTCCGAGAGGGGTAGGAACCGGTTTCAAGGCACAGGGATGTGTAAAAAGACATTAGTATAGTGTTCCTAGTTTATTTCGTTGTAATTACTGTTAATCGTGTGATTTAATAACTGTTTTAATCCATTAGTTCATTTTTTCTAGTCTACTTCGTAGTAATTATTGTAAATCGTGAACAAACTTATGAATTATTTGTTTTAATCCATTCGTTCATTTTTCCTAATCTATTTTGTTGTATTTTTTTATAATGGTGTTCAAACTTGTAATGTAATGGTTATTAATCTATTAGTTTAATATTTCTTATTCTACTTCGGTGTAAGTTTTGATCATACTTTGTGTTATAACTCATTAGTTTGTTTAACCTAGTCTATTTTGTTATTACCTACTAAACAATTTGTCATGTTAAATAAAGAGAAATAAAAAAAGAAAATTGTGAGTAATTTTTTAAATTTGCTTTGTTAATATTAAACTTTTAAGACGAAAAATATTGTAATTATTACTATACCTTAAACATACCACTATTCTTTCTTGAGTAGTAATAGGTGTCCGAAAGCGGGCATGTTTTCTCTTTATGTGAGGCTCTATCAAATTGGGAAGTTCACAAAATGTTCCGTAGTCCATTCGGAAGTACTCGAAGACGGGACATCTTCGCATTTCTTCAGTACTTGACGGGACGTGACGTGACGTGACGGTGTAGTATAGCCGCGCCTTAGTGCCCAGAGATGAATAGCGCCTTCACAAGAGAGTAAGCAAGACCCGCAGTACACACGTGTAGGCGTATCACCGCTGCACGCCGTCAACAGTGAAAACGTCGACCACATATGCAACAGCACTGTTACTTTCCTCGAACAATTTGAATTTCAACATTAAAACTTGATGTGTTTGTAAGAACAAAGAGCTCGAAGTTTGTAAATGAATCTATATATATAAAAGAAAGTGTCCTGACTGACTCACTGACTGACTCATAAGATTTCAGACCAGTTTTATATCAAAACTTGTTTGTATCTCTCTAAGTTTACGAGTTATTGAGCAAAATGTGAAAAACTGGTCACTTGGCCCAGTTCCCCCTCTACTTTAAAATAAATACAAGATTCAATACAACCCATTTAATGAAGCCATCAATATTAATTGTTTTGTAAAAAGCACAAAATTGCTTATACCTACTTGGTAAACCAAGCGTTTTCATAAAAACATTTTGTTTTAATATGACATCTTCGTTTGCCGATCTCCCAGTGGTGAAGCTGGATAGTTATGTTTTTTATCTACGTGTACTTCGCAGTTGGCGTAGGTAGCTTACAGACAAACATAACATTAAACTTTATCGCTACACTATAACATTAAACAAAACCGTGCGAAGAACAGGTACGTCACCTAAGAAAATTTAAGCCCACTTTCAAAATGTAGGAACGGTGTAAGGATCGGTAGTTTGATGTTAGTACCACAGCAACAGTCTGTCTTTGTACAAAAAGACTTTAGAGTCATGATACTAGAATTTTTTTCCGTGGCGAAGCACGGGTACAGTAGTATTGTATAAAGCAACGTGTTTGTTTTTATTGGAGTGCTCACGGGCCTGTGCATCAAGAGAAACCCTTCCACATTTTAATACATTGATATTCTTTAAACACAGCTTTGTAATTCTTTGTAAAAAGTGCAAATATTGAACTTGTCTATGCTATTTGTTGCAAATATTCCTTATATGATTCCATTTTGACCTCATCCCGCAAAAATGCAATATAGCTTAATTCGGCCGCCTCTTAATTCTTTGTAGGCAAAGTAGTACTTTAATAACGTAGGAGTGAGTAATACTTTAACAGTTAAAAGTGTATTTATCTTACTATGATATATATTACACTCAAGCGACAAGAGACTTTTCCGTCCAGCGGCTCTGAGTGATCAGTAACACCACAACTCTAGAAACAGTCACCCTAAGTAATAAACCCTGAGAAATATTATGACAACAGGGTACGTAAATATTGTCCCAGAGGTGTTCATGGTAGGCAATATAGTGGCGAGCTGAAGCACCGCTTGTTGGTTCAATAGTGGTGTTGTACGACACCATCTACACACATTTACACAAGCACATTACCATTCACAATAGTAGTAACTGTTGTAGAAGTGTTACAGTATCATGAACTTTCATTTTTAAAATCATCGTACATCCGTATTAAAGCCTTGCGTAAGAGTACCTGCCGTAGTAGCACCTACCGTCGTAGTAACTTGGGTGGTAAAAAAGGTTTGTCTTTTATAGCAAGGCCAAGGACTACAAAGTCCTCTCTACCCATCAACCTAGACCTTTACCTAGCGTTAATGCACAGTCACTTAACAAATTGCTCTCGGTGATTGCGGGTATCGAACCCACGCCACCGGAGGAACGAGCTTCAGATTAACGTAGAAGTACCTAATGTAGAGTAGTGACATGCACAAGTGGCATGTAAATGTAGCTTATGTTATCGAGTGGCTTAGTTTAACCTAAAAGCAGTTTTTGAATATGTGATGAAATTAAATTTGTTTATTCCCTGCATGCATAAATAAATACATAAAACAGGTCGCACTGAAGTAACAAATGAGAGTAGAAATGCCTTGTGGGAAAGAAGCCAAACTAAACTAGAAGTAAACTGGAACTGGAGACAAATGAACAGTAGCTGTTGGTACAACACCTGAAGACTTGGTTCTGGCTACAAGATCGTGCCTCTACTGACGATATATATTTTGACTTTAAATTAACAGATATCGACTTATAAAGAAGGAAATACTCTACGAATAAGTTTCTGTAAAACACTAAAATACCAATTCAATTTGTATACTAAATTTACAAACGATGCATCGTCTAGATTTTATAATAAACTTCCAGGTAACTTGAAGCAAGAAGTGTCGTCGATTTTGCGGATCAAAATTAAAAGGTTTTTCTTGAAGGAAGCATTTTACTCCACAAACCAATACATGATGGAAGAAATATGTGAAGATTAGCGTTGTTTTCCTGGGTCTATTTGTTGTTTCTTTGTTGATTTGTTTTTTTCTATGTTTTTGTTTGTACTTCTATGCATCATGCCATGGAATAAATCTATCTTTCTTTCATTAAAATCATGTCTTGAGATGTATTTCTTAATATTATCTGCATCATGAAACATATTATCGTTCATCACTCGGCCCAAAAGTGTCTATTTAATCCTAGCTCATTTAACGTCGAAGCGCAGCTATACAACTTGTGCTTGTATCAAAAAGCGTCTATTTAGGACCTAATGATGGAGTCTACTATTATTTTCCTGGAAATAAAAGTATTAGCACGTCAATACATGTATGTAATGCAACTGTTTTAGTGCAAAATGACAACAACAAAAATTGTAAAATAAATAATGTAAGTCAATTGGTTGTTATGGTACATGTTTACCGTTTATCTTTATCCATTTAAAATTCAACAGGGGGTGTCCATACTTTTAATTCACCCTGTATACAAACATGTTGAGTTGATAATCATGAGCTCAAGATTTGCCTTATTTCTGCGTAGCTGCTATCGGAACGAGATATGCGAGGAAAATAAACGTAGGTAACACTCTAAATCGAATAGCAATAACACTTAATCAGTTTTAAAGTTTGTGGTTTATGATTTCCATCATTTCAATTGAAATCAAATAACTGGTATTAAACAATTTTGATAGCTTTTGGAAGTTTTCCTTGTTGTGTGTTTAGCTGCAGTTTCCATTTTTATTTGCAAATTGAAGTCCTGAAAGTTGAACGAATGTGACATTTCACTCGGTGTCACGAAGCATTATTACAGCAAGATCTAGGCTTGTTCAACTAGTGAAGCACATCGTACATTGTACATTGTACAGCTGCGTGTGTCTAATCTTACCTTTGAACAGATCTATCTTGGAGGGTTGAGGTAGAGGCTCCATGCTGGGTATCACTGACGAAGGAACATGGTTGCAGCTTATATATATACAAGAGGAAGAGCCAAGGACAGGTGTTGCATGCAGAACCATGTCTGTTCAATGATAACATCACTTGAGGTGTCAGGTCTGCCAATATAATGTCAGCTGGCAACGTAACGCAGACACTTCCCTTCCTCACCACCACTGGCGCGCTTATCTATCACGTTTCACGTTGTTTACTTTTGTGAGTGGTTTGTTAATATAGTTTATTCGGTTAGCAGTAATACAGGGGCGTATCCAGAAAGGGTTTCCGTGTTATGAATGATTATTACTCTCACAAGGTAGCCAAATACAAAAAAGCATCGAACTGGTTTGTGTATATGATGGGCATTACGTTGATTTGCGGCCAGTGATATAGTTCTCGGGAGTTTATCTAACCACTCTAACCTTCGCAAACATTACAAACAACTCCAGAATGTAATCTGACCAACAATTGAAGTCCCTCAAAAAAGAGTCTTGTTGGGAAATTCCCTAGGATTCTGTTTAGCGCTTGTAGCGACACGCAGGCTATGACTTTAAGTTTGAATGCCGAAAAGTCAATAAACACTTGGGAGCTGATGTTTCAAATTTGTCTTCAGATGAAAATAATACACGCTTAGAACAACAGCTAGACTTTAATTTGCGCAGTCTCAAGAACTTTGTGATGACTCAATAACTATCCAACGCCACCTGATAAAAAGTAAATACTTATTTCCCGTTTACTCACTAACCTTTCATTAGTTTTTTTACGGTTAAAACATTGGCTTCATTTGATTTATTTATATAAATAAAACAAGACTTATGAATGTACATTGAAATGGACCTCTAAATCGGTTATTTGGTTTTCTTACTTTGTAAACATCGAAACTGACGTTAAAACATTCCTGTCTTTCTGAACGTTTTTAAACCATTTTGGGGCGCTTATAACTCAAAATCGACTACAATTATGGTGGAGAAAATTTAATCATGGGTTTAACACATTATGCAGTTTTTCTTTATCTATATACATTCATATCCATACAACATTCTCAAAGTAAATTGCAAGTGACCAAAGTAACCAACGTTTTTCAGCAGTGGCGCGCTCTGCGGTGTGGGGAATTAGTTTCCCCAAAGACTGCACTCCCTCGGTCACAGTGGCGAGTCAGTAATCAGTACATACGAGTATCTTGTCTCGGTCTGGCATCCTGTCCCTGAGTAATAAATACGAACACCACAACCTTTCTCACGGGTTCAGCGATTTACTCAATTGCGTATACAGTGAAACTATTACTGTACTTAGTTACATCTTGGCTGGGCTATATTATTTTAATAACTAATTTTTTGTTACTTAATGCAACCCTTTTTGGTTTTATTTCTTGTTTGTTACTTCCTTACTTTTAGAATGGCTGTCTTGGAACTTTTACAAATAAACGGTTCATTGGTTTCTCGTTAAGTAAAAATTGCAAAGGAAATTCGATTCACTCATGCCACCGGCGCTTTAGCGTTAATTTCCGTGTTGACCTGGTAATGTACTAAAACTATAAAATGGTAAACTGACAGGCAATCAGTACAGTAAACTTAGGTAAATATAACCACAAACATTAAATTTTCAAATCCTACTGTCAGCTAGTATGAATCAAGTGTAGACTAGCTTAATACGAAGGTAGAAGCAAATATGATTTCAATAGTTGTCGAGCCCAGACTTGCTAACCCCTTGTATTCACCACCAAAAATGATTTTCGAAATTATATTTATTTGGCAATGAGGTGGGATGGTCCCTAGTTTTATGTAACATTAACCTTTAAAATACTCGTAATCGACAAAATTTCATCAAAGCTTCTTATATTCAACTCCAGAAAAACTAATAGAGTTTTTTTTTTAACAAAACAACGATTGCTCGAATAAGCGGTCCGTAAGATGACTTTGTTTGATGTATAAGAGTATGTTCAAGTGCAAGGGATGATTTGAGAGAAGGGTTGTTCAATGTTCATGACCTTGTCACAGTTCCTGTCAGTTCCGTGACTCTCGGGTAATAAGCATTCTTTCAGATAACTGGAGAAACTTTAAGCTGTAATATTCATACTTCATTTTCACTACATAAGCTAACAAGTTTCCCAATCAAGTGTCATGACTTGTGGCATGTAACAATTATTTGTGGAACACATCTTAGAAACTTGCACACGGTGTCCCACTCTAACCTTAAATTTTGAACGGTCTATAATGATTTAAAATTGGAAAATAGCCAAAATTTGTTCAAAACGCGATTAAATAATTGTTTGGTAACTCATGCATTTTTCGATACCGTATAGCTGAGTTTCTAAACCAAATAAACCATTCGAATCCAAATAGCAATAATTTTACCTTTTTCCAGGGAGTGAGTGAATGTGCATATGAATGACATGCCTGCGTGCATGTGTGTGAATGAATTACAACATGTTGTTTTTTTTTATGTTTTGTTTTACAACAGTATGTTATGTTTTGTTTTTATGTAAATTGCAAATAAATGTACAGCTCTTATTGGAAGTTAATTATTATAATTAATGTTACAGGGATACAACCGCTCCAATAATATTTAGGGTTAATCAGTTAGGTCTTTCACGAGCAATGATCGCATCATGAGACCAACGCATAAACTGATAGGGTTTAACAATACAATATTTAAAACAAAATAAAAACCTAACGTATAATTTTGGTTTTGAAACATTAAATCGTAAAGTAATGAAGAATGTGATCTAATATTTACATTTACGCACTTTGGCACATGCTGTTAGAGTACACTAAAGTACTTTTGACTTGATCAGGGCTGAAGAGATATTAATTAAGTAAAAAGTAACAAGCTATCTTTAACAAATAATTAGACAAGATGTTTACTGTGTCAAAGCTAGACTCTCTCTATTTATTTTTAACAGATGTTGTTTATAATAAGAAAATAAGAAATTGAAAAATACAACTATATAAAATGTCACTACAAGGGTTTTAGGCTACACTCGTATAAACAACACACAAACGATACCCTCAACAAATTGTCTTACCCTACGTTCTAAACTGGCGGCCTAAAGTACAGATAAACAAATGATTGCCTGCTGATAAGTTATTTTGCAAGATATGCAAACCATCTAGATTTTTGCTTTACAAAGAAGTCCAACTTTATACACTTTTGATATTTTAAAAATATCATTAAGTAACTTGATACCGGATGAAAGAACCAGACTCTGGAGCCCCTAAAGATATGAACCTGGCATTATGGATGATTATGAAAAGCTTTAGGCAAAAATAATTTTCTTTATTGGACAGTTTAATTAATTTTAAATTTAATATTTTACAGTAACACCAGCTTCAAGACAATGGACGTATTTGAATATTGCAAAATTCAATATTAACTAGCCTTGGGCCAGCTGGGGGCTTCGCCCCTAGACACCCACTGTGGCTAAAACATTATTTTGTATAGTTTCAAAGCTATTGAAAGCTTATTCTTATGTTTTGTTATTTAACTTTATTTTAATCACATGTGTTAATTTTAACAAAGGAAATGATTTGTAAACTATTAGAATATTAATTTGTATGTTGATTTAAAAACAAATACAACTGAAACTGTTCAACTTAAAACTAACATTTGAATATTTATATAATTAATCCTTAAACCTAACTATTTAAATGAAGACACTTTTAACTAAATTTATACATCCAAATTATACAGTTTTTTTTTCACATGGTAGCAGAGCGTGGTTAAGACCACAGAAATAAGTAACTTTGAAACTTGTATTACTTTCATGAAAATCCATATTCATTAAGATGTCAGCAAGATCGAGACAAGACTACATCATATAAAGTAAGTGTCTCAGAAATGAAATAACAGAGGCAAGAGCTTTATTTAACAATGAGGTGTCAAACATTATGCTATCGGAACTTGCAACTATTCTAAACACATTAACAGCGTATGCTAGAAAAGTAGAAACACTTGAAAGAGAACTGTTTAGCCAAATTGGAATCTCATCAACCGAAATACAAGATAAAGAAAAAGCAACTGAAGACTACATATTTTTGATGCTAGACTACGACGGCATACATAAAACTGAAAGTTGAACTCGAATTTGGTGAAAAGGAAACTACAACCACAACCACGTTATTTGACCAGAAAAATGTTCCTGTTCAGAATCATTATCTCCTACAACACAACCAATACAATCTTACTCAGGTGACTGCAGAAACATCAACTTCTGAACTCCTCTCCACAATTACCGAATTTCATTCAACTCGTGGGGAGGCAACTTCAACTCTAGTTTCTGCAGGAACATCAATTTCTGAATTCCTCTCCACGACTACCGAATATTGTGGGGAGGCAACTACCAAAGGAAAATATGATTTGTAAACTATTAGAATATTAATTTGTATGTTGATTTAAAAACAAATACAACTGAAACTGTTCAACTTAAAACTAACATTTGAATATTTATATAATTAATCCTTAAACCTAACTATTTAAATGAAGACACTTTTAACTAAATTTATACATCCAAATTATACAGTTTTTTTTCACATGGTAGCAGAGCGTGGTTAAGACCACAGAAATAAGTAACTTTGAAAATTGTATTACTTTCATGAAAATCCATATTCATTAAGATGTCAGCAAGATCGAGACAAGACTACATCATATAAAGTAAGTGTCTCAGAAATGAAATCCTAAACTGTGGATGCGCATTTCGCCCCGCTTGTGGGGCATCGTCGGCAGAACTAAAACATGTATGTACACTTTTACATTAAATTATTGTCTTATACAATGACGCACTACGCGGGTTTTTCGTCAGGTGGCCGTCTAACATCGCGCACTATGCTATCGGAACTTGCAACTGGCCGGTTTCTCTGCTTTGTGTTGTCCGTGGCGACCTACTTTCTAGCTGGTGTGCGAATTTAAAATTACTGTGTTCTTCATATCTTCTTTTTGTTTAGTAGTGAGTTGGATCCGTGGGTGTCTAACATAACTTTCGTGAGATTTTGCTAAGTTTTTGTTATTGATTCGTTTGAGCGTGACTGGGGAACTGATATTATGCTAGAGAAAAATCGTTGAGAAACCTATATATTGCTTATCACACCGGGGTTGTCGTTTGAACAGGTAATTTTGAACGCCTGTTTATATCAGATTGGTTTTGAAATTGCTATACAAATTTGGAATCCTGCTTTTTGATCATGGTTTCTGTGTTTCTGTCTACGTAGAAAAGTGGTATGTGTTTGATTTCCTGAACTGGATTATCAATTGATAATTAAGTCAATGAATAGTCGTTGCTCAAGGCTGTAGGATGGTATTCTTTTCTTTTCGTATTCATTTAAATTGTAATTTATCAGAAACTAGCTGAAGGCAGCTACGACTGGGATGACAAGGTACAAGGAAATTAAAACTGAAGGCTGTTTAGTTTATTTGGGCTTGTCTTTTATTTCCTTTGAAGATAATGAATGTGTCTCTACGTAACAGTTTTATTTTTGATGGTGGGTTGGTTTCCGCCATAAAAAGGCTAAACGGAGGGGCCCTCCCACAGTAAATTTTGCCACTCTGGTCGGTGAATTTTTGTTATTTTTATTATGTCCTCTATTTCATGTTGTGTGATTTGATTGCATTAATTTGGTGTTTAGAACGGCTAATACTTCTTGTCTTGGTATGCTTGAAACATGTTGGTGGTTCGAGTGGTTTGAAGTCATTGTTTGGTATCTCAAGCTATTTGCATTGTACCAGATTATATTTCAAGTTTGCTCAGATGTTTTGCTATTTTGTATGATGGGGCTGTTTTTGCAATCTGGCCTGACTCTAAATCTTGGTGAAGCTGTACAATTTTGAAACATCAACTTCTGAACATTTTTATTTCTTTCTCTCCACTTTAATTCATTACGAATTATAACAGTAGAGTTAGATTTGTCTGCGGGAACTATCATTAGAGGAAAGTTTTGATTTTATTGTCTTGATAATGGCTGCTTCGTTTTGGGGTTGGTGCTTGGATTGTTTTTAATGTCCTTTTCATCTTATCCACCACTGCGAAGCGAATCTGCGTCGTTTTCTGACTTCACATATTGTAGAGCGGCTATTAATTAGGTTTGTAATAATGTTCTGGTTATTTTAGAGTTTGCAATTTTGAATTAATTTCTAAAATTTCTTTTTCTTTCTCGTTTAGTTCAACATCAATTTTGGGTAAAATGTGTGTAATGGTCTTGAGGAATTACTTCGTTAGTCGGACTTTTCTGCTGTGACTTGAGTTTCTCTTTTGAGTTATCATATGTTCAAAAGTTGTCCGTATTCTGTGTATGACAGGTGATTCTTTAATTTAGATTTTAGATGGTTTATTTCGTGATGTAATATGAGCAAAACTTTGTATAAGCTATATAGGTTACACCAATAGACAATTTTCAACCCGATTTTCATAGTAGCCATGAGTCACTATCATCAAACGAATCAATTTAGCAAAATCTCACGTTATGCCATTTTTAAACACATAGACACCCACGGATCCAACTCACTACTAAACAAAAAGAAGATATGAAGAACACAGTAATTTTAAATTCGCACACCAGCTAGAAAGTAGGTCGCCACGGACAACACAAAGCGAAACCGGCCATGGGGCTTCCCAGGCCAGCCCCACCCAGCTCACCACCAACCTGCCGCCAAGTCCATTCATCCGATGTTCCGTAGACGGCCACCTGACGAAAAACCCGCGTAGTGCGTCACCGCGTTCGCGTTCCCCTGTGTATAAGACAATAATTTAATGTAAATAGTGTACATACATGTTTTAGTTAAGGACAATAAGTGTGCCGACGATGCCCCACAAGCGGGGCGAAATGCGCATCCACAGTTACAACAACGGTAGGATCTTCAGGCCTAATACAAGGTAAATAATTAAGTGTCTCAGAAATGAAATAACAGAGGCAAGAGCTTTATTTAACAATGAGTGTCAAACATGACTTCTGTTTAGCCAAATTGGAATCTCATCAACCGAAATTAAAGAAAAAGCAACTGAAGACTACATATTTTTGATGCTAGACTATACATAAAACTGAAAGTTGAACTCGAATTCTACATTAACTTCCTGTTCAGAATCATTATCTCGGTGACTGCTGAACTCCTCGAAGTGGGGAGGCAACTTCAACTCTACTTTTTCTGAAACGACTACCGAATATTCAACTAAAAGGAAAATATGATTTGTAAACTATTAGAATATTAATTTGTATGATGATTTAAAAACGAATACAACTGAAACTGTTCAACTTAAAACTAACTTTTGAATATTTATATAATTAATCCTTAAACTTAACTATTTAAATGAAGAAACCTTTCGAAACTTTTAACTAAATTTATACATCCAAATTATACAGGTTTTTTCACACCCACTTTGGCCTGCAGCCTCGGTTCCGTTCGCTTCGCTCACTCGGTTCTGCTTCGGTCTTTCGGTTTGGGTATTCACTTCGCCACTTACTATACATTTCAGTTAAGGTATTTCCTTGAGAGTTGAAACTTATACACTGTTATTGTTATTGTTTGTTGATGTTTACATTTACAGCAGCTGGGCATTTTTAATACTTTGCCCATATGTTTTATCTCAAGTAAATTTAAATTCTTAACAGTGCCAAAAAAATCGTTTGTCTACGCAAAACCCCTCTTAGAGATAACTAAATACCTCTAAGAGAAGTTAAGTGATTTTTTATGTTTGATGATGAATCTATGCATAAATACCTTTCATAAAAAAGTTAAGAAAATCGGCCTGATAGAACGGTCGTACTGACTGCCATTTGATTTTCATCAATTCTTTTAATGTATAGATTGGGTAAATGCACTTTTAATTGCACGGTTTTACAATTATTAGGTACATTTTGCTGTAGTAGAATATTTAAATTAGCCCTTAAGTTTCAAAAAGCTTTACCGATAGCGCTTTAGAGACAAGGTCACTACATGTATGATACATCGATGTATGATACAATTTTACTTAACTAAGCATGTCGATCAACCCAACACGAGGTCAGTACTTATTGTACATAAATAGGTGTACAGTACTTATAAATAGGTGTACTGACTTAACGGCTTAATCCAGATAGTAAAAAACATATTTATGTCTTTTTTAACGTAAAGCCTTGAAGCGAAATTTGTTTAATTAAACGTGAATAATAATATAAAATAATTCTATGTTACATTAGAAATTTTGTTTTGAATCCATGTTTACCTGCCTATTAATTCTGAGAACGCTCGGCCGCAGTGCTAACTTTCACGATGGCCACTCCCCGTGATTCGGAGGTCACGTTAAGCAGTTGGTCCATTACATTATTCGTTGGGCTATTAATTAATGATCCAATCTGGGGAACTGTCGGCTCTAGTTTGTAACCAGGCTACACCTCATCATCCACCAGAACACTCATCACACTCACCATTCATTCCATATTCACCTTAAATACCCTCTAAAAGTAGTGTCTCAGAGTAAAGAAAAAGGTCTACTCTTAAACGTGTTTAGACATTGAGTTTATGCGTTAAAGAAGATCAACTGAAATTGGACTTTAATTATATGAAAAATCAACCTACCATAACATAATCTTTGGAAGTCCTTAAAGAACGTATTGTTGTATTTAACAATGTAAATTTCCCAATGACCTACTAATTGAACTATTAATTCTAGTTTTAGTTTAAAATAATTTACGCATGAAAATAAACTAATGCCAATACAATATTAAAATTGATATTTCAGGAGCTGTGGCAAGAGGCCCTTTATTAAGCTTTGTCTTTACTCAGAAACCGCGTATAATTTGTGCGTTCAAGTTAACAATAATAGTGTAATATTTGCAGGCACTAGGACTCAACATCGCAGCTGCCAGCAGATTAGTTTGCGATAGTAATACGCTAAATATAATGTTAATGAACCAACAAATCTCCTGTTTTACTAATACGTTAAACACTACAATGAGATTGTGTGTACCTTGGCAGCAGCATGAGCCAGACGGGCGAAGGCCTGGGCGCGTAAGTCAGTCATGTCGGCTGTGCTGGGGTCGGGCGGGAAATGGCGTGGAGACACGACTCAGACACTCACCACAAATTGTTAACTACCCTCTCTCTCACCACCCTCACGCCAATCATGCAATCATCCCCCACCCTCTTCACCGTTATGGTCCTATCACTCACAGTAACGATACACACCTGAATATTCACATGTTGTTTATTTAGTTAAAGTTGTTGTGTTTCAGATTCCTTGTGTTTTGATTAAACTGAAGTGCCCATATTTTTGATGAAGATAAAACACAGTATACGGCTTCAATTTTAAAATGACTCGTCAACAACGTAACTGTATACATCCAAGCTAGTAGTAAATAGACACTGAAACTTGTGCCGCTGTGAATCCTAACAAATTTCCAGGAAAAATGAATTAAAAATGTGGCTTTTATCATCTAAAACTGCAAATATAATTCCGTTTTAATGAAACTTGGAATACACATTGGATCACCGAAACCCCCCTATACCAATTACAAAAATCTACTAAGCCAAAACAAAATGGTGTAAAACAATTATTTTGCCACCCCGTTGAAAATTCGACCAATTGGTTATCATGAAATAATTAATAAATATTAAATTGGGGAACACTCTGTATTCAGTGATTTATAACATACAACAAAAACAAAAACTATTTTTCTAAAAAACCTATGATTGATTATTAACAATAAACATTCTCCCAGTCAGTATCTGTCTGGTCTACCTGCTCAGATTACTTTATACTGGGGTACATCAAAAAGAGTTGTTCACAAAAATACTGGGCAGCTTTTCAGTTGACCAAATGTTGAACACGCTCCATTCCCCACCAGGGGAGGTTGGATCAGAAAACATTTTAGGGGAATGCGGCAGCAGGATAGACCACGACTTCAGGAGAGGCTTGTCTTAATCTTGGGGGAAAGGTCCCCCGAGTGTTGGCAAGGCTCTCCATGTCTTGGGGGGTTGTGCAAGGCTCTCCAAGTCCCCTAAGTGGTTGTCAGCGGGCTTGCTTGTCGCGCCCTCTCATGATTGTCTGGTCAGCCGAACACAGTCCCATTCCTCTCCTGAATTCAGACTTCCTTTCATTCCGGTGGTAGCGCAATATGCCCAACAGACGAGGCAGACGTGCATAATGGTAACCAGTCCCTGACCACTTGATTCCCTCAATCTAACATCTAACAATAAACATATTAATAAAATACTCAAACCACAGATATCCTCCTTTCACAAGTCTAAGACTTTAGGTTGCGTTCTCATTCTAGTGCTGTGCCTAGGGACAGTAGTTGGCTGTGCTAATTCATCTTGTCTACAAATTTTGTTTGGTTTAGCTATGTCCGAAAGTACGGCACATGACTTATCTTTTCTTAAAAACCATGAGTTTCTTCGATAAGTTTAGCCATTTTCAAGCTGTACCATATATGAACGAGGTTCCGGGCCAACTTTAACAACTGTAGTTGGAACCCACAGTTTCTTCTTGAGTCTGAAGAACACTTTTTTCAGTTTCCCTCTATTAGCCGATGTAGTCGCTCTTCGTTTAATTTTCTTCAGTTGTTTAGGTACATTTTTGACTACCACTGGTGATTGTTGGTGGTAGGGAGAAGTGTTCTTGGTCTTCTGCTCATAAGTCTTTGTACTGGCGATCCAATATTTTCTCTTGGAGTGTTACGGTGATGGAGAAGCGCCAACTGAAGGTCCGAATTCTCATCTAAACATTTCATCACCAAGTTCTTTCCTTCTTGAACATATCTCTCTGATAATCCGTTGGATCTTGGGAAGTGCGGAGATGACATTCTATGGTTGAATTTCCATTCTGAAACATAGGTTATTAATTATCTTGATTCAAAACAAGGACCTCCATCAGTTCTTAGCTCATCTGGTATTCCGTGAGTTGGAAATCAACGCTTCATTTTTTCTATTACTGTTGAACTGCATGTATTTCTCAAAATTTTACACTCAAAGTATTCGGAGTAACTATTAGCTACAGAGCTACTATCAAATAGTCTTTATTGTTGTAGTGAAACAAATCTGCACCTATAAACTGCCAAGGCCTTGATGGTACATTTTGTTATAATATAATATCTTGTGGTTTGTCTCGTTGAAATTTGTTACAACCTTTGCAGTTTTGAAGACAGCGCTTAATGTCAGGTTCTATACCAATCCAAAAAACATAGTCGCTTGCTGTAGCTAGAGAGCTTTGTATTCCTTTGTGAGATCGGTGAAGGTCCCTCAGAATTTCTTGTTGCATTTCACAAAGGATTATCAAACGTTTCCTTTAAAAAAATAATCGGCCATAACAACTTAGCTCTTCTGTGAGGGTTGCGTACGGTTTTAACCTTGCATTAAGTGTTGACATATATTCAGGTCAACCATCTTGTATGACTTTCTTTAGATTTGAGAGTTCATTTGATGGATCAGTTCCACGTTTGACTCTAGATAAATTTTCTTTGGAAATTAGTATTACTATTTGAATCTCATAACTGTAAGGCTCTTCGTGCTAATTATTATTCAAACAGTCTCTACTTAATCTGAAGCTGTTCAATCATGTGAGAAAGGTAAGACTGATAAGGATACCACACGCTAAACCCAAACTCTAATCTTGATCTAATTAAGGAGAAATATACAATTTTGAAAGTATTTACATTTTTAATGAAGCAACTAGAACGACAGACAAACCCTAGTGTTCTATATGCTGTTTTGCACGATTCAATGACATGAACGGAAATAAAGTATAATTTTTCGTCAAAGATAACTCCAAGGTCTTTGATTTGGCTTTTAGTAGACAAGAAAGTACCTCCGATATTATACTGAAACTCTATGAACCTCTGAGTACGTCTGGTGTATCGCACCACAATACATTTGTCAACACTGAACTCCAAGTTGTTCTGACTCCAGAGTACTAAACAGTCTATGCCATTCTGAAGAAATTGACAGTCGTTAACAGAATTTATTTCACGAAATATTTTCATACCATCAGCGTACAGAAGAACTCTACTATTCCTTACAGAATCCACAACATCAATTTGATGACCTTTTCGTTACTTTAACTTGCCAAAATCCCTTCTTGCAGTCTAGGATTGTAAAGAAATTTGACCCTTTCAATCTAGCAGAAATATCCTCAACTGTTGACAGTGGGTAATGTCGTTTGACGTTTTTGTTCAGATCTGAAGGGTCTATGCAAATTAGTATCTTATCTTTCTGTTTAATCACCACCATCGGCGATACACATGAAGTTGGCTCTGATATCGGAGCAATAATATCATTGTTTTGCATCATTTGATCAATCTCTGCCTTAACTGCTTCTCGGATGGGGTGAGGTATCCTTCTCGGAAGATGAATTTTGAACTGTGGATTATCTATTCGATCTATATCATATTCAAAAGATTTAAGACATCCTATTCCATGAGCCATTGATGATTTATCAATTCCAGCCATCCTTTTGATAAAACCACTGTTCACATGTAGCTCTACCGAGAATAGCCTTCAGGGACTATTACAAACAACACAGTTTCTCTATACGATTTTCTAGTAATGACTGGACATAATTTTTCTCCCAATACTGGTGTTGAAAGGTTGTCAAATGATATTAATGAGACAGTCTAAGATGAAACAACTCTCAAACCACACTCTATTGCAACGTCCTTTGGTATGACATTTCACTGTGCTCCAGTGTCCAACTTGAAATTTACTGTCTTGTTTTTGAGCAAGGTCAAAGATTCTATCCAGTCTCCTTTAGAGATTGGATTTGAAGGAGCGTCAACTTGAAGTGTGACGTTCATTGCTCTTTTCATTATTCTCTAGGGCGTTAACCTCTGGCATAGTTTTAAAATATTTATATTTAGATCGACACATTTTGGCAAAATGCCCTCTGATTAAACCCTCTGATGGTATCCTCTACCCGAACATTTATTACATAACTTGTTAAACGCTGGGCATTCTCCTCGAGAGTGCTGGGAACCACAGCGGTCGAGTGCAATCAAAGTGAGATCAATCTTTCTGTTTTAATTCAATACTGCTAGGTAAGGGAGACCTATGTGTTACCGCATTGACTGACGGGTAAGTCTCGGAGTTCATTTCAGTGACATGTTTTTTTCTTGAGCTCTACTCATCCTTACAGTATCTTCAAGAGTCAGTTTGTCAGTTGAAAGCAACTTCTCCCTAAGTTTTGAATCAGCAATACCAAATACCATTCTATCTCTAATTAGGCTGTCTTTAAAAGTCTCAAATTTACAGTTAGCTGCTTTAGTAGTAAATTAAGACGCAGTCAGTTAGACGCAGAGTGTATATAGTTCTTCTTTTTATCGACGCAGTCAATCCACATAGTGGTCATAGACAAAGGATACAAGTATTCAAGTATTTATTAACCCCTAACTAATTCAAGCTTCCCTGAACAGACTCATCTATTTACATTTGAGAAACATATGTACATTTTCATGTACACCTAGTGAGCACCAGGCCTCCCGTAAGACTACGTGTTATTTCGCGACTAGCCAACGCTGACGTTTTCAACGCCGCGTTGAAAGCTCCAGGACAGTGTGAAGGATCTAATCTATTGACTTTTTTATATTGTAATGTTCTGTAAACATTAAATGTTTAAAATTTTAAATTAATATAGTGACAATGCCTGAAAATTATTATTTCTTGTGAAACTTTATCAACGGCAATAAAGTTCTGATTTGTTTTGTCCTGTCTATACGCCAATGGCATTTTAATTTATTCTTAACCTAGGGTTTATTTATTTATTTGTCAATTAAAAATAATTATTGTGTTGGCAACAAGATGAAGATGATACAAAAAGTGGTGAAATGAATGAATGAATTACAGGATTGTGATTAATGTTTTATGGTCATTGACCACTGATAAGGAAGTGAGGGTTATAGTTTATTAAAATAATGTTACAAAAAAGGTATATAGCTTATAAATGAAATTTAAACTTCTTCAGTAAATTCCGCTACAGAGTAAGGAGCTGTAGCCAGCAAGTGGGTTTTAAGTTTATTTTTGAAAAGAGCCAGATCTGACAGTGTAGATCTCTTTAACTTCTAGAGGAAGTTTGTTCAATAATTTTACACCAGCTTGCATAGGTAAGTTGTTATGTATATTTAATCAGTGGGTAATTTGCCTGTACACTTCACTAGATCGAGTATTGTGTGAATGTACATTTTGACCCTGCAATAACACATTTGAAACACAAAATATAATTGTCTCATAAATGTATAATGCCGGCAATTTCAGAATTTTCAAACTCTTAAAATAGTTTCTACATGACACGCCAGAGAGTAATTTGTAAATGATACGAACGCTTAGGGAAAGCTGTCCAAACCCTTGTGCCTGTGCCGGGAATCGAACCTGCGATCTTGCGATTTACAAACTGTGACTCTACCCACTGAGCCACGGACGAAGGCAACCTAACGTTTACAACCTAACGCTTTTCAAACGTTTACTGACAAAAAGCCGCCTACTATCCTTCAGTGCGCAATTACATATGAACAGCCCCAGTAAGACCATCTACGCTCAACATAGATATAGTATGAAAGCGAACAGCTGTATTTCCGTTTCTAGTGTTTGACATCTTGCCCTGTCCAGTCAGCTCGAGCGAGAGAGAAGAGGAGAAGAAAGCAGCAGAAGCTGTCGAAGAAGACGAAGTGTGAATAGTGAATACTTCTTTTTAGTTAGTCTTTGTGAGAAAATTTCCAACATAACGACGATCTGAAAGGGAGATTTTAATTAAAAGTCTTGCTTGGTAGTAATATGAGTAATGTACCCAACCAAAATGGATCAGGTCTAGAGCAGCAGGTAATTTTCTCGAATATATAAGCTTAAATATGAAATAAGTAACCAGCTTTTGTTCGCTAAAGAGTTTTCATCTGTTCATGTTCGTAGTAAGTAGGACTATGCCATTAGCGCGTATCCATCGAGATGTACGTTTCCATTTTACAATAATAAGTTCATCAGATACATTGGGTCCTCGATGTAATTTATACTAGCATAATCTTTCTTACTTGCTCTGCTGAATAAACTAGCTCAGTACGTTAGAAGTTTACTGTAAATTTTCAATCTGCCACATATCCTGCAATGATCTAGTCTATACTGAATTGTCAGTCTATCCTGTTGTAAAATACTAGATTAAGTAATAGACCTATACTGAGTTAAAGCTTTTCATCATGTTTGAATATTTGTTATTCTAGCAGGAAGAAGTAAGTTTAGGCTGTCCCTTTTTAAGACAAAGAACTAGCCCTAAGACTAGGCTGTTCCTAAATTTTCATAAGGACAAAAAGGATCCCTACACAAGTGCTTTCAGCCTTGCCTAGACTTATTAAATACCTACATTAGCTAATTATCAGTTCAGTTGCAATATTTTTAATTGAACGTATGTAGCCTATACATATCCTGAACGTTGGCAGGTTGTTAAAAGTGTGCTATAAAATTAAGCCACATAGGCGTTTTTGTTCAATTATTTTGTTAAATATAATCAATTCTGTCAACTAGAACATAATACTAGAATTTGCTTCTTTTGTGTTGAAACAATTAAAATAAAATGGCTATTTTTTGAATGATACAATCTTTTTCTGTTTAAGCTATATTTCACATTAATGGGTGTTTCAATGGGTACAATGTAAGAATCTGAGGTTCTCATAATTCTCATGAAATATTTGAAAATAAAACAGGATTCTCCAAAAGTTAACAATTGGTGTGGTTGTCTTAAAAACTAGTGATTGGACAGTTTTTCTTTCACAAATGGGAATTAATGGAACATTTGAGAACACTTGTTTTCCTCAAACTGGCATACTTGACCATGTAGACAGATTGTATTTTCAACAAGATAAGGTCCCATCTCATTATAAGGGATGTGTTTGTGATGCCCTAGATGATAAGTTCCAACGCATATTGATTGGTAGGAGCAGCTCTGTAGCACTTGATTTGACTCCATGTGATTTTTTGGGGAGATATCAAAAACTCAGTTTATTATGAAAAAAATTGAGACTTAACTAACTAAAAGAGCAGAATTACTGATGCGATGTCTACTGTGACGAGAGGAGTATTGGAACATGTTTGGGCTGACATTAACTATCGTTTAGATATATGTAGCAACTAAAGGTGGGGATATTAAAAAGTACTAATAATGAAAATAAAACTTTATGACATTGAGGTTTCAAATAAAGTTATTTTGGTTTCTTGAACATTTAAAAAAATGTATCATACGAATGAATTGCACCATTATATTATGAAAACCCTGTATTTTTTATATTGGAAAGTAAGTCTAATTTAGTCTCACTTTAGTTTTGTTCAGTCTCTGTAATCCGGCTGTTCGCCACTCCGACCCATCCAGTAATTCAGTGCTGTGACTGCGTCAACTAGTCACCTGTTTTCAAGTCTCTTCTTGTCTGTAAAGCGTGTGATGTGTGTCGTCTGTATCAATTACCTCAGTTCACTGCAGACTGCCAGAGTAGTGTGCCATACTTATTACGTTCAGTACGGGCCGTGAAATGTTGCAAAAACCAAAACTTGTTACTTTGACAATACTTAAAAAGCATGTGATTTAAAAAAATAGTGATATATTAGCAACTTTATCCTAGGAATTCAACCTCGGCAGATCATAAACTCACAAACATAAAGAAGAAAAAAAATGAAATTGAATAATTTTTTTTAGGATAGTGAATTATTTCCAACATAAGAAAGATTGTTCCTGGCAAATTGAGTCTTTTTTAGTGAACCTTCTTTAATTTGGCATTTGCGCTGATCCGGCACTTTCGATCCCAATATAGGGTCGGATTAGTGAGATCTTACTGTACTTTTTGACTTGCAAGCAAATCACCAAAAATAAATTTGTTTAGGGAAACTATTATACATGGATCTCATTTTACTCTGAAAACACAGTTTTTGCACGAATGTAGGTACCAAAGATTCCGGGTCCTGATCCTGTGGATTGGATTCCAGGAGGGCGGTCCAGACAGAATCTTATATACTAAATGAGGAAGTCCTAAACGCAATAAACGAATAATTTATTTTCAGCAGAGTTGAGTTGAAAATGCCCTTAAGTATTAATGGTGCTTTATCACTTAACCCCTTCGGTTTCTAATTTTAAATGGTTTAAAACTATGTTTGATTTTATGATGTTATCTTGGTATTATTTTATTATAATTTAAGCTTTACCTCCTTCTTTTGACTCTATGAGGTCACGTGTTGAGTATAGGTCGACAAATGTATTTCCCTTTGAACGCTTGGATGTCCAGTATAGCTTGCGGTTGAAATAGTCTCTGATGTGTAAGGACTACACTACACTAACGGCACCTAGCAGAGAACACCGAAACTACAACTCCCTCCTTTCCCCTGACGTCAACTCATGTGTGAGTTTGACAGCCCATGACAAACAGCCCGGTGGTTTAGTAGTTATAGTGACGGACAGCGTGGGTTCGAATCCCACCGGGGTGCACTCTGGTTCGGTGCAATGCTAATCATTGAATCATTCCGGGTGCGGGGGCCACAATGACCCGCTGAGGATCATTGAAGAGAAAATGGCTCATCAAATCCAGTGACGCGGCGAGTGGCACTTTTTGAGCTTAGGAAGGCACTAAATCCCCGAGCTTAAAGGAGTGGTTCTATGACTGATTCACCGGACCAGAGAGAGCGGTTTTGCTGAAATTTTGCTTACAGGGACAAAGGCAACTCATATGGTAGGCTTTTAATGAAAATTTAAAAATAAAATGAGACTGCAAAGGGTTAAGACCTTGGTGCTGTTGAAGGTTTCAAAAGGATTTTAAATTATTACTAAATTAAGTGCTCTCTACTATTTACAGTCAATTGAAGATAACTTTTGTTTTTAGTTTGCTGGTCTGGACTTGCAGGGCGGCAACAAGGAATCTGCCGGCCGCTACATTCCTCCTCATCTTCGCAACAAGCCTGCTGGCGGTAACTGATTCTATTTATCCTTGAAGTCCAACTTATCTTCTTATTTAACTGTCAACTTGAGCTTAAGTTAGAACATGCTTAAGTTAGAAAACTCGTCTCAGTTTTGTCCTAGGCAACTTTTATTGAACAAATTGCCATTTTTACAACTATGGCAGGAGGTTGTGTAATTACATACATTAGATTCTACATGTGTCAAGCTTCTGAGAAAGTTTCTGATATCTTCGATTTGAATAAATCTCGCTTTTACAATAATCCAAGTAATTTTAAACCGTTACCATTTTATTTTCTTGAATATTTTAACTAGGGTTACTTAATGATATATGACTGGTACAATGATTTAAGAAACAGTTTCACATTGTTTTCGTGCTCAAAAATGTATAATTAAACCAAATAGGCTCTGTGGTGTTTTCTCAATGATATTAAACTGTGTTATTGTCTCAAATCTAGGACTGTATTTAATGTAAGTATCAATCACAGACAAATATTGTGGTAGGATTATTTAACTTATTACCTGTTGTGACAGGGCTTAAGCTTATAGTGCAAAATACTGATTTCAGTCAATTTAGCTACCAAATTATTTTCTTATACACTACTAAACACCCTACATAATTTTTAATATAAGCATGACTTAAAATTTAGTTTGCAATATTTTCGGCCTTAGATACCGGAGGAGAAAGCAGAGATAGTAGAGGAGACAGTCGTGGTGACAGTAGAGGATCTTACTCATCCTCTGGATACAGTGACAACCGCAATCGATCCCAAGGAGGAGGAGGAGGAGGGGGTTATTACAGAGGTAATTAGAAATCTTTCCCACAACCTTTCTTATAGACCTTTTGGATGAAGTTTGAACAACTCAATTTCCTTGAGTAAAAGATAAGTAACTTCAAAAGCAGAAAAAGGGGAAACATACTTTTACCAACCAAATATTCAAGAATTTGAATATAAATATACAGTAGAAACTGGATAGTTCCTATTTCAATACTGAGAAACCTGTTTCAAAGTATGGAAACCCAATTTAACTGTATAATATAGCTTACATACATCAATCATAATTACAGTACAAAATATTTTTAAGTCTTTCTTTGTCTGTTGTCATTTATGTTATCATCAAGTCACAACGGAAGGTGTCAAACTATTGAGATCCTGCTTTGAAATGAACATTAATAACTAGGGAGGGGTCGGTTCCAAAACTTTGCTGGTTATTGGTTCTCTAGCATTTTCGGTTATCGGTTCTACCGGTTCTTTGTTAAATTATAAAACCAGATGATCGCCAAAGTCACTTGTGCAACCATGAGGTTCGACATTTTTGTCATAGCTTTAACCCATAGGTATATATCCGGGTGAAGCCAACATAAGTTACTAAGTTATCCATAATATGTTCAGAATTATTAAGCTGCAGTAAGCTAGGCCCGAGCTTTAAGCCAGGCTTCAGCGACATAGCCCAATAAGTTAAAAGTTTAATCAACCTAGGCCAACCAGTAATATTATAAACTAATTTATTTTTAATATTAGTTATAATATAAAATCATAATAGATATTTAAGTAATAATTGATAACTATTCCCTATTCCATCCTATCATGATAAGTTTCAGTTACATAATGAAAACACCAGGTTTACTACTACCCTAGCTTGAACTAATAATCACTGAATTCTAATTTTGGGCTGTAATAAAATTACACAATTAAATACATTTGGTATTCATTACAATATACATAATATTTATTTTAGCTGGATGAAAAGCCCATTTGAATAAGAATAATCAATAGGCTATGCTTACGTTTTTATTCGGTTATAGCTTGCGTTTAGTTTGTGAGGTTAGGTTCTGAACGTAGTGATAAAGGAGCATTTTACCAATGTTTAACAAAAAATTGGATTGGTTTTAAACTACTTTCCTTTATTAAAATTCCAAAATTGCAACAATTTACGTTATATTTGATGATTTTGTAA
Organism: Matsumurasca onukii; assembly: GCA_018831715.1. NCBI lineage: Eukaryota > Metazoa > Arthropoda > Insecta > Hemiptera > Cicadellidae > Matsumurasca > Matsumurasca onukii. Next base: position 41,675,754 of record CM032059.1, on the reverse strand, counting down.
CACGAGTACGAATGACTATGCGATTGAGTGCAATATTGTTTGTCTGACAGTGACAGACAACACACCTGCGCAGAGAACTTGCGCGAGTGATCGTTGATTTTTGTGATAAATCGAGAGTCGAAACTCTCGAACTATGCTATTGTTACGTTAACTGCGCGGTAACAGATGGCATGGACGATGATCGGAACTAGTGGATAGTCAAAGAAATTGCATCTGATACTAGTCTTCTTGCAAAGTAGGGCAATTAAGACGCAATACGCTCACTTGGCATTTGTAAAGTACCAGCTTATTTTACTGGGATTGATGAGATTCAATACCCGCCCGTGTCTTCGTGTATCAGCAAAGGTCTGCTCGACTTTTGAGTACCACTTTTGGATAGAAAAATCATAAATTAATTCAAACCTGCACCTAAAAATATCAAGCGAATCATCTGTTCCAGGAATCAATGTTTTGCCGTGTCGGTGGATCGGTTAACGGTTCCGGCAAGAACCGGAACTGACACATCCCTATCAATAACTAATATTATACATACTGACGTATTATAAACATCAACAGCCTGTAGACCTTGGGGTGGGAGAGGGGGGTATTTTACATCCCGATGATGATTTCACACTGCTGGGGAGCATTTGGGTCACTTAAAATCACGCATTACACTCTTTACAAAAAGCTATTCACACGAATCTGCTATTCAATGTCTGTTATTGACATGTTAAGAGACATGTGCGAGTACCAATTTTTCAGGCAAAGTTAAGCTATATATCATACTATCAAGTATTTGTAGTTTACAAGCCTAGTTTCGTTTCAATTCATTAACAAAATTGTTTTGGAGCTCTCAGTGAAGTTACCGTAGCTATAGCCTTATTTTAATCGATGAAAATAAAAAAGAGTAGCGGTTATCTAGAGCCTATTGGCCAAGGGCTTCTTTGTTTAAACACACTAATAACACTTAATTTATAAATATATTAGTCGACTAATAACTGTAGTCTTATTTCTGTTTGTTTTTCTATTGCTTTGTTTAGAAAATTCATCTAAACTAGAAGTACAAAAGTCAAGCTTGACTTGACTATTAAATCAAGTTTTCAGTACCTGGTGAGTGTTTTTCAGCTCGAGTTTTTAGAGTTTGAATTCTAGTATTTACTTCAATGGCTATTGCACATGCATGTTGACAGTCTTCACATTCAATCTAGACTGTTGAATAAAAAATCTTGTTACATATTCATTTATGTGAGACTTGTATTTCATTTTACTGTTTTGTGAAGGTGGTGGTGGAGGACGAGATCGTAGAGACGATTACGGAAGGAGAGATGGACGCAGAAATGGTGATTTTGAGAGCCAGAATGGGGACAGATGGGATGACCGAGACCGTGACCGTGGTGGATACCGTGGGAGGTAAAAAGAAACTTAAAAAAAAATCCTGTAAACTCATACAATTGTAATAATATATGATAATTACTATTTATCCATGATTTTAATTGCTCATTATGATAAATCATTCAAACATAATAATTAATTTTACAAGTGTATGATTTTAGCACTTAAGCGTGCATGGTATTTTGAAAATAATATAAAAAATTGTTTGAATAGAGATAGCAATGATTCTTGGAGCAGCCGCGGCAGTAACTGGGGAGGAGACCGTAGAGGAGATAAAGGAGGCTACCGAGATGATGATAGGGGACCTCCCCGCGGTAACGACCGGTGGCAGTCACCGAGAGAGAATGATTGGACAGTTCCGACCGCCAAGGACGAGAGACTTGAGATTGAGCTGTTCGGCACAGGCAACACTGGCATCAACTTCAACAAATATGAGGATATCCCGGTGGATGCTACAGGAGAGAACGTGCCCGCCCACATTGAATCAGTAAGTTTCGGCAATAGATTTCAGCTACTCAATAGAGACCCATAAGTTTTGGGTCTAAATTACGTTAGCAAAGTTGTTTTTGAGAGTATTTAAATTAAATGTTCTTTCAAACAGTGAGTTATTGAAGTAGTACTAATTACGGTTTATTCAATGAGTAAAGTAAGGCAAACAAAGTTTTCTGTGTAACAGGTGTGTTAACCTATCATTATGGAAGGTGTCAAACTGTAGAAAGTGTCGAACTATTGAGTTTCTACTGTACATGATGGTGATATCGTGATAACAGTGCCTTCTGTAAGTATGGCATTCAAAGACATACGTTTGTTTCAGTTTTCAGACATCAAGATGACTGAGATAATTTCAAATAACATAGCTCTTGCCCGCTACGACAAGCCTACTCCTGTGCAGAAGTATGCTATCCCAATCATCATGGGGCGCAGAGACGTGATGGCTTGTGCGCAGACAGGCTCCGGCAAGACAGCAGCCTTTCTTGTCCCCATCCTCAACCAAATGTACGAGAGGGGCCCTCAGGCAACCAACACTTCTAATACACAAAGGGTAATATCCTACTGTTTATTTAACTTTTATTCTTCTTTGCTGCGTATACAGGGTGTCCAGCATACTTAAGTTCCAGGAATTATACAAGAATTTCCTATGTAAGAAGAAAAGTCTGAAATGATGTGGGAATTTCATCCCTAAATTGGGAAGTATAGAGAAGGAATTGTAGTGTTCACAAAAGCTGAGGACACTGTCCATTTCTTCATGGACGATAACGGCAGTCAAAAAGTTGTATCCGTATCCAAAGTCGGGATTTTGCTTTAAAGGTACCCTTACACTGGGAAAAAGGTCAAACGTCTTGTAAAATCCGGGAAATATAGGGATATTTTGTTTTTCTTGAACGCTAGACACGCTAATATAGTGAATAGAGTTGCAAATTCGGTCTTAGTGGTAAGGCCCCTTAACCGTTTGGCAGGTATGCACGACACATATGCGGCCGCGCGCCAGAGTGCCACAAGCAGTACGCCCGACACTGTTGCGGCCGGCGCATGGGTCCTCTGTAGCACGCACGAGACTGTTGTGATCTATACAATTCCGGCTCAGTTTATGAAGTATAACGTTTGTGGATGTCCCTGCTACCTAGCGAGGGTTTTTTTAACCTCTTGGAAATAGTTAAATTATTGATCCGCTAGATTGTAGCTGCTGTCTACCAGCTGGGTTTTGTGTCTGTGCCGATTATTTCATTTATGGTTTTTATAAGACATTTGGTCCCCTTGGTCCTTTTAAAACTCACCTAGTTTAGCCATAAGGCTCTTGTTTTCAAATCTACTCTTTGTATTATAAGCCTACTTTGTCAATGCTCCATGTTTAGTGGCAGTAAAGTTATTGTTTATAAATTCAGAAAATGTTTGGTTATGTGTACAGTTTTTAATTAAAATTTGTAGTAGTGAGAAGAGTTATTAATAAATAATGTTAAATAAATCAGTAAGCAAGAATCTGCAGAATCTCATAAACCAGCCGATTTAGTAGGGCTTAAAGAATAACACAATATATTATTAGTTTTCTAATAAGTTAAAAACCGTGTCAAGGTTAGTCAAACGATGACTTGGCTCAAGTACACAATACTTTGAACCTGAATTTCAAGTGATTCTCAGTAAGTCAGTGGTGTAGCTGACAGCATGCTTATGAATGCCTGTTGACTTTCAGATGTATAAGAAGAAGCAGTATCCCCTGGGTCTGGTGTTGGCTCCTACCCGAGAGTTGGCCACTCAAATCTATGATGAAAGTCGCAAGTTCGCTTATCGTTCACGGCTTCGTCCATGTGTTGTGTGAGTAAAGTCATTTTGTTATACTCACGCCTAAAGTTATTTTATTTTAACATTATTTAAGTATCTGGGTTTTTGGAATTTTTCTGATTATTACCACTCAGCAAAAAACTATTATTTTCTGTCTAGACACTTCTTGATCTTTTAAAAGTAAGTATTTAAATCTTCTATACTCTATCAATCACCATCTTTTGGATTTTAAAAGGTCACAATACTCGCTTCCATTGGCTTTGAAAATATTCCAGTAAAAGGGTTTTTTGCTTTTAACAACACCTTGGCAAAAAAAAACTAAGTAGTAATTTATATCAATCTGTTCTACCTTAAGCAAGATTTTATTGATTGATTAAAGCAAATTTTCCTAGTTTAGTTTTTAATCCCTAGTTTTATTTTGAGTGAAAAAGGGCATACTGTTGAAATTTTTTACATAACTATACTAAGGTGGAGATTTAGCTTAGTGTGATTGGGTTCAACTTAAATACTTAATATGTTAACTATGATGTTAATTTGTTAACTGATGAATATCTAATACTTACATTCTAATATTTTTGTCTTCAAATTTATTTAGTATTAATACTTACATTCATCAATAGTTGAAGGTAATTTATTAGAGTAAGCTTTGCTCTTAGATATTTTACTTGGATTAATATGCTGTAAGATGACTTACCAAGTAATTTGGCTTTAAAATGATCATGATCATAAATATTACATTAATTAAATTATAAATGATGTAATTGTGTTGCAGATACGGAGGGTCGAATGTAGGAGACCAAATGAGAGATTTGGAGAGAGGATGTCATCTGCTGGTTGCCACTCCTGGCCGTCTAGTTGATATGCTCGACCGTGGAAAGATTGGACTTGAACACTGCATGTATGTACTAGCCAGAGTGTTTGATTACTGTGAAACTGAGTACTTGATTATCAAGACCAGTTCGAGTATTTACCGATACTTGAACTCGGCTCGACCAGATCGGTAAAGCTTGAAATTTGGTTGAGTAAGGTGGTTAAGTGGAAGAGAGGACTTTATAGTCCTAACTTCGCCACTAAAGTAAAGACTTGTTTCACTTCATTTCATTTGCCTAGCGTTACCAAATAGTCACATTACAAATGTCAGTGGTGACTGCCGGGATCGAAGCCGCGCCACCGGAGTGATGAGCTCTGGAGATGCGCGCGATACCAATCCGCCAAAACTTACTCCTGGTTTATTGTGTACATTTTTGGATGTTAAATGTCTTGCAATAAAGTTTAAAATGTGGATTTGTAGAAAATATGATGAATTTATTCGATACAGAACACTTCCAGAAAACAGATGGCTCAACAATCAAGCTTATTTCAATTGCCATCGAAAGCAGAAAGTACTGTGCATGTACAAGACAAAAGGAATTTCATTACTGCGCATCGGTTTCGCACACTTTGCCGAGTGACTCACTGCGCAATTGCGCCTCAATCGTGTCGGGTAAGGCTTGTTCAGGCGACCAATCAGGGACCTCCGTTCTTATCTATTGTTTATGTAGGCCTACCGATAACGACAACTGGAGTGTGCGGTAGTCTCAGGAAACTTGGATGGTTGACAAAACAAAACAGGACTCGAATTCACTTTAAACTCAACTTTAAATTCTAGTAATATAAACTGACCAATAATGTTTTTTTTTTAATTTTTGAGTACTTTTTTATAAACTACCCTTTTTACTGGATGGTATTAGACTATGAAAACAAAAAACAACTATGATGCTTGCCCTTCAAAGGTTTCCTAAAATACGAGAAAGGTGGGGGTGGTCTCTCTCGCCATTTTGGATTACAAAAAAGTCTCGACTAGAAGCATTGTGGCTAAGCAAGGTCAACGACCCATTTCCTCGCAGTTCCACCCACTACAAGTTTAATCACATTTGTCCTTTTGAAATACTGTTAAACTTACATATGAGCTCTTGCCATTATATATGTGGGTTTTCATTGATCAATTGTTTGTGCATAATTATTGTGTATTGCTGTATTAATTCATCATGTGAATTGCCATGTTCAATCGTGACATGCAAACTGCACATTCAACGGAGTAAAGCCTTTCTTGGCATGTTAACCAGATTGTGCGCATCAGGTGCAGCGTCGTCGCTTATCTTGAATTCTCGGGACCCTTTCCGGTACAGTAGCAATGCCTCATTACTATGGACAAATATTCTTCACTCTCATTTTCAAAACGTAGTGTTAGATGTAACCAAACAAATTTGCAAAAAAATACTTCTTTTAAACATCTTATGAGGTAAAATGTGTGGGCAAATTAGCTAGATACAATACCGGGAATTTCATAGTTTTAAACCGGGAAACCCGTGAAAGATGCGTTGTTTTTTTTTTATTAATCTTGCTGACAACCCTGAATTTAAATGTTGTTTGTTCTTGTTTAGTAGGTAGGTGTTACATTTAAAGTATATTACTTTAAAATAATCATCTTCTTGAATTTAAGTATGTAAATATTTTACATACTTAAATTCAAGAAGATGATTGGGGCCTGACAAAGCCTGTGGTTACCAATTCCGTTACGCGACTCAATTGAGCGTACCCGAAGTCTGCAATAAACCGGCCATTCATCAAGAGTTTCTTGAAGTAAGTTATCTTTTCTTGTACAGATACTTAGCTCTATTGATGAGTTTGTGTGTTTTCAGGTTCTTGGTCCTGGATGAAGCAGATAGAATGTTGGACATGGGTTTTGAGCCACAAATCCGATTAATTGTAGAGAACAACGGCATGCCTCGCACAGGAGAACGCTAAACACTCATGTTTTCTGCAACATTTCCCAAAGAAATTCAGGTAGTCAATCACCCAAAGCCTCGAAGTGTGTTTAGTATAAAAAAAATAAACAGTAACTTGTATAGTTCCTGTTTTACATATACAAATTCAAGAATCAAATGAGATGTCACTCATAGTTCACAGGGAAGTATTAAGTTTACTGATAAATATAGGTTCCTATTTGAACTAAAACCCCTCCTTTCCAAATTCCATTTTGAGTTCTAACTAAATTAAATAGGGAGGGCCCAATACCAGAATTTCTCAAAATGGATACTGTAAAAATACTTGCGATACCCCTCTTTACCGATACATCTTGATACCTTTAAAATTGGCCTAAAATAAAACATAACACTTACGTTACCGTTAACAATAATCTCTTGACTTTGATACGGTTCGCGGCAATCTCTTCACTCCCACTAGCGCCGCGAGAAAATCACGACTTCGATACTGATAGAAGTAGGTTTTAAACGGTATCGAATCCAAATCAGGAAGTATCGTCGATACCTTCATACCACTGGTATCGTATGCATTGAAAGCAGTTTCTATTGTAATTAATATTAAAATTACTCCAATAATTAACGTTCTTTATAAATTTGTAACTATTCATATCGGCTCATCCCTAAAATTAAATCTAGTTAGTTTGCAAAAGTTGAGTAAAACACGAAGTAAAACTAATTAGACGTTGGCTTAAATATTATTTTACCACACCTAAGTGGAAAATGAGCTTCACAAAGTTTTATTACGTGTTCATATGATAAATAATAATATCAATTCAAAGAACACTCATTCTGCTCTATACACATCTTTTATAAAACTCAAAATTGAAACAAAAATTTGGGATTTGTAGGGTAAATGTACTTACTTTTTTATAAACATGTAAAAAAAAACTTCAATTGTTCAGTTTTTTAAAATTTGTAATAATTTAAATTAACTTTTTATAGAGTTCAAACATTCCCAAAATAAAGCAAGAAAAATTTGTTCTCGCCAGATTTCCGCACAAAAGGAAAAATCCATTTCTGTTTACCTCTACTTGAAATTGAATAAAATAATGAAAATATAAATGAACCACTGTTACAGATGCTTGCTAGAGACTTCTTAGACAATTATATCTTCTTGGCCATCGGTCGTGTCGGATCAACCTCTGAAAACATCACTCAGAAAGTGGTTTGGGTGGAAGAAATGGACAAACGAGGGTTTTTGCTTGACTTGCTTAATGCGATACAACTAAACCAGCCATGTAAGTTACGGTATTTCACTCTGTGTTCTAGGAGCTAATTTGTTAATTTTCATGTAGGCTTCTGTGCTATAAATTGCTGCGGCTTCCACACTTCAAGCAAGCCCTAACCTTTATTGCAAAGTATAAGTTACGGAAGGTTTTTTCCACCAGGTGTATTTTCCAGACTTGTACTTTTGCTGCTTTTAAGAACAAATGCAGTTTACAAAAAACTTTAACTTTATAATAATTGATCCACATATGAAAAAATGAGAATGTTTTCCCTTCTAACTATGACTATGCTATTTAAACTTCATCCTCTCGATATAAGCTATATTTCTTTTATCAGTTCAGCTTACTCCCCTCTCCTTTTAGCAACTCCCCTCTGACCGACTTTCCAATCAAACACTGTCGTCTAAATCTCCAATGGTCGGTTACACTGGCTCAACAGGCTAACGTTGGTTATGTTTTCAGCGCCAGAGTCATTGACTCTAGTGTTTGTGGAAACCAAGAAGGGAGCCGATTCATTGGAAGAGTACCTGCATCACCAGGGATACCCGGTCACCTCTATCCACGGGGACCGGTCCCAGCCTGAGCGGGAGTCTGCACTGCGTCGGTTCCGCTCTGGTACCACTCCCATTCTGGTGGCTACTGCTGTGAGTAAATCTTTACATACAATTCAAAAGCATGTAAGCGTATTCCATGCTAAAATATTTGGAATTAATGTCTTGCAAATCCTGCAAATTAGTATCTACTATCTTGCTTTCACTGAGAGTGGTTATGTCACTGGTGTGGTTATATGAAAGCACATTAAATATTCTTACTTTATGTTTATGGCAGATTTTTCTTTTAGTTCGTTCTTCACTCATGTTAATAAAAATAAAACAAAAAATAAATTAGGGCTGCATTTTTTATAGATTTTTATTTGTGATGAAATAAGTATAAAGAAAGCAAAGTACCGTATATACTCGAGTCTAAGCCGCATGCGAATCTAAGACGCACCCATAAATTTCCCCAGAATGTACGGTAAAAAACTCTACACCCTCTTATAAGACGCACCCCCGGTTTTTTATAATGTCAACAGCTAGAGGGCTATGATTTTTCAGACCCCTGACCCCTCCTTAGCAACCAGTGGCGTAATTGCCAGCTGCAGCTGTCAAGAGGTAAAAGCAGAACAAAGCATCACGCTTGCCTTCCCTCTCCCATCCCCAAACCCTACTTTGCTATGTCCACCACTACACCCCTCCCACAGCAGAAGGAAGGAGAACATGAATGCAATAAGAAGCAATTCTGAGTCCCCTAGTCACTTTCTCTGTTTTTCAACTATTCCTCCATTCCACTCTACAAAACAGGCAAGCAATATGCAACCCTGTTATGCTTCCTGTGTTTCCTACCTCTCTTGAGGCCTATCTGAATGTTTTCGTAACTCTTCAAATGAATTCAATATTTTCATCGTATTGTGCGAGTCTAAGGCGCACCCGCATAAATTATAAGACGCACCCTTATTTTAGAGCCTAAAATATGATAAATAAAGTGCGCTTTAGATTTAAGTATATACGGTTATAAAAAAAAACTCTTTAGTTCTCCACCTAACGTTTATGATTAAAAAATAAATCAAATAGATTTGGTTTTAAATCATATTTTAATCATGCCAATAAAGTCGAATCAACATGAGAGTAAGGGCTGAGATAATTCTGTCAATTTCTAAAAGTGTTTGAATATTTAAGTGAGAACTCTGTTGCCTCTGCTCCTCACTTGACACTGACATTTACCTTGGACTATTGCAGGTTGCAGCTAGAGGTTTAGATATACCACATGTGAAGCATGTCATCAACTTTGACCTACCCAGTGATGTCGAGGAGTATGTTCATCGTGACGTCGGTCGTACAGGGCGTATGGGTAATCTAGGTGAGTTTCTTTCTCAGATTCATTAAAAATGTAGTTACATTGTAAACAGAGGTAGGCAGATAGTAGTGATAGTAGCATAACCTGAGTGTGGCTTGAGGAAGCAACATTTCCTAACTAGGCAAGGGTTAGTAGTGATTTTTAGTTTGGGCTGTACCAATAGATTTTAATAAAAAATCTAAAGTTTGATTCATTTTTTTAGTTAGTGAGTATAGAATTTTTTAGAATCCATCAATTTTAGCTTTACAATAGAGGTGTGTGAGAGCAGGTTTTATAAGGTTGAGACGAGATCGAGCGAGAATCAAAATGAGACATTTGTTACAGTTTTTGCCTGGTCCGTTTTTTTCTTGATATTATTAAGTAGCTTGCTCAGTTGTTCTAGGATATTATTGTATTATTCAGGGTAACAGACCGGGAAATCTGGGAAAACCGCAAATTATGCGGAAATTATAAGTAACAGGAAAAAAACCGGAAATACGCGTGAATATAGTATTGCAACTATCGATATTGATCCACGTAAGTGAATATTATGCCTTTTCTTGAGGATAACAAATTTCTTGTCGCCGCAATAGGAAAACTATTTTATCTACCACTAGTTGTAAGTTTGTTTTTAGTTTTGAACTATGATGTTTCTACTTCTAAAACATTTATGTTTCATTGATGTAGGTAATGCTACGTCATTTTTCAATGAGAAGAACAAGAACCTGGTACGTGATCTCCTAGAGCTGCTGGTGGAGAGTAAGCAAGAGGTGCCCACTTGGCTGGAAGACATGGCTGGAGACGTTCGCCAACCCATGTCACGAGGTCGAGGGGGCTCCAAGGGGTAAGTCATTTTTTGATCCCCTGTTACATCTTTGCTACATTTCTTCTATAGTTAAAAAACAACCTGTTGCTAAATAGTGCTATTTTCATTAAACCTTATAAGTGCAACATTTATATTGATAGTTTTTTTTCCAAACGGGATTAATATTTAATTGTTCCCCTATAAGTAGATTGTTAAACTTTGTAACCTATGAGTGGGTGTTTATTTATTTGAAATGAAGTATATAAAGGCTATCAAGTAATATAATAATATTAAGTATATTTTAAATGAGCTTCATACAAGTATATTTTTTAATCATAGCCTACAACTTTTTAGGAATTGCACAAAAACTTTTTTCACAACTTAGATTTAAGAAATAGGGCACTAGACCAGGATATGCTTTCAAAAAGGAATAGAAAGGAGAGTATGCTCACCAGGATAAAGTAGAAACACATAGAAGAACACAGAGTGTCAAATTTTCAACCCTACTAGGGCCTTTGTCAAGACAAAAAAGAGATAACTTAAAAATTCCTCTTTTAAGTTATCTCTTCTTTGTCTTGACAAAGGCCCTAGTAGGGCTGAAAATTTGACACTCTGTGTTCTTCTGTGTTTCTTCTTTATCCAGTTGAGCCTACTCTCCTTTCTATTCCAGTTTTTCCGCAACTTATGCATTGTTTTGTTTATTGTGTTTTCTTGCCATGATTACAGCAACCGGTTCAGCAGTGGGTTTGGAGCAAGAGATTATCGTACTCAGAGTGGAGGAGGCTCTGGCAGTCGGGGCGGCAATCCTCGACAGGGAGGAGGAGGAGGTTACAACAGTGGCAGTGGAGGGGGTGAGTAACCAAGTTTAAACCAACATTTCTGCCTTGAATTTGATTGAAATGTTTGATTGGACTCCCTAATTGATATTTAAATGAGAAATTTAAGTTTAATGACTGCTAGTAGATGACAATACCAAACATAATACTGCTAAGCTCGTTTCGATTTAGGAAACAGAACATTTACTCGTATTTAAGACAACTACGGTCAACTACCAATTAACCGCGATAAGTCGGGTTGAGGCTTCCCGGAAGAGCAAATTCGCAGTTAATCCGCAAAAACTCAAAATTATTGTACAATAAGGTATACCGTATATACTCGAGTCTACGCCGCATGCGAATCTAAGACGCACCCATAAATTTCCCCTGAATATACGGTAAAAAACTACACCCTCACATAAGACGCACCCCCGTTTTTTATAATGTCAACAGTTAGGGGGCTATGATTTGTCAGGCCCCTGACCCCTCCTTAGCAACCAGTGACGTAATTGCCAGCTGCATCTGTCAAGAGGTAAAAGCAGAACAAAGAATGCATCACGCTTGCCTTCCCTCTCCCAAAAAATGTTGGGTTTGAAATCATTATCAAATTAGCATACAAGGATCAGCAGCGAGGAGATAAGGAAGGCAGGTAGAGAGATAAAGGACCACCTGGGGGCTGGGGTTTGGCGAAGGACTATTCTTTGTAATTAGTTAGTTCATGTTTTTGCCCCTGGTGATTTGATTTGAGGTCACACGGGACACTATTATAGTCTGTTTTGTGATGGATGGCGGCATCATATTTTTTTCTATATTTGATGTTGCAGTTAATCCGTAATGAGGTTAATCCGATTACAGTTAATCGGGAGTTGACTGCATATTTATTCTTTAACAGTTGGTGGTGACTGGATCATGATCTGTTACAGGTTACTATGGAGGCGGAAGCAACTACAACAACTACTCCTCGAACAACTCGAGGGACAACAACAGCTCCGGACAGGACTGGTGGGGCGGGGAGTAATGAGTCATCGTCTCTCTCATTCCACCGTCGCTTTATTTGTTCCTCTCGTGGTCTGTAAGACTCTGTGGATGCCCTGTAGGCCCCGATACTGACACTTTAGGAGACATTTCGTGTTTATCATATATTGTTTAAAACAAACAAGTTCTTATTAAAAACCAAACATAATTTTGACTATGTCAACAAGTTCTAGCTTTTAGTTTATAAGATGTTCAATGTGAAACAAATTTCCTTTTAATTTTCCCTTTTAAAGCTCCTGATACACCCACCCACCTTTAGTTATTCTCCAAATATATTACAATTTGTTTACTTGAGTTGACTACTCATTGCCCTCCCATGTTTTAATTTAACAAAATTTGTTGTAATGGCCAATATTACTTTTTTGCTGTATTTTTTTATTTAAAATTTTGAACTCATTTGTGTGTGAAATACTAGATGGTTAATTGTGTGTATCTAATACCTTGGAGAAAATGGTTCTGACAAAAGTAAAATAATTCAAATATATTTTGACTTTCTTTAGTTTTTGAAAGTATTGAAGGTTTTAAACATATGTATGACAAACATAATGGCTAGGCGAATTGTGGGACCTTCTGATGGTAATCAATTGATAGGTTAAGGATCCTTGGAGTGATTTTTTACTACAGGCTGTGTGTGAAGTTGGATCTGTATGCAACGATTCTCAGGACAATCTTCATTTTATATATATATATATATATATAGTGGTACAAATATATAGTTTTATTTATATTAAAGATGCACCTTTAAATATTATCACAAAACCATATTGAAAAAACCCCTTCAAAACACATCTATTCTTTATTGATCCGTATAATTTTTCTATGTAAAACCATTGTTGCATAAATAGATTCAATCTAAATGTGTGTAGCTTAGGTTACAAACATACTTAGAATTTTTAATTAATTACCTAACTATGTTATTAGATGAATTTTGTAATTAAGGTGGACATGAGGGAGCAAGTTATTTATTATTTTAACTCAGCAGGGTTAAATAAAACATCTGTTTTAATATTATGTTGTGTTTTATTAATCTATTTTATACTCCAATACGGATTGAATTAGGATTTGAATAGAATAAAAACATTATTTTTAAAGGCCTCTGCCTACTGACATTGTATCAGCTTGTAGTTTAGACGAAGCGATAAATCGCTCACCAGATTATTCAGGGAGACAGAGCACACCACAGCTGTAATATACATAAAGGCGGTATCCAGCGATGCAGGAGTAAAGTCACTTGCTAGCGAGTGAGCCACTCCTCGCTAGTAGTGAGAGCCTCTGCCCGAGAGTTCCATCTCACCCTGCGCTCTGTCAGACATGTGCCAAACGAGATGCGACTTGTGTTTACGTTCACAGAGCGATACGTTATGATGTGAGTTTTGAGTAACAATACCGGTACTAACTGCAAAGCTATCGTGCAAATTACTCAAATACTTGCCTCGGTTAAATGCCACTGGCGTAGACAGTAAAAAAAAAGAGTCAAGCGGATTTCTATTACACTCTTTGGATACATAGGGCACTACTGGGGCAGCTAGAGCAAGTCGCAAGTTTATCAGATCTTGATTTCAATGATTTGTCGTGGTTAAACTTAGATAAATACTTAAAAGGGTTTGTTCACTGCAACAATAGGCTTTGCTGTACAAATAAAACAGGGTCTGTTAGCCACCCAGTGTGTAAGTAACTAGATATCAGTTACTAGATCATGCTATGAGCTTTTATTCTAACTGTACCAAATTCTGGTTGGGGAGTCCTTGTTGATGCTAAAAATGCATTTAATATGACCAATCGCCAAATGGTGCTTTGGCAAGCAAGGTGTTACTGGCCCAAGGCCGCAAGATATATTTACAATACCTACCGTGGGAACTCAGAATTGATCGTGCGTAATACTACAAACCATCTGTATAGCAAGGAAGGTGTAATTCAAGGAGATCCCTTGGCCATGCCTTTGTACATTGCCCTTAATAAAATCACTGTCAACCGAAAAGGACGTAGTACGATGTTGGTATGCAGATGATTCTTCTGCTCAAGGAAACTTTCAACATTTGCTGCAATGGTGGAATAAGTTAAAAACTGAAGGACCGTCATATGGCTATCACCCAGAAGGTTCAAAATTGTGTCTAGTTGTTTCAGAAGATGATAAAGCATATGCTGAGAGTATATTTTATGATACAGGCCTACAGATTGTAACGGGAAATAGTTGTCAGGTGGTTATATAGGCACACAAATTTGGAAAAGTAATTTTATAGAAAGGAAAATAGAAGATTGGCTTAAAACCGTAGAGAAACTTTCAATGGTAGGAAAACAGGAACCCCAGTTTGACTATGCAGCCTTTGTTAAGTCATTACAGTTTCGCTGGAGTTTCTTCCAAAGAATAGTTGATGAGTGATGACACAGAGGACTCGTTTAGTAGATTGCATGCATAGTACAATACAAAATAAGTTTCTCCCAGCCTTATTTGGCAACAACATAACAGATGATGAAACTATGCTGTTTACTCTACCAGTGAAAAAAGAGGGCTTAGCCATAGCCTGTTGAAACTGCTAAACAAAATTTCGACACTTCTGTACAAAGCTGTTCCGTACTAGTTTCGTTATTTTTAAATACAGAGAAATTTGATCTTGAAAATCACAGAGAGAAAATAGACCTGATCAAGAAAACTGTGAACACTGCAAAAGACAAGTATGATGATGATAAGCTACACAGCCTCTCAGAAAAGTTTCCAGCTCCAAGGAAAAGAACCATTCAAAGAGCGGTTACGTCAATAACCAAAAATTCATCTTCATGCTGGTTGTCTGTAATGCTATTGAAAAGAGACCACTTTGATCTGTCGGCAACAGGATTTAGGGATGCCCTAGCAATGTGACAACCCACAGGTATGCCCCAAAGATGTGACGGTTGTGGGAAGAACAACTTTAATTTGGACCATGCACTTTCTTGCAAAACTGGTGGTCTTATAACCAGAAGACACAACGAAGTTCGAGACTTGCTGGGGGAAATGTGTTTAAAATCTTGGGGTAATGTTGTAAAGGAACCAATAATTAGTGAGGAAGAACCATGTCTGCGGGGTGATTTGGCTGTGCGTGGCATCTGGGAGGCTCAGAGGGAGGCATTGTTTGATATTCGTGTCGTAGACACTCATGCTCCCGACCTGTAATGTCTGTTCTGGCGTCAGCTGAAGAAGAAGTACTTGCATTCTTGCAAACAACGGCATGCCACTTTCACACCCCTAGTTATGACAGTTGATGGGAGTTTTCGGGCCGCAAATGAATAGCTTCTTCA
This sequence comes from Matsumurasca onukii, assembly GCA_018831715.1. NCBI lineage: Eukaryota > Metazoa > Arthropoda > Insecta > Hemiptera > Cicadellidae > Matsumurasca > Matsumurasca onukii. The sequence goes on along the minus strand of CM032059.1, from coordinate 41,660,276 downwards.
ACGCACGTACTGAAATGCTTGCAGAAAAAACATCCGTGAGTTATGGCAGATTGAAATTTCTGACAAGAGCAAGAGTGTCCATCGGGATTGTTAGAGCTGCCAGTATGTGCGTTCGAGGAACAAGGAGAAGATTTGCGTCGGGAGAAAGTTTATTGGGCTTCCAGTAGTCTCCCAGTGGTCTTCGGCTTTAAGTTTTGCACAATTCCTTATTACTATTAATTTTTATTATCTTTCTTATTTTTCTACAATTATTTTTTACACTTTTATATTTATTTTTATATATTAAATAATTATAGGTATCGAATTTTGAACTGTTAAACTTCGATCTGTCGAGTCCTCACCAGTCATGGTAAGTGCTGCTGGCCTGCTGAACATGCCAAAAGTACTAGATATCAGTAGTTGAAAGTGGACATTAGTCGCTGTCAGTTAGCCTGCATGTATGAACAGTGCTGTGGTCTAGCGTGGTTGCAACGTAGCTAATGTCTATTCAGTGTGTTCACGTGCCGTGGACAGTGCTTCAGTGCTCCAGTGGTAACAGCTTTATTCCGGATTTTTTTACACCTAGAGGATCAAGATTGAAGAAACGTCCAAGACACAACAGTTTGCCTGAGTTGTTTACAAGCGACAGTAGTGTTCAGAATAGGCTACCTAGTGAAGCTGTGAGTATGACAGGTGAGAAGATAGGGAACATCACTCATGGATAGTTAATAAATGAACTAAGTAAATTGCTTGATGTAAAGTTAGCTTCATTGGCTACAAAGGGAGATCTGTCGTTGGTGGCGAGCGAGGTGAGGAGGCTATCCGAGTAAAATATTCAGTTGAAAACTGAACTGAGCCTAGTTAAAGAGCAGGAACAGCGTGTAATTATCAAGCTTAGTGATTTAGGAAATAGGTCTAGGCAAAATAACACAGAATAACCAGAGGATATCTGTTATCTGTGGTAATAACCTTATATTCATTGGACTCTCTTGGAACTGTTAAAAAAATATCAAAAATCTGGTGCGGGACTTTTGTAAGGAAGTGCCAAAGTGTACAGACTGAGCACACCCTCTTGGCACGGGCAACAAGGCCATAATCGCTCACTTCCCAGATGATGATGACATCAGTGTTGTTATGTCAAACGTGAAGAGGCTCAAAAGGACAAGCTACATCGTACACAGGGACTTGTGTCACGAGGAAGCACTACTATCTGACAGCGGTGAGACGGGAGGTGGAGAGTCTCAGATCACCAGCGCATGCCCCTGGTGTTCGACCACCTGGACCTCGGGGACACGATGTTTACCTGGATTGGGGACAAGCAAATGGAGATGTTGGGCAAGGACCTAACCTACTTCCTAGCCCAACTGCAGCAGGACGGGGACGGGAGGACGCTGTGCTCTGGAAGGACACCAGGAGGATTAACGGGATCGACGACTACAACCACTTGGTAGGAAGACGACGCCAATCCCATAGGACGTGAGAAGGCAACGGCTCATCAATGTAAGAGACAATCATTTTAAATTGTTTGGTATCAAACATACTGATGTTTTGAAAAAAACTGCAACGAAGTGCAAGCGGAGTGGGGGTAGACAAGAGTTGCAACTTGAACGCCAAGTGAGGCCGGCCCTATATTGTAACAAGGCAAGCGCTTTCAGACGTTTCCAGCATCACGCCGGAAAAGCGCTGCATGCGGCCCTGAAAACATTGACGCCGAGCGCCCAGTGTGGTCGGCTCCCGTAAGACTACATGCTATTTTGCAACTAGCCAACGCTGGCGTTAAAAGCGCCAAGAGTGGCCTTACACTAACTGTGACTGCAGGTTAAATAAAACATTAATCACTCAAAAAGTAAATTTGTATTCACATCACTTATTGGAAAAACTGGAAATGGTAAAATAGTAAAAGGTACAATACTAATCAAACTGTTACAATATCACAGATAAAACAACTTGACAAGTACAAGGCTATTTGCACACACACAAAATACTAATCATGAAATCAATGTCTATAGTTTCTTCATGGGAATAAGAATTTGATTGCTGCGATTTTAAGGTTACCATGTCACAAACAACGTTAAATGACCTGAAATCAAATACAATTTACTGTGCCACTGAATTGAAAAATTCTTTAATCTCAGTGTAACCTAAGCTATTTTGGTACTTGTATAAAAACAAACCATATTAATTTATATTTTTCTTATTAAAAGGACAACAAAAAGTGTAAAGAATTTAGGAATATTTAAATTATTGAAACATTTCTTAGACATGCTCATTTTATGGCACAATGAATGAACTATTGGTTTTATTTCGGTATATTAACCAAATAAGAAAATACTTGATTGAAGTTTAAACTAATGACCTGGTTGTGCTTTTCCTCCAAGTATGGTACTGATAAACCATTATTTGCAAAATATAATTCAACATAAAACTAGTTTATCTCAGAAAGGGTTAGGAATTATTTTGAGCAGGTTTTTATAGAAATGATGATGCAATTTAAGTTAATAATTTCAAACTTGTATAGCTGAATTTTAATTTCTCCACAGTAAATGCTTGAATTTTTCTTAAAATTAGGTACCATTATAACAAGTTTTTTATTTTAAACAAATTTAGAAATAAATAGTGTTGGTTTTTATTTTCACAAGTCATTTTAATGTTTTTTTTACAAACAATAAATAAATATGAACTATATAATGCCGTGCTGTGGTTTTCAGTTTTAGATATCTTGTATAGAATTTAGGAAATTGTTGATATAAATAACTTAAAGTAAACTACTAAAGGATTTCACTCAGTCAGAGGATTATTTTGCCTTATCATTTAAAATATTCGTAGAACTAACTAACTAGGCCATAACTTTCTCGTTAGTGTGGGAACCCACAATGAAGCCAAGTTGTACCATGTTATTCCACGCAGTTTGACACAAGTCGTTTAAACAGCAGTGTCATAACTCAGTGTGTTTGCTGTGAACTGAAACAGAAAATGAAATTCAACATTAAGGTTTACAGAAAACTGTTTTATCAAACATACTTATATTTTATGTAAATTTCTTTTTTATTTAAATAAATTATGAAGAAACTACTATATTTAAAAACAGTTTCTTATCAAGGCTTAAAGAGCCATCTATCTGGCCAACTCACACATACTGTGGTATTTTCCACCGAAGGCTACAGAGCATGCTTGCTACAGCGCCACAGCTGCGGCATTCTCTAGACAGACCCCTCTGTATCAATCTTGACTTATTTTGCTGACTCACGCCAAAACGGCTAAGAAATTACTCAATAATTATTTGACAGACAGAATATAAAACATATCTCCATGTTTAGAAGTATACAGGGTGTTCATAAAAGGGTGTTACAAACTTTGTAGTTGGGTATATTGGGAAAGGTCTTTTTTTTGAATGGTGGTTATTTTATGGTATTTTTAGAAAATTTTTGGTGTCATGCTTTAATTAGCGAATCAATAGTGAGGTTTAAGATAAAATGTACAGACATTACATCCCACCCTCCCCATGAAGTTGGCAACACCTCCTAATCGGCCAAAGTTGGGACTGTTGACATTACATCCCATCCTCCCAATGTAGTTAGTTGGCAACACCTCCTGATCGGCCAAAGTTGGGACTGTTGACATTACAGACATTACATCCCACCCTCCCCATGTAGTTGGCAACACCTCCTGATCGGCCAAAGTTGGGACTGTGACATTACAGACATTACATCCCACCCACCCCATGTAGTTGGCAATACCTCCTGATCGGCCAAAGTTGGGACTGTTGACATTACAGACATTACATCCCACCCTCCCCATGTAGTTGGCAACACCTCCTGATCGACCAAGTAGAAACTGTTGCCATTACAGACAATACATCCCATCCTCCCAATGTAGTTGGCAACACCTCCTGATCGGCCAAAGTTGGAACTGTTGATATTACGTCCTACCCTCTCCATGTAGTTGGCAACACGTCCTGATCGGCCAAAGCTGGGACTGTTGACATTACATCCCACCCTCCCCATGTAGTTGGCAACACGTCCTGATCGGCCAAAGTTCAACAGTTTTAACTTTGGCCGATAATGGGACGTAATGTCAACACATTACGTCCCACCCTCCCCATGTAGTTGGCAACACCTCCTGATCGGCCAAAGTTGGAACTGTTGACATTACGTCCCACCCTCCCCATGTAGTTGGCAATACGTCCTGATCGGCCAAAGCTGGGACTGTTGACATTACAGACATTACATCCCACCCTCCCCATGTAGTTGGCAACACCTCCTGATCGGCCAAAGTTGGGACTGTTGACATTACAGACATTACATCCCACCCTCCCCATGTAGCTGGCAACACCTCCTGATCGGCCAAAGTTGGGACTGTTGACATTACATTTCATCCTCTCCAAGTAGTTGGCAACACCTCCTGATCGGCCAAAGTTGGAACTGTTGACATTACAGAAATTACGTCCCATCCTCCCCATGTAGTTGGCAACACCTCCTGATTGGCCAAAGTTGGGACTGTTGACATTACAGACATTACATCCCAAGGATAGAATCAAAACTACAAGTAGGACTCAACTTGTACTCTATTCATCTTGGTTTGAAACCTACCTGATTTCTGAGTAACACTCTCCTCCTCTTCATGATCGTCTGTTGCACCCAGTCTCAGCTGAAGCCTCTTTATTTCATCATCATAATCCTTCCATTCCTCAACTATCCTCATGGCGGCTGTTAACTTGGCTTCTTTTGTCAATGGGTTGTTACACTGAAATATAAAACATGTTGTAAATACTTTTCTTCACAACTGAGTCAACATTGGAAAAGGTAGTATCATCAGTATATAAAAAGGAGTTGCATCTCATAAAATTTGGAAGATCACTAATATTAATCGAAAATAGTAACGGGCCAAGTACTGATCCCTGCGGAGCTCCATACTTAACATCATCCTCGTATGACTAAAACCTTTTGATTTCTGTTACTAAGATAAGATTAAAAGAGATCTAATTGTGAGACCTTAAATCCCTAGTAGTGTAATTTAACGAAAAGGCCTGTATGATTCACAAAATCAAATGCTTTACTCGAGTCACAAAGGGTCGCCTGAGCAAAGACTTTATTTTCAAAAGCTGACAAAACTTTAAGTACTATTTTACAATTGCATTAGTAGTTGACCTTTCTCTTCTAAATTCAAATTGGGACATACTTAAAAGATGGTTTTGTTAAAAAAGTGCTTAATTGATCTAAGACTAATAGCTTGAACAGTTTAGATACTGGTTTTATTGATATTGGTCGATAGCTTTCTGGTTTATCTTTTGAACCCGTTTTATAAACATGACGAATTCTTGTAATTTCAAACTCGTCTGGAAAAATACCTTCCAAAAGACAATGGTTGAATACGTATACTAGGGGTTCCACAATGCTGCCAATGACCCTTTTAAGCAAATTATTGGACAACTAGCTGTAAATAAAATAGTAGACAAAAACTAGTAGATAAAATATTATAGTATCATGACTTTTTGTACAAAGGCAGGCTGTTGCTCTGGTACTGGCATCAAACTACCGATCGTTACACCTGTTCCTTCATTTTGAAACTGGGCTTAAAGTTATTCCTTAAAAACGTGTTCAGTGCCCACTTTGGCCCCTCACCATTTATTTTCTGGATGTTGTATAGGTATAAAGTATATCTAATGCCTTAAAAACTTACCAGTGTCATGTAATTGAATTTTGAAAATTTATCCTTTAAGATGATGGGTTGTACAATTATTAATTAATGCTTGAATAAAAAAAAAGAGACTCACCAAATCGATTGTCTTGGCAGTGGTTTTGGATCCATTGTCACACCACGTCTCACACCAGAGCCATTCTTGAGGCAGGGATTTGATTGCCACTTGATGTATCATATTGTTTGGCAAATCCTGTCATGTAAACAAGTGAAATACAATATAAAGAGAGAATAAATTTAAACTAAAGCCACCAGTTAAAGAATGACATTTGAACTGCTACCCAAACTCATATGTTGTACAATGACAAGATTGCATTTCTGGTTTTCTAGGTCAGTATCTGCCTGGTTATTAACTGCTCAGACTACATTATATTGGTTTACACAATCACTGGGCATCTTGAAATGAAATTAATCTTTATTCACATATTGTACAAAATACAATGAATGGTGTCAAACAATTCTTAATTACTATTATAAACATAAACATTTTGTAGAATTGTAGCTCTCTGGATTTTGAACATGCTCGGACCAGATTAACGCAAGATGGCCGAGCCCCCATTTTTCCAGGGCGGAAAAAATAAAAGGTGAGAGAAGCTCAGAAAGAAAGAGAAAGAACACAAAGCTGAAACAACCTTGTTTGTAGTGGTTTTTTGTCGCTACTTAAATAAAACATAAGTGTTGGTTATCGTATTATGACAGACAGGATCTCTGTTGTACTCCATTCTCTGTGGTATTATGATGCTAAATGTGCTGCACCAAACATTAAAATGTAGGACAACAAAAATGCAGGATTAATTTTGTAAACAACCTTTCTCAAAAGGCATAATATGGGTTGGCATAGTTATGACTAGGGATGGACAAGCCCCAAAAATCGGGAAATTCCCAACAAAAAATAAAATTGTGTAAATCGGGTGGGAAATCCCTAAAAACAGGATTCTTTCGGGCAGGAGGGGTTTTTGAGAATTTGTTAAGACGGGAGGGATTTTTGGGACATTTTTGAGGCCGTAGGGAGTTTTTAGGGAATGTTTTGGGCAGGTGGGTTTATCCCATTTGTAAGGGTAAACGAAGTTACTATTTTAAGTAATTTTGACATTTTAATGTTTACAATTCTCTGTAACAATTATAAAGTTTAATTATATGGTAATATCACCAATACCATCAATAATTATATCAAATCAAAGGACAATTATGCTGTACCATACACATTTCTTTAAAAACTCACAAATGGAACACAAGATTGGAATTTGTAGAGTAAATATACATTTTTTAAGTTTTTTTCTACTGTAAAAACTGTTTTCCACTTTCCAACCTTTTTTTTATAATTTGTAATGAGTAAAATAAGCATTTAATCCCACCTGTAAAGTTTCCAATATCAAGCAAGAAATATGATTCTCACCCAATTCCCGCCCGAAGGGAAAAATTCATTCCCGTCCACCCCTAGTTATGACATTTGATCCAAGGTCTTATCTCCTTTAGGGAGCAGTACCCGCCTTTGGTTTTGCCATCTTGTTGAAAAAAAGCAATTTACAAGGTGGACATTGAAAATAATCATCCACATTTCAGGAATTTCTTCTACAAGTATTTGTATAGCCACGTTAGCGACCCCATCGGAGCTAGGAGCTTTTCCAAGTTTTAGTTCCCTCTGCTGAAGCAAGTGGTAGAGGACTTACTACACATCCTTTACCTGTTACAACTACTGAAGAAACGTACCTGATCCAGGTTAGACAGACTGTTGGGGTCTTGACTGAGAGCCTGGTACTGCCCTCTCAGTCTGTCACCGGCGGCGATGCGTCTGAACCTCTTCAAGTCCACTACGTACAGTGCACTGATGTGGTAGCGCCGGCCCTGCAGGTGGTTTCTCCAGTACCCTTGCTTCCAGAATCTGTAACACAGCACACCAACGTCCGCTTTTCTAATCAAATATTTTTTTAAATGTTCGACAAAGCAACATTTAATAGTTTTACAGCTGGTGAATTATCATTAGATTCAACGAAGATTTGTATAGATTAGTGATGGGTTGAATCTGAAAAATTGTTAAACGGAATTCAGATTTGAATTTTGCCTCTTCAAATCTTGAATTCGAAGCCAAATTTAGATTAACTCTGCTGTGTCTATAACCGTCAGAGAAATACACACGAGGACAATTCAACAAGTGCTAACCAGACTAGCAACGACTGCGTTGCTTTGAATTCGCTTATTTACAAATACACGGAGTGAAACGTAAATAAGTAACCAATGTGTTGGTATTTTCTACTCTGCAAATTGAAGACATGTAGGTTTCGACACATGATGTTTAGTTTTACGAATTGTTTGATTGTTTTAATAAGTTATTTAACTAAAATACTAACTGATTTACTCAAATAATTTTATATTTTTATAATTTTTTTATTGTTTTACAAAAACAGAACTACTTTTTTAATTCCAAGATAGCGCTGTCAAGGTGCCATTTGCGCCTGTCAAATGCATGTCAAATAAAGCCAAACGAGAGAAAACAAAGTGGAGAAGACAGTGGTATTACGCTGACGGAATGAGCATTTTATTATAGTTAAAGGTTGAACTATATTTATTTATTTATTAAAGTCCACTGCTAGTTAATAAATAAAATCAGATTGTCTATGCACAGAAACCATCTTCGCTTAGTTAGTTATAATTTATAACTAAGAAATTATTTAACGTTTCAAACAAGGACTACTTTTTGACGTAGTAACAGCGATTGGCTATAGCCTATAATGGCTGCCAAACTTGTCGCAATCAGAGAGCTCCTATCCTAATAAAACTGATAAATAAAAAACTAGGCCTATTAAAGGAATATTCTAATTGTATGTTATGAAGAATATTGCAGTATGCAAACACAATGTAGAGTTGTATGCCATATATTTGGTCAAATTCAAATTTAGAGATTGGACATGAACTGACCAAATCTCAAATTTGAAGTTTACCCGAAATTCGGTAGATTCGGGACTTGAATTTGACCCATCATTATTAGATCATCATCATATTGTAGATTATCATCTACATTTTTTTGTAGTTCTCAACTTCTTATTAATTTTGAGTGATTTACTCAACAATTGTTGTTAACAAACCTGAAGCCATCCATTTCTGTTCTGCTGTCACAAAATGGTGTGTATCCATATGGAGCTCCTCCCAAATCCAGATCAACCAGTTCCTTCATATCAGCTCGAACAACCTACAAAACATGAAGTATAATGTTAAACAAGAAACGCTACCAAACCCAACTGGCAATTAAATCTAAGCATTACTTTACTCAGCATTGCGTTACTTACGCGATTGCTTTTAAACAACATTTTAATACCCCAATAATCTCCTAATGCTATTTTACTTCAACTATAATTATTGGATGCCATGTAACACCTGCTATATTTTACGAGTGGTTTCAGTCTCATGATACATTGTGAAGGTTATTTTACTCTAATGAGAGTATGTTTTAGACCGTAATCATTCCAAGAGCCGTTTCATCCTCGCAAAAGTCGGTACGAGTTGTGTTGCTACTCCAAGTCCCAACGTAGCTTTCCATGATTTGTCTCACACTTATTTCCAGTTAGCAAATTGGTGGGAGGAACCATCACTCTGTCACGGCAGCTACAATTATACCCTTTTCCGGTCAAACCCTAAATTTTTATTGACATTGTACAATAGTTAACATAAATTTAACCCAATAAGAAAATGTACCAGTTAATAAGGCCTTTTGGGTATCTAACATGTCGGATGGCTTCTGTTTTACTGTATGTGATCTTTTTTATGATCCAACATAAACTAAATCACAACAAAATTTATTTAGAAATTACATAGAGAGTAGAGGCAGCAATCCAAACAATTACCTGATCGGCATCTACAAAAATTATTTTCTTGATGTGCAGAGGAAAGAGCACATCAAGGAAGAGGATCTTGTAGCCCCAGATGATTCTCTGTTTCTCTGACTGCTGGTGGAGCCAACGAGGCCACTTGTACTGGACCAGCTCAAACTCAAACCCATACTCTGCTGCCATCCGCGGCAGGAAATCCTGGAAACCAAATAACATTACAACTTTCCCAAGGGTATGTTGAAATTTCATAACTGATAGTTCATAACTAATATCAGTAGTTCATAAGTAGTAAAAAGTCTAATGCTAAACAGAAGTGCCCTAAACATTTTGTGGTTGTTGGACTTATTTTTCTCTAGCCTTACATCAATTAGATTATTATAATAGCCATAAATACACTTATTCATGTTTCTTTATTAGTAGTTTTGTAGAGAAATACAATGGTTCAACACTTAATATATACCTTGAATGTAGGAGAAAGATAGTTCTTGAGGAACCAGAACTTGACTGGAGACTTGGTGTTCTTGAGTACACTGAGCATCATGATGCGGAGGAAACGCTCGTACAGGTGGCCTGAAGCTACAGAGAAGATGTTGATCGTGGCATCCGCAGGATCTGACGCTTCCTCCTTTGAACTGAAAGTGCTATCAAAAGATGCGTCATTGTTTAAACTTGTAAAATTAGTGCATTTTACTTGACCAAAACATTCCTGAGATAAGTAGTTTCATTGAAATATTTAGTTTTCCCAGTTTTAGAACCTTGTGTTACTACAAGTTACCTTTTTGGGGCCTGTAGATGTTTTTTCTTAGATGTACATTTCGGGACTGGGGTGTCCCATTATCAGTGTATCTTCTCTCTTCTTACACACTATTGTTCATTATATTAAAAATATATACACACACAACGGTCACTTAGTTTGTATATCGCGGGATGTCACACGCGGGCTGATGCACTACAATACGTAATAGTCGCCCGCCGTAAGCCTATTACGTACCTGTAAGAAGATACACTGATGATGGGACACCCCAGTCCCGAAATGTACATCCAAGAAAAATCATCAGTAGGATCTACAGGCGCCAAAAAGGTAACAAATAGTTTCAGTTATCTTAAACCTTTCAAACTTTGATTTATCTTTTTCTTTAAAGAAAACCATATGTGTTAGAAATTATAAAGGTACTCTTCACTCAAAACTGCCAGTACAAACCTTGTGATAGAGTTCCAAATGCCAGGCTGAGGTTGGTCGTCCTCACTAAGCAAGTCCAAATGCATCTTGTCCGGCTTCTTCGTCACCTTCAGCTTCAGCACGTGAGGTCGGAACGAACTTATCAGCACTTTGATGTCCGTAGCATTCTCGGGAGTGTCTGACCCTTCATGACTGCAACCACCAACACACAGATTGCTCAAATTTAATGGTATGTATAACACTTTTTACTCATTTGCACTTGTATGATTCAATATCATTTTTAGGGATGTGTAAGTAACATTTTTTCAGTTCAAGTCAAGAAGACTATTTTTACAAGAAACAAACATAAGATTCCATTAATAAATTAAAATGTAAATTGGAAAAATAACACGCTAATTTGAGTAATTTTTATAGTTGAGTTTCGAAAATACAATTGAGGGTGAAAATCAAGGCTTGACACCGGTAGGCTTGGTACCCACAACACACAAATCTTTCTTCGACTGACCCATTGGATTGAGGCAATAAAAATTATGCAAATCAAAAAGATATGTTTATTTTAATACAATATAGCAACTGCTATTTTTTATGATGCAGTGATTGCATTGAAATAAAATAACTTTACATTGCACTCTTTCAAATTAGTCAAAATAACATTTACAGTTTGTTTTTTGCTCAATCTACACAATCAGTGACAAGGGTTTCTACTTTCTAGTAAATATGACACTCACACAGTATACCGGTATACCCTCTCAGTCCACTGAGCTGCATGAGGCAAGTGAGTAGCGACGACTAGTTGCACGTCTTAGTAATAAATTCTAGAATAAAAAAGGAGTTGTTTTCACAGCAAACTAACCACTCGCCTCAATTCAAACACCGTCTAGTCGCGTGGTCCTACTGGTTATTATTATTATTAAAGCAAAGATTACACTGAAAACATACCTGGTGATGTCGAATATATCCGATGATCGACCTTGGCGGAGCCGCAGTACCCATGCTCCTGGGTTAGCCTTGAGCTGGAAGTAGCCAAGATTGGCCATGACGATGGTGTCCACCTGCACGGGTTGCGACTCCGTGCCCAGAGTGATCTGCAAACCCCGAGGAGGGTTACCCATTGTCGCCTCGAAGCAGTGGCCCTCCAGCAACAAGTATTCTAGTTCAAACTGGCTGTCAACAACACACAAATGTATAACAGAAGTATTCACACCCGACAAGTTCAAACTTGTTATTTAAGCCTAGGTAAATATTTATATTTTCATAAAATATAAATAAATAAATATTTATCCATTTTTAGTTTTAAAGCATTCTACAGTATATTAAAAATAAATTAAAATAGATCAGCAGAAAACATTTAAAAATATAAGTAGAGAAGCAAAAGTTCCCAATTTTAAAGAAATTTGATTTCTTGAGAGGCTGAGCAGAGACAAACTACTTTTGGGACTTCTCGAAATTAAAATCTATCCCGTCCACTATTATTTGTAAGGACAGTTAAACACATTATAGTGGCTGTCAGTAAAGTGGTTTGTCATATTTTGTAAATACCTGTGAACTACACTCTCGACCTCCTCAAGCCGTATGTTGTCCAAGTCGTAGGGACTGGCGACCGACTCCACAAGCCAGTTGTCAGGTACATGCATGTTCTGGGTGAGCAGTGGCGCTGGCGGCATGTTGTGGAACCTTGCCATCGGACCAGCTGACATCCTCCCCTCCGCGGTGAACTGCACCTCTGGCTCCAGCACGTAGCGGTAGAAACTGTTTCCAACACACTCAGCTGTTTCATGGGTCCAAACAATTCAGCAATTCCTTGGAAAATGTAAAACCCTGATGTACAGGTGGGGTGCATCAGTAAATCAGGTATGCACGGTTTTAAAGGAAAGTTTCAAATTTACAAATAAAGATAATGTAAAATATTTGTGGTTAGCCAAAATGAATTGAGCAGCAATCATGTGGTGATTAGGGTAGTTTTTGATCAGATGTGTATTTCACAGCTCTTCAGTGACAGCCCATTTACATGCCAACAACAAAATACACACACACACATCATTTACGATCACTTATTTGTAAAAGTTTGTTGATGAGGATGAGAGAATTTAAACAGCTATTATTGTGGACATTTTCCATCGTTAGTGAGCAAAATTATCATCTTGTTCACTAATGATTGAAAATGTCCGCAGTAATACTTTAAATTATGATCCTATTCACACTGTCGCTCACTTGTGTCCATGAGGGCCTGGGCGAACTTGTACTCTTACTGAAGATGTATCTAGGGCAGGGCGATGTCTAGTTTTAGTGGTGGTTCACACTGCGTCAAGATTTAAGAAAACCTAAAGGACTGGTTTAACTTGCTTTCAAACTGATGACCATTGAAATGTAAACTTGAATGAAATTGAGTTTTTACATTCTTTTTTTATTTGTTAGATAATCTGGGCTAAATGTGGTTAAATATTTCATCACTTTCGTTGGACATTGCCAGATATTTATTGCTGATCGATTTCAAAACTGCTATTGACCTAGGACATTTTATAATGTGGGATTCGTTTTGTTTTAGATGTATCACCACTTACAGTTGGCACCAGTGGAAGCAAGCCAAACTATCCCTTGGGTTCTAATCTAACCCCTTGGGTTTTTAAAAATCCCGAAACAATAGGACCCACCACTCCAACTGGACATTGCCGTGGCCTAGACACATCTTTAGTGAGCATAAATGTTTGCCCACTACTGTCCTCCTGATTCGTGAATCGCGACCCGCGTACTTGTAGCTGTAATAAATAGTGATTGTAAGTGACTGTGTATAATATATTTGTTGTTGTTGTGTAAATTCACTAAATTGACTCATTGATGATGTAGCACAAGAACTACAAAATATGCAACTGATCAAACACTTACAGTAGGAACTAAGGCCTAAACAAAATGTAAACATTGTTTAGACAAGGGTCCTACAACTGGAAACATAAAATACTTTGGATGTATTAAATTAAAGACCTTTTGAGTGGCATGTCTGAGTTCTTCTCGACACAGTTGAGGAAGATGCGGATGTCACAGTTGGTTGTCTGCTGTAGCACGGAGAGGATTGGTCCTATTTTCTGAGCGCCCCGAGACACCGGGTCCACCACGACCACAATGTCAAGTGCTGGCTCTCCCGCCATCTGCGCTTCAAGCTTAATCACACTGGAAACACATACAAATTCAGCATATCTTATCAAATTAACACTTAACTATCTTTTCTGAACTATAGACTCAGGAACATTAAATGTTCTTTGCTTTGCACAAAATAAAAAGATTTTGTTCATTTATTCTTCTAACAATAATAACATGTGCTAAAACCAACCTGTGCTCTTCTCCCAGCTCTGGCAACTCAAATCGTGTTCGTGTTTGGGGTCGTGCAGCTAACAATGCCACAGTTTTCATGACTGTGTCACTAGTAACGTCGTTATCTAAAACCAAAATCAATAATCTAGAAAATCTATTTCTATAAAACTCAAAAGATATTAACAAAGCAAACTTCTGAATAATAAAATATTCACTAAGCGGTCTAAATAAGGAAACTACCTAATAAAAAGTTGAATTTCACCACTGTTCCACAATTATGTGTACAATCCAGTTTCAAATCATGGATAGAGTATAAGTAACTTATACAGAAGTATTTTGTTGGATTGAAAGTTCATATTAGTGGCGGAAATCAATTATATAATTGTTTATCCCAGACTTTTCCGGCCACTTAGAATGAATTGCTGAAAGTCTCAATTTACCGTCAGCTTTTTTGGTGAGAGCAGCGTATATCTTGTCCACATGAACAGACATGGTGAAGCGTTCAAGGAGGGCAAAGTCGTCAGGAGTGAAGTCCTCGTCAGCTTCGAGAGGTCCCAGTACTCGGCCGTTGCACACAATCCCTCGCGCCCCTGCCGGGAACCCGAGCACTCGAGTCCCTTGCTCCTGGTGCAGCTCCAGCGTTACACTCACCTTCTCCCAGTCCACATCCTGCCACACACAGCAAATAACTAAGTTAAACATTCTATTCTGCTTCCATATATTTTATTTTTAATTCTTCAACAACCTGAAATCTTACAACACTTTGAAACCCAAGCCTGATTCTATTTTGGGCTTGATATTGTATTTGTTAAGACGTTTCCTATTTAGTTAAACACTTTTTGGGGGTAGCCTTTCACTGCGTGGTGCTCAAAATTTGGCACCGCACGAAGGGTTAACTTTAAAAAATGATATTTTTCAATAACTAATAGTCCATATAAATACACATCAAATTTACTCAGACTTTTAGAGGTAAAAGTTACCTATATCGATAATTTCCACTGTTTTACACTATTTCTACAAATGTAAATAATTTTTAATAATATGTTGAACATTAGTAAGCTTCCATTATTAATTTTTATATATGTATGTATTTATTGTTTTCATAACGGAAATAAAGTGGATTTTGACTTTGACAAAGCACGCATTGGTTGGTTGTGAAGGAGGAAACTGTATGACACCAAATATGTCATGAGTAGATGTCATTTGCTAGTTTATTAGTTCTTTACGTAACTAAAATTTTGTATCCGCAACCGTCAGTGGGAGTAAAACTAGAACTCCCTGTTAGTTTCAAAAATTATTCCTGTTCTGAAAATTACCTAAACATAATTATTTCCAGCTTGGCTCACCTAGAAATAGTCTAAAAGATATTATGACTTGTCCATTTACAGAAATGGTTTGTCTCAAAAGTAGTTCATAGTTCATACCTTGAGTCCATAAGCAGCAGATGTTTTGTCTCCCTTTATCACAGCCTCCGCATCATTGAGTATGTTCAGAACTGTGTTCACCGGAGTTCCTTGTTGCAGCGCAGCCAACACTAATTTGTTCAGCCTTTGATCAGCATCGGTTGCTGAGTTTACTAACAAACCTACTCGGATCCGACCACTTGACTTCTGAAATTGCAGAACAATTCTGTTGGCACATATCTTTGGAGAAATAGTCGTCAGGTTATACTTCCTGAGTTCAGGTTTAACTCAAACATTTTTAGCTCCAGGCCTGTGACATTCTTCTGGGATGAGATGTAAACAAAGCTGATAAACCAACCAAACGTTCCTTTATATAATGATATAACCTTCAAAAGCCAAAATATTATTTATTTCAACTAAAATTTATCAGTGAGCAAATAATATGCCTTTGAGATGAAATAAAAAAAGAGTGAAAACAGACCCCTTAAATTTTACCAGAAAACATAGTTAAACTCACTCTTCTTTCAGCGTCTTAATTATATCTCTGAAGAAACATGCTGTGGTTGGCTAAGCAATCCCACCTACTTTGGTTGCCTAATAACTAATAACTTATGCTTAGTGTATAAGGAATCCCATTTTCTTTTCACTAATCCTTCTACCAAACAAAAACTCTGCTGGAACCCTGAAATCCATTAACAGCTTTAATGAGAGCGCCGCGTGGCCTCCTGACTTTCTCTTGGCACCAGTATCTCATCTCAATAATGTCACTGACTCACTGATGTTGCAAAGTGTTCTCAGTTAGTTTACATCATTGCCACTATTGGTATTCCTGCACACTGGTTGGAGAAAATATAATTTTTAAATTTTAGTAGATTGAGTTGTCTGCCAACACTATTTTTTTTATTTTGTAATTAGTTCCCAACATAAATTTCATATTCAAATCATAACTTTGCATCTGGGATCTGTTCCACACGGTGAAATTGTGTTTGACCCGTCCTGACTTCAATATTTAAAATAATATACATCTTCTTCAACAAGATAATTTTCCACAAGCTTCAACCCTCATTTCTACAGCTATCAATTGTCTGATAAACCTTATTTTAAGATAGCAAAAATTAGAAAAATTTACTTAGTTATTTAAGTATTTCAAACACATTTTATAGATCTTAATTTGTATAAACGCTGAATAGTTAATTTATTACTAACATTATTTATTTTCATAACATTTTATAATTTATATTAACGTTTGCAAAATGTTTACTGTTGAAACAAATGTCTCAGTTCATGGTTCTTCGATCGTGTATATCGATTTTTAAAACGTATAAAATATAAATCGGGTTTGCATATTTTTCTGAGTATCACTATTAAAAAATAATTTTTTGAGCCCTCTATTTTTTTAACAATATTCCTCCCGCTGCTTTCCCAGCTCAGAAAATCTGCTCCCGCGGAGCTCTATCAAAGAGTAACATAAAATTCTGAGTGAAAACCCATAATTTGCTACTCTAAGTGTAAAAAAGGATAAGATAATTAGAGAAAAAACTGTGCACAAGTGATACTTGCAGCAGCAGTGGGCACCAAGCACCAGCTAACAAGGGATTCATTTGTTACTCAACACATCGCCTCTCTATACACATCTGTCCTCACTCCTCACTGATCACAGTTGTTGTGTTTACCATTTGTTCCAAAGCGTTAATGAGCAGTTCTCGGTGAGTAGGCTGATTCAGGTCTGCCACTACCCAATACGTTAGCGGCTGCAGTTTGCCTTTGCTCATGTAGTTCATTGATTCACTCAGCTTGGCAACACTCTTCACAAGATCTAAATAACGGCTCTTCTCGGTATTCAGTATTTTTTCATTCAATCTAAAACATATTTCTCTTTTAAATATTTGCATACTATGAACTATTTACACTACAAAGCATCCAAGACATTGTTTAATGTTTAACTGTAGTTTGTATAACACTACTACTTACACTTTGTGTTGAATACAAATAATATATAATTACCTGGGCATAACATTTGGCTGGTCCATCAAGTAATCTACAACGTTGTGGCTGTCCGACAAGTCTCCACGATAGACAGCCTTCTGTATCGCAGGAGTCTGGCTCATGATCTCGGTCAGCACTGCCTCTTCGAAGTCTTCCCCATTCAGTGACTTTTCTGGCAGAGGGATTCCGTTTATCAATGCCTGTAAGTAGCAGATAAATACTTAACACCGGACTCTCAGTAAATCAGAGTAACAGCTGTTTCTTGTAAACAATGCAAATCAGAAAAAACTGTTTACTTACAGTTTCATCATAATATTGAAAATATGTGTAGACATTTATTTTTCATTATTATTTGCATCATGACAAAAAGTATCGTTCATCACTTGTCTCAAATGTGTGTTTTTGGTCCTCCTCATACAAAGTCCTCGGTTGCGCCTGGGACGTCAAATTGATTATGTATTAAAAGTGTAACTTTAAAACTTAGTGATGAAATATTACTATTTCACCACCGCCTTGGTTCAGCTACTTGGATTTTATTGATTTTCAGAACAAATGTTGATTACAAAGACATTCATTCTCGTATCATACGTTTCATCTAAATCGGATAACAAATGGGTAAAACTATTTTTTAAAGAAATTATCCCTTCCTGCCCCCCTGGGGAAGTTGGCTAGTATTCACTGTAGCGCTTGTGGCTACGCCTTGGCTATGTTTTTAACAGTTTTTGCTACGAGTACTTGTAGTTGTGTTTACGTTTTAATATCTTTATGGCAGCAACAACATAGTTTTATCAACTGTAACAGCTTCAAGCTGCTTGCAGCAGAGAACAGTACAATATAGATTTCTTTTCTATTTATAAATTAACTACTTTATATTTAAACATAATTTTAAAATTGTTAATTGTATTTGTTTTGTAATTGGGGAATTTTTAATAGGAGTTCACCTAGAAATCTGATAATCAATCAGAGTAAATGATAAAAATGAGGTTGTTTAGAAATCCTCTGAAATTATAAAATCTGCCAAAAATTCCCGTTCCTGCTTTTTTCAAAAAATCCCACCTGGTTGGAAAGTTCCTCAAAAATCCTTCATATCTCAAAAATTCCCCGAAAATCCCACCTGCCTGAAAGAATCCCGTTTTTAGGAAACTCTCGACCAATTTTTGGAATCTTAATTTTTGTTGGGAATTTTCCGATCTTTAGGTTTTGTCTACCCCAAATATTTTGTTTAAATTTTTCTTTGAGGAAACACCACAAATCCTGACGGGAATGGATCTTTAAGTTTGCAATATTGTTACACACTTGTGCTAAGGTGATACCTGAGGTAGAGTGCGGAGGCCTGAGCGCTGTACAAAGTCGGAAGCCAGTTTACGGCCCGTGTCGTAGTCAGTGTCGGGTCCCAGTATCTCCTCTGTATCGGCCGAGTGGTAACGCACTCGCAACAGCTTCACCACATCCTGCACCTCCACATCCCTCTCACCGTCCGTCTTCACAGTGGCGTACACCTGCACCGCAGTCACACTCACTAATCAAGCCTTTCTTCAAGCACTATCAATATCCGTAGAACATCTCCCAGTACACTACAATACACAGAGAGCTGCTGAACTTGACATGTACGCCATCGCAATCCCTGCACCGTTTTCCTGTGGCAGTTTGTCCGAGTGCATCAGAAGGGTGCAGCTACAGCCTAAACTTGCAGATAGATAAGTTTACTCGCTTCGTTAGTTAGACAACAAACCACTAATCCCACTTGTCGCCACCAGTGTTTCTCAGTGAACCTTTTCACTGACTTGACCCAATTTATCTGGAAGCTCTAGTTATTGATTAAGATTTATTCTAGTAATTATAAAAACAAATTTTTGCCTGTATTTCCGTATTTAAATACAGTAGAGTCTTGGTAGAGTCAGTAGAGTGTGGGTGAACAAAAATGCAGGTTAATACAAATAAATCTACCCTTTCAGATCTCATTTATTTTTGGAACAACTTTCGTTTACACTTTATCTGAATGTTGTGCATAAAAATGTATATTTATAAATTAAAAAAATTATTGGTGATTGGCATAACAGATGTTTGTAAGAAACACTAATCTAAAGATTTATCATCACTTCATCATTACGAGTACTTTAATATGAAGCAAAATACTTAATGCCTAGCCAATGGTAAAAATAATTCTAACATAAAAAGTAAAATACAAATTAAAACCTATGTAAATACCTTAAACCCAGGACTAATCCACTTACATCTGTGATGAAACTGAGGCCTTGGTACGGGTCTTTGACCTCTGAGATATAGTTGTAAGCGTTGAGAAGAGCGACTCCTGCATCCTCGAGCCCTGTGGCCGAACTGTTGACTGCAAACACCAAGCCGAGTCTCAGAGGGGCAGTGTGCACGTAGAATGATTCAATCAGCTTCACGAGCGGCCACACTTCCTTCTTGGACGGATCTCCAATTATCACCTGAGCAATACAGTTAAAACATTATTTTATTAACCACAACAGACAACATATCTCACAGGGGTGAACATAATTATGAACTTGTTGATTTCGGAACGGTCAGTTTAAATTACTCTGGATTTTTCAAGCCATAACGGGAGAGCTTTCCAGTACTGTATGAGTTATTCCCAAACGAGTGATCCAATTTCCAATCAGATGAAAAAACGCTAGTGTGGAGTGAAATAATAATGCTTAATATTTACCAGATTGTAGAGGTTCTTGCGCACACTGCGCAGCATGCCGGGGAAGGTGGGACGCAGCAAGTCCATGAGAGATGCTGACCAGCGTCGGTATTGCTTGTCCACCTCAATGTCGTTCACCCACTGCACGGCTGAGTCTCTGATGTCGATGGCATAGTCTCGACTGCCTCCGTTGCTCAGGTCCAGACCCAGCAGTGTGCTCAAAGTGGCCTTGTCTGTGATTCCTGTGATCATAATCACTCAGTAGCATGGATACTGGAGCATCCACTGATTCTAGCTCATCAAATTGAAATCTCTGTCTATCGTTATAACTTATAAGCCCTTATAATACAAAGCAAACTGAAAAGTTAAACAATAAACATTTCCCAGGTCAAGAACTGGCTAAACCTTCAGTTAAGAATTCAACAAGGAAACTAAATTATCTGAGTTGTCAACATATTAGACCAGTAGTTTCATACATAAGAGAAAACAAGTCATTTTAGTTATCAACTAGAAAGAATATACCATCACTCAATTGAAGAAATTATTATCACACCATTAAAATACTCAGTGTTTGTTCTCAGGAATCATTTATATAACAAGAACTAGGTAACTCTAAATTTATATTATGTAATATTATTATTGGTTTTATATTACTTTGTATTTTAGCTGACCCAAGTTGAGAAAGTAGTTATTCTGATTTTATTAAAGTTATACAACTGACTACTGTACTAGTAGATGTCATTATGTTTTAAAAGTACCTTGTCTGACAGGTCAAATGGTAGCCTTAAATTGGTGCAGTCACCAGGTAATGTTCATAGGACAGTCTTAAGTTAGCCTCCACATGCCCTAAGGTGATCCACGTTCCCCGTCGCATCAGATCTAAGTGAATACCTATATCATCGTGATTACGAACTAATGCTTACCTGATGAGTGAAGTCCTTCTAGTACTCTCATCTCTTGTCTCAAAGAGTCGAGGATAGTCATGGTGTCGACTAAATCTATGTCGAAGAATATTCCGTTGAGAAACAAAGCTGTATCTGAAGGCTGCAGATTCAGTGAAGCTGAAAATCTTTCCTGATTTTTTTGCAATTCTGTTTTGAAATTTGAGTTCACCACTGTTCGCACCAAAGATTTTGCCTGGAACAAATTAAAAAATGTTAACGAAGGCTGTTCAGAAAAAACCTTTGTTGTTGTATAGCTTGTGGACGAGTGAAACCCTATGTTAAAATTGTACTTTGTTGGATAGCCTGGCTCATTATGAATCTGTAGGGGTGTGCGAGTACTCGATTATTGAGTCGAGTTCAAGAATTTAACGATAAATAAACTCGGCGCGACCTGATCGGTAAAGCTCGAAATTTGATCGAGTAATTTGCCTAAGGTATAATAGTGATTTCGTCGCAGGCGCTAGTGGAAGTTAAGAGATCGCCGTGAATGGTATCAAAGTCGTGAATTTGTCGCGGCCCCAAGCGGGAGTCAAGTGATCGCCGCGAACAATATCGAAGTCGTTATTTCAACGCAGGCATTAGCAGGAGTCAAGACTGCGAACGGTATCAAAGTCGTGATTTCCCCTCTCTGTCTTTCTCTGTTCTTGTCCTCCATCACCCCTTCATCTCTATGCACTAGTAGCTCAAACTCCTCACATTAGCAACCTTATTGTGATTTACGATTCTGTTGTGATTCATACACCTGATACTCCTGTGACTCTCCCAAACGGTTTTTGTATATTTGGAGCTAAGTGAAACAGTGTTATTCATTGTAAATGGGTGAGGGCTGCTCACACACTAAGCCTGACAAACAGTGCACCGGCCTTCTCCCCTTGCCCCCGCACTGCACCTTCTTCTCTATTCCAACGCTAAACCTTGTCTTTTTCATTTCTTGCCCTTTCTCTCCTTCACACCTCATCTTCATGCGCTAGTAGCTCAACAATCTTATTCCTTCTCTCTCACTCCTTACATTAGCAACCTTATCATGATTTACAATCATGTTGTGATTCATACTCCATACTCTCTCCAATTGTTTTTGTGATGTTTGAATCTAAATGAGTCAGTGTTAATAATTGTAAATGGGTGAGGGTAAGCGGTTTATGTAAGAGCTGTGATTTACTTTGAGAGTTTTGATTTTAAAACGGTTTTGTGTTGTGCACAGCAATGAAGCCACAAAGACACCAATTGATTATAAACAACATTATTTGATCGAAGGAACTCAAATTTAGTTAATATTCCTTGCTATAAAATATGTCTACCGTATATACTTGAGTCTAAGCCGCATGCAAATCTAAGACGCACCCATAAATTTCCCCTAAATATACGTAAAAAACTATACACCCTCGTATAAGACACACCCATTTTTTATAATGTCAACAGCTAGAGGGCTATGATTTGTCAGGCCCCTGACCCCTCCTTAGCAACCAGTGATGTAATTGCCAGCTGCAGCTGTCAAGAGGTAAAAGCAGAACAAAGAATGCATCACAATTGCCTTTCCTCCCCCATCCCCTGCCCTGCTAAGTCTACCACTACGCCCCTCCCACAGCACAAAAAATGTTGTAAACAAGTGTCAGCAGCGAGCAGATAAAAAAGGCAGGTAGAGAGATAAAGGACCACCTGGAGTCTGGAGAGGGACTATTTTTGTAGTCAGTTAGTTCATGTTTTTGCCACTGGTGATTGCCC
This sequence comes from Matsumurasca onukii, assembly GCA_018831715.1. Classification (NCBI taxonomy): domain Eukaryota; kingdom Metazoa; phylum Arthropoda; class Insecta; order Hemiptera; family Cicadellidae; genus Matsumurasca; species Matsumurasca onukii. Next base: position 41,637,567 of record CM032059.1, on the reverse strand, counting down.
CATATTTCGCTAGTGTTTGATTTGAATAGACGCGTATCTCCTTCTTGTATGCTACTGCTTCCTTTCTCTTCCTTCTTTTTCCCCACCAACCCACAGACAAGGAGGAAGGGGAAGAAGGATGGAGAACATGACGAATGCAATAAGAAGCAATTCTGAGTCCCCTCTAGTCACAAAAAATTCTTTCATTCCACTCTTCAAAACAGGCAATGCAATGAATGCAATGTGGAATAAGCCTGAAGATGATAGCTTGCTATTGAAAACGCTTGTCCAAAAATAAAATGTTGTATATTTTTCTTTTGTTTTAAATTCTAATTATAGGCAATGCAATACCAACCCTGTTGTGTTTCCTACCTCTCGTGGCCTATCTGAATGTTTTTGTTGATGTTTTGAGGGTTTTTGTAACTCTTCAAATTAACTAACATTTGTTCGTATTGTGCGAGTCTAAAACGCACCCGCATATAAGACGCACCCTTTTTTTAGAGCCTAAAATATGGCAAATAAAGTGCGTCTTAGATTCGAGTATATACGGTATTTGCCAGCTCTTTCCATTCCCATTTCCAAATCCTGGGTTTTTTACAATATCCCTCCCATTCCTGTCCCGGATTCAAAATTCTGCTCCCGCACAGCTCTAGTTCTTTACAATAACTGTTGAGTTACTGGTGTTACCTGCATAGGGAAGTTCTGGGCGATGTGGGTGAACGTGTGTAGAACCTCGTCTTTAGGTGCTGACAGAATCCTCTGTGCCGCTTGCAGACTCAGCTCTTGGAACTGCCACACCTTGAGAGGTGCTAGCTGATCACTAGACTCTGTTAACTCCTGAACAAAGCTCTCCAACTCGGCCTTCTTGTCTGGGTACATCTGTCTGGAACCGGTTTACACTCTTACAGCAAATTTACATTTGAGAAATCATCTAATGTTCTCCCGTTACTCTACAAAATCCACAACTTTCATTATTAACTGCAACAGTTGTTGGCTAATGTCACAGCCGCAATGTTTTCTGCTACAGATAACTCAGTGTGTGCGGCCCAAAATTTCCCTGTTTTAGAGACTAAATTCCCACATAATTTTTGTTTCCCGCCTAAATTCCAAATACTGGACACCCCTATATTATATCCACTGACTATTCTTATTAGCTTAGATTTCTGTTTGTACTTATATCCATAAATGTTTTAATCCTAACTCCACAACTTTACAATGAAACTTAAGTCCTACTTAAGTTTGCTGATGACAAATCCTTCGATCTCCTCGTCTTCCTCCTCCTCCTGAGAGTCTGCCCCTGCACCTCCCTTCACTTTGGTATCATCTTCAGCTTTGTACTCGGTTGACTTCAGTTGCAGTTCCACACCATATCCAGACAACCGCAGTTTTTTGTTTGGCCTTTCCTAATAAAAAAGTGGCAAAAAATTAAATGAGAAAGGAAACTTAAGAGTTGAAAGCTTGAAAGAAGCTTGATTCAAAGTTGTGCACACACATATTAACAATTAATTGAGTTTTGAGAAATTTGAGGATATGAAGTTCTTTTAAATTAGGTTTAGTATATGACGAGTTGTATTCTCTGCATACAGAGAAGCTTCACCATACGAGGGGGTACCCAAAATTCAAAAGTATCGGGAATTTATTGGTGGCGAGTGCGTAGTATGCCTTATAGCTGCTAGGAGATGAAATCTCAACTCTTGCGGGGTCCAGTGCATTCAGCCTGACAGGTTATGAGAGTTACAGAGTTGCGCACGTTTTTCTAATAGTAGTTTTGATCCGCTTCGTTTTGTTGTGGTGTCATCATTTAACAAACATTGTGCGTTTTGCGTTCAACTTGCTATGGAAACTGTCTCAATGATAAAAACATACTACACAGTCGCAGCTATGAGCAAAACCATAAAGTGCGATTATTTTCCTGATTTCAAGATGGCAACAGGTCGATTAAGGACAAGCCATGTCCTGAACGACCTTAATCATCCATCTTGTACTGATAAAACTGTTCAGAAAAGTAGAGGAAGAGAGTTTACTTAGAACTGCTCGACAAAAAATACCGTTGTTACTTCCAGTCCCGAAATTTTGGTACTAGAGGAGGGGATCGGGAAATGATTTCAATCCCGTCCTGGTACCGGAAATCCATGATCCCGCACAGCTCTAATTGATACCAGCATGACCAATCTTCCCCACACCCTATACTCGTCAGTTCTTGCCCCATGTTACTTTTTTTGTTTCCCAGAATGAAAAGGGACATGAAAGAAGACTGTTATGGGCACATTGAAGAAGTGATAATGCAAACAAGAATCAAATCTCAACTCTTGATTCCCACCGTGCAAGTACTTATGTAGAAGAGTACTTGCAGCTATTCAGACCCAGGAGTAGGAGTGCTTTAAACAATGGGAGCACCGAATAGACAAGTGCATTGCACTAAATGGTGAGTATACTCAAGGTGAACATGTACATTTATGAAAAAAAAAGGTTAATTTAATATAATATCTGTTATTTTTGGGTAACCCATTGTAAATACTCAAAGACTGATTTTCTGAGATCTCAGTGTAATTCAGTTGATTGGTTTAGATTACCTTGATAAAATAGCGGAGGACATAGTCGATGGGTTCCACTGTAGCCAACTGACGCAAACGCTTGTGGAATTGAGCAAACTCAGGGGAACCGATCTCGCCGTACAGAACTGCCACAGTGCTCTTGTTCTCCGAGCCAGGATAGTGGTGGTCCAGTCGGAAGGTTTCAATCCTAGCTTTATTTTCCTGTGCCTGTCGTAAAAGCATGCTATAAATAGCCACATTTTTAATGAAATACCTAAAAGTATATTTATTAAATAGTTTCAATATTTAAAACATAGCAACAATTGAAGAGTTATCTGAGAAGCTCATTTCATTAATGTGGTTTAATATTAGAGATTTTTAAGTTGCAAGAGAATTGGTTTGCCTAATTTTTAGTTTTGATTTTGGAAATAGGGCACTATACCAGCATATGCTATCAAAATGGTATAGAAAAAAGAGCAGGTTCACCTGGACCTAAATATGATAAACAATCTAGGTGAGCATTCTCTCCTTTCTATTCCTTTTTCATAGCATAATTAAAAATTATATAATTCTGTAGCACTAATACAGATTTTTCAAAATCCAGACAAGCCTTCTGCCACGTTAGTCCGTTCATGTAAGAGTCTACTGTAGATTGTATGAGTTTTTAGGATTAGAATATGTTTCGGTTAAGTTTCACTTGATGACAAGAGAAGTTTTCATACCTCTTGAAATGTTGTGTAGTTTTTTAAACACAATAACTAGTAAAATAGTCCATTGATTTCTATGTAATGTAATAACACAGGCATAATGAATTTTTAACAAATTTGTAATTCAAATCTGATTAATAAGAGATTATTTTGCAATTTTTGGTGTCCATATCATTTGTGTATAATTAGTAGTTTTCAATTTAGTCTGAAAAAAATCTACTTAGGCCCAATGATGCCAACACCTTTACAAAAATCATAAAGACATCTAAATTTTTTAAATGGTCTCTTATTTATTTATTTAACTTTTTATTATGTAGTTCACTCTGTAGGGAAAACCTTATAAATTATCAAGTATAATTCTTAGTTAAAATTGAATATAAAATGGTAGATTTAGACAAATTGGCACTAACACTAACCATTAACTAACCAAATTAACTAACCAATTAACTAACACTAACCAATACTTGTTTAACAGTGCCATGAAGCTGATCTGGGGCGCAGACAATTGTGCCGGCTATGTCGACAGCAGCCGGACACTTGATGCCGCGTTCCTGAGCCATCTGGTTGTACATCTCGATGCGCGGAGAGTAGATGTGAAGAGACACGGCGAGCTTGAGCAAGGACAGCTGAGCCGGTGAGATTAGCCTGCTAGCCTCGGCAATCCCTCGGTCATACATCGCTTTATCTGAACCTATACAATACAGCAGTCATAAATATTGCATTACATACTATTATGACGTATCTCTCACAATTATTGCATTATATATGTTTCACAAGCTATTTGGTTCTAACTGTAAATTCAGAGAACCCCAGAATAGCAAAGAAAGGAACAGTTGGTACAATAAATGCTTGGATTTGCTATGAAATTATGTAGAAAAGTAGGTTAAGATAAAGAAGTGTAAAATACAAAATTTCGTTAAACAATTTGAATTTTTGTTTTTCTTCATTTTATTGGAAAACGGTTATTACTTTCCGAACGACCCTCGTACATACACAAAATAATCTAACTCACTAGATAAATATATTTTCATAACACACTATTTTTTATTTATAATAACCTATGTTAATAACCTACAATAACCACGTTCTATGTTTTTTACAATGTCCAACTTCTGTGGAACTGTCAACACCACACGTTTACGTTTTGTTGCCATTTCCGCACAATAAAAGACAATTCATTTGTCACAAGGTCAATCAAGCTCTATCAATCAATTCAATCAATTGTCTACAATTCAAATACGCAACATGACTAATTGTCAAGGGCCAGTGCAGGTGTCCAGAGGAGAGGGATGTGAGGGCGCAGCGCGGGGTGAGTGTCAGACTGCTTATCTGTCTTCCCTCTACAGTCTATTACACTTTCTCTTGCGTTGCGGATCATGATGTTGTACTGTACGTTCACTTGCGTTGCGGATTGCGGTGATTTTTTAAAATTTTCTCTCCGTGTCTTGGTTAAGCTACAACGCGGTTAATCAGATCCCAGTTAATCGAGAGTTGAATGTATATCATAAAAATTGTTTTTAAGTGGTTTTTAACACAATAGGCTACTTTGAGAGAACGTTTTCAGGTAAATGTGTAATGTAGCTTTGAACAATCGCTAGCCGTACGAACACAGTTGGCAGAAAAGCTTATTCTTTGGTAAATTAAATGATTTGATAGACATAGAGAATATTCTTCCTACAACTATAGGCATGCAAACAACTTTTGCCTACCAGCTCTATAGTCGCACAGAAAGAAAACCAGCCTTCATGGGAGTTAAAATATGAACAAATCTTCCGTGGGAACTGAAGAAAACTAAACGACACAGATTTGCAAATGAACTGAACAATTGGCTACGAGAACAGCCCTTCTACAGCATAGCATAAATTTATCAGCTGGAGAATTGTATCCTCAACATAAGAAAATACTTTAAATTATCCAATACATATTTTCCAAATATTGTAAATAAAGAATTTTTTATTTCTTCTTGAATTCTTTATAAAACGTAGCTCCTATTTCTTAAAATAGTATGTTAACTTCTGGATACTAGAATCTGAACTCTGTTTAAACGTGATCAAATTTTAAAGTTTAACAGTAAACCAAACGTTACAATATTAAAATTTTCTTACCTAAATTTATCAGCGGGACGTCCATAGCAGAAAGGCCATCTATGAACTGCCAGAAAAGATCAGGACTTTCTTCTGCTAAATATTCAGCTATTTCCAGTACCAAGGGTGTTTGTTCCCATTTCGCATCTAAGACTGTGGTGACAGATTTGGCTTTCTTTTTCCCTTCAGAGACATGTGATGCGATTGCTAGCAAGTAAAGTGGAATCATCAAGGGCCACCACATTGTCCTGAAACCATCCATGAAAACTTTAAACTTAGTGTTCTATCTGTATACCTTGACCACGATTAATTGTTTAAGAAATTGAAAAAGGTGGAAGCATCACACTTAGTGAATGGAAAATTAAAACAACGAACTAACTGCTGTTTACCCAACACCTTAAGAAGAGGCTACAAAAGCGACGCCTCGACACAGTGAAAGAATAGGCTTCTTTGAATTATAAACTTAACGTTAATTCGTTCAACTTCTGATTTTGTTTGTGATATAATACAACTCAGAAGGTGTACTAAAGATACTTTGACTTTTTAACACATTTTGGCTAGGTTAAGAGAATGATGTTAGTTTGATCCTAGACATTCAATCGTATTTTGAACTCTAATTTCATAGAACACTGAATGAACCAAGAACTAGACAGTAGACTAACTTAAAATGACAAATTTTGGAAGTTATAAAATAACATAAACCACAGAATTTCCCAATGTAAAAAAATGTTACGTAAAAAATAGGTTATGAATGCAAATTTTTAAAATTGGTTATAAACTTCTAATTATTTGAAATTCAGAGTCAACAAACACAAGAAACTACCAGTACAAGGATACCGAGGTAAATCAAAACTTATACAACATAACATGAAAAGTGTCTATGAAACCAACGGTAGAAAATTCAAAAGTGTTCTTTTGTTTAAATCTAAAACACTGCATATGTACTCAAAAACGTGCCTTGAAATCCAGAGATACCGTTTGAAAACCAGCAAATTGAATTGAATTTTAAGCAGGAAACGTTACAAGGATAAACAAGAACAGGACAGTAAAAATATTGTTATAAGGCCTCCTACTACTACATTGTAGAATAAGGCTTTTATAATATACAGTAGACTCTCGACTATCCGGCTCGCGACTATAACCATAGTTATCCGGTCTCCGTACTATCCGGCCTACCATTTTGTAAAAAAATTTAAAAAATTTCATGGCCACAAAGAACGTTAAAAATTGACACATGGTTTTGAACGTCTTCAGTTGTGAAACTGCTAAGTTTGCAATGCATCGCAGCAACCGCAGCTGACATCATATGCCTACATTACATTACATTGCCTAAGAAAATGGCGAGACACTGCGGCGAGGAAAAGGTCAAATACCGAACGGCAACTTTCTATTAAAGACTTTTTTAAAAAGTAATTTTAGTTTTTTCTTTTGTTTTGTTTTATATTGTAAGCTACTGTTTTTATTTTACTCAATGATTATGATATTACAGTATGTATAACTTAAATGTTGTACTGTACAGTTTTTGATAAATCCAGTTAGTGCATTAATTAAACTTGTAACAAACAATTTTGCATGCACTATTAATTTTCCTTACAAACCATCGCATCACTGTTCCAAATTTGTAAAAGTTATATTAGATCAAAACGTGATAGCCTAATTTTGTAATTTAATACAGTACTGTATAACCAGTTAAAACGTTTGATTCAGTTCAAAACGTGTAAAATCAATCTAGATAGGCCCGGAAGTCCAAGTTCAATGAACTCCGGTCTATCCAGCTTTTTCGTTATCCGGCCTACCCTTCCGCCACAAAAGGCCGGATAGTCGAGAGTCTACTGTACAATGTAAGTTAAAAACCAAAAAATGATTATAACAATTACAATGAGATTTCTACTCTAAGGGGATACTAACAAATAGGCTAAAAAGTTCAATTGTATTGCCAATTTCAGTATTTTTGTTGGGGTGTTTAGGTAGGACTAGTAACAAAATATGTCTAGACCTGAGCTTTGTTGTTGGCCTGAGGAAGGCCTAGGTCACATACTGTTCAATGTTTCCATCATATTTTGTTTTCAATGGCAAATAAATTAAACTAACAAGAAGACGAAGCCTATATAAAGTCGTTGGCAACCAATTTAAAGGTTATTACAGCAAAACAGAACCGGTAGGATAAAATATTTAGAGAAGTTATAAACATAACCTCTAAAAAGTCATGTAGGTTCACCTGACGAAATAATTATTTAACATTTTCAAAGTATGTTGTGTGATTTATAAGAATACGTACTTACGATTAGAAGCTTACGTTAAAAGAAAACTTAGAAGGAATAAACTATAATTATTTGAATTCGTAAGTTCGTATTATTCCATTTTGATTTTGTTGTCTAGTCCGTCGGTTTAGAATTCGTCTGCTTCAAACTCGAAGAGCCTAGTGACACTTTGGAAGTTTTGATTGGTCAGTTGATTGCATATGCGTGTCCACAGCTGTTAGGATATGAACGATATAGCCATTTTCCTTTTTGGAAAACTGCTCTACTGTATTTAAAACAATCAAAGAAAGGACTTTAACACGTCTTTATATACAAATTGATAATGAGAAAAATACGAACTATTTATTGTTGAAGTGAAATGGTTAATAGGCCTCTATCATACGCTGCAACTAAATATAGTCTAAAGCGCCTCAGATAGTCTCAGTGATCATCTGATGATACTCCCACCATCATTTAGACATATCAGACCTGCGTGGTTCGGAAGTCACGTTGAGCCGTTGGTCCTTGTATGTCCATTAATCATTGGACTATTAATTAATGACCCATTCTAAGGAAGAGTCGGCCTTAGTTTGTAACGAGACTACACTTCATAAGTCATAACTCATTATTACTACCACTCATCACACAGCTCATCCCTCACCTCATATTTGCCTTAAAACGACCTCATAAAAGTGGTCGGTGACATAAGCTAATATAAAAACTCAAAATATTGCTTATTATTAGACCTGAATTCAGAACTAGACTGGCCTCTCTGCTGCTTCTCGTCATTGCCCCGTGTCTTATCAGCTGAGTACAAAGGTCACTTGCATTGTCCTTACTACCCATGTACTCAGCTCAACTGTTGGTCTTATCTTGATATTATATACATGTTAAAATACTGAATAAGGGGAACGAAATATGACCTATGCAAACTAATAATTATAATCTTCTTGTTCACTTGACAACATTCCTCCTGTAAAGATTCTCTTTGTAACAGCTGTTTTGGTACATTCTTTTTGTAACTTTAAAATATCAATGTTTTGTAGTGTTGTTGTGATTCCTAAATGGTAAACGTTTGTGAGTGTTCAGAGAACAGTTCAAACTTAGATGTGGGTTTGGTGATTTCTCAAATTTTGTATTTGACTTTAAAATATATTTGCAATGTTTTGTAGTGTTGTATTGTTTGTTGTGATTTTGTCCTAAATGAAAGTAAACATAGGTTTTTCTTAATTCTGTAGTTTATTATTTCCGTGTTAATTAGAGAACAGTTCAAACTTAGGTGGGTTTACTCCACATTTCTGGCGACCGTGACAGGACTGTTCTTTATAGAATCAACCATGGAAAAGATTAAGAAAACTAGGACATTCTTGAGATCATCAGTCACGAAGTATGTGAATAGTTTAAATGAGTTCATAGGCCTACGTGATGAGGACAAGGACTTAGACACTATTCAAGCAACATTTGAACTACTGGAGTCCAAGGCTGAGGAACTACAAGCTGCTGATAAACAAGTTTTTGATTATTTGCTGGAGTCTGATGCGAGTGAAGAAGATTTATTGGCTGACTCTACTAAAGCTGATGAGTATCTCTGTATGTTTAAGAAAATGAGATTAAAAGTTGAAAAGCTAGTACAAACTAGTAATGGTGATAATAATAGCTCTGGCCTAGTCTCTGGCCACTCTCACCAATCAGTTTGTAGTAATCAATACAGAAGGAAATTTAAATTGCCTTTGATAGAACTTAAAAAGTTTGATAGTAGTATGTTAAATTGGCTGCCCTTCTGGAGTCAATTCAGCAAAATCCATGACGACCCAGAAATTGTACCGGAAGACAAATTTCAGTACTTATTGCAATCGGTACTACCCGGCACTTGAGCCTATGATTTGATTGAGAGCTTTCCCCCTACTGCTGCTAATTACAGCAAGGCTATTGAGGGCCTACAAGCTAGATTTGGTAAAAACAATCTCTTAGTAGAGGTTTATGTAAGGGAGTTGTTGAAGCTTGTGCTTCAAAATGCTGTGAATGGTAAAACCCATATTTCACTGCAAAGTTTGTATGATAAACTTGAGAGTCATTTACGGGCGTTAGAGACGTTAGGTGTTACGACCGACAAATGTGGTTTGAGTGAAATTTCATCTATTCTGTATCCTTTAGTCGAGTCTTGCATGCCCAAAGAAGACCTGTTACGGATTTGGCAAAGGAGTTCTTGTATGTCCGGTGATGATCCTAAAGATCGGCTTGACAAGTTGATGAAGTTCATGTTGTCTGAAGTAGAGGGAGAACAAAGGATTGACTTAGCAATGTCTGGATTTGGTATAAATTGCTCTAGTAAGGAAAAGCCCAGTAAGAAGTCTGGCCAACAACAGACATTTTCTAGTAGTAAGCCTATCCCGTCAGCAGCTAGCCTACTCTCTTCTGCTAAAGATCAAAGTGCTGCTTTGTGCATATTTTGTGATAAATCACACAAGAGTTCTGATTGTTTTTTAGCACAGAAAATGTCTCTAGCCGAGAAACAAAGTCTGATTAAAGAGAAGAAATGTTGTTACTGCTGTCTGCAGCCTGGTCACAGTATTAAACGTTGTAGGAGTAACATGAAGTGCGCCTTATGTAAACGTAGGCATTGTGTGGTCATGTGTCCCACTCTTCATATCAATCAGCAACAGGAAGTCTCAAAGAATTCAGTCTCAGAGCAGGTTACTAAGTTAGAGAATGATAATGTACTATCAAATAGCCCTTTGAAAGGTAGCCCTAAAGTGTTTATGCAAACTGTTGTTGCTAATATTAGGAATCCTGAAACTAATGTTTTGAGGCCTATTCGTGTACTTTTTGATACTGGCTCTCAAAGGTCCTATGTCTTGGAAAATCTAGCAACAAAAATAGGGTATAAGTCACTGGGGAAAGAAGCTATAATTCATTCACTCTTTGGGAACGTCAAATCTGCCGAACACAAACATAACCGATACAGAGTTTATCTTTCTAACCTAAACAATACTTACAAGTGTAACTTTGAAGTTCTAGATCAACCGGCTATATGCGGAGACATATCGCATATCACTCCTGGGCCTTGGATGGCGGAACTTAGTGAGAAACACATCAGTTTGACAGATGTGGAGGATACATCTCTGCCTATAAGCTTGTTGATAGGTGCTGACATTGCTGGAAAACTCTTCACTGGGAAACGTGAACAGCTGAGATCTGGATTGGTGGCTATGGAAACGCTGATAGGATGGACTATGATGGGGAAGGTACCTGGTGATGAAACTAACTCTTACTTATCTTCAGTTGTAACTTCTATGTTCATCAAGGAAGCTGATATCGCAGATCTTTGGAGACTAGAATCTATTGGCATAAGAGATTTGGCCCAGCATGTGTCTGATAAGGAAAGAGCTCTTTGTGTAGAAAAGCAGTTCCTAGATACAACAGTGATCAATGATGAAGGACGTTACGAGGTTGATCTTCCTTGGATTGTAGGTCATCAACCCCTACCTTCAAACAGAGAAATTGCTGAGAAAAGATTGCATGCATGTGCTGAAAAACTAGAGAAGATTAATCTGTTTACGGAATATGACTCAGTTTTCAAACAGTGGCAACAAAATGGAATCATCGAGCCTGTGCCTACGAGAGAATTAGATAGAGTTGGACATTACTTACCCCACAGGCCAGTAGTGAAAGAGAACAGCGCGACCACTCGCATTCGTCCGGTGTTTGACGCCTCTGCGAAAAATAAATACTCCCCCTCACTGAATGACTGCCTTGAAAAAGGGACCAATCTAATTGAGCTAATCCCATCAGTCTTGTTACGTTTCAGAGAGGGAAGGTTTGGAGCTATTGCCGATATTGCTAAAGCCTTCTTGCAAATATCTATTAATCCTAAAGACCGAGATTTTCTTAGGTTTCTCTGGTATGGAAATGAAGACAGGAGCTCTATAGTTGAGTATCGACATAGACGAGTAGTATTTGGTGCCAAATGCAGTCCCTATCTTTTGGGTGCGACGATTGATTTACATCTTAAAGGCTGTCTGCTAAATGAGAGGTTTAATCCTGAGGTAATAAATAAACTCATGAAGAGCTTCTATGTTGACAATGTGTCAACTAGTGTAGACTCTGAACATGAACTCCAAATGTTTATGAACGAATCAATTGACATAATGGCTTTGGGGCAATTTGATCTCCGGGGTTGGAAACTGTCTGGAACATTCAACTCGGATCCAAAAGCAAATGTTTTAGGAGTTCTATGGAATTTTGAAGAAGATTTCTTGTGTCTGAACACAGAATGTTTGAAGGATTTTGACTTGTCTAATATCACTAGAAGAACTATACTCTCTATCGCACATAGAATTTTTGACCCCATCGGTTTTGTTTGTCCTGTAATGCTATGTCCTAAAGTACTTTTACAGAAGACTTGGGAAGAGAAAGGAATATCGTGGGACACAGACGTTGGTGAAGAAGTTTCAAAAGAATTCATTAAGTGGTTCAACAAACTTTCATCCCTTGGCAACATAAAATTACCGAGGTGGATGGGAAAATCTGTCAGTGATAACAGTGGATGCAGTGTTCATACATTTTGCGATGGAAGCAAAATTGCCTATGCAACGGTTATTTTCTTACGAACGGAAGTTGGAACACACGTTGAAGTTCAGTTAGTCGCAGCCAGGTCAAGAGTTGCTCCAACAAAACAGATTACGATTCCAAGATTGGAACTTTTAGCGACACTCATGGGAACTCGTTTGACAAACTCAGTTTTGAATGCCATGGAGTGGAACGACATACCTGTATTCTATTGGACGGATTCAAGTACAGCGTTAGCCTGGATTCAAGAAGATAAGAACTGGTCTGTTTTTGTTCAGAACCGAGTTTCAGAAATAAGAAGGCTATCAACAACCGCACAATGGAATCATATACCCGGGAAAGATAATCCTGCGGATCTCCCCTCAAGAGGGTGCGATGCAGAACATTTACTCAAGTCAAGATGGTGGGAGGGACCACTTTGGATGAAAGAATCTATTGACATGTGGCCCTCATGTATTGATTCCCGCAACGATGACGAAATAGTAAATGAGATGAGAAAAACAGAAAAATCTTCAAAGTTTACGACAAGATTTAAGACAACGGTTCAGAAAGGAATACCTTGGTCAACTTGTCCACAGACATAATGAACATTTGTATGTTAGGAAAATTCGATAGACTAGTGGTGTTGGAGAGATTGTGATAATATAATTGACTTTTGACATAAGAACAATAGGAAAATTCAAGCGAATCATTTGAAACGTGTAGACTGGCCTTTAGCACTTGTGGTTGAAGTCTTTCCAGATAAAGACGGTACAGTCCGTCTAGTAAAAGTGAAAACGCAGAACAGAACACTGCTTCGACCTGTACAAAGACTATACCCACTTGAAATATCTGCTAATGAGGCTCCTATCATCAAGAACAATGTTACCGAATGTGCTGATTCGACTCAGACGGAGAAGAAAGAAAATCAGTGTGAGTCAAAATTGAAAACTCGTACTGGAAGAATTATTAACAAGCCCTTGAGGTTCAAGTTGTGTTGAGGTTGCCCTCAAGGTGGGAGGATGTAAAGAACTGTAACTTGTTTTATGATTCTCTTTGTAACAGCTGTTTTTTTGGTACATTCTCATTTTGTATTGTTGACTTTAAAAATATGCAATGTTTTGTAGTGTTGTTGTGATTTTGTCCTAAATGAAAGTAAACATAGGTTTTTCTTAATTCTGTAGTTTATTATTTCCGTGTTAATTAGAGAACAGTTCAAACTTAGGTGGGTTTACTCCACACCTCCCAACCAAAATAAGTATAAACATCTTCTTCACAACAATACTCAAAAACGAGTATTGGGAGGTTATCTTCTTTTTATTTACAAGTTTAATTTCTGAGGTGTCCTTCGAGGCTTTAGTGATCGCCGAAGGGATGTATCCTCTTGATGATGATTTGAGTCAAGTCCGGGAGGTTGAATTTTATTAGGTGAACTTCTAGGTGGGGGAGCTTTAATCAAGTAAGTGATTGGGCTGACAATTTTTATGACTACTCCAGGTTGCCAATTGATCTTTTCTTGCCGGACTGTTCGCACATAAACCATCATCATTTACCATTATCATTTTTTTCAAAGCTACGGGTTTTACCACGGGAGTTATTAGCAGATTGTACAATACCATCTTGTTTGACTTCCATTTAATTTGCCAAGTGAGGTTTTAACAGGCTTAAATGAGTTTTTGGTTTGAACTTAAACATTACCTCAGAAGGAATCAACCCTGTCATTGAATGGGGTGTATTTCTATAGGAAAACAGAAAAGAGTCTATGCGATGCTGTAATAAACGCTTTGTGTTGTATTTAGCGTCATGAAGCATTTGTTTGAGAAATGTATCTTTGACTGTCTGCACCGCCCTTTCTGTAAGGCCATTTGAATCAGGATGGTATGGGGGTGTTAGAATGTGATGAACCCCATTACTTTTCATAAACTCTTTAAATTCTGCTAATTTGAACTGTGGACACTGGACCTGCATCAGTTACCACGGTTGAAGCCAATACGAATGCTGCAAAGCAATAATTACGGAGTTTCTCAATAGTACACCTGGAAGTTGTGGTAGGCATATAAAAGACCTCTATCCACTTAGAAAAACTATCGACTAGTATCAGAAAATCCTTCCCCTCAAAATGAACAAAATCTAAATGCAGCCTCTGCCAACTATGTTTTGGTCAAGCCCAAGTATAAAGAGGGGCTAGGGGTGTCAATTCCCGAGTTACTTGACAGATGGAACAGGCTTTTACCATTTCTTGATAGCCAAGCTGAGAGGATACGGAGTGGAGCTCAACTGGTTAAGCTCGTACCTTCCAGACCGTTCCCTGGTGGTGAAGTTTGCCGGCTCGTCGTGCAGTCCGGCCTTTCATAGCCAAATCCGGTGTCCCTCAAGGCTCCTTGCTAGGCCCCTTTCTATTCAACATCTACATAAACGAAATAGTGGATTCCATAAAGGCCACATGCCTATTGTTCGCGGATGACATCAAAGTCTACAGTTCCATTTTATCTCTAGATGAGTGAGATAACTGTGTTGTCATACAGGACTCGATCATTGCATCAGATTGAATGTTGGTGAGAGGGTAACTGCATGGGCCTAAACATCTCACAAGGAACTTAGGCTGCAGGCTAGTATAAATTTAAGATTTTAAACTTGACAAAAATAATTGATCAAATTCCCTCAATTTTTACACAAACAACATGATATTAAGGGACCCCTTAAAGGGGAGAGGGGTATGGAAGGGTTACTCCAAGGACTTCATTCCAGAGTAATTCCTCAACACTTTAAATATTTTAATAGTTATACTCCCCTTTCCTTTATTTAAACAAATGCAAACAAACAACAACAGAAATATTGAAACAATAATTTAATAAATAACATTTTTATACAAAATAAACTGAACAGTAACATACTGAACATATTAGCTGAAATAAGAAAGTGTAAGTAACTTGATCCACTTGCGAAAAAATACAGTTTACAATCAACTGAACTTTTGACCAACCTAATGGTATGCTAACTAGATAAAATTTAAAAGCCAACTAATTACAACTGCTGTAATTCCTAAAACTTGTAAATTTATTTTCAAAACCTAACATTGTTTTGTTTGATAAAATATGAAAAATTAACCCGACCAGAAGGTTTATACAGTGTTAGTCTATTAAATTTGTTTAAACTTTACTCTGGTTATTTTCAACTATTGCTAATGATACAGCGTACACGTAAAATTGTAGTCTAAAAGTGATCCGGAGTTTTAAAAGTGTTTTCTTTGGTAAACAATAACAGTGTAATTTTTGGCAGAACTTGTATTGTGCGCTACAGATACAAAATTTATAAACAATAACACATTTTATGGTACGGTAATGTCTTGAAAAACTGCTTAGAAAGTTAAAATTTGACAAAATATGGTCATTGGGAATAGCAGACTTCATAAACAAGTCTACTTTACAAATATTCTAAAGATTTTGTTAAAAATCGTTAGTAAACAAGGAGTTCTAATTATTAACCTGTAAAACAACATAAAATGTGACAAAAATCAAATGTAAAAAAATGTTAACTTTAAACCTTAACATTATTGTCTTTGCCCGTAACAAGTAAGTCTAGGTTATGATAATACCAGTTTACACATGAACATTTCTTACTTGACTATTAATATAATAGAAGAAACAAATAAATGACTTGAAAATAAACACCTATTTACATAATATTATTAGGCCAGTTTCATAAGTATGGTACTCCTAAATACCGCCTTACAGAGTTATTATGGCTAAACACTTTTGTTGTTTAAATTTTTTAACTATACTACTAACAATCTACTAAAGTAGTTTGTTCAGGGGGTGTTTAGGAAAAAAACTTTAAGGCAAATACACCCGGGCTTTCAAATCCGTGGCTTTTGGACGTACCGTACATGTACTGTATTACATAGAAAACTTCTCTGCCCTCCCTGGGCTAGAGTCTCACTTATACTGTATAGTCTTGCAAAGCGAGGTGATTGGATACTTGATCTTATTCTCTCTTTCAGTGACATTGGAAGACAAAAATATGTTAAAGAGTGAAATACGTTACAAGGGGCGGCTGCGGCCTATGTCCCAAGGATTTGTCCGTCCGAGTTTGATCGCCTTTTTAGGATGTGAAGCCGAACCAAATAGCTCTTCAGTCACTAGTTAAGATAGAATAACGTTTTATACCTCAATTGACAGATAATATTATTATCTGGACGGGCTATATGGATTTTGCTATTAGGTATTTAAAAATTATTCTTTTGGCAGCCGATCCAATATGGTTGCTCACTTCTGTCAACTCTTAATAACGAAGTTAAAACAAATTTTTCCATTTATTTCTTTAACTAAGATAACTATAAAAAATTGATATGTTCACTTAAAAAGAGATAGGAAATGTAGTAATGTGAAGGTTTTTATTACAATATCTTTAACATTAACTTTGTACGAGGGTTATTCAGAAAGTAAAGAATTGTTATGCATCACGGCCAGTGCAGACGCCCTACCATCATGATTGCATGGTCTACACCTTAAGCGGCAGGGAAAACTGAGAATCTGTCGAATGATAGAAAAGCTGTGTAAGGAACCCTCCAGTGGCTTCAGCTGGAATCCAAAGAAAACCTTAAAACCTAAAGATCTTTTTAACGAGAGAAAATCAACATATCAGAAACACACATGGCAGACGTCCTTGACCATTTCAAAAATGATACCAAAGTTGCGTTCTATCATACCATTTCTCATGACGCTCACATGGGCGCTGGCGTGGCAAGCCTGAGAAGCGCCACTACATAAATGATAAGCTTACTCGCCAGCAAGTCCACCATCTACAGCCTCATGACTAAGGAGAGATACCTACTTTGGGAAACTAACTTTACCTGACTACGACGCCCCCTTTGATCAGCTCACTGGGGACTTCATAACACCTAAATTTGAGAAGCTGATTTGTTCCCCAATGGGCGGCGTGAGAGACCAGATACCATTACAACATTTTGCAAAAAAACTGATGGAATTCCAAAGAAGAACCCAGGCCAAGATACTTATTGTTTCCTACAATCAGCAGGCTAGGAGTGTATTACGGAGCGGCCTCTCTCTCGAAGAATTCCTGACGCGGTTAAGAGCCTTGGTCTGCGACCTCCCAACTGATGGCCTGCCAGAGATCACCATGGACTATTTCCCTCCACTCCCCTCACCGGTGAGACTGCAAGGATCCCGGGAAGCTGAGAATCAATCTACTTGAGCGGATCAATCAGAACGGATGTCCAGATCGGTGCCGCATACAGAGCAGTGGATACTACCACTGATGAAAGCAGTTTTCTCTGACTTGGACTGTGTCCATGGATGTTGCCCATCAGCCTGGATCCCGACTCTGGCTCCATCAGACTAAGGCACCCTGCAATCCTAGCCCTCCTCTTCACAGCTTCCTCCACGTGTACTTGGACTGATCTTCGATGGTCCAGCCATACCCCAAGTACTTCAGTTTTTTACAAGGTGTGGTATAGTTAATCATATTTATATTTGTTTGTTGAGCATGTGACTAATGTTCATTTTTAGTTTTGGACCATTATTGTTTATCTTCTTTACTATTGCTGAGGCCATTGACAGTTCGTAGTTAATTACAGGCTATGCTTGTGTTACTAGGTCTATTATTACAATTTAACAAACTAAAAACTGTAGATGGCCTCAGCAAAATATAATGGCTGAAGGGAATAATGGCACAATATGGAAGACTTATTGAACTAGCTTATTGACACAGAATCTCCCCATCACACCCTGACATACCGTCCTCTCTGAAGCTCTTGATAGTATTAGGTATCTTCTCTGTACGGCCACTAATACTACACCACATGAGCAGATTTTCAATCATCCTAGACATTCCTTACTTTCTGAATAACCCCTGTACTTAAAGCAGTTATCGGTAAAGTTTAAATGTTTTCCTCAAACTCTTTTAGGAATGGAGTATTTTGTTTGGTAAATATAATTTAGATTATTAAAGAAATTAACAAATTTAAAATCAATAAAACCAATACAGAAGTTCAAATAAAATTTTAATATGAGGCCCCTTTTGACCAGATAAATGTATTTGTCAACCTATGAAAGGTAAGAGGTAACATATGTAGACAGCTTTGCTGGTAGAAAAGGTCCTTCTTATGAAAAGTTTATATATTTGTATACAATTTGTTTCACCATTAAAGCACTAATATTAGACCTTAAGCTGCTTAACCTTCAAGATATATCACTAGAGTTGTTTAATTGATGTTGACATTTATTTTGTTTTGGAGTCAGATAGTTATCCTAGTTAATGCAGTTAAAAACTACAATTCAATAATTCAAATTTGTTAAAATTGGTTTTTACTGAGTACTTATTTTTTTAAATATGTGTTCTCCATTTACTTTGTGGTATTCATTACTATAGAATGAAAGCATTTTGTACTTTTTTACTTACTGTATTTAAAAATTAAAATATGGTAAAAAAGTACAAAATACTTTCATTCTATACTAATTTTTTGCTAGCAATTTCTACAAATAATATCTGAAGATTCCTAATAACTGATGAGTATTGAATTACTTATAATTCACACGAGGAAGACAAATATTAAAATGAATGTAAGAGGTACATGAAAACCAACACTAGCAAATATAGATTACAATCAGAACCATTTACCTGGAAGATAAGATTGTACAAAAATAGCCTATGTAGCCTTGGAAATGAAAATGTGTGAAACATTGTTCTTAACAAGAGCTATGTACAAACAGCTAACCTGACTAAGAGATAACTGGTTTGTGAGGCACTGACTAGCATCATTAAGAGAACTCTCCTTCTAATCTATCCACTCTTGGGTTCTCCTCCAAGCCCTTTCACTAAAGTACACACTTATCAATCATATGCTTAATACACTGCATTTACGTAGCACATTATTGACAAATTGCACTTAATTGAATACCAGTGACAAAACCGCCTTTCAATCGGTTTACAATCATAGTTAACCTGGTTTCTATAAAAGACATAATTTCCTTATTGTTTAATACTTTAGATCATTTATGTACGTTTTTTTTAGATGTTGTTTAAATTCCTACAGTGAAAATTAAAGTTTTAATATAAGTCAATATTGGGTTTTTTAATTTAAGTCAACTTAAATCGTTACAATTATGGAAAAATAGAGGTTACGGATAGCTGTTGATTCAGTAAACACTTTTAGTTGATTATTTAAAATCTTTGAGTTATTGAAGTTTAGCTTTAGTCCTATATAATTATATATGAATTAATATGGTATAAAACACAATTATCATTTTAAAAAAAAACCTTAGGATTTAAGACTAATTTCAAAAGAAACCCGCTTAAATGAATATACACTTATCAAAAAACTGGAGATAATGTCTTTGTTTGGACCTCAGGTGGCCGAACCAAAAGAGGTTGAACGAGAGGGGGTCTACTGTAATTTATTAACATCTCTATCTTACACTTTTTGTATTTTTAAAATTTGAAATCTTAATAATTTAGGAGTAAAGTTCTATTCTTTTCTTTTGGAATAACCATATTTTTAGACTACTACAGGTCATATTAAAAAGACTACTACTACTTGACTTTTTGATTTATGACTGAGCCCATTGCAAATGTTGTTTATACAACCTTCATTAAAAGAAATCTTTAAGGTTTATGTAATTTTAGTTTTGTTCTAACATGAATAGGCCGCGGTTGTGGGGTTGAGGAGGAGTTTCCCCAATTGCTTAGATGTTGTTAGAATACTGAACAGTTAGTAGCTGGAAATTAGGATCTACTCTGGAGATGTGTCTTCTTGTGCGGTTCTTTCCTCGGTGCCGATCAGGAACTCGAAGAGTGTCTGTGAGTCGGTCGGACAAGGGTTGTCGAGAGTGAACTGGAGGAAACGTAGCACCGCTCCCGTCAGTTCCCCCACACTCCACTGCCGGTCCAGCAACACTCGACACACTGTATCCAACTGTCAACACAACCTGTCATTCGCCAACATGCTTTTTTTGGAAATGTAGGGTTTAAAAAACCAATCAAGGTTTTAATCTAGGTTAAAAGAATGGAGATTTAGAAAATAGTAAAGTACAAAATGAATAAAAGTCTGTTTTAAACTTGATATTTCCTGCTGATGAAGAAACCAGCTTGTTAAAAGATCTTGCCAAATACTAACACTGTGGTTTGTGTGAGGCATTTTGATGTCCTTGCATTAACATATAAACTTTGATAATGATATACGAGGTTCCCCAGAACGTAACAAATGTTTGAGCACCATGGCCAGTGCAGATTTCTCATCATTATGATAGCATATTCAGCTGTTAGCTACATAAGCATAGGTTTAGTTTTGTTGATGCACAAACCCTCTTTATTTCCTGGATTCCCACGGCTTAACATAGCATACTTATTATCAAACTTTACGATAAAAATTGTTTTTTGACAAAAATAAAACATAAGATTTAAAACCCTAATACCCCTGGTGAGAATCAAACAGAAGTAATGCTTCACATTGACTCAAGTTGTACAAAATGGTATACATTCAAACAATAATAATTTAGTTGTCCAAAAACTCTCGTAATTTATGAAACAAATTTTAAAGCAAAAAGTTTTTAATACATTTTGTTTTAAATTTTTATCATTGTGGTTGGTTGGTAGTTTATTATATAATTGCCTACCAGCCAAAATGAAATGGTCCTGTTTTGTGGCCACCTAGAAGTCCTGATTTGACGCCTTTAGATTTCTTCTTTTGGGGTTACATTAAAAACTTAGTTTATGCTGAGAAAATACGTGATCTACAGCACCTGAGAAGAAGAATCAACGCAGCCATTTCAACGGTGACTCCTGAAATGTTCCAAAACACATGGCGGGAGGTTGACTATCAGCTAGATGTCTGTCGTGCAACGGGGGAGCTCACATTGAAACATTTTGAATTACATTTAAAAAATTTAAGATTTGCCGTGTCTTTTGATGTAAAAATCAACACTCTACCATTTATATTAAAATTTTTGTTTCAATTTCAAATCCCGTACACCTTTTTCGATGACCCTGTATTTGAAAGTTAGAATGAGTGTGTATTGTACCTTGAGTAGCTTGTAGTGGCAGCAGGTGAAGTAGAGGAGATGAGGCACCCCTGCGACACTAGCTGTGAGCCACTGTATCAGCACCTTGAGTTGAGGCTCACCCAGTTTACTGCTTCCACAGCCCCAGTTGCCTGTAGCTATCGGTAACAGGTCACAGTCTCTCCTCTGTCCCATCACAGACACCTGTCACAGTCACCATGCATACTTCAAACTCAAACTGGACAAATTCCCAAATTTCTTGCATTTGTCAGGAAATTTCTTTTGGTGAATGGGGCAGGAAGAAAGTATCTTGGGAACTTTCTGGATGAGAAATGTTTTTGATATTTTAGGAAACTTACGCTAGCCAATGATAAAAAACACCAAAATCTGGTTATTTAATGCCTAACCACAGTTGTGCACAAATTTTTTATTGATCATGGACACTGAATAACACTTGTTAATATAATCATTTACGATCGCAAAGGTCGGAAAATGGTTGTGGACTTAATGACTAACTAAAACTATTCATTATAGCCCCAAGACAGACTATTTCAATACAAAAAATATGGTATTTACCTCCGTCAATCTGTCTATTTGATTGTCAGTGTGGATGACGCGTTTTGTGTTGACTAACCCATCGTCGAATCCCTGTTGATATCAGTCGTTGGCTTCGTCATGATCTTATTGAAGACAAACAAACACACATGAACATAACTACATTTAAAACACAAACTGTACAGTTTTTACAAATTATATGGCCAAAACGGGTAAGATGCGCAATGCCGGTCGGTGCGTGCAGGAAACTGGACTGGAGCCGTGACCTATGTTATCCAACCCCCTCCTCCTCGCCCTCACCATCTTTGCTTTGATCATCAGCTAATTCTGGCAGTCTCATCCTTTATAGAAAAGTGTAAAACTATAATGATTGTGCTTGTATAATCTAGTTCTTCCAATTCACACCGCGTCCAAACTTCATAATTAGTTACAATATTGGTTTTGATATTTAAAATTATTTTTTATTACAATTTCCAATATTGAGCACCTTCTGCCTTCATAATTAGGACTAGTTGCCAGCTTCATGAAAGTTTAATGCTGTCTTCTATGTTGAAATTATTACCACTTTTAATGATTTGAATGGTTTCTTGGAACACTCTCAGGTAATAATGTGAAATTTATACTTTGGCTTTGTCAAATTCTATTCCATGTTTCATGTTGTAACCATGTTCAGCTATGGCCAACTTTTTAACATCTGCGTGTTAGTGTGCCTGATGTGTTCCTGGACTCTTGTTGAAATTAATCTTTTAGTCTCCCCAATATATACCGAATCGCAATTGCAAGGAATTTTGTAACGAAGGATAAGAGAAGTGATGGGGAGGGTGAGGAGGAGGGGGTTAGATAACATAGGTCACGGCTCCAGTCCAGTCCTCTGCGGGCATTGACCAGCATCGCGCGTTTTTCCTGTTTCGGCAGAATAAATTGTCAAAACTGTACAGTTTGTGTTTTAAATGTAGTTATGTTCGTGTGTGTTTGTCTACAATGTGATCATCAACAGCTGATATCAACAGGGATTCGACAGTGGGTTCGTCAACCCACACTGACAATCAAATAGACAGATTGACGGAGGTAAATGCCATATTTTTTTAATGGTTAATGATTTGCAGATGGTAAGCCACCAAGAGCAACTCTGACAATCATCAGGAGGAAGTAAGCAATGAATTTTAACCAAGTTGCCCACTCATAAAGCTATATAGATAGTATTTTTGGCTTATTCTGTCTCTTCGTCTTGCCCCAAAATATTCTGAGTATGTAAAATTTCCTGTCCTGTACCGAAATCAAAAACTCCATCCTGCCCACCACTACTACTTCAAACTGAATTGAAAACTATACTTTATCCATGAACCTTCATTAACTTTCAATTCTTAGATCAAGTCATATTTATCACTATGGTATTGACTTGATAGGAAACCTACCAGCTGTGCGGCAAGTTTGTGTTTGTGACGAGCCAGCTCCAGACTGAGGCTGC
Organism: Matsumurasca onukii; assembly: GCA_018831715.1. Taxonomy (NCBI): domain Eukaryota; kingdom Metazoa; phylum Arthropoda; class Insecta; order Hemiptera; family Cicadellidae; genus Matsumurasca; species Matsumurasca onukii. The sequence goes on along the minus strand of CM032059.1, from coordinate 41,614,435 downwards.
GAGCTGCCATGGCTACTTTGTTAGACTTCTCCTCAGCATGGTCTCCAGCCACATGGTCGCTACTTTCCAAGGCCACTCCTACAAACGACTCACTCAGTGTCCTCTTCAGCAGACTCCCGGCGAACTGAACCACTGCCACATCTCGTATTCTCTGCCTCTCTGCTTCTCCTTCTTCTTCACTCTCTCTTCCGGCTCCTCCTTCATCCACTGACTCGAGCCATCTACCCAACTGCTCGTAGACTCCCTCTAGTTCTGCAAATCAAAGGCCAGAATATGCTATCAAAAGGAATAGAAAGGAAAGCAGGCTCACCTGGATAAAGTAGAAATACATAGGAAACAAACAGAGTACATACTGTCAAATTTGCAGCCCTACTAGGGCATTTGTCGAGACAAAAATAGATCACTTTAAAGAGTAGTAAAAGTAAAATAAGCTTAGCAACAAAACCAAGCAAAATAAAGGAGTGTTGCAGTGTGTTTTATCTTTTATGTTTACTAATTTTTCAAATGTTTTTTTTCTTGACAAAGATTCTAGCTGTAGGGCTGAAAAATTGACAGTCTGTGTTCTCCTATGTTTTTACTTTATCCAGGTAAACATTTACTTTACATAAACACGTTGCTGGTGTAGTGAGTGATTGAATATTGGTAAGGATATCAACAGTGTTGTAAAATTACGTTTTAAAAGTAGCCAGCTACAACTGCTTTCCCATAAAAGTACCATATTTTAAGTACACTTTTCTTGAAAAGGCCCAACAAAAAAATAGTAGTTAGAAAGTAAAGTAGCTGGTTTATGCGAAACTTTTGAAGGTTTTCCTGAGCCCAAATTTCTTTTCCAACAGTTTTTTTCTCATAGATAATTTAAATAAACAAACATGCTAAACTAATGCTTCTATTCTTGCTTAAAATTTAAGATTGGTCAAAAAGCTAAAATAAGTTGAAAGATTCTTTTATACATACTAACGTTGTTACAAAAATTGCTGCGGATAGGCTATCTTGCAGCGAGCAAGCGCTAAGGATGCAAAACTATCAACATAACCAAAATGAATCTGCTTAGGCAGGAGCAAACTAAAGTAAAACCGAGGTATCCAGTTACAATAGAACTATATCATAATAATATTTTCATTATTTTGTAACAAACATAGATTAGCACAGATTCATGTTTCTGATAAGCTTTAAGGACTGTGATTGTGCACAGGACTGATAGATAAATAAAACCTACTCAAAAATGTTATAAATTTGTTCCCCAACAGAGTTGGATTTGGCGGATTTTTGGATTAACGGGGTTTGGATTAGCGGGACTCAGTGTATAAGCTAAAGCACGTTTAAAATGGCGACCAAAAAGTGTTTGCATTATTTGAGCAGATAAATGGACGCCATTGCTATTGTTTTCCAAATTTGTGGAAACAAAAAAACGGATTTAGTTTTTGAGTAATCCCAACTTCAGCTATGAGACAGATTTGATACACTTTTGAAACCACCCCTTTTTTACCGCCCATTTTCTAAAGTTTTCAAAATTTATCTTGTAGTATGTAATTTAAAGGCTTTGATAACCCAAAAACTGAATCTGTAACTTTCTTTACAAAATTTGGATATTGATAGTGACCGCATCGATTTATCTACTCAAACAATGAAACACGTTTTGAGCCACGATTTTGAACAGGGAATCGTAAATTTTTTAATGGAATTAATCAATTTGTGTTTTTATACCCTTTCAAATGAGGGGTCACATGATGGGGTAAAATAAATATTTGATAGGGTCACTCCCACTACCCCTATTTTGGGGTGGGGGTCAAACCCCCAAAACACGCATAAAGGTACTTGAGCGCTTGTCAGTTGACCCCTATTACATATGCCAAAGCACGAAAGTTTTCATTCATTCGAAAGTTGAAGGGGGTCGGCCTTTTGGACACCCGGTATAAAAAAGGTTTTATGCAATTTTGTAAAATTTCATGTTATAAACTCAATGTTACAAACTTGTGTTGTATTTTTAATACAAGTAATACTAACCACAGTGAGTCTAGACTTGACTTATTATTTGATCAGCTGTTTACCTGAGCTATACTCGGTGCTGAAGCTGTAGCGTGAAGAGTTGCCTCTCTTGAAAGGTCTGTTTGTCTCTTTATGTCTCGCTTTTCCTCGATCATCTATAGAGTCTTCTTCCAGCATGAAACCTCTTGAACCACCCCGTCTCATTCTACATTCAGAATAAAGTCTTAAATAAAAACTCTATTTAAATCTGTCTATAGTATTTTTTGTAATTAAGTAATACATTATAATACCAACTGCCAAAGCTTATTTAACACTTCAAAGTATACCTGAGTATAAATTGGGCTTTATGTTGCAGCAGTTTCAACATTTCCTGCTGGAGCTCTTTCTTTAAACAGTTTGTAGTGACGCTTGCTTGCCAGGGCTGGTGTGAGATAGGTGATAGCCAAGGAGCATTAAAGCATCAGTTGGCCAGCTGATGTCTTTTGTCTTTCCTGTTAGTTGTTAAAGGTTTGATTCCTGCTGCGTTTGCAATTCTTTATTGAGCTCACTGTGGTTTAGCATTGAAAGAGGCTCACCTTAAAGAAACAGGGATTGGCTTGGGGAGTGACAGAGTGAGGGAGTTCAATAGAAATACACAGCACACTCGTTTTGCACTTTTTATATAATAGAGAGGAGAAGAACTCGCACGTTTTCATGTTCTTTCATTTTTGGTTTTAGAATAGTACTTTGCAAAATAGGACACATAAAAGGTCAAGGAACATATGTATTACACAAAAACCAAGCCTAATTCACCAAAGACAAAACATGCTCAGGGTTCAAAGTGCAAATAGAAATTTAAGATTAACCAAATAAGTGAAGTACACTCGACTCTCGATTAACCGGCATCTGATTAACCGCCTTGTAGCTTAACCAAAACACGTTCAGGAAAGACAGATAAGTCCCAGAGCTTAAGGCAATTAAAACTCGTTTGAAAAAGGTTTTGACCGCCGAAGCATTTTACAACACAGACGAGTTTATAGCACACGACTGGGAAAACACTAACTGACTACTGGATTGTAATGGTATAAATTGAATGAATAAAAGAGAGAGTGAATGTCAAAAATGTATGTCTGATTAGGATTTCAATGTTAGAATGTGTGGAAAATTTTAGCTTTTCAAAAGATTTGACGTTTTTATAACATGTAAATTGTTAACACAATAAACTATTTATCTAAGCAGTCTAACTAACTCACCCCACACCACCACATCCCCCTCCTCCGCACACCTGCACTGGCCCTTCACAATTACTGTAGTCAAGTTGCATCTTTGTAGACAAGTAGAGCGTGACTGACCTTGTGACAAGTGCATTGTCTTGTATTGTGCGGAAATGGCAACAAAATGTAAACACGTCGTGTTGAAAATTCAACAGAAGTTGAAGTTGGACATTGTACAAAACATAGAATGTGGTTCTACTGTGAAACAAATGTGTCATGAAAATATATTTACGTAGTGAGTTAGATTATTGTGTGTATATATTCTACAGTACTTTGTTTTCAGCTTTAAAACGTTTAGGTATGTTAACTTAATACATTTCCGTTACTTAAATTCAATTAATAGTCTGTACATTACCGTAAATATTTCATTTCCCCCTTCCAGCGCTGTTTTTACACTTTTTGCAGGTTATCTCGTATGTGATTTCTCGTATCCGGGAAGCCTTAACCCGACTTTATCCTGGATAATCGAGAGTTGAGTGTAACTTCAAAAGAATGTACATACTAACATGAAAAAGGGAAATAATAAAATAAAATAACAAAAGCCAGGTTTGATTTGAGGTTTTTGCTGCTAGTCTGAAGAGAATGAGCAAAGTGTACCTGATTTCGTTATCAGCAGTGCTGGAGCCTGTGACACTGATGCCGACTGCGTAGCTGGACTCTGAGCTCTGCGTGGACTGCGCTCGGTCCAGAGCTTCACGTAATCTCTGTGCGAACGTACATCGCCGCTCTGGAGTATCTAGTTGCTCACTGTACTTCCTCCCCTCCGCCTCTTCTTCCACCTCCACTGTCACACAAGTGTCAACCTATACTTAGCACTCATTTGCATACTTGTATTGTTACTTTGTCCCAGGATAACTTCCGACTTTGATTTTACTCCCAAGATCATTTCCGAATAAATTTTTACCATCACAATACAGTCCTGGTGCTGTTTTAGTTTGGCAATACAATAGTAATAATACATTTGTTGTTTTAGTCCTGCAATTGTTCTTTCAGGAGCAATCTAGTGTATAGACTGTACAGGACTTGGCGCTCCCGAGCAAGTGGTCAATGTAACCAGTAGGCTTAGACATCTAGCTGAAACATTGATTGCGGTCTTGTGCAACCAGGATGGTTGTTCAACATCATCAGCGTCCTTAGAAGTAGGTCATACTCATACCTTTAGTGACCGAAGCGCAGGAAAACCCAGGGACCCATTGAAAAACCCAAAGAAGTAGCAATGGACAAAACAAACTTGGATAAGACTACCTCAGGTGGTATGTCAGCAAATTGGCTGACTAAACAACACCGGGAACTCTTAGACATTTATTCTTAGAGTCCCTATGGTGCGTTAAGCATTTCCTCCTAAAGAAAAAAGTCCTGCAATTGTTTTTGAGTGTAATTTAAAATTTAAATGTTGCAGTACATTCTGACAGCCGCTTTAATCCAGCCATATGCTACAACAAGCATTTGTGACCTGCAATATTTGTCTAGTAAAGTTGAAACCCAGTAGTGTGTAGCATATTTTGTTATATTCTAATGCCGTGTTACATTTAAAATGCCAAAAATCGAAAAGCCTGCAGATATTACTGGAGGGAGTATCTATGACTCTTACAAGGCAGTTGCTGATCACCTTTGTTCTGGTTCTATAAACAGATTTACTGCTTCTTCCAGGTTACAAGTTTGAAATATCAAAGCGGAGTGTAAAATGACTATACACTTACAGTTGCAGTGATCACTAATGCTGGTGCGCGCGGAGAAGTACTCCCCATCTTCAGAGGAATGACAGGAGGAGTAGCAACTGGCTGGACGCCGTGACACTGGCAGACACTCTCCCGACGAGCCAAGCAGGATGAACCTGCGTCGCCCACTACACGACACTTGCTTGCTGCAGCTCTTTGGCTGAAACCAGAGCAACACTTGACTAATTGATTCATTTGTAACAAAAATAAAATATAAAATCAAAATAGGAATTATTGTTTTACATGATTTTTTTAATTTTTAATTCTATTAGGCTATTTGCTACCATTGAATTGTGATGGTTGCACAACTAACTTTCAAGGTAGTACAAAAAAAGGGTTTATTGTACAGTAAGAGTTATAGGATATAGAGGAATAAAAATACAACTTGTTTTCTTTCAAGTTCCAAACACTTTATTATTTTACATTTCAAAAACACACTTTATGGTTAAACTTGCAATGAACAAAAATTAATGTGTTTCTTACCTTGTTCATATACAGCAAAAAGCTCGGTTTATTAATTGATTACCCCACCCAAATTTGAACCATGCCCGCAACACCAAAAAAATACCCGACCCAAGCCCGCAACACCAAAAAGAAAATACCCAACCCGAAACAAAAAAAGTTGAACCGAGGAACACTACGAACTAGTGGATCAAATATAATTTAGAATATACAAAAACTATCACATACTAAGGATTTGAGGCAGGGAAATTCGATTGTGATTTAAGTTCTGCCAATTATTATTCAATTCTATTCATCGTTATTGCTTGTAGATTTATCTTGTTATGCTATCTATTTATTCATGTTTCCATTTATTATATGCACATTGGGCTTTTTATCAGTCAATTATCCTATTATTAGTGCATGTTTGTTGTTTCCTGTTTCTTATTGCTTGTTCAAGCCACACGTGTTTATATATATTATTATCGCCATTCATATTATAATTATCATTTCCTATATTGTTCACTGTTGTATAACTCGTTCATACTTTTGTATAACTGGTGTTTGCCGTTGAAATAATTAAATAAATAAATAAATCTAAGTTTATGATTGTTGCCCGAGTTCTTGTCTCGGGGTTCGTTGAAACTTGAAAATGTAACTTTTCGGCCAATCAGCTCTGTGTTTTTTGAACACTCCAACGTAGCTTGTTTATTACAACCTCCCTTAACTAGAACTTAGGTCTAGCCAAGGAAATTTTTCGTCAACATTTCATTTTGTCCCCCATAAATGCAATTGAAGTTGACAATAGTTAGAATGATATAACTGAAGAAAAGTATATCCAATGTTTGATTCAATGAGATTTTAAGTTTCAACATTGGAAGTTACCACGATAGAACATTGGTAAAATTAGCTTTACTTAACAATCGGCTTATTTGGCGTGGTACAAAGTGCAGAGCCTTTCATATTCATATTACAAACAGCAAATAAAGTAGAGAAATACAAACCGGCAATAGTGTTGTTGGGGGCTTAATAACAGTTGTCTCATCAACTTCCGGAGGGGTAGAGCTGAAACTTTCACCGATTGGAGAGAGTCGTCGAGTGGTGGGTGGAGGCGGAGGGGCAAATCGTTGTCGGAATGCAAGGAGAGACTTGTTCAGTTCCCGGAGAAAATTGTCTTCTTCATATTGGCTTAAAGGCAACTTGGCATAGTTTTCTGCATCCATTAACACTACGTTGAGCTGTAACAGGGCACAAATAATGTAGTTGATACGCTGAACAAAAAGGATGATAAGGAATGCAGTTGCTCACACACTGACACAATGCACCTGCATTCCCCCCTTGCCTACACACTGCAGCAACTGTCTTCCTCTCTCTGTCTTTCTCTGTTCTTATCCTCCATCAACCCTTCATCTCTATGAGCTAGTAGCTCAACCTCCTCACATTAGCACCTTATTGTAAATTACGATTCTGTTGTGATTCATACACCTGATACTCCTGACTCTCCCAAACTGTTTATGTATGTTTGGAGCTAAGTGAGTCAGTGTTATTAATTGTAAATGTGTGAGGATGAGTGGCCTATGTAATAGTTTATTTGTCTTTGAGAGTTTTCATTTTAAAACTGTACTGTGTTGGACTGTTGTACTGTGTACTGGTTGTACTGTGTATAGTTCAACAAACAACAATTCAGTTACAAACACACCAATTGATCATAAACAAAATTATTTGATTGAAAAACTCTATTTAGTTCATATATAATAATTACCAAGTGCTGCTATACAATATGGCTATTTGCCAGTCTTTCCTCTTCCCAAATCCCGGATTTTTTACAAAATCCCTACCGTTCCCGTATGCTGTGTTCCCGTGTCCTTCTCTGTGTATGCTGCAATTTTAACGAAGGGAACTACTGCCCTAACTCTGGCAATTAACCCTGTATGAATACCAGACATAGTTCTTGATCCATTAGTTGTCAAAACTACACACATTGACTGAATAAACAATAATCTTACACTATCAATCTTGAAGGATGAGCTCTAGTATTGGAATGGTAAAAGGATAAATTTAAAAATCAGTCACACCAATATTAACACTTTTTTCCTAAAAATATCAAGGAGAATGCTTAAACTAATATTTCATCATGACAACCGATTTATTCATACCGTACTAACTTTGCAGGGTTTTAATATTTTTATTGAGTCTTGAGTTTTGCCCAGCGTCCGCGGCCCAGTAGCAAGCTGCCCTTGTGGTCCGAGGCCCACGGGTTGGGAACCTTGTCCGGAAATGCTGGCCTAGTCCATAGGCCTAGTTTACCGTTATACCTTTAAACAATCTCAATTCCTCTTCACACAGTTATCTGACTTCTTTATAGAAATCACAATTATAATTACAATGAATGTTAATTTATTTTAAAGATAAAAGAACAGTATTTACAAAGGAAAGAGATACTTTATAACAATTGTTACCATGATTGGAGCAGACGTGGGTTCAAAGAGAGCCTTGAATCTGGGGTCAGTGATCCTCCCAACTTGCAGCACAGATTCTACGGACAACGTCTCATTGTCTTCCAAAGACTCACAGAACAGCAAAGCAGTGAGCACTTCCGGACAAAGGCACAACTGCACACACTCCTGCAATCAAAAAACCAGTGAATCCAGTTCTTCTGATCACTTGTAGACTTCAATAACAACTTAACAAGATAAGAGTTGTACCCCTTCAACTGGTTGCAGGACTGTAGCCAGCATTTCCGGGTCCCCAGGCAAACAGTGCTTGGGCTCATGGGTGTAACCAGGAAGGGAGGAGGGGTTCTGATGGATATGAAATATATCCCCATGTAACCAGCAAAAGCGGAGTTGTTTCAGGAAAATCTAGAGCATTTGACACAAAACTATACATTTTGAAAAGATTTTAGAGAGTTTTACTTTTATTTGGGAGTATTAGGTCGGATTCTACAATAGAGTTTCTAGCAACGGCCAGGGGCGTTCCATGGAAAACATTGGAAATTTAAACGCAAAGCAAACCATTTTGAAGTCTTTACAGAGAATTTTAATGTTAATAAGGAAAAATATGTTGTGGTTCCCAAAAAGAGTTGGTTTTCACCCTCAGAAAAAATTGTATATTTAGGTGCAAAGTAACTCAATTGGAGGCCTTTTCAGAGAGTTTTAATAATATTTGAGATATTCCCCAAATCCTTCATTGTTACAAGTTTGCTTAAGCTCTATCTATTTATTTCTTTTGAATAAATCTTGACGTATTTTAATAGTTAAAACCATTAAAGATTTATACTACCCGTTATTAATTCGGACTGTGTGTTAAGTAACAAGTTTTTTAATTAAACACTGCCCCACTGGAGGGCTTAGCGGCCTTGACGGGGGACCGGGCCCAGAGGCAGTTGTCCCTCCTGCCCTCCTTTACTGTTGGCTGTTGAAAAGTGTGTAAAAATTGCAATTGATTAGAAGGGTAAATCATTACTGCCTAGCTAGACTCCTGGTCAGACTCTTTTACTGTACTTTGGCATAACCTCCCCTCCCTCACTGCTGGATATACGACAGTACAGACACAGCAGGTAAAGTATTTGATTGAAAAGTAGAAAAAGTCAAGAACTAGTCATAGTTTATTTTCTACCCAGGAAATTTTTAGGACTATAAATTGAACAATGATGAAGGTTAAAAATGTCTTATTTAATGAGGCAAATTTTGGAATCGCTCTCTCTCTTAACCTCAATTTTGACGCAGAGATTCAAACCCACATCCAGCAATGTCTTAGCGCCTTGGGACCTTCAGCCACTAGTCTAAATTAACAGTGGACAATTAAAAATTATACTATACATAGGGCCTTACACCAATGACAAGGGTGGTTTCGATTTTCACTAGGAAAGACAAATTTAACATGAAAACACTGTTGATACAGTACCCAAGAGCTGCCTCCACTGAGGACCTGGCCGCCAAGGCGGGAACTGCTGAAGCTGACGACCAGATGTTCCCCGGTGACTCGGTCTAGTCTACCCTCGTGCCGTATGATAAGTGGACACAGAGGCAAGCCACACTCCAGCCAGTCCTCTATCGTCAACCACTCCTTGCCTGACATCACCTACATCACACACATACTCGTCACGATTAGGAGGTTCAATTGCACTGCTAAGTATTGTCAACCACTCCTTGCCTGACATCAAACACACACTCGTCACGATTAGGAGGTTCAATTGCACTGCTAAGTGTTGTCAACCACTCCTTGCCTGACATCACACACACACTCGTCACGATAAGGAGGTTCAATTGCACTGCTAAGTATTGTCAACCACTCCTTGCATGACATCACACACACACTCGTCACGATTAGGAGGTTCAATTGCACTGCTAAGTATTGTCAACCACTCCTTGCATGACATCACACACACACTCGTCACGATTAGGAGGTTCAATTGCACTGCTAAGTATTGTCAACCACTCCTTGCATGACATCACACACACTCGCCACGATTAGGAGGTTCAATTGCACTGCTAAGTATTGTCAACCACTCCTTGCATGACATCACACACACACTCGTCACGATTAGGAGGTTCAATTGCACTGCTAAGTATTGTCAACCACTCCTTGCATGACATCACACACACACTCGTCACGATTAGGAGGTTCAATTGCACTGCTAAGTATTGTCAACCACTCCTTGCATGACATCACACACACACTCGTCCGATTAGGGTTCAATTGCACTGCTAAGTATTGTCAACCACTCCTTGCCTGACATCACACACACACATTCAATTGCACTGCTAAGTATTGTCAACCACTCCTTGCCTGACATCACACACACACTCGGCACTGCTAAGTATTGTCAACCACTCCTTGCCTGACATCACACACACACTCGTCAGGAGGTTCGATTAGGAGGTTCAATTGCACTGCTAAGTATTGTCAACCACTCCTTGCCTGACATCACACACACACTCGTCCACGATTAGGGTTCAATTGCACTGCTAAGTATTGTCAACCACTCCTTGCCTGACATCACACACACACTCGCCACGATTAGGGTTCAATTGCACTGCTAAGTATTGTCAACCACTCCTTGCCTGACATCACACACACACTCGTCCGCGATTAGGAGGTTCAATTGCACTGCTAAGTATTGTCAACCACTCCTTGCCTGACATCACACACACACTCGTCCACGATTAGGAGGTTCAATTGCACTGCTAAGTATTGTCAACCACTCCTTGCCTGACATCACACACACACTCGTCACGATTAGGAGGTTCAATTGCACTGCTAAGTATTGTCAACCACTCCTTGCCTGACATCACACACACACACTGCCACGATTAGAGGTTCAATTGCACTGCTAAGTATTGTCAACCACTCCTTGCCTGACATCACACACACACTCGTCACGATTAGGAGGTTCAATTGCACTGCTAAGTATTGTCAACCACTCCTTGCCTGACATCACACACACACTCCGTCACGATTAGGAGGTTCAATTGCACTGCTAAGTATTGTCAACCACTCCTTGCCTGACATCACACACACACACGAGGTTAGAGGTTCAATTGCACTGCTAAGTATTGTCAACCACTCCTTGCCTGACATCACACACACACTCGTCACGATTAGGAGGTTCAATTGCACTGCTAAGTATTGTCAACCACTCCTTGCCTGACATCACACACACACTCGTCACGATTAGGAGGTTCAATTGCACTGCTAAGTATTGTCAACCACTCCTTGCCTGACATCACACACACACTCGTCACGATTAGGAGGTTCAATTGCACTGCTAAGTATTGTCAACCACTCCTTGCCTGACATCACACACACACTCGTCACGATTAGGAGGTTCAATTGCACTGCTAAGTATTGTCAACCACTCCTTGCCTGACATCACACACACACTCCTCAACGATTAGAGGTTCAATTGCACTGTATTGGCCTTCACACACACACACTATTAGAGGTTCAATTGCACTGCTAAGTATTGTCAACCACTCCTTGCCTGACATCACACACACACTCGTCACGATTAGGAGGTTCAATTGCACTGCTAAGTATTGTCAACCACTCCTTGCCTGACATCACACACACACTCGTCAATTGCGATTAGAGGTTCAATTGCACTGCTAAGTATTGTCAACCACTCCTTGCCTGACATAACACACACACTCGTCACGATTAGGAGGTTCAATTACACTGCTGAGTATCGTCAACCACTCCTTGCCTGACATAACACACACACTCGTCAAGATTAGGAGGTTCAATTGCACTGCTGAGTCAAGTTTAGGCCAATTTTTCTTTTGAAATCAATTTAAACTGAATATAACAAAGACTAACTATGTTTCCATTGGGAAAACAAAAGAAAACAAAGTCATTCAGCCATACCCTACCACAGCTTGGTAGAACACTTGGGAATGAACGATCCACAAGCTTTTCAAGTGTGGAATTTTATGATAATTCAACTAGAATGACTTGGGAGAAAGCATTAAATATGTTAAACAAGGGTCTCCACATCTTTTGTAGTTTTGGCAAATACAAAAATCAACACATCTGTAGACATATATTTTTATTTCATTCCATTTCATGCCTTACTGACCCTTAATCAATACCAATAACTGTTAAAAAAAATAAATCTAACCAAAAAGTTTAAAGGATCAAAAAGAAACCTTAAGAGGCAGCCGGACAGAGCGGCCGCAGGTCCAACTCAGAGTACCGCTTATAACATGGGGAAAAAACTACACATGACATTTTGGGGAAGTTAATTTACTTACTCTGTTAATTTATTTTAAGTTAAATATTTTCTCTGGAAGCATAGATCTATTGATGCTGCTGCATATGAACACTAAAACGTTTACTTTCAACATCAAATAAATTCTGTATTTCTGAACTCAAAACTGGATTTTTCCATAAGAACATAGTACTCGAAATTCAGAAATCAAAATTCAATTTTATAACCAAACTCATTTTTTTCTTTTTTAGATGCAGCGGCACTAATGACTATATGCTTCCAGAGTAAATCTTGCCAAGTTCAATAACTTACCTAAAACACAGTTTGCAAATTTTCAAATGTTAAATTCCCTATCCCGTTTGCACAACGTTGGGGCTTTATACGACCCCCTCTTCAACATCACAGTATTCATCTGTGAGAAGAGTACATTCAGTAGATAAAAATAAATATACTTTTCAATGTTCATATAATGGAAGGTAAAAAGTTGAAGATTGCCACGTTCAACTGGGTGAAGCTAGTACTATAAAGTCCTCTCTACCACTCAACCTACCCTTGCCTTGACCCTTATCTAGCGATACCAAGAAGTTACAATGTATAATAATTACCACTGCACAGTCTGCTTTAAAAACATAGTACAACAGATCTTAATATCTAAACAGGGTACAAAGTACAGCCTACCTGCCTTGAAAAAACTATTTTTGTTGAAGAAACTCCATCTTTTTCTAATAAGTCAAAATAGTGAAAAAAACTCCTCAACTTTGCTTTTTGAAAGTTCCTGCAAAAAAGACAGAACATTTTTACCACATGCCATATTTTAAGTTGCAAAAAATATAAATTACCAAACAATACAAAACTAAAATTTTATCAAGGTTCTTCTTTACCATCTGAACAAATGACAACTGCAAATTGTATTTAATGCACAGTTGTATAAATACTTATTTCTATTTGTAACAAAACAACCTATGTTCAGGAAACATTAATTCCAATCAAACCTGCATTGTTCGAGATGGATTAGATGACATTTAGAGTCACTTCTGAAGGGGATTTACACATTGCACGTAAATCTTGCATGTCAGTGTTAGTAGTACTGGCCTGCGTAGAAGAACCTTGATTATCCGAGAACTAATTAACTGGGAAGCAGAAGAGCAATAGGGAACCGCAAACACAGTAAAGTAAGAAGTTTCTGGTAACTGGTAAGGTTGCTTATACAGGGTGTCGGTGAACTCTCTGGACATACTTTGTAGACACGTTCCTTGGGTCAAAACAAGAATATTTTACCATATAAACAGGGGTCTCCGGCGCTTCGTTGTCCGTCTGTCTGTGTGGATGTGTTTTTTACTCAAATAATTATGACAATAAAACTAATGAACTGATTTTCACCAAACTTTGGTCAAAAATTTAAAAGGCCACTGTCTAATTAGGAAAAAATATTATTTCATTTAACCTTCAAATTTCAAAATGGCGGCCATTTAAAAATTTCAAAGTTGAATAGCTCAAAAATAAGTACGTTTACAACAAATATTTAAGAACAACTACTTTTAGTGTATTTATTTCCCTTTCTAAAAATGTATAAACTTTGAAAATCGAACGAGAAATAACAAAGTTATTGTGATTTCTGTCTTACCGGCCCATGTCCGCCATGCGTTCCTCCAGTCAGATAACGCAACAACAATGGAACTGACTACATTATTTTGATTCAGGAGTTTGTTAAAATCGTTTGGACATCTCTACAAACAATAATTAGTCTTTCCATGTATGCTACCGTGTCGAAGGTCGTCATTTTGAACAGCTCTTGCACGAACAAATAAATTACATTTTATGCCCTTTGTTCTGGAAGATAAATGGACAATTTCAAATAAAAATGTTGTTTTACTTATTCAAAACTATCAAACTTTCATAATAATAGTAATAACTGTGTCTTCAGAAAACTATTGCTTCAAAATCCTTTTTTTAAAGCTTAGGTTTGGTTTTTTAGAGAGTAGAAAAACTCCGACATCCACTCCGATATTCATAGGAGAACTCCGACATTGACTAACTTAATTTACTTTTAAGTTTTAATTCAGATTTTTAAGCTAGCTAAGTCAACTAGTTAACCTTTTAATAAATTCGCGTTAGTTTAATTTAATTTGTTGAAATTCCCAATCACTAAAACAATTTAAAATAAAACATTACATTTTTTACTTTTTATTTAATTTTCTATTTTATCTACCAAAACAGAGGACATAAAATGTAATTTATTTGTTCGTGCAAGAGGTGTTCAAAATAACGACCTTCGACACGGTAGCATACATGGAAAGACTAATTATTGTTTGTAGAGATGTCCAAAAGAATTTAACAAACTCCTGAATCAAAATAATGTAGTCAGTTCCATTGTTGTTGCGTTAGCTGACTGGAGGAACGCATGGCGGACATGGGCCGGTAAGACAGAAATTACAATAACTTTGTTATTTCTCATTCGATTTTCAAAGTTTATACATTTTTAGAAAGGGAAATAAATACACTAAAAGTAATTGTTCTTATAAATTTGTTGTAAACGTACTCGTTTTTGAGCTATTCAACTTTGAAACTTTTAAATGGCCGCCATTTTGAAATTTGAAGGTTAAATGAAATAATATTTTTTTCCTAATTAGACAATGACATTTTAAATTTTTGACCAAAGTTTGGTGAACATCAAGTCATTAGTTTTATTTTCATAATTATTTTAGTAAAAAACACATCCACACAGACAGACGGACAACAAAGCGCCAAAGACCCCTGTTTATATGGTAAAATGTTCTTGTTTTGACCCAAAGAACATGTCTACAAAGTATGTCCGGAGAGTTCACCGACACCCTGTATATTGTAAGTTGTTATCAATATGATTGTCAAGTTTGTGCCTTCAGGCTATTAAATAAACAGATTTAAATACATCAAACACTCAATTTATTGAAACTTGAAAACTATTATAATATCAAAGAGTACATTCAAAGTTTACATAACCAAACTCATTCTCTTATTATTTATACAATAATGGACCAACTGCCACATTGGAAAAAACATCTAACGTAAAAACAGCAACTTTGCAAAACAAAGAGAAACAAAAATAAACATCAATATAAAAGTTGTACTATATGTAACAATGTTATTGTTGAAGGTGGTTCATTCATTATTGAACGCTCATTAGCTTCACACCTTCTTTTTCAATACATTAAAACTATTTTAAGTTTGAAATTATATTTTGGTCTCAAACAGAAACCTCCTTCAGATTAAAATATAATGATAAAAACAATTACAAAACCAAATAAGAGTAGTTTTAAATTGAAATCATATAGTTAAAAACATAGAAATCAAAACAACTCCTATAAAAAGTTCCAATAATAAATATCAGTTTATAATTTTAAATTTTTTTCAACAAGTTTCTAAATAGGGTAAAAACTTACTGGTTTGTAGCCAACTTTTTATTTTTTAGTACCGTTCTGATCTTTTCTTCCTTTCTCAATTCTTTCCGTAGGTTTTTCTCTTTGGTACAACCAGGAAAATTAAGCTTTTGGGCATATGGCCAAATTTAATAATTTTTAACTACGGTATACATAATATTTTATAATCAAGTTGAAGGATACTTACTGATCAAGATGTTTGAAAAAATTGCTAAAGTTGAAGTCTTGTAGTGTGGGGTGTGTTTTTGACGTTCTTTTAGGAAATGTTGAAAAGAAAAGATGAGAAAGAAGTGAGGCAACAAACTCTCTATTCAGTTCCATTCGGTCCTCTGTAACAAAATAAAACAGGTGAGTATCAAAGTAATTTTTCATACCACTCATAGATGTGTGCTGTAAGGAAAGATGGCACGCATTTTTGTGGGTGTATGAGAATTTTCTCTACGATTGCAACTCACCTCGTCACTGATGGGGGTTCAGCATACTCTCCATATAATAGAATTCTAAAAGTTAAACCCACAGAAGTGCCAAAGTTAGCTGCAACAGTGGGAAACATCTCATACATCCACAAAAACCATCCTTTCCTACAGCATTCCACATCTAAGAATGGTCTCAGTGTACAAATGTAGGAAGTGGTTTTCTAACAAGCTATAAACATGGTAAATATCTAAAAATTAATTGGGTTTCTACATTTTTAGGTTTACCTGAATATCATAATTGTTTCTTTTTAAACACTACCCCATAAGCTTAATTTATTTCATGCATAAAAAAATTTAACTTTAAATTAAATAAACAAAGTTTAATTTTTTCTATTTTTCAAAAATTTGTTTACTTAGTTACAGTGGCTAATTGCAAAAATGGATACAACAATTATTGGATTTGACTACAACAATTTACAACAAAGGGAGGTTTTGTCGTGTCATAAGTTTTGAAAGCCTTCAAGGTACTAACAGGGAATAATAAAGTAATTTAAAACTTGAAACTGGATGAAATAAACCCATCATCTTAGTTTCCTTGTAAAGCCGCCACGCTACCAACGGTGCTGCGAGCAGCGGTGGTTAATACATTGCTTCTACACTGCTAATACCAGACACATTTTCCAGAATAAATTAAAGCAATGGCTTTTGGAAACTAACAATATAGATTTCTTGTTCACAATATTACAATAGTGAAGGGTATTTTTAGCAAGTGAGTTTATGTTTTGATGTGAATATGCTCGCTTCTCCGGTCCTTGGTTATTCGTGATCAGTATGGGCTGGCGAAAAGCCGGCTGCCTTTATTTTTACATAAAGGCAGTGTCTGTGTTGGCGTCCAGCCCAGGAACACTTGGGTGCCTTGGTCCGGGGTGAGCTTGCATAATTGTTTTGAAGGGGTACACAAAATCTTTGTGTAAGTATCAAATTATTTTTTGACACTAAAAGTTAAAAATCGATCTTGTTTTAATCATAACTTTTATTCATACTTCTCCTTTGCTGTATTTTCTCAACTGAAATTGAAGGAATCTCAAAACAGGCAATGCCTTTAAGATCCTATATTTTCTTGTATTATTGTATAAATCATCATAGACTCAAATTAGTTTTATAATATTCTATTTTACTTGCACAATAATGTGTTAAGCTATCTCTAGGTTGTTTTATACTGTATTAATTTAGACTGTAAGATTCAACCCTGGCAGGTAGAAGATTTCATTGTTTATTTTTGAACTTAAATTGTCTGATTTAGATGATGTATGTATATTATGTAAATAATAAGAAAATAAATACATTTTCATTCATGCTTGTACTGACGTTGCTGCTGCAGGCTGAAGTGGAGGCCGGAGGGGGGTCGCAGGCTGCGCAAGTCCAGAGCTCGCCTAGCCATAGCCGGCAGCGTGGACTGCAAGATGTGTTTTCTCTCCGACTCACTCACTTCGCTAAGGAACGTCTCCAATGCTGTGAAAACTGTCAAGTCTGGACTGTCTCTCTCGTCCGGGTCCAACCCCACACTAGTAACAGATTGCTAACAGTTTAGTATCCCTGGATAGAGGAACAAAGTGAAAACATGTTTCAGAGTGCTAATGTCAATGAAGAGTATTGGAAAAATGTGTGTTGTTAAACAGTTTAATGTAAGAGTAGTTTTGGCATACAGAGAAAACCATTTTCATTCTGTCTCTGCTTCCTTTAAATACAAATTACATTAATTTGGGAAAAAAGGGAGACAAGGGACTTTTATTGGACAATTTTTTTTTAACATTTGAGGCTAAAACTGGGGTTTTGAGCTGTTGGGTCTAACCCATGTGGGCTGCCACCATCTTACAGGGCTTTCCCAACCAGCAGGGTTAGTGCAGTTGCCTTTCCCGCAAACTCAGATCACTGTCAAGTGTCAACATGTACACTGCCGATTTGTATTCAACACAATCTTATTGAACGTAACTTGTTAGTTCGGTTTAATTTGTCACAAATAAAAGTATTAACTATTATTGATTTTCCAGGTGTGATGGCCAAGGATTCAAGCAAGGTTTTCAAGGCCAGCTTGTACTTACTTGCAAAGGTTATGTATACTCTGCAGGGCCGAGATGTAGTCACAGTCTGGCGACATGAGCTGCTTGAGGTGCCGTTGCAACATCGGCCACCACGGCAAGTCGCAGGGCAGCATCACCAGTGCCATCCTCGCTCCTCGTAGTTACACTGTCACGTCGACTACAACACACACCGTCAGAACAATGTCTCTGGAATCTGGATACACTATATAAACACCCAAAGTTGAATAAGGTATGGCTATTAGGTTGGCTATAAGGTATGGTTGAATAGTTCCCTCATTATTAATATACATACTCATTGCTGAAATATAACCAGTAATCTCTTTTAGAGAGGAGTAACTCACATAGTGTGTGTTGAAGGAAGGCCAGATCATTGTGTCAGTAAATCTAAATAGATAAGAGAATTGCCAACATCATCTCAACAGCGTGGCTTTCAGCCAGAATTCCAAGGCAAGAATTCTAATAACTAAACTCACCTGTGGCTATGAGTACTTAATGCTTATCAGATTACATTTGAGTTTTATTAAGTAACAAGATATATGAACTCTAGAGGGGACCTTAGAGAGTTTGCAATGAATATAGCAGGGGGTAAGAAAAGTAGTCCTTACAGTAGAAAATAGACTCAAAACATTTTCTAGAAATTGTTTATCTCTGCATTTTGCCACTAGATTGCACACACCAGTTCCACGCTCTGATTGGCTCAGACGGAACAGCATTGCACCCATTACACCCCTGGGTGACAGCGTTTGTTGTGCCCAACTGCAGCTCCTAGAGTTCCACCGACTGGATATTTCCACTTGGGGACTGTGCTTTTTACACCAGTTTATTAACCTTTTGCGCTCCAATGGCGAACTGAGTCAAAATAGTCTAGTCCGACACATCGTTTATTACATATTGCGCAAACGATATGCAAGGACTACGCTACACTGACGGCGCCTAGCAGAGAATACCGAAACTACTACTCCCGCGCCAACTCACGTACGAGTTTGATAGCCCACGACAAACAGCCCGGTGGTTCAGTGGTTATAGTGACGGACAGTTGGCCCCTGTCTGTCACAGTGTGGGTTTGAATCCCACCGGGTGCGCTCTGGTACGGTGCAATGCTAATCAATGGATCATTCTGGGTGCGGCAGCCACAATGACCCACTGAGGATCACTGAAGAGAAAATAGCTCATTAAATCCAGTGACGCGGCGAGTGGCACTTTTTGATCTTAAGGAGCCGCTAAATCCTTGCGCTTAGAGGAGTGGCTCAATGACTGGTAATGCACTGTACCAGAGAGCGGTTTTCCTGAAATTTTGCTTATAGGGGACTGGGGAAACCCATACGGGAGGCTTTTTACGAAAATTTAAAAATAAAATTAGAGCGCAAAGGGTTAAAGTATTCTTAGCCTGTGGCCAGAGCTAGCAGTTCATTGATTGATCACAACAGTTTACTTGCAAAGACTACAGCTACTCTGAGACATTCCCAGCTATCTATCTCAGACTGCCAGAGTAATTTGCTAACATGGTAGTAAAATTTTAAAATTATTGTTGATTTAAAACCAAATAGTATTTTTACTTGCAAATAAGGTAAAATACCTGCCTTGAACTTGTCATCAGAATGTGGGTCTGTAACCTTTAGATTGAAATACATGTTGGTTCAGTGAGAATCTATATTTGGCCAGCCAATGATGAGGTGCAAGCAGAGTCTGTGACAGCCACGTTTCAGACACTATAAATAGTCTGTGACTACTACAAACATGTGCAGTTCTATATCAATCCTGATCATCCAAAACTCTAACAAAAAAACCTTGTATCTGTGTATTAATAAAAACTAATATTTGTTTAAAGTATTGCAAAACTTCACCATAGAATAATAATTGTTGCAATCTATTTTTGTTCTTCCAGCTTGTCTTGGGGTACTCATCTTGTTACAAATTTTGTAATCACTAAAAGTTCAGTGTGCCAGACAAACTGGAAGAACAATTCTATCACCTTTGATATATTTTGAACTCTATTTAACTCAATCTCCTTGATAATAACAATTTAAAAATTATTAGTCAAAAACAAATTGTACTTTTTTTGGTGACAATAAAATATAGATAACATAAACTCTGTCACTCAATAAAACATACCCAATTTATTGAAATATGTAAATTTTTACTGCACGGGTTCATGAATAACTGATCTTTAATCTGAGTATGGAAGGTTTTGCTTTGTCTCTGGCATTTTCGGAACCTGTTCACAAATTGTCTGATTGGATGCCAAACGAGGGAACTCCAGGTTTGTGTAAATAGAGAATCTTTTGTCGTTGTCTTGTGTAAGCTTGTAATACAAGTTTCTCCTAATCGATGGGACTCAACAGTGGTTACTAAAGGTACTTTTGTTTTTGTTAATGATTTCCCAAGCAGATTTGGATGAATTCGACGATGCTTTTATTTTCATATCAAAGTGCAACCGTTTTGCCACTCTAATAACTCTTTTGTAAACCTGTAAGTATGGTTTAAAGTCTGTGTTACAATAGTTTTGGTAGATTTTCAACATTCTCCTAAGATTACACCGAGATACTAAAATTCCTTTCGTCATCCAACCATTACGTTTGGAGTTGATTGAGTTTAAATAGGTTCTATATGGACATGTTTTATCAAGATACTAGCTGAGAGTACCCGCGCTTCGCCACGGGGTTTTCTTAACATAATTGTGTGTATATTTTAATACAACGGAAAATTTAAAGTAAATAAAAAAGTTTTCCTATGGATACTTAGAAAACCCATTTAGTTAGCCTGTTAGTTATCATTTTTAAAATATAATAATAAGCCTGTTAGTTCACCATCATCTTCTTATAAGTGTTAGCTACCCTCTGAGAGTTATAGTTACTCTGCCGTTCCGGCCGTTTTTAGGCCTTTTGCAATTTATTTTAAGGATGTTATATTGACATCAAATGTAGCTAAAGACAGACTATGTTATTAGCTTAACCCTTAAATAAAATTTCACCAACATAGTTTCACACGATTTTGACTTATAAGCAGTCCAAAATGCCAAAAAACATTTTCAGAGTCCACTTTGGTCCCTTGCCATTTATTTTGAGGATGTTGTATGGATATAACATATAGCTAAAGACACACTGCATGATGGGCTAAACCCTTAAACAAAGTTTTACCACCACAGCTTCAGCCGATTTTGAGGTATAAGGTTACAGACAGACAGACGCACAGGACTTTTTTCAGTCAGTTACACTGCGACAACCGTGACTCGCCACCGCGGCCGCTTGAGTGGAATAGTGGGGGACTAATTTGCCCGACACACCGCAGAGTATGCCTGTGAGAAAAAACCTTTTCAGAGCCCAATTTGGATTGGCTGGAGTTCCAAAATGGCTTAAAAGTTTTACATACTTACAGCCAGGAATTTTCTTAACGTCAGTTTTAGTCTTTACAAAGTGTAAGAAAACTTAATAAACAAACGCTGAAGGATTCATTTCAATGTACAGACAAATTGAAACTAAATAAGTGCTTATCGATGTTTGGCTACCTTGTGAGAGTCAAAGTAATTCTGTCATTCCGACGTTTTCAGAGCCCAGTTTGGTTCCTCACCATTTATTTTGTGGATGTTATATGGATACAAAATATAGCTAAAGACACACTGCGTAATGGGTTAACCCCTTAAACGAAGTTTCACTACCATGGCTTCAGCCGATTTTCAGTTATAAGCAGTCTAATATGCCATAAAAACATGTTCAGTGTCTATTTTGGTCCCTCGCCATTTATTTTGTGGATGTTGTATGGGTATAAAATATAGCTTAAAACAAATTGCGTAATGGGCTTAACCCTTAAACAAAATTTCACCACCATAGCTTCAGCTGATTTTGAGTTATAAGCGGTTATTAAAAACATTTTATTAAACTAATTTTAAATTAAAATTAGACTTTTGGGTTGACCACAATAAAAAAAAACTGTTTATTGTAAGCTGGTTGACCCAAAAGTTTTATTTTAATTTACCATGACAAACCCCATAAGTTTGAAATCCAAAATAAACTACTTTTATGTAGTTGAAAATGGAAAATTACATGGCTAAAGTACATTTATTTTAAATGTATCATGACAAAACAGATTAGTTTTAAATCCAAAATAAACTAATTTTGTTAAGTTGAAAATGGAAAAACTACATAGCTATATACATGGCTTATTTGGTTTGCACGCTGTAAACAAAATAGACAATAGTCAAAATATTATTATGGCATGAAATATAAATCAATAACGGTAACCTTCCAAACCTACATTACAGTCTGAAAAAAAATAGAAACAAGATCAAGATTTTGTACCTTTTGTTTCTTCTTACTATTAAACTCCAGGGTAACTACACTTTTTCAAGACAAATTTCACCACCTTTCCAGATTATTTTTATTGTTACAGTAAACCCGAATTGTACTTTAAATGTTACAATAACTCTTGGGGACAAACTTTCAGACAATCACATACATGATTTAAGGATTGTCCATCCAAAAATTGAGTTTCAAAACAAAACAAAGAACTGAGTTTCAAGAACAACAATTATCAAATTCACCATAATTTGTTCATTTTTCTTGTCACATAAAGTTCTTAAACAAATTTGTCAACACTTTTGGAATATTATGTATTTTTTGTACAGTAAAAATTTGGAAACACATAAAATAATTACTTTAAATATACATAACTGTATACAATGAAAGCATTTTTGTACTTTTTACCACATAAATTTATTCCAATTCTCTATTTATAAAATGCTTAATAATAAACAGTTGAGACTTACTAGAAACTGTCTACAAGCGTATAATCTCTGTGTGTAACTGAACTGGTGATGCATGACTGTGGAGTCAGAGGAAAGCCCAAACACTACTCGTGAGAGAGCTCATCATTGACGTGGAGCAAAAATAACACTGGCCTGGCACGCTGACCCAGCCAGCGCTACAACCCACGCTTCTCACATTCTCACTCACCTCCCCCACAACAGTCTACTACACTTCTAAGCGTGATGACTTTTACAATTGTATAAGAAAATACACACAGATTTCTGCTACCAAGTTGTTGTTTATCTTTAGTTAGTGGTTGAAAATCATTTTCGGAACTGTTAAAACTATTTATTAATTGTTTGCAGTCTCATTCAACCAAAATAGAAAGAAGGAGGTAATTTCAGATAGCAAGAACCGTTTACCTCATGGTATTGCGGTGTAGAACGGAGGGCCAGGATTAACCCTATCTTTTCTCCCTCTTTCTATGCCGCTACATATCATACTTGTTTCTTTGTGAGATTAGCCGTAAACAACTCACCAGGAAACAACATAGAAAGTTCTACTGTGTGGGTGAGCAATTTGGTCATTTTCATTGAATGCTATTTCAGTTAAAAGAGGTTTTACTAGTATAACAAACTACTGCTTTAGAGGCCGCTAAATAAAGCGAGCACAGGTCCAATTATAACATGGAGAAAAAACCCCAAATGACATTTTGACAGTTTCACTGCAGTTAAAACTGCATTTTAAAACATGACAAATTTATTTGTTTTAATGTAAATTGTAAAGTGCCCATAGGTACACGGCTTATTGTGTTAAACTACTCAGTGTACTTTAATGTAGACAGTTTTTCAATGAAAATAGAACTTTGCTACATATTTTAAACCTCAAAACCTCATATATTAAAGTCTTGTTCTTATGTCAAAAATTAATTTTTATGTGTAAGTTCAAAGCTTGAAGTCTTAAAACTTTGAAACTCTATGTATTTTCATTTGAATCGATCTTTTAACTCCTATTTGTGGCACTGTGTTCTACTAACCAAGACCTTTATTTTGATGCCCACCTCAACCTAGTCTCTTTTAACAACTTCTCTTTGGCCTCACACAGAATTTGGATAACAACAATTGTTGGAAGGTACTAGCCTGAGTTATAGATCAAATTAGTAGTAATAGAGCACAACAGTTTGATGCCTAGGGCTCAAGCAAGGCTGGGAGCATAGCACACTCACACGATAAATTCCTTGATCTTAGGTTGTAGGCTGCATGGTTGTCTATTTAGAGTAGTAAATTGCTGCAATAAGAAAAAGCTTTGCTCTGTACAGGGGGAGGACAAGCAGAATTTTCATAAACAGTACAGTCTCTATACTCCGGCCGTTCGCCACTCAAGACACATCCAGTAATCCGGCGCTGTGACCGCGTCAACTAGCCACCGGTTTTCAAGTCTCCACTTGTCTGCGAAGCGCGTGACGTATGTCGTCTGTATCGATTACTTCAGTTCACGGCAGACAGCCAGAGAAAAGTGTGTTGTTTATTGCTAATCTGTGCTGTACGGGTCGTGAGATGTTGCAAAAACGTTAACTTTGACATTTGATAAAAAGTACATAATTAAAAAATATTAGTAAGTGATAATAAGCTAGCAACTCTATCTAAGGAATCTAAAATCGGCAGAACAAAATTCATGGACATAAGGAAGAAAAATAATGCTATTAAATCATTCTTTAAGAGTAAATAGCCATTGTCCTATATAAGAAAGATTATTCCTCGCAAATTTACTCTTTTTTAGTGAACCTCCACTCATTCGGCATTTTGCAAATCCGGCACTTCCTATCCCGATATAAGGCCGGATTAGAGAGATCGTACTGTACTATAAAACCTTAAACCTCTTTGCATAACAAGAGGTCCGTGGTAGTTTATAGGACCCATTATGCTGGTCTAATCGACCTGTGGTGTTATTCAGACGGTTTTGTAAATAAAGAATGTCACCGACTACTGGCTAAAGAGGTTATTGACTTTTTAGTGTTGGAAGGCAATGACAGCGAAAATACTGAGGAGAGTTTTACCCTGAGGAGCTCTCTAAGCTCCAAGTATGCGTTTGAGTCTGAGTGGGACCAGATAAATAGATCTCTTGAGTGTTGGAACTGTGCTCAGAGACTTTCTACCAAATACTTCGGCCTTGATTGCTGAATCTAAGGTTAAGATACACCCTATGTCAACAGCCTATACACTGGTCCCAGTAATCAGTACTAAGAATTTTACTGGGTGACTATGAGATTCGTGGTACTAAACAATGATTGAGGTTGGGTGTTAAAAAAAAAGCTGTAGTCCAAATTATATCTTGTTACAAGACTAATTTAACCTGTTTTCGTTTCTTCAGTTAGAGCTAAAAAATACATTTCAGTTAATAAAATGCAAAAGAGTACTTACTTCATATTAAAACTTCGTCCATTGTGTTTCCAACTTCCTGGCCTTATTGGTTAGATTTTAAAAAGAATTATCAAGAAGCGATAGTTACTCCATAAACGAACACCGGCATGTTAGAAAGTACTTTTTACTCACAATAAAACCGCATAAAAGATATTGCCAAACAATTATTATTAAAGAATACAAGGTCGCATTATTTCAGATCAACCTAAGATTTGTTGTTAATAAAAAATCATGTCACCCAAACAAAAACAACTCTAGGGAAGTACTGCTTCCAAAACAGCTGGACTGCAGCAGACGACGTAGAAAATATAACAGTAGCCACATGCCACAGATATTGAAAATTACAAGCCGTGAAACCGTATACTACTATAAAATATACTACTCTGGAACAATTATTTTTTAGAATGATTAAAAAAAGTATGTTATCAACAAAAAAGAAACCGTTTTGCCTATGATTACATAAGTTAACAGGGAATATGAGCTAAGACTCATTAATATTATAAAATATGTGTTCATTTCTAATGTTCTCCTGCATCTAAACCAAAGTCAGTGTTCTAAACCTATGGCAATACTGTTGTTCACTTAACATAGAGTGATTGTCTGATATTGTAGATTGTCTGAAATACTGTTGCTAGACTAATTAAGCTTTATAATTACATGCAATCCTGTGGATTACGTGCACAAAGAGAGCGTGTACTTAGAGCGCACCCGCTAACCCCTTGTACGAAAAGCGCAGATATTGGAAACAATAAACTGCTAATTTTCTCCTCCTTATATTGTGACAGCCATGTCACGCTCACTTTCGTTTCAAGTGAGGGCAGTCCCATTCGATCGAAAAATGCCTTTCATTACTTACCTCAGATTCTATTTTGGCATAACTATATAGTTCAGATGACCATTTAATTATCCCTCTAAAGCCATTATGTGGTGGTATTTAATCTTCCTGATGCTAATAACGTAATAATTGATATGAATATAATATTAACAATACCATTTTAGAATATTAGAAAACCCCTTTAGGAGGACCAATGAAAAGTAATGTTCGGTTCAAATTCCCAACTAATTAAAATTAAGTTGTATAGTTTTTTCGGTACATAGTTATTTAACATAGAAATAGGTAGACTTTTCTACCGGTTATTGTGTTTAAAATTACACAACGTTTCGAGGGTTATATAAACTGCTTTCGTTAACTAGTGAAACTTAGCCTAAATCATATTCTAATCCTTAAAACTAGTACAAGATACTAAAGAAAAAAATAACCTTATCAACCTATACCTGTGAGCAATAAAGAAACATTAAACAAACACAACAATAGTATTAAGGGTCCGCCTCCACGTTCACCGCAGAGAAAGGCGGATTCGTCCGCCCAAGGAACACATTACACCGCGCACGTATCAACGGGCTAAACAACGGGCTTTCAACTGACGCGGCCTAACTGTCACACCCTCTGCCTGCATGGGTTTCGAAGAAAGTAGATAGAGCTCTTATAAGAAGGTTAAATTCAGATATGTTAATTTTACGGAAAGAGAACGAGTTTATCTGTGTTTGCCTGTGATTAGAGTTTTGATAAACCTATTTTAGCATCTTAAATATGGTCTTAAAAACACTCTGTATTCTCTAACTTTAACAGCTGTTAGCATAAAACTAAGGAGACATGTTGAAAAATGAGCTTCAGGCAAACCACAATAACATGTTTATCTTTCATTTAAGAGTTGTTTCGTTAAAGTAGTATTAATACTAAAGTATCCATTTTATTTCTCGCACACCTCTGCATCGACGCTCTCCCGAGCAGCTGAGGCGGATCCTTAACAGCTACAAATTGGTCACGACTCACCGAAATTCCACTGAGAAATCCCCGCACAAACCACTCGCTCAGTCGCGCACTCGACTCACTGGTGTCAATTTCTGACCTTGCAAAAAATATAATATTTGAAACTATTAGAGTTGTTTATACATTATTATAATATTTATACAACCCTAAGTGGTACCATTCATAATGTGTATCTATAGCCTATGCGTGTTTTTGTGTAAAACCTCTACGGTGACCTTTTGACAGATTACCACGAAATTTGCTAATTGTTCATTTAGTACTTACTTACTTACTTAATCCTGCCCTCTTGTACCAGCAGGTGTCGAGGTCACAAGGTTTCTCCATCTTCTTCTGTCTGCGGTGAGGGGTATTGCTTGCCGTATGTTAAGCCCTCTCTCTCGCAGACCCTCTTCTATCTCTTCGTCCCACTTCCTATTCGGTCTCCCTCTTCTTCTCTTTCCTTCAACTTTGGTTTCGTACAGGAGTCTAGGCAGTCTTGAAACAGGCATTCTTTTTAAGTGTCCAAACCACCTAAGTTGTTGCTCTTGGACTATTTTGGCTACAGGCTTTACATTTAAATTGCTTCTTATTCTTATGTTCCTTACTCTATCTCTTCTTGTTTTATTTTCAAGTTTACGCAAAAATCTCATTTCCATAGATTGGACTTTACTTCTGTTTCTTGCGTTTAGCGTCCATGACTCACATGCGTAAGTAAGAGTAGGAACAAAGGTCGATTTGTAGACGGCCAATTTGGTATTTTTTGTGACTTCTTTTTTGTTTAGGAAAGTTTGCCTAATACTACCAAACAGCCTACTTGCTGCTTTTACCCTTTCATTAATTTCCTCGTCTATTCTTCCATTGGCTGCCAACACTGAACCTAGGTATTTAAAACTCTCTACTTGCTGTAGAACTCTGTTATCACAGCTAATATTGTGCCTGTTGTCTCCTCTGCCTATAATCATGGTCTCAGTTTTATCCACATTTATCTTCATTCCTTTCTTTTTCAGCTCTTCTTCCCATATATTCATGTTATGCTGTAGGGTTCTTTCGTTTGATGCTATTAACGCTATATCGTCGGCAAATGCCAAATCCTGAATTTTTACTGACCTCAGCATATAATTTCCCACAGTTGTACTCTTTGTTCTTTGGTGTACTATCTTCATAATGCTGTCTAAAAATACAATAAATAACAGTGGGCTCAAGTTGTCTCCTTGCCTCACGCCTTGGTTGGTAAGAAATTCACTTGATGAACTGTTGGATGTCCTAACGTAGTTTCTACAGTTCCTATACAGGCTCATTATCGCATTTATTAGATGCTGGTTTACATTATGATGTCTCAGTGTTTCCCAAATTTCCTTTCTTGGCACTTTATCAAAAGCTTGACTGAGATCTATGAACCCAACGTGGATTTCTTTATCTTTTTCTAGCCACTTTTCACTCAACATTCTAATTGAGAAAATTAAATCTTGGGTACTTCTGGATGGGCGGAACCCACATTGTGCTTCATCCAGAATGTCCTCAACCTCTACTCTCAGCTTGGATTCTATTCTCTTCTGGTTCATTTAGTAAATAAATTAAATTCGTTAACCAGCAAAGGGGTCCACCGGAAGAGGTCTTTGTGGGGAGAACCTAAAAATAGGCTTATATGTATACAACACATATTTATAGTCCACTTTTGATTCAACTTAAACTACCAAACTTGTGTACCAAAAATGAACAAAATCCGTTCAACCAAACCAAGACAACAGCTGATAAATCGTATTAAGGGGTTTTCTTAGTACACATGTTAGGTACGGTGGCCAGTACCATAAATATTTACACCAAGTTTAAGCGAAGTTGGATTATAAGTATAGTTTTATAGCTTACAAGCCTATTTAAGAGATTTAATGCAATTAAGTAATTGTAATCGAATCAAAAATACAGTTTTATAGCCTAAACCCTTATTTTTGTAAGGAAACGCCCCATCACAAGACACTTCCGGTCAACCGATTTTGCTGGTTAACGAACTTAATCTAGACTCGAGATATGACATCGCGTTGTTATGTAATAAGATCTTTGTGGCAGGGTAGTTCTTTTAAGAATTCGTGAGGTTTGTTCCTCCTCCTGCTTCAATGGAACTGGACACTTATGTGTCAACTCTGTTTGCTGTAGTACAGTGACAGCTGCAATCTGCTGTCTGTCTGTACCTGATGAGACGAAGCAACGTCGAAACAGCTCTCCAATCTAGGCATCTGCCCAGCTTTTGCCACCACAAGCTTTCGCAAGGCGGCAGGCCGCATAGGATTGCAGTGATGTAAACTGCCAATCAGGGCCGGCCTAAGAGCAAAATACTGTGTGTGCATGATTGAGTTTTCGCGCCCCTTACTATGGATAACACTTCAAAAGTTATTTACAGTTTCTCATTAACAATCCAGTAGTAGCGTAGTTTTGTGTTATATAAACGGCCGCTTGCCTATCCTAGAGCACAGTATTGTTTTTGGTTCAAGCGGTGTAAATGACAGCTAAGCGACTGCAACTTCACTGATATGTATGGTGAGGGGATATGTTGATTGATCCTACCCGCGTGGATATAATAAATGGTACAATACAAGTACAACATGTAGTGTAAAGAGTATTCTACAGGATAAAACGCATGACCAATCTAGTGATAAAGTTAGATAAATAAACGCTACATATCTAGGAAAATAAAAATTCATCAAAGTACAGATTAAAATTAATTTATTGAAAAAGTATTAAGTTCAGAACAAGTAGCCTATGTAAAAGTTTAGACATGTAATTTTTATTATTTTCTTTTTACTTAAAGCTAGTTTCGTTTAGTTTTTAAGATATGAAGGAAAAATCAAATAGGAATCATTTAACAATGGGTCTTCCTAGCCTTAGTGTTCGAAAATGTGCTGATAAGTGTATCATAACCAAATTGAAAGTGCTTGCATGAGTGTGTTTAAAAATAATTGCATATCTCAACCTTCTCTAAATTTTAGTAATATATTTATACTAATAATTAAAGATCAAATCGAACAAAAAGTTAGGACCTCAAAGAATATTTTTGACTAATAGTTTACTTCATATAATGTTATATCTAAATTTAACAACCGGCCGCGCAGGCGACTCGTTGACGCGCAGAGTAAACAAATGATAGCGGGTTGACTCACGTTCTTCAATTGGTTAACTCTGTCAAAACAACAGAGCGAAGCGCTCGGGTTCAGTGTCTTCTATATTTTTAAGCACAATTTCAGTTCTTTAACTCAAGTTGTTGACATTTTCAAATAAGTGTGCATGAAAAATCATAAAAACTGTGCGGTAGCCTATTCAATTTTAAAATATTTTTCCTCTTTTTGGCACCCCTCCCGAAAAATGCACGTGTGCGACGGCACACGTCGCACACGCCTTAGGCCGGCCCTGCTGCCAATCGATTCAAACCTACGGCTCTCACCGTATAGATCGAAAGCGTCGTGTGCTTCTTCGCACACCTGACTAGAGACAGACATCTCGAAACGCAAAGAAATCAACAGCAAGCGACTCATCTGAGCCTTGTCTTCCTATCGGTTATGGGATACCGTGTCTTAGGGCGCGTATCACCTACTGACCGGTGAGTTAGACTTTTTGCACTGGTTGGTATTGGTCATATTAGTAGTATTACCATATTTAAAAGATCCTCAAACAAGCTTGAATTTGTTACCCTGGAAATAAAAGGGTAAAAATATAATGTAAGAAAACATTAAATATTTCGAAGTTTGACGTCAATACTTGTGAACCGAGCTGGGACCCATAAAAATAAACACAATCCGTTATCCAGACCAAGATGGCGATGGAAAAACCATCTCAGGCAAAAGTGGACTAAGCTAACCTTTGTTTTTTCATGAACAAATACACTTTTTCTAAACTATTTAGTTATCTAGTACAGTATTGCAACTAACTTAAACACTTACGCCTGTTTTCGAGGAGGATAAAGGACCTAGTTCCTTTGACATCATGTCTGTTTCAAGAAGGATAAAGGACCATGTTCCTTTGACATCTTATCTGTTTTCAAGGAGGATAAAGGACCAAGTCCCGTTGACATCCTGTCTGTTTTCAAGGAGGATAAAGGACCAAGTCCCTTTGACATCCTGTCTGTTTTAAAGAGGATAAAGGACCATGCTCCTTTGACATCCTGTCTGTTTTCAAGGAGGATAAAGGACCATGTTCCTTTGACGTCCTGTCTGCTTTCTAGGAGGATAAAGAACCATATTCCTTTTACATCCTGTCTGTTTTAAAGGAGGATAAAGAACCATGTTCCTTTGACATCCTGTCTCTTTTCAAGGGGGATAAAGGACCAAGTTTCTTTGACATCCTGTCTGTTTTCAAGGATGGTAAAGGACCAAGTCCCTTTGACATCCTGTCTGTTTTAAGGAGGATAAAGGACCATGTTCCTTTGACATCCTGGGTGTTTTCAAGGAGGATAAAGGACCACGTTCCTTTGACATCCTGTCTGTTTTCAAGGAGGATAAAGGACCATGTTCCTTTGACATCCTGTCTGTTTTCAAGGAGGATAAAGGACCATGTTCCTTTGACATCCTGTCTGTTTTCAAGGAGGATAAAGGACCACGTTCCTTTGACATCGTGTCTGTTTTCAAGGAGGATAAAGGACCATGTTCCTTTGACATCCTGTCTGTTTTCAAGGAGGATAAAGGACCACGTTCGTTTGACATCCTGTCTGATTTCAAGGAGGATAATGGACCATGTTCCTTTGACATCCTGTCTGTTTTCAAGGAGGATAAAGGACCACGTTCCTTTGACATCGTGTCTGTTTTCAAGGAGGATAAAGGACCATGTTCCTTTGACATCCTGTCTGTTTTCAATGAGGATAAAGGACCACGTTCCTTTGACATCCTGTCTGTTTTCACGGAGGATAAAGGACCATGTTCTTTTGACATCCTGTCTGTTTTCCAAGGAGGATAAAGGACCATGTTTCTTTGATATCCTGTCTGTTTTCAAGCAGGATAAAGGACCATGTTCCTTTGACATTCTGTCTGTTTTATCGTGTGTTCCATTTCAACAATTGTTTCCCGCTGGTAGTCTCGTCTCTCGACGCACCTACATCGTTTTCCACCAATGCCACCTTTCATAATCACCTCTGTTATTTGGGATGACTATGTCTCTATCAATTAGTTGGCACTTGATATAGAGCTTTAAGTTGTTCACTTTAAAACGAATGGAGACTCCCTGTGGTGCCGGATTCTACAATTATTTTTGCTAATCAAATCATCATTGCAAATGAATCAACATTGTGTCAATAAAAAAATCAAAATCAAACATTGGAAACGGAGGTTTAGGCGTATGCATATTGCACAATATGATGCATTTCGAAATGTCAGTGGTGGCGTCGTCAGACAATGTCACTCCTCAGGCCACCTACACACGTCTTACAAGCACACACTACGCTTCCTGTGCTTAACTCTTCCAATTAGAGGTTAAACGGCACAGCTGCTGAGTTAACTTGGAGTCGTGGGCAGCCATCAGACCCTGCACTTAAGCCATGACACACACACACACACCTTTGGCTGTTCCAAACACCTTACATAGGCGGCCTGATTATGTGGAAATTTTGCAAACTATGTTTTAAGTAGATTAATAGACTTGATAGTGAAAGGGCTTTCTCTGGAAGCTTACAGCTATTAGTGTTGAGTATATAAACACAACATGATCTTATTAGCGTAACTTATTTCGTTACCAAGTTTAAAATTGCAAATTACAAACTTGCAATGACAAAACAAAATATTTATTTAAACATTTCAATGTATATAACTATATATTTTTGAAAAAGTAACATTAACGATTTTGAGATAAACAAGTTATTCTTGACAAAAGTTTTAGTGTTTATACGAGTATGTAGTAACTTTAATAGTTCGTCTATGCTTCCAGAGAAATCCTTTTTTACATTTTAGTACATTAAAAAGTCGTTTGTACAGCTATGTAACTGAGCATTGAAATTGAATCATGAAAAATTCAGTTTTTACATTATAACAACCCACCCATTTTTGAGTGGAATCGCCCCACAAAAGGCCACTCCTGGTAGATCTATTTTTATGGTTGACGAGCCTAACTTAGAAAACTGGAAATGGAAAATTTGTACCGAAGTTTGAGAAAAACTGAGAAAAATTGCGACTTGTAGAATGGTGACGCACACAAGACGTGTTAACTCATACTGTACAGTGTTATTACAAATGATGTTCACGATTTCTAGTGTACATAAAATGTAGTTTTATATGTTATACAAAGAAACAAAATGGTTACATTCTAAGAAAAAGTCAAAAAGTTTTATCACAACTATTCTTAACTATAAATTTTTGATATGGGTATCCCTTGTGCTACAACAGATTTCAATCCTATAATCAAGCTCTTGCCATAAGTTGTTCCATTGTTTCGATGGCATTGGTAACCCATTGCTGGATCTCAGGTTTGCTAATGGTAATATTGGTGTGTACACCTTATTTTTTATGTATCCCCACAAGAACAAAATAATGGGGAGTGTTATCCGAAGATATTGGTGGCCAGTTCAAGAGTACGTCATCATTCGGACCTCCGCGCCCGATTCATGCCCCAAGCACAAATGATGAGCTTTAGTAACATTTTTTTACAAATGCAGCCATTCGTTTTAAAATTAAATTACTACTTGCGATCAGACTGGTTACAAGGAGGATCTTCAATTAGTTAATGTGATAATCCATCACACAGCAAGCATTACTGCCTTCAAATTCAACCATTACACAACACGTACAACAATTGACTTAAGAAACATCAGATACGCACCCAAACCAGTGTAAATTAAACTTGATGAGTTTTTCTTTCCAATGGTACCAATTAAAATGGTCTAAAAGCAAATTTACCCATTTATATTCAAAATCAGGAACATCATTTGTAATAACCCTGTATATTAAGTTCTGCCATTTTACTCAGTATGCAGTAGGAAGCTCTGCGACGTTTGGTTCGATACGGCGGAAGAAATGAATAGCTATATTTCCTATGGAAATTCATTAAACATGTACCGTAACTGATTCAAGTCAGAAGTGTTTTTTAATCAAATTAGATTTAGCACTGTTAAATTAAACAAACATTTTCGTGCTAACAACTTTTTTTGCAATTCTGCTGAGTTCCTGAACTGTTGTGTCACTCCATGTGCCACTCATGGTGTGTATAATCAAAACTATGGATTCAAAACGCATGCATTTACTACCAAACCAGAATATAGGCACAACAGTTCAGGAATTCAGTAAAATTGCAAAAAAGGGGTTAGCACGAAAATGTTTATTTAATCTAATCAGTGCTAAAAATAAATAGCTAAATCACTACTTGAGATGCCGACCACTCTCATGAGGGTATTTTAAGGCAAATATGTGGTGAAGGATGAGTGTGACGAGTGGTAGTAATGAGTTATGAGTTGTAGTCTTGTTACAAACTAAGGCCGACTCTTCTTTAGAATGGGCCAATAATTAATAGCCCAATGACAAATGGAAATACAAGGACCAACGGCTCAACGTGACTTCCGAACCACGCAGGTGATGGTCTGATATGTCTAAACGATGATGGGAGTTGATGCGGGTATCATCAGATGATAACTGAGACTATCTGAGCCGCTTTAGACCTATATCATCCTCAAAACCTGACCTCCATGAAGCTGGATTACAGGACCAAGCCACGAGTCCCAGTCTAATTTATTGTCTAATTTAATCGAAAGATACTTCAGACTTGTACAGAATGCAAGAGTATAAGT
The DNA here is from genome assembly GCA_018831715.1 of Matsumurasca onukii. Classification (NCBI taxonomy): domain Eukaryota; kingdom Metazoa; phylum Arthropoda; class Insecta; order Hemiptera; family Cicadellidae; genus Matsumurasca; species Matsumurasca onukii. Next base: position 41,579,669 of record CM032059.1, on the reverse strand, counting down.
TAGTCTGAGCCGAGAGTGAAGCTATAACTTACAGCTGGGAACTTCTCCAGATTATCTGATGTAGATGATAAGTTGGAATGCCCGATTCCGTGACTCAGGCTTGCTTCCTCGGACATTAACAAATGCGGGTTTCCTTCACAATTCTGTGCTTTGTGTCATTAGGCTATATTGACAATCAAATAGTCAGGAGGCACTGTAGAATATACGAGTACTAACAGAATATTTCACGTGCCTAAATGTTACAGGGCACAGAGGGTGTTTTTAAAAACCAGTTAACTGTAACGCAGGTGATATTGTGCTATGTGGGACGTTTTTTATGTGAGAGCGTGAATTAAAGGGGGGGCTTTAAAATTCACTAGATTTCAATGCTAAATAGATGAATTTTGAGGCGTTTTGACACATTTTTATCCTGAAACAATATACAGTAGTAATGTTGTGTAATGTGTTGAGCAGGGGCGTTTTATAGGCACCATGACAGAACCTACACGGTGCCTAACATTTAGATCAGATGACATAAGTTCAGATTCTTTTGCAAAGTCTACTCTTGTGCTGCAATAGGTTTTGCAGTTGAGGATATACGCTTGATTTACTATTACATACATAAATTAGACATAATATTAAATTTATACTGTTTAAGGAGTTGATTGAGAAATTAAAACACAAGAAACACACAATAGTTTTATTTTAATGAACATTAATATTTTTCTTACACTGAAAACCGTTGTTAACTTATTATTATTATTTATGTTATAAGTTATTTAAAACTGTCAAGTATTATGTTTGTGCTACGTGTCTGACTTTATTAACAAGAGTTACTATCGTAGGCCTCTTTTCCATCACACAAAGCATAAAAAGCTCTTTTTAGACACAAAACATAAACAACAACTTCCAATATTATCAGTATAAAAAAGATTCTTTATGTTCTTAAAATAACTTTATTTGCAATATTTTTACACTGATTAGCAATGTAAACATTGTCTAAGCGTTTTAAAGGCACGCACAAGTATAAATTAACATTATTGACAAAATAAAGGCAATTATTCATTATAAAGTCAGTTAATACATAAAGTTTAAATCAAACACACACACAAAAAACCACAAAATTAGCCACTTTTGCTATTGCTCATTACAGTAGTTATACTCTATATTTACCTATTAATATCTATCTATTTACAACATTAGTTTGGTATTAATTCTAGACAAATAACAAACATGAAAATATGATTGTAACTAGATTAGCACTACAAAATAAAAAAGACGTACAAATTTCTACAGTTTCATAATTAATTAACTACGTAACTTTAAAACTGGTTTAAATTATCTGTTATATTTTATTTTACTGTAAAGACACTTTATTTTACACAACACATTTCCATAGGTTAGTTGAAACATTACATTTAGGATTTATCCAGCCATGTGAATGTGATAGAAAGAACATAATAAATGATAATCGCTAAAGTGAGAATTAAGCTTAGCAAGGATGCTCGACTCATGCGTCTACCAAGCAAGGGGAGGGAGGAGGATCTAGCCTAGAGTAGAGCAGTGGGACGGAGAGCAGGGCTGTGCAATGTGCATGGGACACCACACAGAGAATACAATATAACATATAAACACTGTATACAATACATGCATCTGTCCACGAACAAGGAGAAGGCCACTTTCAGATCAGACACTCTGAGCTTTAACCGTCCCGTCTTCACTTACATAAGTTAACGGTACACGTTCTTCTACTCGTATTAAAATCATATTGACGAAAACTCTGATGAATCATCAACAACTAACAACATGTAAAATATGAAAAGTCAACAATATATTGCGTTGATGATATGATGACAACAGGAAGTTGATGAGTGTATGAATAATCTGTGGGAAATCTACCAAACGTCTGAGCTGGAACAAAAACTGCATCTAATAATGCAAAATCTGAACACATATCAAACAAAACTGCAAGCGGACTACGAGGGAATGCAGCAAACGAATTATTGCCTTGAGTAATTGAGATAACAGATTAGATGTTAGTGATAAAACACGGATAAGAGTGTGACCGTGAGCAAGAGTCCTAAGGAGACTGACAGGGAGAGAGGGGCAGAGTCCTTGTCCGAGCAGGGTCTCGTGTGGATCTCCCGAGCACGTTTGTAGTTCTTAGCGTCCAACGCGGCCAAGGCGTTCTCTAGCACTTCCTCAGGCATCTCCTCACTTCGGGAGAACGCTACCGTACTCAACAGTCTGTACTTAGACGAGCAAAAGCTCAGAAACATGTAGTCACCTTCTAACTTTAACAGCCTGAAGACTCCAGCATAAGGCTTGTACTGCTCGTTCACCAACGAACCTTCAACACAACATTCACATTAAGGTAAACTGTACAAGCATATTTACAATGGTGCGGTGCGGTGCGTCCGTCCACTGAGACGAGGAGAGCGTGCGATAGTTAGTGCTGCCAGTGCGCGGTGTTTACTGTCGTAGCAAGAGAACTACACAGGAGAGGAGAAGAGCGGAGTACTTGTCCAGTGGGTTGGCACTGTTGAGACACAAGGGCTTCCTCTCGTGTACAGGGAACTTGACCAACTCTGCCAACTTACTGTTGGCCTCGGCGAGCTCGTCTTCAGGCCTGGTGGACTGCCTGGACAGCAGGATCGTGTTATGTGTAGTGTTAGAGCACAGTCGGGCCACCATGTACCTGCCCACCGCCAGCTCCAGGATTGTCATTTTCGCGGCTTTACCTACAGTCAAACCATTATCTATGTAGTTTACCATACAACCTTGAGACAAAACTCATAAGACTGAGGCCTCAAGTCATGATTGCTCTGAAAGAATGGTTTCTTAGAAAAGCGTGTCCTGCTTTTATACGGCGGTTTTACGTCAGTATTGTGTGTTTAATACAGTCATATGGAAACACCTCCGTCCTCCCGATATGTAAGAAATTCTCTCGTGTGGTTAAAGTGACAACAAAAATTCACTGACATATTACGGCCATAAAATGGCAATTATCGCTACCAATAGGGAACCCACCGCTCCTGACACAGTTTGTAATCATGGTCCATGCATGTTTTAATTGAGTAGCGAACAACTTCATCTTTATTTTATTCAGTAGCCTGCGGTTTGAAAAGAATTGATGAAGTTAGAGATCTTATAAGGGACAAAAAATAGTATTTTCAAAGAACTACTTAACAAGGAAATGAATGAATGTTGACTAATTAAGCGGGCGACTTTCGATCGTGAAATCCACACAATCATTCTGAACTCAGCATTTTAGTTTTTCAACAACCTGCCAGTCTATTTACATATGTGATTTAAAGAAACGGTTTGATGACCGAACCGGGACTTGAACACAGATCTCTCACTTCCTGAACAAGAATTCTGGTCATTAAGTTTGTGTCTTCAAATAACTTTAGTAATTTATTAATCTTCAGTTAATCTTCAGGAATGTATACAAACTCTATATCTTATTTTTCTATCAAGTTTTAGCTGTTTTTATCGTCAATTTTAATCCTTCTTAAGTATGTGTAACATTTCAATTTCAACCTCAACTTGTAAAGAACCATGAGCTATGTCTCTATTAAATTATGCCTATTAGTAAACATGATGGTTAGAGTCCTAAACCCCGTGCTTTTACGCTATTGTCTATGTTTATTGCAGAGTTTATTGCAGAACCTGATAACTTTCCATAATAAGGAATATTTAACATAGTAAAATATATAGTAATTTTGAAATCAAGTTAGCCAATTCAAACTACAATATCTAAATTAAAATAAAAAAGACAAAATTATAAGACGTATATGGACATTATTTCACCGTATTTACCAGTGGCTTAAGCCCATTCTGGCATTTTAAATTGTAATTCACCTCTCATTTCACCAATATTGTATCATCTCCATTTCATCAAAGTCAACACAATTCACATTGTACACTGACCTAATAAATTATTATTATTATGTAGGATAATGAGTAGGAAAACCAACTGCAAACCATGTGAGATTACTTAAAAATACATCAGCTAAACATAAAGTTAGAAAAGTACCGAACAATATTTCCTCCTGTCAGTGTGGAGGGAGTACGAGTCGGGGAGGGAAACAAGCGCATCGGCTTTGCGGACAATTTTTGCAACAGGATCCTCATTGTTGGCATTCATAACATTTCAAACTGTGCCAAATGGTTGTATAGAGCAATCGAAATACATTTGGATCAGCATTTACGGTAATAAGAATTAAAAATCAAGTACATTTATTAGATTGGCACTTAGCTCTGCCAGCTCAAAACTATGCGGTGCGATGTTTCAACAGAGCGAATTGCCAGACCTTACTTTTAATAAGGTAATGATGTCAGTTCGTACAAGGTCCACGTTTAAAGGATGTAGTTTTAGAAAATGGCTTTCGTAAAATAAAATGGGATAGGATAGCCTCTATCTCTGTGTGCATATTATATGTATTTAGTTTTTACCGAAAAATGTGAAAAGTGCAGCTTTCTCATTGCCTCAGTCTGTATATTACTCGTATTACGACGTGTCTCTTGTTGTGGATGGATATGTTTGTTTACCTGACTGTTCCTGCACAGACTGCCACTGGGCGTTCGCTTTCGCGTTCTTCTGCTGAAAGGTAAACTTGACGTCTCCGTTGGTCGTGTTCCACACCATCAACAGTTGCCTAGGCTTGCCTCCTTTGGCGATGGTCACCACTGGACACTCCGAGTCCACCGGAACCCCGTAGATCTTGGAGTCGTTCCGGTGTAGAACTATCTCCATGGGGTACCACGTACCTTCCATCTGCAACGTACATCCACACTTGCCGGCTGACAAATATTGGTGTGTTTCAGCCCTAAATTGTATACATTCATTTAAATAATATGTATATCTGGTGAACATTTATATATACTGTATATGAGGAAGGAAATAAACATCTTATTATCTCCTGGAAAAAATCGTTAAAAAGGCCACATTTTATTAATTTTCTGATATAGGCTAACTCATTGGCATTGTTTTTCGGAATAAAATGAGTATCCGACTTAAGTGCATATATAGGTTTATAATACTGTGTTTATTACTGAATAAATTTGAAGACAAAAATATTTGGACCGAACCGGGACTTGAACCCGGGTCTCCCGCTTGCCGGGCGGTTATGCTCACCACTACAACATCCGGCCCAACTATTTCTGCCTTCAAATAGATACAATATAATAATACTGTGTTTATTATTATTAACAATATATCAAGATTGTTGGGGCTAGGTGATTAAAATACTTCTTGTATTTACAGTTCTCCATTTCCTCATGCATTGTGATAAATGGTGAAATCTGTCTGATTTACGCTTAGGCTATACTGCACTTGACCTTGAGTCATCTTTTCCTATAGCCAGGCAGCCCTAATTAGGGCTCTGGACAAATGTCATTTCACCTGTAAGCTGGTCTGGGAGTGTGTTCAGGTCCTCTGTGCCCTTTCTAGATTAAACAATGTTCATCTAGAATGGATCCCAGGACATCAGAGTTTATTGGGTAACGAAAAGACAGACCATGGGCAGACATCCTCGCAAGGAGGGGACCACTGTCCACCTTTAGTGGACAAAGACCAGCAGTTGGTAAAATAAATAAATAAATAAATAGTTTATTGCGGAAACATATTAACATTTTATGCAATCGTCATTTTTTTAGTCTAAAATTTTCCACGCATTCTGCCATCGAAGTCTCATTCAAACACACATTTTGTTCATTCACTCTCTCCCATTCATTCGAATTATTCCACTCTAGCTCTACTGTAAGTCGGTGATTTCGGCGGTCTCCCAGTTATGTGGCGTGAACTCGTCTATACTGTAAAACGCTTTTGTGACCAAGATTTGTTTTAGACGAGCTTTGAAAGCCTTCGGCATTTGGGCACTTTTGATCGAATTTGGCAACGAGTTGACCAATTGAACTCCTGCCTGAGTAGGCAAACGTTCATAAACTATCGTTCTGTGTCTCCCAGTTCGGTAGTTCTCACTGCCTCTTGTTTCGTAAGAGTGAATGTTACTTACTCTTACCTGGTCATATTTTGATTTGAAAAGAAGACAAGTTTGAAAAATGTAGACGCAAGGTAAAGTCAACAATTTCAAATTTTGCACGACTCTCTTCTTTGAAGTTTTGCGATTGTCCTAACGGCTTTAGTTGTTTATAAGTCCGGCTTTGGATTAGAAGATTTGGGGGATAATACCTATGAGGCACATTGTCAAAGATGGACTAGCCTTGCAGCAGGCTCAACCGCTAACCTACTCTCAGATGGTCCCTGAGTTACCCAAGATATGGCAGGGCGCTCTCAAGTTGCTCATCAAACATAGAACACTCTGATATCAGATTTGTAATATCATATTTAACTGGGCAATTCAGGTATCATCTACAGAACATTGAATTGCATAATAATAACACTCTATGTAGACTCTGTGAGCAAGCGGTATAAACTGTCCCTCTCTGAAGATTAGGAGAGGTGTCTACTAGAGGGGCGTAATTGGGAGGAAGTTCACTTGTCTCAGCTTGGGTCATTTTGAGGCTTTGTTGTCCCACGGGGGTGGGTCTCCCAGGCTAAGATAACCGGGGTAGTACAATAAACCTTCGGTTGACGTACAACTGGTTCATTACCAGCCCTTCTTATATCTTATATAATATTATTAATAATAATGTATTAAGATGGAACTACGTCCTGTATTTACAGTCCTCTATTTCCTCATGTATTTTGATAAATGGTGGATTCTGTCTGATTACGCTACGGCTAAACAGCAAACATTGATACTGACATCATCTTGACTCCAGCGTGTCTCGGTAGGTATGTCCATGCAGTCCTGAGCCATGGACAGAGCTTCCTTCGTCATCAACGAGATGTAAAACAGCAACAACAGCGCCATCCTCAACCGCAGCATCCTCTACAACACGCCATTGTATCAGATGTGACAATGTAACTGTTGATGATCAGCCAATACGTGTTTGTACAGCCAAGGCTGCGCAGTCTGGGCGCATCACGTGACGATGTAGAGGGTTGCAGTCCGAAAAACGCCGCCGTTACAAAGAGTGAAACTGTGTAAATGTTAAACTCAAGGGCAGATTGGAATTCTATGTTGAGAATTTGATTTTATTATGGAGTATAGCTTTTCCATTACAATTATTTTAATTCCTTTCTTAGCTTGTAATATTCATTGTAAATATTTATACGAAACGTATATATTCATACACGTACACACAAGCACACATGCACAGGGTTAGTTAAAAGTCTGGAGACACCCTTTTAACTCTCCACCTAGCATTGATAGAAAATCCAAACCTGGGAGATGTCATAAAAGCACACTTTCCCATGCATAGGGCAACGTTGCCCCCAACTCAAAATCGGAATCTTTGGGGGCTACTCAATATTTTTAACTGTAAACTCCTAAAGTGTGACCCCTCAACTTTAAATCATGATAATAGAAAGCCAACAGTGCAAACTAGAGTATCTATTATCTGCATTTACAAAAACAATGAAACGGTTTGCAGAAACAGGCTCTGTTAAGAATCGTCCTAACCAGAGTGGGGCCAAACCATGATAAGACTGGATTATTTTTCGGGAATTCCCAATAGGCGTCACAGTACAATTCCATTTGATAATACTCTTTTCAGTTTATCACCCAGTACTTTTGATAGGGATGAGATAGATATCTCTAGTTTGCGCTGTTGATTTTCTTTGATCAAGATCTACACAATAAAGGGTCTTACACTAGGGGTTTACATTTAAAATATTCCGACTTTGAGTTGGGGGGCAACTTTGTTCTATGCATGGGGAAGTGTGCTTTTATGATTTATACACATCTACTAGGTTTGGATTTTCTATCAATGCTCGGTGGAGAGTTAAGGGGGTGTCTCCAGACTTTTAACCAACCCTACATACAAGTTGAGTTTTAAATTCCCCACCTTTACCTTTGAAAAAGGAAACACTTTTGAAATCCCTTTGAAGAATGGTTTTATAGGGTTCTGAAGTTTTTTGACGTACTTTGCGTCACCCACTCCCATCCAAAACTGGGGAGAAGGCCGACCCTCTTGTGGCCCCTCAAAGAAAGGTATTTTAACATGAATTCAAGGACGCATAGAGAAACTGTCTATCTTAATTAGTTTGTTTGCTATACCCATTTAAGGGTTACACGTTTTCACGGTTTAAATGTCACATTTCAGTTTCACACACTATTGATTTTGATTGACAAAATGTTCTTCAAAATCCTCTAAGGAACTTTGTTACAGGATTGGGACATTTCCTTTAGAGGATTTTGAAGAAGAATTAAACTATTTCATCAAAAGTTATTGGTGTTCAAACCTTTAATTTTTGAAACTTTAAACGACAATAACTTTTGATTGAACAACTTCTGAGAAATGTGGTTTGTGTCATTGTTTGGGTTGAAGTAAGTATTTACGATATGCAAGGTTACAAAATCCGTTATATTGGCCACCAGTGGTGCCACCGGACCAACAACTACGTTTTTTCAATTCAGCCTTAACCGGCGGTTAAAATTAGGACAGAGAGCCAACCAATAGAAAAGCTTGATATTTTTTAGGTTAAGTTTTACTTTGTCTGTTTTGATTTTGCATTTTGGTGTTACAGTTTGTATTCAGCTATATTAGCATAATGTGTACATGTTAAATTCAATAAAAATGGTAAAACTATACCTTTATTGCATGAATGATCTTCAAATAATTCATTTAAATACTTTGAACGTTGCGTGAAAATGTAAACATTGCAGACTGTAAACAACTTAACCGGCGGTTAGTTAACCAGCTGCTAACCAGGCAATTGAAAAACGGCCCGTAGAAACGTTGTTTACAATCCCTAGAAAATGTCTGTACAAGTTGGTACTTTTATCATGCGCACTTTCTCCAGACTTAATGGAGATCCTGTTGTCTGAAAACATAGAGTTTGTCTAGGAACGTGGTAGAGTAAGAGGTGACAGGGTTACCATGCTCCTACGGTGAGTTAACCATGTTTCATCAACCTTCTTTGGTTATAGTCATACATAGAGAGTCAAACCAACACACAATATTCAAAAGTTGGGGGGAGACTCATAAGAGTTTTTCCTCTGGAAAATCAACATTAAATTTGACGCTAAACTGATTTTTGTTATACTCGTAATTTGAGTTTAAAAGTAAACAAGAAATTTGTATTACATGTTTTATAAGACATTACAATCGAAGTTTTATTGCAAATAAGCACAGCAAGAGAAGCGTACACAATAGATCAGAGGAGTTGAACGCCGGAGCTTAGTGAAGCTACTGCGGGTGCGAATACCATGGAAAGGAAAAGGCCAGGGTTCCACATTGCTTTTCGAATTTTATTTAAAATAAAATATTCGACCTAAGGCCACAGTTTCGATTAGCCACCCACTTTCGTGGCTAAGAGTTTCCTCCACACCCAAAAAAGATCTGAATTTTAAATTATCTTTAACGGTTATCTTTAAGAAAAATAAACTTTGATGAATGTTATAAAATATCTTTGACAAAGTTTCTATAACAGTTCCTTTCGAACACAGTGAATTTATACTTGTATACTGAGTATAACAAACGCAGAAGACATAAAATAATATTAATAAACATAATGAAAACTCATATAAAGCGTTTTTTCAACTTTAACATTTTACTTTGACAAAGAACTCGTATAAAAAAATTAAAAAATTAAATTATACATTACTGACTATATGTAAGAAAAGTTCAACTTTGGCATGTAAATGTTATACAGTATCTTTAGAAAAGTTTTTATACAGTTCTTTTTGAGCACATATAATTTATATGAATTAACGTTTATAACAATTATTGTATAACAGATCTTTGCCAAAGAAATGTGATAGTCTAGTTGGTGCCTACGCATATTAATACGAAGTTAACTAACTTACTACGAACATAGGTTGCATCAACTTAGTTAGTCTTATGAAATCTATTTATTACATTGAAGGTAGAATCAAATAGGAAATTTATTTATGAATAATACTCGTATTACCGATAAATCGTTGTATTCAAGGAAGATCGCGTGTCAAAATTGAATTAATTGTCTGAATTGCATGTTTTACACTGTACTGCAGAACAGTTATTAAAAGCACCTTGATAGTGCATACTGTACTAGCATTATGCAGATTGGTGCTGATATACGCCTACAATCGCGTAGAAATCACAATAGATTTCTCTTTTAAGAACTCTTACGTGACATTGTTAATTGGTTTGTTCCAAAAATAGTGTGGCCAAGTTTGGAACCGTTGTCATATTCTTACAAATTGCAATGGAAAACATTCCAAGTTAGGGTTTAAACCTACTCTTTAGGGGTTCAACCGGGGAAAATACCTTTTCTACCGGAGGAAACAAAACAAGAGACAAATAAGCGGTCTTTCATATAAAAAAACACTTCTTACGATAAAACATACATCCATGTAGTGAACAAATAAATTAATGGTTTATTGTATTAGCATATTACAGTGTATTGCAATGCTCTGAGTTATATACTGTCTTTAATACACTTTCTTTTCACTCAATACATCAAGATCGTTTTGAAACATTAAACTGCAGTTACCTCTGTCAATCTATCTCTTTTTATCGGTGAAGGTCGCGTCTCAGTTTGAACGAACCCGTTTTAAATTCATCGTGTTATAAGCCTAATCTGAACTGTATGCAAATTTATATACAAATAACAAAGAACTTAACTAATAAAAATATGGCCAAAATGCACGAAAACTGCATTTGTCATCAAAATTTAGCAAATCTTCGGGAAGAGATCCCCCGACACAAAACAGATAAAAACAGATACAATCATAAACAAAATTATGGAACCAAATGATTTTATTTTATTTCCTTGCCCCTTTTCGTTTGACACTCTGTAAAGTTTAAAGTTTTTTTAATCGTTTAATTGGTTATAACATTTACGTACACTTTGCTAAAGAAAATTACAATTTAAACGAAAAAGAGGCAATGAAATGAAAGAAAATCATTTGGTTCCTTAATTTTGTTCATGAGGGTATTTATTAATCATTACAACTGTTAAGAAATTAGTTTATAATTTTTTATGTGTTGTACAATCATACGTATCATATTGTTTTGCATGTTTTATTTACCGGTTTTTATTTAATATGTATAATCTCTAAAACTAGTATGTTTTTTTTCAAGTCTATACTTGTGTATTGTTTATATATTTGCACTAGTCTCCGTATGGAGATCCTGTTAATGTTGTGCTTTGGACTTATGTAATTCCCACAACATTACGCCATGTTATTATAGACTTTACTGCTGTAATGTAATTATATATTATCTGCTTTACATCGTGTACATTAAATAAATAAACAAAAACTATCCCAACTCATAAGCTCGACCCGGTTTTTCAATAGCCAATGTAGATAGAAAAGAAATTTAAAATACACAAGTCGCAGAAAGTTTAAATCAACTTGAGAAATCCAACTGATATAAAACATAACCAATCGTTCACTTGCTATAGCCTAAACTACAGAACAATCACAAATTGTACGCTTGTAGCTAAGTTTGTTTTGCACTGTCACTTCATAACTCGGTCGCTAGTATCTAACTTGAAAAATCAAACACTCAAAATTATTTTTTTTAAGGTGAAAACTTCTATTTTTATAGCAAGTTTTAAGTGTCAAGACTGCTGGACCAATAATGTTGTGCTAATACTTCAAATTCGAGTATTTAGGTTTTGAATAAGGTTGCAAAGAATAAATTCGCAACATATTAGTTTTGTAGTGGTAACGGAGTTATGGTCAATGCGGCCACGTCCCGAGAGACCTATTAACGCCACTTTACTTGTGCTACCTGCCCACATACTAAAGGTTTTATGCCGACTCATTTCAGCTTTGTTTTGTGTTATAGATCAAAGATATGTGCAGCTAATTTCAAACATCAGGATATGCAAGTAACGTAGCAAACTTCTATAAAAGATAAAAACATGTCTTGGGACAGGGGGATGATTCAACCTCAAAAGCTCTATTATGGGGTTTAGTGTCTATAAAACTGTGTTTATAATCCGATTTTAATGACATTTGATATTACAAGTCTACGATCTGCAACTAACGTACAAATATGATGCCGAGGACCAAAGCCAGGCTTTGAGCGCAGCGAACAGCTTCGTAGAACAAGTGATAATATAGAACGAGAAGCTGATGCCAAAGGCCGAGGCGAGGCTAAGAACAGCCACGTTACGCATAGGGTAAAAGAACACGAAAAGCTAAGGCCGAAAGCTCAATGTAGCGTGAAGAATTAACGAATAAGCGAATCAGGTCTGGTTATAAGTATCTTTAGCGTATTTAGTAAAGACCGAAAGACTCCTCCCCCCACACACGGTAATTAGTTACCAAGGGTAGTAATTGAACCGCAATAACCCATAGTAATTAATATTCACTGCTAGCTAACCGACCAATCTAAGGAAATTACCCAAGATATGCCTAAAATATATCTAGGATATACCTTGCTAGCACTAATTTTACTTTTTATTCCTGCAAGTAGTTTTAAACTATGGTGTTAGTACTAAAAAAAAACAAAACTCATAAAATACTTTATGGTATTTGTATATGGTGCCAAATAAAACCACAAACCCATAGTCGTTTGGCTGAAAGCTTCTTCGCTGTTTGTTCAGCCACTAAAACAATGAAAGCAGTTTAACAACGAAAAAACAGCAGTAACATTTGCCAGCTCTTAATGCTCGGCAGCTCGGTTCACTGTACAGCTAAAAGTAGCACTAAAAACATATTGCAAAATGTTGCATCTATTAAAATTTAAAACCTTAAATAGTCCTTCCCATTTATGCTACATGGACACGGCAGGCCCAAAGAAATTGTTACTCCGTAGTTAGGTATATTATTACATAAGTTCATATTTTGTAGTTTGTACATACTTGATTATTTCTAAACGTAAACACGAGTAATTCATAACCCAATTGTAACAATTTCCTTGGGTTCCAAATACACATGAAATACCGAGTAATTCAGCATATAAACACAACGAAAAGGGTAATATTTAACATCAAAACAGGACTAGAACAGATAAATTATTATCTCAAAGTATCCCATCAGGACGTGTTCACTGTTGACACAAAACACTACTAGATGTGTGTGTCCCGTGTCCAAACACTAACCTTGGGGATCAGTCATCCTCCTCGACCGCATTCCTCAAACCCATTCCCATCACAGTCATTTGCATTCACGAATTAAAACTCTACGTACCTTAACAATTTCTCTGCAAGTCGATGAACTACCAGTTAATAAAAGAAAATTATACAACTTTGGGTAATGCGAACGAAGAAATTGGCTAGATGAAGAAAACAAAGCAATAAACTTGGCTACTACGTAGAAAAACTTTGGCTTCTATTATTTAAACATTTACACATTTAAGAAACGCAATAACATCAATGTAACATGAATCATTTTAACCATCCTAAAGTAAAAGAAGTAATTACGGATTAAACATGGATGCATATAGTTAGAGTCTTAATGACTAGACCGGACTGTAAAAACATTACGATAGACGATTGGTATCTACATATTTTATTGAAATAATTGTCTAAACCCAATATAGTATAAGAATTATTAAAACGTTATGTATTATTGAAAGGAAAAATCATTTTACCATTTGTACGGCCGCCTCGCTTTCAGATCACCATTAAAATGCTACATTAGTTAAACGTTACACTCTCAAATGCTAAGCTACATGAGAAACTCTTGAGAGGTTAAGTATCCTTAAAAGCCAATATATTAGGTTAAAAAGTTATTTCTTGGAAACATTATTTTTTATTGTATGAATTTAAAGCAGCAATCATTGCCAACTGAGTAACTACGCAGCCATTTCAACATTTTACATGACCCCGACAAGTAGCTTATGAGCTCACCAGGCATAGGTTTAAACATGAAATGAAAGGAAAACATCGTCTTTATTCGTGGCGAAGTTAGGACTTTAAAGACCTCTTTTCCATTTAACGACACAAAGATGCTTCTTCATCGAAGTGAAAACTCGCATGTTCGAAGGTTCGTCTTCTTAGGCACGCATTCATTAAGATCTCGTATGCATTGAACCATAAATGATGATAAAATTTAACTTAAAAGTACGAGCGTTGAATATAAAGTACATGAACAAACCCCAACTTATGAGGAGCGCACCCCTGACGCTCCTAACGTAATGACGGCAGAACACAAACTTTCACTGAAGTTTTAACAAACACATAAAACTAAACTAAAACAACGATAGAAACAAAATTGAGGTTGACTTCCTCTTAAATAGTTGAGTAGTTTGTTAATAACTTTCTTAACTTTTACTTGTTCAATAATAGCTAAAAAATATGAACAAATCTAACGCACATTACAGATAATGTTTGAAACAAAGCTTACCTTACAAATAAAGTATTCCAAAAACTAGATGGTAGATGGCCGTGGCTGCACTGGGGAAGGACTGTGAGGTGGCGAACTGCCTGCTGAGGGGAGTCATGGTGGAGAGGGTGGGCAAGGAGGGGTGGAGAGAGATCGATCTGCAGCGGCGCCACCTCCAGACTTCATCTTCGCCTTGGTCTCTCAACAGTACATGCCTATTGATTAAACACAGTTTAAACATTATAATCAAGCAATTATTGATTACACTGTGTACAAACAGTTTGAGAAGTCATTGATTGAGAGGGGCGAGTCCACCGTGACGTAACAGCAGCAGGCACGCGACACTTTACCCTTGCTAGGAACTGAGTGGCTACCCACTACTGGCTCTACTCGCTGGCTTGCTGTGGACGAGTTATTTCATTTTTTTTTAATTTGTGACGATAAACAAGTTATAATTACTGATCGGAACAATTAGAAGTTCTAAGATGTTTAAAAAGAAGCCCCTTGGCTTGGATGAATAAAGAGTTCGTCAGGCTTGTTGAGTTTTGCAGAAAATCTGTGCGTTTGTCAAATCTAAAAGTTCCTTTCGGAAAACTAACTAAAATTTTATAGACTGAAATTGCTGGATATACAAGTATATAAAGACTGTTAATTGCAGCTGTAATAGTACAATAGGATTGAGTTCAGGTTCAGAAAAAAGAAACTGCGACCCATGCTAGATGTAGGCTGGAATCAAAACTATAGCAAAATGAAAATCTCAAAAATACTCCACGATAAATCAATGTTGAATGTAAAAAGTGTAAGCGAGACCTCGCTGCTGTGTAGTTCAAGCTCTCTAACGACGAGAACTGAACTTTAAATATCGACCTTTATGTAGAGTAGAGTAGATCGACTTCAGGAAACTATCGCCTTTGTTGAAACTATTTTAAATTGTTATAATCTGTTAGAGAATATACGTAGTTTAGCAGCTTATTTGAGCGAAATTCCATAGGAAATAAATAGAGCTATTAACTTCTATTGCCAAAGAAAGGAAACGTCGTACAACACAACTGTTCGCAGTTTTGGGCTTCCCAACACCTACCAAGTAAAAAATATATATGTAAAGGGTAGACCATATCCATAGAACCTTTTTTAAAATGAAATAGCGTTTTAAAGATACATTTTGCCAAATTTGAAAATTGACGTTTCTTGAAAAAGGGACAGTTTTCAAAAGTTTGCAAAGTCTGTCTTGTAGCATATAGTTTTTAAGCTCTGATTACTTAAAAACTGAATCCGTAACTGTTTCCAAAAGTGTTGAAATAAATAGCGACCAACGTAGATTTATCTACTCAAACAATGAAACATGTTTTGAGCAGGGGCATCATACAATTTTTAATGGTATCAATGAATTTGTATTTGCATACCCTTTCAAACAAGGGGTTAAAATGATGGAGTAAAATAAATATTTGAAAGAGTAACTACCCACTACCTCAAATTCGTGGTGGGGGGTAAACCTCCAAAATATTCTAAAAGTACTTAAGTTGACCATTAATACTCGTACATATGCCAAAGCACGTTAAAAAGTTTTCGTGAATTCAAAAGTTAAGGAAAGAGTCGGACCTTTTGGACAACGGGTTTGTACTTCAGTGCTAAAACTATTTACTGATCAATGCAATAGGACCTAGACCTATGTTTAAACAAGGCGGGCAAATCAACAGAGCAAACACAGTTGTTGGAAGGGTGGTCGTGTTGTACCGGTAAAGGTGAATGAGTGCTTGGGGGGGGCAGTTGTTAGAAGGGTGGTCGTGTTGTACCGGTAAAGGTGTATGAGTGCAGGGGAGATGGGTCAGTTGTTAGAAGGGTGGTCGTGTTGAACCGGCAAAAGAAGCATGAGGGGGCAGTTGTTAGAAGGGTGGTCGTGTTGTACCGGTAAGATGTATGAGTGCTTGGGAGGGGGGCAGTTGTTAGAAGGGTAGGTGGAGTGTGTTAGAAGGGCAGTAGAAGGAATGAAGAGGTGTGGAAGGTGTATCCGAAAAGGTATGAGTGCGGTCGGGGCAGTGTGAAAGATGTATGATGTTTGGTGAAGTGGAGGAGGGCAGTTGTGAAGAGTGGACGTGTTGTAAGGAGAGAGGGGCATAAGGAGATGCTGGGGAGGGTCAGTTGTTAGAAGTGGTGTTGACCGGCAAAGATGGATGAGTGGTTGGAGGGCAGTTTTAGTGAGTGCTGGGAAAGAAGATGTACAGAGTGGGTAAAGAAAGATGGAAAAGGGGGGATGTGTGTGATGAAGTGAAAGTGGGGAGGGGCAGTTGTTAGAAGGGTGGTCGTGTTGTACCGGCAAAGATGTATGAGTGGTTGGGGAGGGGGCAGTTTTTAGAAGGGTGGTGGTGTTGTACCGGTAAAGATGTATGAGTGCTGGGGAGGGGAGTCAGTTGTTAGAAGGGTGGTCGAGTTGTACCGGTAAAAATGTATGGGTGCTTGGTGGTAGGGGTGGGGGTAGTTGTTAAAAGGTGGTCGTGTTGTACCAGTAAAGGTGTATGAGTGGTTGGGGAGGGGGCAGTTGTTAGAAGGGTGGTCGTGTTGTACCGGTAAAGATGTATGAGTGCTTGGGGGGGCAGTTGTTAGAAGGGTGGTCGTGTTGTACCAGTAAAGGAGTATGAGTGGTTGAGGGGGGAGAGTTTTTATCAGTGTTATCTCTGAGATGGGGGTGGACGTAGCGCTGAGTTACAATCCTCCTACACTATATGACTCACAAGCCCCTCTGAGACTGCCTTGCAAGTGCTCATATGTTTTCCCATAGTTTAATGTAAACCAACCTTTACGATGACAAAACTTGCGAACTGGACCAACTACAAAACCTGGTGAAAAAAATTAGACTAAAACAAAGTAAACCACCAATAAAAGGTTGAACAGCTATTTATTAAAAAAAATAGTTGTTTTTAGTTACCTTAACCTGTCCTAAGAGTTCCCTAATAGAGTAGTGTGAATTTTACACCAGACTCACTGTGATGGATAATTACTTTAGCACGTGAAAAACGTCATGTACCTCCCTCCTAATACGGTTATTCAGAAATCATATCAAATCTAACAAGCTATAGATTATTTTTACCCATGGCAAAAGAAGGCTACGATTGGTGCAAATCTTTAGGCAGGTAAGTTCTACAGTAAGTTTAAAATAGTGGCCTTTCAAAGTTAGAATTGCAGCACTGAACGAAGCCATATCCAACATGAACGATGTAGTTAGCTGAAGGTTGTACTTTTTTTATCTTTTTACTGTCTTGAAAATTATATGTATTTAAAGCTCGCAGAAAGTTCTTCCACACTTCTTTACTACAAACAGACCAAAGGTTGTCGAAAAAGACACTTCGAAAAACTCGTACAGTGCAAGTACAAGACTCTTTTCTGGGAAATACCAATACTTATCACTACAGTAAGATAAAGTAATAGTGTAAGTGGAACTTGCAGCTCTCCACGACGCAACGTAAGATATTCAAAAGTGAGACACAGGTCTTTACTCCTAACTTTAACTGGCCGCCATTTTGTACTAGGTTGCCGAAGAGACCTCGCCACTATTTGATCAAGGGCATTGACTTTAAATAAGTTTGTTTTCAAAGTTACTTTTTTTTAATTTAACAGCCAACCTATAAAAGTTGGGGTATAACTTACGTTGATAGGTGCTGGTGGCTAGATAGATAACAGTTTGTAGCACAGCTGATGGCATCAGAGAGGTGCATGTGTGACAAGTCTAGATTAGCATAACTAACACCTACACCTCGCGTGCATGTCACGCTGTATCTCTCGTGTTCTTGCTGTGAATGTGAAGTGGAATGTTCTAGTTCAAGACATAGTTCTCAACAATTTACAGAACAACTTTAAAAACAGTTTTAATCTCGTAAAGATAATCTGGCTTTCTTGTAGACAAGACTCGCTTACTTTTTGCTTACGTTGATTCCTAAGTGGAACAAAGGGCCTCAAGAAATGAAGACACGGTTGTAAGCTAAAGGATTCACAGACTCGAAAAGTTGAACAATTCTCGTGAGTCAAGCTGAGTCGCAGATATATGTACAGGAGTGTCTTTTAAGATACGGCTCTTTCTTCTTCATCATCATATTTAAATACTTTTCATAAATTATCTTTATTCTTATTCACATGCTTCATAATAGTCGTCATCTTTACATCGTTCAAGCAGATCTAAATACGCGTATATAAATATATAAGTAATCTGTGACTTTTGTAAATGTGCTCGGTGAAGCCCAAAAACAGTCAACCATGTTTGAATAAAATAGATCCGTAGTTGAGTCTAAGACTGGTCAAACCAGGGACAAAGCATAATTATAATAACAGTAATAAGGTGGCAACGACCTTTGGCTTATAAATAGAAGATGACAAAGAAGATCAGGACGAAGATTATTACGATGATGATGGCAATGATGACGATTAACAAATAAAAAGAAGATTGGGATAATGAAGATAGTAATGCAGATGAAGCGGCAGAAGCAACAGACATTTAAAGAGGCCGCATTGACTATGTGTTCTGAGCGTTGCATTGTGTTGCATGAGCCTTCATAGCTTAACAATGAAAAGAAATGATCGGTGAGCACTGAGCAGGTTTCTTGTGGCTGCTGATTAACTAATGTAACGAGCGAGCCCGGAGTGGCTTAGCTCGCATTGATTGCGGTAGCATGCTGTATTATGGTAATGTCTACAGTTGCCACACATGCAACCTACCACTCCCCACCACCACACCACACTTACTTATTGTTACAATTTCCTCCCTTCTGCATCTCGAGTTCCACCACGCTTCCAGGAAACACTAGTCTTCTGGCTTGGCTGTGAGACAGTTGGCTTGCTTGTGCAGCAAAGGAGGTTCAAAGAGAACAGATAAGGGGATCCAGGACCAGGAGTCCCTTCCTGAGCGTGAACTACCGGGAAGCCAGGAGGGTGTGGAATACCGGGGCCTCTTTTTTGGAAACTATGTTCGTGCAAACTAATAAGTTTTGAAGCGTTTCAGGGAGAGCTTTTCATGTTAAAACAAATTAATGCATACACTTATTTCGTTATAATTAAGTGCTGAAAAACATGGGGTCACAGTTTTATAGACGTTCTGAGATAACCTATTACTTGACATTTGGAGTTGATAAACTATGTTAAGACTTTTCGTAATGGCAATGCTTGTGCTCAAATAGGTTTTTACAGTTAAGCGCATACAATATATGAAGTGTATACACTGGACATATTGTTGGATTTGATACAGTTTGATTGTGTGATTGTGTGTGATTTTAGGTGTGATTTTAAGTGTGATATTGATATTTACAAAGGACATTCGTGAAAAGAAACCAAATTGGTGTTTTTCGTTGTTTGGCTACCTTGAGATACAGTAACCCCCGCATTTGCTAGCTTTGTATCACATAATCTTTAGAACATGCGAATATACAAGTAGCAGTTTTTTGTGCTGTGATGCAATTCATGTTGAACAAAGCTACCATAACATAAACGTATCCACATGATATTAACTATATTCAGATGGGGACCATGGTGGGTCTTCATAAAGGGCCATGCAGAGTGAGTCATGACCCGGAGATTCCTTTGGTTACGCTCCTGAATATACCAGCCACCCTGAAGTTGTGACTGGCATTACTACGTTGTAACAAGAGATATATAAACGGATACACTTACATTTGAAAGTTGAAGACCAAAACAGGTTGACAATCAGCTAAGCACTAAAGCTTCACTAAAGCTGGCACGAGTGAAGCGAATTTCCTTTGCAATGTAGCTATAACAGCCTCAACGTTTCGTGCTCTTTATAATCACGGTCTCTACGAAGCTGTACGTTTTGCTCACAGCCTCGTTTCGGCCTTCAACTTCACATTTTGGAGTTCCTAAACACCGTTAATTGGGAAGTTGTTCGTTACACCACAGCCTTACTTCGACTTTCTGCCTCAAATTTTACTAGCTTGTTAAGCCCTGTTTGATACGAGTATGTTCGCTACACTCACAGCCTTGCTTCATTCTTCCCAACCATCAAATGGCCTTAATCTCGTAGTTAACTGCGCTGCCTGGCGTAGCTTCTGCATTTGGCCTCAGCTTTACATATGTTATAACAGTCGTTACGAGGCTGTTCAGTACGCCCATAGCCCAGCTTCGGCCATCAGCCCTGCCCTCTGATTATCTTTTGTGTTAACTCCGTTAGTTACAATGCTGTTCAGTACGCCCATAGCCCAGCTTCGGCCATCAGCCTCTGCCTTCTGATTATCTTTTGCGTTAACTCCGTTAGTTACAATGCTGTTCAGTACGCCCATAGCCCAGCTTCAGGCTTCAGCCTCTGCCCTCTGATTATCTTTTGTGTTAACTCCGTTAGTTACAATGCTGTTCAGTACGCCCATAGCCCAGCTTCGGCCATCAGCCTCTGCCCTTTGATTATCTTTTGTGTTAACTCCGTTAGTTACAATGCTGTTCAGTACGCCCATAGCCCAGCTTCGGCCATCAGCCTCTGCCCTCTGATTATCTTTTGTGTTAACCCGTTAGTTACAATGCTGTTCAGTACGCCCATAGCCCAGCTTCGGCCTTCAGCCTCTGCCCTCTGATTATCCTTTGTGTTAACTCCGTTAGTTACAATGCTGTTCAGTACGCCCATAGCCCAGCTTCGGCCATCAGCCTCTGCCCTTTGATTATCTTTTGTGTTAACTCCGTTAGTTACAATGCTGTTCAGTACGCCCATAGCCCAGCTTCGGCCTTCAGCCTCTGCCCTCTGATTATCCTTTGTGTTAACTCCGTAGTTACAATGCTGTTCAGTACGCCCATAGCCCAGCTTCGGCCTCTGATTATCCTTTGTGTTAACTCCGTTAGTTACAATGCTGTTCAGTACGCCCATAGCCCAGCTTCGGCCATTCAGCCTCTGCCCTCTGATTATCTTTTGTGTTAACTCCGTAGTTACAATGCTGTTCAGTACGCCCATAGCCCAGCTTCGGCCTCTGATTATCCTTTATGTTAACTCCGTTAGCTACAATGCTGTTCAGTACGTCCATAGCCCAGCTTCGGCCATCAGCCTCTGCCCTCTGATTATCTTTTGAGTTAACTCCGTTAGTTACGAATAAATAAATATAAATGACTTTATTCACCAAAACAGATTGTACAATCCAAAAGGCTTTGTCAAGATAATATACAAATATACCAAAAGCCTTTGACCTTAGGTGTACGTAGTCCCTTAATCCCATGAGTTGCGAGGCCGTTCACTATTCTCACAGTATTTAACGGGTGAAGATATTCATGATGTAATACGATCCAGTAGTGACTTCTCCTGTAACCTCACGAAGAGTCAAGAACTTGTAAAATATTTAGCGCAAAAGGAAAATCAATGTTTGGTTCTACTTGACCCGGATTGGTGCTCAAGTTTGCTGCCGTGACATTGCAGACGCGTTGAGCGTGACTTAGCGCTCGTGACACGCACGCATTCAACACTCAACACTGATACCGCCTTATCAACCTCCCAACCCCACCACCAACGTCGTTTACGTGCTTTACTTTTCACCTACACGTTTCCAAGGTCAACCGGCCAGCGGACCAAATGGAGCCAACCAAGTATGATATGCCGTGTTTTGTAGGTGCTTTATATGGTGTTTGTACAGTACTTGTAATAACCTTATTTGTCAAAACTATAAAATATTCATTTTTTACTTAAATAAATATTAATTAGACCCGATTGTTTAGTTTATAAATAAAAGACGGTTTTAGATCGGTATAAATGTTTTAATAAAATTAAGCAAGGCTTCAACTGTCTGTATACTTGTTTCGATACAAACCTAATCGTTATTGTCGGTACTATTATGTACGTTAGACAAAACAACCTTAGGTATTAACTTAAAAAGGTTTCAATCTGTGATTTTTTTAACTTAGTCATCAACAATAATTTTAAGTTGTGTTTCTTCTTTCGCCGAGTAAAAATTTGTAAAATTTGCCATGGTATAGTTGGAAAATAGCTAATGTTGTTTAGGGCATCTAAATAAGGGATTTGGCAAAATAGCTACTTAGAAATATTTCTTGCCTATTCATTAAAACCATAAACAAACCCATTTTTAACATACCGATTAACATACTGTACCGTTTGTAGGGTACAGCAAACACTCTATGTATGATCAGAATAATCAAAAGCAAAATAAATACTTTATAAACGCAAATCAAATTAGTTAAGCGAATGCTTAACGTAATGTACAATGTCTCGAGAGCGTTAAGATAATGTTATAAATAATTAAAATGTTACAACCTTTTATTGAAACATTGCAAATTGCAGTTAAACGAGTATTTTGTTATACTTTTATTATACTATAACAGTAGTCACACATGGTTGGTTGGTATTATATTAGGTCAATATTAAATAGATTAAAAACACACATTTGGCTGTAAGATTTTGTTACCAGTGGATTACCACACTTCATTTCAACTCAACTAATATGTCTACACAACTAACAACTGTATTTGGCAAATGAAAATGTAAATTAAATAAGTTACATTAATGATTCAAGTGCTACTATTTATTTATAGTTAGATTCTGGCCCGGATTAACCACCTTTTACGCCCTAGGCCAAAGTTCTAGATTGCGCCCCCTTTTGTGTTCTGAAAGGTTTGAGGTGTGTGGAATTTCTTACTATACTCGTAAGGAGACTGCGATCAACATGTGTCTCGGTGTCTTCTGCATGTCCCCTGTCTCTGTCGTATGCTCGAACAAGCGCCCGTTCAAAGCTAGATGACAAATACATAGATCGCGGTCACCTGTGTCTGGTCTCGGTCTTCGGTCGTGACGCGAACCACCGCCTTAACAATCATTCTAGACTCTATTTTGGAACTATTTTAGCCATTTACTCATTTTTTAATTAATTAAAAAATAATTTAAATAAATCCCACAATAACAGCGATTGACATTCCAAAAAGGGTAAAAAAGTACTTCATACTTGCAATTTGTCGTACTTCGTACAGTAATATAACAATTTGTCGATTTTCCCCCAGGACTGCGCCCCGCAAGCTTGCGCCCTAGGCCATGGCCTAGGTTGGCCTTATGGGTAATCCGGGCCTGGTTAGATTTATTATATATTCTTAACTATTTAATTATTTGTGATTAAGGATACAAATACAAAACATACTAAATAGATCGAAACATATTTTTAAAATAACAGTACTTAAATGAGCCATGAGGAATGTGCTCCTTAACTGGAAGAGTGGAATATGCACTCACAGCAAAACAAATGCTGTAAACGTCGCATTGGCAGCTGTTGTTTCCTCAGTCATGTTTCTACCACATTTGGAATTTAAGTAATTCTGCCATAAAGGAACAGTTTACACCAGTGCCAAGGTCGGAAGGGTGAGGGTGTGACCTTGGTTAGTGAACTAGCCCCTGCCCCTGCCCTACATGCCTTGCACTTTGCATGCGCTCGGCACTGCACACTGCATCAAGCAATCGCTCACAACACTGTTTTGTTAGTATAATGACATTTTCAGATGTAAACAGTTTTATATTATTTAAGTACTTTATGTTTCTGTCATTTTAGTACACAGCTCGTGTTCAAGCCATAGTGACTCGTAATGTGTGTGAAATCCTCTGTCCTTTTCTTTTAAAAATAACCTAGAAATCTATCATTTTCCCCCTTAGCTATCTGTATATCACGGAATTTGAGATTTCCCCGTTTGAGTTAAATTAAAATATACTACCCTTAAGCCCATCTTAAATTTGAAAACTATCTCATTCTATGAACGTTTAACTGATTGCATTTGTTTTAGGGTAGAGGACATTCCAGTGGCAACAAAATCTCACGTGTGTGTTTAAAATTTTATAGGTGATCAAAAATACAAATGGTTTTAATAAACTGAACACTTTATTATTTTAATATAGTTAATGCACGATATTAACTAATTAAAAGTAGCACTATCCTTTTTTTACAATAATAAGCTTTATAAATACTTACCACTTAGAAATTTAACTCTGAATTCAAAACATGATAGTTCGATAGGCTTTCGTTCTTATACAAATGTAGAATAATTTTGCAAATACAGTATTCTAAAAGTTAAATAACAATTAACACGCATGTTTAGCGTACATTTAACATAACACATTCATATTTCAAGTGGCATTTTATTATTTTAACTATAAAAGCGACATAATGTTTAGTAGTAAAACCCACGATTACTAACATTTGCGCGTTACATTTTGAAACATACGCTGTAAAACATGAGTTGGTAAAATGCAAAAGCAAAAATTAACAAGGATGGAACCATAACATGGTTTGTTGTAGTTTCCTAGGAAAGCGTTGACGGTTGTAAAGCTATGGTTTCCTAGAAAGCGGTGACCGGTACGGTACGGCCGTAATATATGACGGTGAGTTTTGTTTTCAATGTAATCAGATGAGAGTGGTTTCCTAGAAAGCGGTGAACACTACGTTACGGCCGTAATATGACGGTGAGTTTTGTTTTCAATGTTATCAGATGAGAGTGGTTTCCTAGAAAACGGTGACCGCTACATTACGGCCGTAATATATGACGGTGAGTTTTGTTTTCAATGTAATCAGATGAGAGTGGTTTCCTAGAAAGCGGTGAACGCTACGTTACGGCCGTAATATGACGGTGAGTTTTGTTTTCAATGTTATCAGATGAGAGTGGTTTCCTAGAAAACGGTGACCGCTACATTACGGCCGTAATATATGACGGTGAGTTTTGTTTTCAATGTAATCAGATGAGAGTGGTTTCCTAGAAAGCGGTGAACGCTACGTTACGGCCGTAATATGACGGTGAGTTTTGTTTTCAATGTTATCAGATGAGTGGTTTCCTAGAAAGCGGTGAACGCTACGTTACGGCCGTAATATGACGGTGAGTTTTGTTTTCAATGTTATCAGATGAGAGTGGTTTCCTAGAAAGCGGTGAACGCTACATTACGGCCGTAATATGACGGTGAGTTTTGTTTTCAATGTAATCAGATGAGAGTGGTTTCCTAGAAAGCGGTGAACGCTTTACGGCCGTAATATGACGGTGAGTTTTGTTTTCAATGTTATCAGATGAGAGTGGTTTCCTAGAAAACGGTGACGCTACGTTACAGCCGTAATATTGACGGTGAGTTTTGTTTTCAATACAATCAGATGAGAGTGGTTTCCTAGAAAACGGTGGACGTAAAGTAGCGGTTATTGAAGGTTTTTCTCCACCTAGCTGTCCACACATTACGGCCGTAATATAGCGGTCAACGTTTTTCTAGGAAACCATAGCTTTGGGGAACCAATATTTCCAGCAGCAAACACAAAATCATAGACAAAGCAAGAAAATTGATTCTGATTAGTATCAAATGTTAGCGTGTGCTTGATTTTGTAAAGGTGTAGTATACGAGTGATGTGAAGAACTGCCAAAGCTCAAAACGTGTAAATTGCTAAAGGTGAGTGAAAGTTATAACGCATTACTTTTATGAAAGACTTTTGTAGCCGAGATACTGATAAATAGATTTTAAAGAGTTTTATAACATTCCTATCTAGAGTATTAAAATTGTAACACTTATAACCTTTTGACACCTCGTGTCAAAATTAATATTTCTCTTGCTTTTCAAAAACTTATAACCAAAGCACTATTAATTTAGTTGTACAAATACTAATTATCTACACACACGAATTTAACATAATACGAGTAAATACAAACTAAGTAGTTATATAATTATGGTAACAAATAATATTTACACAAACATTATTTACATACATTTTAGCTTATATTTATTTAAAATATATTCTTAATATAAAATTCTCAACCAAATACAATTTTTAGCTAATGGTATTGGTACATTTTACTTCTAATTTGGCACTTGCGAATGATGTTGGCTAGGTATCACTAACAGTTGATAATAATACTTTATTTGCAATCTATGTACTTAAGAAAAAAACTCTTAATTTATTATTGAGATACTTTTAAAACTTCAGTAAGTAAAATAACCGAGACGCGATTTATAGGAATTAAAAGCTAAATAACAAAGTATCAATAAAGTTAGGACATTTATGTTTTTATAAATAGCATTACAGGTTTCTAGTAATTATCACGCACACTTAAAACTGTTTGTTCAGGCTCTTTTTCGGTTTGTTTTCTACGAATGAGGTTTAATAATAATTACGTCCTATAGCCGTGGAAGTCATTAAACTCTTTTTCAGCATTTTCAGCTAAGTTTCTGAAAATGTTTAAAATGTATAATAATTATCCACATTTTGCACAGTCTGACCGGCCTATATAAACATTTTGAAGCATTTTGGATTTGTTCACTAGATTGAAAGTAAAAAAAACTTATGAAGTCCCCTTTAAATAAAGGATTGGAAAGGGTAGGAAGTCCGCTCCAGTGAAGTTACTCTCACACAGACGTTGAAGACGAGTAAAGGGAGGTTAGGGAGAGCACGACGAGGAGAAGGAGAGTGGGAGCAGCCAGTGCAGCAGAGTCCTTACATGTCTCCCTGATGCCGACCTGGGGGAGACCTCTGCGTCCCAGCAGGTTGCGTACTCCACGGATATCTGTCAAGGACAGGTGGTTGAAGCGTGCAAGGATGATGCTGTAGTGACTCTGGTTAGGAGAGCAGAATGTCAACACTATGTGAGACTGGACAGCCTTCATCACTTGTACTGTGCCGGCGAACTGCTGATAAGGCTTGGACAGCATGGAGCCTGCAACAAATACAGTGACATCAGGCTCGCAACTCTGTTGATTCAAACTCGTGGTCTTTGAAAAACAAAGGTTTGTGATCGGCTTACCTAATGTTCGATAACGATTAACGAAATACATTAAGCTTTAACAGACATATGTTCTATTAGCTTTATAGCCGCCTGTAGCCCTGGCTTCAAAATATGTCCCACAAGATTCGGTGCTTGTTAAAACCTGTCCAACTCATTATTTTACTTCTTACCACCTAAGATTGATCCTCACAGGCACTCCTTCAAGTACCAATGAGACGACCATTATATCAGCAAACAAATAGTTGGAATACGAATATTAGAAATAAACCTCTGCATCACGTTTAAAGTTGCGTATGACTACTACGACCGTAGAGGTTCAATGAAGGGAAGACGTAACTACTAATGTTTGGAAGTATAAGAATGGCATTTTGGCGTTTCGCTAACAAACATCTAGGTGTAATCATAGACAACTCAAACAGGACCAGCCATCGATATATTCGGACCATAGGGAGTTAGGACTGCCTCTGTATGAAACAATGTTGGCAGTGCTAGTTTTACTTAAAGAACTACTGTGTTCATCAGCTTATTAGAAGACACCTAGATATAACGTCATTGTTTCAAATTTCAATGTGGGGTCGATCTTCTTGAGCCAGGATGGAAGAAGTTTTAACGTTCTTCAGGAAGTGCTTCAGGACGTTCTTCAGGACGTGCTTCAGGACGTTCTTCAGGACGTGCTTCAGGACTCTCTTCAGGACGTTCTTCAGGACGTTCTTCAAGACGTGCTTCAGGACTCTCTTCAGGACGTTATTCAGGACGTTCTTCAGGACGTGCTTCAGGGCTCTCTTCAGGAAGTTCATCAGGACGTTCTTCAGGACGGGCTTCAGGACTCTCTTCAGGAAGTTCGTCAGGACATTCTTCAGGACTTTCTTCAGGACGTTCTTCAGGACGTGCTTCAGGACTTTCTTCAGGACGTTCTTCAGGACGTTCTTCAGGACTTTCTTCAGGACGTTCTTCAGGACGTGCTTCAGGACTCTCTTCAGGAAATTCGTCAGGACGTTCTTCAGGACGTTCTACAGGACGTTCTTCAGGACGTGCTTCAGGACTCTCTTCAGGAAGTTCGTCAGGACGTTCTTCAGGACGTGCTTCAGGACGTTCTTCAAGACTTTCATCAGGACGTTCTTCAGGACGTTCCAGGATTCCATGATTCCATTTTAGTGAGTCTGATTTCTTTAACAGCCTTTATAGTATTTTAACAGTCTAAGATATTTTTAACATTTTAACATGAACTCGATTGTTTTGGATTGGATTCTGGACTGTTCGATGAAAAGGCGCACAATATGACTTATGACGCAGTGGAAACATATATGCCTAAAGGTTGGCTGACATAATGAGAGGAGATGATGAAATAACACGCAGTGAGATATTGATCCTTCAGCTGTTGGCAGAACTAGAACAATGAAGCGGAAATGCCAACAAACTCATCAACCCTCTGCGCATCTAGCTTGTTGGGTGTCTTCTATGAAATCCAGGCTCACTAAAATCTTCATATTTAAAAGCTGCTAGCAAAATCTAATGTATAGACAGTTTTATCAACTATGAAATTTCAATTATGTGAATATACACTTTCATAAGTGCTCATTTCGATTCGATGACAGTTTTTCGTTAGGCTAATTTCTTTACGAAAAAAGCTTTTAACTGTTTACCTTCTCTCAGTCTTTGTTCTCACTCCATTCCTACTTAATTGAAATTTTGCAAATTACCTGTTTTGTTCTGTGTTAAGAGGCGCCCGCAGGTCCAACCCTGAGTACCGCATAAAACGTGGAGTAAACACTTCAAACGATGTTTTAAGCAAGTTGATTTACTTAAATGTGAAAATATTTCTCTGGAAGCATAAATATATTGATGATGCTGCTTAAAATTGTTACTTTCAACATCAAATAAATATTTTGGGTCATCATTTAATGGCCGATTTTTCTGTAAGGACACAATACTCAAAATTTCTAAATTGAAATAATATTTTATAACGTAACTCGACGTTTTTGTTTATAAGTAATTTGTTTTGTCTATGCAGCATGGTTCTATGCTTCCAGAGAATAGCTTTTCGCGTTGTAGTACATTTACCTACGTAAAAGATCGTTTTCAATTTTTCCAATGTTTTAACTTCCTATTTCGCTTAAACACCACCTCTTAAATGTCAAAACCTTGCAATACATTGACAGTACAGCATTGCTGTCTGTCGGTGTTGTGGATGTTTGGACAACTAAATCCTTAATTGACGATATTAACACTTGAAAAACTTAGTAGATCACACTAAGCTTGAACATCAGATGTGTGTTAGCACTACAGCCATCATCAGTCATATTTGGTAATTCAGTTTGGTCGTCAACAACTTGAAGATAAGTGGATTGTCATTCTTAGATTTAAATTAGATGTATTACAACTAACAATGTACTCGTATTAATTATTAATTATAATTGCAAAAGCAAGCAATCCGAACAATCGCAAAACTTCAATGGAGAGAGTCGTGCAAGCCAGCTTTCAAAAAACTAAAATTGTTGACACTACCTTGCCTCTATATCCTTGAAACATGTCTTTTTTTTAGATCTAAGTGCAACCCCGTAAGAGGTAGAGACATACACTCTTACGTAACGAGAGGCAGGGATGATTACCGAACTGGGAGACACAGGACGGTAACTCATGAACGTTTGCCTTCACAGGCAGGAGTTCTTTGGTCAACAGACTTCCAAATTAGATTAAAGGTGCCACTATGCCAAGGCATTTAAATCTCGTCTCAAAACAATACTAGCTCAGGAAGCATTTTACAGCACAGACGAGTACATGGCACATAACTGGGAGACCTCTTAAAACTGACAGACAATTGGGCTGGAGTGGGAATAATTCGAATGAATGAAATGAATGAATGAATACCTTGTATGTCTGAAAGATACTTCGATGTGAATGAATGGAAAATTTTAGAAAACCTAAATCACAGACGATTGCGATGCAATGTATATTGTTTATGCAATAAAGATTTATTTATTTATTATTATTTATTATAACAATAAGCTCAAAGTCTTTATGTGTTCGTCTTCAAATCTAAGTACACCGAAGATAACTCATGTTCGGTATTAATCTAGTTACTTTGAGAGACAATCAGAGGGTAAGTAGCAACACAGCTGATGTGGCTAGTGGAGACATGCGATAGGAAATGGGGCGGATGGGTGTGGTGCCAGATATCGACTAGCAATGTGTCATACAGCAGCAAACATCTTCCGGAGCGATCAGTCAGCGAGTAATCAGAGCATGGCTCACAACCCCTCTCAAGTCATAACCCCTTCCCCTCACACCACGCACCCCCGTCCCCGTCCCCGGTCACCGGTCACTCAACCTCAGCACACTTCACACTTGTCCAACACCGGAGCACATAACAGCAAAACCCACAAAGTGTACAAAGTGTTTAAAGTTTAGAGTTTACTAGACGCACGGGCATTGGAGTAACAAGGTTTATATTGCTTAGCAATTATTGAAATGATTTGCTACCAATGAGTTCCGAGATTTAGGGGCGTAGCTGCACGCAAACCTACTCGTTGTAAAGCAATAACTCGTAACCAAATTTACGTATTTGCCTTTAGGTCTAATGATTGATTGATAATATAAGTTGAATAGTTAAAATAACTAAATGATTAGTAAGAATTAAATGATAAGTAATAACTAGGTCTCTTACTAATGCGTTATTATAAAAATACACGAACATTGGAACTCTAATATAACGTGTTCATGTCGCTCACAGTGCTTACGCCTCGACGTTTGTGAGACGATCCAAAATGCCCTTCAGCCTCGTGGTTTAGTCATTTAATTACGAATTATTATTATAGAACCCTTTGGCTTCGGAGTATCTTATAATAAATCATGGTTTTATACCTCACTATTAGTCTAAAATCGATCCCTAAAATTTGCGCTGAAAATTAATAATTGGTACGGAAAACCGGAAAAACCCACAGCAAACAAGAAAACAATGGCCACCATTTTGCATTTATCTGATTTTAAATCCAGGTGTTACGTAGCTCATAGACCTAATGCAAAGATATAAAATATAAAGAGTTTCTAACAATTTTTGTTTGAAACAGGTTTACATACCAAGCTTGGAACGGAAGGTACACAATCCATAAAACACAAACACGGCCAACCTTTTGTATCTAATTAATTTGATTTACTTCACATTTCAACTTAGCCTTTTTCATAGATAAAAGAGAAATAAAATTTTTTCAAATCAGTTAGCCGCTCAAACTCTTATTCTCGAGTCTGAAAAGCAGATATCTGTAGTGTCTGAGAGACTGGATGTAGGTCAGGTCAGTGAGGGTGGGATAAGTCTGCCAATTGCAGTAGGCCAAATTGCCTCCCCGGACTTGGCACTGAGTTGGCATGACAGTTGTATAAATTTATGGGCACTTCAACTGAAGTTTACAAAAATGACCTGTATAAAATTTTAATATTCGAACAATAACAAAGCTATTGTGCTAATGTTATCCCTTGTTGGAAACTACAAAACTTTGGATCCGTAACATACTGTTGGTTGGTGTTAACGCGAAATAAAACATTATACAGTACAGGGTGAGTTTTATATATCCCCCCACACGTAACTTTTAAAACGGAAAAGTTTTTTGAAACCCTTTCAGGAATGTTTTTAAAGGATTCTGAAATTTGTGTTGACGTACTTTGCGTCACCGACCCCCACCCAAAAACCAGAGGGGTAGGGCCCCCAAAATGTTTAAATTGCAACCCCCTTTGTGGGACCTCAAAAGAAAGTGAATTTTAATACAAATTCAACGACGCAAAGAAGCATTTTTGATCTCCACTCGTTCCTTTGTAATACCCACGTAAACTTGACAGGAAATCAGGTTGAAAATGTTAAATATTACGTAAAAAATGTGTTATAACAAATCGTTTTCCAAAATGGTATTATTTTATAGGGTTGTATTGTTTCCCTTAAAGGATTTTCGAGTAGTATTTGTCATTTAAAAAAAATTGAATATGAAATGTGGCGATCAGCATTTAGGATTTGCTCGTGATTTAACCTAGATTGATTCATATTTGGATCATGATTGAATCAAGATTGATTCATGTTTGTACAATGGTAGAACCAAACTTCATTTAGGTTTTATCGTGATTAAACCAAGCTAGATTCATATTTGGATAATGATTGAATAAAGCTTGGTCCACGTTTGGACTGGGATTTGTACGATGCTGTATTATAATTGGATCTTAACAAAACCTCGAATCAAGTTTTAATCTTGAAACGAAAAAGGATTATGTTTGAACCGAGCTCGATTAGTTCATTCAAGCAAGAGTTTTTAGGTGACTTCATTTTTAGAGTGTGGCGTGATTGTTCATGTCTAATGAATAAGAACCCCATTGAATGCCAGAATAATTGTCGAGGCACTAACCATTCTGAGGCCCCCAAGAAAGCCAGAAGCCAGGGTTGCCTTCGTCCGTGATGCGGAACCTGTACTCGACGTAGCCGGCGGGCTCGTGCCACAGCATCTTGAGGTCGTTGCTGCCTGTCTTGGAGAGATGCACCATGGGACAAGTGTCTGTACTCTGCACCCCTCGGAACCTCTGCTCGTCCTTGTGCTGGATGATCTCTACTGTGTGCCACAGTCCCATCAACTGCAATGTAACAATCAACAATGACATTTTGTGCTGGGTTAATTATATTCACAAGAAATGTTATGTTGTTGAAGGCACGTTCATTTGCAAATACAGTACTTTTATGTAGAGTGTTCTTATTTTATGAGTGAGTATAACTTTATACAGCATACAAGCTTTGCAAACCAAAGAGTGTGTTTTCGCTTTTCAGCCGATCTAGTTATACTTTCTTACATTAATTCGAAGATTCAGAGATAAATAAAAACGCAGAGAAATGTTTCGAAGCAATCTCCCGAATACTGCTGAAATAAGACGTCCTCTCCAATAACTTTTATATAATACTTAGTATGTTGATGCGTGGGTTAACTTATTGGGTGTAAATAAGTATACTTTATGTAGTGTTACCTCGGGAAAACATTATGAAAACCACAGGTTTCACCACATTAGAGTAGAAGTGAATGGAACATCCTCAAGAAAAGTATATCCACATCAAAGGCAATATCGTTTGATACATCAAATTAGTATAATTGAATGCCTCATAAATAAAGGACATGATGACTTCATACAAACTTTATTTGTACAGTTTGATTACGCTAATACTGTACAAAAGTGTTCAACACGTCAAATAATAAGTATCATACTTTTTCTTGGACGATGCTATTACTAAAACATTAACCATTTTATTCACCTACGCCACTACGACGTTCATTTGACTTTGTTGATAATATTCAACTTTGTTTTGACTTACTATTCCAATAGAAAGTAGAACTAAAAACGTCCAAGGGACACTTTTACACTATATTACTAAAAAAACACATTATTTGAAAACATTAATATACCACTCACTATCAGGGAAAAACATAAAGAGTTTGAACACTGCTAATGGATTACTAAAAGTACTTTTCCATGATTGCATTAATTCATAAAATACACGAACATTAAAAAAATACACAAAAACTAAAAAAACGCTTGGGTTCATAGTACAATATAAGTTGAGTAACATTTCCATTGCGCATCGGTGTGGAATCTTTTAATGTTAAGTGTTAGAGTGGTCCGAATTCGGCGAATTTCCGTTTTATGTAGTATCTTAACCCTTAGAATGCCAAATACGGCTTATAATACTTGTAAAAGGGGTTGATCTAAATCAAAGTGATTAATGTGTCTATGTAGAATTGAGCGGAAACATGTTGCTAAGCTGCATACATCACCCGGTCAAACTCGTGTATATTGCTTTTTAAATCCAAAAGTATGTCACGGAAAAGGATTAAAACATTTGTAATTTTTAAACGACTAAACGTTTTTGTCTCACGTATGACGTTCGTCAGGGTTTTAGTACGAATTTATATAAGTTGTTCTTTTGGCTGTAGATGGATCTCTGTTTCTCATCCAAGCAATGCATAGCATGCAATAAAAATTATATCTTTATGAGCATACTAGTAGTTTTTCATAGATTTATTCTCGGTTTAGGGACTTTAATTTTCGTCATCTTAACAGAACACAATGTGTACAGTTGCTGGAACTTCTGTAACAAGTTTTTACGTCACGGTTTTCATTCAGATAAAAGAATGAATGGAAAGTTTCAACAATAAACGTTTTTGACAATTGCCATGCATTAAAATGTTTTGCAATTAAATTTTATCCATTTATATCTAAATTTCTAATATAATAATGTATTTAATATTCTACTATATACCTGCAACACGCTGGCAAGTCGATTATTGAACCGGGTAACGTTAGCAACATATCACTTTATGAGTAAAAGAGAGTAACAGAAAGAAATATATAATTCTTGAGCGTTATACGCCCGTGTTGTTCTTCAAGCTATTTTTGAAAGAAAAGTCCTTGTTTCTAAATTGAAATGTGTGTACTGTAGTAAAAATAAATCTTTTATACTATAAAATCCAAGGTAAACCTTTTTCAAACTAAAATAAATTTTTTACTAAGGCAGATAAAACTTTGTTAGAAGAATGAATAACAATGTTTAGAAGAACAACTGACCTCTCTCATTAATTATCAGACTGTTATTGGAGCTGCTGTTTGCCTGTTTACACTCACAAATATACAACGCCTTCTCTCTCTCTCTCTCTCTGTCTTCAAAACAACGTAAATTAACATGATCTACGAGATGTTCTTAAAAACATTTAAAATAACAGTTGCAATCGAGCTAGTAGAGATATTTGCCAATGTAAACGTATTGGATAAAACACGTTTAAAGGTTTTCACTTTGTTTGACAAAATAATGAGAACTTAATTTATGAAACCCAAAATTGATTGATGTATAGAAATTGTTTACATTCTTCACTGCTTACGTATACTAAAAAGAAAGATATAAACCTGTTCTGAGCATGCAAAATGTATTTAAGCAAATGTTTCGCATTTTTGGTTTTCAACTTGAGATAAAACCGTCGTACGACTTCTAACCCAATATTTTTTGACAAATATAAATTGTTTAGCGATACTATAAATAAATTTGTCCTTCACCACTGACAACAGATTGATTTTAAATATTCAAATATTTTAATTAAGTTGTAATCAAATTTTGTATTTGCATTCGTTTATAATGTATTAGCAATAACATCACAATCAAAGGTTGGGCTACACCAAAAAGGTACATGCGATATTGTTGTACTTATGAAGAACCATCCGGTTGGCTAACGACAATTACACGTAATATGAGGTGTGATCAAAACGTATCAGACGTATTTTGTTAACAGAAAAATACAAGAGTTACAAAAATGGGAACTTATCTCCTACAAAACAGTTTCCTTCCGCAGCAATTCACTTTTTCCAATGCTTCTGCAATAATTGTTCAAAGTAAAGGTTGAAGTCGTTTTCTGTTTAAGTTCGTCACATTTACTTTTATATCTAAAATGCTTTGGACGACCTTCCTTTCAAATGATTTTTAATCTTAGAAAAAAGAAAAAAGTCACAAGGAGCCATGTATCTGCAGAGTAGGGAGGGTGCTGAACCTGTGTGATGTTATGTTTAACAGTAAGTGTCTTGTGACCAGGAGCATTGTCATGTTGAACCCACCACTATCAGTTGTGCTCTTCTTCGTCTAATCGCATCGCGCAATCGCTTCAAAACATAAATGTAACATTCCTGAGTAACTGTTTGTCCTGTTGTAGTTGAGAAAAACAGTAAGCATGCTGGTCTTGACTTTGCTTCTGCTCTGTTTGGCCGTTTTCGCCCTTGGAGTGTTCGGGGTTTCCACACTGAAAACTGAGCTTTAGTTTCTGGGTCGTAACCCCATGGTTCATCACCGGTTACAATGTTTTTAATGAAGTTCTCATCGTTTCTAGCAAGTTCTACAGGTCTTGAGCGGCTAACACGCGGACACGACTTTGAGCACTTTTGGAACAAACTTTGCAGAAACACATCTCATTCCCAAATCCTTAGGGAGTATCGATTGAACAGTCCCAAAACTAATATTTAGATTACCACTTAGCTTTCTTGGACAGCAGCTCGCACAAATTCAATGCTTCGGTTGGTCTTACTGCACAGGTTAAACGAGTCATCGATCGGGGAAAGCAGTACCTCATGGCTTGCAGAAGAGTAGTCGGTCGCTCCTGGGGTCTGAAGCCTAAGATCATGCTTTGCGTATGGTGGCCCAGAGTCAAGTTGGGACGGCGGCGGCCGGGCTTGCAAGCGTCCAGAGACTGGCGTGCTTGGCCGTCACAGGTGCCCAGCACACCTGGTGCCTCTCTTGACTTGTCTTAACATCCCGAACATATTTATCAGGTCAGTTCAGGAACCGTCTCCAACGTGGCCAGACGTGGAGGGTTCGTCGCTACGGCCACGGCAGAATGGTGGAGGACAATACATGTACTCTGACAGATGAAGGTATGTTACAAGCCATTCAGGATGGGACGTCAGGAGTGGTTGCCTAATGGCTATCCCTCGGGCACAAATGGTGTGGTACACCGATGGTTCTAAAGGTGAGAAGGGTACTGGGGCTGGTGTACAGAGGCCCTAGGATGGAAGCTTGTATCCCCATGGGAATGCATCACTCAGTGTTTCAGGCTGAGGTTACTGCAATACTATGGTGTGCTCAGGAAAACCTTAGGGTTATAGAAACAAGTCTATGGATAGTCAAGCGGCCCTTAATGCTCTAAATTCCTGCGAATTCAGGTCCAGGTAAACTGCTATAGTACACT
The DNA here is from genome assembly GCA_018831715.1 of Matsumurasca onukii. Lineage (NCBI taxonomy): Eukaryota > Metazoa > Arthropoda > Insecta > Hemiptera > Cicadellidae > Matsumurasca > Matsumurasca onukii. The sequence continues at coordinate 41,542,900 of CM032059.1, read as the reverse complement.
GATTGGGTACGCTCATGGTCAATCGCATGGCAGGTGACACCCCAACCTTTCTGTGGAGTTCCCAGTAGTGCAGCCCATCAACTCATCAGAACGTTTCAGCTTGTTCTCGCATGAGTAAGTTGGTTCTCTCTCAACCCTCCAGCACCATAGCATCAGATCTGCTCCACCTCAAGAGGGACAGACTGCGGCTGATAATTGGACTCATCACTGGTCACTGTGGCCTCAGGTTGCACTTACAGAGGTGTGGAGTCTTTGACGGGGTCCTGCATGCAGGAAGTGTTGCATGATGAAACTGCTGAACACATTCTCTTCGGCTGTCATGGTCTGGAGCAGGAAAGAACGGCTACTTTTGGTGAGATGACTAAGGGTGGTAAGTTAGCGAAAGAGGGACTTGTGAGAAGGATTTCCTTATCAGAGTAGCATCTCTTTACACCAACATAAGGGGAGCGCAATAAGTCCTAAGGGCTGACGTGCATCAGGATCAGACCGCCCCTTCTCAATGTAATGCAATGTAATGTAATGGTCTTACTGGTTGAACGCCTTCCGGTCGCTCGTCACTTTCAACACTTTCTCGTCCATATTTGAAACGTTTAAACCACTCATACACCTGTGTACGACTTACACAATCTTCTCCATGCACTCTTTGTAACTGGGGTCAGGATTGGGGCTCATTTCATGGTCACGGACCTGGACCATGCTGACGGCATGAATATCTCATTTTCATCTCATATCAACTCGATAATCTATATAAATAAAATAAGACTTTTGTCTGTACATTGCAAAGAATCCATCAGTTTTTGGTTATTTGGTGTTCATATACTTTGCATAGACCGAAACTGGTGTAAAAAAATCCTGTCTGTCTCTCTGTAACGTTTTTAAGACATCTTGGACCGCTTATAACTCAGAATAAACTGAAGCTATGGCGGTGAAACCTCGTTTTAGAGTTAAGCCCATTGCGCAGTGTGTCTTTAGCTATATTTTATACCCATAAAACATCCACAAAATAAATGGCGAAGGGTCAAAGTGGGCACTTTGCACGTTTTTAAGGAATTTTAGACCGCTTATAACTCGAAATCCGCTGAAGCTATGGCGGTAAAACTTTGTTTGAGGGTTGAACTAATCACTCAGTGTGTCTTTAGCTATATTTTATGTCCATATAACATCCTCAAAAAAACGGACAGAACGGCGAGAGTAACTATGACTCTAACAAGGTAGCTAACACTTATCTAAATAAATAAAATAAGACTTTTGTCTGTAAATTGCAAAGAATCCATCGGTTTTGGTTATTTGGTGCTTATATACTTTGGATAGACCGAAACTGGTGTCAAAAAAATCCTGTCTGACTGTCTGTAACGTTTTTAAGGCATAATGGGCTGCTTATAACTCAAAATTGGACGAATCTATGGCGGTAAGACTTCCTTTAAGGGTTTAGCTCATTACGCAGTGTGTATTTCGCTGTATTTTTATACCCATACATCATCCAAAAATAAATGGCGAGGGTTCACTGAACACGTTTTTAGGCGTTTCGGACCACTTATAAGTCAAAATTGGCTAAAGCTATGGCGGCCAAACTATGTTTAAGGGTTAAGCCCATCGCGCAGTGTATCTGTAGCTATATTTTATACCCATACAACATCCACAAGGTGAACTAACAGGCAAACTAAATTGTTTTCTAAAGATATATGGGACACTTTTTGTTTATTTTAATTTTGCAATTTTCTTAAAATATACACACAGCTATGTTAATAAAGCCCCGAGGCGAAGCGTGGGTACTCTCAACTAGTAATAACCTAAAAGAGTACTTCGCCTAGACAGACAGTCATTTGGCGAATCTCAGTCTGCAAAACGGTTTAAATTTACGGTCGAAATTACAAAAGGATATTTACAGCTGCACCATACGTCGCCTTCTCAGAGTAATGCCAATGAAAATCCGATTCTTTAAATATCAAACCCTTCCACTCATTCCTCGTCGCATTACACGGGAAAAACAAAATAAACTTGATCACAAAAATGGATTTGGGCTGGGCTCGTATTTTACATGGTCTGTACGTTTGCCGGCCTGCCCGTGGCGAGACTGGATAACCATTTTTATGTACCTAAGCCTTAAAACGAAGAACTAATAGGCAAACAGTGTAATTTACCGAACAACTCGAACATTTAATTTATTCTTAAACATTTGGGCAAATATAATCACACAAATTTAATTTCTAAATCCCGTTGCGTAGTACGGGTAGTAATGCCTGCTAGTAATCTACTTAAAGATATCAAAGCATTTGTTGGAATTAGCACTCACATTAGGAATGGCATACCCTGATTAAATATAATAAAGTGACCTGGATACATTCTGCAGTACTATACTAATATTTTAGAAAAACAAAACCCAATTATAGTAAAAGCTCTGACAGCAATACCAGTCTAATGTGATAAGTGTTGGACGGACGGGCATGTAAAGTTTATACGAGGACTAGCTTAGCTCAGTAAAATCTGTTCAGTGCCTACAACCCATATAAAAGCCATTGGCCTATTTCGAGGGCTGTGAGCGGGGGCTGGGGCCGGGGCCGGGCGAGCCAAATTCGGAAGTGTTGGAATCGATGTGGCGGCGTCAGCCAGGGCGACGCCTCACCCTCTCCGGGGCGCCTGCCAACACGCCCCCTCCCCTCCCACCCCTTACGTGTAGTAAACCTGTAGTGTAGTGGACTTTGCATAATATACTACACACAGAGACAACAACAATCATTCTGTGACTTTATTGAAGTCTGTGCAAGCTATTCCAGTTGCTCGAGACTGATTAAGGGTTTCTTGGCGAGATGAAAATTTTATAGTTCGATTTAGTTCATACTGCGATGCTAATTTGTTAACTAACGTTGGGAAGTGCCTATGATTAGTATCAAAGGCTCCTGTTTTTCTCAAATTTTACCATTAGCTATTAACGGAGAAATGTAAAAACCGGTAAAACAGTGCGTATCTTTTGCATTTGGATATTTGCTGTGAAGAGACAATTAAGGTGCGTTAAAGTTGGTGGTAAGATCATACAGATATTTTAGCTACCGGTATCCGGTTTTTGAACAATTTTATTCATTGTATTGCCAGTTTTACAATATTGGTGGCGTCAATAAATAGTACGAGTAAACCTAAAAACAGGCAATAACACAACACACACACACATACGAGTATAAAAACTGGCATATATTTTTAAAACCTAAGCAGTAAAAGATATACTGAAACCAATAGAAAGGCGGAGTCATAAATAGGCAGTTTACATTACAGTATTAATAATGTGCCTTAAGAAGTGCTTCATTGAACACTATACTCTATCATTATTGAAGCGGAAATTATTGGCAAATGGTACAATATTTATAAAAAAATATATTGACGTGCTTTTATTTTTTAAATACGAGCACATCCTTTACTCAACGAGTTTGAAAATACGAGTATATGGATTAAATAAAATATTATAATAATGTATGTCGTTCGAACGAACAAAATGGCAAGTACATTGATGAATACATCTTGTATATCAAGCAATAAATATATCTATGTACTTAAACATTAGAACAAAAATAATAATTAACAGAAAACATCACATAAACCTTAAACATAAAGTTAATTTACATTCATAAGTTCTGCGAAGAACTGGTGATTTGAATTTTGTGTCTCAAGATGTGTATTTTGATATAAGTGTGGAAACGCCATTATAACCAATTTTTTCAGCGTAACCGAACTCGGTACATATAATTAGAGGAACCAAAAGTGTTTTTTAATGTATAGGCCTACTGAAATTTTTCCCCAGTTTTCAAAATGGGTGGTTGGGGGTAGCCCCATAATTTTCATAGGGAAAGCCCCATCGAGTGACACCTCATTTTGAAGGTATTAAAAGATTTTGATGAAAGCTTATAACTAGAAGTCTCTATCTCAATCCAGAAAGAAACAGCTTAGATTTTAAGGTACACAGATTTTTAATATGCTTAAGTGTACGAAAATTATCTGTCTGCATTTTATGTTAATTTAAATTAGGCTAGATTTAATAAAAGTGCTATGTCGAATACATTGTTGCATAAACAACGCCAAGAAGACTTGATGTTGTCTGAGAGATTAGAGATTCTCTGTCTGGCCGAGAATGCTCACTCTCAGAGAATACAACATACAATAGTCCGTGTTTTCTCTGAGGTCGAGTTATTGTTGGCCTTTCTTGCTTCTCTTTGTACTGATACATTATTTTATTTCTTCTTAGTTTTATTTTCTTTGCTAAAAGGATTTGACAATATTAATGCCTTAACGTTGTAAAATTCTCCGAAAGTATCTGTTGGCTGAGATTTGTATGATGAAGCTGAGTTTTTGTTTTTATTTTCAATTAGTTTACTGTCAAGACAAAGTAGGAAACGCATATTTTATCGCCATTTGTTGTTGTGGTAAATATTTCCAATTTACCACATGTTCAAAAGCTTCCACGATTAATGCCGACAAAGTGCGGGCAAATTCAGTGAACAGTAGTCCACCGATGGTACTACGCAGCACCGGTAGTCACCAGCCATGTATGATGTCACGTGACTATGGAGGCGGCTCAAACCGACTGTTGCACTCTTTAATTGACTCACTATTACGTCCAATTTAGCGTCTGGATTCAGCCCATCTGTTGTCAGCTTCAACCTTCCAACCATCCTAACAGTTCTTTTCTGAAACGTGTTGGTGGAATCACGGAAAAAATAGTTCTTTTAGTCTTTTACTATAGTAAATGTGATGGATGGGATTTGCGATAATTCAGCAATGATCTTTGATATTGCGTCTTTTAATACTGAGACTATAACAAGAATTACCATCCCAAAACGCTACCGTTGAAGCTGTGTTAGCGTTTTTTAAACTTTATTTGAAAAGCCAAACCAACATATTTTTGGATCAGATTCTTTAAATTTTGGTTTTAACAAAATATGGTATTTACCTCCGTCGATCTGTCTTTTGATTGTTAGTCTGGATTACGCGTTTCGGGTTGACTAACCCATTGTCAAATCCTCTTCATTTCAGCCGTAGGCTTCGTCATTGTCACATTGACACACACACATTTACAGAACTGTACAGTTTTTACAATTTACCGGCACCGACCGGCATCGCGCTCTTTCCGTTTCGGCCGTGTAAATTGTAAAAAACTGTGTTCGTTTAATGTGTTTGTAAATGTGACAATGAAAGCCTACGGCTGAAATGAAGAGGATTTGACAGTGGGTTAGTCAACCTGAAACGCGTAATCCAGACTAACAATCAAAAGACAGATCGACGGAGGTAAATTCCATATTTTGTTGAAATAGTCTGTCTTGGGGCCATAATGAATAATTTTAATTTGGTTTTAATTTGAGACAAATTGACTTTGCAAAACTTGAAAATACTTCTTTTAAAGCCGTGAAACCCCCATTTAAAAATAAAATTAACAATTTCACTTTAATCAACCCTAATCTTTCATCATCGCACAGGAGCAGCGTTTTTAAGACAAATCTTATTCACATCGAGAAACTTGTTCGCACATAGAGTTTTTCCATTCATTCGAATCAACCCTCTCTAGTACCAAAGTCGGTTAGCCAATCATAAGTAGGTGACTAGACATACTTATGAGGTACGTAAGTAAGTACCTTAAACTCGCCAAAAGCAGACAGTTTCTACGGTCAAAGTTGTTTTTGAACTAATTTTAAATTTAAGCGTCGAGACAATTTTGTTCGAATTAGGCAATCTGTTGACAGTAAAGGCAGACGCTCCTGAACTACCGTTGTGTGTCTCACAGTTCGGTAGTTCTTGCGGCCTCTAGTTACAGAAGAGTTTGGCAGTTCTGGTGTGAAAGCTGACAATTCAGTCTATGGAAGTTGATGTTTTTCTTAAGTGAACACTGCCTTTGAAAATTACTGGTTTACAACTTCAACTATCAAGCCCCTCTCCACTGCAAAACCCCTACTAACTTGTTCACATTTATCGCCAGATTGTTAGTCCGGGTCGAGGGAGGAATGTGGATGATAAAGTGGATTGAAGTGGTGGTGTTTACTAATGTGTGAAGCTTTGCGGGACATTTGTTTGTGTCAGCAGCTGGAACAAGCCCAAGAATCAGCTGACTCTCCCAGCCAGCAGAGCTGCTGATTCAACCCACCACCCCCCACCCAACAACTGACCTATGCCGGGTTAGTCTATAAACTGCGCATTTCAAAGTACTCGTAATCTACTATGTGGTGCTAAAATCAAAACTGTAGTACATCAAAGTTATATGATACTCGTCAAGTGTAAAACTACGGAAAGAAAGGGAGAGAATTAGGGAAATATCTCGGAGTGAACATTACAGCAGAGAACTTTTGTTCAACATGTGCTGGGTGTAGAGGAAAATTGGAGGAAATTGAGGCTTTCACCGTTTAAGCAATGAAGATGACACAAGCTGAGCTAAGGAAGGTATAAAGAGGACAGGAGGTGAAGATTGAGCCCTGACAGATCAAAAGTAATGCTATTAGGTTATTCCCTGGTGAAAAATGGGCCCTCCACCCTAAAAGGCCGAATTTCCACCCCGAGGGCAATTATCTTTCCTTCCTTAGGTGACAGCTGTCCTGACAGCTTCCGGCACCTTAGTGGGTCACATGGGCGAACGACCCCACACATCTTGTAGTGCGGACCCTAAAGTTGAACCGTGAAGTGCGTAGTTTTCTACATAAATTACAACGTAAGAGATACAACAGAAACATGTGGTTTATATACCAATTTAAAATTAAATGACTATTTTGTCTAAACGCGTGTTTAACACGTTCTATGGCATTAAGAGTACATATTCCGTTACTATAATAATGTAATATAAAACATTTATTACGTTTCATTTCCAGTCCAAGATCTAATCTTATTATTTATACTAAATGTTTGGAAGAATGCATGTAAACGCTAATGCACAGTTATGTGGTGCTAACTTTTGGTGCCTTATGAAAAATGTATGTGAGAACTAAAACTTATTTCAAAAAAATACAACAGCCCCGGTCTGAATTTCACTAATGGACCCAGGTTTTTGGTCAGTTTGTACGTATTATATAACATCTAAGGTTTCTCATTAGAGAAGAATAAACAGATTAGGACAGTAATATTTATGTAGGATGTGTTTTTTTACTAAACCATTTTAAAATGGTGGCTATTTTGTGGTATTTTTAGGGATTTTTTATGGTACACCTTAATTAACGCATTTTGGTGTACGTGGGATACAATAAATAACTAGTGAAAAAAGGGAAATATTTAGTAAACAAAACGTGTTTGTAAAAAACGTCGTTCTCGGTTTTTTTGACCCAATTAACCTAAACTTAAAGTTTGTAACACCCTAATATGAACACTCTGTATATTCTATTAAAATCCGTACTAATTAAGCATTAGTCTCTAAAATCTTTGGTGTTGGGAATAACATTTCAAGTTAAGAGACAGTTAATTCCCGAACTGCCAATAAAAACTCGTTAAAATTTGTAACCAAGACTTGAAATCACATAACTACCATGCTATAACAGTTATATTTTACTATTTCAACGCGATGTACGGAAGCCTCTCCGTTGAAGATTTCCAGGTGGTTACAATGTTAGAGTGTATAATTAAGTAGCCGTAAATCTCCAATGTGTCCGCCAAAGTCGATTCCTCCCTACTTCGTGCTTGGGCCAACACACAGACAATAGACTGTCTAGATAGACTCAATACAGAGTATTTTCTTTGTGTAACTCCGTTCACAAAACTTCTACTACTTATAATCAATAGACAGTCAGTTCCAAACTGTATCTGTTCTATGATAATTTTCCATTATGATATATTTTAATTATGTCTGATAGTTAACCGAAATGAAAGTTTTAGAACTTAAGTATACGAGGTTAAGGTCATACCTCATCTACGACGTCAAACTCTCGGTAAAACAGCTGAGTGCATGTGAACGGGTCTTGGATCACAACCTTCTCCTCAACAGCTGAAGCTTTCACATAACACAAACACAACACAAGGGGCACAACCAGTTGCGCAGTCTTCATAATGGCTGACAATGGCACTTTAAAGTGTCACTCACTACGTAACAACTTCTCAACTCATGTTTGAACAGACACAACGCGATCTGAGACACAATGTTTGTTTAAAGTGCGACCGAACAGACAACTAAGCGCTAGCCAACTAAATTAAATCAACTGTGACCTCAACCTTAGATTAACGAATGACCCCATCACTCAGTGTTTGTGACTCATAAATAACTTGCTCTCGAAACATCTAAATACAAATGAGATAATACTCGTACATTGATTACATAATGAGCCACTGAAGTGGTGTTAATGAAGATTAAGAAGTGATAAGACAGGTGATCATTCAAAAGAAGATCATTTTGATCGACTTCATTCAGCAACATTCACCTCTATACTATAAAAGGTCTGGGAAAACACATTTATCTTTAGTAAAAGGAAAGAAACGGACTTTTCCTGCCACTTCCGGAGAAAACTTTCAAACTAACAAAGACTCTCGGTACGGACCCAGAACAAGACTTAGGATAAGGAAACTAGAAAAACTTAAGATTAAGCTAGCTAGGGAAACCAACCACGTCACTTCCCTAATTAAATGTAAATATTTTAATTGTAATTTTGACAACCCATCAATTTTTATGATGTAGCGGTATTTTCAAATATTGGTTGGAATAGTCTTAGGTTAGATCTAGGTTAGGTTAAGATATTAATTAAATGTAGTTCATAGATTAGTGTATTCCTCTGAAGACGGGTGGAGTTTTTAACTACCCGAAACGTTAGGAGTAGTTAATATTTTTTCTCCGGAAGTGGCAGGAAAAGTCCATTTCTTTCCTTTTACTAAATTGCTCTTCGCCACTATTATGAACTTTCAAAATAACACCGTTATCTTTATCTTATAAACCAAATCTTTATGAGTTGTAAACTAAACTCTTTTAAAAACATACAGATATTACAGATACTTATTAAACATATAAATATAGACATAACCTGTCAAAATAATAATAAATTACATTTTGTATTTCTTTGTGGAACAAGCCTGAAGATTATAGCTTTCTATCGAAAGTGTTTGTCCAAATAAAATGTTTTTATATTGGCCTACTGTTTTAAATTCTATTAATATAGATATTAATTGTACCTGATCCAGGTCCAAGCTTCTCTGTGGCTGCATGTCTCTGCAGTACTCTATGGCGGTGTCCGTGTTGCTGGTGGCAGACACCGCCACCGCCATCACAGCTGAGCAAGTCAACCACGCTCCCGCCATCTGCAATGTTGTGTCAAACAAGTTTAATCTAAGTACGGGAAGGGCTACACGACGATCTAGTCTAATCGACGAATGTAGTCTAAGAAGTAAAAGTCTATATTTCAGCGAACGGCTAAAAACGAAACTAACTACGAAATTTCAGGTCATCTTTGAGTACATTTATTGGCTTTGCAATTCAACAAACACTTTTCTCAAAAGATGAATTTCTGTTTGTATCACAATTGTCCGTGAGGTAAAATAGATTATCCGAGGCGAGTCGGAACTACAGTTTTGAAGACCCTCTTTTAAATGGGGTTCAGAGCTCTAAAAGTGTTGTATTTCCACGTGTTTTTAAAGTTTTTTTAAGAAGAATTGTAAATCCAGCTTCTAATCCGTACTAAGTAGTACAAAACTTTTCAATTTAAAGTTTATAAACTCACAGTTACACTAGTGCAAGGTTTCATTGGCCTACGTCTTGCTGTTGACTTTTAGACTTGCTTGACTTTTTTCCACACTTTATTTAACACTTATATATGTTCTAAGTAGGTTTTAGTAATGGTTAAAGCCGTGGCGATAACCTCCGGTGATTCAAAAAGTATAATACTCGTACACAATGTATTGACACATTTCGATTATCAATTTTTTCTGTTCTGAATTTTTCATTATGAGAATGTCGCGAATTGTGTTCATCAAAAAGAAATTGCCACTTACTGTCATCATCACAATCCATTATATAGTGTGCATACTACGACCAAACTAAAGCTTACTTCATCGACGGATACGTTGTTTAGTAGCACAAGCATGCGTGTAGTACCTTTACGCACACAACATTCTTGATTGTGATGCTGACAGTACGTAGCTATGTCTATAGACTTGAAACAGCTATGTGGAGTGAACAAATACTCGTATGTCCTGTGTTTGAGAGACAGCTGTTATCTGACAATGTGTCTACAAAGTGTGAGAGATGGTAGTAGAGAGAAGTAACTGATAGTGATATAGTAGACTATCAGCTGATTGAGTTCACCCGTCTGAGAACATACCATTGATAAGTTCACTGACCTTGGACAACACAGTTGACAGTGGCAATACTTTTACACTTAAACTGGTGTGTTTACAACACAGTATTCAAAACGATGATCACTAAATCACTATTTAAAATGCCGACCACTTTCATGAGGGAATTTAAGGCAAATATGTGGTGAAGGATGAGTGTGATGAGTGGTAGTAATGAGTTATGAGGTGTAGTCTTGTTCCAAACTAAGGCAGACTCTTCCTTAGAATGGGTCATTAATTAATATCCCGATGACCAATGGAAATACAAAGACCAACGGCTTAACGTGACTTACGAACCACGCAGGTGATAATCTGATACATATGTCTAAACAATGGTGGGAATTGATGCGGGTATCATCAGATGATCACAGAGACTATCTGAGCCGCTTTAGACCTATATCATCCTCAAAACCTGACCTCCAAGAAGCTGGATTACAGGACCACGTCACGAGTCCCAGTCAATAATAATGTATCGTTTATAATGATTTTATTTAATAAATACAGGTTTTATTACATATTATCTAAAGGTTTTATTTGTAGACCCCAACTACCTTATAGCCTTGCTTCTCAGACCTCTGGATAAAAGGAGACTCTGATTCTATAAGTCTCTACACTATCAAAAATGAACGAGGATCAAATAAACAATATTGGCGAGTTATGAACGATATTTCTTGTCATGGTACAGATATCATCTTAAATAAATGCATATTTTATATGTTATGTTAATTATAAACTTGTCTTAAAAGACAACCACCCAATAAACCACCCAATAGTCAGAATTGTAATGTTAACTTGATGAAACAGCTCTTGTAGTGCTAGTTCATTATGACTGATCACTTGATACTATTCGCTTAGTATAAACTAGATATATATTCTTTCTCAGATAGTATACAAAACAGCCCCATGGTTGACCTAGTTGTATTCATAACAGTTAACTTCTTCACAATGTTTGGATCAACCATTTCGATGAAACAAAACCATTGGAACGGCTAATGTCCTTACCACACAAAGACCATAAAAACTATCTTTTTCTCCCTAGGGAGTAAAAGATCATCTAAACAAACCCTTTTTTTCTTGGGAATGAAAGTCTAACTTTAGCTCGTCAATACATGTGGGTTTTGTACAATTTATAAAATGTGAAAAATGTACCTGCAGTACAATTTTTTAAAACAAATATCCTGGAGATTTTTAAGTTTTACTATAAGTCTTGCCTTGTGTGTGGTGCGTGAATTGCAAACACCTTAAAAGGTATGTTTGCCCATTTTCTTGTTATTTTAACCCCCAGAAAATCTAGTACCTATTTTGCAAATGTTTTGTCTCACCCATTTTGCGTAAAACTTGGCGTAGACCAAAGTTCGTGACCTTTGGTTTGTGCAAAGTAATTATACGAGTACTATAAAATATAAATGCAATTGAAATATTAATTTCTTTCAAAACATTCTTGTACGTCCCTGCCAGGTGAATCGGATACAAATAATTCCTAGGTGGTGGTATATAAATATGTTATTTTGATCTATGCTTTTTGCAGCTGTTGACCTTTACGCTTATTTAACACGTTCAATATGACAAAATAGACACAGTATATTAAAAAATAATTACTGTATGCAAAAGTGGAATTTAACTTTTCAAATTTTAATTTTAATTAATTTAAAGCTTACTATTTTCGAAAGGTTTTCATTCAATTGAAAAGGCTTAATTTAGTATAAGATAGCAGGACTGACCTCGAAGATGGAATCCAGAAAACACACGCGCAGCACGTTGAACCTAAACTGACGAAAGTGATTAAGCTCTTCCCCCGCGCCCCCCGCACCAGGCTCCCGCGCTCAATTGCTCTGTTTAGATCAATTGTATTCCTGGGCGGGGAGGGGACAATGGTGGGCGATAACGTATCAGAACTAACAAAAACCAGGATAGTGGACATGAGAGTCCCACCTACACCTCCAGTCCAGCCGTCACCGTCGTCACCATCACATCCATCACACGCGCAAACTGTCATTTCAGCGAATACTCGATATATAACATCTGTCACTCTATCGTCTTTAATGTCTACCTGAAACTATGTTGTTATGTTGTCTATGCTGGCCATAAGAGGAGTCCACAAAAGACATAAATGCATGGATTTAGCATCATAGATTAAGATTCAACTCTGAAGAACCGCCACCTTAGATAAAATTAGCGTTTTTGGTGCAGGTTGCTGGTGTGCACCATTGTGCTTAACTAAAATTTACTTTTCATTATTACTCAGACTATGATGTCTCTCAATACAGTGTTTGTTAAAAATGTTTGCAGGGATTGGTTCCGATTAACTTATGCCCCACTTGAACTGTTGACATCAACTTATATAAATTCGACTAACTAAAGCCTCATTTGATACTTTTTCATAAATTCATTGTTTATTAGGGGAATAGAGAATAAAGAATGAGAAGGTAATTTGAAATAAAATAGGATTTAATGAGAGAAGGAAGTTTAGAGGAACATTGTTTACTTTATCAAGGGCAACAATAGAAAATGAAAATAGTTGTTTACATTACAATGTTTACAAGACAATAATAATGAATTTGTTAAAACAACTGATAGCTTTGACATTAGTAAACACAACAGAAATTAATAACAGTATTTGCATTTTTATATATATAAATACCAAACATTCCGCCGCCCTTAACCTGTCCTCAGGTCAAAAATCAATGGACGTCCCAGAGTCTCGGAGAATAAGGTTTGGAGAGACAGAGTTGGTCTTTAAGGAAGGTACTGAGATTGGTATGGGTCACTGAGGTAACTGGGTCAGAGGTTTCATTTCCGGTAGAGCTTGTTCATTTCCGGATCTATGCACTTGAAGTGTGAAGGAAGCCAGAGATCTGGAGGATTTTGAATCCAAGGAGGGACGTTCCACCAGAGGGAATGTTCCAATGTGGCTTCCGTTGGTTATTCTGCAGACATCCCATCAGTAGTAGATTTCTTCCCAGACTCGCACTAGCATTTAAGGGTAACTTGCTCAGCAGCGGCGTAAATTTTTGCTCTAAGTTAAGGTGGAGTGGCCGTCAAAGGAGGTACATACACCATGTCTTTCATGAAACCCCAGAAGAAAATATCTAGCAGTGTCAGGTCTGGGGAATGGGGGGCCGGAGGGCATGCAAAAGGCGCATCACGGTCAATCCATTGACCTGGGAAGCGGTCATTTAGAAAGGTTGAGGGAAGATTCCTCTTGATGCAAAATCGGCTGGGGTTTCATGCGATCTTATATGTAGCCAGCAAGTAGGTGTGTTATCAGCCGTGATTTTACCTAGTATATGAAATGGTTCTTGAGGAGCAAGTGTTTGTCCAGATAGAGTGTCTAAGGACAGCTTGACCATGCCTTTGGTAGTGTTCTGAGATATTCCCGTGGTAACCAAGTCAGATTTTAACCGACGGGATCTTAGTTGTTGAACTGCTTCTTCATTATTGAAGTTGAGTCGAGTGGCGCTCTTAGAACACAAGAGTTGTCATTATAAGTTGTCAACTTTATGGGAGTTACGCCCAAAAGAACTGTCGAACAGTTTTCAACGGATTTGGTTTTGCTTCGAGAGGACAAAAGGCTAACATGAGAGTTGTTATGAGAAGAGTTTACCTTTTCGGGTGTTGGAGACGGTTGAGTGAATTGTTTATTGTCAAAATGCAGAAGAGTGTGGGGCTTTTGATGATACAAAAATCAAGCGGACTGAGATTGGCAATCTTTAGAGGGATGATTACCTAAACATGACACAACGTTGAAACTAGCTTTGACAAGTTGGTATCGTTCGTGAGAAGTGTTGTCTTTAAATGCAGAACAAGTGTAGATCTTATGAGTGGTTTCTGGGCAAGCAAAACGAGGTTTGAAAGTGTTTAAAAAGTTGTTTTGAAAGTTTAACTCCTGAGATTGAGGGGAAATCATAGCAACATTTCGCTGAAAGGAGTTGGTTTTCTTAAAAATTAAAGTCGTCGGTGTTTTAGATAGGGTAAACGAAGTAGAAGCGCTACGGCAAAACCTCAATGATAGTTTGGATGAGAGGGAGTGAGTGAGAGGTAGGTTTATCGCAATTTGTGCTAGAACGATAAACCTCTAGTTTAAGACGTAAGTCATTGTCCATTTTCCTAAGGACTAATGCAGAGAGTAGAGGTAGGCTGTGATGAAATGTCACATTCAAGTGCCTTGAGAGCCTGAGTATGCTCGTAAAAGAAGTTTACAAAATCTCTGAGAGTTTTGGTTGAGGAGGATGAGAGATTGGGTAAGTCCAATATGTAACAATAACAATTAGTTTAATGTCAATGTTTTACAATATAAGTATTGTTTTTTGACAATATATGTAATTTAGATGCAGGGTTGTCAAATGACGGGTGTTGTTGTAACGGTCATGTATGATATCATATGCTACCTTGTAGTTTGGAGCAGTGATGTTAAGGGACTTGATCGAATTGAAAGGTTTATTAGAGAGGACACTTAGTAAATATTGGAATTTAGTTAAATCTGAAATTTGGACCATTGTTAATTGTGTATAGCCGTATTAAATAGGTTAATGAAAGATACCAACTGTACGGGATTGCCATAAAAATGATTCAGTTCAAATTTAGGGAGCTTTACATGAGTGGCAGAGGTTTCTTGAGAATTTGAGACAGTTGACTCTGTTACCTGTGAGTTGTCTGAAGTGGTTAGAGCCTCTATCATACTGTTTATCTCGATGAAGAGCTGTTGTATGTTGTCTTGATCGCAGCATAACGTTTCTTGAGGAGCTTCGTTGTCATCGTAGAGTTCCAAGACCCGTTGAAAGTTCACTTTGAAGTCCGAGTGTTTCTTCTTCACCTCTTCAGCATACCCACAGAGAGTTCGGCGTTGAACAGTTGTCAATGTGTCTTGAGATGCTGCAATAGCTTCTACTGCTAGTTTTACTTCTTCGAAGCGTGCTTTGGTTATAGCTGTAGATCGTTCAAAGTGGAGAGTTTCATACCATTTTACTAATTTCAAGGACAAATATAAAAGTAAATAAGATATTTAGAGATAATTTAGAGACGAAAACAAATTTAAAAAAAGGATAAAACAATTGAAGAAGAAACAAGAGAAAAATGTAAATAAAGAATTGGGCTGAATATTCACATTTCACAGGACTGGAAATCAACAATATTTGCGTTAGAAATACCAAAATATTGATTAGGGGAACAGAGAGTAAAGAATGAGAAGGTAATTTAAAGTAAAATAGGACTAAATGAGAGAAGGGAATTTAGAGGAACACTGTTTACTTACTTTATAAAAGGTAACAATAGATAACCTTTTAACAAAGAATTGAACCGACTTCAAACATAAACCTACATTAAAATGCTCTAACAAGTTTGAAATAAATGCATTTACCCAATTATGTATTCCTTTACATGCTAAATTCATACAAAATGGATTTCCGATGTTTTACAGTGTGTAAGCAATAATTTATCGATTAAGCAACTGAAAGATATTACAGCTATACTAATTTCATGGTAACCAATGTAATAAATATTAAGTTCCCAATACTTATTAGAATATCACTATATGCACACACTATTTTCCATATTGTGAACTTTAATTTGTGGGTTGTTGTAATCTTTTTTCTTTATAATCTATTTTCTTTCTTCACAGTTACCTGCTAAAAGTAAATTTCACAAAATATCTCTATCATTCAAACTCCTGTTAGTGTATGGTGACAGTCATGGAAGACAACTAGGAAGCCTACTGACAAACTTAATAAGTAAAGAAACGGCAGTAACCAGTTTCTGCTATCCAAGTGCTGGGCTAGAGCATGTCCAGGGGCAGTCAACTCCAATGGCAGGCTCGTGTAGCGAGTTTCGGAGTTTCGGAGCCGACATTGCGCCGCCGCGAGACAGCGCCACTGTCGCATTTTGTTTGGCGCTGTCATGACAACAGCTGGTTCAACACGTAATATTTTGTTATGTTTGTAAACAAACCCGATTTTTGAAAATGCCGTTAATTCTTATGTAGGACTTGCCGAATTTGTTTTAATTTATTTCTGCACGGTCCTCTATTAAGTTGATAATTTTTCACGAAATGAAGAAATACGATTTCAAACTAACAATATTATATGCTTAATTCAGTAGGCACATTAAGTTACTCAGGTAAGAATAAGATTAACTTGATTTAATCTAGGCTAGTCATTATGGTTGATTTCTATTGAAGCGGGTGTACAGCAGTACTTTTCGTCTGTGGCTACAAGATTAATTTTTAGTGTTTAAATTGGTTTTAATCAAAGTTACCCTTGACCCAAACGTATCTATTTTGTATCCATAATTCTCATGCAGCCATTAATTTATGCACTTGTACTTATTATTATTAATTGTTGTTATGTATATAGGCCTGTCAATTAAATGTGTCTCTGTTCTTATTTTGTACAAGGGATGAAGCTTAGTCAATTTCAGGCATATGTTAAGAAAGTATCTTAGGTATAATCACGATCTTAAGGACATCGCTAAGATTTACGTTCGTCGATCCTGTTATCTTATTTTTGATTTTAGACCAGGTTATTAATACTTCCAAATACTCCACAAAATTGTTTGTACGTTTTACCAAAGACAATACATACAATGAGTATGTATTGTCTTTGGTTTTACCAGAGGTAATAACTCGAGGTTGAGTGGTAGAGAGGCCCTTTTAGTCCTAACTTCGCCCCATTAAACAAGACAAACTTTACCTTTTTTAATAAAGAAAATTGGCAATTTGTTTACCACCTCATTTAAGCACTACCCTAGTTTAATATGTTACTTTAAAATCCGGCCCCGAGCTTGATGAAAGCTTTCGAGACTTCAACTGAAAGTTTAAAGTTGTAATTGATTTATATGTTGTTACTTCAAAACTCAAAAGCTATTTAGTGTGATGAAGGCTACATGAAAGATTTTCTTGCATGTTTCGCAATACCCAGCCTCAGTGTATTTTTTGACATCTGCACTTTTGACGGTAAGACATACATTACAGTACAATTCAATTAGGCTCCTGACATTATACATTTTTTTTTCTTTTCAGGCAAATAAAATAACTCCTTTGATTGATTGGAAGTGTGACGCCCTCTTTTTATTCATGTTTGAAGTAATAATGAATACAAGAATAACCATGACGAAGAAACAAGCAGTGATTAACGGATGATGAATTTGAACATGAGACATGATTTAATGGTTATTGCAAAAGTGTTGCGTATAGCGTTGTGCTGTGTCAAATCTAAGTAGTTTGTCTACACTCTATAGAGTTATTGGTGACATGATGTTAAGTGGTGTCAAGTTTTGTCATAGTAAAAATCAAGAAGAATTGCAGTTGTCTTCTTATAAAGGTTGTAGTGTTGAAATAAACCCATAAAAATGATTTTACACAAGCATTGTGTATTTTGTACAAATAAGATATAGACTTGTTCTAGGTGAAATTAAAGTATGAGGCTTCAAATATCCAAGTAATATTTAAAGTTTATAGAAACTACATCTTTAATTAAAGTAAATAAAAATTCACAGACACTCTATGTGTCATGTAATGTGTGTACAATTATTAAATTTGAGTAACATATAAAGTATCACATTAGTATTTTAAATAACTTGGTTGAATAAAATCAGTATAATATGTCGATTTTATATATGCTGATATCCTAGCACAAACGTACACATTTCAAGAAACATTTAATTGCAAATAATCTCATATCAAACAAATTGGTCTAATAATAACCAGTTATTAAACTCAATTCAATTTTGCCGCGCTCAGAAGCGTCTGGTACGGTTTCTACTCGCCGTTCAAGTAGTTGCATTGCGCCGCCGCGAGAGGCAGGTCGATCAAACTTTATACATCTGTATTTGCATTAGGTTGATTCTCTGGCTTTATATTCCTCTGTGAGCATGTCTTCCCAGCCTCTCCAGTCTCCACCACCACCAAGGAGCTGTTGCGTCATTATGGCTGGCACTATGGACAAATCAATAAATATACAGACAACTGGAACAATACATTGTGCTGTTCTTACGTCCATCGAATGTTTTGGTTGCAACCCTACCCTTCAGACATGACCTGCCTACACGCACCCCATCAATGAAGACATTCTCATGGCCAACGCGTATATTTGGGAGCTCTGTTCTCGGCATAGGGGAGTTGGCGTACTTGAGATTAACAACATTGGCAGAGAAGGGTTTACAAAGCATGGTATGCACCTGACAAGAAGAGGAAAGCGACGCCTGTCACACATGGTGCTTGCTGAAGTGCGAAAGCTGAGTCAGCAGACACAGAAGCGACCCTCAGAACTCCCTGCACAACATCAAGAACCTACTACTGGAAACAATAATACCATAAAAAGGAACTGCAGTATGAAATTATTAAATACCCATATGTCTATAGTCATCAAAAACCACGATCACAGAAAAAACATTGAATTTGCTCACAGTATATCACGTGACTTTCATGAGCCTCGTCGCATGTCAGCTGGAGTGGCGGTTGTATTCAGAGATCACTTCGGGAAAACAATCAAGATGCAACGCCTCACCGACCATCTCGCCTCACAGCACAACGGCCACGGGGCCCATGTCTACAGCCTCATAACGAAAGACAGGTGCTATGGAAAAACTTTTTAACAAAAAAATTGAACCGACTTCAAAAACAATCCTACAGTAAAATGCTATAAAAGTGTGAAATAATTGGGTAATACAATCCTGTATTGCTTTCCATGCTACATTCATAAACAATGGGTTTCTGATGTGTTAAGCGTACAAACAATTATTTATCCATTACACTACAGTAAGATATTGCAGCTGTACTCATTTCATGGTTACCAATGTAATAAATATTAATTTGCTAATACATAGACCTATAATAATACCATCAAATGAGCACACTATTTGCCATATTGTAGACTACAATTTAGGAGTTGTTATAGTCGGTGCTGCTGAAGCAATATTATCAAAGAAGAAGAAGCACCGACTCCAATATTTTTTTAAAGTGAATAAAGATTATAACAACTCCTAAATTGTAGTCTACAATATGGCAAATAGTGTACGCATTTGATGGTATTTTTATATGTATTAGCAAAATAATATTTATTACATTGGTTACCATGAAATGGGTACAGCTGTAATATCTTACTGTAGTGTAATGGATAAATTGTTGTTTGTACGCGTAACACATCAGAACCCCATTGTTTATGAATGTAGCATGGAAAGCAATACAGGATTGCATTACCCAATTATTTCACACTTTTTTATAGCATTTTACTGTAGGATTGTTTTTGAAGTCGGTTCAATTTTTTTGTTTAAAAGCTTTTATTTCACAATGTTTGATATTTTTTGTTACACTTTATTTAAAGTCAGTTTTTTATTAGTTTCCAATCAGACAAACTTATAATTGGCGAAATGGTTAAACATAAATACAGTAACGTCAAAGGAACATTGTTTCCTCTTTTGAAGCTGTTAAATGATTTTGTACTTGTAATAATTGTAGTATAATGTAATCATATTATCTTGAACTTAGGAATTAAGTCTAATATCTTGAACTTATAGTTGTTGAATCATATAATATTCATTAAAAAAGCTTTCAGCCAGTTTGGGAGGTAAGCAGCCCTCTAATCGGACCCTAGGGTTGAGTCCTTCATCCTCTGTATCAATCGCTGGTTTGACGTGATTTTTCTTCAGTACAAACTGAAGTAAATATGTACTGAGTATAGCTGTGAGTACAGCTCTTCTAGGTAGATAATCAGACCGCTGCACTGTTTTGGACGAACGGGTATGGGGTATCAGAGTGACGATTTGGCTTATGGCTCGTTGGCTACGAGCCTTCGGTTTTTTTTCTAATAATAACCTCGCAGGAGTAGTTAGTTCCCTTCTGAAATGTAGTTTCGGTGCTTGGTCAAGCTAAAAAGGACTAGGTGGTTCGCTCCACTCACATTGACGCTTCGTTGTTGCTGGCCTTTCATTTGCATATTGCCAGCTTACAAGATCATGTACAGTTAACGCATCGTTCTTAAGATCGCAAATTAGTAGAGATTTATTTAACTGTCACTTTTTTGTTTTCTAATTTTGGCTTTCCTTTAACCTAAAAGTTTTAAAATATGTCGGGCGAGCTATTTTCTGAACAATTTAGGAGTTAAACTTATTTGTACGGTTATGTACATAATTTATTAATGTTGAGATTAATACAAATTTACTAGTAGTTCACGCTTACCCTCAAAATGTCTGATTGTTTCGATTTTTCTCCAAAAATATACGTATTTTTAAACGTATCAGGGCTACAATTTTGGAGTAAGTTATGTTCTGAACAGAACGGTACCATTATCATATACATCCATCACATCGAAATGAAAACATCATCATCTTAAAATACGGGAAAACCCCGTATTTGCGTGAAATGTATCAGAAGGTTTTTATACGTTTTTTAACAGTACTTAAAACATTTTATGGAAACCTCGTTGTAGAAAATGCAATTTTAATTAGTTTTGTACCTTAACTATTTTTATAGCCTTCCAAAGCGAGACCTATACCACTAAGCTCGCATGGAGTACACGTTTCAGCATGACATTTTGGACATTTTATTCTTGTTTACAGAATCTATAAAAAGTTTTAAAGCTTGCAAAATACGTTTTTTGTTGAAAACTTAGCTATGCACAGGATCTTATCATAACCGGGTTTATGATATTGAAAATAAAGTTTCTGTGGCTATAAAACTTATACGAAGTGCTAAAAATTACGTATTTTTTAGCGAGAAGGAGGCCATAGCTCGGTAAATATGAGTATAATCATAATAAATATATATATTTCCTTAAAGACAATTAAATTTTACCCCCACAAAGTTCCTTCAAAACTTTGATCAGTTGTATAGTTTGGCGTCTATAACTCTGTAAATACAAACAATCACATTTTTTCGAGTATTTTTAGACAAAAATATCTATTTATCTCAAAAACACCCAAGATTTAGAAGAACGTAAGGCTGCTTACTACCTTGTTGCAAATTTAATTATACATCGAAATAGTGCTATAGAAATCCATTGCCGGTTCGAAATAGTGTTTTTACCACGCGAAATACGCAACAAGTACACGGATTTTTGAGATTTTTTATGTATTTTACTTATTTTATATAGAAATATAAGTCCGATCAAAAAGATATTTAAATGGGACCACTATGGAGTTAAGATCTACCAATTAACGCAAACTGAGTGTAAAATGATTCTCGCGTTCAAAAGTAGTTTGTGAGCAGACATACAAAATAATAATAATTACGTGTTTTTTTACCGAGAAGGAGGTCATAGCTCGGTAAATTTGAATATAATCATAATAAATATATATATTTTCTTAAAGAAAATTAAATTTGACCCTTGGTTCCTTCAAAACTTTGATCAAGTGTATAGTTTGGCGACTATAACTCTGTAAATACAAACATTCTTTCGAGTATTTTTAGACGAAAATATCTAGTTATCTCAACAACACCCAAGTTTTAGACAAACTTAACGCTACTACCTTGTTGCAAATTTAATTCTACATCGTAATAGTGCTATAGAAATCCATTTCCGGTTCGAAATAGTGTTTTACTACGCAAAATACACAACAAATACACGGGTTTTTGAGATTTTTTTGAGGTTTTTACTTTTTTTATATAGAAATATAAGTCCGATCAAAAAGATATTTAAATGGGATCACTATGGAGTTAAGATCTACCAATCAACGCAAATTGGGTGTAAAACGATGCCCGCGTTCAAAAGTAATTCGTGAACAGACATTAAAAAAAATCGCCCAAAGTCAACTAGTATAACCTCCTCGTTTCACTGAAGTCGGTTAAAAACGGGGTCGTCTCAAACTACGAGTACAACACCGCTTTTTACAAAACTACAAGACCTTGCCAACGATTTCAAAGCTAAAGGATTGACCCATCTAATCTGCTCACCAATCGGTTGCGTAGGCCTACGGGACAAAATTTAACTGCCAAACCGCATCTTCAATTTAAAAATGTCATGAAATTACAAATATACCATATATACAGATGTGACAATCGTATCTTACGAGTACTTCCAGAAATCATTCAGAAGTTTAAAAAATGGCAAGTTTCATGAAGAGTTCAATGAAGAGATAAAACGTTTAATAACAGATGCTAGTGGGACAACGACTATCTGCAATGACCTGCCCGAGGCAGTAGACACTTCTGCACCAGCCCCATTTACATGCGGTGATGACAACAGACCTCCATTTCCTGCTGCTCAGATCCAACCACGAGTCCTGCCCCACGACACCTACGCAGAGGCAGTAGAAAATGGAGCTTCTCCACAACGTGTTGGACTGTCGCCAAAAAACTATGTAGAATTAGATATAATGCAGAACAGTTAGGACAGTGAAACAAGTTACAAGCAACGTTGTACGATAACATTTTTTTGTTATAGCTCGGTGACAATGCTATGGATACGTTTACGAAATTGAAGAAGGCATATGAATATGACGCTTTTTCACGCATATGACCCGGAAACAAAGCACCTAAGCAAGGAATGGCACACTTCAAACTCATTCAGTCCCAAACAGGCCAGAATTAGCATGACCACAGTTAAAACCATGCTTACGTTCTTTGACTGCAACGGCATTATTCATAAGGGGTGGAACCAACAGGATGGACTGTGAATCAACACGTTTACCAAGAGGTTCTTGAAAGGCTGCAAAAAAGAGTTGCTCGCCCTCAAAAAAAAGAGTTGAGACCAGCCCTCAAAGACAACTGGATGCTGCATCATGACAATGCGCCTTGTCAAACTGCACTGTCTTAACGAGTTCTTGGCCAGGAAAAACATCCCTGTTGTTCCTCAACCACCCTACCATATTCTCCTGACTTGAGTCTTTGCGACTTTTTCTCTTTCCTAAATTGAAAAGCCATCTCATAGCTCACCATTTTGAAACGGTAGACAACATCCAAAAAAATGTAACCGACTAGTTGAAGGCCGTTCTAGATTTTGAGTTCCAGCACTCTTACGAAGAGTGGAAAACCTGTATAAAGCGTTGTTTGGCTTCCCAAGGAAACTAATTTGAAGGAGATAGAGTCCATGTTTGATTATATTGTCAATAAACAGTTTTATTGAAACAGTCTCATTACTTTATTTACAGACCTGGTATATAGGTAGATTAGTATAGATTAAAGACATGTTCTCCACCTAAAACAGCTCTGCACACACTGTTCTGTTTGCTGATGATGCCAGTCTTCTTCTTAATGCATCTAACCCCAAATCCATGCAAGAGTCGTTTGAGTTTTACTTCTCGTTGTTAATTAAATGGTTTGTTATCAATAAACTCCATCTAAATAGTTCAAAATACAACATCCTCAATTTCTTTACACAGTATTCAGATCAAAATCAAATGCGCTTCCGACTAGATAACTGTATTTTAAAGTCCGAACATTCCATGACGTTTTTATGCATTTTCGTACAAAGTAATTTAAAATTTAATTCTCGTGTAGACCATCTGTGTAGAAAACTTCGATCGATCGATTTATGCTTTGAGACAGCCAACTGGTGTTGGTAATCGGGAGGCTCTTATGTCCACATAGCCTATCATGGTATTTTTGAATCCATATTAACATATGGAATCATATGCTAGAATTTTACCAGTAACAAAAACAAGGAGAAGGTTTTCGTTAT
The DNA here is from genome assembly GCA_018831715.1 of Matsumurasca onukii. NCBI lineage: Eukaryota > Metazoa > Arthropoda > Insecta > Hemiptera > Cicadellidae > Matsumurasca > Matsumurasca onukii. The sequence continues at coordinate 41,519,024 of CM032059.1, read as the reverse complement.
ACAGAGGAGAGCTCTAAGCTTTGTCTGGGGACTTGGTTGGGCTGATAGCTGTAGAGGGCACTTTAAGACAGAAACCGGTTTAACCGTTCCCGCGCTCATAATACGTACAATAAATAAATATTGAATATTTTTAGTTTCAACTCATATTTTTCAAAACTAAAGTAGCTTCAGAATTTTGCGTCATATTTAAACACAAAAATAAATCAATCTTAACATCACAGCATATTTTTAATTTAGGAATATGTAGGAACTCAATTGTTTCAAATTCATTCAATAAACTTCCGATTGAAATAAAGACATCTCAAAATTTAAACACTTTCGAACGACAACTTTGACGTTATCCATCTCAGTTCTTTACAGCTTGTCTTAGGCCGCTTTCAGACGTTACGACTTTTCGCCGTGCGCCGTCAGTTCAGGATTCAGCATGGCGCGAGTGAGTTCGATTTCAATAGCATCACATGGAGCTGCTCAGACGTGCGCCACGGCCGCGTGCAATTGTAATCAAACCAAGGAGGATCTGTGAATCAAACTCACTCGCGCCATGCAGTATCCGGCGCACGGCTAAAAGTCGTAACTTCTGAAAGCGGCCTAATTGGAGAAAATGTCACAATGTTTGTTTTTGAATTTATTATATTTGTATACCAATCATTTATTGTAATAATACTCGTATGTTATTGAAATATATTTTTATGTCTTTTATTTAAAAAAATTACCTGCTACCAAATGTGTTTACATCAAATGTTGTAAATAAAGAATTTGAATTTGCAAGTGGGACGCAGAGTTAGACCTATGGCCGCTCGATCCGGCTGTCTATAAAGTTCGTTAGATTGTTATGCCATACCCTAATCTTGCTCTTTCAATTAAAAAAAATTATTAAAACAGTTGTTGAGACTATTTTTTATACAGTAAAGGTCGATAAATAAAAATTCAAAACTACATTCGTATTTATTTGCATCGTTTGTAAGTAAATAAAAGAATTCATCCACATTAACCCTACCTGGAACTCACTTATGAATAAACCCTAAGCTCGTACAATTATTAACATTACATCGCAGCGTTACACCATACATCGCCCCTTATACCACAGACAAAAGATAATCTACAGACGTCCAACTCTTCGTTGTAAATAAAACGCTAACTAATCATAAAATCCATCATTGACCGCGGTTTCCATTTCGCACTTATCGAAGCGAAGTGCACGCTCCCACCCCGCCGACCACTCAGTCTTACGCAGGTCAATTGTGCTTGGTGATGGATTTGACAATTCGCATTGGACGTCTGAAGACTCTCTTTTCTCTGTGACTAATACTCTTGACTCAGGAATGTTTATTAGCAAAGTACACAGCCAAGGCCAGCACCGCGGCGAGTAGTGCGGAGGGGTTAGTGGCTACCCCTGTGTTCCTGCAGTAGCTCTGGATCGCGACCAGAGGCAGGTTCACACGGTTCAGCTGCTTGTGTACGCCTCGGATCTGCAACAAAATGACAGCGTACAATGTAAGAACCTCCTACCAAGATCTCTGAAATCCGAGCTGGTGAGTGTTTTTTAACGGATAAATGACCTGTCTTCTAGTGTACGAATGGTGTATAGTCTAGACCCGACTATTTAGACTCTGCCGGTACATGTTACTTCTCGTTATCTGTTCTTGAGTGTTGTAACTAAATAACCGTTTCAAATCTTAACTTAACACTAGCAAGGAAACAGTAAGATGAATATACATTATACTACCTCCAGTCGTAGACCGAGATGTATTTCCTACTTACAGCTGTTTTCTTTATCGCTAAGCCTTTTTCCGAGACGTACACGATAATTTTAACAGGTATTGCTTTAAGACTAATTAAGCACGCAATGAAAATAGGAAAAGAAATGTGGTATTTTAAATAGTGCTTAAACTAACGCTTTCACTGCGTCAAGTGCCTATAGGAATTTCGCATATAAGCGTAACCAGGCTGGTTTAAAGTGGGGTTTTATTCTGTATGTCAATTTGCAAAGCTATTTATTAGTGTGTGTGTGTGTGTGTGTGTGTGTTTGTGTGATAGCCATGCAATGTTCAACCTAATGGTCTAATCCCAAAAAATTCGACAATGTGTATTTACATCGCGGTGCTTTCCTCGATACTCGTTACCATTTATATGTTGTATGATCAATTAAGTGGTTTGACAACGAAATGATCTGCAATCAATTCGAACTATTCTCACAAAAACAATGTAGCAATTTTATGTTTGTTCCTTACTTTATGTTTTAAGGTCACGTTCAGTAAGAAAAAAAATATATAAACACAGTTTTCCAAATACAGAACAATATTAGAAATATCGATATTCCTACGGACTTTTTTAATAATGATATAATTGGATATTTTAATCACGTGAACTAGTGTTAAATGTTGTTATTCTTAGCTACCATCTTAGTATTTCATATGGCTAAAACAATCTACTATATCTGTACACTCGTACAGTGCTGCTACTACGAGCAATACATAAACTAATTAGAAGAAGACTACTTTAAGTACAGTGATAATTTTCAGAGTGATAAACCCCTAAATTTCGATTAACCTAACTATCAAACTTGATTTAGTCAATTATTAATCAGCAAACTTACTTAACACGTTTGCTGCGACCAAAATTATAAATCATGAGAGTCTCTTTTATTTCAAAAATGGTTTACAGAATATATTTACCTTCACTTGTTATTAATAATACGATATACAAAATGCAATGTAACATAATTATGTTAGTTTTAATAAAGTAATGCTCTCAAATTGCTTCATAAGAAAATGCCACTCAAAGGTACCCACACCAATAAAAGAAATTGTCTAATGTCGATAAAACCGTTATAAAACCCCTCAAAATATATAATATCTAATTTATCTCGGGAAAGATGAATCCCCTGTAAATTAATTTTTACTAAGTCAAGTTTGATAATTTGGCTTACTAAAATGCAATCAATGTAACAGTACGTACTGTACGGAATCGTTCTTTCATTAGTTCATGTATTGCTCGTAGTAGCAGCACTGTACAAATGTAAAGTTACACAAGATTGTTTTTTGCTTAGAAAAGTGAGTTTGCACACGAAGAAGACAGCAGAATAAGAGGTCGCAATGTTACTGTAGAATGAGTTACCATTGTCCATAGGAAAATTAACTTTGGGTTTTGTTTTCAGCCCAGTAAATACGGCACTTATTTTCCATTAAGTTGATAAATAATTGCCGTAAATTTTTGATACATTTTATAACTATCACTAAATTTATGAAACTAGACAAAGGTAAATAAATAAATAAATGGTTTATTGCGTTCAACATGTTATGCAAACGTCACTTTTGAAAAGCTAAAATTTTCCACGCACTCTAACATCGAAATCCCAGTCAGACATACATTTTGACATTCACTCTCTCTCATTCATTCGAATTGTACCACTCTAGTCCTGTAGTCAGTTTGTGTGTTCCGCGTTTTCCCAGTTGTGTGCCATAAACTCGTCTGTATTGTAAAATGCTTTTGCGGCCAACACTTTTTTCAGGCGAGTTTTAAAACCTTAAGCTCAAGGGCACTTTTGATCGAATTTGGTAACCTGTTGACGAGCTGAACTCCTACCTGAGAAGGTAAACGTTCATGAACTGCCGTTCTGTGTCTCCCAGTTCGGTAGTTTTCCCTGCCTCTAGTTTCATAAGAGTGAATGTCACTTCCTCTTACCAGACCGCATTTTGACTTGAAAAAAAGACATGTTTCTAAAATATAGAGGCAAGGTAGTGTCAACAATTTCAAATTTTTGAATGCTGGCCTACACGACTCTCTTCATTGCAATTTAGCAATGGTTCGGACTGCTTTTTTTGTAGAATGAAGACCCTGGCAAAACTTGATTTTGAGCATCCACCCCACAGCGCCAATCCGTAGGAGGGGTGTGGTAGATTACACCGTAATACGCCGTCATCAGTACCTGAATTGGGCAGTATTCGGATAATTGCCTTAAAAGATAAATTCCTGATTGTAATGTAAACGGGTAAGAAGCGCACAAAAGGAGCATGTGGGGTGACTAGAGGACGGGTGAAACATCATATACAGTACACAGTGTTCCAACCTGGCTCAGCAAATGCCTCGTTCACCCGCTATTGTTGCCATTTCAGGTGTTCACTGTTTATTCTTTTGTCTCTAACACCGATCATGGGATTTGCGTCACCTTATAAGTTATATCTTTGCGATGTAGTATCTAAGAAAAACCATATCTGTAAAAACATATCCGCAGCACAATCTAACTTAACACTTCAATTGATAGGTGATGAATGAAATGATATTAGCGGATACACGGGGAGGAGTTCAGCCAAATGTTAAGTACAGGTTTAACGTGATTACCTGTTTACACTAAGACGTCGGAAATCAATTGAAACCCAACAGAATTTGTGGAAGAAACAGGTTAGATTACAACTGTTAGAGAGTTTTCTAGTGAAACTCTGTTTCTCAATGGATTTTCAAGGTCTTGGTGTCAGTCCGGTAACAAAATGTGCTGACAAGCTCTTTTTTTACATGTATTGTCCACCTCATAGTTTTCCGCTAACTAAGGTAAATTGACAGTAAATAGTTGAAAACGACATGATATAGCCACCATATTTAAATACGAGTAGTTAGTTGGACCATGCTGGTAATTTTTACATGGATGGTATTTTTATAGATACGACATTTTATTGGGTTGGAACTAAATCCTTAAGTTAATGTGAGGTTGTAACAAATAGTGAACACACAAAATTGCGGTTACAGAGTACATTTACGTGGCCTCGTTAGTATTTTCGTGACAACGTTTGTAGCAAACTTGTTCAATGTTTGCGAATTTGCATTGGACACAGAGCTATTCGTGACGTCGCCAAGGTGAGACCCAGACCCGGGACTATGAAATAAACACCGATCATGACTCCAGAGCACGTTTTGAGAATTGTTCAACACTAATTTATATAAGTATTTATGTTTAAGCTCTACAGGCCACCATTTATCTGTTCGATTTGCATTAAATCTTTTACAAACATTTCTTTTGTGAAAGTTTTTTGTAAGTTCTTTTGATTGAAAGCTCAAATTTACTGGTCCAAATTAGTAAATTTCATCCGACTTTGATGAAATAAGAAACAAATATATGTAATTCATTGTTAATCATCCATATATCAAAAGTTCCATTTCATCGAAAATGAACATTCATTTAGGCCTAATCGTTGCAAAATGGGGGCTAAATAGGAGATTTTTCGCTATAACAGTGTAATGAGTAGTCCGATTTTAATCAAATTTGAAATTAGTTTGCCCTTCATGATATAGTAGGCTGTAGTAGTATAACTTAGGGTGAAAGACCACGCAAGTTAGTAGCCAAGGGTTGAAGGCTTTGAACGCTCATAATAGTGAAGGATGCAAAGTCGAGGCCGAAGACTGAATCGAGGCTGTAAGCATAGACTAACGGTTTCTCTAGTCTGTGCTGTAAGTGAACCCATATTAGAGAATTAAAATAACAAAACAAATTGCTTTAGCGCGTGACTGTAGCTGTTACAGAGGTCTTAGCTGCGTGTCCACCTCTAAGTTTTGCGTCTTATTTTAGAACGACCCTGTGTGTTGCCCTATGAAGAGAATTAGAGAGGGCCCCATTGATTTTGAAATTTGATCAACATAAGTTTAGAGTCACTTATTCGGCAAAATCCAAAGTGTGATTGGGCTTCGATGAGGGCCAGAGTGTACCCTAGTATTATAGTTTTAATATCATGGGGAGGAGCGTTTGGGTGCCGGCCTACACTAATTTATAACTCATACATTATTTATTACACCCTGATTGTTCTTCTAGTATACAATTAATTGATAACTAGCAGGTAAAGGGTAAAGGTGTGTACCTCGTCGTTGCTGAGGTACTTGGAGCGAGCTAGAATGATGCTGAAGTGTCTCTCATGAGGTGCACAGAAGGTAAGCACCATGTGAGACTGCACTGCCTTCATCACCTGCGCAGTGCCAGAGAAGTGCTCGTAATGGTTGTCCACCATTGTCCCTGCACAGTGCACACAATATTAGATTAGAGACGTTTCTACAGTTATTTCTCACGTTCTTATTAATTAAAAGAAGGTTTGTTGAATTTGTTTCCTTAACATATGACTATTGTGCCGGATTTTCTGCAAACAGCTAGTACAACAAGCTGGACATGACACTAGCTTTACATGAATTTTGTGGTTTAACCGGTGTGCGTTTGGTTTGAAGAAATATCCTCCGACTTTTAAAAACATGTCAAAGAAGTGGGGATAAACTGTGAAGCGCTGAGCAGTGTGGTTGATGATCACCCAAAGTTATCTTTGAATAACTTAAATACCCCTGAAATACTCTTTGAAAAGTGAGTATATATTATTAGAAGATGAACTGCCAACCAAAAATCTCATAATGAATCTATCTTCACCGATATTATCCTATCGCTAAATCCCTAAAATAGTTGTATTGCCAATTTTATGTTCTGTTTTTGCTCGTAGGTAATCTGTATTGCAAATAACTAAGTTTTTATGTCATGACATTAATATGTATAGGACGATCAAATAAAATGACATGGAACTCTACAAGACTTAGTTAATGTTTATGTCTTCATCCAGAAATTTGAGTGGTGTTAATGTCCTTGCTCAATAGATAAATCTTTTTTTTTATTTAACCTTTACAAAAAAATTGTTCCACAAATATTTGCGGATGTGTATGTGATTTCTTCAAACAATGGGATTGATGATGCTGATTGAATTAATGTTGTATCATTCAGAATATTGAACAATATTCTGCAAGTTATTTAATGCATGCAGTTGATTTTACTTTTCATGCGGAACACAATTTGTGATCCTTCTTGTTTTGATCTTTCTGGAAGTTTGTTATAAAATTTTGAAAATGCATAATTTTTATTTTTCCTATAAAATTTGAATTGTGAGTAGGAGTTTTAATATTGTTGTTTGATCTTAAATTGTATGAATTTTTAATTTTATTGTCACGTAAAATATCAAAACATTGATTTTTGAAGTAGATAATACACTGAAATATTTCTATCAAACACATGTTGCCCCAAGAACCTACCAGTCTGGTAGCCAAGAGACATCCAGAAGCCAGGGTTGTTGATGTTGGTCATCCTGAAGTTGTACTGAATGTAGCCTCCCTCGTCGTTCCACAACATGCGCACCTCTCTCTCGTTGTCCGTGGCGAAGTGCACCACTGGACACGTCTCTGAGTGACTCACGTAGCGCAGGTAGTTCCTCTTGTCCGTGTACCGCTCGCTGTGCTCGATCACCTCGATCACGTTCCACAGCCCCATCAGCTGTTCAACATTCGATAGCTGTTAGTCGACACCGTTATTGTGGGGGTTTTAAACTATACTATGTTCATAATATGGGTTTTAGTTGATTAAACAGTGCCACGGCACCATTTCGATTATTTAAATGGCTTCATTTCTTTATGGACGTTTAAGAAACCTACCTTTTGAGAAACCACCGTGTAGATAAGTCAATGTATTGTACACATTGGTTGGAACGTTTGTTCGTTCACATTAAACTGTGACTTCATAGTACCATAACACTGATGAAATTATAACTCTATCAAATTGAAAGGACTATCGATCCAACTACAACAATTGTTTCTGACAAAAAAACAATAACCAGTGTTTCACAATGTTAATTTAGAAAACATTTTAGTTTCATGCTCCATTACTTAAATAATTGATAATACAATAATATTTGATAATGCAAACGTGAACAAAATTAAAATATTTTATTCTTCACCGAGGGTTGAAAAAGGGAGTTGGTGAAAATTCGTTATAATTAAACAAAACCATTATTTATAGGGCGAATGTTGTCATAGCGTTGTAAACATGTCACACGCTGTCCTTACACCCTTTCACTCAGTAACTTAGTAACAGGTCTTTGGACAGCTCAATCTATAATCACAATAGATTTCATGACGGACAAAAATTATACATTTAAATGAAAAGCTTAGCTTCTTAGTACTTAAACTTGACATGCACCAAAGTCAAAACATGCAGAAGTGTAGTCAAACTCGACATTCAGGTGTCGGAAAGCAATATTTAAGCCATTACCTCTTTGAAGTCAATATTGGACTGTGCTTTTGTGCAAAGCATGCGGTTTCTGGCCAGGGCGAATTTGGATCTTGCCAAAGCATCTTTAGCTTCGTCTCCCCACACCATCCCGAACCACAGAACAACTAGCACGCACGCATTTTGTTGTGTTTTCATAAGCATTCTCCTAAACCTTTGGGGCTTTACTAAATTTTTAACCACTGGATTTAAAAAGATATATAAACAACTGGATTGGTTTGTTGCCTAGAATCGATTTACTGAGGGATAATAACGAATGGTACCGATGGTCTGAGTGACCTTGGGTTCTTTTGTTATCATATCTATCAACTTGTAAAGACAATTATAATTTCTCTACTACGGAAAAGGAATATGAACCTTTAAGTAATATTGTATATAAAATATGTCGTTTCGATAAACCGGTATATTTGACACATAACTTTTTCGGATGTTTGTATCAAAACGGTCAAGTACAAAGAGGTAAGAGTCAAGGCAATGAATATAGCAAAGTGTTTAGTATGACAGATGAGAGAAGAAGTTATTGTTACTTTGAGTATACAGTTTCATGAAATACTGTCTAAAATGAAACAGGATTTTTCCAGCAGAGCTTTGGACAATCTAAAAGGTGCGCTAGTCGAATAGTAAAATTAATACAAGATATTTGTAACGTTTAAATCGTGACGGTTAAAGAATTATTTTGATATAATGTGTGTATTTATTAAACACAAGTAAATAGGTGTGTCCTGAAAATCATGTACATAATCATTAATAATTGAGATGTTTAACAGTTAGGCCTAACTGTGAATCATTTATTAACCATCCGAGGGGGAAAAGTCCGGCGTCTTCAGATATTATGCTTTTGGTGGTTATCTTTTAACTAATGTTATACTCTACTGTGATGGTTAATTTACTAGTACGCTAATTCTTTTAGCTGTGTAGGTAGGTAAACTAGAGTTACAAATAAAAAGTCGTGCGTTCGCAAAAAAACCCTGAAACTACCATAACTTGTGTACGAAAGGTCAGATCACCGTGAGAACCAAACATGGAACGTAGAACATGAGAACATTAAAACCGCACTAGGAAGATTTAATTTACAATGTATGTCGATTCAACTCTTTTAGTATTGAGCAGGAAAGTGATAACAAAGGAGTTTTGTTGTTCTTGCATATCATACATTTGTAAAGTGTGTCGGCTAAGAATATTATTGATTTGCAATGAAAGATTTGCTCGACGAGAGTGAGACAGTGAGAGAAGTGTTGGTATGGTGGAGGTTAGGCTGTCACCTCTTTGACACTGATGTAGCGCTGGTGGTTGGACTCCACACAGTTGGCCAGGTTGTGAGTGGTGTAAGGGGGAGTGGTGAAATCTCCCATCCGCAACCCTCCACAGCCCCTCCACAACACACTGACCACCACACTCGCTACCACTAGCCCGACCATCCCAGGACCTGTTAATCTGCTGTACATGCCACTTCGATATCAATACACGGTCCCCATCCCCACCTTGACTTAGTAACTGGCTATTTTCAAACGCGTTTTGACACACATGTTACGGGTGTACAATAGTCATTTTGCGTGATTGAAGGATGTTCCACCTACCCCGACATTGAGGGTTTGGGAGATAGGTTTGGAACATCGTACGAGAACTCATATCATGTGAACCCTTCATTAAAACAGTTGTATACGTTCAACAGTACTCCCAACAGATATTTCCGACACTCCTTTCTCGATACGTGCACGACATTTCTGACAGTGAAAACTGCCAGGCCAACAACAGCTGTTTACAAGGTATTTAAGAACACAGTAGTGTTTTCAGTTTAAGGAGGCAAAGAGCTGTTTAAAAAAAGTTAAACAAAATAGCCTACTATTTATCTTCAGTGTACCAAATAGTTTGTCATTAAGCCTTAAAAAAAATTGAAATTACAACAGAAGAAAAAGAAACATTTTAGGGCTTTGTTAACCACTGACGAGAAAGTAAGGTGTTTTATGTTCGTATTTCAAGAATTAAGCAGTTTAGACTTAAAAACTAGTTATATAATAACAATAATGATTCCAATACTAGCATATTACTTAATTCCGGAGATAGTGGGTCTAAAACATTCTCAACTGCATGGAAAGCACTCTACAATAAAAGTACTAGTAACCCTTTAACCTGTATTAAAATGTTTAGGCACCTTCTATGGCCTATGGTTTTATTTAATGACTAGTCAGCCAGCCAAAAAAACTCCGATAAGTTTCTGAAATTACAAAAAACCCTCCCGGTTGCCTATCCGGTTACCGGACGATATTTGTTATGTATTCGAAACCTATCACGTTGCATCTCATTGTGAAGGTATCGGCTCCCAAAATAGAAAACTTCATGGTGTTATATTATTTTGCAAACAAAACCGTTGTCAGCCATTTATCTGAGGAAAATACGTACATGATTTATGTGGCAAATAAAAGTGGAGGATATTTTATTAAGATGTCTTGGCTTTTGTTGTTTGTTTAGGCATTTTAAATGGAGTGTCACGCAGAATGAGTACTCATATTACATTTCAGACTATCCTCCCAACACATAAGGGACAGCTAAACTCCGATCACGTCTAAAAGCACTTTGGGACACCCTAAAGGCCTAGTAGCATGTGCCAAAGTCAAGGTGGGTGGGCGGACTTATGGAGTACCCGTGATTATGGAGGGTCTAATAGTAGTAACTGTATCAATAACAATGAAACTAGTGATCAAAATGTACCCTAATTGTCCACCGTAACTTGTTTCAAACACCTAAAAAGAAAACTTCTGAAAGGAAACTATCCAGTTTTTTTGTGGTCGGGAGTTCCCCCACCATTGATTGAGGTTAAAGGTACAAATATCTATATATTGATTTGATTATGTGGTATTTCGTTTTTGGAAATTACTGCAAACAAAATAATTGTCCCTGTTTAGCCAGGTCGGATACATTTTTAGAATCATTGATTTTGGTTTCAATCAACTTTATTAAAATATCTGTAAAATTCAAAATAAATGTAATAAAATTATGTTTCTTAAGAATAAAAAATTATAACTACGATATTGTGAAAATTCCAACAAAAATCGTACCTAATAAATCCAAGTCTAAAAATTGTTTATTCCTTTAAACAACCAAAACCAAATAATAACAAATACTCACAGACAACGGTTTCAAAACTAATTAATTTTAAAATAGCCTAATTATACGTAGTTAATGGGTTATGCTAATTATCGTATCAGATCCAAGGCAACAAACCAAGTAATTCCCTTAATAACAACACTCACGAACAAAAATATACTAACAACAAAACAAGCGAATAAAACTGCACAAAACTAGCGAAGCTACGAGGCGTACGAGACCATCAAAACTGAGGAAGAGGGGTGGAAAATACAAATGATGGAAGTACTGTGTAGTAATGAGCTGTGTAGTGTGTAGGAGTCAATTGAGTCAATGAATCACACGACTTGGCTACTTCCTGTCCATAGTGAATAGTCTGCACTCTCCACTCCACATGCGCTTAGAACTGGAGGAAGGAAATGGTAAATGTACTAATTGGAGTGACGTAAAGGACTTAAGGTTTCTCGTACTTGTATCTCGCAACAGAAAATGGAAGCTAGACCACCCGCAGCGTATGCTATTACTGCCTACCCTGATAAATGCTGGAATAAAACCTCAGCCTTTCTATACGAGAAATTAGGCACTCTCATTCAACCTACATATACCACGTCAAAAACAATATTTTATAATAATACATTTATTTGTTTCTTCGTTAAAAAATACATTACGGTACTTCAGTTTCCCCAATATTTTACCCTGTTTCATCAAGTTATAATACAGTTCCCAATCAAATTTACCAATACCCCATTATAAGACAGCTTTTTCGAGAGGTCTTTGACGAGTCAAATAGTAAATTTATACAACACTCTCCCAGCTTGTTTAAAACAAATTCAAAATTGTCAAAAGTTCGGATCTGAATTTAAAAAAATATTGATGGTAAATGGTTTTTACTGTGTAGAGGAATTTAAAGATTATTTTAAAAATGATGTTACACTAGTTTAACAATTTTAAGCTTTAACTACTTATTGAAATGACGAGTGCTCATGTACTGTAAATATGTATTTATGGCATGATAAAGATGAGTTGATTTGAGTTTCTGGTAGTTTAATCTGAAATATTTCACGAAGTTCATTCCCAGGCTGACCTTGCGTTAGAGAAATATATTTTCCCTAAGGGTAAAATTATATTTCCCTTAGGACCTCCACAAAGAAAGTGAGAGAAGAATTGGAGTCCTTTCAAACAAAATTACACAAACAAGCCTGCTTTGGGGCAAATTATATTTGTTATTAAAAATAAAAATAACAAACAATCTATCGTTCTAAACAAAAGGTTTGTTACACTGCCCAGCGCAGCATGCAAAAACTCCATCATTAAATATAAGTTAAGTTCTACAGTATTTGGAGATGTAAATTACTTTGTAAAGAAAGGCATAGCAAAATAAGAGACACTATTAGAAGTGTTACATTTATTCAGACACTATTGGGTTTGGAAAAACTAAAAGAGCACCAATTATTGCTGAACTTAAGAGTTGAATGAAGTGCCGAATATCATGATAAGTAGACGAGTTGCTTTGTTTGGGAGTGAGTGGCTGTCACCGGTAAGAGCTTTTGTAAAATAGAATAAAAGTACACTTAATGTAAACCTTCAATGTGTTTTTAACTGTTATTTATTATGAGTTTTATTGTTGTGCAATTTCTACAAATTCATATTTTACTATGCGTTGTCTAAGCTATTTGAATACTTATTATCTCAGTAGCATGTGTAAAAAGCCATGCTGTTTTAAACAAAATGTGCATTTTATTAGGTCAGACAGTTACGAATACCTATTCGAGCTAAATGTTGACAAGAGTTAACCAGTGCAGCTCTCCTAGTTACAAGTTCTGGCATAGTGCACGTGGGCTATTGATAGTGTATGGATGCATGTGAGAGAGGCCAGGTACAGCAGACTGCAGAGCAGACCCAGCGAGTGGAGAAGTTGACGATGAACACCAAGGGTCTGGCATAGTGCACGTGGGCTATTGATAGTGTATGGATGCATGTGAGAGAGAGGCCAGGTACAGCAGACTGCAGAGCAGACCCAGCGAGTGGAGAAGTTGACGATGAACACCAAGGGTCTGGCATAGTGCACGTGGGCTATTGATAGTGTATGGATGCATGTGAGAGAGGCCAGGTACAGCAGACTGCAGAGCAGACCCAGCGAGTGGAGAAGTTGACGATGAACACCAAGGGTCTGGCATAGTGCACGTGGGCTATTGATAGTGTATGGATGTGTGAGAGAGGCCAGGTACAGCAGACTGCAGAGCAGAGGCGATGATCTGGCATAGTGCACGTGGGCTATTGATAGTGTATGGATGCATGTGAGAGAGCAGGTACAGCAGACTGCAGAGCAGACCCAGCGAGTGGAGAAGTTGACGATGAACACCAAGGGTCTGGCATAGTGCACGTGGGCTATTGATAGTGTATGGATGCATGTGAGAGAGGCCAGGTACAGCAGACTGCAGAGCCGAGTGTTGACGATGAACACCTGGGTCTGGCATAGTGCACGTGGGCTATTGATAGTGTATGGATGCATGTGAGAGACCAGGTACAGCAGACTGCAGAGCAGACCCAGCGAGTGGAGAAGTTGACGATGAACACCAAGGGTCTGGCATAGTGCACGTGGGCTATTGATAGTGTATGGATGCATGTGAGAGAGGCCAGGTACAGCAGACTGCAGAGCAGACCCAGCGAGTGGAGAAGTTGACGATGAACACCAAGGGTCTGGCATAGTGCACGTGGGCTATTGATAGTGTATGGATGCATGTGAGAGAGGCCAGGTACAGCAGACTGCAGAGCAGACCCAGCGAGTGGAGAAGTTGACGATGAACACCAAGGGTCTGGCATAGTGCACGTGGGCTATTGATAGTGTATGGATGCATGTGAGAGAGGCCAGGTACAGCAGACTGCAGAGCAGACCAGCGAGTGGAGAAGTTGACGATGAACAGGGTCTGGCATAGTGCACGTGGGCTATTGATAGTGTATGGATGCATGTGAGAGAGGCCAGGTACAGCAGACTGCAGAGCAGATGGAGAAGTTGACGATGAAGTGTATGGATGCACCAAGGGTCTGGCAGAGGAGGCCAGGTACAGCAGACTGCAGAGCAGACCCAGCGAGTGGAGAAGTTGACGATGAACACCAAGAGTCTGGCATAGTGCACATGGGCTATTGATAGTGTATGGATAGTGTATGGATGCATGTGAGAGAGGCCAGGTACAGCAGACTGCAGAGCAGACCCAGCGAGTGGAGAAGTTGACGATGAACACCAAGGGTCTGGCATAGTGCACATGGGCTATTGATAGTGTATGGATGCATGTGAGAGAGGCAGGTACAGGTACAGTGTATGGATGCATCCAGGTACAGCAGACTGCAGAGCAGACCCAGCGAGTGGAGAAGTTGACGATGAACACCAAGGGTACGCAGCAATTCATGACGTCACAAACCACACAGCACCACTTCACTCTCGCTTAATTACTGACACCTCCTTAACTACCAATTACTCTGGCATTCCTTAATTCCGGTTGTCTTCAATTGTTCTAAAAGATGTTTAACACTTGTGTTGCATCAAGTGCGCAAAAATGTTACATGCTCGTAATATATAACGTAAACTCCCTCTCCCTGTGCTTACTGGCTTTAACATGTATCATTTAAGTCGAAGTAAAAGGTGTAATTAATAATTTACAGGTTTTTTATTATTTGACTAGCTAATTAGGCTTGATAGGCTTAATGATAATGTTGCTGGAGCTGGTGGTGGTATATCTGATGTGACCTGATGGTGTCTAAGGCACAGAAGTTAGGGCTCTTCTCCTGAGAAATTTTTGAAAGTGAAAGGCAAAATTGACCTTTTTCAGGCCATTAGAATCACGAAATATTTTAACCTGATTTTTTAACCTAAAAGTAGGGTTTCTAGGTTGTATTTTTCCCACTGGGCACTGGTTGATCGCTGGCTACTGACTCGAGTTGACTTTCAGCATTATGATTCCGAGAAGCTAATCTAGTCGTCTTTAAAACAAGAGTAGTGGTTCACCTAGAGCCTTAGAGCCTCTTTCCCCTTTTGCATGATGATACCAGACGATTTAAAAGTTTGAAGTACCTCTAGTTTAAACTACTTGGGAGCCAATTCTAAGGATAAGTACTTTATCCCATGTAAACATGTTGAACTTTAATAAGAAATTTGTACACAAAGTGAAGTTGTTGAAGGCTGTTTTTTGTTGTTGTAAAATACGTACTTTCAAAAGCAAAAACCAATAAACAGCTATATTATTCCAAACTATTACAGGAACGAAAATAATATTTTCAAAGTTTGACCAGGGGTTGAGAGGTTTTATCAAAATGTCCTTTTAAAAACCTTAAATCCGTCTCTAGGGTTAGGTGGCCAGATAGAGCGATTGCGGGTCCCACTCTGAACCGCTATATAATGATGATAAATAATGAAGTCAACAAAAGACTAGTTAATGTACTTAATGAGGATGATCTTTAGTTAATGTACTCATTTTTTATGACTGATCTTTTTCTCTAGATACTAGAGCTGTCGAAGCTGCTCTATATAAACCATAAAATGTCCTCATTTGAAAAAATCAATATTTTCGTTCATACATTTAAAACTTGATGTGTTTATAAGAAAAGTGATAAGACTTGAAATAAATATTTTATTTGATATAAAAACAGTAAAACTAACGCGTGTTTTTTATAAGCCGCAGCATTGTGGCTGCTTCCAGAGAAAAACGTTCCACATTTTGGTACATTAACTTACATATTTTGCAAATTTTCCTGGGCTCTATCATCCTGACTCTCTTCAACACAAGTCCGCTTGACATTGTGTAAGAAGTTTTAGCCTTCAAAGCTTTAGATACCACAAACAAACCTCCCTGAGCTGTGTTTGCCTAGCACAAGCTACAGGCGCTAATACATGGATAGTTTCACAGTCTTCAACACAAGTCCGCTTGACATTGTGTAAGAAGTTCTAGCCTTCAAAGCTTTAGATACCACAAACAAACCTCCCTGAGCTGTGTTTGCCTAGCACAAGCTACAGGCGCTAATACATGGATAGTTTCCTGGGCTCTATCATCCTGACTCTCTTCAACACAAGTCCGCTTGACATTGTGTAAGAAGTTCTAGCCTTCAAAGCTTTAGATACCACAAACAAACCTCCCTGAGCTGTGTTTGCCTAGTTAATACATGGTAGTTTCTACATCCTGGAACCAATAAACAAACCTCCCTTGAAGCAATTTTCAATACAAATTTGAATTAAGTGATGTGTCAATTTTGATTGCAACAGCGCCCATTTTCTTGAGGAATGTCGCTGTACTAATAAACAATATTCCCACTTTCAGACCTTCAGGGTAATTTTACTATAGTCAGGCCTCGAATAATTCCCGAGTAATTAGCTCTTTATGCCCTAATTCCGGTAATTCAGGCTAGACATTCGTTTTGAACTGTTCTGCATTTTTGTAAATAGTAATATACTCGTACAATTTTGTTACTAATTTCCGGTTGTTCGGTATTTATCATCTTGGCTATTGACATTATTACCGAACAACCCAATTCCTAAATAAGTGTTAACCAACTTTTTGTTAATACTGTTTATCATTTATTTGCTTTTAAACAATTTTTATCTTGAAGCATACAGCTATTAGCTGTTGACACAAGAAATAAAAGGAAACTCTTAAGTTTCGATAAACAAATGAAATATATTTTTTACTACATTGTAAATATGTTAATAATTGTGGAAATAAATCATTATTTCAATATTGACTGTATTTGCGAATTACTAGCGCCTGCTCGCTGGGGGCCGGGGTTGCTCGAATGTAGTGGCCTCGCTTTGCTCGACGAACCACTATAATATATGTGGGACAAAATTAAAACTGTGGAAAAAAATCGTGGAAAAAGTGCAAATTTGAAACTTTTGATCTTTTTAATGGTGAAGGCGGCCAGATACGAAAAAAAGTCAAAAGACCAAAAGGTAGAGCGTCTAAAATACCTTTTAAATAGGACTTCTTGTTCACCCACTTGATGTTTTTTAGAAAAACATGTTTTCCGCCATTTTGGTTTTATTTTTTAGGTGGTTGAAATTTAAAATTTTGGGTTTTGGCAACTTTTCAAATTTTTAAAATTCTAGCTTATCTAGAAGTGGGTTGAATTGAACTCTGATTTTTCTTGCAATAAGGTCCTTTTACAAGTTGATTTAACTCTTTCTTGGACTGCAACCCTCAGTATCCTCACTCTCCTCTGCCAGTATGCAGTATTGTGTACTGTGTATTAACTACCATTCACTCCGACCTTGTCACTGTACAAGTTGAGTGGTACAGACAGAGGCGGCTCGAGCATTCATGCGCCCTTAGGCAGACTCAACGGCAGCGCCCCATCAGAGGTGGTCTTGGGGAGGAAATGAATTATTATGGATTTAAAGATGACATTATCAGATGGGTTAGGTCATACCAGCTCAAGGTGGGGTCTGAACGCTTGCGAAACAGCGAGGGTTCCGCACCCTAGGGCGGAAAACTTTAAAGCAATTTGTATGCAAAATGAGAAGCGTCAAATCAACAGTTTTAAAGTGGGCCTAGTGTTAACTCGCTTTAACAACAACAAGGGTCTCTACTGATTACATTACTAGTAATATGACTATGAATAGATTCGCTTTTTGCCTTAAGTATGAAGCAGCCAAATTGTTGCCCATGGAAGCTGTGTGTCGGATTTAACGTTAAAGCCCGAGTATCTTTGTCAAATGTTTATGGAAACCTTTTGACTAGCACTAGATAGTTTTAAAACCCAGTTATTTTTGGATTTTGTTAAACCTCCCAGAACGGCCTCCTTGTTAACTCGTTTAACAACAATACTGTTACATTACTAGTAATATGACTTTTATTATTATTTTAAATAAAATATTTATGGACAGCCGCCCTTTTGTTGTTGCTGTCGCCCTTTTCTGAAATTTTGCTCTACTTGGCTTAGAAAAGCTCATGTTACAAAATCGCCCTGCTCTTTACACCTCCAGGCACCTTCACATTTACACAAAGTACCAATCACAATTATTACTCAACTCAAACGAATAATCACTGCTCAACTCTTGAAATTGAAAGGAACATGTCACAAACAAAATGACGAATTGCAAGTCCAAATGTACTGTCCATTGTTGCAGTTCACCCTTTCACATAGTTAATTAATAAAATATAATTCCCTTTTTGTTTTGGGTATCGTTAATTCTCTAAAAGTAGTTTCTATTTTTTCTATAAGAATAATTCCCTTTTTAGCTTCCTGCACCCAGCGCCCCCCAAAAATGCCGCCCTCCTTGCCCCTGGGCGGCCACCGGGTTGTCGGGTCCTTGGGCCGCCTCTGGGTACAGAGGACTTCGAAAGTTCGAGTGGTACAGTGCATTTATAACTTCGCTCCATTAAACAAGACAAACCTTTACCTTTATAAGCAAAACCCAGAGTTGGAACTGTGCAGCCGTTTCTTCAAGCATTGAACTCTCAAGTAATCAATGTATTCTTGGCTCAATCTAATCTTTTGAAAATAATTGTTTAACAAATAACTAGCAGCTTTAAGATTTTTTCTCAGATCTACTGGATGACACAGGTGACCTACACTAGGTGACACTGTCAAACTATGTAAGTTATGATTTAGGAGACAATGATAAATTTCACTCATGCTGTGAATAGTTTATTTACACTCACTTACAACAGAACTTGGAGTTTAATGTAAACTATAAAACATTACGTACTTAAGAAATAGTTAAAAAAAATAATGTATGTGGTTTGAAAAAATCTAAATTGGATTATGCTTTGTACAAGTTAGGGTAAAATAAAAAAGGAACCAACAAAACTACAAACTGCAAACACTGTAAAAATTGCAATATTACACCTTACTCTCAAATTATTTTGCATGTTCTTATCTTGACAGTGAAAGTTATTAAGTAAAGCTATTTGGTTCAAACTCCTTTGTCAATTTAGATAAATAACTTATTAGGAATAAAGAAGAAATAATACAAAGATACAAATAATTTTTGTCTTATATTTTTGGTTTCTCATCAGACTTAATTTACATCAGAATTACATCAGACGCCATTTTGAAATTTCGAATTGGACCAAGTTGATTTTGTTCTATGATAGATCTCACCAATTTCAACTTACAAATTGAGTTTTGTTTTCATTATTTCTGCATTAATTTATCAAAACACAGTTGAACAATCTGTTTAACACAGTCTTACCGTCTTTTGAAACTTAATAATAACTAGTGCTACGATACACAAGTTAAATCTAGCTAAGATTATTTATTAAACTTATTTTATTATGCAGGTTAAAAAATTAAAGTACCATTAAATTCAAACTATGGAAGCACAAGCAATAATACAAGGTGGCGCAAAAAGAACGCACAAATTTGAGTCGAGTAGTGGGAGGAGGGAGCAGAGTGGAGGTGCGGGAGCTGGTTGTTTTGTAGGTTAAGGCGTCCAGTTTTAATAACAATGGCTCAGTAGACCGTGGCGCATCGCATTTTCGCTGTTGAACATTTCTTTAAAAGTAATGAATCTGTTATTACTGTTCAACGGCTTTTCCGCACAGAGTTCAATCTTCCGAAATGATTTGATACCTGATCGAAACACAATACTTCGGTGGGTTGCCTCTTTTCGCACAACTGAATCAGTTATGAAGCAGAAGTCGTCTGGTCGTCCTCCCACGGCGCGAACTCCACAAAATGTCGACCGAGTAAGGGCGTCTGTTCTTCAAAGTCCTCGCCGCTCCATTAGGTGGCGCGCTCCAACTCTGAACTTGTCTCGACGATCGCTGCAGCGCATTGTGAGCAATGATTTAAAATTTCATACGTACAAAATTATGATCGTACAGAAGATTTATGAACGTGATTACGAACAACGGAGACTGTTTTGTGAAAGAATGCTTGATGTTCTTGCCACTGATGAGGTGTTAATGATGAGTGATGAAGCGCACTTTCATTTAGACAGTTATGTTAACAAACAAAACTGTCGCTATTGGGCAGCAGAAAACCCAAAAGAATTTCACCAAAAACCACTGCACAGTGCAAAAGTGACCGTTTGGTGTGGTGTTTCCAAAAAGGGAATCATTGGACCTTACTTTTTTGAGGAAGGTGGTGTTACTGCAACCGTGAACTCTGAACGATATGTAGCAATGCTACACAATTTTTTGAGGCCACAACTTGCAACCTTAGAGGTCAACAAAACAAAACTGTGGTTCCAACAAGACCACCGCTAATGATTCCATGGCATTTGCACAAAGGATGTTTCGTCGACGTTTGATTTCACGTTTCGGCGATATCCACTGGCCTGCATGCTACCCAGATCTCTCGGTGTGCGACTTTTTCCTATGGGGCTACCTAAAAAGTAAAGTTTATTGCAACAAACCCTGTACGCTAGGAGACCTGAAAGCTGCAATACGGGAAGAAATCACAGCTATTTCCAATGAGACATTGTCAAAGGTAATGGAAAACTTCGAAGAAAGACTTTTGATGTGTATCGACGCGGAAAGACGCCATCTGTCTGAAGTAATCTTCAAAAAGTGATCCAATGAACAAAGTCGTAAACTGGATAACCTAAACATTGCATTGATGTAAGTTAATTTTTTATGTAATCAAAATAAAGCAAATTATACTGGTTTGAAATTTGTGCGTTCTTTTTGCACCACCCAGTATGTATATACAATTGAATGGGTCCTACTTATAACGTTCTAACTGACACTTTTTTCAAAATTGATGTTTTAGTGGAATAACGTTCTAATTGGGATTCTAAATCGCGTGGTAAATTTTGTTTGTCAATATTTTCATGTTGGTAGCCCTGAACAGCTGGTCGAAGTGGCGGGAAATACAGCTCCGCCGTGAGAATAACGTTCTAACTAGCAGAGATGTCGATCTGACTCGGCGATGTTCTGTCGCTGGGAGATAGAAAACGGTTAAACCAGGGCAAAAAACGGAAGTTAAGTGTAACAGAATGGCAAGAGAAGAAAAGGAAAGCTATGAGGAATTCCGGACAACCATACTTTTCCAAAAAGAAGCATCAGCCAGAAATCTTCCCTTGCAGATGTAAATAGAATAACGTTTTTCTACAGGCTGGTATGCTCTTGCGAGTCACTGCCTACAGTAGCGCTCTGTTTATCTTCTCATTGAACACATAGGACTAAAGCGAGTGCATACATAACCAGCTAGTTATAAACAATATTAGATTATGTGCAGTTTCGTAAGTTAATGATCTATTAGGCCTACCTATATTGAGAACAACGTTCTAACCCAACGTCCAGTGTAGAATATTATTAGAATAACGTTGCAACCAACGTTAGTTAGAACGTTTTCCCTCGTTTTTGAGGTAAAGTCTCTGTATCTCTGCTATAAGTAGCAGTTAAGATACAGAATTTTATAGCAATTAAGAAATGGGCTATAAGAACATAGTTTAACGTTAAAAAATATATATATATTGAGTGCAATATTATTTACACAGTTTTTTGGCCCTCCTGAAAAATTTAGTTTTTGTCAGTTAGAACGTTATACGGAGGACCCATTCAATTGTCGTGTATAACCCTATTTAGGCTATTTTAAAAACTAAATCATAGTGGGTCTACAATATGTCAGACAAAACAACAATTAATTAAATTTAATATGATTTAACAATAACTTATTGAAAAAGAACACTCTCTCTCTCATTTTATGTTAATTTTTGTGAAGGAAGGCCCAACTCGAACCCTGGTCTACGGGTCCCCTATTATTTTTCATTAGGTAGTTTCATTTGTTACATATTTAATGAATTTTCTTTTAATTTAGTACTCTCCTATAGGCATAAGTTAGAGGAAAAGTTTAGGTACCAGTCTAATTTTTTGATCTTTATGTTTAAACACAATTTGAGGTTTGCTGACAGTATACCTTGTTTTTGGCATGAAAGTATGTTTTATAAAAATGTAAACATATGTTCAGACTATTGACAAAATAAACTAGAATGTTTCTGCATTTATGATTATTATACAGGTATATGTTCAACAAGCAATATAGGTGTGTAATATTAGGTATATGGATTATGTAAACAGCGTGTTCGTATGATTACCTGAATATTATACTTATGTATACAGCAGATATAAACAATGTTTTCCAAATAAAAATTGTATTGTAATGTCGTTTTGTTCTCGATACATTTCATTGAATGCATGTCGGTCAACTTGAACATAAGGGCCAACCTGTATATTATAGTAGTAGTAAAATAAAAGTTTCATGTCCAGAACCAATGAAGAAAGCCTACGTATACAAATATTAGGTATAAACACCAATGAACTAATGAAGGAAGACATGATACAAATTTAGAACAATGAAGAAATATACAATTGAGAATTAACAGAGCAAAAATAATTTTGAAGTCCAATTTATACAATGTAAAATATTTATTATGTACTTAGAAGAGATAAAACATTTGAAAGATACATTTCTCAACCTTGGCAGTGACTAAGAAGGTGTAGAAAGATGTTGAGTATGTTGGCTATTTTTAAATATTTAGCCTCAAGGGTCTTGTAGGCTATTTATCTCAACCAATCTATTGCAAAATCTGTTGGTATAGTCAACTCCCGATTAACCACCAATCGGTTTAACCGCGACACCGAATGGAGAAAAAAATACAATGCCATCCCTCACAAAACAGACTATAATAGTGTCCCGCATGACCTTGACTCGTCCTCTCTCATTCACATGCCAATATTAGTCCAAATTCAGCAATTGTCCCTACCTTCCAGAACTACCCATCCGCCTCACCGATAAATTTGACTAAATATTTAAGGTTTTGACAGTGTTATAAAAGCGTACAATTTTCTGAAGTGCGGTTGCAAGAGTTCTTTTTGTTATTAGAGTGGTTATTGGTGATTGCGAAACGATGTCAACTAAACGCAAACGGGTCACATTGACAATACAGCAAAACTCGACATTGAGCAAAACATTGATCGTGGTTCAATAGTAAACAAATGTGCAACCAGTATAACATTGCGCATTAGTCATACAACGGTGTCATGGTTTATATAAGAAAGTAAGATAACCATAACAACATAAACACTAACAATACTTTGTCACCATTTTCTGGTTGCTGTGGTAACCAAGTCACGGTCGTGACCTCTCAAAGTTTTGACGCTAGCGTTTTTTTTCGACTCTTGTACGCCTGCGCGGTGTTAAAATACATGAGAACTAATCTCACGCGTTCACATGCACCGCTCACTGGAATCTGTTATCCTTATTGTACATTAATTTTGAGTTTTTGTGGATTAACCGCAATTTTGCTTATCTGGGAAGCCTCAACCCAACTTTGTCGCGGTTAATCAGGAGTTGACTGTATTTTGGTTAGTTGAAATGTTTATTTTTAGTACTTGAACATTCAAATTTGTTTTTTAAAGATTCTTAGGCAAGTTATGACATCAAAATGAAAGTTAAAAATTTAAGTGTTGTGCTACTTGTTATCCATATTACTTGTATTTTAATGCTTATTCTTTTTAACAGCATATTAGTAAAACTTAGCTCTTAAGTAAGAATAAAAGTAAAATGCTATGAAACTACATTACACATATAAGACTTAATGAATTAATTAACTTTTGCATTTCAGCTTAGATGACACCATTAAAATCACCAGACACAGTAGACTATGCCAATACAGGCAAATCAATTTGTCAGCCTGTTGAACAGCAATCCTCTGACGTATCTCACTAATAATAAGCGCCTCGTCTTTTAGAGATTATGATTATTTTAAGACTGATTAAGAAATAGTCCACTAAATCTATTTGACTTCTTAGTTCTCAACCTTAGACTACATGCACTTACAATATTTACAAGAAAATAACAGAGAAAGGACTAGTAGAATATTTAGAAATTATCACATAGAAGTTAAATACTCAACGGCTTTTACATCTAATTAGACCTGGTGACCATACTGACTGCGACAGAGAGGAGAATGAGTGCAGGTATGGACGTGGAGAGACTAGAGACGCCGGTCGAGTCTTGACAAGTCTGACGCACACTGATCTCTGGCAAGCCGTACTGGATGAGCTTGGCTCGTGTCTCCAGGGCAAGGTTGTCGTGAGGGACACTCACATTGCGCACCATGATCAAGCTGTAGTGTACACGGTTGAAAGAGCAGAACGTCAGCACCAGCCGACTCGGAGATGCTTCTATCACTTGCACACTGCCGGCAAACTGCTCATTCACCTTGCTCAGCATTGAACCTGACGACAAACACACAACAATTACCAACTGTTCCTCGATAAAAAATCAAAAATGTATTTTATTTTTACTTGCAGATTAATATTGCACAGGTTAAGGGCACTGTTCTGGGAGAACTAGGGGAAATAGAACAAACACAATATTGAAAGCAGCACCTCTCAGTTGTGAACAAATCTTTAAACTAGGTACTTTTAACCCTAGTTTACATGCAATCATGTACTGTATCTATGTGCTGTATATTGTACTGCTTTAATATTGGGAATAATTTGAACACTCACTGTAAAGCTAAATATACTTTCACAAGCGATATTTGCTTCACTTTGGCCTTGGCTAGATGTGACCACCACTTTGCTCAGGGCAAGATCAGGGACTTGGACGTTTGCTTCACTTGCAGTGGCGCTTTGGCCTCGCAGATATTGGGAAGTTTGCTTCGCTCATAATGACTTCAACCAGCAACCTAACAGGCATGGACCTTGATGGCAAGTTTGTTTGCTTCGAAAGTTGGCTTCCATCAAGTTTAGGCAGCTTTTAGCCTTGCAGTTTTAGAGTTACCCACTTCACTTATGTCACTTATGTTGTCCTAGGACGTTCGTCATAAGAGCTTGCAAGGAAATAGGTATTTTGCTTTGTTCGAAGTAACATTTTGGCCTTTGCCCTTGTGGTTGGGGGGCCATTTCCTACACTAAAGGCCAGCTTACCTGGAAGTGGTTTGTTCATTTATCTCACACTGATACTTTGCCCCACAAGATAGCTAATAAGGGCCATTCACTTTATTCCCATGTACCGAGGAAGATTTTCAAAAACTTTGAGTCTGTGATATTCATTTCTAAACTGATAATTTTGCCTTGTATGATAACCGTGAATGTCAACTCCTGACATCTTATCACATTTATTTAAACAATATAAAACGGTTTCATAAATATAAACACTAGGTAATGACATCATTTTTAAATTTCAGTGAATACATCTTGGCAGGACATCACCAAATATAAAGCTTTGGCTACTCTTTCATCTAATGGAGAATGAACTTTTCTTTTCATTTTTGTACATTTTTATCGCTCAATGATTAATCTAAATTCAGAGCAAGCTGTGCATTTTATGTAATCTATATTTTGGTCACGATGTTCTATAGACGAGCCACTCCATCTTGGCATCAATTTTGCTTTGGCTACTCTTTTCTATTTCTTTTTCAAAATGTGAGCAAGCTCCCCAAAGTGCAATATAATATGACAAATGACATTTAATTAAGCCATAATACGCTAGTTTCAGTTCATCAGTGCTACACTAGATCCATAAGTGTCTGATAAGGTAGATTCCAGTGGAAACTTTCTTACAGACGTAACCAATGTGCTCATCACAAGATAGTCTACTGTCAACATAGAGTCCAAGAAATTTGGTGCTTTTGACTTCTTCAAGTTATTATATCTTCAATTAACACCGATGGTTGATATTGATGTTTCTAACTACGAGGGTTATCCAGAAAGTAAGTTACGTTTTCGGTTACCTCCACTAGGGGCGAAGCTAGCGCGGCCATCTTGATATGTGGTTGTTCCCCAGTTCTGTCTGCATTTAGCCGATCAACTCTCAAGTCTATGTCGTAATTTATTACGTTACAGTGACGCTTGGAAATGTTTTTGTCAATTGAAAATCCCGCGAGCTGTAAAGTGCGTGCAGTAATAAGGTTTTTGGCTGCAAAAAACTGTAAACCGATCGAAATCTATCGGCAGCTTTGTGAAGTGTATGGGGACAACACCATCACTGAAGGTGGAGCGTGTCAATGGTGCATTCACTTTAAAAATGGCCGAACAAATGTGCACGACGAAAAGAGCAGTGGAAGACCCAGCTTGGTGAATGCAGAACTTGCGAAAAAAGATAATGAAATCACAAAAATCAGTGAATGGTTGCAGCCAAACGTTTTTGGACCAACACCACAAATATGGCGATTCACTACTTGATCGGATTGTTACTGGTGATGAAACATGGGTGAAACATGTTAACTGTGAGACAAAATTGCAGTCAGTGCAGTGGAGACACACAATTTTCCCTCAAAAACAAAAAAATGCATGCAAACGATGTCAATAAGGAAGATTATGGTGACCGTATTTTGGGACGGTTTCCTCATCCACCGTACAGTCCGGATCTTGCACCAAGCTACTACCACTTGTTCCCAACCATGAAGAAGTGGCTGGCAACGCACAGCATTTTGACAATGGTGAACGTCTGCAGGAAGAAGTAACAAAATGGTTGAAGGAACAAGCGGCAGAAATTTAATGACGAAGATATTTTAAAGCTCGTCCATCGGTATGATAATTGCCTAAATTTGTATGGCGATTATGTAGAAAAGTAGTATTTTAGTGTGGCTTTCAAATGTATGTAATAAAAATCTTGTCCTATTCTACATAGAATTTTTATTCCAAAACGTAATTTACTTTCTGGATAGCCCTCGTATAGTCAGTTACATTTGACAAAGAGTAATTGTAACTGTAATACTGAAGTGACGGTTTTCAAAGTAACTTCGCCAAGTCTGCTGTTGACCCACCGTTCTGTTTGCCCCACGCCAGCCAGTAGCCACTGTTCTCTTTGTCAGCCACCTTGAAGTTGAAGTGAAGTTCGCCAGATTTGTCTTGCCAGAGCAGTTTCACTTCAGTGACGGAACTCATGTACAGGGTCAGCTTGGGGCACACGTCTGACATCCACTGTTTCGTATCTCGATGTTGCACAATCTCCACTACGTACCACAGCCCCATTGTCTATAACAATGTAAAACACAGTACTTATTACAACCATTCCCACACTACAATATAAGGTAGCAAAGCTATTCCTCACAAGAGATGGCATGGGCCAAGTACTTGATCAATGAGTATTTAGAAGATGACCTGAAGAAATCAAATTTGACTACTGAAGCTAAAAAGATTTTTGTTGTTGTTGTTCTGTAATTTACTTATTTGTTTACAGTTCCAGTTTGGTTATAGCCAATGCAAATGCTAAACTTTTTCAGAGGTTAGTAAAATAATTATTTTTATTTCCAAATACACTGCTACAGCTGCTATATTAAAAACATGGGTATGTCATTACAAAATCTTTGAAATTGAAGCTAAACAAAAATTGAGCAAAAAACTAGGGGAAGTTTGTTTTTAAACGAGGCAAGGTTAGTGTTCCAAACTGGAATTAATAAGAACCCGTACGGTAATCCTTCAATAATTTATTAACAACGAACATTACAATTATTACATTAACTAATATCAACAAATTCAAAACAAAGTATTAAATTCTGTAAAAGACATGACTATTTACCCATTACTGCAAACATTAACAAAGATCATAAAATATTCAACACATGTTCTCTCAATACTCGAATTACATCTGTTTTTCTTCTGACTAACAAAAGACATGTGTGAATTTTAAACTACAAACAAAGTGTACTATAATAAATTCTAACATTTATACACATTTATAACAGTTAAGATTGCAAAGTCTTCTTTAAGCATGATTTTTCCTTAACATTAACAGCTTGTTTATTGAGGAATTTTGTCAAAGATGACCTTCGGGATCCTCACCTGCGCTCTGAACTGATCAATGCCGGAGGGTGGTGCTTAAGCTCCATGTAAGGAATCTAAATACTATTTTAGAGTATAAAACTTTCTCACCAAATCTTGGACCCAAAGAATGTAATAAATGTTTCTTGGGCCCCATAGCAAAACATATTTTTATTCAAGCATTTCTTTTTACTCACTTATTTTGCTCTTTGGCCATCCATGGTATTAAGTTTTAATGCCATATCCGGGAAATCTGTACCAAAATTAAGTAGTTATCAATAGCTTCCTTGTATGTAAATGGTAAAAAATGTAATACATAGGGCTGTTACAATCTAGTCCGTGCTACTCTGAATCGATTAATTTGTATTCAATTTTTAGAGAAACCACTTTAAAAGCAAAAGAGTGGAAATCGGGAGGAAATTGATGTACATACACAAAACAAAATTCAAAATATGAGATCAGCCAAATAAATCAGGTATAAAAATACACAAATTTTGGTTATTTGAAATTTAATATGAACCACGAATGAACAATAACTCATTGACAGACTTTTATGTTAAGCTATGTGTAATGTGGTTCTGAGTAAAAAGTTTGTTTTCAAGAACAAAAGGCTTTGTAAGGAAAGGTTGTCGCGTTTGAGTCTTGGATTAAGATAAGTGAGCGTATGATCACCGTATACTTAACAGCATTTTCAAGAGAGTGTTTGAAATTATTACACTTAGGTTAGAAGTACAATCTTTTGACTCAACAAAGATAAACAAAATGTGGTAAAATTAGAAAATAATCTATGACTTCACCACATCCCACTAGTCAGTTTCATACAATAATTAGACATGTCATTTATATATTTTGGGGAATAGATTTTTCAGTTGGATGACTGTAATTCTTTACTTTACAATTTGCAAAGAAATTTTATATTACACTTCATGAAAACAATATGTTATTTTATTAAATGTTAAAAAAACAAGTTATTTTAGCTTTAACTCTACTAAAAGTTGAAAGGTAAGCCATTTTCTAATGTTCACAAATTTTCAGACTGACTGAATGTTTGTACAATTTTGTTTCATTTACACTTTATACTCGTACTCATTCGAATTGTTCCACTCTAGCTCTTTGTCAGGTAGAGTGTTTTGCTTTCTCCCATTTATGAGCAATAAACTCCTTTAGCCAGTGGATGTAACTCTAGGATAATTTATCCACAACAGTTGGTTAGGTGTCATAATTATGTCCCAGTAAGCAGCTTGAAAAATATAAAATACTGTAATTTTGGGTATGGTTATGGGCATGGGTTTCATAACCCTCAGAATCACTAAACCCTTAGAGTTCAATAAATTCTTCTCCTCCGTCCGAGCATTTTTTGAAATTACTGTATTGAAACTTCCTGCATTTACAATCTCAAAACTTGTCTTTTATTATCTAAATGTAATCTAGTAAAAAGACGTGACATATTTATCTTTATGAAAAAGAGGCAGGGAGAACTACCAAACTGGCACAGGCAGACATAAAACAGTAGTTCATAAATGTTTGCTTTCTCAGGTAGGAGTACAACTAGTCACCAAATTTTATCAAAAGTGTCCCAATGCCAAAGGCTTTAAAAGTTGCTTAAAAGGAAACTTAATTACAAGGGTAATTTATAGCGTGGACGGGTAGACGAGTTTATTGCTCATTACTGGGAGAAAACAAAGCACACTAACCGACATGGAAAGAGCAAGAGTTCAAATAACAATTCAAATAAGTTAGAAAGGGTAAATGAAAAATTGTATACAAATTGATTTAAAAAGGAGTTTACTGTCAAATGCCAAATTCAAAACTATACCCAGAAGAAACACTTATAAAAAATATACAGCTTAATTAAATATTTAAATTGTTTCTATAGAATACAAACCGAAGGGTCCAGCTCACACTCGATGTGGTTGACCTGCAAGCAAGGGTAGATGTAGTTTCCTTGCACATCAATGATAGATGTGCTGTTCAGCAGCCCTTGCACAGATCTCGAGACCGACAACACAGCGACAACACCCAGCCACCACATCTGCAATCACATACATTCTGATGTCAATGTTGACCTGCAAGCAAGGGTAGATGTAGTTGCCTTGCACATCAATGATGGATGTGCTTTCAGCAGCCCTTGCACAGATCTAGACCGAAACACAATACAACAAGCCACCACATCTGCAATCACATACATTCTGATGTCAATGTTGACCTGCAAGCAAGGGTAGATGTAGTTGCCTTGCACATCAATGATGGATGTGCTGTTCAGCAGCCCTTGCACAGATCTCGAGACCGACAACACAGCGACAACACCCAGCCACCACATCTGCAATCACATACATTCTGATGTCAATGTTGACCTGCAAGCAAGGGTAGATGTAGTTTCCTTGCACATCAATGATGGATGTGCTATTCAGCAGCTCTCCTTTTAGCAAGCCTCGAACATTATTCCTATACCATAACATTCATGTTCTTCTTTATTTCAAAGATACTCCTGATGGTATTACTCAATTATAAATTAATATTTCAAATTATCATCTGCAAATTTTCTTTGGGAAAACGAGATATGCATGCCGTCAGCATGGTGAGACTCATGAAATGAGCACCGTGTCATGTAATACAGAAACTGTTTTATTACTTTTTGTTCACTTGAAAATAATAAGACAAATTCGACCAGCTGATCTACAATTAACTGAAGAAATATTGAAGTTTGGTTATGTTGTTATGTTACAGTTAAAAGATGTAAAACGTGTGTTTAATTAAAGTTTCTTGTTTAAATTCAGAATATTTTCTTTCATAATTTAAGACACCGTTCCTGACCCCAGAGTACTCAGTCAAAATTATTACAGTTTTGAAGTTAAATATAAGTTCATTTACATACGGTGTGCATTGAATCAGACAGATGGATACTTCCTACAAAGAAGGCAGTAGCGATAATAGTTTTTCTGGCAAGAGACAGCACTAATAAAATGAAACATAACTCCAAAATTCCAAGGGTTATCAAAATGGTTAGTAGATTAAAAATAAGTTCCACTCTGTCTCTTTGACTGAAACAGATGAATATTCTACTGTCTACAAAGAACCAAGAAGGCAGAGACGGTGTGGTGTTGTCACGGTACTGAGCCTGTTGTCAAGGTCACTGTGTCACTCGTCTCACACACATATCCACCGGACTCTGCTCTCTGTAGAGCTTCACTGGCTACTATCATATGAAACAGATGAATCCTACTGTCTACGAACAAGAAGGCAGAGACGGTGTGTGTTGTCACGGTACTGAGCCTGTTGTCAAGGTCACTGTGTCACTCGTCTCACACACATATCCACCGGACTCTGCTCTCTGTAGAGCTTCACTGGCTACTATCATATGAAACAGATGAATATTCTACTGTCTACAAAGAACTAAGAAGGCAGAGACGGCGTGGTGTTGTCACGGTACTGAGCCTGTTGTCAAGGTCACTGTGTCACTCGTCTCACACACATATCCACCGGACTCTGCTCTCTGTAGAGCTTCACTGGCTACTATCATAGTCAGTCGGATTGAAGACCCTGCTGTGGCGAACGCTAAATTCCAACCCACATTTTTGTTGTTTCATTGTGTGTTGCACAATACTCATATGGTGTTTACATTTTTCTCAGCAGATTGTTGTGTTAGGAAAGCTTAAAAAATAGTGTTCGTACTTCTTTTTAGAACTCTCAACTTTGAACTACAGTTTAACTGCAGCAAAGATAAGATTTCTTTTTACCCTATATAAGAAATCTACATATGAAAATTAAAAAAATAACTTATCGAAAAATTTAAATTAATAAGGTGATTAATTTTACTACCCTATTTGCCCAATCAATGGTGATATAGAATTGAAACTCGAAGCAAGCAGTACGACGTAAACTGTAGGAGTGAAGAAAACTGGATAAGTATTTTATCACTTTTAAGCACATTTCCTTACGGGCCAAACGGTTATCAGCGCCTGAAGCTATAAAGGTTTCCAACGTAAGACGGACCTAAAAACAAAATACTTATCGAATTTCTGTTATGTTTACCACAGTTAATCGTCTACACTTTACGTGTGTTTTGGAACAAACCTTATTCTTAGAGCATTCTTATTCGCCAAAATAACATCGCCTGAATAACTTGTAATAATGTATACACCTTTTTTATTAATTATCATAATACTCTGAAAGTATATGGTTGTCGTTTGTAAAGAAAATAGAGTTACCCGGATATTTTGTAGACATGTTACTTTTGTAAATATCTTGTCAAGTTCGTTAGCCAGCGTATTCGGAATACGGGAGTCTTCTTTATGATGGGAGGGGGGAATTTTGACCAAAAAGCGTTTTTAATGGTCTAGAAACAGTAACCGGTTCAGCTTCAGCGTCACCTGCTGCCTGCTGGTTTCTCCACGCTCGCCTCCTCGCACACGCACACGCACTAGGCTACTGACGTCAGAGGAAAGTCCTTGCATCGGTACGAGTATCTATACTGTAGTCTTCACTCACAACTAGCGCCACACTTTACGTGACGTGCTTGAGAGAGTTCGTGACCTGACTATATCACTATTTGAGATGCCGACCACTCTCATAAGGGTATTTTAAGGCAAATATGTGGTGAAGGATGAGTGTGATGAGTGGTAGTAATGAGTTATGAGGTGTAGTCTTATTACAAACTAAGGCCGACTCTTCCCTAGATTGGGTCATTAATGAATATCCCAATGATCAATGGAAATGAGTTAATGAGTTTATTCCAACAATAAAATAATATTACAATATTTTACACAGTATATGCTTGGAACAAAGCTGACCACTTTTACAAGTAGTGTGCCCAGGTTATTACTGTACAAACATAGTTTATTTCAAATCCAGTATTTACTTGTCACTATTGTTGAGCCCTGTGGCGTCCTTTGTCCATTACACTGGCATTCTTATCAGTAGGAAAGACAAATCAAGGGTCAGGTTATGATGAAAGTTAAGTTGCTATTCTGAAAATTACTACTATAAGGTTGTTTTGTTATACAGAAAAAATTTATAATAACGTTCGAGAAAAGAAAAACTTTTAATTTGGAACAAAAGTAATTTAATTATCTGATTGTTTGATAGAGAGTGGCAAATCATTAAACAATTTTGGACCGTTATAACTGAAAGATTGCTTTAAAATATATTTTTCACCTTCGGAACTCTGAACATTCTCCTTTCAATACTTCTTGTTGCATAGTCTAGATTTGTTGTTCCCAAATTACCACTTTTGGAATAAAAGCTTCTTAATGTTTTAAAAATATATAAATGTTGTAGTGGTAATATTTTTAATTCTAGAAATTAAAGAAATGAACTTTCTCTCTTACGCCTATTTAAAATTATTCTTATAAAATGATTTTGTACTACTCTTAGTTTGTATAAAAGGTATTTAAACGCTCTTTCCCAGCAAATTAATCTGTATTGCAATCGAGAGTCAACCAGCGCGTAATACAAAGTTTTAACTTTTGAGCAATCTTTCATCACAGAAATTCCTTAAATAATAAAATTTTCTAGTTGCACTCTTAAGTATATTTTGAAGCTCTGTAATATGTTTTTCCCAAGTTAGTTTTCTGTCTAGTATAAGGCCTAGGTACTTGAAATCGTCTTTTCTTCCTATAACTTTACAGGAACAATTCAAAAAATCATTGAAGCCAAAATTATGAAACTTAAAGTCATTTTGAAAGTCATAAACAGTAAAGTAAAAATTGACATATTTTGTCTTATCAACATTAATCTGCATTTTATTTGCAAAACACCAATTTCGCAAAACTATTAAATCTTCAGTTGTTCTTAAAGCGTCTATACTAAAATGGGAATAGAAAAAGGCAAGCAAACGCACTAGCAAAACCATTTCTTCTAAGTTCTAATAAATCATTGATAAAGATCAAAAAGAGGGTGGCAGAGATGACGGATCCCTGCGGGACTCCTGTCTTGACTTGACTGTGAGTGGAGAGCTCACACTTTGACCGATACGTACCCTCTGTTCTCTACCTATGAGGAAACTTCTGAACCAACTTTGAGCCACTCCTCGACAAATACAAGGACCAACGGCTTAACGTGACTTCCGAACCACGCAGGTGATGGTCTGATATGTCTAAACGATGGTGGGAGTTGATGTGGGTATCATCAGATGATCACTGAGACTATCTGAGCCGCTTTAGACCTATATCATCCTCAAAACCTGACCTCCATGAAGCTGGATTACAGGACCACACCACGAGTCCCAGACTCATTTCGCTGAAAAAAATGAAATATAAAATTTCTTATATCTCAATGGAAACCCCTAAAGTGTATTGATATTATTGTCCAGACATAGCAAGGACTGGTAGTAATATTAATCGACGATCAACCATTATTTAAGTTTTGGTCGTTTGAATAAAATTGGCTCTGTAACTATCTATTGACGTTAAAGAAGGCGTCAACCGGAAAACACCTAACACGTAGAAAGTGCATAAAAAGGTTAGGTTTTACAACAAAGGAGTTTTACACTAAAGGGTGATGTGATACAGATGCAGAATGTAGGTTATACAGGGGCGGGGGTTGTTTGGCAACACGCGCGGAGAGAAGGCGATGGGGTAGGGGTTGTTGATATCTGCAGTTCCCCCACCACCCACCAGTGGCGCCACTGTCAGACTGAAGAATGTCAACGTCCTACATTGCCATCGCCGTTGCTACGTACATACTACATTGTTCATCTCGTCTCTACACTCCGCAGCTGAGTTCCAGGCACAACTTCATCAGCTGATTACACCATCCGCTACACAAGGTAGCGCTAACAAATACCTACTGGCTACTACACACGTGTATTCTCAAAACACAGTTGCACAAGGTAGCGCTAACAAATACCTACTGGCTACTACACACGTGTATTCTCAAAGCCGTCAACGCTTTCTCCAAGCCAGGACCATGGTATATTGACTACTGACTACGCCTCAACCTTGCCATTCTAATAGGAAGCTCTCCTAGCAGCTTCTCCCCCCAATCGTTCAATGTTTGTTTACTAATTTAAATCAGTAGTATTTTTTCCAAATTACTATCAAGGTAGAAATTGGAAAAGAACCACACATGCCCGAATTTTTAAAC
Source organism: Matsumurasca onukii (assembly GCA_018831715.1). Taxonomy (NCBI): domain Eukaryota; kingdom Metazoa; phylum Arthropoda; class Insecta; order Hemiptera; family Cicadellidae; genus Matsumurasca; species Matsumurasca onukii. The sequence goes on along the minus strand of CM032059.1, from coordinate 41,484,068 downwards.
TATTTGTTAAGTCTCCACCAACGATTATTTTTGCATGTTGTGAATAAAGTTAAACGTGTAATGATTTTTAGGATTTTTCTTGGCACAAGTACACGCAAAAGCGTGGAATACTCACATAGTTTACCTGCGATGTTCACATTGACTTTGGCGTTTGTGTGCTATACTGTATTTTTAAATCCAGGAAGTAGGTCAGGTCGGATTTCACAACACCGCATGCTACATCCGGGCGTCCTGCAGTCGTGCTGTGATGGAGGTCTGTATAGCTTAGAAATGCTGTTGGGGTAGACACATCGGATCTTAGGTGTAACCGTAACCATGGATATAATTATAGTATGTGTATTACCCAATCAAACAACTTTATTAGTACCAGACGAAGTGTATACAAAGTGCCTTAAAATAATAATAAGTCGTCGACACAAATGTTCGTCAATAATTCCATGGTACCTATTTCACCTTCTGCAGGCCTATACTACAGAAGTTAAGCCAGGAAGAGCAACGGAGTCCCCCAAGGTTTCGTACTCAATCCTCTTCTCTTTTTTACCTAATTCAATGGCAAATCGTTCAGTTCGTCTCTCACTTTCAAATCAACTTCACACAAGTGCTCGAAGAAGTGGAATTAGATAAGCTCAATCCTTTGATTCAACACTTTAACAACAAGTGTTTGATTCCTTTGATAACAAGAACTAACTCCAAATTTATATTATGTTATCTACTATTATCATTGGTTTTATATTACTTTGTTTTTAAGCAGACCCAAGTTGGGGAAGTAGTTGGTCAGTTTTTGAATAAAGTTATATAGCTCAGTTCTGAAATAAATCCATAATCCAACCAAATCATCATGCATTCAACTGGGCTTGCGATAGACAAAATCAAAAGATAATCAAACAGTCACTCACGTTAGACGACAAACAGACCGAAGCATTCTACTCAACAAAGTGCCTAGGAACTCACCTGGGCTTAATCAAGGGTTGTTATCTCCATTTTCAAAAAAAAAAAATAGAATTTAAATGAATCAAACTTGAATGACGGCTAGTATAGTTTACCCACATCTGTCTTGAGGATTAGCTCTTTATGGAGCAAATTTTTCCATTATGTTCACTGTAAGAAAGCAAACAGAACAATCGCGAAAATGAGCGATTTTGGAGAGTGTAGACCACAATCAAGTGTAGACTACTCCAACTCTCCACTCTTCTGGAGTGTAGACCACACTCCAACTTGTCGAAACTCTTCACGCTTTCGGTCTCTACATTGTGGGGTACTTTATGTTACATCATAATGCGATCTGGTAAACTTTGTAGCGTGTTTGTGACATAACCAACATACATATCTTCAAGAGCTGGATCTTATTAGATATATTAAAATTTGTTTATCTATCATCAGATATCAACATGTTGTCTCTGAGCGCCATTGAAAGGCCTCAGAAATAAACAACAATTGATATTGTTTGATTTGTCAGCGGTAAAACATTACGAGTAGAAACAGCGAAGATAAAGACCAGCGGTGGCTTCCAGTTCCGAAAAATCATTTGCTGGTTTATTTCGATACAGAATATAAAATTTTTCTCTTTAATTTGTTAAAAAAGACGTGACATTTTTAAGTTGAATAGTAACACGAGTTCGTGTTATAAGACGAATGCTGGCAACCGAAAGTGAAAGTGTGTAACTAGTTAATTACTACGAGTATATGCTATTGTACAGATTAGGCTTGTTGTACAGATAAGGCTCGGTGTACTGGTAAGCTTGGTGTACTGGTAAGCTTGGTGTAATGGTAAGCTTGGTGTACTGGTAAGCTTGGTGTACTGGTGTGGCACCGTAAGCTTGGTGTACTGGTGCTTGGCGGGTGTTTTGGTAACTGGTAAAGTTTGGTAAGCGGTGTACCGGTGTTTGCGTACCGGTGTTTCAGGTAAACGGTGTTTTGGTGTTTGGTAAAACCGGTGTTTGCGTGTACTGGTAAGCGGGTGTGCTGGTAAGCTTGGCGTTTTACTGGTAAGCGTTTGCGTACTGGCGGCTGCTGGCAAGCAGTTGTACTGGTAAGCGTTTGCGTACTGGTAAACGTCTGGCACCGCGTGTTCTGGTAAGCTTCCTGGTAAGCTTGGTGTTCGTACTGGTAAGCTGGTGTACGGTGCTTCTGGTAAGCTGTGCGTAATCGGTGTGTACTGGTAAGCTTGGTGTACTGGTAAAGCAGGTGCTGGTAACGCGGGTGTTCTGGCTACCGCCTGTAAACGGTGTGCTGGTAAGCAGCTTGGTGTACTGGTAAGCTTGTACTGGTGTTTGGTGGTGTTTGAAGCACTGGTAAGCAGTTTGCGTATTACTGGTGGTGTACTGGTAAGCGGGTGTACTACTGGCGTGTACTGGTAAGCTTGGCGTACTGGTAAGCTTGGTGTACTGGTAAACTTGGTGTACTGGTAAGCTTGGCGTGAGTTGGATTCCTCCCCGGAAAGTGACCGATTGAAAGCAAGGTGGAGGAATAAGCAGTAAATAAAGCCAGAGTAATCAGCAATTGGCTGCATCCAGGAAAAGAGTGCTAACCGGTGATCGGTCTCTTGGCTCAATTGAGCTCCAGGCTGCGTGACACAGAGCGAGAGAAGTTACACTGTTCTTGCAGCCAGTTTATCACGACTACGGTATCAATCCATCACACAGGGTCACCTTTATGTAGGACTATATGGCACGAGGAAACTTTCGGGTGGTGTGCACGTGATTTCCACTAAATACTTTTTCTCTCGAACAAATTAGCCGATTAACTTACAATTTGGTAGACTTCTTACTACGAGTAATTTGCAATTATCAAAATGTTTGTTATAACTTTATGGGTTTGAAAATGGCTGTCTTGTAAAGTTTTAGAACATTGCTTTAAAAGTGCACAGTTCCTGCCGGCCATTTTGTTTTTTGTCCCATAAGAGGACTGTAAAAACAAGCATTTTCTTGAAACACTCCACGCCTACAATTTTCATCAGATCTTTTTTAAACTAGTTTTATTTTATAACAATGAACTGCAGTGGCTCCGCTGACCACTGTTTTTGAAAGTGTTGTCAGTTGAAAACAAGAAATTTAAATACAAATATTATTGAATTTTTGGATTTATACCACGGGGTTTCCAAACGCCAAAGTGGAAATTCAGCTCAGCATAGTTACTAAATTATTGAATACACTTTAAAACAAAGTTTATTTCATAAAAATCCGATGAAAACTGTAGGCGTGGAGAGTCCAAAGAAAATGCATGATTTTACATTGCTCTTATGGAACGAAATTCAAGGTCACAGCCACTATTGCGCACTCTTAAACAGTTTGAAAAAGCTACATTAGACGTCGTCTCAGATAGCAGTTGGTGAGCCCCATACTGAGGTCTGTTTGCGGTTACAAGATAGACAAGACAATCAGTTGCAACACAGTAGGACACAAACATTGCCACAATCAATCGGCTAATTAACTAATGTCCAAAGCTTCATATGAGGAAATTCAAACCACTTAACACAAATTAAAACAAAATACACATGAAACAGTGAAAAACAATACATTTTAAAATCTAACGAGGGATTGGTGTTAAAATGGTTTTGTTGTGCTTACAACGTATTGCACAAATGTTATGTTAACTTGAACTATGATCAAGTATAAATCATGTTCCATCATAACGTATAGCAATAGCAAGCAGGAATTGTTCAATGTGCTGAGAATCATCTTGCAATTAACGCTGTGAAACGGATGGTCGTAAATGTTTAACTAGTATTGTTTAGCGTATCAGGGTTATATAGGCTAAAGCCATTCAAACGAAAGTCGGCGAATCCTAGTTCAAGTTATATTTTAGCAGGCTGGTCATTGAGTAGTATAGGTCCAGAGTAATAACAGACTGCTATTAGGTATTTCTTTTATAAAACAAAAATTTTTTTAGCGAATTGCCACAGTTATTAGTTCTCATCACCATTTAGAACGAAACATCGTAGAAGAACACATAAAGCAGCTTTGAGGTACCAAACTCTCCCGAGATGTTAAGTTTCCCCCTAAGAGTTTTACGTTCTGAACATTGTACCGATGTTGATGATATTTGGTATAAGCGTTTAAGTCACTGTAGCCAAAATTCAACATTCCATATTAATCAAACGCCGGTAATAATTATTATAGCCCAATGATTGTTTTAATAATAATAATAATCTTTATTTCCGAACAATATAAAATTGTGTTGGAACATTAACAATATTATAAGAAACAACAAGAAAATATATGAAATATATGAGCCACTAGCCTTATTATACCAATAATTTTAAAACTTAATTTGATTATAAAATAACTATGAAAACTGTCCAGACTTTTAAGTAGTAAGAGAGTGCTCTAAAAACTCTTCTATACTATAAAATGATTTGGATACAAGGTAGTTTTTTAATTTTGTTTTAAATAATTTAGAATGTTGAACAATTTTTATATGTGAGGGTAGTTTTTGAAACAGTAATATCCCTGCTTGTGATTGTAACTTTTTAAATAATTCCAGTCTATGGTATTCAACTCTGTAGTTGTCTACCGACCGCGTACCATGATTCCGTTTTGTTATCAGTATATAATAATTAGCGCAGCCATTAGTTCTTATCAAACTTATTATTGGGGTCCTGACAAACTGATGAGAACATTGACTTAGTTTAGGCAAGACTAATTTGTGCATTATTAGCTAAATTGCGTGAGATAAAATACATACATCTAATGTATAAAATTTAGTTTTTTAGTACATAAAACAACAAAGACCGTCCATTGTAATTAATGCAGGCCTGTAGGCTATCACAGAACACTATTGATTTTACAGAGTAAATGTAGAAACGCCCTCGAAGCACTTAGCCGCTTTACCAAACTCAGTATATCTTACTTTATACAGTAACAACATTTCTTCTTTTCAAGTGAAAAGCTTTCTTTGTTTAGAACATAGAGGAGGTGGTTCAAAATTTAAAATGTAAAGTGACCTTCTGTTTTAAATGCCATAAAAAGCATTTTTATGTACGTAGCATTGAGTAAAGCATTTTATTGGCCAGCAAAGTTTCAACACCCCTTCCACCGATGAGATATTTGGTTTTAGGGTTCTTAAGCTGTAAAAAAGTGGATTTGGTGGCATAAAACCAACCATTTATAACGGAGTTCGGTTACATTTTACGTTTTAAACCCTTTTTCCTCCAAAAGGTTAATGTATACCGAATCGGTTACAAGTTATAACGGTTTTACATTTATCATTTATGACCCACCCTGTATAACACGACCTTGAATAATATAAACACTCTGAATGAAGATTGCACGGTACAGCAACACAGCAAGAGCAGGGCAGAGCATCCTATGTCGGGCATGCTAGTATGTGGTGCCAGTTCGAAGCCACAAAACCGCAGATCCTCTTACTTCAAGGAGATTTGTTTTAAAAAGCTCCCCTTTCACTGTAACTCACCCCAACACAGTATCGAAACCAGGCTGTTTCTCTGTCAACTGAACCGTTACAAGGACATCGATAGATCAAATGTGACCAATAAAAGTATCTTCTTCTCTACACAAATCCTGGCACGGGTGCAGTTACACACTAGAGAAACTACCGTAAAGAGTACGTTAGTCTAAGGTGCAGTTGTGTTGTCTTACTCGACGATTAAATCCTCAGAAGATCTTGGAGATTAAAAGTGTAGTGCCGTATTTCAACACATATAACTAATAAAACACACAGCGTGGAAAATGGTCTGGGAAACGCTTCGATATTTTCTGAACAGGAAGACGTAGACCAATGATCTTTGCACCTCGTTCAAAATAAAATTTGTGACAATTTTATGACATTGTCATACTTTTTTGCGCGTGGGGGACGTCCCGTCCAGGAGTTTGGTATCAAAATAAGGCTTTATACTTGCTCTTTGTAGCCGCAAATTTGCTACAATTTATTCATTTTTCCCTTTGTGGTGTTGTAGTGCGTCATAAACTTCACTTTATAGCTTTGAATATTGCAAGAGGATTTTACAATAATCCTAGTCTACTGTTGATTTCAGGGGAATGTCTGACATTGAAAGTTGAGACATTCTCTAAGCGACGTTGAAAAAAGGCACTGTTAGTTTGCATTAGTTCAAAATACGTACACGAGCATTTTGACTCAATTGAGAAACGAGTAATATATTACAAACGGCAGTAATATAATAGGCTACGGAGTTAACGACCAAATGAATGTTTTATTTTTTATGTTTTAACGAGGCGAAGTTCTATCAAATTCCTCTCTACCACTCAAACTCGATCTCTACCTAGCGTCACCGTATAGTCACATTACAAATTGTTAGTGGTGACTGCGGGGATCGAGTCCAGAGTGATGAACTCCGTAGTCGCGCGCGATACCAATCGGCAAAGTAGACATTATAATAAAAATAACACGTGTATGTGTTTAATATATAATAGTCCGTGGTAGGGCCCAGCAAGATCACGCGATTAGGCAGTGTTTGAATCGGGACTAGTGTTAGTTCGCTATTTTTTTATATTTCGTACTGAACATTACTTTTATAATGGCAGATAATACTGACTGTATTTAAATGTGACATTATTGACATACAGTAATACTAGTTTGCCAACCACCAAGGCCGAAGGTGGAAGGTGCATAGCGTGGGACGTGTGTTGTGATGTGGACAATGGTCACCTTCTGTAGCGTGACCTAAGCAATAATCTACACTGTACATGTGCAACAGTAAGCTTGCATGTAGCCTACACACTACACAATACACAATACACACTGCACAATACTTTAACTACACACTACACAGTGTAGAGCACACATAACTCAGAAACTGTACGGTATGTAACTATGGTTGACTGGGTAAAGGTTACTAATCGGACGTCATTAGCTTATTAGCTCTATATACATAGGAAATAGAGCTATTTCTTTATAAATTTGCCGCCGTTGTTTCAGAACTCGATGCGTAGAAACATGATCTGTATGTTGAACTGTCGTAGTGGGATTATGGGAAGCTTCGACAGTCGCTCAGGGGTCCCGAAAACCTCTGCGGTAACCTAAAGTTCTGCGTAGATTTAGTCGATAAAATTTTGAGAATTAAATAGTTGACTGGGACTCGTGGCGTGGTCCTGTAATCCAGCTTCATGGAGGTCAGGTTTTGAGGATGTTATAGGTCTAAAGCGGCTCAGATAGTCTCAGTGATCATCTGATGATACCCGCATCAACTCCCACCATCGTTTAGACATATCAGACCATCACCTGCGTGGTTCGGAAGTCACGTTAAGCCGTTGGTCTTTGTATTTCCATTGGTCATTGGGCTTTTTAATTAATTATACCCATTCTAAGCAAGAGTCGGCCTTAGTTTGTAACAAGACTACACCTCATAACTCATCATTACTACCACTCATCACACTCATCCTTCACCACATATTTGCCTTAAAATACCCTCATTTAAAAACACAAAATCAAATATCTTACTGGCTCAAATTTATAACCTAGCCATAAATTAAACCTGAATCGGGCGCCAAACGACTATCCTACCTACCACATGTACCATACAGATTGCATCACAGAAGATTGAAATTATAACAGACAATTTAACTTACCTTGATGTTGAGTTTGATGATCTTATTTAAGTAGATAACTACAATGGTAGAATAGACGCTTTCTCTTGAACTAACGGTCAAACACGAGATCGTGATGATTGCGAAGCAACCTACGTAGAATTACTTTTCTAACAACACCAGTTCTAGATGACACTCCACAAAACTATTCAGTCAGATTAAAAACAAGCAAAACAGATTACTGTACTGAGAATGACTTCAACATCAGCTGACTGCTAAATACTTGTGTTGAACATGAGCAGCTGATCTGAACTGACTCTGAGTCTGAGAGTCGAGACTAGTGTAACTTGTGTTTTCACAAGACCTTGTGGCCAGGAGTGCTCCTTCCACGAAGCAAGCCGACAGCGAACGGAAATTCCCGAACTTGTATGCGCGCGGATCTTACTCGGGACTTTCATGAGGTGCGCGGAACCGATGATGCGCCAGTATAACAAAACATATTTTGTGTTGACAAAAGATAATGTAACATTATTAATTTTACATGTGTGTAATAATGTGAACCTTGTGTTTTTACTAGTCTTTATCTTTGCCATCATCTAACTTTTTGTTGAAAATCCCGATCTACTACAAAACAGCTCTCTTATTTTGCAAACGGGGTTTTTGTCTCCCAACCTCTACCATGATTAACAAAATAAGTTTATGAACTTCTCTCAGTTTCTCCTTTCCATAACTGAAATTCCTGTCCTTTTTTTAATTCAATGTTCCTTGTTTTATGAAAATATTATGCACCACTAAACAATGTTTTATAAAATATCCAAGGAGAGCGACACTAGCACTACATACGGGGCAGTGAAACTTGTTCAGGCTTTCAAAAGCTGTGGGGTGAAAATTTCTAATTACCGTTTCCGGTTAAAGTTTTGGTAAGTTGTAACAACTTCGTTTTACTTAATTTCCTGGATGAATTGCGGCGATTTTCTCATCTTAAAAATATGTTAACATGATTAGAGAACCGAGACAAAAGTTGGTTCTTAACTACTAGTCGATTCTATCGACTTTTATCGTACAGTAGATTTCCCTTCAGTCACTGCCAGTTCGCGGGTCAGTGTTGCCATTTTTAATATAGTTAAGCCTACCCTATAATGTAGGGTAATCTTGCGCCAGGACAAGTTTCTTTCCAAGCTCTAAGGGCTGTACCAAAGTCAGTGGATGTACTAAATAAAACATATTGTCTAAAGCTCCTCAATGTGTCGGTTTAATGTTTCATTCGGTGTTGAAATTTTAAAACGGTTATTACAAAGTTTGGGTATTGAGTTTACATTTAAAACCAATGATATGTTGGTTTCATGTAGCACACGTACAATTATCCATTCATTTCAGTCGAGGCCAAATTGTTATTCAGTACGTCGTCAATTTTGTCTGATTTTACACTTGCCGTGGGAACTCTGTTGTCCTTGGCGGGAATTGATACGTATACTGTGTTATAATAAATGCAACTCATCCCCCAAACAAAGGCGTTCAATGTACTGGTCATGCGGTCACTCATTGACTCATCACGCTTTATTTGTTTATAATCAGGTCTGACCATACTCTGATCATCAGAGGAAATGAAAAAGTTTAATGAAAAATATGAAAAAGAATTTCATCTGTATCTTGAGTATTATCATAAGTAAAATTAAGTTTGTTATTTATAATATTTATGTCTGTAGTTGTAGTTGGTTTTATATTTTGTTGAGGCTAAGTGGTAGAAAGGGCTTTTAAGCCCTAACTTTTTTGTTAAATCTAATAAAGACGTTTTATTATTATTATTAAGTTTAAATTATAAACGTCTCGATTGCATTCCATCATGAAAAACATACCGTAGCCTAAATTGTGAAAACTGAGCGCAAAATGAATTATTGCTGCATTTTGCATGTCTCTAAACGCTTGAATATACTTGAACTGACCGGTGACAAGTCTGTGTGACAGTTATGGTATATAGGCTATATTAGAAAGCCTTATAATAATAATTATTATTACTGTATAGGTTGTACTGTATAAGAAATGATTTAATTACAATTTTTAGTTACTTATTTATCATGGTCGGAAATGGACTGGTGAAGCAGTAGGGTTACCTGTATAAGCGGAGCGAACTATATTATCGTTGTCTTTGTTGTATCTACACCATTGGTTTTAAATGGGGTTTTAAGAGTCAGAAGTCTATTCACACCATTGACCACGAGCGAATTTATAATATACATTAAGATAAAATGAATGGTCTACACCCAAAGTTTTAAATGTATTGGAGGTAATCTAATGCGTAAAAACTAGAGATGTTTGAACATGACTTTGCCATCTTCGGTTGGACGTCAGTGGCAAACTATTTCTAAATGATTAAAATTAGACGTATTCGCCCATTCTAAGATGTGGCATCCTCAGTGACTGCTCAGCTGAGACTGACTCATCCTGCTGAGACATCATCTCACAGTACTGCTTAAGCATCCACCTGCTCACTACCTGCTCATCCACAGCTGAGACTGATCCTCAGTGACTACTCAGTCTCAGCTGTGTAGTCACTGATTGGATGCCACATCTTAGAATGGGTTTTAAACGTCTGACAATTTAGATAATAGTCCACTTTTAAAATGAATGGTCTACACCCAAAGTTTTAAAATGTATTGGAGGTAAAACTACTTTTTGTTGGTGGCCAACCTGAGTCACACATATATCTTTCTACTCTGTGGTTTGGAGTTGACGTTTAGCTTTTTAAGTTTAGTCTTTAGTTATTTAATTTCAGGTTAGGTTTTCTCCCATTAAGAAAGGTAACGTAACTAATAAATTATGGCAAGATTCAGGTAGTTTCTTTAGTCTTTTTAACACCTCTATGGAAACATGATTTTCATAACGCTAATGGAAACATAAGGTAATTTTGACCGTTTCTACAAAATTGAGTAAATTACAGATATTAACATAGATAAAATTGGAAAAATAAAGTTAGGCTGAGTAATTGTTCAAAAATGTGTATTTACATTGTAATTAAATTTTTTAATTCATTAAAAAACGGGTTTTAACATTTTTTATATTTCTTTCCGTGGGGAGGTTTACTCCCCCAGGCATTGGGTGGTCCAATTTCTTTTTTCTTCATCCTTTCCACAAAACATTTTGGTAGAGGTGTGTTCTCTTCTAATAATTTTGGAACATCTTTCTCTATGTTTTCAATGTCCATCTAAACCTCCTCTTCATTGTCTGAACTTGAAGAAGTCGTGTCATCTTCCTGCCGGTGGTCTTCTATTACATAGGCTAGTCGGATCTGCATCCGAGTCATCAACCACATCAGAATCCCTATCTGAGCCATCTACTTCTAAATATTCACTTTCTAATAAGCTACAATTCGGTCCCCGTATTCAGGATCGTTAGTTGAAAATGTCTTACTACTACAAGGAAGGTTTATTATTATGAGTAAAAATGAGTTCAAACGCTAAAATATATTTACAGTTTTATATAAAAAATAAAATACTATCACTATACTAAGAAAGCTGACAATATTACGAACTATCTACATACACAATAAAAGCACTACTACGTAAAAAAATAATAACCAGAAACGCACCGCAGCATATTTTACCGACGCAAAATTACTGTAAAGGGAACACAGGTGAAATTGACCGACTGCAAAACTGCAAATACAACTTTTTTTACTGTATGTAGCGGACAGTACACAGCAATCGTGAAACTAACCAATAGGGTGTGTTGTGGACGGTTCTGATAAAGGGGAGAGGTACTGCCTCGCGGCGGCAGCCAAATTTAGGTCACTCAGTTTAGCCACCCTATGAACACAAAAATTGCAATCGGTCAAAATGACCGATGTTTCCATTAAGGTGTTAATTATTTATTTAAATAAATAAAAAGTATTTATTTAAATAAATAAATATACTTCTACTGCAATTAACAGTGCTACTATTTCCATTTTAAGCTAGTTCCTGAGAGGTCACCATAGCTCAATGTCATAGTGCATCAAATGGGCCCGGGTTCAACTCCAGGTGCTCTGTAACTACTTTTTCAAGATGGCTACTCCCTGTGTTTCGGAAGTCACGTTAAGCTATTGGTCATTAGACTACTAATTAATGATCCAATCTGGGGAACAATAAAAAGAAACTTGTGATATAATAAAGTGTTGATATAATGTGAATATTTCTGTTTCAGTTTGTGGTTTAATTCAAAAGCCTAAAGGGAGTTATTAACTCAGTAAAAATGTCCATGGAAAAGATACAGGATAACCTAGGATATTTGGTGCTGAATGAGGATGGGGCTGTTATTGCTGTAAGTACTGGTATTAATGAAGTTGGATTAAAAGAAAGTGTAACGATACAATAAGGGCTTTAACTACCAACTCAGCAATAATTTTAGTTGCCTCTATTTGAGCTAAATCTAGCTTTTTGAAATATAAAAATAAGCTACTATATGTATAAAGATATATTTTAAGAATATGCAAGGCAGTCACTGGTGATTTTCTTGCATTTTTCTCTGTGAATTTACTGAAAACAGGGCACACTGCTTTGTCTCGGTCCGCCCGGGACCACACACCGCCCCTGCTCTGTTCCAGCGTTGTGTTGCACACGAAACCGGTCAACTCCGGCTCAATCTAGTTCTTTGATGCCATTGGTGTAGATTCATTTGGGACATGTAGGCCCAGCAGCTACCTTTTGCAATTGGAAAGCTTAAGTTTTAAATGTAATGATTTGGATTTAAATGTGCTCTTGAGATGTTGTATCACATTCTCGGTATATCAAATGCTTAGGTGCTTTTCCCTCCATAACTGTGTTTGAGTAGTGTTCTTGCCAATACACACAAAAAAGTGTTTTATTAGTGTTGTGTTTTACACTAAAAATGCCTTATTCATGGGGATAAGGTTTTTAATGACTTACCTCAGAATATAAAAAACTGCATGAATGAGAAATCATTTAAAAATACAATTAAAACCAATCTACTAAACATAAGTTGTTATTCGTTGTCATAAAACAAAAGTTTTGTAATATTAACACAAGACAAAAAGTAAATTTAATTTAAGAACTGACCCTATTTATGTAAGAACGTATACAAACCAAATAAAGATTTTATTGAGTGAATATTGTACAAAATGTTAGTACAACGGAACTAATTCGTTTGGTTGTACATCAACAATGTGTGGTGACTTAATTGTTGTTTGTGTGCACAGAATAGCACCTGAAAATACCAAGACCTCTACACTCACAGCGTCTTCAGTTTGGTGTGCGATAGCTTCATTCGGCATTATCGGACCCTCTTCTTCGTTGAAGATGAAAATGGTGCTAAGTACAGTCAATTACATCCACATGCTGAACACGTTTTGCTCCACAGCCTCAAAGACGATGCCTTAACATTAGAAATGCTTATTTCCAAAGGATGGTGCGACTGCACATACTGCTAGAGAGTCCATGCGGTCGTTCAAAGAATGTTTCCAGGAAAGGTCATCTCGCGTTTGACATCCCATGGCCTCTAGATCACCTGCTGAGCCTCTGTGATTTTTTTCTGTGGGGACACCTCAAAGAAAGTTCACCCACCAACCTCGGTCACTATTTGAATTGAAGGAGGCAATCAAAGAAGAAGTGGCAGCAATCGACGTGACTCGAGTTAAGAACGATTTTCAGGTTGAAAATGTATTCAGGAGGATCACATGGGGAATTTTCCACATGAACTGGATTATATTTCCAAAGTTTTGATGTAATAAAAATAATGATTTTTACCCAATAACAACCGTGTAGATCATTTGTAAACCGTCAGGTTCCGTGTGTCACCCTGTAACAAATAGCAATTGTTGGGAATGCATTGGTCTCATCTCCTTATGAACAGACAAGGTTCTAAGGTTTGGTTTCAGTCAGGGGGAGAACTGGAGAATTCTGAGCATGTGGCAAACATCGTCATTGGTCTCATCTCCTTAGCAGACAAGGTTCTACCTGACGATGAAGGGTTCAAGAAAATATCAGGTAATTATACCTCAAATTTTAGTACCTACTGTGGTTCAAGTAAGAGAGAAATATCATCCGCAAAAGCTATATTGATATCTAAGTCACTATCTGAAAAAGTTACAAATTATTCTAATGGGCTTCACATCAATAATTTGACCAAGTATATGAACTCCGTTGAAGCAAACCTCTATGCTAGTAAGTTCAGCGGTTTCTGAGTAGTTGAGAATTACAGGCAAACCTTCAACTATGGGTGAAAATTTTATATGCAAAGATTAATTCTGTGAAATTGTGTTTGCCAAGATATCTTCTAGAGACTGTGAAAACCGTGAATTTACCCAACTGTGAATAGGGCATAAATTTCTGCATAAAACCGGGTAAAAGCTACCTTACTATGATAACCATGACTCTTGTTAGGTAGATAGAAGCTAACATCTATGTACCTAACAAGAGCCATAGTTATCCTTGCCAGCAGAATTTGCAGAACTAAAATGCCGTTTGGGTTTTCAGCACGTTCTACTTATTGCGAAGCAAACACGACACTAAGAACTAAAAGGGACTAAAGAAAGATCATTTGGAAATAAAGTGAGAGTAAAAGTAAAGTCAGAAATTATCGTAGGACAAAACCGGCCTTTGAACATACAGGGTGTCTATAGTAGCACTTGGAACTTATCACAGAAGTAACTTTGTTCTCAGAAGTTATAGGGTGTGTGAAACGGGACTTGGAAGATATCCCCAGAGGGTAAAGCAGCTCTTAAGATATTACGGGAGGAAAACGGCACTCGAAAGGTATTGGGAAGAAAAACAGCACTCGGAAGGCATCAAGGGGTTGAAGCAGCACTTTAAGATATTACGGGGGTGAAACAGCACTCAGAAGGCATCAGGGTTGAACAGCACTTTAAAGATATTACAGGGAGTGAAACAGCACTCAGAAGGCATCAAGGGGTTGAATCAGCACTTTAAAGATATTACGGGAGTGAAACAGCACTCAGAAGGCATCAAGGGGTTGAAGCAGCACTTTAAAGATATTACGGGGTGAAACAGCACTCAGAGGCATCAAGGGGTTGAATCAGCACTTTAAAGATATTACGGGAGTGAAACAGCACTCAGAAGGCATCAAGGGTTGAATCAGCACTTTAAAGATATTACGGGAGTGAAACAGCACTCAGAAGGCATCAAGGGGTTGAAGCAGCACTTTAAAGATATTACGGGAGTGAAACAGCACTCAGAAGGCATCAAGGGGTTGAAGCAGCACTTTAAAGATATTACGGGAGTGAAACAGCACTCAGAAGGCATCAAGGGGTTGAAGCAGCACTTTAAAGATATTACGGGAGTGAAACAGCACTCAGAAGGCATCAAGGGGTTGAATCAGCACTTTAAAGATATTACAGTGAAACAGCACTCGAAGGCATCACGGGGTTGAAGCAGCACTTTAAAGATATTACGGGAGTGAAACAGCACTCAGAAGGCATCACAGGGTTGAAGCAGCACTTTAAAGATATTATGGGAGTGAAACAGCACTTGGAAGGCATCACGGGGTTGAAGCAGCACTTGAAAGAATTACGGGAGAAAAACGGCACTCGAAAGGTAGGAGGGAGAAAAACAGCTCTCGGAAAGTTTCACGTTATTAAATCTACACTGAGAAGTTATTGCGGATTGAAACAGCATTCAAATGTCATTGTAGGAGTAAAATAGCATTCGGAAGTGATCGCGAAAGTTAAACCGCAATCGGAAGTGATTGTGGGATTGAAATGGCATTCAGTAGCCATCATAAGCTAAATCTGCTTTTGGGAGTTACGCGGGAGCGAAATGGTTCTCGGAAGATATCCAGGGAGTGAAACTGCACTTGGAAGCCATTGCTTTGATACACAAGGCAGTTTTAAGATGAGTCAGCGGGCACTGTCAGGTGGTCGGAGGGGTGGGAGAGCTTACCGCATTAACCAACCAACACCTGCAGTACTCCTATACAAGTTGAGATGAGTGACTCAGGGTTTGTTAACTTTCTCTGTGTTGCTGGCTTTCCTACTATACTCTGTTACAAAATCATCAACCTCCAGACGTTAATAAAAACATCAACTTGTTTTTATAAACCTCAAAAAGCATTTTGGTTTTGCATTAATATATTATATTTAAGTAATGAATATTCTTTTAATGTTTTATTTTACCTCACTTATAACGTATGAGTAAACAAAGTTTGTTGATGAAAAGTCTGGTTAGTTTGGACATTTTAAGTTAAATAATGGCTCCAATGAAAATAGCATTTTTCAAAATTATAGCAGCTTAAACGAGGTATGACATACAATAACATGTTCTTTGTAATAGTTATTATAATGTAAAAGATTTTGCACTAAAATATATAAAAATTTAATTAAAATGTTCTTTTAATAGTTATTATAATGAAAAAGAATTCACACTAAAATAAGTTTGATACATGTCCTATGTTCATAGTACACATGTACTTTATGGGGTTTTCAAACCAATTAGACTACACCCATGTGATACCCATTTTTAATTTTTCTCAATGCATGTAACAAACAGCCAACGCACATCAGCTGTAAGGCGCTAACCATTTAGATGTAAGATGCCTGGCTATTACATTTAGGGCCGTTTTTCCATTGCCTGCTAACCAGATGGTTAACTAACCACTGGTTAAGTTGTTTACAGTCTCCAATATTTAGATTTTCACGCTATGTTCAAAACACTTAAATGAATTATTGAAGATCATTCATGCAGTCAAAGTATTCTTTTACCATTTTTATTGAATTTAACATGTTATACATTATGCTAATACACTAGAGTCCCGCTTATCTGAACCCCGCTAACCCGAAAATACGCTTAATCCGAACACTGTTGAAGGGAAAAAATTATACGATTTTGAGTTGGTAAAATAAATAAAACTGGTTTTCCGATTACTTTATCATACTTTATGTGTTTAATAACAAACTCCAAAATACAGTAGAATCTCTATTATCTGAGGTAATTAGGACCAAGACCACCTCGGATACAAAAAACTCGGATAATACGGAGGTTAAGTGCTTCTACCAGGAAAAGTGGCGGCTTACGCCTCAATCGCCAACTGTCACTAATGTAAGGAATGAGAGAGAAGAAATCAGACTGTCCAGCTACGAGCCCACAGAGTTGAGGGGTGAAGGCAAAGAAAGAGATGACAGGTGGAAAGGACAAGGGAAGAGAAGGAAAGCAAGGGGAAGAGAGTAGCTGCGTGTGTGGAAGGCAGGTGCCAGGTTGTCAGTGAGGACAACTGCACCCTTATCAGCTGTCTACTACGTCATTAGCTGTTGCTAGGCAACCACATAGGGGCGGGATTACATAGCCAATCACAGCATTTTCTCTGTATGCTTGTGACATCGATCTTTGAGGAGAGTGTAGTGTGTGTTTGTTATTTCCTCATCTCATCTCCATTTACTCAATGATTAATTTCATTTGACAAATAATGTTTTCATACGGTACTAATTTTGAATTACAGTAAATTGCAAAGGATTAAGTACAATACAAATCTAGAATTTGATCTAGTACGTGTACAAAATGGATGTTTGGTTCTGTCTGAGATCGTTATCAGCCAACCTGATAATGGCTGCCGGCCTCCATTGAAAATGCACTCAGCACGGATGTAGGGGAGAGAGGGGTTGTTTACTTGGAACTGCTCGCAACTAGTTCCTTATCTTATATTCACCAGAAGTACATTTCACACCCTGCCGCCACATCATCTTTGTACTGCCCGTCATATCTGCGTACGTTACTTCCGCACTGTTTTGTATTCCAGTGTACTACAGCATTCAAATACACAGTTTCTTACATTTAAATATAAAGTATTAGTCGCTCAAACTCGATATATGACCTTATAAGGTCAATATATGATAAATCCATCAATATATGCCTAAAATCTGCTTAATCCGAATTTTTACCAATCCGAACAGGGTTCGGTCCCAATTAGTTCGGATTATCAGGACTCTACTGTATAGTTAAATACAAACTTTAACACCAAAATGCAAAATCAAAACATACGAAGTAAAACTTAACCTCAAAAAAATCCAGCTTTGGTTGGCTGCCGGTTCTAATTTTAACCACCAGTTAAGGCTGAATTAAAAAAACGGCCCTTAGAGTTGTAGGTAAATCTCAAAGGGAATTCGCTACATTCATGCAAACTTAACTGAGCTGAGTGTAAAGTTGGATTTTTACTTATTAACTTAATCAGAACTGTCAGGTTTCTTAAGACTTGGTCTCCTGTACAATGGTTTGATTTTTTTCAGTAACCTACCCCAACTTCAGCTACGTGATCTGCTTGTCCAACAAGAGACTGTACGTTGTGAAGAAGGACCACACCTGGACTCCCCTCTACACCCCCTCCTGCTGAGATGAACCTTGTGGATATCGACACCCCCACTAATGCTTGAGTCATCCTATATTATGTACTGTATATTTTGTATAATTATTATAATTTTAACTATCAATGTTATAAATAATTAGATTCTTATTTCATATATTTTTACAATAAACTTATTTGTTATTCTACTGTCCTTTGTTATTAACTTGTCATTCTGAAATTCCTAATTAAAACCTCTGTGTAATGAGGTTGGTAATTTTCTCAATCCTATGTTTATAATACAATCTATGAACATTTGATAAAAATTTTCATCGACTGGCTTTTTTGTAAAAAAGTGTAAACTTAGAATCACTTGACAATAAAGGCATTTGTATTTTTTAATATTGGAGATGAATGATAAAAATTATTTCTTAAATTTGGACAGCCATTGTTCGAAAATGTTTAATGGAATCAAGGCTGTAGACATCCCTTTATTCAACAAAAAACAAATCATATATTGAGTCAATATTAAAAATAAACAGTAAAGTAAAATAATTGAGCAACATATTGCTGCCTTGGGCCCCCTCCACCACTTTCTATAGATAGAGTTATAACACATTATCCTGCACAAAGTATTTACGGGCAACAAGGTGAAGTGCTCTTACTCAATTCGGCTGACTGGGACTTCGTGGCGTGGTCCTGTAATCCAGCTTCATGGAGGTCAGGTTTTGATGATGATATAGGTCTAAAGCAGCTCAGATAGTCTCAGTGATCATCTGATGATACCCGCATCAACTCCCATTATCGTTTAGACATATCAGACCACCACCTGCGTGGTTCGGAAGTCATGTTAAGCCGTTGGTCCTTGTATTTCCATTGGTCATTGGGCTATTAATCAATGACCCATTCTAAGGAAGAGTCGGCCTTAGTTTGTAACATAACTACACCTCATAACTCATTACTACCACTCATCACACTCATCCTTCACCACATATTTGCCTTAAAATACCCTCATGAGAGAGGTCGGCATCTCAAATAGTGATTTAGTGATCCTGGTTTCTTCCCTAAGTTGGGCAAGGGAAGGGGTCTGGTGAAAGTTCTGCGTGGAAGAAACTCACTCCTCTGCCCCTTCGCTACTCACAGAAGTTCTGCCAGTGGGTACACATGTTATAAAGTTTGATTTCTTTGCCGTTCGACTGAATAATGTTAAATACAGTACAATCTCTCTATTCCGGCTCTATATCAGGATCGGAAGCGCCAGATTAGCGACATGCCGGATTATTGGAGGTTCACTAAAAATAGACTCAATTTTCTGGAAATAAATTGTTTTACGTGTTAAACGATTCATTACTCTTAAAGAATGATTCAATTTAATTCTTATGTCCATGAATTTTCAATACATTGTTGTTTAACTCCTTGGATAGAGTAGCTAGCTTATCATTACATTCCAAACTTAAAATCACATACTTTTTATCTATTGTCAAAGTAACACTTTTACGACATATCCCGGCCCGTACTGAACGGAAGTACAGATTATTAATAAACATCACACTTTTCTTTGGCTGTCTGCACTCTGCAGTGAACTGAAGTTATCGATACAGACGACATAGTTATGTCACGCACTTTACAAAGACTTGAAAACAAGTGGCTGAGCAGCTACGTCATAGCGCCGGATTACTGGACGTGTCGGAGTGGCAAACGGCCGGATTATAGAGACTGTACTGTACAAGGTTTAGTGAAACATTTTCAGCGAGTTCCGTTTATCTTGTGTTTACACTCGAATTGACGTCTAAGATCGCTTAGTCAACTAGATGACCAATCCACAGACATGTAATGTTGAGGGTATTTAGTGTTCAATGGTGGAAATAACAATTTAGTAAGTATGCAGAGCAACTTACATTGATTGGCAACTAAACTAAACAGAACTACTTGTATTTCCCTTTTTGAACAGTTTAATTCAGCTTTTTGAACAGTGATTTCGCCATTGCTTGACACACACACCTCCAGGTGAGTCTCGCTGTCTGAGCATGCAACTTCTTATGACTCCTAAGGAGAGTTGTCTATTTAACCAAGGTTTTGCCACACAAATATTGTAATATTATTTTTAGATTTATCTTGTTTTTCTTTTATAAACTTTTATGCATGGTAGGAGTAAAAATTGATAAAAGATGTTGATTAAAAATACTTTACTTAAATAAATACATCACAGTCAAGAGAAATAAATAAATCAATAAATACTATTTTAAACCATTAAAAGTAGGAGTTTCAGTTTTCAGGTAGGAACAGAGATTTGTAAGGGGTTGTTTGTAGGATTTTGTTTCCGATATCTTCAACAAGCATTGCCACGACGGCTTCCACGGCAGGTTTGATCTCTTCAATCAGGTCGTTGGCGTTTTGGTTGACAAACTGGTTTGTCACTTTACCTGTAAAAATTAGGAAAGTTAATTAAATGTATAGAAGTAGGACACAACTGACTAAATGTACATTCAGTTGTTGATGTAAGCTAAGCTAGTAAGTTTAAATAATTGCAACAAGTTTAACAACAAACACTTTATGAAAAGAAGTCAAGAATATGCCAACTTGGCCGAACCTTACCAGTGGCTTTGTCAACTTTTTGCTAATAAATTTTTTCTTGTTTGTTTTACCTATTATTTATAGTATACACAATTTAATAATTGTATGTAGAAATAAATATTTGTTATGTTTATCTTAACTACTGATTAATTGTAAAATCTTCTAACCTCTCTGTTTAAAAAGATCCTTAAAGCCTTAAGGAATGGATAAAAATAGGTAAATGTAAGCTGTTGTTTCTGAACAAATTTGCTGTTAATATCTGTGATTATGTCCTCTCCAGGTCCACAGTTGAATTCCAGTTTTGCATAGTTACAACATTATTATCTGATACTGTTAACCCCCACTGTCAAGCCCTATAAAACAGCTTTTTCACTAGCAAAATGTTTCTATTTAAATTTAATGAAAGATGAAATTATTATAACCTATTTAAAAAGTATATGGCTTTTTCTTAAGGTATCCCTGTAATCCGATTACCCGCTCTTCTGTCGGCTTGTCTATGACAGATAAGTGAGTACTGTATTTGGGACTATTCCGAGCAAAGTACCTTTCATTCATTAAAAACTGAGGGTGTTCAACTTAAGTACTTTTTAATTAAGCTGAACAGGATAAAATAGGCAAAATAGCACTCACTAAGAGTAGGATCTCCATTGAAGAGGTTTTCAAAGTCAACTGTAGCATGGCCAACTGTCAGTTTGCTCTTCACCATCTTGAGATGCAGGACTTCATCCCCCTTCTTCTTCTTGAGAGTTGCAGCGATCATCACATCAGCTCTTACATTAGCTGCAATCATGTCAGTGTATGAGACGACACAACACACAGACAGAAGATGTTGATTAGCAAAATGTAATTCTAACAAGTATAATCGGGAGTATAGAGGATAGATGGAAGAAAAGGAAAGAGTAACAATATTTCATATTTTTTCGTATCTTGTACAAAAGGGATATAAAATGTTAAAAAGGTTTTTACTAAATGATAGTTTACAAACTTAAAGTTTAGATCCTATGTTCTATTTAACTTTGAGTTCAAACTGAAAAAAGCTTATTTTTTCCAAGAAATTTATAAAAGTATTAGAAAGGGTTGATGACGAACTAAGGTATTTCCAGTTATTTAGCAGTTTTAAAGAATTAAACTGCTTACAACAGTGCTAGTCTTAGGAGTATAGAGGATAGAAGGAAGAAAAAGAAAAAAGTAACAATATTTTGTATTTACCAATACAGTAATAAGTTTTCAAGTTAATTAAAGAGGAGAGGAACAGAGGGATAAATTGGGGTATAAACAATAACAATAAACAGATTGTAAACATAGGTTTGAAAACTATAAATTTTGCCAGCTGATGTGGAGTCACAAACATTATTTTCCTTTTAAAAAATCAACACTATACAAAACAAAAAATTAATTATCTAAGGTTCAAGCCTTAAGCTATGGTTTCCTAAAAAGCGGTGACCGCTACATTACGGCCGTAATATGACGGTGAGTTTTGTTTTCAATACAATCAGATGAGAGTGGTTTTCTAGAAACTGTTGTAAGTTAGCGGTGACAACTAGTTAAGGTTTTCAACCAGGTGATTTTGTTTTAAACAAAGTCTAGCTTGTCCATTACTACATACGTAAATAAACTTTGACAACTAAAAAAAACAACATGTCAAAGTTGTTTTGTCTAATCTGTTTAAAAATTGTTCGTTTCAATTAACAATAAGCTGCGGTGAACTTTTCTAGAAACCATAGGGGTGTTTAGATTTCAAAATTAATTGATGGGCAAGTTCAGAATTACGAAGAGTCATTTAAAAATTTGAGGCATTAAAGAGTATGACTCTTTGTAATTCTGAACTTGCCCATCAATTAATTATAAAATCTAAACACCCTTTTAGCTTGAAGCTTAGATAATTAATTTTTTTGTTTTGTATAGTGTTGATTTTCTAAAATAAAAATAATGTTAGTGACTCCACATCAGCTGGCAAAATTTATAGTTTTCAAAATTATTTTTACAATCTGTTTATTGTTATTGTATTAAATATGAAATATTCTTAATTTTTATCATTTTCTTCCTTCTATCCTCTATACTCCTAATTAAGTCGATAGGGACCTCAAGAATTCATCCAACAAGTATAATCCTAAGACTAGCACTGTTGTAAGCAGTTTAATTCTTTTTAAGGGAATTCCTTGGTTCGTCATCAACCTTTCTAATACTTTTATCAATTTCTTGGAAGAAATAAGCTTTCTGATCAAAGGTCAAGTAAATAAAAGTGATAGTGTACGTATTGTCGAACAGTGCATTCTACTTTCCTTGACCCAAGAAAGAACTGACCTCCTCCCCAGGAAGAGCCATTACCTAATTAAACTGCTCTTTCCTACTTTAATCAGTTTCACCTTTGCATGCCACTAATCACAGGATTGTCTCTGATTGCAACGGAGTAATAGTAATCATCTGGCAGATGTACCTTTCATTAGATATTTAATTTAAAAAGTTCATTAAACTAACTTTGCATGACTGAAAGTACAAAGTTAAAGGAAAATTTGAAAGTCTGTGTTCTTCTATGTGTTTCTACTTTATCCAGGTGAGCCTACTCTCCTTTCTATTCCTTTTTGACAGCATATCCTGGCCTAGTGCCCTATTTCCTAGATCAAAATTAAATATTATATATATTGAAACTTAAAACTGCAGCTTAAAATGACAGCCTTTTGCAAATGTTTTAATAATTTCTCCATTTTAATTTTAAGTTGTTAAGCTGATTTAAACCGAAGTAACTTAATCATCAATCCAACACATCATAAATTAATTCCCAGTAGTAATTATTTTCCTAAAAATTCAAGTATATTACAAAAGGTCACTTTTTCCAGCTGTCTTGTATTGTTATTAGTTCTTCTCAGCAAAGTTTACTGGTTTCCTAGAGAACGGTGGACGTAAAGTAGAGGTGATAAGGAAATACCATTTAAGGCTTTTCTCGCCAGGTGCATGACACATTTTGTTTTGTAGCTAAATAAATGTCTAGCTTATCCATTACTATATACGTAAATAAACCTCCCCAACTAAAATAAACAATATGTCAAAAGTGGTTTTGTTTACATCTGTTTAAATATTGTGTTACGTCCACCGTCACGATTACGTTCACCGCTACATTACTGCCGTAATATAGCAGTCAACACTTCTTTCCTAGGAAACCATAGCTTTATTGTGTTTTCTTGTTTTTACCTAATTTTATAAAGAACAACAGTAACACTTCTGGTTCAGATATTACAGTTTGAAAGATAATTCATGAAAACTAAACTTTGAATTTCAAATAAATATTTGGATCTAATTTAAGACCTACATGTTGTTTGAAAATGTGATATAAAGTGATATGAATGTTGAGTTAAACTCACTAAGATTTGCCCTGAAGAGTCCATCACCCTCAATGGGGATTACGAGGGCTCGACCTTTGATCTTGTAGTCGGAGAGCAACTGGATCGTAGGAATCTCAATGCGGGCAGCTGCCATCAGCTTAGGGATGTTTAGCCTGTGGTACATACAACTTAGTTTAATCATTTTATTTAACTAAAATGAAAGTCAAAGAAAACTGTAACATTGGAATTTTACATAACGTGTGCAGCCAAAACAATCTCGGCTTAACAAGGCTAATATCTATAATTAATTTTTAAGACAGATGTAAAAAGTGCAGTGTCTGTTAATACAGTAGTTGTCGAAGATAGACGAGTTTTATAGTAGCAACCGTAATAAAGGCTGCATAAAACAATCTTTCGAACTTTGACACTGTATCCTTAACTAAATATTGGTCAAGAGAAATGTGTGATAACTTTATTTGATAGAGTGTCTCAAAGGTTTTTATTGAGGATGTTTTTGTTAAGATTTTTGATTAAATGTTTTTATTGCATGTATAGCAAAGTGAACGTACTTTTGAGTTTCATTTTATGCTCCAATAAATACCTTGAGTAAACCCACAAATTCTTAAATAAAAATTTTAAAATATATATTTTTATGGTGGTTATTTTATTGTTCAAACTACCCAAAAACAAACAAATAAGAATTACTGCTCAAACTAACATTACGTTTCCTCGATGTCCCAATAAAGGATTTTAATCAAGCGTCGTAAATAACTCCGAAATTCATTAATGTTGCCTACTGCAGTGACATATTTTATACAGTTCTATTTTCAATTTCCTATTTTACTCTTAAACAACTCCTGTTTTCTTTAAATCATTTTTATTATTAACAATGCTAAAAAATTTAAATATTGAAATATAGAGAGTCCAGCTTTGATACAGAAAACATCTAGTCTAATTATTTGTTGCAATTTCTTAAAGATAGTTAATTGTTTCCTTTTATTTTATTTAATATCTCTTCACCTACTGTGAACAGCATTTTACATAATAACACATGTTACATCTTAAAATCTAAATCATCAAAATAAACTAGGCCGACACGCAGCTAGACGCTAATTAAAGCGCCGCTGACATGAGTCAATCAAATTTCTTTTGCAATTTGTTACTCTAATCCGCTCCACTCACAGCTTCGCTTCGACCTTCGGCCGTAGTTTTATTTTTGTAACGTCGAGTGTTACGAGGCTCACACCCTCCCTTTGGCCTCAGATTTCTATATTCCATTACGACGACGAGAGTTACGAGAGTCAGCCCTCGGCCTGAGTTTGGCCTCCTTATGATTACGAGGTTACGAGGCTGTTCGCTACATTCATCGGTCTAGCTTCGGCCTTCGGCCTCAAACATACGGCGTTTTTTACTGGAAGTTATATTACATGTCATGAAAGGAAAACACATTTGAAATTTCAATAAAATCGAACTCCCTACTCATTCCGAAAAATCACTTTTGCCCGTTGTTTTGAAACGGCTCGATGAATTTTTACGATTTTTAGGTATATTGATGGATAACAATAAAAATATACATATTTATTTAAATTTCATCATAAAAATCGGACGAAATGTATTGTTTTTAGATCATTAAAACCCCTTTTTGAAAAGTCCCCTTCAAAGGGGGGTTCCTGTAGCCAGATTTTTCTGGTTACCGAACTCGACCGAGATATTTCCAAAATGAATATTACATTTTGTACTAAATTTGGCGGAAATTGAAGAAATATTCGACATGTAGAGATGATATACATATGTATATATATAGATGCTCAAAATGTGTTCTGGGGGTCAGGATCGGTGCTTCATGTCATAGTCCCGGACCTGGATCTTACCCTGCTGACGGCATGTATATCTCATTTTTCCAAAGGATATTCAATAAACATCAACGCCTAATATCGAAGATGTCTCTATCAAGTACGTACGAGTATACACTAGTTTTGTTTATTTTGATATCTTCCTTTATTATTAGGTTAGGTGAATTTGTGTGATCAGTAAAGATTGTTATTGTTTCTAAAATTTGGGCTCTGCCGAGAAGCCTAAGAAAAATAGGCTTTATTCAGGCTGTGTTGTTGTTTTATTGGAGAAGCTGAGAGTCAAGCTTTTTCAATACTTCAGACAACCTGCTGTCTATAAAATATGTAACACTTGTGTTGGACTCACACAACATTCTTGAACTGATAGTCTGACAAGCCGAACACTTTGATGTCCTTGAGGTCAGCCTTGTAGTTGACAGCTGATGTGCCCTGTTGTAACATGATCATGGGAATCACCAAGGGCTCTATCGCCGGGATGTGATAAGCCGGTATTCCTGCACAAACACACACATTCCCCATATCATTCTTTAGATTCCATTGTTACATGCAGTTGTAAATAATAAATGTGTTGTTATTTAAAATGCTATCCTTAGTAATTTTATGCCTTAACACCAAACTACCAGCCACTTTTCTTTACTTATAATGACATTTAAATGACGAAAGTAGAGGTTTACTGTTTGAATATAGCTTCAGATGTCAAAATTCGGGATTTTAAGATATTTTAGCCCCTCATTTAATCTGGGTTTTCGAACCAAATGTTCTTCCATAGTATTTCTTCCATTCAAGTTTTGGTTTTAACTTTACTGATCTGGGACTTCACAAGTGCTTTTGATATTAAATGCCACGGATCTTGGAATTAAGTTGCTTGAACCAGGCATTAACTAGGTTTGAACACTACTGCTGCTGTATTCGTACAATAACAATTCATGGCTGGGCCCGGCAGGATTACGCGGTTGAACGGTTTTTAAATCGGGAAGCTTGGGTTAGTGCTTAACCCGACAACGTTTTAATTCTAATGTGCAAAATCAGGATGCGCTAGTAGGCGTAGCTACTCACTTGCCTCACGTAGATGAGTGGACTGCGAATACTGTACTAGAGGTGTAAAGTACGAGTTGGGGTTGACTCTGCCATGGTGTAATAACCATGGACATTGCAACCTCAAGCTCTGAGGCCAGTCACTTAGGATTGTCATAAGGAATAAAATGGCGATGGAATATACTTTACCTTTGGTAAGGTACGGTCTCATGATGTCGGTAGCCAGCATGAAACACATCGGTAGCATCGGGTCCGACTTTTTGCATTTTGGGATATCCGCTGAAAAATATTTAAAAATCAGAAACAGAATCAAATTTTACCAATTTAGGTAATAGTTCACCTTGTTATAAACACTACGAGTATATCCAATATATACCCTAACATGAATGGTTATAATTCTGAATTAAGTTCTAAGTATTACTACGAAGGAAAGAGATTAATCGAGACTAAAATACCTCGGTTCGGAACATTCACATCTTAGAGGTTATTTTAAGGTGACTATGAGATAATGGATGAGGGTTTTGATGGATGATGAGGTGTAATCTTGTTACAAACTAAGGCCGACTTTTCCCCAGATTGGGTAATAGTTTACTCATCCAACGACCAATGTAATAAATAGATCGACGAGTGACTTTCACGAAGAGTGGCAACCGTGAAAAATGTATAACTGCAGCGCCAAGAGTTGAACTCGGGCCAATCAGGTGCGAAGAACGCACTAGTCCACTGAGCTATGGCCACCTCCAATAATTAATTACTTTGAAAAAAAAAGACTAGACATTAATTACAGCTGATTACAAAAAATTATGATCTGAAGAGGATGATCAACATCCACTCTTATTAAAAAGGGGTTATAGTTTGATTTTGTGTTACGGCCTTCGTTTATAGTTCGTAATTTAAAATTTGGTTTTACTCTAAGGAGAAACCATGTGTTTATTTAAGATAATTTAGTGTTACAAAAGCTTCTATAGGCATACTCACGACCTCAATTTATTGTATACGATCGTAAATTTGTATCGTATTTCTTCTAATGTTGTATGTGAAGGTATTAAGACAGATTATAAAAATAAACACTTTCTCCAACATTGTCTTTTAGGTTACACAATATTGTGTTATATTTAAGTGTCACTGATCTCAGTAATCTTTAGTTATCCATCATTCATTATCAAATTGTTATAGTAATCATTAGCTAGTTCTATTTATATTTATATCTTGTAATTGTTACTTGTACAAGTTATCCAACCGTGTATAGTTAGTTATCTTCCCAGAACTTAGAATGTATGTGTATGTGTAATTAAACTAGGAAGTTGGTATTAACAGTAAAAAACAAATAAATAAACATAAAACCAGACCGATTTTAATTCGCTAAGCTCACAGTTTCGTCTCAGTCCTCAGTCTCAGCTTTCCCTTGGTCGGTAGTTTGTCCGTTAGGCCGCATAGGCCCAACGACTGGTGGATTCACTTTATTAAGAAAAATATGTACACACTGTTCAGTTTAAAAGCCAAGGGTTTATCCGGATTAATCTACGCTTGACGAAATATACCGAGTGCTGAATTCATGCTAATCGTCATGATAACTCAGGCGGCAAGTGAAAGTCACGCTGTTTAACCAAGTCCATTGCACGAAGACATGTTGAGTAAAGTTCAAGAGCGTCAACACTCGCACGCTCTCGTGAGTACAACTTCATGGACCAAGTAGCCTACTCTCAAAAATAACAACCACGTGTTCTTAAAATTAAATTCCAAAGATATAAAACAAATTAAAAACAGTTGAGTTTAAAAAATATTTAACTGGTTCCAAAAAAGTTTTAACAAAATTATTCAATAATGGTATATAAAGAATTTATTGGTATCTATATAAATAAAATAAGACTTTTGTCTGTACATTGCAATGAATCCATCGGTTTTTGGTTACTTGGTGTTTATATACTTTGCAAATACCGAAACTGGCGTCAAAAATTCCTGTCTGTCTGTAACGTTTTTAACTTTGTTTAAGGGTTTAGCCTATTACGCAGTGTGTCTTTAGCTATACCTTTTACCCATACACCATCTACAAAATTAATGGCGAGGGACCAAAGTGGGCACTTAACACGTTTTTACGGCACATTGGACAGCTTATAACTGAAAATCGGCTGAAGCTATGGTAGTGAAACTTTGTTTAAGGATTTAACCCATTGAGCAGTATGCCTTTAGCTATATTTTGAATCCATACAACATCCAAAAAATAAATGAGGAAGATCAAACTGGGCTCTGAAAACGCCGGAATGGCGGGATTACTATGACTCTCACAAGGTAGCCAAACACCGATAAACACTTATTTGGTTTCCGTTTGTCTGTTCATTGAAATGAATCCATCGGCTTTTGGTTATTACGTTTTCTTACACTTTGTAAAAACCAAAACTGACATATAACATTAAACACAACCGTGCGAAGAACAGGTACGTCAGCTTGGAAACTTAAAGCCCACTTTCAAAATGAAGAAACAGGTGTAAGGATCGGTATAGTTTGATGCCAGTACCCGAGCAACAGTCTGCCTTTGTACAAAAATACTTTAAAGTCACGATATTGTAATATTTTGTCCGTGGCCAAGCACGGGTACACAGCTAGTCACTACTAAAGTGCTGATCGACTTGTACATTCTGTGTAACTGTATATATAAGCTCTATACAGTTAATTATTAGTTACTAAATTATAATAATTACTAAACTATTATACTATGTATGTATATTATTTTGACCCAGTTATTTGGATATAATGAGTTGAAAAGAGTGCTTAAGCTCTATTATATTGATTATGATTATAATCGTCAATTACATATCAATTATGTAATAACGTTTTATTACTACTGGGTAAAATTAATAGTTTATGGATAAGATGACTATTTTTAACTAAATATATGCTCACAGTTTTGATTTAAAGTTTTTCGTAAGTAAAATACTTAACCTTAAACAGTTTTAACACGATAAAACAGTTTAACAGTTAACAGTTTTATGGAAAAAACTATTCAATGGGCTTATAACACAGGTATTCATAACATTGTATGAACTATTAAGTATGGACCATTAACTTGATCAGTTTAAAATATTTTATTCTATGATATATCTGTCACATCAGGAGACTGCTCAGCAACTCGAGTGTGTTGACAGAGGTCAGACCGCGCGTTCAAGTCACTTCTCCGAGCATGTTTGGAGCAGCAGGATTGCGGTTTTAGGCAAACTGGACGTTTGAAGTTCGTCACTATAGTTGTTTGGATTTTAAACAGCTAAAGTAATGGTTTTATTACAGAAATGGAAGTATTTACCTCTATTTTGTCAGTAAACTAAACGTGCAAAACCTTATAACATTTTGTTTAACATTAGTAGTTTGAACTACTTTAACGCAATGGAATAATATTTTTCTGTACCGTACGTTTTCAATTTTACACTTTTACACAAAGCGGAACATCTTAAGGATACGTAACGCTTTAAAATCTTTAGTCTGACTAAACAGTGTAGACTACGTGTACTGAGCTACGGGAGCAGGTCCACTATATACAAGCCTCTGTGAAAAGCGGTGACGATTAATTCATGTTTGGTAACGATACCATTTTAAACGAAATGTTGATCACCCCTGAAAAAGTTTGTATAACATTTTATGAAAATCACACGCAACGTGTGGCATCGAAAAAGTAACGGAACATTTTATATATACACACAAATAATAATTTCATCTATTGAAACAGGGCATAGGTCAACATCGGTGTATTTATCCTAAAAAACATATTTAACATACAGTATTTAAGTCGCCTAAACTTAGCATCTATAGTATATTTTTCCGCGATTTAAGAGTTAATTTAAAAAAAAATCAATTGTGTCGTTTAGTAAACTGTATATTTTAAACAATAAATTTCGACATGCAGCTATTAAAGTGCCGTTGGATATAAACAAATTTTTCTTTGCAATTTTCCCAGTACTACCTCAACTTCAGCCGTATTTATCACTAATGTAAAGAATTATTACAGATATTAAGGGAACAAACTAGGCAAAACCAGTGAACAGAAAGGAAAGGAAACAAAATGCCACAGGTAAATTAAGGTAGAATAGAAGCGTGAAGTTACAAAGTGCCAACTCCCTGCAAATAAAGTCAATTGACAGAATGTTTGCTGGTGCGGCTTTGTTCATAAGTGCCAGCGTTTAGTGGTCAAAAAAACTCCTGTATTTTTCTGTAGATTTAACTAATGATGTGTCCAAGACTCAGATATTTAACAGCGTCTGACATGGCTGAAGATTAGTCGATTCGGCAATGTAGAGAGCTGGGGAAACTGGGCCAGTATTACATTTTTTTACACAGGCTTCTAAAAGGTAAGAAAATTTATGGAATCCATTGTATTTCATGCCAAAGCGATTTTCTTTGAGATGATCATTTGTTTAGCCAAGCGTAAATGTAAGACGTACACGACCCCATTTTTGCTTAATTTCACCCTCTCAAAACCACTAAAATCAAAATTTTTTAAAACCGTTTCTTAATTGGGTGGTTTGGGCTTAATAAATAGGTGAAAGTTTCAACTCTAGGCCCAGTGTTTGGCTCGTCGATGATGATAGTCAGTCATCAGTCCAGGATAAAGCCTTTTACTTAAATATAGAATTTTTTCCGCGATTTAGAGTAATTTTTAAATAATAAATTTCTGTATTAAAATATTTAATTTTCCCAGTTGTAGGACCTTGAGTTATTACAAGTTACCTTTTGGACCTGTAGATCCTACTGTTAGATTTTAAAATCTACAGTAGGATCTAAATATCAATTAACTTTAATAAATTCTTTTGAGAAATTGGTTTTCAAGCTGTTTTAATTTGATCCGTGAAATAAGATGTTAAAATCAATAACATTATGATACTTGACACTTTATAAAATATAAAAATCTTAACTTTTAGTTAAAAGTAATGCTAAAAGGTCAAAATTTCGCCTGAACGTCAATCTTTTGATCATAACAGAGCTTATTCATAGGTATTTGCACAAATCTTTTTAATAAACTACCAAACCACCTGAAAACGAGACCTCTCCTAAATCTTTCAAACAAAGTATCTTCAATTTTCTTCTTGATCACTGCTTTTATAGTGTTCCGGAGTACCTTGCTTGGTCATCGGGACAGTCCACATAAAAAGAGATCAGGGTTTGCGAAACTCTTTTATTTATTCTTGCTTGCTTACACAATGTGTATTTTAACTTAGATTTAACTTTAGTTGTTTTGTTAAGATCCTTCAAAATTGATGTTTTATCTTTTAATTTTTTATGCAAAATATTTAATTTAAGTATTGTAACTTGACAAAATCACAATCAATGTAAATTGATGTATATGATGAAAATAAATGACTATGACTATTATCCAAATTTAAACGTCATTTAAGCATTACAGGTAGACTGTTATCGATAAAGCAATGAGTGTTGACTTACGCAGCTTGGAGCCGGCGATTACAGAGGAGAGCAGCGCGATAGTGAGCACTGCGCATGCGCGTAGTTCCGTCATGTCTGAGTCTGGTCACTACACTACTGTACTGAGTACGCGCGGTGCTCGGCTTCGCCACATATATACCTCCCCTCCCGCGTCGCGCCAAGGCCTCCACACAACCAACTCCAAAACTGTGTAATATATAATATTCAATAGGATATTTTAATGAAGCATCGGGAATTAAATATAATTCCAGCTCAGCGAACTGAAAAGTGGCAAGGTTCTTCGTAATATCGTACACCAAAATACTACTGCACAGTGCACAGAGGTACACTTGGGGTGTTGAAGGATGTCCTTCAGTCTGAAGATAATACAGTAGCAATAGTTCCTAACGCTCTTCCTTTGTTCAATCTACATATTGGACGTTGAACATGATCAATTTCTAAAATCCAGGTTGTCTGTCTAGATAGATGAACTTGTCCGAAAAGGGAGCATAAGAAAACATTGCATTTTACTATGGAAGCGTCCCTACAAATATGAAAAATAATTTCGTTTTCAATTCAAGCGTTTTACTACTACTTCTTCGATTACTTTAGCGGATCCGTGGCGGATTGGTATCGCGCGCGACTCACTCCGGTGACGCGGGTTCGATCCCCGCAGTCACCACTTAAAATTTGTAATGTGACTAATACGGTGACGCTAGGCAAAGGTCGAGGTTGAGTGGTAGAGAGGACTTTGTAGTCCTAATTTCGCCGAGTTAAACAAGACAAACTTTTTTCTATGTGTAAGCTCTCTGCTCTAAAATATACATTTATACTTATTCGTTTTAAGAAGATATTTTCGGACTACCGAAGTTTGTTTCTCATGAAATGAATACAGGAAATACCCTGCATATACCTCTCGTACTGCAATAAGGTAAAGAAGCCGTTAGAGCATGTTGCTATTCAGTTCTGCATCTCAAACCAATATCGTGAGAGCTTGTATAATTAAAAATGAGCTGTTAGTATTATTGCAAAATTGATCGGAAGAGCGTCTGAAGAAAATATTTCAAACCAGTAAACTGTTAACATTGCCTTTGTGTTTGAAGTAGTAGTTCATATAGTAGTTATTTACTGTGTATTTGATAACGACCGGTTCCATAAAAATGTTCCTTTGAAATAGTTTCACTACTAAAGTCTCACGAACTACTCTGAGATTATAATCTAATTAGCAACATTGAGAAAACAGATACACAGCCACTATGACCTTGCCCGACTGTGATAAATCCTTAGATAACTTCTCCGGTGTCCATAACACGTCCACAGTAAACACTAAATCCTTACCAAGTATTGTTTATCATATTTTGCTTATGTAATTCGACAATATTAAAGTCTATTTATTACAGCGCTTCTGTGGGAAGTGAAAGCTTTTGTTTCTGTCGACATAAACTCAAACAGACTTCAAGTTTTACCACTACCCTTTTGTTACTGAATTATATCTATTAACATTATTACACTAAAACTATGTTTTAACATAGTTCAATTAATTTGGTGATCAGTTGTTCAATAATGATCTAACCTTGGGAAAGTGCTTTCCACGAATCTGTTCATTAAGACTAATATTATAATGACATAATCCTATTATCCTCTTTTCTAGTAAATGTGTTCTATATTAGTCTACACAGTTAATGAGTAATAGTTTAATAAAGTCCATTGAATTGTCTGATAATGGCGGAATAAAATCGTACCTTACATGATACTGTCAATCCACATCAAGTTAAGTGGTGATGCAATGTAAAAATCAGCTTCATGTAACCGTAAACGTTTTTTCGTAAAAGAAAACAATATAGGTAATGTCTTCGAAAAAATATTTTACAAAATACACTTAAAATAAACAGAACCTGTTCCTCAAACACTTTCTATAAAAATAACCACTTGCATACGCCCACATAGCTGAACAATAAAATAGTCGATCAAAATAATTATTATTGATCAAAACTATGTCATAAACATAAAACCTCACATTTAAATCTCCAAACAAACTATTTAATCTCGAGATTGACAGAAAAAAGTTGTTTTGTTGTCAGAAGATAATTTAAACATTTATATTATACGTTTAGAACATTAATAACGCACAACAGTTTTAGATACGTACACAATGATTTAAGTACATATATGTGCAGAGCTATCGGTATACAGGGGGCAATATATCTCTTGTTAATCCTTTCAAAACTCGATAGGGATCAAAGGTACAATCATGGAACGTTAGTTTCCTCTACTGAAAAAATTAGAAAACAACAATGCAAAATTAAGCATTTCTTGGCTATACAAGAAATAATTACATTATACGTAATTATATACATGTAATGTAACACTACTGTATGACAGCTGAAGTGAATCAATCGGAATGGTAAGACCGATAGGCTAATTTAGCCATGAGTTTGGCCTCACGTAGGGATTTAGTGAACCCTTGCCCCCTCCTCTAAAACGTACTTGAGGGTATTTGATGATCTGTGAAGCACTCCCAGCCGAAAGTGACTAAGGAGGCCTTCTTTGGAAAATTTAAACACAACTTCTTTATTAAAAAGCGTTTTTGAGCGCTTTGCACGATTTGAAATGTAAACTCTTATATCAGTTTACTTATTCTAAATATCAATGTTATTGTAGCGCTTGCGAGACCAGCGATTACATATGCAGGTTTACTATCTGAAAGCTTTATGATAATCTGATACATACGTTTTACTAAAATTATTTAGGCCTACAATTGTTTAGCAATTTTAATTTTGGATGAATATATGTTTTCTCCTCCCTGGCTTGTCACCTGGTGCGGACCGTATCCCCAGCTCGACAATGGATAGGCTCCATTTATTCGACCCGATTCAATAAGATTAGTGTTTGATCAACTTTTAACTACATGAGTACTAACTACGAGTACAGTAGTTGGTCAGGATAGTGACAGGATGAGGAGGAGGAGGAGGTGGTGTAGGTGCGGGGTCAAGGTTGAAGAGGTTTGCACATCACCGACACATTCCCCAGAGAAAGGTCGCACACTTCTCTCCTAACTCTCATCATCTCTCTGTGCATGATCGAAATGTAGATTACGATGTCCTTTTAAATCATGCTTGTACAATACCTTGGCATAATTTTATTTCAAACCATGACATAAACGTAGTTGTTGACCAACGTAGTCCAAGTAATGCTTGATATGTATAATTTATTTGCTCCTATGGTAAAAAAAGATTAACTAAAAACCATTCCTTGGATGACAGATGTACTTCAAACTCTTCAAAAACAACGCGAAAAAGCCTTTTGTAAGGCAAAGCGAACAAAACCTCCTCAGGATAGGAATATTTTAAAAGACTTCGGAATTATACTCAACAACAATTACGAAACGCTAAAGCTCGGTATTATTACACTTCACTTTCAAACTCTACCCAATCTTCAAAATCGCTCTGTTATTTAAACTGAATTGCACCAGTTTAAATTATCCGATTGTAATGGGACAAAACAGAAATTATTGGTAAGTAATTTTAAATTACAAGAGCGTATTATCAAATTGACATGTGATTAACTTTTTAAAATCACATTTATAACTACGTTTTCATGGAAGCGTGCTAATAGGATTGTCTCAATGGTGTGGACGGGCCGGCGACGATTTACAGCCCCGACGAGGGGTGACAACGATGCCTGATGTTTTCTAGACGACGAATACACATTTCTTACCTGAAATCCAAGTGCCAGCTAAGAAAATTTCATCTGTACCTTTTTTTTGGGCCACTCTGTATAAGAATTATTTTGTTAGTCTTTAGGTTAAGTGGCAGAGAGGGCTTTAAAGCCCTCGCATTTTGATGTATCAATAAAGTCCTTTGTTGTTGTGCACATTGCTCTGTGCATTATTGTTTTATTGTACTAGTGCTAGTCAGATGTATGGGCTTCGTTAAGACCAATCTCAAACTTAGTCGAAGAGTTAAAAGAAAAATGCAATTTATGAACTTACTTCACCTTAACCTCCCAAAAGAAAAGTAGCCTCTTCAAGCCTTTTCAAATGAAAGCAGCTGTTTCTTGTGGAAAATAAGATACACACAGGAGTCGATTCCAATAGTCTACCGGGTGGCCACGATAAAGTGTCCTAAACGGATTACAGGAGTACTATTAGAGCTATAAAGATGAAACAAACTTTATTCTCTAGAAATCGTACATGGAGATTTCAGGAAAAATATTTTTAAGATTCTCAGTATACAGGGTGTGTCAATACTGA
This sequence comes from Matsumurasca onukii, assembly GCA_018831715.1. NCBI lineage: Eukaryota > Metazoa > Arthropoda > Insecta > Hemiptera > Cicadellidae > Matsumurasca > Matsumurasca onukii. The sequence goes on along the minus strand of CM032059.1, from coordinate 41,447,848 downwards.
AACTCACGGGGTCAAAACTTGAGATTTTTAAATACAAAGGTGGGTCATATTGTACATAGTTTTAATCAGAAGACAATTTTCGACATTTTGGCGAAACAATTTTTTGATATGTTGCGCCATTACAAAGCTAGAGTTATGAACATGAGTCGCGTAAGCTTTTACGGGACGCTCTGTAGTTAAACTATAAATTCGATTAAAAATATGGGGTTTACGGATTATTTCTCAAAATTTAACGAGCTTTTTAATGGTACGTAATAAACCCATGTTTTCAAAACATTTCTAACCTCAAAATCGATGTAAACATTGAAGTTGCTATTATCATGAATAAGTCAAAAATATTAAACAGTAGGCCTATAGCATGTTGCATATCATTGTAAAGACAATTTTAATATGAACATCTTTTGTACTAAACATAACTTTTTATCTTAATTAGTTTAAGAGCTATAACAAAAAAACCAATTTTAACCTTGATTTTGCCTGTATTTTAGTAGTTTCTACGGTCGTTTGACTTGCTTGATACCTAATTTAATAGCCACAATTTTAATAAAATAGTTCTTCTTGGTAAAAACTCACAAAGTTACAAAAACCAACATAAATAAGAATATAACAATAATTGTTTGTAGCTGTTATAAAACATAGTTGGGAGAGAAAACCAGTTGTAATGGTTATGTTATTGCGCACTTTGCAATATTTTATCTGCTGTGTTATATCAGCTGATTGATTTCTCAAGCTGTTGTATTGTTGTATTTCAAATGAGTATTCATTTTATTTGACAGGTAACAATGTAAAGAAATTTTGAGCTGTTTTGAAAACATGGGTCTGACTAAAGCGGCTCAGATACCATCATATCTTCGTCAAGTATTTGTAAAAGACTACACTCATAACTCATTACTTCATAACTCTAGTAAATTCTTTAGAATAATTAAACTGTCATTTCCGTTATTTTATCGAATTTATAGTTTAACTACAGAGTAAAGCTTACACTCATGTTCATAACTCTAGCTTTGTAATGGCGCAACAAAAAATTGTTTCGCCAAAATGTCGAAAATTGTCTTATTAAACTATTAAAACTATGTACAATATGACCCACCTTTATTTAAAAATCTCGAGTTTTGACCCCGTGAGTTTCAGTATTGACACACCCTGTATATTGAGAATCTTAAAAATATTTTTCCTGAAATCTCCATGTACGATTTCTAGAGAATAAAGTTTGTTTCATCTTTATAGCTCTAATAGTACTCCTGTAATCCGTTTAGGACACTTTATCGAGGCTACCCGGTATATACATTTCGAACGGTTAGTTAGAAAGGTGATACATAGCTTTTAAATTTTAGAATAATTATACCTTATTACCCTACTAGCAGATAGATATTTTATCGCACCAGTTTTTAGTCAAAGATCTCTGCTACACACCAACGCCAACTATTTCTAAGATATGAATTAGGAAGAAGGACTTAATGTGAACAATCGCTGTGTTTACAATGACAGTCTCTGATGCATGTTGTCTGATTCTGCGGGTTACATTGTTATACTCTACAAAATGTGTATAACTTTAATATTTTATATATTTGCCAGTTGCCACATAAACTCACAGAGGACAAAGTAGTCTACAGCGAAATCTTTTGAGTAATAATGTTATGTTTAAGAAAAATATTCTTAAACGCCAATAAGTTGAAGCTAAGAAGCTGTGTGATTACACTAGCACGAGGAATACAATTTAAACCCTAATCAGATCCAACCCGTTCAAAATCTAACATCTGAAAACCTGTTTCATAAATATTAAACTCAGTTTGAATTGATCAAATCAAACAAACCAAACACTAATTTCAAATCCAAGGTCGCATTTGGTTACTCCCTACGTTAATTAATAAGTTTAGATCGAATAAGCTCGGTTGATAACTTCCGGAGTGGGTCGGAAATGACAGGTGAGGTGCTTTATTCAATCAGCTGGTGAGAATGTGGATCAAGTCATGGCCTCAGCACTGCCTCCTCGCTCACGGCCACGGCTAACCACTCAACATCGCCTCCAACTGGTAAAAACACATTTAGCATTCAGCCGGTTATTGATACATCAGACTATGTGTGCACACATTATTCATAATGTAGACAGTCTCGCTCTCTGCACGCTCTCCTGTATAGTATGGTGACAGGTTAAGATAATCGTAGTTTGTTATACTTGTAGATGATGTTGTTATAAAACTTAATGCTTCATCGTGTTTTTCTTTGCCCATGCAATCAGTAAAAATAGCTTTCCAGTAAAAAATAACTATTGCGTGTTTGATATATTCGTACTAGCTGGAATGCTAGAACTGTCTACGAGAGAAAAGAAGTTACATAGCTCTTAGAAAACTGTCAGAATTCAAAATGTGTCTAAACCCAAATTATTGGCTCACTTCTATTTTAGATTTACATCTGTGCGGTACTATGATCCATTCAAATTTGTCTGTTGTGAAGGAACGCTCAGCATCACCATGGTTGTTCAGTAGACAAGTTTTTTCCTTATGGATTTTTTCCTCCATCCTTTTTCCTCAGTAGGTGCTGGAAAGTTCAAACTGCTTTCCGTTTAGTTCTACGATCTTTCATTTTTTATGGCGGTGAAAACGGATTCCCAATGGAAATTCGCTATGTAGCGAGAGGTGGAGTGGAAGTGAAACTGCAGTTTTGAGTGATGAGGCTACCGAGTAGGAAGGTTCAGGTGCTTACAGTGCAACAATCCCTGTGATCAGCCAAGGTCCGGGACCATTGTGCGCGTTGACAAGCTCAGATGTAGTAACGACACTAGGAAGTTGCAGTTGGTGCTTTGCTCTCTCTGAACACACAGATTACCAAACGTGGCGCGGAACCGACACATTCAAGCACAGAGTACTTTGTCTGCTTGCCCTTCACAAGACGTTGGCGTTTTTCAAACTTTGATACTGTGCTGATTTTGGTTAGAGCAACTCTCTTCTGATAGTTTAGAGACGTTATGTTATAAGTATAGACTATTTATTTGATGTTCGACACGTTATTTTTTTCAAAACTATTTCGGACTCTCCACTTAGTTATTTCGAGGAGAAATATAATAGACAACTTGTTTACTTTAGATAAAAGTCATTAAACACTCTGTTGGCTGCTGAAACTACATCGTAGCATTGGCTCTACTTGGTCTCAAGTATTCGCTATGGTGTTTGTGAAAGAACACCATACTCCTTCTCCAAAAACTCTGTAATTTATATTTATAATGAGATTGAATTGCTAGAATAGCTAGGTCCAAAAATTCCCAGCATTGTACTCAATCCTGTATTTAAAATGTACTGGTCACGAAACGTGTTTTGATGAAATAGTGCTGATACAGCTGAACTTATACAGGATTTGCTAAGTTAGAACGTGGCAGGTTATAACTGTGAGATATCCAACATGTATGAGGTAAGTATTAAAACCTGATAAAGAGTAAACAAAATGTATTAAACTTCCTTTCTAACCAGGTATATAACATTAAATATTTCGAAAATATTTACAATAAAGTCTGTTTACATAGTTGTGGTAATTATATTATGTTCTTACAGCAATTAAAAATCATACAAATTTCGAAATACTAATGGTTGTACTAAATCGAGATTAATTATGTACCTTGCTGTTGCCTGAAACTCAACCCCTCCATAGTACTGAATATTCAGTAGTAAATATTTATTCAGCTTGAAAATGGATGAGTTCTTTTATAAACAGGCCGTGCTTGAATCCTTGAAAGACTTGCAAGACGTGGCACGGAAGGTTCCACAAGGCTAAGGCGTTGAATCTTCGTTCTGACTCTTCCGATCTTCGGAATTCGGAGTAATAGCTTCCGCGTTCGTGCGAGGAGTGCGTGCGACACTGAGCTAACGATTATCGGTCGCGTTATCACCACTGTCACTTACTTATAAGGTCACTTCCAGTTCACACTCAGGAGAATCGTGCTTTCATGGTAATCATGTAAATAATTGCGCATTAAATTAAATTAAAAGTTCTCAAGAGTGTTGATACTTGAATGTAGTTGATAGTAAGTTGATACTTGATACTTGAATAAATGTACCCTCGTATTTATTCATAAATGAAAATAAACCGTGTGTATCTTGAAAGATAAGGAATCCCCGATGATAATGCATCCTCTGTTACAAGTTAAAGGAGTCACAAAACAAACAAGTCGAGGTTAGTCACAAGGTATATATTTCAAAGTAAGCCTTTGTTGCCAAATTGACGGAAATAACGATTATCGAACAAGTGCCATTGTCATAAATTATGATAAACAACAAGGTCCATGGAGGAGTATTCCAACGTCACTTCCAAACCACGGGGAGTGGACATCGTACTGCAGTGAGAAGACTGCAATTCCCACGTCAATGGTCCGGGTTGATTTGTTGTTCTAGAATAAAGAATACTCTATCTGACTGGTTGCTGATGTTCAGAAGTTTAATCAATCCCAAAATTCTTCATACATATAAGAAAGAAACGATAACACTACTACTTTGCAGCTTCTGACTGTCTTGCGTATTCTATCTTATCGTATTTGTCAAATCTAACGAAAACAACCACAAAGCCAGTCGTACCTTATGGCTTCTCGATCATGGTAAATGATAAGAGATCCAGATAAGGTGGATGACACGTGTGGAGTGTCTCATCCTGGTGTCCTCCGCAGCGAGGTCGTGGTGAACATCTGATCACACCTTCCGCAGCCGCGGGCTGACCATGCATTACTCTGTGTCCTCTCATTTACATATAGGAGTTGAATGGACGTAGCTATCAGCTGTTTATGTTCACAACTTGACAGGTTAAATTAACTTCTCGGGTTCACGGCTATCCAGTACTAGCTCTGAATTGTGATTATCTGCGCATTCTAGAACCAACTTCTTTGTACAGTTTTTAGTGTTACAATTCTCTTAATAGTGTCATTAAGCCACTAACGCGAGCCATTTTAGAATCTTGAAAGAACATAGATAAGTCGAATTTGTCAGCGGTTCATGATAACCTTTGACCGGTCATGTTTCGGTATAAATGCATATTTATATAGTCAATTGCTCGCCTAAAAATTATTTTAACATATTCCTTGCCTCCCTATTGGGTAAAAATAAAGAGATCACATTATTGTCACTGGTTAATAGAACTTTCTGATGCTGTTTGTATTGTTCTTCGAGAACTGCAATCTGGTAGGTTTTAAGAGAATTGTCAAGAAGGTTTAATACGAGAATCGTTGTATCACCAAGAAGCGCTTGGAGCTCACGCCATCTGTAGGACTCATGGCTGATATCTTCAAGGTAAAATGCGATATCAAGCTTTCGTAAGAGAATATAAATACAACTTCTTTTGAGAAGCGACACACCATGATACCTGATACCGATGTATGACTCGACCTTTACTTAAAACTTATTATGAAATATAAGATACTGGTACATTGATCTTGACAACAGTCAACTACTTAGTTGTCTTTTTGCAGCAAAAGCTGTTTGGAGGCGGTACATGTTTTATTTTCATGTAGTTTTATGAATGAAAACTTGCCTCTGATGAGATAAAAGATTAAACAGAAAGAGCGGCCACGGCTCGTTTACGTCTTTTTTCAAAATTCAGCTGCTCTGGGCTATAGCTCAGGGGCATAACGCACAGTTCTCTGAGCTTAGCACGAGTTTGGGCGCTTGTCCTTGCCCTTTCCACCAACACTCGGGCAAGTTAAGTAGTTCCGGTCTCTAATGTCAGCGTCACCCACAAAAACTGCAAATCGGGCAACTTTTTCACAGCCCCACCAATTCCTTCCGGCTCTTTCAAACCGAGTCTGATTGGAACAAAACAAGTGAGGGAGATCGTGAGCTCTGTCTCTCACTAATATTTCAATAAACCAGTTATTTGAGGAATGAATTTATTTACAGTAACGTTTTATGATTTACATTGCTAGGGTATGAAATAACCTGCACAGTAGACGTACTTGAATGTTACGTTAAAAACATGATTTATGTTCATAGGTTTAAATTTGAAAGCTTATTTGTCATGGCAAATAAAATATGACTTTCCCATTGAAATCTGTCATTCAATTCCCTCGCTTAGAATTAATTATCCTGTTCGTAAATAAGCACACCAACTAAATGTTTGCGTGTGATTATGCGAACCCCAAAGAACGACAACTCTTGCGAATCCTACCAACATTTGCCAACAAACCCAATCATCAGACTCGGCAGTATCATAGCAAAGCCAATGAATCAGTTGATGACTTGTGATTAAGCTAAGTAAGTGAGTATTGAGCGAACCCGGACAGATATGTATTGATATGTGAGACGTGTGCAGTGTTAAGGTTACTGATCAGCATTCAATGATCGACATCTCCTATATTTGATCTCACCGGTGAGTCTGGCTGGTCGGCGGCCTTGCCTTCTACTGAGAGGTCTGCACACATTGTGAACCTCAAGTCGGATGTAAGGTGGATACGATTCAAATGTAGGAAGTGAAATGTAAATTATCCAAATTTATCGAAAGCTAGCAAGTCACGATCTTATGTATGGGGTGTCCCACAAACATTCCCAGTATATAGCCAATACAGACTTTGAATCGCGCAGTCTAAGTTTGGGCAAGTTGTTTTCCTTTTTAAATAGAAGTTTTGAGAAATTAACTAAGGTTTTTAAGGTAAATTATTCAATAAGCCTTTATTTTAAAGGACGTAAATTGACAAATTAGCAATGTCTTAAGACTCATTTTCTGGTGCCGCTAGTCAAAACGGTGACTTGAATTGTCTACAAGTGTGTTGTTATTACTAGTTATATTTCTTGTACAAACATTTCAATGCAACTTCATCTACCTTGAACATAAAGTTGATGTTCTGCTTGTGCACTCGTACTGGTAGGAGTAGTGAATGTAAACACTAATGTATGTTTGTTCGTTACCTTATAGAAAAGTACGAACAAACAATCAAAATATCACAAGTTCTCGACGAATAAAAGAATAACCCCAAAAGAAATTCGACTAGAGTACCCATCACGTTTTATTGTTTATTTTTGCATAGTTTTCAACAAAAACATACCCTTATTAAATTCAAAAATAGTAGAAATGCCTTTGTATAATCTGATTACCTAAAATAGTTCACTTTCAATAATACATATTAAAAATAGTTAAGAGATAAATAAATAAATCTTTATTCCATGAAATTAAGATGTAAAGGACGAACAAACGATGTATACAAATAAACTATAAAATCAAACAAATATCAAACCAACACAACTAAAAAAGCAAATAAATATCAAAAATAAAATACAACAATGTAAAACAAAGTACAACAATATAAACACAAAATAAATAAATAAAAAACAAACCCAGTTAAAAAAAAATCTACTGTACTTAGTTAATATTGATGTCTTCTTCTAGAAATTCATGAGTGGTGCAAAAGGCCTTGCTCAATAGATAATTTTTAATTTTGATACGTAAAATTTGTAATCCTTCTTGTTTTGGATGTTTGTCAGAAAATTTTGAGGTTGCATAATTGGTATTTTTTGTAAGAAATTTGGATTGTGAATAGGAGTTTTAATATTGTTGTTTGATTTTAATTGTATGAATTTTAAATTTTATCATTACGTGAAATATCGGAAATTTTATTTTTAAAGACACTCAAATATGTATATACAGGGTAAAGTCATTATTTTGTTTTGTATAAATATATTTGCAGTTTGATCTTCCTTAGATATTGAATATTGTTCTAGCAGTATGTTTTTGTTTGAGAAACAGTTTCTTCATGTACGAATGTTCTTTACCCCAGACAATAATGCCATATTTAATAAATATACCGGTACATACTTTAGTAATGACTGTATCAATCTGATTTTTATTTTCAAGTGTTTATCCAATTCCAAACCTAAAGATTTAATTGAGTTACTTGATGAAATTTCAATGCCTAAATGTTCGAGATCAAACTGCGGTGGTGAGTTCTATTGTTTATGCAGAATTGCATTAGTTTTGTGAGCCAGGCTGATGTTCTCACGCAGTCACATCCCCCACCCACCATCACCTAGAGTGTCCATCCCTCTGTCCCGCATGCTGGTCACGTGGCCCCACAAGCATACTATATAAAGTTAAGGAGAAAAAGAACACAGCAGATAGTTCAAGTTACTATCTACCGGAATAGGAAACAACTTTCTATTCCTGTTACTGAATTACGAAATAGAATTTAGTTTTCTTACTGTTCATGATGTCAGTTCCTTCAGAAAGTAAACGTTTACAAAACTCGTCTGATGTGTGAGTCAGCATTCTGCTTAAGCGGGCGCAACTACCAGAAATTCTGGACAATTTTACTAGTGAACTAAACTCGTATACCACTATCACACAAAATAAGTTCATCGACTAAATCCTTGACTCATTATTATCAACTTTTAGATCAATGATATGGAGCCTCGAGGAATCTACTTACTCCCCGTAAATAGAAAATTATAACTCAGTGCATTCTCGACCGATCGCAACAACAGCTAGAACAAACCAGGTCGACACGCAGCTAAGCACTAAAGCGCCGCTGGCATGAGGAAATGGATTCGCACCACTCATAGCCTCGCTTCAGCCTTCGGCCTCAGACTTACGGGTTTTCTTACAGAAAGTTATACTACATATCATCAAAGGAAAATATATTTTAAATGTCAATAAAATCGGACTTCCCATTCCGCTGTCATAGCAAAATCACTTTTTGCTACCATTTTGAAACGGCTGATGGATTTTCATAGTTTGTGGTATATTGATGTAAAGCCTAGTAACAAAATACATATTTATTTGAAATTACATAAAAATCAGATGTAACTAACCGTTTTTAGATCATTAAGACCCCTTTGTGTGTGAAAATTCCTCTCTTAAAGGCGGTAGTCCGATTTTGCTGGTTAACAAACTCGACCAAGAAATTTGCAAAAGAACGTTTGTATCTAATTTGGAGAAAATCGGACGAACAATGCGACTGGTAGAGATGGTACACATACTTATGAGGAGTTGTAAATGTTCCCCTCCCCCACCATAACTTTTTAAAAGGAAATATTTTGAAAAACACTTTGGGAAATGTTTATAGGACCCTGAAGTTTGTTTTGACGTTCATTGCGTCACCCACCCCACAACCAAAACTTGGGGGAAGAGAGGGCCGCCCAAACTTTTTAAATACAACCTCCTCCGTTGTGGAACCTCGAAAGATTTTCAAAGCCAAATAAAAACATTTTTATCTCAAATAGTTTTTTCTTATAACCAATTGAAAATTATATATCATCAGGTCACATACAATTGATTTTGAATGGCAAACGTTCTTGAAAATCCTCTGAGGGAAAAATCACAACCCTATCACATAATTCAGTTCAATTCAAAAATCGTTATTTTGCGCAAATAATACACCATATGCTATGCAACTTCCATAGAGTATTTCAAAGAAACTTTTGTCATTCAAAACCTTTTCTATGTAAAATGAAAAACATGAAAATCCTGGACGATTCCACATTTTTTCCAAGCTCACCCCCCTGGACCAAGGCATCCACGCGTTCCTGGGCTGGACGACAACACATATAAAACAAAGACAGCCAGCTTTTCGCCAGCCCGTAATAGACATGAACAATCAAGGAACAAGAAACAAGGAGCAAACACAAAACAACGAAATAAAAAAATATAGCAAAACAATTATTCGAGATAAACGATTTTTCTTTGCGTAGTTGAATTTGGATTGAAATTCCTTTTCTTTTGAAATGACACAAAGGGTGGGAGGGTTGTATTTAAAACATTGAGTGGACACACCCCTTCCACGGTTTCTAGGTGGGGGGTGGGTGACGCAAAGTACCTCAAAACAAACTTTAGCATCCTATAAAAACATTGCCCAAAGTGTTTTTTAAAATACTTCCTTTTTCAAAAGTTAAGGTGGGTGGGGGACATTTGAAACTCACCTCTTAGGCCTATACATATACCGGGTGCCCATAAAGTCCGACCCCCTCTAATTTTGAAACGAATGAAAGATTTGAACGTGTTTTGGCATATGTACTAAGGGTCAACTGAAGTACTTGTGGCTATTTTGGGTATTTACCTTAATTTTATTAACCGACTTCCTACGCAAGGAGGAGGTTACCAATTCGACTTGAGACTTTTTTTCTTGTATGTTTGTACACGCATAACTTTTTTGCGCGGCTACCGTTTTAACGTTTGTTTGTTTTGTAGAGGGTACGCCCGTGGTCCCATGTAAAATATTTTGAATCAAACCTAAATTTCTATATAAAAAAAAAAGGAAAACTCAAAAAATCTAAAAATTCCTGTATTTGCGGCGTATCTTGAGCTGTAAAAGCACTATTTTGAAGTACATAAGGACTTAAAATACACTATTTCGATGTAAAATTAAATTTCCAACAACTTGGTATCATTAAATCTATGAAATCTTTGGTATCTGCTGAGATAAAACATATTTTATTCAAGAATTACATGAAAATTTTCTTTGTTTGACTTTATACATTTATAGAAGCCGAGTTATACAATTAGATCAAGGTTTTGTAGACACCAAGTTAGGGTAAAATTTAATTGTCTTTCAGAAAATATGGTTGGTTAATATGATATTCCTTATATTTACGGAGGTGGCATCCTTCTCGCTAAAAACACAAAATTTTAAGCATTTTATTAAGTTTCAAAACCATAACAGCTGTTATTAGTTGAATATGTTATAAAATAAGACAGCTATTTACTTACTGTATCCTTGGAAACCTAGGCTAGTAAAAGAACAAAACTCAAAATTGACAGCTTACATTCATTTCTGCCCAGTGCTCTGAATGTCAAAGTGAAGAAATTCCGACAAAATAATTAAATTGAAATTACTTTAAAACGGTCGGTTCCAGGCAACAAGAGATGTTTTGATGGTTTAAAGGTGATATTCTATTATACAGGCAGACTTGTACATTAATTTATGGTAAAGCTACAATTTATGGGTAAAACATGACTTTGAATTACTACTATTTAACCGACTTTCTACGCAAGGAGGAGGTTACATGAATTCGACGTGCTTTTTAATCTTTAAGTTGAAGCAAAATTAAAATTAAGAACCACTAGTGGCTATGAAAAAATAAATAGCACTACTAGTTTGCGATACTATTGGCCAAAGCATGCTTTAGCAAAGAAAATGACCCTTAGTATTACAATTTTACAAAAAGGCGTACCCTAAGTCGAAAAGATTAAGGCCAAACGTCACTGTAAACGAAGGTACCGTAAAAATCTTGTAACCTGGCAATAAGAAAACAAATAACCTTCAACCAGCAAGCGCAACTGCAGGAGGTAAGCTAACAATCTAGCCATTAAGAGCTTGACCAGCCACCAATACTACATTAATAGAGGAACAGCCTAATCCTTAGTTTTACCGCCACCGTGATTTAAGCTGATTCGTTTTAGCTACTTAGCCGATTTGTTTGAGCTAGTCATGAACAAATCAACAGCCTATGTTCTGCGAGCTTGGCCTTTGTAAAGCTATCGGCCAAAGGACTTACCGCCACCCTGATCCAAGCGATGTTCCCAAACCATGATAGAACCGCTACTTTGAGAAAGCCGTCAAAATTTTTGACATATACGCTACCAAAATCTCAGACAATTAAAGCTAAACCAGCAATAACGATCAAGATGAAGGGCTTGCCCAAAGGCTGATGAGGACCTCAAACTGGCTGAAATCTACGTTTGTTCAAATCATTTCATGTAATTATTAGGTTAAAGGTACATACATGATTAAGCTAAATTCAAAATATCTAATTAGGTTCAATTCCGAAGAAATATTAGCTCTTTGACCTTATTTCTTTTCAAACTAGCATATGTAACATTCGTCTAAATAAAACTAAAATTGTAAAATAAAAAATTTTAATAAAAAAGAGATTCAAAAAATTTGTTTAATGAAAAACTCTAAAAAGAGAAAAATAACTTTAAATGCATAATATCACGTTATAGTCTACTATAAATGTATTTAGTCTGCTACCAACAAATAAAATAGAACCAATTTCTTGTTTACAATGTTGAAATTCCACCAACTATATTTAGTCTTAAAAGCAGCTTACTATGACTTGAATGTTTGAATTTCGATGGGTGAAGCACTTTAAATCCCAGTTACCACTTCAGTTTAGGCAACGTTGATCCATATATTTTGGAGAAAACATGTCAATTTGGAAGTCGGCGCTAACGAAATTGTTCTTGGACAAATTGCAGCGACCGTAATGACATTTCTCAAAATGTATGGATCAACGCTAAAACTAGGTGGTAACTGGGTTTAAAACAACCCTCTTCAGTCAATATTTATCACTCAATAAGCTTCTTTAAACTAAATATGATTTCAATATAAAATTCTGTTTAAACAACAGTATACCAAAGTTATTTAAACTTTCGTACTTATTAAACATTTTTTATTTAATTTTAAAATAAAAATATTGATTTGGAAATAAAATTGCACATAACACAACATGTTTTTGTAACTACAAAATAAACTTGAAATGTATAGTGTTGTTATTTATGTTTTGTTTTCTACTTGTACCACTAGATGATGGCTTTAAGTTAGCCGAAACATGATGTGGCTGTACACAATTTTGATTGCCTAATCAGTATTTTTATTTCAAACTCGACTTGTTCAGTCGGCGTTAACGTACTTCGCGTGCAGAGAATATAGAAAATCCATCTTCTTCTGTAAAAAAGAAGAAATTCCTTTTTTTAATTTTTTTGTGTTCGTTGTTCCGGTGATCCGATTGGGCCTTCACGTGAATACTGGAAACACATATTACCCATCATCTAACCAAGACAAAAACAATATTAAACCTATATCGGATCATACATCCATTTTTAAAGGGGGCCCTCCCCTTCCCAAAAGGCACATAATGATGTAAACTAAACCCAGTGATAAGAAATTCACTAGCGTTCACGGTTGCACTTGTTGCTGTCGGCTATGTGTTCTTTGGTGCGGACTGTTGTATACTCGTACTTAGAATACAATTTCCATGTTCAAACAGATCAAGGTAATATTTTTATCAACGTGTAATTCTAAATACCATTGGTATTTATTTATGACTAAATTTATTTCTAATAAATATTACAGTAGCCCTCTCATCGTTCATCATTGCAGTATTATCTACAAAATAACCAAAATTACAGTGGCTGTATAATACTATCTCAGGCTTCGTGTTCATATAGGCCACTTCCTACGTAAAATCTATACGCGTCAACAGGTAAAGTGTCGTAAGGAAATTGAATACGGTAATCATGTAATTTTATAAATGTTTTAAACTTTTAATGTAACATTTAGTTTCAATTGCTGTATTTACTATTTTTATTTCTGTATTTTTAACCTACACATTTTGTTATAACTTGCCAACTTAGTTGGAAATAAACAATATGTTCATTTCTACTCTTACATTTTATATCCAAATATTTTTCACTGTTCCAGCTGTTTTTATTTAATCCTGTATTGAAGTCAGTTTAATTTTGTTACGTAGCAATGTCATACATTTGTTAATTAATACATTTGTGCATCCATGAACATTTCTGTTATCTATGCTATCTAATTGTTATGTTTTTAAATGCTCCATTGTAATTGGGCACGCCTGTTATGAAGCATTATAATAATAAATAAATAAATTAAGGTATTCTTTTCTATTTGGGTTGTTGTGAAGATTACAGGAACATTGTTTTAGCCCTTAAGTACAACGGCAAAATGTATGTTTACCACAGCATAGTATGTTTGTCATCGTCTTAAACACTTAATGCATAGGACTACAACTATTCTTGAGCTTTCAAGTTACTATAATGTCGGAGTAAGGCAAGACTTTAGCAGGTTTTGAACAACTAAACCTGTGAACAATAAATCTGGTGTTGCAATTTTCCAGGAAGAGATACTGGATACATGGAGAGTGTACGGACAGGACATGAGGACTGGAGAAGTGGCGACGGAATGAAGACAGCAGTGACTCACCCCCTTCCCACCCCACTGCTCCTGCACCCATTATCTAATTGAGTCAATTGAGCTCAATTGACGTTCATTGAGTCCAATTGACCCTTACATTCCAGTGTCGTGTATACTGTCTCGGTGCCACCGTGCGCAGTGGCAAGGCTTGTATCACACAGCACCTCCCTGTCCTGTGTCATCGTGTGATACTAGCCACAACACAAGAAATAAACGCTTGTATATACCTACAGCGTTGTTTGAGTCATCAGATTATTCCATGGTTACATATTCCAAAGAGTACGGGTCATTTATACGTGAGTTAAAAGCATACAGAGTGTTTAAATAACCAGTGCCATTAATTGGAATCTCAAAGATTTCAGGGTTATCTCAGGATTATGTTAGGGACATAACAACCCTGCTAAAACAGTTGTTTTTAAATTACCATTTAAGTTTTGAGAAGATTGATGGACAAGTATTTATTCAAGTTATTCAAACTTTCATAACGTTTCAACGTTTATAGTCTTACGATTGTGGAAATTATCTAAACCTGCGTCGTTGTCTTCTCTAACCCAAGGTTTTATTTGAAATTAAATAAAATGTCCAAAAATATTTCACACGCACATTTTTTCTGTTTTTCTCAGTGTCAAATATTTTTAAACATGTCAAATAACAGGTTCCCCTCTTTTCAAATTCGTTTATTTTTGAATATAGTTTCGTAGATATTGACCAAATAAAAATGGGTAAATTCAAACCAATGAGGTTAAAGGAAAGTCAGTAGTAGACTACGTAAGCCTGAAACCGAAGGCCGAAGCAAGGCTGTGAACGGAGCTAATTAGATAATTAAATTGTACACTAAACACACTAAAATACACTGTGTTTGGCGTGTCAAAACAGAGGCCAAATGTACGGATCTTTTGTTATAACGACGGAATGCATCTGATATTAAAGCATTTTGAAAATAGCCTAGATCTCTTCTGTGTATATTATTTGTCTTAGCAATTAATCAGCTCTGGCCGGGAAGAACATGACATTATTAATTATTTATATTTTCTTGTTCAAGTTAGTAGCTATGTATGTTATGTAATTAATCAAGGAAATAAATACCTTCTTTTATGTGAGGTAGCGTCTTTTATAATGCTTAGAAATAATGTAAAATCACGCTAATATCAGTACAGAATGTAAAAAGCCTGGTTCCCCCTTGGTTCTCCTAAACAAATTTAGCGCATTCGTGGCGGATTGGTATCGCACGCGACTCCGGAGCTCATCACTCCGGGGGCGCGGGTTCGATCCCCGCAGTCACCACTTACATTTGTAATGTGACTAATACGGTGACGCTAGGTAAAGGTCGAGGTTGAGTGGTAGAGAGGACCTTGTAGTCCTAACTTCGCCTCGTTAAACAAGACAAACTTTACCTTTCACAAATTATTTAAAAAGCAACTATTGGAAGAATTTTAACTAGCTAGTGGTAAACTGTAGATTAATCTTTAGACTTGGACTTGAGCGGGCAAAAGGAATGAGAATGAAAACCCCAAAGGAACGAATTGATATGGATGATACTCGTCTCGTAACCACATAACCTACTTAATAGGGGTTTCTTTCTCAATTAGTTTAGGTAGTGACGTAAACGACAACATAATTCGTAATGAACTTATTTGTTACTACTAATCTTCGAGTTATTTGTTTTTTATTCTTGAAATAAAACGTCCTACAGTATTTTAGTTTTATCACAAATAAGCTGCAGCGTATCGTTTAAGTAGATATTAAGCTCCTTATTAATTAAGTGTACGTTTGCAAAGCTTGTCTGTAGTAAATGATGGTTTTGCCTTATTCCAAATGTTGGCAACTTGTAGACAGACGGAAGTAGATATTGTTATAGACAATGTATACACTCTAGAGCCGCTCAGTTAATGAGGATATTGCGTCACGTTTTACAACAAAGCGCAACAACTCACCAAGTCGTTCCTACTCGCATCTCTTCTCTTTTATGCGTGTAATTACTAGTAGAATACACCTAAACATGCAAACTTTTGAAAAATAACAATAGTATATTTCGTTATTAGGTCCTAAAGTGACACTTTTTGATACGAGGTCAAATTAACGTTCGCGGCCCGAGACGAAGCCGAGAGCCAAAAGACACTTTCGAACCGAGTGATTTTGTTAGTGATTATATACTCATGTGTTAGTGAAAAAGAACACACCATGAAAATAGAGTTGACCCAAAATAACGTTACAGTATTATATAAACATTGGATTACGTTTAAGGCGGTTAGTAAATTTGAAAGCAAATGCGTTAACTTATAATCGCTTATACACAGTATGCATACACCTGTTAAGTCAATGATTTAACTTACTAACATGTTAACATCCCTCATAGTTTCAAATTTCTCAAATACAATGTTCAGAGTTCTCCGGCGTAGTGTTTTCAATCTTGTGTGATGACGTCATGTACGGGCAACGTCTATACTTTCAAGCGTCATCAAAGTGTGTACGAAAACGGTTTCAGCCCTAAAATAGTGAAACCAATTCTTTTACCAATAAATAGAGTATGAACTTAACTTATCAGATTTCACACCTGCTGTGTTCTAGAAAATATAACAAAACAGAAAACTGCAAAATAGCCTGTATCGAGCAAAACTGGTGGTATCCAGGGCGGAAAGTGGCTAAGTTGAGAGGGTATAGTGAAAAGGTGTAGATAATCTGAGAAATCTGTATCAGCGGGGGGTTGGGTGATGCGGGTGTGCGTGAGAGCGCGCGTGCGCAGAGTGTGACCACCAGAGTCAGTTGCGCGATACGGGTGCCCTCACCCTACACCCCTCACGGACCGAGAGTCATAATTTAAACCATAAGTTCTCGTCTGATGAGGGGTAAGTGTGTAAAGCGACAAGGGTGGTTATTGTTCTACATTGGACAAAGTGACCGATCCGTAATGTAGCGGAGAGGATTAAAGTTGTATAAAAAACGAGTTCAAAAAAAATTGTACAAGTAATCCTGCCAAGGTGCTTCCAAAGATTCAAGGGCCAAAAAGTGGTTTTGTAAGTAGTATATAAAGTACTTTTGTTGATACAAAAGTGGAATAATTGAAAACAACAACATTGTGTAAGATAGTCAGCAGGGTTTGTTCACATCAACAACTACTATAGTACCAGTACTACCCGTCAACATTGCTAGACACTGAGAGACAATTAAGCCCATGTGACTGCATGGCTTGTGGAAGGACCCCCTCTACATCCTAGAGCAGTTTATTCGGTGGATGTAAAGTAACTAAGATTAATATTGTATTTTGACACTATTACCTTCCTCAAAGAAATAGTACACTTATAAGTAAAGATATGGACTAATTTGTGTTTCGTTCATTCAAGTGAAACTATTCTACCCGCGCGATTCTTCATTTCCAAAACGATTCCCCTGACATTGCTGGTACTGTTTAGTTGTGAATTGATTTCCAAATCAAAAGCCAACCATTAATTCTCAAGTTTTACCAAATGCAAAATGCTATATAACGTCAAATGTGTATACACAATAGTTACATAGTTTTAACAGCAAATTGATGCCAGTAATATCAGATCAAAGTTACACGGAGAAAAGAGCTGATTTTCGTGTGAAATTGTTTCTACTGATTTGGTGTAACTTTGATTAATACTGCCGGTAAAAATAGCTTGAAGGAAAATATTTAAATGATCTGTTATGATTAAATTGAAAAACAAACAACTGAAAAAGCACTTCATAACTAAGCAAAAAATAATAACCAAACAACTTTCCATAGACATTTAAAACTCGCCTTAAACAGTGTTATAACAGGCTTATTAAACAGACTTTAGAAGCGTTTTATAGCCCAGACCAGTTCAAGACACACAACTGGGAGACCACATAACTCACAGACCTCTGTATGTTTGAAAGGTAGATGTATTAATGAATGGAACGTTTTATCACAATAAACTAAATTTTGGCGATTGCTCAATTTGTTTAACATAGTAAACAATATATCTACCGATTAGTGAACTTTCTTTGAAAATAGAGCTAATAATTTCTCTCGCCGAATAGAACGAAAGGTCGTTTCCAGATTTTTGCTGCCCAACACCTCCTGAGTCAAATTGAAATTTTATATATGTCCCCCCACCTTAAATTAATAATGTTTAGTAATCCATCTAATATTTTCACCTTGCTTTTGCAAGACATTTATTGTAGACATTTATCGACTTTAAAGGCCTACGATTAAATTTGTTGGAGGTAAAAGTATAGAAAAGCACATCTGTTACAATACAAAAAAAGAGTCATCTTCAGTTAAATTGCTTCAGCAGTTTTGTTGTAGACCGGCGACCTTTCATTGGAATGCCCATGTCGAGGTGGTTTGGTTTTAAGAGTGTTGCGGGTATTTTTGTGCAGAATGAAACATAAAAAAGACATATTTCTAGAGCCAACAGGATTACCATCTTTATCAAAATCGTTTAACTGTCGTCACTGTCATGTATTTTGTTATGTTTATTGTTGTAATCCATTATTACAAATGTCCTACTTTCATTCTTCGGTATAGCATGGGTGCTACATGAATAATTTACATATGGTTGAAAAGAAGAAGTTTCAACGTTGTTGTTTACATATATTGAGAGGTAATTTCCACTTTTAATTACCAACAAGATGGCTGCCCATTCAACACAAGATATTTTGCGTTCTTGAATTTCCAAATGCCAGTAAGTTCAGTTCAGCGAGAGTTTCGTCGTAGATTTGTGGTTTCCTCGTTAATTTCTTTAGTGAGGCCATGTAAGAGTAAAGGTTCACGTATCCTCTCTGACTATTAATCTGTATGACCTGTGGAACCGTATCAGAGCTGCAGTCAATTACATAAATCAATATTAACTTCGTGATCTACCTGAAAAGATTTAGATTTTCGAATAGCCTTTTGCCAAGCAGCCAGGGGAGGACATGGTGAGCATTTTAGATATGTACCAAGGAAGATGAACTTTGAAATGTTCTATTTTTACTAGTATTTAATTTATGTTTATCTGAGTAATAATTATTAATGAAGGAGAGTTGTTTGAAAGTAGGACATTCTTTTTGAATAACCCTGTACTTATTTTCCACGTTTACATTATAATACAAATATAAATTTGAGGCTCTGTCTGTTATGTTTTTAGTCCCTTTATTAATTAAGTTAAGCACATATACATTATTTTACTATAGTATTTATTTATTGCATTGACTGTGACTGTTGTGCTACAAAACTTGTGTTACTGTTGCTAGTGATTCTTCAAGAAACATGTTAATATTCCTAAATTATTATATTAGATGAATTCTTAAGGTGTCTATTGACTTAATTAGGAGTATAGAGGATAGAAGGAAGAAAAGGAAAGGACAACAGTAACTACATTTCGTATTTAATACGTTATCAAGTTAATTAAAAAGGAGAGGAACAGAGGGATACATTGGGGTGAAAACAATAAACAGTTTGTAAACATAATTTTCAAAATGTTGTTTATTATAACCCCAATTTATCTCTCTGTTCCTCTCCTTTTTAATTAACTTGATAACGTAATAAATACGAAATATTGTTATTGTTTTCCTTTCCTTTTCTGCCTTCTATCCTCTATACTCCTAAATTATTATATTCTTATGTTTTAATCCTATATTGTAATTAGGCATTACCTGTAATGTTATGCATTGTTGAATAAATGAATTGAAGTAGTTTACTCGTACAAATTAACTATTTAAACAGGCTATAGTGGGGGGATTCGAATGAATGGGGCTTGAAAGAATGGAAACTTGTGTATGTCCGAATGAGATCGAGATATTGAGGTATGAATGGACAGTTTTAGTTGAAAGTAGGATAACTACGATTGCATAAAATGTATAATTATTGTTCTGAAATCTAATATTTATTAATAATTGATTGTGAAAGTACTATGAAATCGTCAAAAGTTACACTGCAATAATCAGTTATAAACAAACACATAGCTACTTTACACCCATATACAGATACCCAATGTGTTGTATATACCTACAAGAGATGCAAGGGTTTTCAAGCAATGGCAAGTGACACGGCGCAGCGGCAAGAGAGATACACAGCTGTGTGCAGGTTGCGTCTTGCGCCGTCATTAAATACCGGACACACCTGAGCACAGTAGCCTACCAGTAGCTCGCTTGTAAATATTAGAAGTTGAAATATCAAGAAGTTGAAACATTGGTTATTGCAGTTATATAATATTGACAACTTAGTCTTAATATGTGAATGAATGGTGTGAATGTGTATCAGTTAAGGGCGTACATGCTAGCTAAGCCATGCAGGGACTAAGCGTATGCTTATGCATAGATCTATGATGGCCTTTTTCTTTTCTTTTAAATTCGATACATTAACGCTTTTTTATGCCAGAGACGCCTGATGGTTCAGTGATGTACGCGGTTTGGGAGTTCCAAACCTTAGTTTTGTTTGTAACGGGATGAATGTTGTGTGGATGTGTTGTATATAAAACTGAATATAGGACTATCTTTAATTATTTTAGAATCAATATAAGGGCATACAACCAACCTTCTCATTTATGTATAAAAGTCCGAACGCTGCTGATTTTAGAATTTCCTTAGGTTTAAGGAACCTCCTATCAGGTATTTTCCTTGGAGGCCCTAAATTTCCTTCTAAGATTTAGGCAATAATAGGCTAGTATATTTTGTTTTAGTTTAATATTTTTGGTGCCTGACAAGTTTTGTTTTGTATTTCATGTAAAAAATAGAAATAAATCATTCTTATTCTTAAATAAGTAAACTAGATGTTACATTGCATGCAATCGTCGTTATCCTACTTTTAACTAAAAATATCCACTCAACATTGATAACTACTTAACATAACTTAACTTGTTGACACTACCTTGCCTCTATATTTTAGAAACATGTTTTTTCAAGTCAAAATGCGGTCTCGTAAGAGGAACTGACATTCACTCTTATGAAACTAGAGGCAGGGAATACCACCGAACTGGGAGACACATAACGGCAGTTCATGAACGTTTATCTTCACAGGTAGGAGTTCAGCTCGTCAACAGGTTACCAAGTTTATAATTCTGTTTTAAATAATTTAGAATGTTGAAAAACTTTTATATGTAAGGGTAGTTTTTGAAACAATAATATCCCTGCTTGTGATGGTAACTTTTTAAATAATTCCAGTCTATGGTATTCAACTCTGTAGTTGTCTACCGACCACGTACCATGATTATGAATTTCATTGCCTTGTACAAGGCGGCATTTATCGAGGCAAAACATGATAGTTTCGAAAATGTAAATACCATGATATGCTATTTTCAACAATAACCTGCTAGGCTTCTGAGCATAAAGATTCCTGTTGAAACTTTATTGCATACATGCTCGATATGAGAGTCCCAATTGCATTTTCTATCTAGATTAATACCTAGAACATTGAAATTTTCCACTTCTTTGATTTGGTTATTATTCAAAAGTACCAGTGGACTTTCATTGTTGATGTGGCAACCAATATTAAAGTTCATTAATCTAGTTTTATTGATGTTAGTTTTGAGGTTTAGTTGTTCGAAAAACTGCACACAAGTGTTAGTGGATTGAAGGGAAACTATTTCTAGTTCATTCAATGTTGAAGCTGTGAACATTAAAGTTGTGTCATCGGCGCATTGAACTGGGTTCCCCAGTGTCATACTTGAGTGCAAATTGTTCACATATAAAATGAACAACATGGGACCCAGAATAGAACCCTGTGGGACTCCGTACCTAAGTTCAATATAACAATAAATACATTCATGTTGTGCAACTGTATTTGGTTTATGATATATTATACCGGCTTTGTATTTGGCTTGTAACATTTCAGACTCATACACAAACATACAATAAAATGCATCTCTTTAGTATATATCTAGCCTAGTTAACTCAAATACTTAAGTCATTACAGGTATGCCGCCAAGAAGCATGTTGGAGGAATTGACAGCTGAGGCTTATCTATTCATTTGAAAGTGCTCTTGTTCATTTGATTCGGGATGGTGAGTTTGAGCGGGAGGGTTGTATCCATCGTAAGAGTGCGCAGTTGTATTTAAAAGAAAACTTAATAAATAGGCCTATAGACAAGTTGAAAAAAATCAACTGTATTTAAGAAATTTCGACAAAATCCCAATTTACATAGAGGAGAAAAGAAGCTGATATAAATTTAAAACTATTTTGAACTTGTTTTTGCGCCATTAGGTTGTATTATTATTTTTATTGTTTGTCGCTCTGTTTTTTAAAGCCAATATGCAGTTTCAGTGCCTAATCCTATTTTTTCTCAATGGTATTTAATAAAATCATATAGATTCATTGTTAGGTCAGTACCATATTGATTTTCTCCGTTTATCATTTAGTAGCCTTTAGTTATAAGTTATACGAATACATTTATGATTACCATCTTTAAAAAAATAGTTTTTGATTCCAAATTAGCTTATTTATTGGGAATTTCCTTACATAAATGCCCCGCTCCTGATTATGTATTAAGTATTAACGTTTGGGGTTCGAAAATGTTACGGTATATAAAATTTGTTAGCACACTGGGCTTCTAATAACTGTCTAGCGTGTTTCCGATTTCATTACGTTTGCAACGCACTGCAGATGAGATGACTTACCATGTTGTTAATGTTGTATCCAAGAATCAGCTGGGACACGTCACCCCCACTCACTCCCCTTGTACGCGCGTCACCCGCCATTGGCCCGCAGACTCCGCCTCGGTCTCTCATTGGTCACTGGGCCTCGACACAGCGCACCAAACCCTACACAGACCGGCAAAAAATATTATTAATATATAAATTGTAGTCGGGGAGTGTTTAGTTCTCGGTTCGGTCGTCAGGTAGCGTGCGAGCAGTGGAGAGTCTCGGTCGCGACTGAGTCGGTTAGGAACCACAATTGTGACAATATAGCTTATTGAACATAGTTAGCTGAATTGGGTCTAACTCAATTTGAGTCAGCCAGTTAGCAGGAATTTGATTAGTCCGTATTATTTAATCCTGATCAGTTTATTTTCAACATTCCTTCTACTAATTGACGCTTATTTACTTCATAACCGACTGACGGCGGGGGTAGTTAAAATAATTCAGAGTTGATTGATTGAACTTGGGCGGAAAAGTGAACTGTGTTTCCATCGCTGACACTCGAGTGACTTTAAAATAAACTTTTTGTTTTTAATAAATACATTCGAACTTTTTAGTTCGAGTTTAGAATATTTTCACCCCGAAGTTGACTAAACGGCCTCAAAACGTCTTCCGAAAGCGGCACCATCTCGGACTTCTTCAAGCCGATCCTGGACGTGATGGAGGGGAGTGCGCCCCCCGGGTTCGACGAGTCACTGTTCTCGGCAGACTTCCCCGGGGGACAGCTGCCCGGCACGAGCACCCTCCTCTGCAAGTCCAGCGACTCCAGGAACGTGCACAGTATCCAAGTGATGCTCGGCCTAGGACATGACCACTTTCCGCCCGGGGACCATCCTGACATCACCGTCATGTTCCAGCACCAGCAACACCCCGGGGACAAGCGCAAGGAGGAGCTCGCACACACGCACCCTTCGCTTCAGGACACCATGATCCCTCAAGGTAACATTCACATTCTCTCTCACACTCATCATTGTTTGTGTTACTGTTATCAAATATTAGTTAATAATATATTATTGAAATAAATATCGAATTAGTTTTACTAAAAGTAGTATAACTATTTTAGTAAAACTATGGCGAGTGCAGTGAATCGTTAAAATATGATAGGCCTGATAATAGACTGCACATAATGAATAATCGACCAATAACTTTTAGTAACATCTCATTTGCACAATCATGCCACACTTTAACCGATCACCAGACAAGAGTAGAAAAATAAACATTACTTTCAATATTTCTTCACGTATATTGTTCAACAGAAAAAAATTAAAACTAGTATTTTTAAATGGAACAAAGCTTGATTGGGTAAATTCCTGGTTAATTTGAAATGAAGTATATGTTAGATAAGCCTGTTTTTTAGCTTTTGTTCTGGGATACTCAAGCTTATGGGACACGAATAGGCCTATAATTAGGCAATTCTAAATGAAAAGAGGAACTTTGTTAGCAAACATTTTCACGCAGAAATCCTAAAATATAAAGTACCATAATTATGAAAAAATCAAAAAAACATGTGAAATGCTTACAAAAGTACTCACTTATTGAAAAGTGTTTCATGAAAACAGATATATTTTCTAATTGCATTGCAATAAACCTTCGTCCAAAACACATGAATCAAACTTTGAAAAATTCACACAAACACTTTGAAAGCTAAAATAATTATAAAAATGTAATGATTTAATTTATTTTTGGCTGACTTTATAGAAACAAGGAGGTTAAACAAGTTGTCAATAATGTTGTTAGTAAGTTGTTAAAGTTACGATATAAACCTTAATTTTTACATGTTTTTAAACTATTAATTTGGTTAAAAGGTTTGCCATTTCACTCAGTGCGTTCATTCTATTTGGCGATCCAAATAAATAGCTCTTTTCTAAATAGCAAAGAAATTCGCGAATAAAACACAACTTACCATGTTTATTCCACCATTATATGGACAAGCCAAGTAGGATTATTTAAATGTTAACATAGCTATTTCTACACAAACTGCAAAGAAAATGTATTGTTGGTACTTAAATCATAAATATATAACTAGTAGGCCTATACTTGTAATTCTCCTGACACACACACGCAAAACAAGCCTACATTATTAAAAGGCTAATATTTGCCAACTGCCTTGGGTTAATCGTAGCCTAACACTAAAACAACATTTTTCAGCGAACCTTGTAATGTATACATATAAAGCAAGACTCTAAAACATATACTACTTCGGATAATGTAATAATCATGAAATACAAAATTGATACGTGGGGGGGGGGTAAATCCTTAACCTATTAACTAGGCTTTACAACCTGCGTTTTTATAGATACAACTGTTGATCAAAAACACTAATTTGAAACGCTTATTCGTCCGTGAGTTAACTGTTACTGAGTAGGCTAGTATTGTTTTATTATTTGTAAAATCTTGAGACAATTGTTATTGTTGGAACTGTACGCCTAAGTATGTAAATATTGTTATTTTTGGGGAAAACAATATTTATACGTGTGAAAAGACGTATACGAGTATTTATATTGATTGTTATCAGTTTCAGGAACGACTGACCCACCACCGACCAAGAAGTCAGAATCTAAAAAGAAAGGAGACAACAATGGCGTCAAGAAGAAAAAAACAAGGTTAGTTTGGTAAACAATATAACTTAACTGTTGATCAATAGGCTGTTAAATAATCTACTGTCAACGAAACGATCTAATGGTCCGGTCAAATGGCCAGATCTAACATTTAATTTCAGTTGTGCACTGAATAAAGTAAAACACTTTAAATTTAACCTAAAACACATATGAAACAATGACGCAGAACATAGAATTAATATTAATTATACTCAGACGTTCAAACCTAGCTCGTTTCCAAAAGCGTCACTTTGGGGCCCAATGATGAAATACGTATAGGCATAGACTAACGGACTCTATATTTAGTCTATGGTATAGGCTAATACTACAAACTCGTTGAACCAGCTGACGTCCATGCCACATAAAGATCATCGAAAAATCCTTTATTTACCTGGTTTAACAGTGACATTTTAGCACGTCAATAGATGTGTCTAAAGCAGCTGTTTTTAGATCAAAATGTTTTTCAAGGGTTTTTGGATTGTTTTCCTTAACTCAGCTTAGCTATTTTCCAAAAATAAAACATCGCATGTTAGAAATACAAAAAGTCATTCCACTAGCGTTTTATACACAATATGAAAGTCTCCCTTCAAGTTCAAAACTTTGATCAACCCCATTCTAGTTTGTACAACTCTGTAGCAAAAGTGTTATAGGGTTTGAGTAATAAGTCAATTATGACAACCTTTATGGATCTTAAAAACCAAAATATAACAAAACAATTCAATACTATCTATTATCTAACAACGTTTCGTAGATGTAGACAAACTACTCTAGAAACACCGATCAATGAGCCTTTAAGCGTATACACATAAATGAGCAGTAGCATGTAGCATATGGGATGCCGCATAGCTGTACACTTGTCTGCAGTAATGATACCCTCATACACCGTGTGACGGAGATGGGGAGTGGTGACTTCCCCTAGCTCGTGGCGGGGAGGCATGTGCTGTGGCAGCCAGCTGCTGTGAGTGGTCACGTGGCCATTTAAATGTGAACCTTTAAACACTGGAGTGTACTCAATGCATGCAGTAGGTGACATCACTGAGTTAAGCTAAACCACAAAACTGATAAGTTAAAATCTTTATGGGGTAGATTTAGATAGAGCTACTTGATTGGATATTGGTAAAACAATTCAAACATAGAACTCTGTGAGTAAACAAAACATTCAAAGATCATGTTTATCCTCATGGGTTTTTTTGTTTAGCTAAAAAATTAGCGTTTTTATCTATTCGAGATAAAGTAAATTCGAGGCTATGAAATCACAAGACGAACTCTCTCACACTTTAAGAGCACAAAGATATTTTTTAAGACAGTTTCAAACTGTAGGAGTTTAGTGGGTTAGTCCAAAACCTTTGACTGAAAATTCAAAGGATGTTTTGGATGTTACGTTGCGCTCTGTTTGAAATTGAGGCTAAAAATGTCGTGATATTTTTAAGTTGTTGAACACTGAACAACTTCGGGGTGCTCACAGTATCATTTGTCTCCTAGCCTCTCGGCGACGACATAAAACCCATATTGTTATTTTATAATTTAAATATGATTTTTTTCTTGCGCTTCGGATTTCAGCTGTATATAAGAGAGCGTTTCATTTTTTTAAGCTCTGCATATCCACTCTTACGTAACCAGGGGCAGGGAGAACTACCGAACTGGGAGACACAGAACGGTAGGTCATGAACGTTTGCCTTCACAGGCAGGAGTTCAACTAGTCAACACACTGCCAAATTCGATTAAGTGCACCTATGCCAAAGGCATTCAAAACTCGCTTGAAAAAGATTTTGGTCACAGAAGCATTCTATAATATAAACGAGTTTATGGCACACAACTGGGGCTCCGAGTAAACAGACCACCAGGGGCTATCGGACCAAGGGCTAGAATGGATCAAATTCGAGTGAATGAGAATTGGGTGAATTCAAATACTGTACGTTTGAATGGGATTTCGATGTGTATGAATGAAAAATTTTAGATACTTAGCACTTATGACGGTTGCATGACATGTATATGTTTAAGGCAATAAGAGATGTAATTTATTTATTTTATTATTTATTTATTTATTTTGCAAGGCCATTTCTGTGAGCGCTGACCATTTCTCCGTATGCAGCAATGTTAGAAGAGCTATCCCACTGACCAATGTGAGTTGTATATAAATGCATCTGTGACTTGTGCAGGACGACATTCACGGCGTACCAGCTGGAGGAGCTGGAGCGTGCGTTCGAGCGCGCACCGTACCCTGACGTGTTCGCCCGGGAGGAGTTGGCACTCAAGCTGAACCTCAGTGAGTCCAGGGTGCAAGTGTGGTTCCAGAACCGCAGGGCCAAGTGGAGGAAGCGAGAACCCCCGCGCAAGACTGGCTACTTGCCCACACCAGGTCAGTACGCGTACATACTGCTTGCTACCGTTCAATTTACTTATGAAAGCCCTTAAAAAACTGAATTGCCTATATAGCCAATTTACGCTGACTTTAACGACTAATAACTACCAACCGTTGGCTGAGGCGGGGCTCGAACCTGCAAGTTCCAGATCTGCAGACGCGTGCGCTACCGACTCGGTCACTACATGCTTATTACTTCGCAGCCAACAGTTGTCAGTTTTCGCATAGTTCGAGATATACGAAGTCTGTAAATAAAGTAATGAGACTGATTTCGTTATAGCTGTTATGGCAACACTGGAACTGTAAAAAGTAAGCCTTTGTTTAGCCGAACAGCTTATCAACATTATGTATCAATATCTTTTGTTTATTGTTGCCCAGTGAGACGTAAGCAAACATATTTTAGCAAAACCAGTTTTCATTGTACGTTCAAAAATGAGTAAAACAAGTTACGAGCAACGTTGTGCTATAACGTTTTGCCAAGATCTTTTATAGTGCATTGATAGAACCCTTGATTTCTTAAAGCACGATATTATAGGTGACGAGTCTTGGATATTTATGTATGACCCGGAAACATAGCACCAAAGCAAGGATTGGCACACTTCAAACTCACCACGCCCCAAAAGGCCAGAGTGAGCAAGTCCAAAGTTAAAACCATGCTGATTACGTTCTTTGACTGCAACGTCATTACTCATAAGGAGTTTATACCAACAGGGCAGACTGTGAATCAACACCTTTACCAAGAAATTCTTGAAAGGCTGCGAAAAAGAGTTGCCCGCGTTAGACCAGCCCTCGGATGCTGCATCATGACAATGCGCCTTGTCACACTACACCGTCTGTTAACAATTTCTCGACCAGGAAAACATCCCTGTTGTTTCTCAACCAATATAATTCTCCTGACGAGTCCCTACGACTTTTTTCTCTTCCTTACATTGAAATCCATTTCAAAAGACACCATATTGGAACAGTAGAAAGCATCCAAAAAATGGAACCAACCAGCTGAAAGCCATTCCAGATTTTGAGTTCCAGCACTCTTATGAGAGTAGGAGAACCGTATAAAGCGTTGTCAGGCTTCCCAAGGAAACGATTTTAAAGGAGATAAGAGTCCATTAGTGATTACATTATAAAGAAACAGTTTTATTAAACCAGTCTCATTATTTTATTTACAGACCTCGTATACACCACTTACTTATTTTTGAAAGCTCATCATTAAAACAAACTATGTTCTCTATTCGAAATTTACAGTACATTCATTATTTTCAGCAGTTTATGGGGTTGGTGCTGTCTTCTGACAGGGTGCGAACTAAACATAGCGAACAAGAATCTCATTTGAGTTGGGCTTCTATGAGTAAATTCAATGTAGCTGCTTCTACGTTTGAATTAGTTTGATCATTTGCATGTTTAACTATTAGGAAGGTAAAAACGTCGCCTTTTTCATTCTACTCTCTTTCTTAGAAAGACGCGGAGGACAGCAAAGGGTTGTAAGAACATTATACTTGTCGCAAGGACACTGGACATAGGGATTGTCCTTAGCTTCCGAACACCACAAACAATTTTAAAATATTTCGTTCAAGTTTTTTAGCCAGTGAAATAGGAATACCAAAAGTCCCATTGAAGAAGTTTTCACACAGTAAACGTCATCCGGTCAAGATTAAAATTAATATATATTTTAATTTAATAACCACTGAACTAAGAACTATGAAAATCCATTCAGTAGTTTCAAATGGCGGATAAAAAAGTGATTTTTTGCTATAAGAGAGGGCTAAGCAGTTGATTTTATAATTTTAACGCAATTTCAAATGCATTTTTTCTTTATGTTTCAAAACTTGCAGTAAAATACCATGTAAATATGAGGCCAAAGTATTATAATATGCAAAGCCGAGGCTGAAGACCGAAGCGAGGCTGTGAGCGTAGCGTGAGGGGAATTCGCTCCACTTACGCCAGCGGTTTAGCGTTTGCACTGTTGGACCGCTTATTTATGTCTAGTCGTCCAGTAGTGTTGACATTTTTGATCAAGTGCGAAAAGGAGCAACTCTAATTTTAATTATTAAAGAAAGAATTGATTGAAAATATTAATATTTAACCTCAAAGCCAGATGCAGAATTTGTTTTAAAAACGCTGTTATTTGTTTTAAAAATAATTTGACCTTCTATCGTCAACTTGACTAACTGTTGTGCTTGGGGGATAATACCTATGAGACACATTGTCAAAAGTGGACAAGCCTCTCAGGAAGCTCAATCGTGCTCCTAAAAGGGCCTAGCAGGGCGCTCTCCAGTAGCATCTTAAAACTTAAACGCTCTGACATAAGATTCTTAATATCATATTTAACTGGACACGGGCACTTCAGGCATCATGTACAGAAATTGGGATTGCATAATGGTAATACTCTATGTAGACTTTGCGAGCAGGCAGTACAAACTGCTAGGTACATCCTATTAGAATGTCCTTCTCTGGAGATTAGGAGAAGATGTCTTCTAGGGGGCGTAATTGGGATGAAGTTCACTCGTCTGAGCTGGGAGGAGTCACTTTGAGGCTTTGTGGTCCCATAGGGGTGGGTCTCCCAGGCTAAGATAACCAGGGCAGTACAATAAACCTTTGGTTGACGTACAACTGGTTCACTACCAGCCCTACTTAATCTAATCTAACTGTTGTGCTACAGGAGTACCTGGGTCGCCGAGCTCCACTATGGGTTCCAACAACTTCACCCCTCTGAGTCCCTTCAGCTCCCCGGCCAGCAGCAACCCGCCACCAGTGCCCTCCTCCACGCCGGACCCCTGGGGTTACCCCGCCTCCTACGAGATCTCACACCTCAACCTCCTCAACGAGTCCGGCTACCAGAGCAACCCTTCACCTTACTGCAACTCTCCCGGTCACGTCTACTCCAACAACTACCCCATCATGGGTACGTAAATTCATTCACATACTACTGTACGTTTTACTGCATACGTTGATCTAAATTGTGTCTTAACTACTTCATTTCTAAACTGATATGTTCCAGAATAAATTTGTTTTCTCAGATTTGTAATGACGATAATAGCCAACTTTTGAAGCGACTGGACGCGCTTAGCAAGAACCAGAAATACGCCTTACATTATATTTTAAAGGGCAATAGATAGTTGCAACTCCGCAGCTCATCACTCTGGCGACGTACGTCAATCCCCGCAGTCACTACTAACAATTCTGCTAGTGACCGCTACGTAAAGGTCGAGGTTGAGTGGTACAGATGACTTTGTTATAGTCCTTACTTCACCTATTTACTTCTTATATTTCCAGGTCCTCAACACGGCAACTTCAACTCAGTGGGTATGTTTCCCTCGAACATGAGGCACCCTGAGTTCATGATGGGTGGCGAGGAACAGTCACCCCCTGCTTACTCTCACCACATGGGCGAGCTGGAGCCCAAGCAGGAGTACGGGGAGCCTGAGTACTCCTCTCACTCACACACTCACCACACGCACACGCACACGCACACGGCAGAGGATCCGGACAGCAAGGAAACTACTAACATCGGGGGCTACAATGTAGACAAGACTTCTGAGTGTAGAGTCAAGGTGGAGCCTGACTCTCAGGGCTATGTCACTCTGCCTCCCTTCATGAACTGACTAGAGCTTGGCTTGTGTCCCTCCCGCGGCAAGTACTGACCGGTAGCACTGCTTAGCTGACAAGTTGAGTGGCAAGTACTGACCGGTAGCACTGCTTAGCTGACAAGTTGAGTGGCAAGTACTGACCGATAGCACTGCTTAGCTGACAAGTTGAGTGGCAAGTACTGACCGGTAGCACTGCTTAGCTGATCAGTTGAGTGGCAAGTACTGACCGGTAGCACTGCTTAGCTGACAAGTTATTATGTTGATAATTCCATGAACAAACTTTCCAGGGTGTTTCGATAATATTTTAACTTTTGAACGTCTGATATTTGTAAACGTACATTGACATAGTGCCAAAGTTTTCTTTAAGTGATTGAAACGTTCAGTTGAAATGTCTAGTGTTACCATTTACCCATCCAGTCCATTTGGAGTTCCAGTACTGCTTCCTACCACGAAATGGGTTTAAAGGTATCGTTGGTTTGTATGTGTTTGGCTTTTTAATGAGGATTGCCATTGGAAAATATCCTAAAGATTCTTATTGGAATCTTCGGACTGCCCCCTAAAACATCCGATCACGGCAAAAAGTACTAGTTATTATACACATGTGCCATATCAAATTTGAACATTTTCAAAAATTACAGGGGGATTTATAAAAGACGCTGTATAATCTAGCAGTAATATATTACCCATTATAAGACGTGCTTGTCAAAAATGAATGAGACAAAAACTTAGATAATAGCTGTTACTTTTGCATCATGAAATTCATCTGGTTTAGGTTAAGTTTTAAAACTAAATTTGCTACCCAAACATCAGTTTAAACGTTCGTTACAGCTTAAATTATAATTTTAAGTCAAAACATTATGTACGAGCCAAGGGCGTAGCTCGGGAGGTTGGTAAAGTTATTCAATATTTCCTGAAATTATGTTTGTAAATAATGGTTAACAGAGGCCAAATTGTAACTGACACTAAACAAGCTTTAAAATCCGAGTTTGCTAAATCTTAAGTTCAAATTTTTCTACAGGCGGACCCATAGATTTTTTATGTGTGCTCTATCAGTTCCGGCAACCTATAAAATAAAATCCTTGGTACGCCCTTGAAACACAAGACTCGGAAGATGAACTCAGATTTTAAGTCAATCCGGTTTCTTTATTGTATTTGCTCAAATTAGTAGAATGTAGCCTTGGGAACAGTTAAAAGTGTAATCAGCGAAACCTACAGAGTTCATGTGTTGATTATCTTATTGCAAACACTAAAAGATAATCTGTAAGCTTTTATTATTGTAATTTCACCCATTTTAATAGTTTAAAATTATTACTATGGGGACACAGCCAAAATATTGTAGTGATGAAGAGCATACAATATATTTAATAATATTTATTTATAAATAATTATAGAATATTTGTATAATAAAACAAACTATATTGTAATGGGTTTGTACTAGGCCCTATGTATGATAATATCGATTTAAGGTTTTATACAACAAAGTTAAGTCTTCCCAAAGTGTTAAAACTGAATATCCAAAATCAGGACTTCATATTATAATCAATCTTATTTTATTCCACGTTGCATTTTTCTTTCAATAGTTAAAGAATTTAGTTTATTTTATCTTGTCTACAGAATTACGTGAGCAATGTGTAAGCATGTAAAATACAATATTAAAACATAGGTTTCTGTTTTTTGTTACTTTACATTAACTTGTTATGTTTGTATATGTTGGTAATGCCTACGTTGTATCGATAGAGGTTTATCGTTTTAAAAATGTATCTTGTGTTTAGAATTTACAACAGTGCAGTATATCAAAATGTTGATTGTTTTTTTAATGAATAATGTGTTATGCGTTTAGGAACAATTTATTTAAGTGTGATAAATTGTTTAATAATGTTGAAAAGACTATTTGATTTTGCTTAAATGTAGTAATTTTATTTGGGTAATCTTTATGTGCGTTCGTCTGTGCCTTATGTCTGTACATTTTCATCGTATTTTTTATAATGCTTACTAATAATTAGTGTGTTTGTATGTATGTACATATTTCTAGTAAATAGAATTTTTCTTACCAACAATCTTTATTTTTCTCCATCCCCCAATTCTGATTTTATTTTATTATTGCCAAAGCAAAACTTTTGCCAACTTAAAACTTAAGTTTTCACTTGTCCAAACTTGGCAATACTATCCTTGACGATTGCCAGAAGTGTTAGCACCAGTGGCGTAACTATGGAGGGGAGGGCGTAAATGAGGGGGATATAGAACTCCCTGCAAAGGCTCTTCTGATGAGCCTTATATTGAACAGAAGAATATTCAGTTTACTTTAAACGCTATGAAAAGTCGTTTTTTTGTTTGATTAACAATTAAAATAGTTCAACTAAATTAGGTAGTGTTATTCAATTAAGTTGGCAACGATGCGGTTGAGAGACCTAGCCGGGTCAAGGGAGACATCAACCCAATGTATTAATTTTTGTCTCAATAGGTTTGCCTCAGTTGCACGGTGACAATTCAAATGATTTGTCAAATTGACGCATACTGTATGTTGGCCCACCTAACAATGCTGACTGGGACTCGTGGCGTGGTCCTGTAATCCAGCTTTATGGAGGTCAGGTTTTGAGGATGATATAGGTCTAAAGCGGCTCAGATAGTCTCAATGATCATCTGATGATACCCGCATCAACTCCCACCATCGTTAAGATACGAGTATATCAGACCATCACCTGCGTGGTTCGGAAGTCACATTTAGCTGTTGGTCATCGTATTTCCATTGGTCATTGGGTTATTAGTTAATGACCCATTCTAAGGAAAGGTCGGACTTTGTTTGTAACAAGACTACACCTCATAACTCATTACTACCTCTCATCACACTCATCCTTCACCAAATGAGTAAAATACCCCCATGACAGTGGTCGACATCTCAAATAGTGATATAGTGCTGGACCCTAGAAATGCACCCTGAGGCTAGACCCCCAGACCTCGACCCTGGGGGTGTAGGCCTGGGATCCAGCCTCAGGGTCCAGCCTCAGGGTGTACGCCTGGGGCCCAGCCTCAGGGTCCAGCCCCAGGGTCGAGGACTGGGATCCAGCCTCAGGGTCGAGGCCTGGGGTCCAGCCCCAGGGTCGAGGCCTGGGTTCCAGCCCAGGGTCAGGCAGGGTCCAGCCTCAGGGTCCAGCCAGGGTCGAGGCCTGGGGTCCAGCTTCAGGGTCCAGCCTCAGTGTGTAGGCCTAGGGCCCAGCCTCGGGGTCCAGCCCCAGGTTAGAGCCTGGGATGCAGCCTCAGGGTCCAGGCCTAGGGTCAAGCACCAGGGTCGAAGCCTGGGGTCCAGTCCCAGGTCCAGCGCCAGGGTCGAGGCCTGAGACCCAGCCTCAGGGTCCAGCCCCAGGGTCGAGGACTGGGATCCAGCCTCAGGGTCAAGGCCTCAGGGTCCAGCCTCAGGGTCGCGGCCTGGGGTCCAGCCCCAGGGTCGAGGCCTGGAGTCCAGCCTCAGAGACCAGGCCTAGGGTCCAGCCCCAGGGTCGAGGCCTAGGGTCCAGCCTCAGGATCGAGGCCCGGGGTCCAGCCTCAGGGTCAAGGCCTGGGCCCAGCCTCGGGTGTCCCAGGGTCGAGGCCCGGGGTCCAGCCTCAGGGTCCAGCCCAGGGTCGAGCCTGGGACCAGCCTCCAGGGGTCCAGCCTTAGGATCCAGCCCCAGGGTCGAGGCCTAGGATCCAGCCTCAGGGTCTTGCCCCAGGGTCGATGCCCGGGGTCCAGCCTCAGGGTCCAGCCCCAGGGTCGAGCCTGGGATTCCAGCCTCAGGGGCACAGCCCAGGGGCAGGAGCCTGAGGTCAAGCCTGGGGTCGAGCCTCAGGGGTCAAGCCTGGGGTCAAGGCCTGGGTTCCAGCGTCAGGGTCCAGCCCCAGGGTCGAGGCCTGGGGTCCAGCCTCAGGGTCTAGCCTCAGTGTGTAGGCCTTGGGCCCAGCCTCAGGGTCCAGCCCCAAGGTCGAGGCCTGGGATCCAGCCTCAGGGTCCAGGCCTTGGGTCCAGCACCATGGTCGAGGCCTGGGCTCTAGCCTCAGATCCAGCCCCTAGGGTCCAGCCCCAGGGTCCAGGAGCTGGGTCCTTCAGGGTCCAGCCTCAGGGTGTAGGCCTGGGGCCCAACCTCAGGGAGGCTCAGCTTCCAGCCTCAGGGTCGAGGCCCGGGGTCCAGCCTCAGGGTCCAGCTACAGAGAAGAGGCCAGGGACCCAGCCTCAGGGTCCAGCCCAGGGTCGAGGCCTGGGGTCCAGCCTCAGGGTCCAGCCCAGGGGTCGAGGCCTGGGTCCAGCCCCAGGGTGTAGGCCTGGGGTCCAGCCTCAGGGTCCAGCCCCAGGGTCGAGGCCTGGAATCCAGCAGGGTCGAGGCCTAGGGTCCAGCCCCAGGGTCGAGGACTGGAGTCCAGCCTCAGGGTCCAGGCCTAGGGTCCAGCCCAGGGTCCAGCCTCAGGGTGTAAGCCTGGGGCCCAACCTCAGGGAGGTTCAGGGTCCAGCCTCAGGGTCGAGGCCCGGGGTCCAGCCTCAGGGTCCAGCCCCAGGGTCGAGGCCTGGGATCCAGCCTCAGGGTCAGGCCTGGGGTCCAGCCTCAGGGTCGAGGCCGGGTCCAGCCTCAGGGTCCAGCCCCAGGGTCGAGGCCTGGGGTCCAGCCTCAGGGTCCAGCCTCGGGTGTGGCCTGGGGTCCAGCCTCAGGGTCCAGCCCCAGGTCAAGGCCTGGGATGCAGCCTCAGGGTCCAGGCCAGGGTCCAGCACCAGGGTCGAGGCCTGGGGTCCAGCCTCAGGGTCCAGGCCCAGGGGTCCAGCCCAGGGTCGAGGCCTGGGGTCCAGCCTCAGGGGTAGGCCTGGGGCCCAACCTCAAGGAGGCTCGGGTCCAGCCTCAGGGTCGAGGCCTGGGGTCCAGCCTCAGGGTCCAGCCCCAGGGTCGAGGCCTGGAGTCCAGCCTCAGGGTCCAGGCCCTGGGGTCCAGCCTAGGGTCGAGGCCTGGAGTCCAGCCTCAGGGTCCAGGCCTGGGGTCCAGCCCAGGGTCGAGGCCTGGGGTCCAGCCTCAGGGTCCAGCCCCAGGGTGAGGCCTGGGGCCCAGCCTCAGGGAGGCTGGGGTCCAGCCTCAGGGTCGAGGCCAGGGGTCCAGCCTCAGGGGTCCAGCCCAGGTCGAGGCCTGGGTCAGCCTCAGGGTCCAGGCTCAGGGTCCAGCCAGGGTCAGAGCCTGGGATCCAGCCTCAGGGTCCAGCCTTAGGAGCCAGCCCCAGGGTCGAGGCCTGGGGTCCAGCCTCAGGGTCCAGCCCAGGGTCGAGGCCTGAGGTCCAGCCTCAGGGTCCAGCCCAGGGTCGAGCCTGGGTTCAGGGTCCAGCCTGGGGGGTCGAGCCCTGGGGTCCAGCCTCAGGGTCCAGCCCCAGGGTCGAGGCCTGGGCCAGCCTCAGGGTCCAGGCCCAGGGTCGAGGCCCAGGGTCCAGGCCTGGGGTCCAGCCTCAGGGTCCAGGCCTGGGGTCCAGCCTCCAGGGTCAAGCCCCAGGGTAAGCCAGGGACCAGCCTCAGGGGTCCAGCCCAGGGTCGAGACCTGGGACCTCAGGGTCCAGCCCAGGGTCGAGGCAGGGTCCAGCCTCCAGGGTGTAAGCCTGGGGCCCAACCTCAGGGAGGCTCAGGGGTCCAGCCTCAGGGTCGAGGCGGGGTCCAGCCTCAGGGTCCAGCCCCAGGGTCGAGGCCTGGGATCCAGCCTCAGGGTCCAGGCCTAGGGTCCAGCCCCAGGGTCGAGGCCTGGGATCCAGCCTCAGGGTCCAGCCGAAGGAGCAAGCCCAGGGTCGAGGCCTGAGACCCAGCCTCAGGGTCCAGCCCCAGGGTCGAGGCCTGGGATCCAGCCTCAGGGTCCAGGCCTGGGGTCCAGCCTCAGGGTCGGGGCCTGGGGTCCAGCCTGGGGTCCAGGCCTCAGGGTCCAGCCCCAGGGTCAGGCCTGGGGTCCAGCCCCAGGGTCCAGCGCCAGGGTCGAGGCCTGAGACCCAGCCTCATGGGTCCAGCCCAGGGTCGAGGACTGGATCAGCCTCAGGGTCGAGGCAGGGTCCAGCCCCAGGGTCAAGGCCTGGGTCCAGCCTGGGGGTCAGCCCCGGGGTCCCAGGGCCTGGGTCCAGCAGGTCCAGCCTCAGTGTGTGAGCCTGGGGCCAGCCTCAGGGTCCAGCCCAGGTGAGGCCTGGGATCCAGCCTCAGGGTCCAGCCCTGCAGGTCCAGGCACCAGGGTCGAGGCCTGGGGTCCACCCCAGGGTCGAGGCCTGAGGCCCAGCCTCAGGGTCCAGCCAGGGTCGGGGCCAGGGATCCAGCCTCAGGGTCCAGGCCAGGGTCCAGCCCTCAGGGTCGAGGCCTGGGGTCCAGCCCAGGGTCAGGCAGGGTCCAGGGGTCGGGCCTCAGGGTCCAGCCCCAGGGTCGAGGCGGGTCCAGCCTCAGGGGTCCAGCCTGGGGTCCAGCCCCAGGGTCGAGGCCTGGGGTCCAGCCTGGGTCCAGGCCTCAGGGTCCAGCCCAGGGTCCAGCCTCAGTCTGTGAGCCTGGGGCCAGCCTCAGGGTCCAGCCCCAGGGTCGGCCTGGGATCCGCCCTCAGGGGTCCAGGCCTGGGGTCCAGCCCCAGGGTCGAGGCCTGGGGTCCAGCCTCAGGGTCCAGGCCTGGGGTCCAGCCCCAGGTCGAGGCCTGGGTCCAGCCTCAGGGTCCAGCCTCAGGGTGTGAGCCTGGGGCCAGCCAGGGTCCAGCCAGGGTAGGGTCCAGGGTCCAGCCTCTCCAGGGGTCCAGCCCAGGGTCGAGGCCTGGGATCCAGCCTCAGGGTCCAGCCCAGGGTCAGGCCCTGGGGTCAAGCCAGGGTCAGGCCTGGGGTCCAGCCCAGGGTCTGCCTGCAAGGTCGAGGCGAGACCCAGCCTCAGGGTCCAGCAGGGTCGAGGCCTGGGACCAGCCTCAGGGCACAGCCCAGGGTCGAGGCCTCAGGGGGTCCAGCCCCAGGGTCGAGGCCTGGGGTCCAGCCTCAGGGTTAGTCCAGCTCCTGGGTTGTCCAGGCCCAGAGGGTCCAGCCTCAGGTGAGCCTGGGGCCCAGCCCAGGTCCAGCCCAGTCCGAGGCCTGGGTCCAGCCTCAGGGGTGGGCCACAGCAAGCACCAGGGTCGAGGCCTGGGATCCAGCCTCAGGGGTCGAGTCCAGCCAGGGTCGAGGCCAGGGTCCAGCCTCAGGGGTCCAGGCCTGGGGTCCAGCCTGGGGTCGAGGCCTGGGGTTCAGCCCCAGGGGCCTAGGGTCAGCCAGGGGTCGGGAGCCTCAGGTCCAGCCCAGGTCGAGGCCTGGGATCCAGCCTCAGGGTCCAGGCAGGGTCCAGCACCATGGTCGGGCCTGGGGTCCAGCCAGGTCTGCAGGCCAGGGTCCAGCCCCAGGGTCGAGGCCTGAGTCCCAGCAGGTGTGAGCCTGGGGTCGAGCCTGGAGGCTCGGGTCCAGCCTCAGGGTCGAGAGGCCAGTCTGGCTGGGAAGCCAGCCCCCCAGGGTCGAGGAGCCTCAGGGATCCAGCCTCAGGGTCCAGCCCCAGGGGTCGAGGCCTGGGGTCCAGCCTCAGGGTCAGGCCGGGCAGGGTCGGGCCCAGGTCCAGCCCTCAGGGTCCAGGCCTAGGGTCCAGCCCCAGGGTCGAGGCCTGGGGTCCAGCCAGGGTCAGCCCAGGTCGAGGCCTGGGTCCAGCCTCAGGGTCCAGCCCTGGGGTCCAGCCAGGGTCAGAGCCTGAGGGTCCAGCCTCAGGGTCCAGCCCCAGGTCGAGGCCTGGGACCCAGCCTCAGGGTCAAGCCTCTGGGTCCAGCCCAAGGGTCGAGGCATGGGATCCAGCCTCAGGGTCCAGCCTTTGGCCGGTCCAGCCCAGGGTCGAGGCCTGGGATCCAGCCTCAGGGTCCAGGCCTGGGTCCAGGTCGAGGCCCGGGTCCAGCCTCAGGGTCCAGCCCCAGGGTCGAGGCCTGGGATTCAGCCTCAGGGCACAGCCCAGGGGCGAGGCCTGAGGTCAAGCCCCAGGGTCGAGGCCTGGGGTCCAGCCCAGGGTCAAGCCCTGGGTTCCAGCGTCAGGGTCCAGCCCCAGGGTCGAGGCCTGGGGTCCAGCCTGGTCCAGCCCTCAGGGTCAGGCCTGGGCCAGCCTCAGGGTCCAGCCCAAGGTCGAGGCCTGGGATCCAGCCTCAGGGTCCAGGGGTCCAGCACCATGGGTCGAGCCTGGGGTGCCTCAGGGTCAGGCTGGGGTCCAGCAGCCAGGGTCGAGGCCTGGGTCCAGCCTCAGGGTCGAGAGCCTGGGGTCCACTCCTCAGGGTCCAGCCTAGGGTCCAGCCCCAGGGGAGCCTCAGGGGCCCGCCTCAGGGTCCAGCCTCTCAGGGTCAGGCCCATCTCAGGGTCCAGCCCCGGGGTCGAGGCCTGGGGTCCAGCCTCAGGGTGTAGCCACAAGGCCCAGCCTCAGGTCCAGCCCCAGGGTCGAGGCCTGGGTCCAGCCTCAGGGTCCAGGCCTGGGGTCCAGCCCCAGGTCGAGGCCTGGAGTAGCCCAGGCAGGGTCCAGCCTCAGGGTCCAGGCCTCGGGGTCCAGCCCAGGGTGGGGCCCAGCCTCCAGGGGGGGAGAGTTCCGGGGTCCAGCCTCAGGGTCCAGCCCAGCCGGGTCGCCCAGGGTTCGGGGCACCTCCAGCCTCAGGTCCAGCCCAGCCTCACCAGGGTCCAGCCTCAGGGTCCTGGGGTCCAGCCTCAGTCCCAAGGGTCGAGGCCTGGGAGGGTCCAGGCCTAGGGTCCCCGGGGTCCAGCCTCAGCCAGCCCTGGTAGGGTCAGCCCAGGCACTCAGGGTCGAGGCCTGGGCCTCCAGCCTCAGAGGTCCCTGGTGGGCAGGTTCCTCAGGGCCTTGGATCAGCCTGGTCCAGGGGTCCAGCTCCAGGGGTCGAGGCCTCCAGGGGTCCAGGGCAGGGTCCAGCCCAAGGTCGAGGCCTGGGATCCAGCCTCAGGGTCCAGCCTAGGGTCCAGCCCCAGGGTCGAGGCCTGGGGTCTAGCCTCAGGGTCCAGCCCCAGGGTCGAGGCCTGGGGTCCAGCCTCAGGTCCAGCCCAGGGTCGAGGCCTGGGATCAGGGGTCCAGCCTGAGGTCCAGAGGTCCCTCAGGGTCGAGGCCTGAGCCCAGGGTCCAGGCCTGGGGTCCAGCCTCAGGGTCGAGCCTGGGGTCCAGGGTCCAGGCCTGGGATCCAGTCCAGGCCAGGTCCAGCACCAGGGTCCCAGTTCACCTCAGATGCGACTCAGGGTCAGGAGCCTGGGACCCAGCCTCAGGTTCCAGCCTAGGGTCAGGCCTGGGGTCCAGCCTCAGGGTCCAGGCCTTGGGTCCCAGCAGCCCTTGACCTGGTCCCAGCCAGGGTCGAGGCCAGCCCCAGGGTCCAGCCTCAGGTGGGTCCAGCCCCAGCCTTGGGTCAGCCCCAGGGTCGAGGCCTCAGGATCCAGCCTCAGGGTCTTGGGGTCAGGCCAGGGTCCAGCCTCAGGGTCCAGCCCAGGGGTCGAGGCCTAGGATCCAGCCTCAGGGGCACAGCCCAGGGCGAGGCCTGGGGGTCCAAGCCCCACTGGGTCGGGGAGCCACCAGGGTCCAGCCCCAGGGTCGAGGCCTGGGTCGAGAGGGCCAGCCCAGGGTCGAGGCCTGGGGTCCAGCCTCAGGGTCTGGCAGCCTCAGGTGAGCCTTGGGCCCCAGCCTCAGGGTCCAGCCCAGGGTCAGGCCTGGGATGCCAGCAGGGTCCAGCCAGGGAGGGGGGCAGGGTCCCAGCCTCAGGTCCAGGCCCCTGGGGTCCAGCCTCAGGGTCCCAGCCCCAGGGGTCCCAGGGGTCCAGCCTCAGGGTCCAGCCTCCAGGGTGAGGCCTGGGGTCCAGCCTGGGAGTGGGGGCGAGTTGGCCAGGGGTCGAGGCCTGGGATCCAGCCTCCAGGGTCAGGCTCGAGGCCAGGGGTCGAGGCCTGGGGTCCAGCCTCAGGGGTCCAGCCTCAGGGGTCGAGGCCTGGGATCCCCAGCCTCAGGGCTCAGGGGTCCAGCCCCTGGGGTCGAGGCCAGGGTCCAGCCTCAGGGTCCGGCCCCGGCTGGGATCTGCCCAGGGATGCAGCCTCAGGGTCCAGCCTCAGGGTCCAGCCCCAGGTCGTGGCCTGGGGTCCAGCCTCAGGGCCCAGCCAGGAGCCAGCCCAGGGTCGAGCCTGGGATCAGGGGTCCAGCCCAGGGTCGAGGCCGGGGTCCAGCCTCAGGGTCCAGCCCCAGGGTCAAGGCCTGGCCAGCCTCAGGGTCCAGCCCCAGGGGCGAGGCCTGGGTCCATCAACACCAGGGTCGAGGCCACCCCAGGGTCAAGCCCTGGGTCGAGGCCAGGGGTCGAGCCTGGGGTCCAGCCTCAGGGGTCCAGCCACTCAGTGGGTGTGGCAGGCCTGGGGCCCAGCCCTCAGGGTCCAGCCCCAAGGTCGAGGCCTGGGATCCAGCCTCAGGCCAGCCCCAGGGGCACCATGGTCGAGGCCTGGGGTCCAGCCTCAGGGTCTGGGGTCCAGCCCCAGGGTCGAGGCCTAAGGGGGGGTGTGTGAGCCTGGGGCCCAGCCAGGGTCCAGGCTAGCCCAGGGACCCGCCTCAGGGGAAGCTCAGGGTCCAGGGGTCAGGAGCCTGGGGTCCAGCCTCAGGGTGGCCAGGCCTGGGGCCCAGCCTCAGGGTCCAGCCAGGGGTCGAGGCTGGGATCCAGCCTCGGGTCCAGGCCTGGGGGTCCAGCCCAGGGTCGAGGCCTGGGGTCCAGCCCAGGGTCCAGCCTCAGGGTGAGGCCTAGGGAGGTTCGTCCAGCCTCAGGGTCGAAGTCCAGCCTCAGGGTCCAGCCTCCAGCCCAGGGTCAGGCCTGGGGTCCAGCCTCAGGGTCAGGCCCAGGTCAGGGGGTCCAGCCTCAGGTCCAGCCCTCGAGGCCTGGGTCCAGCCTCCACCAGCCCCAGGGTCGAGGCCTGGAGTCCAGCCTCAGGGGTGCTGCCTTGGGTTCCAGCCCTCCTCAGGCCCCAGCCCCAGGGTCAGCCGGGCCTGGGGTCCAGCCTCAGGTCGAGCCTGGGTCCACCTCCAGGTCCAGCCCGGGTCGAGGCCGGGGTCCAGCCTCAGGGTCCAGCCTGGTGGTGGGTAAGCCAGGGTCGAGCCTAGGGTCACAGCAGGTCCCAGCCTGAGGGGGGTCCCCAGGGTGGGGGCCCTAATGGGCAGGGGTCGTTCCTCAGAGCCAGGTCCAGAGGCTGGGGCTGGGTAACAGGTCCTGTTCTGGGTCAGGGGTCCCTCCCCAGGGTCGAGGCCTGGGGTCAAGCCTCAGGGTCCAGCCTCAGGGGTAGGCCTGGGCCTGGGTTGAGCCAGTTCAGGGGTCAGCCAGGCCTGGGATCCAGCCTCAGGGTCCAGGCCTGACCAGCCTCCAGCCCAGGGGTCAGGACTCCAGCCTCAGGGTCCAGGCCCTGGGGGTCCAGCCTGGAGTCCAGCCCCAGGGTCGAGGCCTGGGGTCCAGCCTCAGGGTCCAGGCTGGGGGTCCCCCAGCCCCTCAGGGTCCAGCTGGGTCGAGGCCTGGGGTCCAGCCTCAGGTCCAGCCTGGGTCAGGCCTGGGGTCAAGGCTCCAGCCTCAGCCTGGGGCCCAGCCTCAGGGTCAGGCCCCCCGAGGGGTCCAGCCAGGTCGAGGCCTGGGTCCAGCCTCAGGGTCCAGCCCCAGGGTCGAGGCCTGGGATCCAGCCTCAGGGTCCAGCCAGGGTCCAGCCCCAGGGTCGAGGCCTGGGGTCCAGCCTCAGGATGTAAGCCTGGGGCCCACCCTCAGGGAAGCTCAGGGTCGAGGCCCGGGGTCCAGCCTCAGGGTCCAGCCACAGGGTCGAGGCCTGGGATCCAGCCTCAGGGTCCAGCCTTAGGATCCAGCCCCAGGGTCGAGGCCTAGGATCCAGCCTCAGGGTCCAGCCCCAGGGTCGAGGCCCGGGGTCCAGCCTCAGGGTCCAGCCCCAGGGTCGAGGCCTGGGATTCAGCCTCAGGGCACAGCCCCAGGGGCGAGGCCTGGGGTCAAGCCCCAGGGTCGAGGCCTGGGTTGAGGCCTGACGTCCAACCTCAGGTTCCAGCCCCAGGGACGAGGCCTGGGATCCAGATTCAGGGTCCAGGCCTGTGGTCCAGCCTCAGGGTCCAAGCCTAGGGTCCAGCCTAAGGGTACAGCCGCAGGGTCGAGGCCTGAAGTCCAGCCTCAGGGCCCTGACCTAGGTTCAAGCCCAAGGGCCCAACCTCAGGGCCCAACCTCAGGTTCCAGCATCAGGGTCGAGGCCTGGGGTTCAGGCCTAGGGTCCAGCCCAGGGTACCAGAAGGCCTGGGGGTATGGCCAAGGTACACAGGGTACCTGGGTTCCAACGGGGTCACCTGGGGCCTGGTGAGGGTACCCAGTAGGGTACTGGGTACCTGGTGGGTACAGGGTACCTGATGGGTAACGGGGTATTAGTAGGTTGTGACATGTCATTTTATTTTTATTCCATCTCGGCTATAAATTCGGAGCTGATCACTCTAGGATTTAATTAATTTCATATACTTTGTCGAAGCGCGCCGACAAGTTAGCCCCTTGAAAATAAAATACGTGCCCCTACTGCTGCGTACAACGGACGGCAGCCTGAACTTGCAGGAACTCCTAAAATGCCAGTG
This sequence comes from Matsumurasca onukii, assembly GCA_018831715.1. Taxonomy (NCBI): domain Eukaryota; kingdom Metazoa; phylum Arthropoda; class Insecta; order Hemiptera; family Cicadellidae; genus Matsumurasca; species Matsumurasca onukii. The sequence continues at coordinate 41,404,195 of CM032059.1, read as the reverse complement.
CACAGTATTTTCGTAAGGCCTTACTGAAGACCAACTGACCTGGTGAGTCACCAACCGTACCAGTTCATGCATGCTTGCCGCAGAGACATTGTAATGTGCCTTATCTTCAGGATCACCTGGTTTTGTGATGAGTCACTGAGCAATCTAGATCAGGTCATTCGGAGCTGAGATTTCGTGCTGTATGTCGGATGTGTTTCTTCTGTGCCGAAATCTACTTCAAGTGCCCTACAGCTGTGCTGGATTCATAGTGCTATAGATAATTATTTAGCAAGGGAAATTGGTTCCCGATTCCTGAATTCCTACTCGACTTGTTGGCTACAACACGGAAGCGGCTGTCGTCGCTGGACAGACTAGTGAGACTACTTACTCACCGCTGCGCCAATCATCGCATCCGGACATCACCCACCCTCCTCTGTACTTGTGTGTGAGTGCTTATTGGTGCGAACCGGACGTTATCGCGGACAACTCCGGTGAGTGATAAACTTTGATTATTCTTGGATTCACCGAGGGACCTTGTCATCCGGAGTCTACAGATTTGGGACTATGTTATTTCAGGGGCCTGGTATTTAGTGTACTCTGGTGTATGGTACATATTTCTGCTGCTGTATATTTATATTTTGTTATTGCTTGTATTCTTAGGAACCTGAATTGAAGTGTGTACTCTGATATTTTGTATTGCATTTGTGCATTAATATTTTGTATTGCATTGGTGCACTGATTTTGTTTGTATTGCAATTGTGCCCTGATATATTGTATGACATTGGTGCTCTGGTATTTGGTGGTTATATAAAAGGGTTGTAATTGATATTGTGCCTTTTTTTATTCTAAGAAGGTTGATTGGAATAAATTGTAAAACAAGTCAAAGAGTTTACTGTTCTTGTGTTACTCTGAATTTTCTTTGACTTAAACTTGGTGAAATATACTGTTGGACTTTTATTAGTAGTGCCCACCACACAAGGGTATTAGTGACATAGTAAAACAGATAAACAGACACTATTTAAATACAAAATTAGAAGTCAGGTCACATTGATCCACGGTTTTAGTTTACTAAAAGTAGAGGACCCGTAGGAGTGTGTGATAGGTAGGGAGTTACGGACGAGTGAACTCTGCGAGCAGGTGACAAATTTCCTGGTTGAACCCTGCAGTGCTGTCTTCGCTTCAACTAGGTGGCGCCCTATCAAATCCGAGCAACTGAACATCGAGCTCACTTGTTTGCTGACCCTCTCGCTACCCTACACTCCACCACCGCGCAAAGATACCCACCCCATCTCCACTGAGTACGCTGGCTAATACTATAAGGTCATAAACTTTTCACGGCGCGGGTGGCAAGGTACACGTGGTACCTGGTGGGTAACGGGGTATTAGTAGGTACACGGGGTACCAGGTGGGTAATGGGGTACCTGGTGGGTAACGGTGTAACTGGTGGGTAACGTGGTACCTGGTAGGGAAACGTGGTACCTGGTGGGTAACGGGATACTGAGTGGGTAACGGGGTACCTGGTAGTTACACGTAATACCTAATAGGTAACGTGGTACCTGGTGGGTAACGGGGATCCTAATGGGTAACGGGGTACCTGGGGGGTAACGGGGTACCTAGTGGGTAACGGGGTACCTAGTAAATACACGTGGTACTTGGTGGTTAACGGGGATCCTAATGGGTAACGGGGTACCTGCCGGGTAACGTAGTACCAGGGTCGAGGCCTGGGGTCCAGCCTCAGGGTCCTGACCTCGGTTCGAGCCTCAAGATTCAGGCCTAGGGTCCAGCCCCAGGGTCGAGGCCTGGGGTCCAGTTCCAGGGTACAGCCCTAGGCTTGAGGCCTGAGGCCTAGCCTCCAGGTCCAGCCCCAGGGTCGAGGCCTGGGCTCAAGCCTGTAGTGTCCAGGGTACCTGGTGGGTAACGGGGTACCTGGTAGGTACACGTGGTACCTTGGTAGGTAACGGGGTACCTGGTGGGTAACGGGGTACCTGGTGGGTAATGGGGTACCTGGTAGGTACACATGGTATCCAGTGGGTATCGGGGTACCTGGTGGGTAACGGGGTACCTGGTGGCTACACGGGGTACCTGGTGGGTAACGGGATACCTGGTGGGTACACGTGGTACCTGGTGGCTACATGGGGTTTTGGTAGGTACACCTGGTGGACCCATGGCCTGGACCCTGAGGCTGGGACCCTAGGCCTGGGGCTGGACCCTAGGCCTGTTTAACATTGCAAATTGCTTTTGGTTTTTGAGTATTTAAATTTTAAGTTCCAGAAATCGTGAAGGATAGTTTTATCACAGAGAAAATTATTAATACTTTATGATTTTACAATTGGGTAGACTATGTACTCATTAGTTGGGGAAGTAATAATTTTCTTTACTTAAACAAATGGCCAACCATAATTCTGTAGATATAGGTCGGCGACATCTTGTGTCTTGCTTCTGTACATCGCATTGGATGAGAACTCTGCACTCTTTCTTCTTGTTCGGCTTGCAAGAAGCTAAATAAAAACATCTCTTTTTCCGAATCCGACATGACAGATGAGAACTACGAACAGAAGGTTTGTCTAGGCACTACAATGATTACTTTGATACTTTAAGTACTTACTAATCTACTCTGTAGTGACTGTCGGGGTCTAGTGAAGGTGGCAGTGCTACCCCCGCCCCAATTGAAGGCCTATACACCGCGCCGCGCTTCCGTTGAGTTGCTAGGTGAGCGACCCCCCTAGGAAAACGGCGGTCGCTGTTGCCGCGTTTCTGCACGGGGCGTTGCGGTCGTGGGTGCTAGGTGAGCGCTGACCTTTAAAACCCCCCGGAACTGTCTTCCCATGAAAGCGACCGTTTCCTTATCTCAAAAGTAGGGTTTCTACTTTTTACTCAATGCCGGCGAATACAATGTTTACGATATAGTACTACTAGTCGGAAAATCAAAATATCTCTCAGCTGTTTCATCGATTCATTCTATTGCTCTTTCTTGAAAAAAGTTTTTCAAGTGTCAGTTTTAGTTACCTATTTTCGAAAGAAAACGTTTGAGGTCTATTTTGTTTGTCAGAAATTGATTAGGAGTTAGAAGGCCGTTGAAATCGTGTTAACGTATCCAAGATTTTAAGTGGAAGTGCTATTAAGTTATTATTTTATTCATATTTTTAATATTTGTACAAGTTTCTAGTTTAGGATGCTCATCTTGTTCGGATGATTCAAAATTAACCGTCAGTGACTCACTTGGTATTTGGTAAGTACCTGCTTAACTTTGTTCCGTTAACGAATTTACGACTTGCCTTTTTTTAGCGTTATGATTTAGTTTGTTAATAAACTAAACATTTATTGATTGATGATTATACCAGCAATATTATCTTTTGTTTCGGAGTAGCTAGGCTTTCTACCATTCTGTACTGAACCAATTTAGTAGGCCAAGGCTTTCAGGTTGATGTAGCCTGGTCTCTAAATGGTACTCAAGCGTTTCATTAAGAAAATAATACTAAGTCTAATTCTAGCTTAGCTTATAGTGTTAAATACAAACGGTTTATTTCAAACTTACTCATTATGTCAGAATGTTTGCAATTTATTCTAGCTACATCTGGTGTTTTGATATACCTTGCCTTCCTAATAGAATTAACCTAGGTGAAAATTATAATTTTACATGAATATTGTTAATGTTTGACAATAGGCTTCATATTGTTAGATAGGCCCAAGCGGTGTAGCACCACTTTTATTAGGTTTAGGCTGGTAGGCCAAGAAAACACTCTAAGGTCTTATTTTAATAACTGAAGACTCTAATTGAAAGTTTTAAGACGTCTATTGAGCAAGCTATGCTCAAACCAAGCTGATTTTGGAGCTGACACTTTTCTCACTTCTTGAAAATGGCTAATACTATAAATATCAGAACTATACTTAAAATTGCCCTGAAACACTCTTGCACATTTTAATATTTTTAGTTCAAGTAATAGTGATGACCAAACAAAATTTGTGTTATATACACAGGTCTGTGGAATAGTGGACAAAGACATGATTGTGTAATTTCTTTGCTGTTTGGGCGTAAGGCAGCATACAGAGACGTGTAAAGCTAGGGAATTAAATACAGACAGGTTGGTCTGGAGAACGCCTTCACCTGCCACAGCTTCAGCGCTACAAGTAGAGTAGAACACTGCAAGTAGAGTGCTCTATGTACTTACTTTTTAGATCCCACTAGTGGTTGAATTAAATTTAGATTGTCAGTGGTTTGAATTAACCTATTTTTTCTTCATATTCTCTTAGCGAATAGTATGTTTTTTCATCTAAGGTTTTCTTCAAGGTCTTTTTGAAATTAGCTAGGTATTGTACATGTCCTTGACTTCTGATGGCAATTTATTGAAAATCTTTATGCATCTTGCTTCAGGACTTGATTGAGCTAGGGAAGTTCTAACTTGCATCACTCGCAAATTGTTGGCTTGTCGTGTTCCATATTAGTGCATTTGTGTGTTAGTCATCGACAATTCCGGATATTTTTTTACTAGCATCACTCGCAAATTGTTAGCTTGCCGCGTTCCATATTGGTGCACTTGTTGTTTATTATGTTTCAATTTTAAAAATAGTCTTTTATAGTTGATTGTTCTCGACACTTGATAATGGCCTTAATATGGTCGAAACAAGTCGTGTTAATACACATATGTGTTTGCATTCGCATTTAATTTCAAATTATATGATATAATAAAATTTTGATTAAGGCGAGCAATTTTAATGTTTGCCAGATAGCTTATGTCGCTTTGAATATTTCATTTCACTAGATACAGTATTATACCGGTTAAATATTTTAAATGCACATTTTAAACTTTTTGGTTTTGTTATAGTTTGCAGTTTGTTTTATTTTGCTTTTAAAAACTTGTATTTCACTTCTGTTATGTTATTTATGGCTTATTGACTTTTAATACTAGTTTAGTTACAAGAAATAATTTTAACAATTAAATTTGTTTTGACTTTTGAACCTCATGAATGGTTTTGAATTTAGCAAAAAGCATAATATCTAGTAAGCTTGTAAGTTGAAGAGAGGCATATGCGTACACCTCCCCTATCTGCCTCAGTGCTTTAGCCTTCAGCTTTTAGCGTAACTCTCTTTGCTTTTCTTAAACTTCCAGGTATATTTTTTAAAAATTCAAAATTTGAAAATTTTGGTATTTTCTATTTCTTTAATTGTGCACTAATATGATATTATTTTATGGTGGTTTTCTTAAAGTAAATGTTAAGAGACCTATCTTTTAAAAAGTGCACGCGAACACTCGCACTCTTTAGATTTGTTGCAGTGCCCCCTACATACAGATCAAAGTTGTATGTCGTGTTAGAGGGAGCAAGGAACTCCTCAGTCTGGGAGTGCAGGGATTAAAGGGGCTCTAGGGGGATCGTTTGAAAAAATATTTTCAAAGTGTTCCATTTTGGTGCACTTGTGTGTTAGACATCGACAATTCCGGATGTTTTTTTTAATTGCATTGAGCATTCCAATATCAACTGCGAAGGAAGAGTAAGTATCTGGAGCTCTTTGAAAAGAGCTTCCATTGATTCCTGGGGTAAGGTATCAGTATTGAGAATCAGTCAGTAAAGTCGAGGTTATTTCACAGAATCGAGAATCGGGTATCAGGAATTGATTCTATATAAAGAATTGGGAATCCGTTTTGGAATCGGGAATCGGAAATCGAAACCGCTTAGTTGAGGGTTGCTAGCTAGAACGGGTCTGCGTGGGTGGACGAGTCCACTCTCCTGCAAAGTAGGGGAGGGAGCTAGCCGGAGGGTGGTTGTTTTGATTGGATCGTGACGAGTGTGCATGTGTTTTGCATTGTCAAGAGTTGAATGACTGGGACTCGTGGCGTGGTCCTGTAATCCAGCTTCATGGAAATCAGGTTTTGAGGATAATATAGGTCTAAACCGGCTCAGATAGTCTCAGTGGTCATCTGATGATACCCGCATCAATTCCCATCAACGTTTAGACATAAATCAGATCATCACCTGCGTGGTTCGGAAGTCACGTTAAGCCGTTGGTCCTTGTATTTCCATTGGTCATTGGGCTATTAATTAATGACCCATTCTGAGAAAGAGTCGGCCTTGGTTTGTAACAAGACTACACCTCATTACTCATTACCAACACTCATCCTTCACCTCATATTTGCCTTAAAATGCCCTCATGAGAGTGGTCGGCATCTCAAATAGTGATTTAGTGAATAACCAATTTTATTTTTTAAACTGGTGAAACCCATTATTTTGTTGACTACAAATCAACCCACGTCCTTAACGGATTGCAGTTTTCAAGACAAATGAATGTTAGAAATACTCACGAATAGTAAGCTACAACTGATTAACTACCTGCAATTGAGAATTCCTGGTAGAGTCGATTCTGATATTGATTCCTTCTCCGGTAGAATCAAGAGAATCGGTATCACAGCTTTTATTTAATTTATTTTGAGAATCGTTAAGACCCAACACTAATGGTCCTTGTAATTCAGGAGTGAATAACGACAAATCAACCCATGAATCAGGTCATTGAATCAAGTCAAACAGAATCAGGAATTTTAAAACATCAATACTTCTTGGTATTGGAATTTTCAAAGAAATACCATTTATGAACCGACCCATGACCCATTCTGAGAAAGAGTAGGCCTTGGTTTGTAACAAGACTACACCTCATTACTCATTACCAACACTCATCCTTCAATAATAAAATGCCCTCATGATTTTCAAATAGTGATTTAGTGAATAACCAATATTTTTTTAAACTGGTGATTATTTTGTTGACTACAAATCAACCCACGTCACAACTTTTTACTCACAACTTTAGAATGACTACAACTGATTAACTACCTGCAATTGAGAATTCCTGGTAGAGTCGATTCTGATATTGATTCCTAACAGAGATCTCCGGTATCGAGAATCGAAGACCGGAATCAATTCAGGAGTGAGAATCCACAAACCAGCAACACAAAAACTAAAGTATCACAACTTTTTTATTTAATTTATTTTGATAGTTATTAAATTAGACTGTGATCGACAAGAATCCATAACGTTAACTCACGTATTAGTTATTAAATTATGTGAACTAAATAGTACAGCAAAGATATTCTTGTTTGTAGTTTAAAACTCAAAAATATTGAAAATCCTGTATTTAAAGATTATTGTTTTAAACATGTATTTTGAAAACCTAATGTTGTTCCCATTTGTTATAGATTCATATATAAACGAAAGATGGAGGATGATAATGAATATCTCAAGTTACCGGTTGAAGAAAGGTGTGTACATAAGGTAAGTAAATGATATCAATTCTGAACTTCACTTAAATGTCTTCAAAACCAGTTGAAATAATCACTATCTTTAGGGTCACAACAAAACTATTCAATTCCATTAAAGAATAAAAAAAGATTTAAAACCTTGTGTCACCAAGAAAATTGCACTTTTAAAAAGTAATTCAATTTTTATAAAAGTAAATCAAAGTTACAAAAGTAAGTAAGTTTAAAAGTAGTAAGTTTTAATCACTAGAGTTGGTTTAACTTGTGGTTTCAGGTCATCTACATGGTATTAACTTGCAGAATAATGTTAATGTTGCACATTCAAAAATTCAAAGTTATTTTTTTACCAATGTAGAGCAAATATGTTATGAAACATTTTAAGGCTTATTTTTTTAACCACCACTGATTAATGATGCTTTTAAATTTAAATGAAACTGGGGCCTTTAAACACATCCAAGTATCGTAGTAAACTTAAGTATCAAATGTTGTTTCTATTTTAAAAAAATAATAACATATATTTAAATAGTTAATAATCTTTATATATAAAAATATATAGTACTATAGTTTGAAGTGACACACCTTGTTAAAGAACAATAGCAAATACTCACTAGCAAATGCTTACAACTTAAAATCTACACAAGACAACATTTCAGGCATGGAAAGCACGTGTTCATGGCTATGAAGAAGCCAAAAAAATATTCAGCCAAATCCCGGATGAAAAATCCCCAGAATGGAATAAGTTTTTGGGTCTTTTGAAAAAAATGGTTGTGGACAGCAATGCAGTGGCTCAGGAGAAGGGGTTGGAAGCAGTACTGGTGTATGTGGAAAACTGTGCAATCGCTGGCAAGTAAGTAGATTACCTTTACTTTGCTTAAAGATAAACACTTTTCTTTCAAACAATTATTCTTACCTTTCGGGTTTGGCCTGAAGATCCTACTGTGCAGTTGTTTATTTCAGATATATTTATTTCAAATAATTTTCAAAGGAGGTCCTACAACTGGGAATATTGTCAATTTTTTCCTCAATCACAAAATTAGTATAAATAACACCAACTCATTTCAGTATCTTCATTATAAAAGCTGTCATGCTTATCATGTAAAAAAATCAATACCTTCCAATTTAGTAAAGTGAGCGTCAAAATTATGCAGTGAAGGCTAGCATCTAGAAGAATATACTAAATTAAAACCATTACAGCTGCTCTACGTGATCGAGGATACCCACTAAAGCTTATTAATAACAAGATTAAATACATTAAAAATAACAACTCAACCCAAAAAAAGAAGTTAAGAACCAAATCGATACTACCAACCCAATATTACCCAGGACTCCACAAAATCAATAATATTTTCAAAGTAGCATTCCAAATTTTACAAAGCTCTTCTGCAACCAATCAAATTTTCAAAACTGTTCCCCGTATAGTACATTTCACCAGAACACAACAGATTGCCAACATTTGATAAAAAACGCTGTTTTGCCCAAGGTATTTAAAACTCATCTGAAAACAGTTCTCATCACTCAAGCGTTCTATAACACAGAAGAGTTCAAGACGTATAATTGGGAGACCGTATAAATTGGCTGACTAACTAGTGTCTAGAGTTGTACTATTCGAATGAATGGGAGAGAGTATAAAATTATGTAAATTTTGTATGTCTGAATGGGATTTCAATGGAAGTATGAAAAGAAAATTGTAGCTAATAAAATAGACGATGCCATTAATTTCATGTAAAAAATTTCATGCAATAAAAACTTATTTATTTATTTACCATGTGCGTGACAGTACAGTCATTGTGTTCGGTTCATATTGCTTTGTACAAGGCAGTTGAGCAGTTAAACATTTGCTTTATGTTAATAGTTGCAAAGTCAATAGTTGTACTGATTTGTATAGATCTTAATTTGTATAAATGCTAAAAAGCTTTTTATTACTAAAGAAACTCAAAGACAAAAATGTTTGGGCCGAACAAACATTTTTGTCTTCAAATTTCTTTAGTTGTACTGATTTGTTTTCAGAACTGTAGGAGATGTAATGGGTGGACTAGTAACAAAGTGTGTAGCTGCTGCAAAGGCCAAAACAAAAGAGTTTGCCGCCCAAATTTCCTTAATGTACATTGAAATTGAGAAGCAAGAAGTCGTCATGGAAGAATTACTCAAAGGAACTGAGCAAAAGAATCCTAAGATCGTATCAGGGTGTATTAACATCATGACCCAAGCTATAAGGTCAGTTGAAATTTTATTGAATAACATTCTTAACTGATGGTTTAAACATATAATATCTGAATTAATGATATATTTCAAAATTGCTTAAATATCTTCATTGTAATTACTAGTAGCAGGATACAACAGGAAATCCATATTTTTTGGAAGTTTGACCTGTTTGAAAAGAACTAAGAAGTATTCCATATTCCAGCATTGCTTAGCTAATGCAATGTGGCTACAGACCAAGAATGCCCGGAAACCGGAAATTATAAATACCGGGAAAAACAGGGAATTATGCGTGAATTTTGGGTGTAAGTGGGAAAAAATGGCCTCCATATGCGATCGCATGCATAATTGGGTACTCGGAGTGTATTTATTGGGAGTATGAATCGATTGTGGAAACATACATATTGTGCCTGCAAAAGGGCGATTAGAACATACCGCGAGTCAGAAATTGACTTTTTTATGTATCGCAAACTTAACACCGGCGATTGTAACGTACCGTGGGTCTGGAACGCCTCTTTGAAAATCTCGCGGCTTGAAGAGGCGATGATAACGTCCTGCAGGTCAGTTGCAACCCTCGGAGGGTCTGAAACATCTCTCAAAACAAATCAAGGGTGTAAAAGGCCGTTTGAAAAGTGTCATGGGTAAGAAATGGCTCTCCGAACGAATTGTGTTTGTAAAAATGCATTTGGAAATCACTGCAGGCGAAGAATTGCAATTGGAACATACCGTAGATCTCAAACACTTCTCGGAACCCACTGTTAGCATAAAATGGTTATGGGAACTTACCACAGAGCATAAAAAGCTCTTATTACGTACCCAAAGTGTAAAATGGTAGGCTAATCGTAATGTACTGTGGATCTGAAATGCTTGGTAAAAAATATCGTGGGCATAAAGAGGCGATTGGAGCGACTGGGCGTATAACGGGCGTAATTAGACAATCGGATTGTATCGCGGGTGTTAAAGGGAATTGGAACATATTGCAGGCGTAAAAAGGCGATTGGAACAAATCGCTGGTGTAAGTCAATAAGTCATTTATTAAGCAAAATTAACAATACAATATTGCATTAGCCAAGTCAAGATAATACATTTTTTTTTTTTTTCATACTTCAAACTTTTTTATAAAGTAAACATTACACATTGAACAAATTTGTACTAAAAGCTTACTCTAAGAGACTCGCCAGTAAACTCACGGACACTGGAGTAGGCACCCCGAACCAATAGACACTTCAGACGGGACCTGAACATCCTGCTGCCCTGGTCGTGTTTAAGGTTTTGAGGAAGGCTGTTGAAGAGCTGAACTGCATTGTAAACAAAATGGTTTTTGAAAAAAGTGGAAGAGTGTTTGGGGATCGAGAGATTGGCGGAATTTCTTAGTGGATATCTTTTATTGTTGGGCCTGTCAAAACTATTAAGATGCATCTGTGCAAAGCAAAGTGTTTCGAGAATATAAATGGATGGAAAAGTCAGAATTTGGTGTGATTTGAAACAATTTTCGCAAGATTGACGTCTTGGAAGAGAAAAAATGATGCGGACAGCCCTTCTTTGAAGTCTAAATAGAAACTGGGTTCTCTGATTCTCACCCCCACATAACGGCACTGCGTGCAAGGTAAGGATAAATGAGGCCGTAATAAGCTGATAGGAGCACTTCCGTATCGACTGTATGTCTCAACTGTCTTAGCATAAAAATGCCAGTGGAAATCTTTTTGGAAACATACTCGAAATGTAGGCGGAAGTTAAGATTTTCATCAATGACTACACCAAGAAATTTGGCGTCATGTGAGGCACTAATGATTTCTTCCCCTAGGAGGATCTCAGAAATCCCTTCCTTGGCCTGGTAAGACCTCTTCGAGATCGAAAAGTTAAGAAGTTGGGTCTTCCCAGTGTTCATGTGGAGGTGGTTGTCATGACACCATTGGAGAAGAGTGTTGGATTCTGAGAAACAGCTTTGCTCCAGGATATCTTTATTGGAATTTGGTAATACCAGGGACGTGTCGTCAGCAAAAAGACAGGGGTTGGCCTCTTTCAAACAAGATGGAAGATCATTGATAAAAAGGAGGAAGAGTATTGGCCCCAATATAGACCCCTGGGGGACTCCATTCTCGATAAGAGCCTCTGAAGATATATGGTTTCTTAGGAGACCCCCGGGACCAACCGCAGGCAACACAACAAACTGCCTTCTCATGTGAAGGTATGATGTGAACCAGTTTAAAGCGACTCCTCTGACTCCCATGCGGTTCATCTTCTCTAGCAGTAAGCCATGGTTGACCATATCAAAAGCTTTACTTAGATCGAAGAACAAACCCACGACAGATTTACCCAGGTCCATGTCTTCTACCATGTTGTTAATTAAGCTGAGAATAGCACTGGTGGTTGATTTGGTCTTAATAAATCCATGTTGGTTCTTGAACATTAGTTCATTTAGCACTAGGAAATCCCACAGCCTTTTCAATACTGCCTTCTCAAAAATCTTCGAGAACGTTGGTAAAACACTTATTGGTCTGAAATTGTCGCACACGGGGTTTTTTGCTTTTTTCGGGATGGGTCTGACTTTGGCTATTTTTAACCCAGAAGGGAAAGTTCCTTCAGTGAAAGAAATGTTTACGAGATGGGTTAGTGGACCCGACACTAGGTGAGAAATTGATTTCAAAAGTCCAGCAGATACTTCATCCACTCCAGCCGATTTGGTGTTTTTAGACTTTTGATAATATTATTGATTTCAACCTCACAAGTAGGACTAAGGAAGAATGAGTCAGCGCTGGCCTTGACTTGGATGGGAGCTCTTTGCCCAGTTGAGTTTACAGATCGTTTTCCCACTGAGATGAAATGTGTGTTGAGTAATTCACAAACTTCCCCAGGTTCTTTAACCAATACACCATTTCGATTTTCTACGACAATGTCATGCTTCATTTCCTTTCTAGTCCTTTTTTCATTGATTACTTTCCATGTGTAAAAGACGATCAGAAAGTATCACGGGTGTAAAAAGACAACATGCCTTCTATTGCAGGCGTAAAAAGGCAATCGGAATCGATCATGGACGTAAAGCGACCCTTTGCAACAGTGAATGTGCACTGGGAAAATGTGTGTATTGCCGGGAAAAAACCGGGAAATATGCGTGAATTTTGCTAAGCTACTTCTGTAGCTACCCTGGTAATGGTTATTAGTCTGAAACCATGTATACCATGGAGTAATTTGAGTTTAATTAGAAATGTGGATATATTGTTCTTGATTTTGTCCGAGAACCGGTGGAACCGAGAACCGGAACCGAGAACCGACTCATCCCTAAAAATAACCATATGAACCAATTTCATGTTTCCAAATGCTGATGTTTTGATCTTATTTCTATGTACAATTTTATTTGAAATTGTAGGATATCAATGAGGTTTGCAAAATTGTCTGGACAACTTTATTTAGAAAGTTTAATTACAGAACCTTGGTACCTAAAACTTGACTATCTATTGCAAAACAATTAATTGAATTACAATGAAATATATGATGGAAAACAGGTTGTCAACGGATTTTAAAGATTGCTGTACAACAACTGGTGAAAGGTTACTCTCTAACAAATCTTATTTTATGTGTTACAGAGAGTTTGGTATAAAAGTTGTAAATATAAAGCCACTCGTGAAGCGTTTACCAGTCCTGTTGGAGGACAGGGACAAGACTGTGAGAGATGAAACTAAACTGATGACGGTAGAGATGTTCCGTTGGATTGGGGCAGCCTTAAATCCACAGCTAAGTTCTCTCAAACCAGTTCAGGTAAAAATCATGTTTCTGTTCAATAGACATTTGACTTTAAGTAGGCTAGCCTAATGTAGGTAAGTAGGTGGTGCATGTGGTTAAAACTGACCCCAAGTCTTGCAAACAATATAAACATGGACATTATAATTAATTTTGTATTGTACCATGTCAATATGTTTAAACTACGTTTTAAATGAACTTTTAATATTGCTTCAAAGAGATAACAATTAGCAGTAATGATTTTGCAGTAAAAGTTGGATTCAAAATTCCACAAAAACCATTGTAAATGATAAATAACAAGTTTTTGAAAAGTACCGCAAAGCTCAGTTCTGTTATTAAATTTTAAAAAATCTAAAAGAATTTAAAAAATATATTGGTTTTTGAAATTTTTTTTCAAATGGGTTTTTGTTATCAAGCTGGTCTTAGCTGTACTGGACCTTGTAGGTAAAATAATCTCTCAATGTTACTTCATTGAGACCACCAAGACTCAAAATTAAAATTACTACTGTGAAAAAAACAAGCCACAAGCTATATGAAATTTTTACAAGCCTGGAGAAACGTGTTCTCAGAAGGTTTCTTTTGTTGGTGTTTTTAAAATACTTTTAAGTTGAATAATAGTTTTACTTCCTTGGTGTATCAGCGGTGGAACCACTTTTCACATCTGAGTACAAACATGAGGACGGATTAACATGACTTTATGAACTTGATTTGTTAAGGTGACGGAGCTAGAAGCGGAGTTTGAGAAAGTGAAGGGTGGGAAAGCTGTTCCTACACGTTACATTCGATCAGAGCAAGCCAAGCAAGCAAAGATTGCCTCAGAAGTAGAAGAAGCAGGTGGAGGTAAGCATTGACAACCTGACTTGGACTTGAAAAACTTTTTGACGGAACAAGACGAAAAAAGCACAAAATGTTAATAAATAAGCCTGAGTCAACAACGGGTCAAACCTATTGTCGACTACTTTATATGAGTAGGGTGGGTAGCGTACGGGAAAACTGGGAATTATATGGGAATTTTCGATACACGGGAAAGTCGGGAATTTTGTCCTTAAACCGGGAAATTTTACAAAAGAGATTGCGAAAATGGTGATTATGTCACAAACAAGCCTAGATATCGTTGCACGAGTATCGAAGTTATGATTTCATCACGAACTGTATCAAAGTCATTATTTCGCCGCAGACGCTAGCGGAGGTCAAGAGATCGCCGCGGACAATAACAAAATCCTCACAAAGATACTTTCAAACTTAAAAGCCGTTGGTCAAGCTCCCAAAACTACATCAGCAATATCTAAGCTACCTGCAATAGACCCTAACAGTATTATTAAAGATAAGTCGGAAGCATCTAAATGTATATATAAGAAAAAATAGTAAGAAAAAAAGGACATAAACAGACTGATGATACTCAGGTCAATCACATCGTAGGAAGATGTGTTGAGAATTTGTCTTCTATAGACCTTAGTGATGAAGAAATGTCAGTTTTATCAAAAGGATTGACCTTCAGTCCAACACCACACTTTAACCAGATAGAACTGGTAGAAGACGACCTTGCTTTTGCTCGTAAGTTAAGACTCAAACATTATTTCAGCAGTTATCCTCAGTCAGCCAACTCCAGCAACAATAATGTTTTATCTAGCTATATAAATAAGTTTAAAGAACCTTCTAGCATGGACCCAGATCCTTTACCAGCAGACCATCTAATAGAACAGTTTATCAATTTACTGATATCAAATATAGGTAGTCCTGATTTTACTGTTAGTTTGAATAAGACTAGGAAAATCTTAAGCAAACAGGAATTTTCTGCTATTGTCTCTAAAAAAACAACAACATAATTATTTTACTAGCAGATAAAGTAAATAAATAAATAAATATATCTTTATTTGTCATTAGGATTTTACAATCATTGACAATTGTCATGCTTAAGGCTACTTACAGGTGATAAAGTAGTCATTCTTAACATCAACGACTACATTAATGTAGCTAATAGTCAACTGTCGAACCAAAATGTGTATGAACTGTTAACTAAAGACCCAACTAACACTTTCAATAAGGATGTAAAACTATTTTTGAAGAATTATGGTCCCCAGGAAAATTTTTCTCTGAGCAACCACAGACACCACCTATCTTTTACACACTTCCTAAGATTCATAAGGATAAACGACCTCCTCCAGGAAGATCGATAGTCAGTTGTTGTGGAAGCCCAACAGAGAGGATATCTGCTCTGGATACCTAACCTAAAACTCGAACATCAAACACGTGAATAACATATCCTTCAAAAGCAGCTAAGTCCTAGAAATACTTAAATATCAAAAAGTAAACAGATTTAATAACTGACCTTGATGGTTATGCTTAATGTACGTGGTTTTATAAGAAATGTCGTTCTGAGTAAATCGTACGGTACCGTATCTTGGGGCTCGGTGTCGGTCGGGGAAAGTCGAGGTTAGGTTGGCTCAGAATTCGGGAGCACAACCGAACTCGTCCGTTCGGTTTTGTGTCGTGATCAAGAGAGAGATCCCGCAGTTCTGGGCCTCCTTTTGTAAACTTCCTAAGCCCTAGTCCGCGTACCTTGCTTATTTCTCGTTACGTCATTAGAGTCAGACGTCTGGTGTCACTGCGATCAGCTGATTTTACCAACAACTGCCAACAAGTGACACAGAGTACGACACTATCTACCGTGGAGTTATCTGCGGGTAGCAGCAACATAACGTATAAACACCTTGCATATAGTCAACGGCCGATTGCTAACGTGTCGGGTGCTCGCTGCGGTTCTTTCCATTCAAGAATTATTTGTACTGTCGGTTAACTCGAACGGAAAAACCCAAAATGTACCCCCATTTAGAACGTTACAAAGTCCAATTCCTTGCATTCAACTTTTTTATTGCCTAAGCACTCGCTCGTTTGTACCTAGTATATGATGTTACAGATGGGGACGCAGAAGAAGGCGACGAAGCTGACGCACCAGATGTAGATCCCTATGAACTAATGTTGCCAGTGGACATTCTTTCCAAATTACCCAAGGACTGGCATGAAAAAGTAGAGGCTAAGAAATGGCAAGAACGTAAGGAAGCTCTAGACTCTTTGGAGCAGCAACTTCAAGGAGGACCTAAACTGGAAAATGGAGACTACGCTGATGTTGTCAGAGCTCTGAAAAAGGTAGGCTACCAACGTAAACATATTTTACTTGTGAGTGCGACAACCGCTCAGCTCTATTGCAGGCCTACTAATCTAGGAGCGACCGATGTGTTTATGCATTTTGTAGTTCGATGTCTTTACCAGGTAAATTAGTATCTTGGTTATGCTTGGTTGATTTCTTGTTTTGTTTTCCTGTTATGTTATTGCCTTCAGCTACTAGACTAAATTGGGTCCGAAATACTATCCTGAAGCAGGTGTAGAAAACTAAATGTTTATTCCATAATAATTCATGATACAATGATGGATACTATTAAAATATATACCGTATAAACTCGAATCGAAGGCACACTTTATTTACTATATTTTAGGCTCTAAAATAAGGGTGCGTCTTAAATGCAAGTGCGCCTTTGACTCGCACAATAGGATGAAAATATTGGATTCATTTGAAGAGTTACAAAAACACTCAAAACATCAACAAAAACATTCAGGTAGGCCACGAGAGAAGTAGGAAACACAGGAACCACAACAGAGTTGCATATTGCATTGCCTGTTTTGAAGAGTGGAATGGAAGAATAGTTGAAAAACAGAGGAAGTGACTAGAGGGGACTCAGAATTGCTTCTTATTACATTCGTGTTCTCCTTCCTTCTCTCCAACCCTCCTTGTCTGCAGATTGGTGGAGGAGAAGAAAGAAGAGAAGGGATGTAGTAGCATGTAAGAGGGAGATGCCCATCTATTGCAAATGAAACACTAGCGCTTGGAAATATGGGTAAACCATCAGTGGCAAAAACATGAATTAACTGACTACCAAGAATAGTCTCTCGACAGACCCCAGCCCCCAGGTGGTCCTTTATCTCTCTACCTGCCTTCCTTATCTCCTCGCTGGCTGCTGACCCTTGTACACTAATTTGATAATGATTTCAAACCCAATATTTTTTGTGCTGCGGGAGGGGCTTAGTGGTGGAGCAGGGCGGGGTTGTGGATGGGAGAGGGAAGGCAAGTGTGATGCATTCTTTGTTCTGCTTTTACCTCTTGACAGCTGCAGCTGGCAATTACGTCACTGGATGCTAAGGAGGGGTCAGGGGCCTGACAAATCATAGCACTGTAACTGTGGACATTATAAAAAACCGGGGTGCGTCTTATACGAGGGTGTAGAGTTTTTTACCGTATATTCTGGGGAAATTTATGGGTGCGTCTTAGATTTGCATGCGGCTTAGACTCGAGTATATACGGTATTTGTTTAAAATTTCATTACAAAACCGGATAAAAGCTACTGTTTTTAGATCATTAAAACCCCCCAAAAACTTCCCCCGGAAAAAGGTAGTTTTGGTAGCCCAATTTTCCTGGCTAACAAACTTGACCAAGGTATTTACAAAAGGAACATTTGTACTAATTTTCATAAAAATCTGACAAAAAACGTGTCCTGTAGAGAGTGTACATGCATTCATATGTAAGCCTACATTAAGTGTTGAAAATTCAAAATTCGATAATAATATTAAAGTTGTTTAGTTCCTTGTATTATGTCAGCTTGTGAAATGTTTGTCAATTCTAATAAATACATTGTTCTAGATGGTGACCAAAGACAGTAATGTTGTCGTCGTGACATTAGCTATAAAGTGTCTCGCTGGTATAGCAAACGGCTTGAAGAAACGGTTTCAACCTTACTCTGTGGCTTGTATATCGAGTCTACTAGAGAAGTTTAAAGAGAAGAAAACTACTGTTGTCGCAGCCCTACGAGAAGCGGTGGATGCATGTTTTATTAGTGTAAGTGCTCTATATCGAATCACATCATTTTATGTCAGTTTGAAAGTTCATAATAGTGGCGGAGAGCAATTTAGTAAAAGAAAAGAACGGACTTTTCCTGCCACTTCCAGAGAAAAACTACTCCTAATGTTTCGGGTAGTTAACGTTAAACATCATTTTAGTATAAAATAACTACAGGTAACATCAAAGTCATAAACTATCAGATAATTTCAAAAACCAATCTTTTAAACTCCTTGGGACAGTGTGACTGGCCTTCTCAAAAATTCCCATCTTTTGCACACCAATGCTATGTGTTCGGGAGTGGCAGAGTATCGACAGCTTTGTGTCTTAGCTTTTTGGATCTTGTGAAAATAGCTGTTAAACAACCTGTGTCCCGGAAAAATTGGTTTCCCAGTGTCACCTTAGCACCCATGGTTTGAAGTTTGTGATGAGTTTTCTGATCCAGCTCCCTGACTCTGCTGATGCCCACCATTCCTGCCAGCTTCTCAGGAGCCTCAGGCACGCTCCTTTCCTGCTTACACCTCCAAAGTTCTCCGGCTTACCTGTTGTTTTTTTTTGGAATCCAGTGCTCGCACCCACACTGGAGCACCATACAAAGTACTGGATGAAAAAACTGGTGCTAGTAGTGTAAGATATTAATGTTCATTTTTAGTTTGTTAAAAATGGAAATTAATTCTTACGGTATTGCCGTGGTCAGAGAGAACGACCTTCCGCGAACGTGACCACATGCGAGGTGGTGCGGCCAGCACGGGCGGCCGTGAGCCTACCCTTGGCGGTGGATTGATGTACCCCAGTACTTACGGTCCAAGGGGGCAGAGAGTTTGAGAGCCGTTTTGGCTGGTGGATGCAGGACGTTGCATCGGAGGGGGACTCTGTTGTGAAGGTGAGACTTTTCCTCCTTTAGAGCCTTTGTTGGGTTTTTGGGTAAAGGTTAACTATTTTGTTTCGGGTTTGTTTCGGTTTACTGTTTCGGCTTTAATTTTGTGAATATTTTTGGAATACTATTCGGTCGCAAGAATTTTAATTCTTGCGGTAGTATCTTCGATCGATACACTTTTAGATATCACTCGTGGGGTTACTTGGGGCGATCCGTAAGAGACGATACCTTTTCCAATGTACGAGGGTTTTGAACGTAATCTTTATAGGTGTTCTCTCCTCTCCTTGGCAATTTAGGGCTTAGGATATTAGACAGTATATACATGTTTAGTGGATAATAATCTAGTGTTAGCGCATTACGTAATCTGATTAGAGATAGGATTTTTGGATAGTTGTTAAGATTACTGATTTTCATTCGTATATTTGAGAGAAACAACATTATAGAAATTGTTGAGTCAAGCGACTAGTTTATTTATCCCCTTTGAGCTACGTCCTCGTAGTATGGCCATATCGGGAATACGGGTTTTACGGGGAATTATACGGGGAATACAGTAGCTTTCTTTTGCTTGGGCTAGCCCCATTGACATTTGTTATTAGATTGGTGATCGCACTTGTCACGCTATTGCACCTCCAACATGGGGCTGAAAAGACCTTCTGCTATCAAACCTTATACGCAGGTACTTCAGCTTTGCAACTGCCTTATTTCAGTCCCATTGATGACAAAGACAATAATCGTTGTGTGGCTTTCATCCTAGCATCACAACAGCCTCAGACTTTTGACGACTTGACTCAACCTGAAAAATTACCACAGTTTGCACGTGCCTACTTTTAATCAATTGAAACAATCCAACTGTATATTTTAAGTGAATTCAACTTTGTTAGTCTGCTATTCCTGAACGTAAAGTATTTGTAGTTTTTGTTTTGTTTTGTAGACAACTTTGGAAGCTATTCAGGAGGATGTAGTTGCTGCTTTAGATAACAAGAACCCATCAGTGAAGGCTGAAAGTGCTGCATTCTTAGCACGCTGTTTCACCAAATGCACTCCTGTCATCCTGAACAAAAAACTACTAAAAACCTTCTCCACTGTTTTGCTCAAAACCATCAATGAACCAGGTAAGTACATTTACTTTTTCACAATTTACATGCTAAATGGGCATTCCACTAACTAAACAAATCATTTATCTTTGCCACACCCCACGGTTAGGAAGTCGTTGGTTCATTGACATTAGCTGTTGAGTTATACTGTAATGACCCAATACGGGGGACAGTTGGTTGGCCTTAGTTTGTAACGAGGCTACACCTTATTATTCATTAAAACACTCATCACACTCTTCATTTATCTAATATTCACTTAAAAATACCCTCTAAGAGTGGTAAATGTATAAAGTCAAATATGAAATGTTATTTTATCTTGAATAGTTTTCAGTATTGTAATGATTCAAGCGTGAATGCAAGTAATGTACATTTGAGAGAGACAAGTAAGTAGAACATATCACTTCACTTTAGTTACCAGATGATGACTTACTGTAAATATGTATATTATTATTAGAGCTGTGCGGGAGCAGAATTTTGGATCCGGGACCGGAACAGGAGGGATTTTGCAAAAAATTCGGGAACGGGAATGGGAAAAGTTGGCAAGTAGACATATTAAAAAAGTATTAAATAAAATTGAGTTTTTTCAATCAAATTATTTTGTTTATGAGACATGGCTTCATACAACACCATGCAGTTTAAAATAAAAATCTCAAAGTACATCATAACTATCACAGAACTCACTCATCCTCACCCATTTACAATGAATAACACTGACTCACAAGCCCAAACATTGCAAAAACAGTTGGGGAGAGTTGGTAAGGAGTGAGAGAGAAGGAATCAGACTGTCCAGCTACCAGCACACAGAGATGAGGGGTGAAGGCAAAGAAAGAGATGACAGGTGGAAAGGACAAGGGAAGAGGAGATCAGAGAGGGGAAGACAACAGCTGCAGTGTTTGAGCAGGAGGGGGAAGGCAGGTGCCCAGTTTTTTGTGCCAGACAGCTGAACCCTTATCAGTTGTCTACTATGTCATTAGCTGTTGCTAGGCAACCACATAGGGGCCGGGTTACATAGCCAATCAGAGCATTTTCTCTGTATGCTTGTGATATAGTGAGATGGAGCTTTGAGGAGAGGGTAGTGTGTGTTTGTTATTTCCTTATCTCATCTCCATTTACTCAATGACTAATTTCATTTCCCAAATAATGTTTTATACTAGGTTTGAATTACAGTCAAATGCAAAGGTTTTAGTACAATCAAAATAGATATTGCAAGCTAGAATTGGATCTAGTACAAGTACAAAATGGATGTTTGGTTCTGTCTGAGATCGTTATCAGCCATCCTGACAATGGCTGCCGGCCTCCATTGAAAATGCACTCAGCACTGAAGTAGGGGGGAGAGGGGTTGTTTACTTAGAACTGCTCGGCTACTAGTTCCTTATCTTATCTTCACCAGAAGTACAGTACACACTCACAACAAAAACGCCAGTAGTTTTTACTTCCCATCCCGAAATTTCGGTGCTAGGGTGAGGTGTTCGGGAAATGACCTCAATCCTGTCCCGGTACTGAAAATCCGGGATCCCGCACAGCTCTAATTATTATGTTCATGGAATAAACAATTTATTTATTTTCAAGGGAATGCTGCTCTGTTAAATAATCTGTATGTTTAGATCCAAATGTACGAGACGCTTCAGCAGAGGCTCTTGGAACTGCAATGAAAGTTGTGGGCGAGAAAGGCATTTCCCCGTTTTTGGCTGATGTAGATAACATAAAAATGGCAAAGGTAAATAAAAAAAAACCTGTTAATTTTTATTCAGGCATAAACAATTTAGTTGTAACTTTGTAAACGTAACAAACTATTGTAACGTGGGCAGGTGCCTTCTGCTCAGGTACCTGTCAAGGTCAAGCAAAGTAAACATCTTAAACTCAAGTTCAAAGTTGTCGTTGAAAATTTTACGATTAAACAAGATTTTCTAGTAATAAAATAGCCTATAGCCACGTGCAATACAAGTGCCTTCTTTTGTTCATGAAAATTAAATCCATCCTTAGATGGTGACTAGAATATTATCTTGTGAGAATGTGTAATACACCTTTAATGCTTAATTCAGATCAAGGAAGCACACGACAAAGCAGAGTTGCAAGTGAAGCAGCCGAAGGCAGTGGTGAAGAAGGCTCCGGCAGCGGTGGAGCGGCCGGCAAGTGCCAAACCTTCCGCTGGCTCAATAGCACCCAAGGCAGTGAAACGTCCGTCGTCAACTGCAACTAAGAAACCAGCAGCTGCAGTCAAGAAAACTGTTTCCTCTACTTCCAATGGTGAGTTTAAACTTTTTTATCTTTATAAGGTCTAATGACGATGAACTGGCTAAGTGATTGGGATGCATCTAACCAATCATGA
This sequence comes from Matsumurasca onukii, assembly GCA_018831715.1. Classification (NCBI taxonomy): domain Eukaryota; kingdom Metazoa; phylum Arthropoda; class Insecta; order Hemiptera; family Cicadellidae; genus Matsumurasca; species Matsumurasca onukii. The sequence continues at coordinate 41,381,850 of CM032059.1, read as the reverse complement.
ATGTAAAAACACTCTTAAACAGAGACTACATTTTAAGCTTTTATTAATAAACAGGAACAGAATTCAAGGTGTTGAACTGTTTCCAATTTATCTGTATTAAGTTATTACAGAAATTATTCGTTTGGAGCGTGCTAGGGCTGTGTGAGTAACATTTTTTAGTTAGGGCTGAGTTGAGTTTGTAAAAAAAAGCTTGAGTTTAAAGTTGAGTATTATTGTATTGCAATAAAAACATGCTCATTTTGGAGTTTTCTTGACAAATTGTACTATTCAGTTAAAATTAATTAAATATGAACATTTATACATCACATAAAGTCCAAACAAAACAAAAGAAAGACTTTGTTAATTATTAAACAAACCGTCTGAATCTAAACAAAACAAATGTCAAAAATTAAGTAAATTAAATCCACAAACATTGACTTATAGCTTTCAGCTATGTTTCTTCCAGTTTTATCCCCGGGGCAGTATTCGTTTCCAAAGCAAAAACTTTTTATTTTAAAATCACAACTTTGGTACCGTTCACGACGATCTTTTGACTCTAGATATCCAGTCTATTTATTTTTTTAAATAGAACAAAATTAAACCGCTTGCAATTATTAGTTCTTCAAAAGGAGGGTTATAAAAAACCTCCAAAACAAGTCACCCTTTGTTCAGGCTCTAATTTATTTTCAGTTGCGCTTAGAGTGTGTTTTGATCCAAGCAAACTTATGTATGTGAGTGAAAATGTTCTGAAATTGTGTACAAACAAGGAAATAAAGATATATGTAATTTGTTCAGGTGCTAAAGCCAACAAGCCTGTAGAAAGGGAGCTGACACCTGAAGAAGTTGACGAGAAAGCTGACGAAATACTTCCGCCAGACGTTATTTCTGGTCTAGCTGACAGCAACTGGAAAACGAGGATGGGGGCTGTGGAGCAATTTTTTCAAGTAAAAATAATTAATACTTGGTTGACATTTGAACTCATTAGATATTGTGTTTAACCAGCAAGGGAATGGTACTAAGATACCTTTTCCTAGTAGGTAGCATATGGACTTAGACATATCAAGGACGTATAGAGGACACTCGGCCGACTGATGTACGACTTAGATGCGGTGGAGAGTTGTCATGCGTCAAAACAACCTTTATTCATCATTTGCAGATGTTTACATATACAAATACAAAATGGCGTCAAGTTCTTCCTTACTTCAATGAAATAATAATTTGTTATTTACAAACAACTTAATTATTTTAATAATATTTTATTTACAACTGTCGTTAGAGTAAATTATAGCAAAGATATATAGGCCTATAGGCTATGTTACAAAAGAAATCATTGAAAGAGTACAAAGCTTTATTTACCAAATATCTTTTAAGTTTTAATTTAAACAATTTATCAGTATTTATACTTTTAATATCTGGTGGAAGACCATTAAAAGATTTTATACCTGACACTAGTTATTTTTTATTTCTGAACTCCAAGTTTAATCTTGGAATTGCTAGCTGGCTGTGGTTTCGAGTATGGTACGCATGTGATGACCCTAATGTAGGTAATTGATCTTTAGACTGTCTTACTGCCATGACAGTTTCTAGTATGTACATGCCAAACACAGTGAGAATACCCAAACTGGAAAATGTTGTTGCACAGGTTCACGGTCGTCTAAATTTAGCATTACTCTAAGAGCTTGTTTTTGTAAAATAAGAATAGACTGCAGATTTATACCACTAGTTGCACCATATAGCACAATTCCGAATGATATATGGGAGTGTATATGTGCTTAGTATACTAATTTTAAAACATTAAAATTGCAGAATTTTGAAATACTTCTAAGAGCGTATAAACCAGAAGCAACCTTTTTTAAACAGTTTGAACGTGTTTATTCTAAGTTAAATGTTGATCGAGTACGATCCCAAGAAATTTAGTGCTATCTAACTGACTGAGTTTTGTTTGACCAATTTCAATCTCCAATTCTTTTAAGTGGTTACTTTGACATGTATTAAATAAAATAAAGTTAGTTTTTCCAGATTAAGTAATAAGTTTTATTATTAAATTAATGTTTAACTGCAATTAAATTACTCTTTAACTGAGTTTCTATTACTTCAAAAGATTTATTAGTTATAATAAAATTAGAACAATCAGCATTCAGTCTCTCCTATCTGAGTTTGTTACAATTTGTGGTAAACCCTTAAGGTAACATAAGAATAATATAGGGCCTAAAATAGACCCTCGGGGCACACCATACAAAATAGTTTTTAGTTTGGATTTAACAGTTACTAATTGATTATATGATAAGAGCTTTCTCTCCTGCTGCATACGGAAGCAGTTCTCACCAAAGAGACTGAGCTCTTTCTTTCACTTTATGCAACTCTCTACTCTGTAGGTTGCTTGAAGTGCTTGTAGCTACACGTGAACATGAACTCACTCAGCCGCGTTCATATTCGTTCCAACTGTTGCTACAAAATTACCGATAATTCTGTTTAAAATCTTAGCATTATTTGACTAGAAATAGAAAACATGAATAACTAATTATTAATATGACAGGGAATCACATATTTACTTAATTGTTTGCAGTTGCTGTCAACTTTAGATCCCAGTGAAGTTTCCAGTCAGTTGCTATTTAGGCTCATCAACAAAAAGCCAGGCTTGAAAGACACAAACTTCCAAGTTGCCAAATTGAGGCTTGATACCATCAAGGCAGTTTGTGAAAATTTTCCTGTCACCGTGTAAGTACTAAATCTTTCTTTTAACATTGAGACAAATTTTATTCTTTTTACTTTATTTAAACCTTTATTTTTGGAAAATTTTGAACTATTTAGTATTTTGCAATATTGAATGGTCAATTGATCGAGTTTTCGACTTGACATATTGCCTATGACATTTGCTGGTGGTTGAATGTTCAATATTGCAAAATAGCTATAACTCTAAAATTAGGTGTTTTTGTTGCAAATCTAGAAAAAATTAATAGTTGAGCTACTAGCACAGGTGTTTTACCTTGTATTTTGTTACAGGACTGGCCTCAGTGCTGTGGTGACGGATGTTACTGAGAAGCTGAGTGACTCGAAGACGCAAGCTGCCGCCGTCGACGCTCTCACGGCCCTCAGTGAAGCTACAACCCTGGAGCAAGTTGCCACTCAAATCCTCGACTACGCGTTCACACAGAAGAACCCTAAGGTTCAAGTAGAGGTCTTCAACTGGCTCTCGAATGCTGTTCAAGAATTTGGGTTTAAGTAAGTTTTTTTTAATAACTTCTGTTCTCAGTTCAAATGTTATGCTTTATATTGGTACTAGGGTCTGCCTACTCTTAACTTAAGTCTAATTTTGAAACCTTGACTATAATTTTGATTTCCTTCCCCTTAAACCTCAAACTAATACTTATCTATGACAATGATCTTAGATAAGCTCTTTGTTTTTAAAGTATCCAACAAACTTATTAAAACTGGGTTCCTCACCCAGTAAAATCTACAAATAATTATTACAGTAGAATCCCGTTTAACCTGGCAAATGAAAGAAAGAATCAGCCCATATAACGCAAATGAAAATCTCAGTTTACAGAAAATTTTACCTAAAAACAGAATTATTCAATTATTTTAATGCTAAGTAAGTGATAGCAACATTTGTATTTAAATTATTTGATTTCACATTTGATTGCTTATTAAATATGCAGTGGAAACGAGCAGCCAGATATAAAATGTTGGTTGTTTATGTTCTTATGGCTTTAACTAAGAGTGTTGGCTGTAGTGTGGACCCAAAATTATAAGTTAAATTAATTTGGTACATTTTTAAGTGCAAACCAATCTTATTGAGTCCCAGATATTAACTTGTGGTATAAAGCTCACTTTGTCTCGCTAGCTTCAATCGAAAGCAGCCAACGCCAAAACCTTTATACTAGGGATGGGTCGGTTCCGGTTATCGGTTCCACCGGTTCTTGCCGAAACCGATCACCGAAACGACAAAACATCGGTTCCTGGAACCGATGATTCGCTTGATATTTTTAGGTGCAGGTTTTAATTAATTTGTGATTTTTCGATTCGAAGGCGGTCGACAAAAGTCGAGCGGACCTTTGCTGATACACGAAGTCACGGGCCGGTATTGCATCTCATCAATCACAGTAAAATAAACCGTGATTCGTGCTTTAGAAATGCCGAGTGAGCGTATTGCGTCGTAATAATTGCCAAGTAAAGTAGTATCTGATGCGACTTCTATGACTATCGAGAATCGACTAGTTCCGATCATTGTCCATGCTGTTACCGCACAGTTAACGTAATGATAGCATAGTTCGAGAGTTTCGACTCTCTATTTATCGCAAACATGAGCGTTTTGAGCGATCACGTGACGCGTTTTATGCGCAGGTGTGTCGTCTGTCACTGTCAGACAAACAATACAGTGCTCGATCGCATCGTCATTGGTCAGTCGTACCCGTGTTACAAAATCATCAAATATAATGTAAATTGTTGCGATTTTGGAATTTTAATAATGGAAAGAAGTTTGAAAAATTAACCAATCCAATTTTCTGTTACAACATTGACAAAATGCTCCTTTATCAGTACGCTCAGAACCTAACCTCACAAACTAAACGCAAGCTTCAATCAAATCAAAACGTAAGCATAGCCTGTTGATTTTTGTTATTCGAATATGCTATTCATACAGCTAAAATAAATATTATGTATATTGTAATACAATATCAAATTTATTTAAATGTGTAATTTTATTACAGCCCAAAATTAGAAATCAGTGATTATCAGATCAAGCTAGGGTAGTAGTAAACTTGGTGTTTTCATTATGTAACTGAAACTTATCGTGACTGGGTGTAATAGGGAATAGATTTTAATTACTTAAATATCTATTATGATTTCATATTATAACTAATATTAAAAATAAATTAGTTTAATATTACTGATAGGCCTAGGTTAATTAAACTTTTAATTTAACTTCTAACTTATTGGACTATGTTGCTGTAGCCTGGGCCTAGCTTCCTGCACCTTAATAATTGGCTTACACACGGATATATACCTAGGGGTTAAAGCTATGACAAAAATTTTGGACCTCATAGTTGCACAAGTGACTTTGGCGGGAACCGACCCATCCCTACTTTATACAAACAAGACACTTATGTTGCAGTGTTCAACCAAAGCTAATAATGGAAAATGTGAAAAAAGGAGTGACCGCAATCAACCCGGCTGTCAGAAGCTCTGCAGTCAGTTTTGTCGGTGTCCTCTCCATCTACATGGGCAGTCAAGTCAATCTGTACTTTGAAAGTGAGAAACCTGCATTGTTGCAGCTCATAACAGCCGAGTGTGAGAAGGTAATATTGATAGATAAATCAAATTTAATTAAGAGCCTTACAAAATTTTGTAATTCTAAGATTTAAAACAAGATGTTTTAAATTAAAATTATAAGCCAATGAAGCTTACTGACCACTCCTTAAAATTATTTGTGGCCAATCAAACTTTGAAAGTTTGCATTAATTTCAGCATGCAGGGAAAGTAGCGGTGAGTCCAGTGCGTAGTGCAAAACAGGAGTCACGACGCAGCAGCATGGACACAGTTCTTAGTGCAGCCGCCGAAGAGGAGGAAGCAGCCCCTGCCTTCGACCCGGAGCCTGAGGACGAACCTCCCAAACCAGCCAAGAAAGTAGACCTCTCTAACTTCATCAATGATGCCTTGATCAATGAACTGTCTGATAAAAACTGGAAGGTATGTCACAAAATCGGCAATTAGTGGATTGTTAGATTTCAGAAGGGGGGAGGTTAAATGACCAAAGACTGTTGGTTATTCTTATCCGAGTCTGATTGTACTACTGCCGGAATTAAAGGTTTAGATTAGGGATGGGTTGGTCCGGTTCTCGGTTATCGGTTCCACCGGTTCTTGTTAGAACCGATAACCGATGACCGACAAGGCTAAACATCGGTTTCTAGAACCGATGATTCGCTTGATATTTTTTGGTACAGGTTTGAATTAATTTGTGATTTTTCGATCCAAAAGCAGTACTCAAAAGTCGGGCGGACCTTTGCTGAAACATTGCAAAAACAGTTGGGGAGAGTCGGGAGTATGAATCACAAAAGTATCGTAAATCAGAATGAGCTTGCTGCTAACATACAGAGTGAGAGAGAAGGAATGAGACTGTTGAGCTACCAGTGCACAGAGATGAGGGGTGAAGGCTAGAAACAGAAGACAGGTAGAAAGGACAAGGAAATAAAAAGGGTGGAAGAGAGGGGAAGACAACAGCTGCAGTGTGTTGTCAGGAGAGGAAGGCAGGTGCAGCTATGGGAGGGGAAGGCAGGTGCAGCTGTGGTAACAGCTGTTGCTAGGCAACCACATAAGGGTGGGGTTACATAGCCAATCACAGCATTTTCTCTGTATACATGTGATCCAATGGGGTGTGGCTTTGAGGAGAGTGTAGTGTGTGTTTGTTATTTACTTATTTCATCTATCTTTACTCAGTGAATAATTTCAGTTGACAAATAATGTTTTATACTAGTTTTGAATTACAGTAAGTTGCAAAGGTTTTAGTACAATAAAAATATGATATTGCAAGCTGTAAGGATCTAGTACAAGTACAAACTGTATGTTTGGTTCTGTCTGAGATTGTTATCAGCCAAACTGACAGTAGCTGCCGGCCTCCATTGAAAATACATTCAGAACGGAAGTAGGGGGGAGAGGTGGTATTTATTTAAATTGCTCGGCCACTAGTTCTTTATCTCATCTTCACCAGAAGTACACACTCACGACAATACTTGGAAGTACAAAACACTAGTGGAAAAACACCAGCAGTTTTTACTTCCAGTGAAGCGGCCTCCCCTCTGGAAGGTAAATGGACCGGTCTGATTTCGTAATAGAACAGGAGCTGTATTGGAGCTGTATTGCGTTGGCTGTTTTGAAGAGTGAAATGGAAGAATAGTTGACAAACAGATAAAGTGACTAAAGGGGACTCAGAATTGCTTCTTACTGCATTCGTGTTCTCTTTCCTTCTCTCCCACCCCCCTTGTCTGTAGGTTGGTGGGGGTGCAAGAAGAGAAGGGAAGCAGTAGCATAGAAGAGGTTGATGCACATATATTGCAAATCAAACACTAGAGCTTGGAAATATGGGTAAATCACCAGTGGCAAAAACATGAACTACAAAAAATAGTCCCTCGCCAGACCCCAGACGGTCCTTTCTCTACCTGCCTTCCCCTCGCTGCTGACCCTTGTTTGCTAATTTGATAATGATTTCAAACCCAACATTTTTTGTGCTGCGGGAGGGGTTGTAGTGGTGGACATAGCAGGGTGGGGATGGGAGAGGGAAGGCAAGCTGATGCATTCTTTGTTCTCCTTTTACCTCTCGACAGCTGGAACCGATAACCAAAAATTGGAAACACCCATCCCTAGTTTAGATTAAGGTGAAGAATGGGACTGAGTTCAGCTGAGCAGACTATCAGGGACTCTAACCCTTAGGTTTATGAAAGACTACGGTGAAGGGACCTTCTCTCTAAAGATTACGGCAAGCTTTTCCTAAAGTTGCAACCTATCCTGCTACCGGACCTCCTCAACTTAATATTTTTCCAACCTTCCTTGGTGGGAGAACTGAGCATGTTTCAAACAGCTAAAAGGTGCCCAGCAATTGTGTCGAGCACTCTTTTCTTTTGTACCCCAGTGTAAAGGAATCTGACCAGTCCCTAAATCATCTTCCTTCCACATTCTTAAACAGTGACACAAAAACTAAGCAACATCGGTGGATTCAAAGTGATTGTACCTTGTACCATTACTGTTTAGGTGAGAGCTGAGGCAGTGCAGAAGATACAGAACATGATAACAGAGAGTGGCAGTATTACGAGCAATCTTGGAGAAAGCCCGCCGGCACTTGCAGCACGACTGGTAGACTCCAACACGAAGATAGCAGTCAGTGCTCTAGCCTTGTGTCAGAGTATAGCCTCTGCAATGGGTCCAGAGTGTGCGAAACATGTGCGCACATTCTTCCCCAGCTTCTTGCAAGGCATGGGTGACAGCAAGGTTTGTTGAGTTTGTTTATTCCGTACAAATTCTATTAACCATAAACCATAACTGTTAAACCATAAACTGCTAAATAAAGTAAACATAAAGTATACAGTAATATTGAGGCAACTTGCACATCCCCAGGTATTTTCAAACCAACAATGTCCGTCCTTTAAAACATGTAAATCTAAACAAATTGGGTTTCCACTTTCCAGTCCTGGATTCGGACAGCAGCCATTGGGTGCATCAACGCCTGGGGGGACCAGTGTGGCTACCGAGAGTTTTTTGACGGAGAAATGGTAGCTGACGCTCTGAAGAGTGGCTCGCCCACTCTCCGCAGTGAACTCTGGTGCTGGCTTGCAGAGAAGCTTCCTAATCGTGAGAATTTTCTTTATATTATTGTTATTCACTGTGTTAGACTTCTTGTCTAATACATATTCACACAATACAGATAAACAATAGTGTTAAGAAAGGAAAAAAAGAATATTACCTAATTACATTTGCAACATCTGGATCATTAAAAATGCAGGCAGTAAGTAGTAGGCCTGGTTTAAATTCAATATCTAGTAAAATAAAACTAATTCTTTTAGATTTGTGTTGTATTTGGACTGATTACACACTTTTATACCTGTTAGGCAAGTTGCATTAACTCAAAACTGCATTCAATTTAATTCACACTATTTATTTATCTGACTCCATATTTTCTTATACAACAAAATATAAAACAATACTATTAGTTTGACTTAGAAAAAAAAGAGTTGTCGATGAGTATTTTGCAAATAACATTGATATTCAATTGGTCATACTACGGTACGGGTGTTGTCGAACTGCGCCGCTGGACAGGCAGTAGGGACACAAAAGGGACTACATAGTTGCGCCGGTGCTCGGCCGAGCACTCACGAGGGTGATGCCTAACGCGCTTCTTTGTTCAGGGCAGGTTTAGGACGTCCGCTTTGTTCTCAGTAGGTTTGCTCAAGCTAATCTAGAAACTAAGTAAAACTGTAAACAATGCCCCTGCATTATGTCCTTTTGAACTTATTGACATTTGTCGATTTTATTATATGAAGATTTATACTAGAAAATATCAAACTAATGAACGCTGAATATTTGATACAAATGTAGTTTCTGGCCGCACAAAAAATGCACAATAACACGAAATTTACTGTATTTGGACCATTAAACGGGGTTTTGGCGAAAAGTCCCTCCCCAAAGGAGGTTTTGGGAGTCCGATTTTAACAAACTCGACCGAGATTTTACAAAATGAACATTTGTATTACATTTGGTGTAAATCGGACAGAAATGGGACCTGTAGAGATGATACACATATAGACATAATTTATGTGTTCAAATTATTTATAAAATGCTCAAAACTAGTTCTGGGGGTCAGGATCGGTGCTTATTTCGTGGTCCCGGGCCTGGATCTTACCATGCTGACGACATTAATATCTCATTTTCCCAAAAGAAATTCGATGTCGATATTGGTAAATCTATGGTTTATAATCGATATAGTGTAATAAATAATAGAACATAGCGCCCTGATATGTATCTTGTGTTTGTTGTCATCGCCAGGGCTTAATTAACAGTTGAAACTGGTCACAAACAAGCAAAATTCTTTAATCCAGGGTGCTGTTCTATTATTATTTATTTCATAAACTATACAATTCTTGTAACTCTAGTGAGCCAATGTGTTATAATTATAGAAATCGAATAATAATAAATCAACCGATTGAACCCTTAACATCCCAGATACGTACTCGTATGTACACAAGCAACAATAGTAATAACAACTGTCGGTCGAGTTAACCCTTGAAAGCATCCATTTAAACAAATCAGTTAACCGAGAAAGCCCTTGGTGAAAGACCCGACTACCTGCGTGCGCGCAGTCAGCCGTACATAATTGACCGCTAGGGGTACAGGGCTGGAGCGCCGGGATTTTTCCCTTTGAAAAATCCCTCCACCACCGGCGCAGTTGCACCCTATCCTACGGTACACAGGGTGATTCTAAAATAGGGTGCCAAATTTCAGGGGTGGGTTCCTTATGCAAAAAACAATGAAAAAGTTCCTATAAACATAGGTTCTAAAATTCTTCGTTATCCCAGTAGCCGCCATTTTGTATTTTTTACTTAAAAATGTATTTCTCCAGAACGGTTTGACCAATCGCATTCAAACTTGGTATGGTGTCTATGTGTCATAAGGTCAGTTTTAGAAAAAAATAATTATTACATAAAACCTTACAGAAAAAGTATGGCAGCTGTTAAATTTTTCAAATTAAAATACCATCAAAATTGAGCATAATACAAAAAATTTATAAGAAGAAAAAAAGTTGTATTTTTTAATTTTTTATAAAGATACAAACTCATTTTACCGAATTTTATATTAATATTTTCAGTTTTCACTTTTTGCGTCCTTTTACAACTGGTACAATACCAGTGGATCTTTGATGTTCACGTCTAAGTGTACAAGTTACACCTGTCAAACAGGTGAATTATGTTTACAGTCAGCTGATCCAAAAGTGAGAACTATTACCACATTAGGTTTGAAAACAGCTGTTTTCAATTTTAATTGTTATACCAGCTGATAGCTAAAAGTATTTGCAAAGTTAATATATATTAACCCATAAATTGTTTAACGCTTTCTTGATTGATTTTACGTTATTGTGACTTTTTGTTAAAATGGTTCAGTATACATATAAAAACTAGAAATAAAAAAATATGTAAGTCTGAGGACGAAGGTAACGCCTCGTAACGCCCGTTGTTTATGCTGAGGCCAAAGGCCAAAGCGAGGCTGTGAGCTTAGCGAAAAAGGGTAACAAATTGCAAAGGAATGATTCACTCATGCAAGCGGCGCTTTAGCGCTGAGCTGCGTGTTGGCCTGGTTTATCTCTTAAATACGAGGGTTATCCAGAAAGTAAGTTACGTTTTCGGTTACCTCCGCTAGGGGCGAAGCTAGCACGGCCATCTTGATATGTGGTTGTTCCCCAGTTCAGTCTGCATCTAGCTTATCTAGTCTCAGGTCTGTGTCATACTTTTTTACGTTACAGTGTGGCTTGGAAATGTCTTTGTCAATTGAAAATCCCGCGAGCTGTAAAGTGCGTGCAGTAATAAGGTTTTTGGCTGCAAAAAACTGTAAACCGATTGAAATCTATCAGCAGCATTGTGAAGTGTATGGGGACAATACCATCACTGAAGGTGGAGTGCGTCAATGAAGCATTCGCTTTAAAAATGGCCGAACAAATGTGCACGATGAAAAGCGGAGGAAAGACCCAGCTTGGTGAATGCAGAAGCTGCAGAACTTGCAGAAAAAGTTAATGAAATCACACAAATCAGCCAATGGGTGCAGCGTTAACTTTTTTGGACCATTACCACAAATATGGCGATTCGCTACTTAATCGGATTGTTACTGGTGCTGAAAAATGGGTGAAACATGTTAACTGTGAGACGAAATTGCAGTCAATGCAGCGGAGACACACAAATTTCCCTCAGAAACAAAAAAATGCATGCAAACGATGTCGATAAGGAAGATTATGGTGACCGTACGAGTGGGAGTTGTTTCCTCATCCACCCTACAGTCCGGATCTTGCACCAAGCGACTACCACTTGTTCCCAACGATGAATAAGTGGCTGGCAATGCACAGCGTTTTGACAATGGTGAAAGGCTGCAGGAAGAAGTAACAAAATGGTTAAAGGAACAAGCGGCAGAATTTTATGACGAAGAAATTTTAAAGCTCGTCCTTCGGTATGATAATTGCCTAAATTTGTATGGCGATTATGTAGAAAAGTAGTATTTTAGTGTGGCTTTCAAATTTATATAGTAAAAATCTTTTCCTATTCTTCGTAGAATTTTTATTCCAAAACGTAATTTACTTTCTGGATAGCCCTCGTATTTGTTAATTTTGTAGTAAGTCTTCCCAATTAAATATTTTTTTGTTTTAATTCAGACTGTTTGCAGCTTTTCTTTAGGTAATATATTTTGACTTGATTCATCAGTTATGGTATTGGACAGCGTTTAATAGTGTGTATTTTTCATAAGATGTTTTGTTATAAAATATATATTTCCACTACATTTTTGGTCTGTTGCTGTATTCTTTCTAATTTTACAGAAAAATGTTAAAACAATTAAGTTTTTCACTATTATTACAATTTATTATTCAATCATCAACCATATTTAACTTTCACCAAAATTGTAATGCCTTTTAATATGAAGTTCCAGCATAATATATTTTGACTTGATTCATCAGTTATGGTATTGGACAGTGTTTAATAGTGTGTATTTTTCATAAGATGTTTTGTTATAAAATATATATTTCCACTACATTTTTGGTCTGTTGCTGTATTCTTTCTAATTTTACAGAAAAATGTTAAAACAATTAAGTTTTTCACTATTATTACAATTTATTATTCAATGTTTATCGATATGATGTTGAAGGTGGTTTATTCATTATTAATAGCTGATTGGCAGCACACCTTCTTTATATTTAAAAAAAAACTATTTTTAATTTTTGAATTATATTTCGGTTTCTTAACAGAAACCCTCTTCAGATTACAAAAATCTTTATTTTTGTAATCTGAAGAGGGTTTCTGTTAAGAAACCGAAATATAATTCAAAAATTAAAAATAGTTTTATTTTTAATATAAAGAAGGTGTGCTGCCAATCAGCTATTAATAATTATTATTCAATCATCAACCATATTTAACTTTCACCAAAATTGTAATGCCAATCAATATGAAGTTCCAGCAAAGTCAGTATCGAAAGAAGAGATGGTAGCTTGTATTCCTACGCTTCTGGCCAACTTAGAAGATCGTAATGCAGATGTGCGTAAGAATGCAGCAGACGCTGTTCTCGGTGTGATGATTCACTCTGGCTACAGCCCGCTCTACAGTGCTTGTGACAAACTCAAGGTAGATTTAAGTAGTCAACAGTCAAGACTTGTATTTTACCGTTATTATGTGCATGTACCATTTATTGAAGATGTCGGTGATCTGGTGATGCCGGAACTGGTATTGTCAAATTTGTATAATTTCTAAATTCTCTGTAAAATTAGTGTTAATTGTTATGTCAACACAATCTATTATTGTACATTGACAATAAATGTTATGTTATGTGTCAAAAATAAGATGAAAACACTTTTAAAATTGTATGTAGTTTCCTTACAAAGTCACCATTGAAAACAAAAGATAGACATGTCCTAAAACTTATATTTTTATGTAATTTTTTCTTGGTGGTGTTTAGGCAAGAGCAAAAGTGTCATACAAACCCAAAAACATCTTTATTTGATGTTTTACTAATTTTTAGGATGGTTAATTTTTTCTTACTTATAGATAGTCATAGTTACTTCCTTTCGCCAATGTTGAAAAACACCAATTTTGGTTATGTTAACACTTAACGACCAATCATGATGGCAAAACCCAGTCATGTACACACTTATTAACGATTGCAACACCAATTAACGAGTGATGGATTTTCCGGTGAAGAAAAGAATTTCCTTCGTGGACTGAGGTCCAAGAAATCGCTTACTGACCACGAATGATCTCAATCAAGCGAGGCGATTCCAGGGCGACAAGGTTTAAATTGCAAGATTTAAGGACTGGTTTGGTTAAAATATATTTTAAATATTTTTGTGCTTTGCACCTCTATAGCAAATCTGCATTTACAGAAATTAATTTGATTTTACTAATTCACTACGAGGTTGCAAGCCCACTGGGTAGCTGGCTGCCATTATGCTCAAGCCAATTGAGATAAAAATTAAATTTTTCTAGAAATTTTCAGACATTTTTTGTTGTTACTAGAAAGAAACAAAACAAAATACTAACTTTTAGAACACATTTTAATAAAACAGTTCGAAAACAAAAACAGTACGATAGTTAACACACCAATGAAGCAATGGCGGCGGTTGGGAGGGGTAGGTGAGAGAGGGGCTATCATGTGCAGTAAGTGACACAGATGCAACTATGACGTCGCACCGCGTACTGTAATACCTGACCTTGAACCGGCACCCCAGTCAGTCGTGGCAGTGACAAGTCGCTGTGCATGCAGCCGGGCCCTACGTAGACCCCGATGCAGCTAACCTCACACAAAGGTATTGGAGCCCTTCACGGTGCAATGACCTAACATTTATACAGTTCTGATAAATAAAATATAATGTACGTTGATGTTCTTGGTTAATTAGACGTTATTTTGTATTCAAAATGTTAATTTTCGTTCAATCTTGTCATTTAGCGTCTTTTTCCGGTTAACCCAAACTGGGTTCGACCCCAATTAGTTCGATTAACGACTGTGGTGTACTACAAATCTGTCTTGCGACATGTGCCCAATTGGTCTGGGGCAAGTTGTGGCACATGTCCAGGGGGCAAATTTGTGCCAGGCGACAGGGGGACAAAACTTGTACCGGCCTGCGACATGTACCCGGGACACGAGCATGGTTGTGCATGCATGTGCCGGGGACTTGTCTCTATGGAAACGTAGCGTCACTGCACAAGATGTCTGCCCTTTCTCCCCTAAATCCTCTGCAACTTGTCGCAAGAATAGGAAACATTTCACCAAAAATCACGGCACAAGTCTTTGGCACATGTCCCGCGACAACTTCGCCAGAGCAAAGTTCCAAAAACAATGTGAAAATACAAAACAGCTGACTTCCTGTGACAGTTAGAGGGCCAAATTACAGGTTGTACTGTAGTGGCAAACAGTAACAAGATTATTATGGCAATCAATTGTACTCACATTATCTTAGGGTGTCAGAGTCTCATCTAATATGTACTTAGAATTAATCTATTGGAATTTAATCCTGGCCACTCTTAGTTTAAACTAAACCTTGAAAAATTAATTTATCCTTACAACATTATGTCTGGGCTATTTGGTTGGAGACAAATATTTCATAGAAATAATTCTACTATGTTTTAATAATGTTTACAGCCTGGATCGCAAGGACCAGTTAAAATAATTTTGGAAAAGGCCAGAGGTTGTTTACCAGAGAAACCTGTGCAAAAATCTAAGTCTGCTTCAAATATACCTGGTGATAAAGGGAAAGCTCCGCCCAAAATGGGACCTGGTTCTACAGCAACATTTACCAAGCCCAAAACAAAGGTAAGAAATGTTACCTGTAAAGGCTTACAATTGAAAATATCAGCTGTTTCAACGTTGACTTGCCGGAACATACACATGGCCTTGTAGCAGCTACTCTCGCAATGTGTGACCGGGCCTCAACATAAAAACTCTGGTAACCCATTTAACTGCAGGGCTCCAGCACCTGTTAGATGCACAACTTCCAGGTTTCCAAATAGAAGTCTTAGACTTGATTAGTATAAGAATAAGAATTGTATATTTTCTTTATGTTTTACAATCCAGTACATATACATAATTAACAACTCAATAAACCCAGACTGACCTCTAATACTAAATCTACTAAACTGTATTTAATAAATCAGACATTTGTAAACGTTCACTTAATTTTTAACTTTTAACTATAATTGTTTATTTATTCTCAATTTACAAAATGCAATTTTACAGGATTTTTCCAATTTCAAAATTGTACTGAGATAATAACACTTTGGAAAAATAGAGTACAATGCAGCAGTTTGTAACATGTATATAAATAATTTATAAAACTAAATTAACAAAGGAATAACTTATAAATAAACTATAGAGCAGAACTATAACAATAACAACAAAAATGATAACCAACACAAATTACAAAACAAGAGCGTATTTTAAAGAGGATATACGTCTGTTATCCGAGCTCACATCTCCAGACCAAGGCACCCAAGCGTTCCAGAGCTGGACGCCAACACAGACACTGCCTTTAAAAAGGCAGCCGGCTTCTCGCCAGCCCGTAGTAGTCATGAATAACCAAGGCTCGGAGTATGAAAAGGGAAGTAACTGTCAAAATACCCAAATAGACAAACACATCTCAACAGGTCTGTCCGAAGCATAGCCCAAAGACTATTCTGACTACAGGTTTTTGTTGAATCAAAATTTGAGATATATTGGATCCAGCACAGTTTCCCTAAAATACTATGCCATACAAAATGTATGGATGTATTAGTCCGAATAGGCTCTTCTCAAAACATCTAGTTTACAATAAGATGGTAATTTTCGTAATAAAAAGAACCCAGATGATATCTTTTTACAAATAAAATGCAGTGTAAAATACTGCTAACTATGGTTCGAGTCTGTCACATTGTGTTTGGTGTGTATAGCCTGGAGCAGCTGCATCAGTGAAACCAGGAGGTAGAAAAAAGGACGAAGATGTGGACACGTCTCCGCTTTTACAAGTCAACAACTACAAGAACCAGCGAGTCATTGATGAACAAAAACTCAAGGTAAGGTATCATTTAATTTAATTAGCCTATAGGTATGGATACGTATTATGTCAATATTATTCTTTACAAATAAAACCTATATTGGTCAAAATTTAATAGGAGATGGACTATTTTGTAGTAAGCCTTCTTATTTGTTCACATTTTTGGTCCAAAGCCTGGTAAAATAAGCCTTGATTTGAATGAGCAGCGGTGAATGGCCACCTGCCAAACCATCAGCAGCAGGCGTCCGATTACAGGAGGTGTACTTGTCGCCACTACCAACAGAGGACTCTACTACTACCGTTACTGGAGAAATTTGTCATAACCTTCAAGTACTATTAAGTTTTAGAACAGTTTTAGCTTATTCTCAACATTTTCAACCATTCAAACCATTTGATTTGTTTTTGTAATAACTTGTCACTCAATTTTCCAGACGTTGAAGTGGAATTTCAATACACCAAGAGAAGAGTTTGTTGAACTTCTGAAAGATCAGATGAGCTCAGCCGGTGTAAACAAGATGCTCATAGCAAACATGTTTCATGCAGACTTCAAGTATCACTTGAGGGCTATAGATTCTCTTAATGAGGTATGTAACCCATTCAAGTACAATACACAAATCTGTATTCAAAAATATATACAATGAAGTCAAGAGGTAGTTTTTAACACATTCACTGCGGTCGACTTGTTTAAGTATGAATAAAGCACTTGTTTCCATATAAATGCAAAGTGCTCATGGGCACTCGACGTAGTAAAGTTGTCAATCTGCACTTTAAAGTGCTATAATCAATATTCAGAGATGTCACTTAGCTCAGCTCAAGCTTAGTCCTAAGCACGGCTTACCTAAGGGTGAGCCGGGGTAAGCTGTTCATCATTTTCAGCGGAAGCGTGCTGGGCCCACAACCTGTTGGTAGAATGAATACCTGCGGTTTAGCCAGACTCTAATTGGTTACTAAGGAAAATATAACTTTACCTTATTCATAGGAATAAAACTGGATTATAAAATATTACCTTTATAATATTCAAAACTTTACATCCATCTTTTACACATACTTTAAGCTTAATGAAAACAAAACATACACTAACAATGTTCTATAAACTAGAGCTGTGGGGGATCCCGGATTTTCGGTACCGGGACGGGATTGAGGTCATTTTCCGATCCCCTCGCCCTAGTACCGAACCTCTCCTAATACTGAAATTTCGGGACAGGAAGTAAAAACTACTGGTGTTTTTGTTTTGAGTGTGTACTGTACTTCTGGTGAAGATAAGGTCAAATGAAATTAATCATTGAGTAAATGGAGATGAGATAAGGAAATAACACACACTACACTCTCCTCAAAGCCACACCCCTTTGAATCACATGTATACAGAGAAAATGCTGTGATTGGCTATGTAACCCCGCCCCTATGTGGTTGCCTAGCAACAACCAATGACTAGTAGACAGCTGATAAGGATGCAGCTGCTCCCACAGCTGCACCTGCCTTCCTCTCCTGATAACACACTGCAGCTGCTGTCTTCCCCTCTCTGCTTTCCTTCTCTTTACTTGTCCTTTCCACCTATCATCTCTTTCTTTGCACTCTCCTTACATTAACAGCAACCTCATTGCGATTTACAATCATTTTGTGATTCATACTCCCGACTCTCCCCAACTGTTTGAGCTAAGTGAGTCAGTGTTATTCATTGTAAATGGGTGAGGATGAGTGGGGTTCTATGATAATTGTGATGTACTTTGAGAGTTTTTATTTTAAAACTGCACGGTGTTGTAAGCCATTTATCATAAACAAAATTATTTGATTGAAGAAACTTAATTTTATTTGATATTTCTTTAATATGTTTATCTGCCAACTTTTCACGTTTCCGAATCACGGACCCAAAATTCTGCTCCCGCACTCTACTATAAACTAACTATAACTAATAGTTAATGTATAATGTAACTACTACTTAAGACTTTACTTGATAAATTACTTGATTGTGTGCTCGCGTTTGTCTGGTAGGACTTGACAATGGGCGCAGAGGGACAAACAGCTAACCTGGATTTGATTCTAAAATGGATGACTCTGCGATTCTTCGACACCAACCCGTCAGTGCTGCTCAAGGGTCTTGAATATCTGCAGACCCTGTTCAACATCCTGATTGATAACCAGTACAACATGTTAGAGAATGAGGCATCATCGTTCCTGCCCTACCTTATACTCAAGGTACTTCTTGTTCGTGTTTCCATTCTAATCTTTCACCCATAACACATAGAGATGGACAAGTCTCAAAATTATGTGGATTTTTTGGTCATTCCATTTTCTGGCGGGCCGGGCAAGTAACAAATTCATGTAGGGAATTTTCAGGACGGATGATTTTTTCTACCTCAAGGGAGTTTTTCTTGTCGGTGATTACTGAATGATAACTGATCTAAACTAATGCGGCAGAGTAACTATTTCCTGTTGTTAGGTCGCCAAGTTTTCATCCCAGTTGTTGACTCAAAATGATATGTATATAATTTCAGGCCTATTCTGTCTTTTCCCGACCCTATCTAAAAAATCCTGAGTATTTAAAAATTCCCATCCCATTATGAAATCAAAAAGTCTATCCTGTCAACCCCTAAATGCAAGATCAAAAAAGTTGTTAATTTGTCTTTGTTATCTTGATTAGATTGGAGATCCAAAAGATGCCGTAAGAAACAATGTGCGAGCTCTGCTAAAGCAAATCTGGTCGGTTTTCCCCATAAGTAAACTCTCTATTTACCTCATGGATGGTCTGAAATCTAAGAACGCTCGTCAACGTGCAGGTGTGTTTCTTTTATTTCTGATATAATTTATGTATTATTCTTTAAATAGAATTACAGTGTCTCTCATGTGAGCCCTTAATATGTCTTAATGTTTGCCCTTTTGAAATTTAGAGTCAAACCATTGTTATGGTAAAATTACCAGCTATATTTCTGATTAGCTGTCAGTTTTCAATTAGGTTGTTTGCATAATTTCTGAACATTTGGAAACAGTGATATTTTGTCTTCTTTTAAAAATGAATTATTGTAAAACCGAACTTGTTAAGTTCATATTTTAAACAATTTAAAAGTTATTATTTCAAACTACTTGTTAGCTCAAAACAACTTATAGGGGCAACTGGATAGGGCCAGGGAGGTGTTTTAACGGATATGGCATTTGACATAAGGAACTATTTCAAGCAATGTTTGAAGTAGGTTAGTATGCTAAAGATAATGTGAAAAGTTCTTCTGTGGAAGCAAAGAGCCATTAGTGCTGCAGCATATAAAAACATAAACACTAAGTTTCATTGCAGAATAAAATATTTATTACAATTTTTTGAGTTCTATGTTCTAGAAAATCAAGTTTTAAATGTACAAAAAATACAATTTTTTTACAAAAATAGAAGTTTTAGTATTTGTGTGCAGCAGCGAAAACGCTCTATGCTTTTCTAAACATTTTCTACATTTAAGTACATTAACTTAAAATGTTGTATTCAGTTTTTACATGCTATAACTAATACCTAGAGTTGAACTTTTTGAAATTTTTTTATATAACAGAATTTTAAGAGTTGAACTACTCAAATTGAAATTTTATTCTGTAGATACAAATTTGTTTTGAAGAATGCATCGCTAATGATTTTTTCAAACTGTTTCTGGAAGTAGTTTGAACAAATCAATACAGTACAGTCTCTATCCGGCCATTCGCCACTTTGACACGTCCAGTAATCTGGCACTGTGACCGCGTCAACTAGCCACCCGTTTTCTAGTCTCTACTCATCTGTTTAGCGCGTGGGTACCCTATGTCGTCTGTATTGATTACTTTCGTTCACTGCAGACTGTCGGAGAAGTTTGCATTGTCTATTGCTAATCTGTGCTTCCATTCAGTTCAGGCCGTGAGATGTTGCATAAACGTAAATATGTTACTTTGACAACAGATAAAAAGTACATGATTTTAAAAAGATAAGAAAGTGGTATTAAGTTAGCTACTCTATCCAAGGAATTCAACATCGGCATATCAAAAATTCACAAACAGGAGGAGGAATAAGAATTAAATTGAATCATTCTTTAAGAGTAGTGAATCATCCTCCAACGTAAGACAGATTATTCCTGGCGAATTGAGTCTTTTTTAGTGAACCTCCATTAATCCAGCATTTCTGCTAATCCGGCGCTTCCGATCCCGATATAGGGCCGGATTAGTGAGATTGTACTGAACTGTGAAAGTTGGTGTTGAATGTGTGCAGAATGTCTGGAACACATGGGTGTGCTGATGGAGAACTTTGGTCTGACGGTGTGTCAGCCGACACCCGCTGCAGCACTCAAGGAGATCGCTAAGCAGATCTCAGACCGAGACAACTCTGTACGCACGGCAGCACTCAACTGTATCGTTACTGCATACTTCATAGACGGCGAGAAAGTGCTGAAAATGGTCGGCCAGGTCTGTCAATCAAACTCATTTCAATTGATTACATACTCACCTTTAGAGTATTTGATAGGGGTGTGCGAGTACTCGATTATCGAGTCTGAGTTCGATTATTTACCGATACTCGAAAATGAAGCAGCTATAACTTATTAGATACAGTATGTATTCAAAACTGTTATATTGCTGTTGATTCTATAGAATTATATTTAGGAGTTAGGAGTTTTCCAAGAAAATTAACTTCTTGTAAATTGCGTAAACATTTTCTAAAAACAATATTTGTTTTCAAATAGTTTTTAAAGCCAGGCTTTTGCTGATGGCAGGGTAATTTCAAGGCATTTTTTGCAGATAAAGTATTTTTAGAGTCAAGCAAATAGCTTGATTATTGAAATGTTTAAAGAATTATTAATTCCACCCTTTATAATAATGCATTGAATTTCTACTTGAACTCTGGAGGAATGGATTTGCTACAGATATCGGACAAAGACATGTCCTTGCTGGAGGAGCGTATCAAGAGAGCCGCCAAGAACCGGCCGGTGGCTAGTGTGAAACCTCTTCAGCAGACAATGGCTCCTCGGCCCTCAGTAGCCCCTGCCCCGGCCCCCGTCCCTGTGTATGACGAGCCAGAGTCCGAGGAGGATGAGGAACCCCTCCCTGTTATCCCTCAGATCCAGAGGTACAATATTCGACATTGCTTTTCAGCTTGCAAGTTTTGCTTTGTAGTTGCTGTGCTTTGATTTTTTGCTGTAACATTTTAATAACTGCTTTTCTGTGCTTTTTTATAACAGCTTTTATAGTTAGTCACAGTCATAAAAGGAGAAATCGTAGTTGGTAAGTTTTAACCAACGAACTGAAATCGAGTCAAGAAATTAAACTGCTTATGATTGCAATAATTTAGGGGTGTGCGAGTATCATTTTTTGTAAGTCGAGTCGAGTTTGTTAAAAAAAACTTGAGTTACGAGTAGAGTATTATCATATCACAATGAAAAATTAGCTCATTTTAAAGTTATTTCGACAAATTTTACTATTTAAATTAATTAAATATGAACACATACATTAAATATATTACATAAAATTCACACGAAATAAAATGAAAGAAAGTCTTTGTTAACGCTGCAATAAATAGTAAAAATCTAAAAAAAAACCATAATAAAATATTAAATAAATTAAATCTACAAAAGTTGACTTAACTTTATAACTTTCTGTTATATTTTCTGCAGTTTTATCCCCAGAGCAGTATTTGTTTCCTAGGCAAAATCTTTTTATTTTTAAATCACGACTTCGATACCGTTCGCGGCAAATTACTCGACCAAATTTTGAGCTTTACTGATCAGGTCGAGCCGTGATACTTTAATCAACGGTTTATTTATTTTATCATATAGATTATTTCCAACAACAATTGCAGCAAACCGAATAAATATTCTCATAAAAAAAAATAATTTGTTGAATTTCAATGTATACATATATTTCACCATGTATTAGTCCCAAACCTTTACATCATTCCACCTGTTTGGGGCTTCTTACATTGCTGTAAAAAATAGTAATCACAACTATCTAGTCAATGTTCTAGTTTTAAGTCTATTTACGTTAGACATATTTTACATAATAACATTACCACCAATTATTTCTATTTTAAAAGCCCTTATTCAATAAAATATTAAGAAAGGGCAAACACGCTAACAACCTCCTATTTTTTAATAGTTGGTTTTTATAGTTTCTCTAGGAATGTGCAGGATTGCAAATTTGTGAGACCAAGACATTCTAATATTCTCAAATATCCAATATTTAGAGGGTTAACTACTAATTTTGTTATATTGCCTTGATTCAAGCTTTTTGACCCTGTTACATGCTGCATAAAAAGTTAAAACCCAACCAATGACAATGAGTATATTTTACACTTTCACAGATCACTGCGTCGGGTGTTAAAAAGCACGTAATTTTCATGTTTCAACATGTTAATTCATGATTGCAGTGAAAATTTAATCATTGATTGAATCATAAGTCTTTCAGTATTAGCTCACATATTTAATTCAAATGTCCTTGACTCTTGAATCTAGTGTCCGACCGAATCTGTCAAACCGAGAAAAAGGCTACCATGCAAGAGTCAAGAACTCCTGCCAGTCAAATTCGTAAGAATAAAACTACTTTTAGGTCCTAATCACGTGGGCCAACAAAAACAACATTTATATCATGGAACCGAAAAGGTAGTGAAACAGCACATAGAATAAGGACTGAAGTAACTACGATTTTTAAACAAAGTGGCAGGAGTAACTTCAAAATTACCTTGAAAATTAGTTTTTTAAACCGTGAATTTGATTTGTAGAGTAAAGTGGAGACTCTGTGAGTTGTCGCTGCATTGCCTTGGTCTCACTCCTGGTTTCACACTTCACACGCTTGCTCTTGTTCATTGCTTTGCTTGCTCTAGTCCCGTAGTGTATGGTGAAGATACCGCAGACGCTGTGCCTTCGTTGAATCAGAGCTTTGTCATAAGTCCTTGTCTATCTGACAATGTCTCACCAATGCATGACCGAGTTTCTCCCAGCAATTATTTGCATCATGCCAGCTTCAGTGAACTGGACCTCACTGACGATGAAGCCGCGCTGAACCATGTAGAAGGCAGTGATGAGTTAGTAGTTGTAGTCTTTTATCTTGTGTTGTGTTATTGTTTTTGTGTTGGGTTTTGAACCTTATTGTTTGAACTCATTATGTGACCTAACGTGCCTACTAAGATTATCCATTCTAACCTTCATTGATTCTACACCTCGACAATCTACTATTAACAAACACTATCTACCCTTGTTAAGCTTGTGGACATGGTTGTTGCTCTAACTTATGCACTGAACGGTGACACTAATAATCATTAGAGGTGCACAGGGCCCTGAAATTTTCAGGTCGGGTGGGGCCGGCTACAAAGCCCATTATCGGACCGGGTCGATAATTTAACGGGCTCTAATTTGGGTCAATATTTTAAGCTGATTATCAATTATTAGCTATTATTTTATTTAAGCGTGTTTTATAATTTGTGTTTTTACACAAAAGATTAGCTCTGTTGTAATATTTAAATAATTATTCATTTTTAAAAGTTACATATAACTTAAGTTAATTTGAAATATAAATACTTAATTAAATAATTGAGCTGTGCCGGATCACATCATTTCCGATCCCATCCCTCTAGTACCGAAATTTCCGGGCAAGAAGTAAAAACTGATGATGTATTAATGTTTCCTTCTAAAACACTAAAAACATTAATTTTTCCACCAAGATTTGTGTTTTGTACTTCCAAGTGTTGTTGTTGTGAGTGTGTATTTCTGGTGGAGATAAAATAAGGAACTAGTAGCTGAGCAGTTCTAAGTAAACAACCCCTCTCCCCTCTTACATCCTGCTGAGTGCATTTTCAATGGAAGCTGGCAGCCATTGTCAGGTTGGTTGATAACGATCTCAGACAGAACCATACATCCATTTCGTACTTGTCCTAGATCCTTCTAGCTTGCAACATCATATTTTTATTGTTCTAAAACTTTGCAATTTAATGTAACTCAAAACTGGTATAAACAGACTACATAAGTGGTAAATTACCTCGTCAAACAGCTTCGAATGAGTGGAGTTCCACTACATGTTTCGGGACAACGGTCCCATCTTCAGGTGGTAGTACACATTAAACACATTGAAGTACACTGATGATAGCTCCAGCTAGGGATTGTCGAGAATTATGAAACCTTTAAAAAATGAATTTCAATGGTATAAATACACTAAAAAAATATTATTATTTATTTAATACATATTAAAAATAATTACTGTAAATTATCACCGCACCAACATTTATTTCCAGATGGTTAGAGGGAATGGTTGGTTAAATGGGGGGGATGGTTGTTTCAAGTTACCATGGAAACCAAACAAATCATGTAAGTAAATTACAAGTATCAAGAGTCATGTGTGGAATGTTTGCGCAGGCCGAAACCGGTTTCCGGACCCTTCGGGCTCGACCAGTCTCTACTGGAGAAGATAGACTCGCAGACTGTCAACTGCTTCAAGCCGAAGCTGAGGGAGTTTGACTTACATTTCCTCAAAGAACCAAGCACTATGTAAGTATGCCTTTGCACATGAAACATGTTTCAAGGAAATGGTATGTACACCTCCAGATTTCAAAAACCAACTTTCTTACATTTGTTTTTGTGTGAAAATTTTGGTACATCAATGAGTTTGTTATCTTAATTTTTAAGTTAGTTTTGAAGATAATCCCTTTTTAACCCTGCGTCGGGCGCTTAAAATTTAAAACGCCATTGGGCGCTCACGGAGGTTTCCTCCAGGTGTCAAAAAACGTCTTTTTTCTTTGAAAACCAAGTTTATTGATATCAAACTTGAATAAAAGTACATATAAGAAATTATAATTTATCGTTTACTACAAAATTTAGTTTGAAAAAATGTAAATTAAGATGAAGAGCCCTACAAAAAACAACATACCGTTAGCAAATATTACAAAGTAAAAATTAAATAGTAAATCAATACAAGGTACCAACATTCAATGAATGGATTTTAAATTTATGTGGCTTGACATGTAATTGAAATAAAACTTTTGGATGAACCACAATAAAAATATAGTTTTAATTTGTACAAAACGTTTCGGCTATACTGTGATAGCCATCATCAGTTGTACAGAAGAGAAAATAAAATAATTATATACACAAAATAAAAATGATTTTAAACAAAATAATAAATTATTATTTGTTCCAATGAATACAAAGCTCTTAAAGTTAAATATATTTTAAATTTTTCTCAAAACAAATTAATGTAGACATTTATTTTTTTAATACTTTAAGGAATTTTGTCATAAAATGTTATCCCTGCAGTTTTAGGGGATTTCCAGAAAATTTGAAGAGAGTGACTTGGAATAGCCAATTTGTTTCTATTCCTAGTTAAATATTCATGATTAGAGCCCAATTTGGGCAGTTTAAGTTCATCCGCTCTGATAGCCATTACTGTTTCTAAAATATAAAGTCCATAGACAGTTAATATTCCTAATTCACCAAAAAGTTCCTTAACAGAATCATCAAAACTTAATTTTAACATTATCTTTATAGCTTTTTTCTGTAAAATTAGTAACTTGTTTAAGATTAAGTAACATTATTCTTATCACAGGGTAAACCCGCCACCGAAACTTGACACTAGTTTGACAATATCTCCTCTGGCGAAGATGTCTAACAGCATGACACTGGAGTGGCACTTGACCCAGCTCGGAAACAGGGATATCGAGAAAGCGCTGGAGGCCGTACAACACATAGACACAATCTTGTCTTCAGATCAAGTAAGGGATCCAACATATGACAAACTTAATACCGTATATACTCGAGTCTAAGCTGCATGCGAATCTAAGACGCACCCATAAATTTCCCCTGAATATACGGTAAAAAACTCTACACCCTTATATAAGACGCACCTCCAATTTTTATAATGTCAACAGCTAGAGGGCTATGATTTGTCAGGCACCTGACCCCTCCTTAGCAACCAGTGACGTAATTGCCAGCTGCAGCTGTCAAGAGGTAAAAGCAGAACAAAGAATGCATCACGATTGCCTTCCCTCTCCCATCCCCAACCCCGCCCTGCTAGGTCCACCACTACACCCCTCTCACAGCACAAAAAATGTTGTAAACAAGGGTCAGCAGAGGGAAGATAAGGAAGGCAGGTAGAGAGATAAAGGACCACCTGGGGGCTAGGGTCTGGCGAGGGACTATTTTTTATAGTCAGTTAGTTCATGTTTTGCCACTGGTGATTTACCCATATTTCCAAGCGCAAGTGTTTGATTTGCAATATATGCGCATCTCCCTCTTATATGCTACTGCATCCCTTCTCTTCTTTCTTCCCCCCCACCAACCTACAGACAAGGAGAGTGATGGAGAAGGAAGGAGAACACGAATGCAACAAGAAGCAATTCCGAGCCCCCTCTAGTCACTTTCTCTGTTTTTCATTATTCCTCCATTTCACTCTTCAAAACAGGCAACGCAATACGCAACCCTGTTGTGGTTCTTGTGTTTCCTACCTCTCTCGTGGCCTATCTGAATGTTTTTGTCGATGTTTTGAATGTTTTTGTAACTCTTCAAATGAATTCAATATTTTCATCCTATTGTGCGAGTCTAAGGAGCACCCGCATATAAGACGCACCATTATTTTAGAGCCTAAAATATGGTAAACAAAGTGCGCCTTAGATTCGAGTATATACGGTAGTTAACATCGTAACCGGTTCAAATATTTATCAGTTTTGGATGTGATCTGCTATGTATTGATAGTGAGGCATGACCCCAGCTTGACAGTTGCTTACTGCTGTAAATACAGTCCTGGACAAAATTAACGCATAACTTAGTTTTTCCTCATAATTTTAATAATCCCTCTTTTATTTCAAAATAAAAATTTTAGGGCTAAAGCTGGATATAAGTAAATATTTAATTTTACTAATCAGCAACAAAGAAATTGCAATATAGTTATACTATGAGAAAATGGATGGTACTAATCTTTGTTTTAAAACTGTTTCACATTTTACCAGCAATGCATTAATTTCGTTCAGGAGTAATGAGACTGGTTCAATAAATCTGTTTATTTACAACGTAATCAAATATTGACTCGATCACCTTCCAAATAGTTTCCTTTGGAAGCCAGTCAACACTTTGTACGGGTTTCTCACTCTTCATAAGAGTGCTGGAACTCAAAATCTGGAATGGTCTTTAGCTGGTCGGTTACAATTTTTCGTACATTATAATGTGGTTTAAAAATGGTGTCCTCAAAGAGGTTTTTTAACTTTAGTTTAAAAAAGACAAGTCTTGGATATTTGAGTACGGCCCAGAAATAAAGCACCAAAGCAATGAATGACCAAAACCCAAAAAGGCCAGAATGAGCAAGCCAAATGAAAACAATGCTCTTTACCTTCTTAATGACATACCTTGTAACTGTTTTCCCAGTGGTTTTCCTGGATGTTGTTTACCATTTCAATGTGTCGTCACTTAAGTTTAAAGTACAAAATAGACAATACCACAGTACATACTAGAAAGTAAGCCGCATATGAATCCAAGGGGCACTTGTAAGTTTTACCCAGTTAGAAGTTATTAAAGTTAGTAGCAAAAATCTTCTACATTGGAGAATGTTTTGAGTTACAATTGACAAACTGGTATTGCAGCAGAGGCATCACTTGCATCAACATGAAGACTTCCTCGTAGCTCAACTCGTTCGCCAGTTGGAGTTTCTCAATCAAAGTAATCACCACGAAGTTGTCAACTGTTACAAGAAAAACTTCGGCCTACTTCTCAAGGTAAGATGAAATACCTGTGTGTGTAGTTACACTACAAACAATTTTTATGCAAGGCTTTTTAGCTACAAGTATTTTCAGCCATTTGACGGTTTTTCCTGAGTGTATTCGAGCAATCCATTTATGCTATTACGTATTTGCCCGAGTGTACTCGGATGATTTAGCATTTGCCAGTCCCTGCTGTATTTGATCGAGTTGACTCGTAAGTTAGTTGCGCCGTTGTCTACAAGAATGCAGCACTGACATATTTTAATGCTAACCCTCTACTGTCGCCGTGAGAGCAAGCTAGGTGCTACTGGGCTTGTGTTGTTAACCTTGTGCACATACTCACCTGACACATCACGTGTTGGTTTGCACAGTGAGGGATAGTGATAGTAATGACATCAATGCAAAAACCAAGTGTTACATTTTACTTTTGAGGTTATACGATGTTTGACAATTTGGACATGTATATTCAAACCAACTAGAGTAAAGAAGCCTAAAAACAAAAAAAATACACGAGTTAACTTGGGATGGTACATATACGGTTTTTATTATTTGTTTATAGTTATTTGGTAAAGGCAGGGTGTCCAGCATAGGAGACTTATACAGAAATTTTCAATATACTGGAAAATACAGAAATTTTTTGATAGGGGGAGTCAAAAGGACGTCGTTGGCGGTTTCTAAAGTCGTGATTTCGTTGCAGGCGCTAGCGGGAGTCAGGAGATCGCCGCAAATGGTATCAAAGTAGTTATTTTGCCGCAAGGTCAAACGGGAGTCAAGAGATTTTCGTTAACGGTAACAAAAGTCGTGATTTCGTCGCGGGCGCCAGCGTCAGTCAAAAGATCGCCCCGAACAGTATTGTGGTCGTTGGCGGGAGAAACTATGACTCTTTTAATGTTAACGCTGTCTCTCGTAGCCATATGGAGCAGCATCAGGATTGTGGGCAAACATCTCGATTATGGCTGACAAGGCGGGAGGCGCTCCCAGGCCTAGGCCTGTAAGAGCAAAGGGCGGGGTTGCTTGCACCAGCAGTGGTTCTCGTCCTACAGCCTGTAGTCATGCCACTCTCCTTCCACCTTTGAAAGGCTGTACGCTTGAAGTCGACCAGCTCCCCCGCAAAGCTAACCCGGCAAGAGTCTGCCAATTACCTTTCAGCAGTCATAAATAGCTATATACGGCAAATCAGCAATATATATCAGGGAAAATATGGGAATTATACGGGAATTTTGTTTTTCCTGAACGCTGGACACCCTGTAAAGAGAAGGATGGCTTATGTTTACATGAGTGTCTCAGAATTATTCTCTACTTGCAGCCTACTTCGCCATTTAGCGTTTGGATTTATTTTGTAAAGAGTCCATACAATCTATGGGATGTAACGAAAAATTACTGGTTGTACCAAGGTATATGTTTGTGGTTTGCAGTTTTTTGGTAACCACCCAGAACTGAGCTGCAATGTGAAGGAGGCGACTCTGAGGGAGGCGGTGAAGACACTGATCCTGCTGCTCACGGAGAAGAGGCTGGAGATGATTGAACCCAACACTGACATGTTCGTCAGGGTCGTCAACAACGTTGTCATTCGTGTGCTGGATATGTCTGACCACACCGCTATTGTCTGGTGAGATTGATTGATGTTCATAGATACTTCAAAATTCCCAAATACTTCACTCATCCATTTTCTACTCAAACGTTCATGAATGTGATAATAAAAAGACACAAATAAAAAACAGCATGGTATTATTTTCAGGTTGTAGTAGTTTATTCCTAAAATGTCCTAGTCAATGTTCATTTGTAAATTGTACAATAATTATCTATCCTATGCTAAATACAAATTTATATAATTGAATGTGTTTACTTTTCAGTGCCCTAGTGAAGAATCTGTACGATACAGTAAATAACCAGGCATTAGGAATTCATTACCAAGATCTTCTGATGAAGTGCATATGGAAGGTCATCAAGTTCTTGGGTAATTGGCAAGAACATCTGGACTATGTAGCCATCTTCACAGACATCCATTCATTCTTGAGGGTATGTATTACTTCTCATCCGACACCTACCACCAGGTACTGCTTATCTCAGAGTTAGAGGTACTTTGCTTAATACATAGTTACATTATGTGTTGTATTGGTGTTATTAAATAACAGTAGCAAAATACTTATAATATATGCTACTCTACTGTTAATTCCTTTTTGCATGTATATTCTGGCCTAGTTTCCTATTTTCTAATTAATCAATAATCACCGTTATTGCACATAACCAGGGATGGGTCGGTTCCAAAATGTTGCCGGTTATCGGTTCTCCAGCTTTTTCTGTTATCGGTTCTACCGGTTCCATCAGTTCTTTGTTAAATAAAACCAGATGATCGCCAAAGTCACTTGTGCAACTATTAGGACCGAAATTTTTCTCATAGCGTTTACCCATAGGTTTATGTTCATGTGTAAGTCAATTATTAAGGTGCAGTAAGTTAGGCCCAGGCTTTAAGCCAGGCTACAGCAACATAGTCCAATAAGTTAGAAGTTTAATTAACCTAGGCCTACCAGTCATATTAAACTAATTTATTTTTATTATTAGTTATAATATGAAATCATAATAGATATTTAACTAGTTGATAATTATTCCCTATTACACCCAGTCACGATAAGTTTCAGTTACATAATGAAAACACCATGTTTACTACTACCCTAGCTTGAACTGATAATCACTTGAGTTCTAACTTAGGGCTTTAATAAAGTGACAAATTTGGTATTGCATTACAATATACATAATATTTATTTTAGCTGAATGAAAAGCCCATTTGAATAACAAAAATCAACAGGCTATGCTTACGTTTTGCTTCGATCGAAGTTTAGTTTGTGAGGTTAGGTTCTGAACGTACTGATAAAGAAGCATTTTGTTGATGTTGTAACAAAAAATTGGATTGGTTAATTTTTTAAACTTGTTTTAAACTACTTTCCTTTATTAAAATTCCAAATTCGCAACAATTTACATTTTATTTGATGATTTCGTAACACGAGTACGACTGACCAATGACGATGCGATCGAGCACCATATTGTTTGTCTGACAGTGACAGACGACACACCGGTGCATAAAACGCGTCACGTGATCGCGCATATTTGCGATAAATTGATAGTCGCAACACTCGAACTATGCTATCGGTACGTTAACTGCGCGGTAACAGATGGCATGGACGATGATCGGAACTAGTCGATAGTTAAAGAAGTCGCATCCGATACTAGTTTACTTGCTCAATAAGGCAATTATTACGACGTAATACGCTCACTCGGTATTTCTAAAGCATGAATCACAGTTTATTTTACTGTGATTGATGAGATGCAATACCCGCCCGTGAGCAAAGGTCTGCTCGACTTATGACGACCGCTTTCGAATCGAAAAATTTCAAATTAATTAAAACCGGCACCTAAAAATATTAAGCGAATCATCGGTTCCAGGAACCGATGTTTTGTCGTTTCAGTTATCGGTTCCGGCAAGAACCGGAACCGGCCCACCCCTATTAGAAAATGCTGACAGTGAGTAGTAGGCTTTGTTCAACAATATTTCCTTAAGTTTAGTTAATAAATGCTTGCAGGATTGTTAATAATTTCTTGTGGCAGTTTGTTACAAATTTGTATCCCCATATACAAAGGACTCTGCTCAAATATTGCCAATTTATGCCCTGCATTGTTGAAATGTTGAATTTGTATTGTATTGTACTTATGGTTGAACTTATATTTTGTAAATTATTTGAATTTTGCACTACTGTGCATGTTTATATATAAAAATACCAACTAACGTTAAGACCCAAAGTTCTTTAAGTGCCTCTCTGCAACTGTGTGTCCTTGGAAAGTTAAGCATATTTCTTATTATACTTTTTTGGGCATATAAAACAAATTTAGAATGTGAAGATGCCGCCATAACATTATACCATATCTAATTACTGATTCTATATATGCAGAGTATACTGTCTTACACATCTCTAGAGTTGTGGTTTCCCTCAAGATTTTAAAAGTGAAACTAATGGAGTTTAATTTAGATGTTATTTTTGAACCCCATTCTTTCTTATTAAAATTAGCATCTAGTAATAAACCAATAAATTAATGACTAGCACAATTTACAATGCTATTTTGATCTAAACCATTTATTGTGTTTTGGTTTAAGGTTCTTGCTTCGAATTTAATAATTTTTATTTTTGTCATTGCTTAAAAGAAGTCCATTATTCTCAAACTATTTCTGAGTATCATTGAGAAATTTAACTGTCTCTTGAATTAAAATTTGAAAATTTTTATTTTTGTGTAGTACAGTAGAGTCTCGATAATCTGAGGTAATTGGGGCTGACGGTACCTCGGATTTCGAGAAACTCGGATTACACGGAAAACAGAGGCGGAAAGCGTTTTCAATGTATTAACCCTTTGCGGTCTCATTTTATTTTTAAATTTTCGTAAAAAGCCTCACGTATGGGTTTCTCCATTCCCCTGTAAGCAAAATTTCAGCAAAACCCCTCTCTGGTTCGGTGCATTACCAGTCATTGAACCACACCTCTAAACGCGTGGATTTAGCGCCTCCCTAAGCTCAAAAAGTGCCACTCTCCACTCACTGGATTTGATGAGCCATTTTCTCTTCAGTGATCCTAGCGGGTCATTGTGGCCCCCGCACCCCGCATGATCCAACAACTAGCATTGCACCGTACCAGAGCGCACTCAAAGGGTTAATAAGTCATATTTAATTTACATAAGTATTACAAGTACGTTTACATAATACAGGGTGGCCACAGAAGTAGCTTGATAAAATTCACGCATATTTACTGGTTTTTTCCCGGCAATATACACATTTTCCCGGTGCACTTCCATAGGACCGTTTTGCGCCCTCAGTCTGCACCAATCCTCGTTTAAAGTCCGCGACCCTTCCCGATCGCGGTTTTACGCCTCAGTACGTTTTCAGACCCGTGCTAGGTTGTCCCGATTGCCTTTTTACACCTGCAGTATGTTCCGTTCGCCTTTTTAAACACCACGATACATTCTGAGAGCCGTTTATTACCCGCGACACTTTCCGATCGCTCTTTTACTACTCTGGAGACCTTACCGGAGACAGTGACAGGAAGAGCGACACTGTATCATCTAATATTAGTATTATTAGTTCCATTGACCTTGACTCAGAAAAATCAATACTGTACTTACTCAAACAGCTGTCTTGTAAACAGCATGCCACTAACAAATATGCAGGGGCTACGTAAATTGAAGGTGTTATCGAACTCATAAAAAAACGTTAAAAATTTCTGAGTACAGTAAAGTAATATTTTTTTTAAGGGTACCTCGGATTACACGGAGGCTCGGATTACCGAGGCTCGAATTATCGAGACTCTACTGTAGTGTGGTACCATTTGCGTATAAATAAAATTCGTAATTTAAATCTGTTGTGAGGTTATTAACAAATATTAAGAAAAACAATGGACCTAGAGTTGAACCTTGGACTCCATGCATTAAATTTGATCAATTAGAATATTTAATACCGTTTTCCATTACAGTTTTTTGTGTTAAACGCTGAATAGCTAATTTCTTTAGTAATAACTAATAAGATATAATTGTAAATGATCAAATGCTTTATTTTGAATCCCAAGATTTTGAATTTTTTAAGAAGTATAAGTTTAACCTTTAGCGCTTCAATGGCGAACTGAGTCCGACATCGGAGCGGAACGGCAAAATAGTCCAGTCCGACACTTCATTTATTGCATATAGTGCAAACGATAGGCAAGGTCTACGTTACACTAATGGCACGTAGCAGAGAACACCGAAACTACCACTCCCTCCCCCCCCTGACGCCAACTCACGTGCGAGTTTGACAGCCCACGACAAACAGCCCGGTGGTTTAGTGGTTATAGTGATGGACAGTTGGCCCCTGTCTGTCACAGCATGGGTTCGAATCCCACTCGGGTGCGCTCTGGTACGGTGCAATGCTGAGCATTGGATCATTCCGGGTGTGGGGGCCACAATGACCCGTTGAGGATCACTGAAGAGAAAATGGCTGATCAAATCCAGTGAGGCGGCGAGTGGCACTTTTTGAGCTTAGGGAGGCGCTAAATCCCCGCACTTAGAGGAGTGGTTCAATGACTGTTAATGCACCGTACCAGAGAGCGGTTTTGCTGAAATTTTGCTTACAAGGGACTGGGAAAACCCATATGAAAGGCTTGTTTCAAAAATTTAAAAATAAAATTAGAATGCAGAGGGTTAAATATTTTATTTATTTTAGGATTACCCTTCAAGCTGGTGGAAAAAACAGCAAAGTGACACTCCTCTGAGGACAATCAAGACCATCATGCACACAATCGTCAAGCTGAACGGCCCCAAGGTTTTCGACGACGTCAAGCGAGTCAGAGGAGTCACACCGGAGTCAGAACTTTGGACCTATGTGCAGAGACTTCTCAAGGTGAGCTACATCTTGTTTCCAAAATAAACTATTTGTTATTATGAAATAGTTCAGTTAGGCTAAAAACTATTAGTATTTGTTTATATATTTTTTGGTAATTAGTAGGCTAATTGAAAATTAAAAAATTATATTATAAACATCATTATTTTTTAACTGTTTATTTTACTAAAAAAAATAGAATTAGGATGTTAACAAATCTGTGTTTGTGTGTCATAGCATATCCGAATAGCCGATCCTGCCGCAAACATTCCGGACAACAATCCGGAGTATCGAGAAACACCAACAAAGCACAAACGCATGTCTAAATCCACACACGACCAGCTGTCAGAGATATTCACGAAAATCGGCAATGAAAAGGAAACTAAAGAGGTTAGATTGAAAACTTTATCAGCTTCTCATAGAAGTTTCCTTGGGTTGCACACTGCCATAAGTTTGCATTTATAAATTAGTTTTTAAAATTGTTTAATTATTGTCAAATGTGTGTAACAGTTTGTGTTATATAAAGTAATATTGAAATGTATACTTCTTAATTCAACCAAAATTGAGTTCTAGAAAGCAGTTGTAGAATGTATTACCCTGAAATCATTCATATCCTGGAATTATATCAAACTAGTACAATCAGTTCCTGGATCGGCTTTGTATTTTTTTAAATCAAATTCAAAATATCTGCATCACATATGAAATCAGCCCAAGTCCTTCCATACCGCATTATTAGCATATTGTTTCAATGAGAAAATGCGTGTTATGTTTCAGGGCTTACAACTTTTGTACGAATTTAAGCTCCAGTGTCCAGACGCAGATGTCAACCCGTTTCTACAAAGGTCATCACAGTTCTTCCAAGACTACATATCTCGCGGGTTGAAGAGTATCGAGGCCGAGAGAAGGATGGCCGGGCAGCCGGGTTGGGAGGCAGACAACAAGGTGGACCGGGATAGTGAGGACCGGGAGACAGGCCAATACTTGCAGAAGCTGAGAGCGTGGCAGGTGAAAGCGGGCTGGGACAACACCCCGGCAGCAGTCACCCGGCCCACCCCTCTCTCACCACCCCAGCAGCCAGTCGAGCATGAGCCACTGCCTGTCCGACATTCACAGCTGGTCAGTTCAAAGCTCTACACTCTTACTTAGTGATTAACTTGAGTTGTGTAGTATTAGTGTAATCATACTTGAATATTCTTTTGGTGATTAATATAACCATGAGTTGGCTACAAATAATGGTTTTTGATTCCACCAGTTACTTACTTGGGACTGAGAACCAAATGGTGATGTCTGATGTAGTGTAAAATTTCTGGTTCCTTAAGTACTTTTCATTTTTAACAAAACGTAACATAAAAAACCAAATGGACTTTAACAAAGGGCACGCTGTTTGATTCTCATTACCCTAAAGCTCAAAGCACTTTATGGGATATAAAATAACTATAATTAATAGATGAGATACCTGTTTGGTGCCTGTAGACCTTGTGAAGAAAATTGTTGAAAGTCCCAATTATTGATCGTTAATAATTATGCACCGATTTGCATTGTAATAAAACTTGATTTAATAACAAAGCGGTTAATTAAGAAATTACATAATGGGACCCACCCCTGACGTCCTGAAGGTTGGAGTTATCTGTTACTCTGTAGGTGACAGAATAAAAATTAAAACAAACACTCTCGTAGAGGTTAGGTTGTGCCCACGTATCGTTCAGCTCGTTAACTTTCTCAGCTATGTTTAGTCAACACATGAATGATTTGGAAAGTTAATATCTGTAGATGAATGACAAATTCTTCTTTTAGCTTGTTCTTGATTCATTAGCTGTGAGTATAGAGTGTTTGAAGTGTTGGCCATGAAACCATTACGACAATTTAGATTTACAGTATTTTTTAATTTGGACAAGAAAATTTAAAGTACATTAATAATTAATTAGTTAACTTGGGAGATACATGCTTTAACCTCGGCTCAGGACCCAAAAGGAGTAAAATTAGTAAGACATATAATACCAGGAACGACACACAACTGCCACTGGTTGACGCGCTCGGCGCTCTTTCCTCCTTCCTGACTACGTCACTTACCTCATTGTGCGTTCTTATTGGTTGGCCTCCCCTACCCGTTCTGTCTATGTGACGTCACCTATGTTGGCGATACATTAGCTAGCCTAGGTCTAATGTTGGTAGGACTAATCTAGTACCATTAGCCTAGGCTTTTGGGAACTGGTCCAAATTTACCTCCTCACAATTTAACTCGTCACAAGTTAATTTCTTTGTCATTCTGACATGGAGCAGCTTCCGGAGACCTGAAAGGCTGGGAATTCATACAGATGGGTCTGTCTGGAGAATGCCACTGCAGTTGTGGTGCTGCCATCTTCCCAGAAGGCTGAAAATACTGTGAGAATCTGGTTGGGTGGCTTTTCCCATGGTGAAATAAGTAAGGTGTGCTATTCAGAGGTACGAGTTTTGATTTGTTCTGTGCATCTCTCCACGTGATGTCACGTGGAGAATTAAAGAGTGCAACGTTTCGTTCAACCTGCGATAACTCCCTAACGACGTTGTAAAAGTGTTACAAAGTATATATTTTTCGTTTCTGTATGAAACTCATTATCTGATGGTATAACCTTTATGTCAATAATATAATTTTTAACGGGTAAAAACTAAGACCGAAAGTAAGTATTTAAATCTTAGTGTAATGAAAAAGTAGGCCTGTGAGGACAGTTTTTTTTTTTGGAGACAGAACATTTGTTATGGTTTTATTGGATACACACACAAATATATGACCTAAACCTTTTCATTCTTGTATTTTTTTTGTCATACTAACGGTTTAGTCAGTATGAGTAGTGCAAACTCGAAAACAGAAAACGAGCGTGAGGTGAACTTGAGATTGAGAGTAGGTTGTTTTCATTCCCACACTGGATCGCTGATAAGGATGTCTAGAAATATTGGAGACAGGAAATGCAATATTAAACATCCAGTACCTCACAGCACATATTTTTCAAGTCAGGCAAAAATGATGTCAAAGTTTAACAATATGTAAAAGTTACATTCTTTCTTCGTTTAAAACTTTGACTAAATGAAATTGAATTTGAAACTTTGTTATTGGCTATGTTTAATAATCTTTCCAACGACACCAAAACAATAAGTTTCGGATTAGCGAAAATAGTTCCAATCACAGTTTGAGCAAATGGTTACAATTAGACTCGGACAGGTATGCCGCGGCAACAATATTTCTCCATGTGACGTCTCAGCCAGATGCGCGGTAGCACACCTTACTTATTACACTATGGCTTTTCCTACGTTAAGTTCCAAACTGATTGGTGGTGTCTGTGTTTGTTCAGAACTTGAGTGGAGACTCAGGCAGAACTGGAGAAACTGATGTCGAGGCTCTGCGCAAACGCCTGGAAATGGTCAAGAGCAGTACGCTGCACAGATGAAGAGGAGACAGTTTCAT
This sequence comes from Matsumurasca onukii, assembly GCA_018831715.1. Lineage (NCBI taxonomy): Eukaryota > Metazoa > Arthropoda > Insecta > Hemiptera > Cicadellidae > Matsumurasca > Matsumurasca onukii. Next base: position 41,344,121 of record CM032059.1, on the reverse strand, counting down.
GTGTATATAAACGGTATTAAACTAGTTTTTGTTAACATTTTTTATTTATTTTAGTATTATCGAGAGATGAAATAATGTAATATAGCTTTTACACCCGGTAACATAAGTTTTAATTTTACTAACACATAAAACCTTAATATTGTCTTGGAAGCTTTAGATAAAACAATTTAAGACATGTGATTACTTATTTTTGTTAGTACTTATATCAAGATTTAACTCCTTGGAAAGATCTGACTAATTCAGCATAACCCATGATCTCTTAAAAATTCCTATTGTTAACGTTGTATACAATTTATTTAGCTTCCTGTGAATTTGTGTGTATTAAAGTTTCATTCCTTAGATTGTGCAATGAATTGTCAATACTAATAAGAATTGTAATTTGTTATTTAAAAAATAAGGACAAAGTGCAAGACTGTATTTAAAATTGAATAAATTATTGGTTTTATAATAATCTAAGTACTATTTTTTGTGTTATCTCACTCAATACTCATCTCCAGAAGTCTGAATTTCATTCCAAATTTTAAACTTTACTTTGCAATAATTACTAGTCAAGTGAAAAGCATAGTATTTTTGAATTGATTTCATAAACCCGATAATAAAAGTTAATAATGAGTTAAGTACACCTTTAAATCCCAAGTGAGTCATAAATGTCATCATGAATGTAATTCAAAACCATGGACGTTAGTAGGCTCTCAATAGCATTATTTAGGCCATAACAATTTCAAAACTCTCCAAAGGGCTTCAAAACTTTCCACCCCTATAGGATAGTGTTCTCTGTGAAAGCATGGTAGCCTATGCTTTGATGGAAATAGGCGTTGGTGGGAATCGGATAAATAATAAAATGATTTAAAATTTCCCAAATTATTTATTTAGTTTTATGAAAAAGTGCATGATTATCCTTTAATTTAAAATAAAACCATATCAAGTTATCGTTTAATAAAAATTTGCAATAATAAGTAGAAGTTGTTTTAAACATTAAACTTTAAAAAAATGTTAGTCCTTACCTTTAACACCCTAAAAATATGTAAAATTGAAACATCATTTAGGGCTGTTTTTTCAATTCAGCCTTGACCGGCGGTTAAAGTTTAACCGGCGTCCAGCCAATAGGAAAGCTGGATATTTTTTTAGGAGTTAAGTTTTTTTGCCTGTTTTGATTTTGCATTTTAGTGTTTTAGTTTGTTATTAACTTTTTAAGCATAACGTACAGATGTTAAATTTAATACAGAATGGAAAAAAACACCTTTATTACAGGAATAATCTTCAATTAAAGTGTTTTGAACGTTGCATGAAAACGTAAACATTGCAGACTGTAAACAACTTAACCGGCGGTTAGCAGGCAATTGAAAAAACGGCCCTTAGACAATTTTATGTGATGAGGGTGATTTTCTAATAGGAATTTTACTTGAAAACTGATGTTTCAGAGATCACAGTAAAATTTGAAAATTCTCAATAGTCCAAAAATACCCTTCCCATGAATAATCTATTTTACAGTACCTGTTTGTGTTCTTCAATAATTTCCAAAAATTCTCTCCCACTAGAAAACTTTCCGTTTTTAGGAAACTCCAATTATTGGTATTTTAATTTTTAGTGGGACTTATCATCCTCGATTTAAAAAATATTCAGTTTTTCAACTAATATCCATTTACTATCTGCTGCATGGACGGACCAATTGTCTTGCCCAAGATAAAATAGAGAATGCCCGTATTGAAAAACTCATTCCCTAAACTTCCAAGCTCAGATTATAATTTCATTTTATTTACTTTTTCATCTTTTTACTATTGTTTGAAGGTCCTAAAGTTATCGTCAGATTTTTATTGTACTATTAATAGTTAGCTTAGTTATACAAAGTATTGTATTTTGAGCAAACCTTTTAGCTAGTATCCGTATGTTTTTTTTTTTTTTATTGTTAAAGAATCTATAAGTTATTTTTAGGATTAGAAATCTCCAAATGGAAATGTTTGGATGTAACATGTTGCCAGATTAGCCTGTATAAAAAAGTAGGCCAAGACTCATCTAAATCGATACATAACAAATGTATACCATGTCTCAGTTGTTTGTATCATTGGCCACTGATATTTTCCATAACAAGCTGCCTATACTCATCTGTTAAATAAATGAATAACTTTTACTAAATAATTAACTGTTACTCCTGTTAGCCTTGAATCTATCATGAAAACCAAATGATACCGTATGTTATGCTGGAGTAGAAATAAACCACAGAATTTCACAATATACTTCACTACGTAACTGTCAAATGTTTCTACTTACCGTAAATAACTAACTGGTTTGTGTGCCAAGTTAACTTAGACGGTAGTATATCACTGTACTCTGTTCCATGAGCTAGTATATAGGAATTAACATGTCATAATTAGTTGTTCTCAAGACGTATCTGTTAGTGCTTGTTAAAGAATCTGTAAGGTCTGGTGCTATAATTGTTTCTTGTTGGTTATGGCGTATGAGTGATGTAAGTGAATTGGGTGCTGATATTTATGGTTAGTTCTTTTCCTTGGTTTGTGTTATTATCTGTGCAGTTACAGTAGAGAGTGGATATAGCAAACAATTTACTAAGTATTTGTCATCAGATATGTACATTTTGAACTGTCTCATTGATTGATGATTTTAATTTGGAAAACAGTACATCACAAATCAGTGTTAAAAGTATACATAATTTGTCCAAATGTTTACAAAGTACAATAAGAGTCCTTTTCGTTAACTGAGGTTTCAAATGATCAGCTTTTGGGTAATCGACTTTCTACTGTATTTGTAAAAGTCATTTGTGATACCGGTGAAGTCAACTAGAATTGCTTGAGTTAATATTTGAAATTATAAGATTTGTTTTCACTCTAAAACATTACTGTACAAAATTTCTTAAACTACTAATTTTATTACACATTGTATTTTAATTGTTAGTTGCTTTAAATTGAGAATGAAGGTCAATTTAAACTGTTGTTGTTGAATAAATGATGTCTTAACACACTCACTGCTACAGACATGATTTAACATGAACATTTGTATTTGATTCAATGCACGGTTCCATGCCTCTAGCTTTTGATTGGATTAAAATAGTACAATTGAATGTTTAAAGCGAAAAGCTGTTATACAAAATAACAGTTTGCAATAGGCACGAGTGAGTAGTTGACAATAACTGTACAAAATATCCAAAACAATTCAGGCTTACACATACAAGGTGTCCAAGTACTTACCGGTAATTTATTTCCGGAATATGTTCCTAAAAACAGAAAATTACTTCCAAATTTGTGTATTACTTCTCCCCCTCCATGTAGTATTCTTGTTTAACCCTTAAAAATAATGCTGCATACATTTAACCTAATATTGGCAAGGGTGCTTTCAATTTTTTAGTGATGGGTCAAACTACAATATTATCTTAACATCTAACCATAAAATATTGACGGTTGTTAGTCATACTTCTTACAGGATATGCTTGAGCTTACTAGTACGAAAAGGAATATATGGATACTATCATCTCTTTGTCCAGTAAAATATAATTGGCTGAAATATACTATGAATAGTGATTTCTGCAGTTTTGTGTTGACAGTATTTAAATTGTTACCTTAAGCTGAATTTAGAACTGGGATAAAAGTCACCAGTGTTTGGTTCAAGTGAAAGCTGCAAGGCCGGCACCGGTTAAACTTGAAGTTGAATTAAGGATATTACTTAGTTCCAGCTGTTCAGATAAAAGTTGTAGATGTTCTACTATTTAAACTAATATTGGACAGAGGTAATAATCCTTAATTTCAAGTCTTATTATTGCGGTGCCAGTATCCTTTTATAATAAATACTTGCAACAGGACTTCTTTGTTTTGCTGCTTGTCATAATTTTTCATTATTGGGCTTAACATGTTTCCAGTAACAAGCCAGTGTAAATTCAGCTTTAGGAACCTGTTTAGTATTATTCCCTAGATTTCGAATTGGTATTTATATAGGACACAGCAAAGTGTACCATCTGTAAATTATATTTTTGATCAATACATTTTTAAACCATTGAAAGAAGTTTTATTTCACCATACCAGTTTGTTTTGTATCAGGTTGAATAAAACCACCCAAGTTTTATTTTAGAGTGCTCAAATAACTTGATCAATGCTAACTTGGATTCCATTGGAGTGTAAAGGAACGGTCGCCCACACTCCCCTTATAAAACTGTTTGGCCAGCGGGTTTCCACTGCGCGTGGGGCCACTGCGCACCCATCAAACTCGGTACTGTATGATTAGTCTTCTTAAAGAACATTTGAGGAGTTGGAATAGCATTTTGTTTTTGTTAAGGTCCGTTTTCCTAGCTGCGGCGCAAGCCTGCGGTGCGTCTGGACTCTGCGGTGCGGCTCAAGTTTTGGGGTTGGCGCAAGATCGATTTTGGGCTGGCGCATCTTCCCTCAGCAGCTGCGTCAGAGACTGCTAGTGAGGAGTCCGTAGCGTCTCAACTTGTCATGTACTTGGAAGCCAAAAATAATGATTTATCAATGGGTGTTTATTCAGATCAACCTCTAAAATCAGCCCTCAGACCGTTCCCTCTCCCCGGATTATTCTATGGAGGACAACTCTTCCTTCGTTGATTTTATGGAGTAAAATTCGGATACAACTGAAGACGAATTACAGTAATTAAACTCCCCTTATATTCGTGGACCTATTTTAAATTCACGAATCTAAGTACTAAGTAAAATTTAAAAAAGTTGACAAATGAAACACGAAATACTAATTACAGTATAATTATGTTATTTTAGTTTGACCTCATATTTTTATTATTCAGTTAAATATTTCCAAAACTGTTTCCAAGACTTTGTTTAAATTTTGCATTGAATTCATAAACAAAAATGTGTTATTAAAAAATTGCACAATTCGTCTTAAATTATTATGAGCCTATTGCGAGTCCTAAACCGCCTTAGGTATAGTAGACAGGCTTAAATTAGAGTCAAAGCCAATTTTTCTGCAGCACTTATAGGTGTTTTAACTCGGAATGATGATTGTTTTGTCAGGTCGTTTTCACTAGTTCAAGATTAAACTGTTCCACGTTCAGCGGAACCCGAAACTTGGTTTCATCTTGAAGAAGATGACTGTTCACTAATATTTCATAGCACCCTTCTCCGTTGTAAACACATCACATAATTCTTCTTTTTGTCTTGTTTTAAGCCAATTTAAGACTATTCGTCCTCTTCCTCTTAGTCTAGTAAATACTTAAAGAACAGGTCGTTCGAGGTTGTGCGTGCATTTTCAGCAGTTTTACTAGACTAAAAGCTATTTAGGAGTGCGGTGCGGCAAAACTAGAGCCGCAGCTAGGAAAACACCCATTGCGGTGACGCTGCGGCTCAATTTTCGTCCAGACGCAACTTGAGGCGCAGCTAGGAAAACGGACCTTTACATACTGTACCTGAAATTAAACATATTATTTTAACATATATTATGTAAAGTAATCTACTGGGACTCGTGGCGGGTCCTGTAATCCAGCTTCATGGAGGTCAGGTTTTGAGGATGATATAGGTCTAAAGCGGCTCAGATAGTCTCAGTGATCATCTGATGATACCGCATCAACTCCACCAACGTTTAGACATATCAGACCATCACCTGCGTGATTCGGAAGTCACGTTAAGCCGTTGGTCCTTGTATTTCCATTGGTCATTGGGCTATTAATTAATGACCCATTCTAAGGAAGAGTCGGCCTTAGTTTGTAACAAGACTACACCTCATAACTCATTACTACTCATCACTCATCCTTCACCACATATTTGCCTTAAAATACCCTCATGAGAGTGGTCGGCATCTCAAATAGTGATTTAGTGATTATATAAATAAAATAAGACTTGTGTCTGTACATTGCAAAGAATCCGTCAGTTTTTGGTTATTTGGTGTTCATATACTTTGCATAGACCGAAACTGACGTCAACAAAATTCCTGTCTGTCTGTAACGTTTTTAAGGCATCTTAGACCGCTTATAACTCAGAACCGGCTGTGGCGGTGAAACTTCGTTTAAGGGTTAAGCCTATTACGCAGTGTGTCTTTAGCTATATTTTATACCCATACAATATCCACAAAATAAATGGCGAGGGACCAAAGTGGGCACTGAACACGTTTTTAAGGCATCTTAGACCGCTTATAACTCAGAACCGACTGAGGCTGTGGTGGTGAAACTTCGTTTAAGGGTTAAGCATATTACGCAGTGTGTCTTTAGCTATATTTTATACCCATACAGTATCCACAAAATAAATGGCGACGGACCAAAGTAATCACTGAATACGTTTTTAAGGCATCTTAGACCGCTTATAACTCGAAATCCGCGACGTTTTCGTTGACTGGACTAAAGAAAGAGAAATAATGTTCTTTATTATTACAATATTAAAAATCGAACATAGAGTCAAATATTTAAAAGATCCACAGACTACTACAGTCAGAGTTTTTCCTGTTAAGAAATTCCCCCACCCTATATAAGGGTGTTTCTCAAAAGCGACTGCTGCAACTTCAAAATGCCTGGGTCCAATCCTTTTATTTGGGCATCAAACCCACGCCAGCGTGGTGGATTCCAACCATGTCAATGTTCCAACCCACAACGGGTCCGCCAAACACGTACGGGTGTAACAAGTCGTGGTATACAAACTCAGTTACTTAGTTTGGTCATTGACTTTAAATATACATTTAAAATCAATGGTTTGGTAAATGCGAGATCCAGTTGTTCAGTAAATGTTTTACATTTACAGATGTTTTTACTTTTATGACAGATTAACTCAGAATGTACTCATGGACTCTAGTTTAATTTTTAGGATTGTCTTTAAAGCATTTCTCTATATCCCCCTCTTTCTTAGTACAAGTATAACCTACACATACTTTATAGTGCTACTCCCCCACAGCTATTAGAATTTAGAAACAATGTGTACTCTGTGGGACCTTTGTCTCCTTTTCTCTAAACCTATAAAATGCTGTTCATTTCCGTTTCAATCTGCTTTTTCTTCTCTTCCTTTTCCTTTCATTGGAGGTGAGCTTACGTAGCGGTCGAGGATTGCGGTGTCTGTCGAAAATCCTTATTGCTGCAGTGTAAGGGTTATCCGATTTAATCATGACGTAAGTAAATCAATATTCTAAGTTAAGTACACCAATTTTATAATGGTAGTGTATTTTATTTAATTATTTCAGAGCTATATCTAGATCACTTAGAAATTACAAGTAATGTAAGTTGCCTCACACGCTTGTGATAACTAGGCCAAGTTGGCTCAAGGCAATCTAACAGCTTATTCAGAGATATATTTAATAATTATTCCATTTGGTTAAAGCTGAAAATGTTCAAAATCATTTTAGCAACGCTCATCTGAATATATACGGTATTGGGAGTTGACACATTTGGTATTGGGAGTTGACACATTTGGTATTGGGAGTTGACACAAATGTAAGGTTATTCAGAACCATTGTCATGGCGTGTTTTTTGATTTTTTATGTAGGAATCAACCCCTACAGCTTTACATAGAGTTAACCCTCTTCTGGCAGTTGCACATTTAGCCTAGGCTTTTCTGTCAGAACCTATTTGGCTGCTTGCTAAATGATGGATTTCCTTAGGTAATCGTAATTATAGACACTTCCCGATCCTGCGGGTTGAATGCCGGCTGATCAACAATGACGAAGCACCTTTTCCTTTTTACAGTTACATGGTAAGGATGAGCTTATTCCATACAACTCAAATCACCACAGCTGTACTCTGCAATCACTTTCAAGTCCTATTTGAATCATTAGGCTAATCATCAATTTGATTAACTTAGGGCCGGTTTCCCCAAATTCTCGTCCCGATTTACTTTGTGCCTAGCACAACTTTATACCTCCGGCTCAAACTCAGAGGTGTTTCCCCAACTTTTTGGCAGGCACAGCGTAGATTAAACCTCGCATCAATCAGTTGGCTAACCTGCCTGATTTCAGAAGAAACAGACAAAAAAAGTGTGTTCGATCAGAGTTGAGGTTACATTTACTGACTTTCAATGTGAAGAAGTTAGGCCTATTTGGTTTGATGGCAATTTCTATCTTATTCCCATTTACTGTTCTCCATTGGTATGAAATGCGGACATTAACGGGCTACGGCATCAGACACTTGCTTAACAATTTGGGGCGAGTTCCTTACGTGACGTCCGTTATTGAGCTAATAAGAACCGTTCCTAGAACGGTTCCTAATGACGAACTACTTCAAAAGAAACTGGAATTAAAACTAATATCGTTCTGCATCATTGTTCATGGCATAGAGTAAACCAAAGTGTAGCATAGAATATGAATATCAGAAAACATTATTAATAGTAATACAAATATTATAATAATACTCAGTATTATTATTAATACTAAAAACTCCTTTAAATTAGATGTACATATATGTGATTATAATTATGCTCATTTGGGGGCACACGTGTTTTTAAGTAGTAATAATTAATAATATGTCCATTTTAGTGCAGTACGGAAAATCGCAGAGATATTGCAGTTTTAACTAAAAGCGCAGGCACAATATAAAGCAAGTAATAATTTGTACTTGCAAGTACGACCCGATCTCGACTTTTCCAGCCTAGGCGGCGACACATGCAGTTACTATTCACAATTGAATAATAAACTAACAATTTATACATGCCAATTTTTGGTATCAACGTAAACTGCGGAAAATTCTCTATCAGATTCCATCAGAAAATGTGCGTTTTTATTCAATGCCCACAACCCCTAAGTTAAGTAACTCATTAAAATGCCATTGGCGTAGACAGAAAAAAAAAAAAAACGTCGTTAGTAACGCATTAAAACAGAAGTAAGTCTCCGATCTCGACTTTTCTAGTTTAGGCGGCGACACACGCAGTTACTATTCTCAATTAAATAATAAACAAACAATTTATACAATATACATCTAGTATCTACATAGACACGTAATGTAGATATTACGTAATGTAGAGGTTCTCTGAAAAGTGTTGTTGTTAGTCTCGCTCAGTGTTGCCACACCCCAACAACAAATACCCCTACGGTGCCTGTGAGACCGATCTTTCGGTTTAAGTGTTAAACAAACAATTTATACATGTCGTGTTTGGTATATACGTAAACGGCGCAACATTCTCTATCATATTCCATCAGAAAAATATACGTTTTTATTCAACAAACGCCGATACCAATGCATTAAAAACAAGTAGGTATGTACGCGTCCTGGCCTTGCTTTTTCTTGGCTATGCGGCGACACAACCATTTGTAGGATTTTACAGTTATTAAGGCTAAAGCATAGGGGATTTTAATGGGATTAGTATATTAGAGGAATTATTAGACAATTGCAAAATGTAAAAATATTATTACAAGCAAATTATGTCTAATTAGTGTTTCACTGTTTTGTTGTTATTGTATAAAAAGTATAAGTAGCAAATTTGTTCAGAAATGTATAACAGTATCCGACATCTCACGATTGTTAAAATGATGAAAGAGTGATTGAAAACATAAAGGCGGAAATGTGATTGAAATCATAAATGTTATATTTAAAAACATAACATTCAAATACAAGTTTATGATAAACATAAGTAAACAATAACATAAACAACAGTTGGTATGAGAACAGATCAACTGACCAGTTCCAAATAACAGTTTGTATGAGAACAGATCCAACTGAACAGTTCCAAGTAGCAGCTCCAAATAACAGTTCCAGAATAAGGGACGTCAAGTAAGGAACTCGCCTCAACAATTTTGCTAACGGAGGACTTGTGCATTCTGCCCAACTCCCTGACGTTTAAAAATAGGACTGGAGGCATAGAACCTCAATGCGCACTGAAATGTATCCACAGGTGACAACGCTCAATTTTTGTTACTGGTGGATCTCAAAGAATTACTAATCAAATTGAGCAATAAACTTCCAGTTTCCTTCCTCATTCGAAACCTTTCAAAAACTCTTGCTTCTTCCCATCTCACAAAATGATTCAAAATTTTAACTGCCGGTTAAGGCTGAATTGAAAAAACCATCCTATGATTATGTTACAGGCAAAAATAAAATAATAGCAGACATGCATAGCAAGCAAATAAAAAAATACATGTCAATACATTATACCATGCAGATTAATAAACAAATATAAATACTATGAGTATCATGAAATAAATAGACACAAGTAAAATCTACAAATAGACAATAAATACAAACAATGAGTCAAATATCAACAACTAAGCTAGAAATTATCAATAAAACTAACAATTTCTTTTTTTAAACCACATTAGAACTATTGAACAAGTCCAATTCATTACAATGTAAGTTGAAAAGCCTCCATGTAAGTTGATGGAAGAAAAGTACCCTAAGTTGGTTCTGGAATAATTAGTCACAAATAAATGGCCAGGGCGTGGAACAGCAAACCATAACCGAGCCAAAAGGTGTTAAACATCAATTGTTCCGCTTAACTTTCCCATCAATATTAATTTTTATTTCCTTCCACCTGCCGATTATTAGTGGGCTATCAGAGAAAAATCATTAGAAAGTTAATTATTTCTATTCTTTTTCAGATCCAAAGTGTCGCGTGACACTTTATACGAGTGTGTCAATGCTGTGCTTACCAACTCTCAAGAAAAGAAGAAAAAGTTCTTGGAAACTGTGGAGATACAAATTGGTCTCAAGAACTACGATCCTCAAAAAGACAAGCGTTTTTCTGGCACTGTCAAGTATGTTTTACTCTCTGTTTCACCTGAAGACTGAATTCGGATAGTTTGATTGGCTAATTGTAATGTAATTGAAAAGTCTTTTTTGTTTGAAATGATATTCTCTTGTTAAACTTCCTTCGTGAGATTTGCTTTTTTCAAGACGTATGAATAGACATCCCAGTTTGGTCTTCCAGGGAGCTGGGCTTCTCCTGGCGGACCTGCACCCAGGGTCTTAAAACAATTGGGGAGGGAATGGAAACATTCCCGTTACAAAGTCTTGTCTTTTTTGCTTTGAAGGTAAGTTGATTGATTGTACAAAACTTTTCAGGACCCTTTTTTGTTAGGCGGTATTACAGTATTTTTAGTTTCTTGATTTGTTGCAAGTATGTTTGCCCAGTTTAGAAGCTCTGTATTTGGTGGAATTGTTATTTTAGTGTAACAAAAACGGAAGTTGCATTTTAAAGCAGAGCAGCTGACTTAAAATCACTTATCCAAAACAGTTAAAATATACATTTTTCTTAATCTTATTACTATCTTTAAGTGCTCTAAACAGCAGTCTAAAATTGTTCTTGATAACCTGGCAATCAGGTCAATTTGTTTTACGAGCGGGGCCCATCCAAACAACTTCTTATACTTTAAAAATTACTTCACAAAATCTAATAAAGGTTTTTTAATATTTAAAAACCTTTATTAGATTTTGTGAAGAAATTTTTAAATTATATATCTAATAAGAAGAGCTTCATCTCTCCATGGAACTTCTTATACGCTTAAAAAAATCAAGCTAGATTATAGGATGTTTCTTTTACAGGGTTGACTAAAATATCTATATGAGTGATACATTATGATGAATTACAAACCATAACGATGTTATGAGTGCCAAAAGAAGCTATTTTATGCTCCTCAAAAGCTGATTTTAACATTCACATTTTCAAACTGATATCGTTTTCACGTTAATACAAATTACCGAAGTATGGATAATTGATAGTTTTACTGTCAATATAAGTATGTAAGCTAATCTGTATTTCCAATTCATACTTAAATCTAATTAATGATATTTTTGTGTACAGGTTGAAGCACATTCCCAGGCCAAAGATGCAAGTCTGTGTATTGGGAGATCAACAGCATTGTGATGAAGCTAAAGCCAACAACGTGCCCTTCATGGATGTTGAGGCATTGAAGAAGTTGAACAAGAATAAGAAACTCGTCAAGAAGCTAGGTAGACTATAAACCTTCCTCATCTCTCTACATAATCTAGTTTAGGGTAGCAACATGTAAGGGGTCTGAGAAAGTCGAAGTGAATTCTGCGTTCACTTCTTTATTATGGGAACATACCTCAGAATTTGATATTTAATCAAGAATTTATAGAGTTAAGTTTTGACTTGATTGAAACAGTGAACAATGTTATTGTCAATTTATGTGCAACACTTCGTTATAGGACAAAGAAGGAGCCTGGACATTTTTCATAATGTTGGTCAGAAAAATTTAGAGAAATAGGATTTATGATCTTGTTGATTAAAAACTTGCTGTAAATATGAGGGTTGGTGACAAGTTGAATGTTTCAGCTAAGAAGTACGACGCTTTCCTGGCAAGTGACGCTCTTATCAAGCAGATTCCGAGTCTGTTAGGCCCTGGACTGAACAAGGCTGGCAAGTTCCCTGGTCTCCTCTCCCATCAAGAGTCGATGATCCAGAAGATTGATGAAGTTAAAGCCACAATTAAGTTCCAAATGAAGAAGGTAATGTTGGATTTTTTTAATCTGCATATTTAAAGCCCTTAAGTTTGTAAACCACTCTTAAATTACTAAGTTGGAAAAAATGTTATTTGTTAGCAGTCCTTAAAATACCCCTTCCCTCCACCACGTAGTGGTAACAGTTATCCCTATCCCTGGCCATCTTGTATTGAACATAAATCTCATTACATATACAAGGGTAAACCATCTGTGATTAAAATAATATCCTGTCAGGTGAATTTGTTCTAGAGCAGGGGAAATCCAAGGCAATCAAATCCCTGCTCTCTCACAACTAGGATTTGTCTTTCAATCTGGCTCGGCAAAGTCAATGGTTTAGGAACGTTGTGTCGTGGGCTGATGGCAAGGGCTGAGTAGATTTTAATTATTCTTGGAATGTAGAGAATAAATTTTAATTTGGTAATGCAATGTTAACTTATTCAATTAGTTAAAACTTGCAAAATGTATACAAATAAATAGAGAACACAGGGTGTCCCATCATATGAAAATGCCATGAATATGTTACCCTATAAAATGACTGATTGAAATAGGCATTGTATAGCGCAGTGTCTACTCAACCCAGGGTGGCCACAGACCAGGAATTATGCGGGAATAATAAGTACCGGGAAATATGCGAGCGAAATCGGCCCTTATTTCGTGTCGCAGGCGTAGTTAGGTCCTGGAAGCCTACCGCGAGTATGAAACAACTGTCAAAACGTAGTGCGGGCGTTATATGGTGGTTGTTATATACCGTTGATCTGAAACGCCTCTTGGAAAATGTCTTGGGCCTAAAGAGGCGATCATAACGTCATGCGGGTATCAAACGTGCCTCTCGAAAAGTGTCTTGGGTAATACATGACTCTCGGAAAGTATCGTGGGGTTTAAAAAGACGATGGGAACGTACAGCCGGCGTTAAAAGGCGATGGGTATGTATCGCAGGCGTAAATGGGCGATCTGGACAAACCGGGTCTAAAACGACTCTCGGAACATACTGCGGACTTTAAACAAGGATTGGTACTACCTAGGCTTAAAACGGTCCTCTGCAACAGTGGAAGAGAACTGGGAAAATTTGTATATTGCGGGGAAAACACCAGGAAATATGCCTGAATTTTACCAAGCTATTTATGTGGCCACCTTGTCAACCATTTAAGTGTCAGAGCACATGCCAAGAACTTCTGTCTAAAACCTAACAAGAGTCCTAGCTACTTCCGCTGATCAAGTTTGTAAGGAGAAATGGCTTTTGTATTTAGGCGCTAACTCTAAACCGAACTAGTTGTGGGTATTGTAATTAGGTGTTTTTCATGTATTAATCTTCCTGTGTTTATTCCAGGTGTTATGCTTGTCGGTCGCTGTCGGCCATGTTGGTATGACCCCTGATGAACTGGTGCAGAATGTCCATTTATCAGTCAACTTCCTCGTTTCTCTGCTTAAAAAGCACTGGCAAAACGTTCGGTCTCTGCACATCAAGTCCTCAATGGGTCCACCTCAGAGGCTGTACTAATGTATCAATTTAATGTTTTATTATACGACTTATGGACATGTGATTTTTATATTTCCTTTGCCTAGATTACATAACTTAGTTAATAACTGAGATTATAACTTAATTAATATTTGATCACCTAAGCTTACTTTGTCCCTAACTTGACAATCTGTTTCAGTAGCTATCAGGATTTTCCTAATAGCATGTTTAGTTTCTTCAGAAAATGGCTTGTACCATGTACAAATACTGTTGTGTTGTGAAAAATTCTTTTTTGGATCAAACCACTGAATATATATTTTAATTATATAAAATACATAACAAAGTGTTTCTTCTACACTATGGTAGACATCCACAGTTGTATAGACAGAGAAGAGTTCAAAATAAATGTATAAAATAAAAAAAAAGTATAGTGTAAAAATTCAAAGGTAAAATAATTTTAGGTTAGGTTTGAGAGGAAGAGCCTTATGGCTAAACTAGGTGAATTTTACAAGGAGAAGGTGGATAGTAGCTAGCTTACCTAAGAAAAAGTTTAGGGGCCAACAAAAATAGGCACACTGAAGAGTCACACACAAAATTCACTGATATTTCGCCCTTACTAAGGGCTTTGTCAAAGCACAGTGTTCTTAACACTTAGATCAAGACAGCAATAGAAGAAGTCAGACAACAAGTGGCCATTTTGTGTTTAGTGTTAAGAACTCTGTGCTTTGATAAAACCCATAGTAAGGGCGAAATATCAGTGAATTTTGTGTTTAACTCTTCAGTGTGCCTATTTTTGTTGGCCCCTAAACTTTTTTCTTAGGTAAGCTAGCTACTACCCACTTTCTCCTTGTAAAATTCACCTAACAAAAATAATTGTCATGGTTATGTTATTGCACACTTTGCCATATTTTATCTGCTGTGTTATATCAGCTGTTTGATTTCTCCAGCTGTTGTATTGCTGTATTTCAAATTTCTTTACATGGTTACATGTCAAATAAAATGAATACTCATTTGAAATGCAACAGCTGGAGAAATGAATCAGCTGATATAACACAGCAGACAAAATATTGCTAAGTGCGCAATAACATAACCATGACAACTGGTTTTCTCTCCCAACTCTGTTTTATAACAGCTACAAACAATTATTGTTATATTGTAATTATTGTTTGTTTTTGGTTAGTTTGTTGTCATATGAGCATTTTACCAAGATGAACTACGTTATTAGAATTTTGGCTCTAATTTAAATACCAAGCAAGTGGAGCAACCGTATAAACTACTAAAATACAGGCAAAATCAAGGTTAAACTTGGTTTTTGTTATAGCTCTTAAACAAATAAAGATACAAAATTATGTTTAACACAAAAAATTTCATACAGTAGACTCTTGACTATCCGGCCTTTTGTGGCGGAAGGGTAGGCCGGATAACGAAAAAGGCGGATAGGCCGGAGTTTATTGAACTTGACTTCCGGGCCTATCTAGATTGATTTTTACGTGTTTCACGAACTGAATCAAACGTTTCAACTGGTTGTACAGTACTGTATTAAATTAGGCTATCACGTTTTGAACTAACATAACTTTTACAAACTTGGAACAGGGATGAGATGGGTTGTAAGGAAAATTAATAGTGCACGTAAAATTGTTTGTTACAAGTTTAATTAATGCACTAACTGTATTTATCAAAAGCTGTACAGTACAACATTTAAGTTATAAATACAGTACTGTAATGTCATAAGCATAATCATTGAGTAAAATAAAATCAGTAGCTTACAATATAAAACAAAAAATTACTTTTTGAAAGTCTTTAATAGAAAGTTGCTGTTCGGTATTTGACCCTTTCCTCGCCGCAGTGTCTCGCCATTTTCTTAGGCATATGTCAGCTGATGTTTTTGGGCGATGTATTCCAAAGCAGCTTCAATTATCTTGAAACCTTAGGGGTGGGAAATGTTTGGAGTGGGATCTTCTTCATTATTTAATGTTTTACTTATTCATGATAAAAGAAGGTTTACATCGATTTTGTGGTTAGAAATGTTTTGAAAACAGGTTTGTACAACATACCATTGAAAAGCTTGACAAATTCTTAGAAAAAATACGTAAACACCATATTTTTAATTGATTTTATAGTTTGACTACGGGGTGTTCAGTAAAAGCTTACCCGACTCATGTTCATAGCTCTAGTTTTGTAACGGCGCAACAAAAAAATTGTTTTGTGAAAATGTTGAGAATTGTCTCCTGTTTAAAACTATGTACAATATGACACACCCTGTATAATGAGAATCTTAAAAATATTTTTCCTGAAATCTCCATGTACGATTTCTAGAGAATAAACTTTGTTTCATCTTTCTAGCTCTAATAGTACTCCTGTAATTCGTTTAGGACACTATCTAGGCCACCCGGTATACATAGCCTATTTGGAACAGAAATTTTTCTTGAACAAAAATAGGTCTACAGTGGGAATTGTAGGCTGCTCCCCTGACAATTCGGGTAAGAATAGAAGTTTAAGAGACATCAGAGCCGTTGCCCCAAAGATACTATTCATAACTCAATATACTTTTAAAAAAAACATAGCTACCTTCAAATATGACTTAAGTACAAGGGTCTTAAGTTTGCGCAACAGATACAGCAGTTCTACTTAAACGTGTACATAATGCATCAATGTGCGCAGACCATGTAAGCTTAGGTTCTAACCAGGTACCAAGTAACTTAAATTCTCTGAAACGTTTTCAACCTCTACTTCTCTGCTAAGTGTAAACAAGATTTTTAGGTTTTGGCATCATTCAAAAGCAAACCATTTCGCTCAAACCAACAATGAGCTTCAACAAGGCAAGTTGAAGTTGTATTCATCACGGAAACTTCTCTAGAAACCTCCCTACCACTATAGAAAAAGTTGTCATCTGCAAAGATTGCTGAATTAACATTTGAAGGCAAGTCGTTTATAGAAACAAGAAAGGACCCAGTACCGATCTCTGTGACAAAAAACTTTGTAGCTTCATTTGAAAAAATACCATTGACACATAGTTTTGGGTGCGATTTTCTTAATATGTTCTAAAGAATTGCAGCTCCATAATACTTTAATTTTGCTAAGAGGATTTTGTGGGGAACACAGTCGAAAGCCTTGGATAGGTCACACATTGTAGCAAAGTTGTGTGATCGGTTTACAAAACCATCGATTACTGCCTGTACCAGACTGTCGACTGCATCCACCATCGATAATCCTCTGCGGAAGCCAAATCGACATTTTGAAAAGAGAAAATTTGTTTGGAAAAAACATCGACCTGATGTTTTATTACTGTTTCAAGTATTTTTGAAAAAAAAAAAAACCACAGAGATTGGACGGTAGTTACCTGGAGATTGGCGGTAACCCTTCTTGTAAATGGGGACCACTTCAGCTGGCTTTAAAAGTGCAGGGAAAATTCCATTTGCAAGACAATCATTAATACATTGAGTTAATGGCACAATAATACTAGGGGCCACTTTCTTTACAAAATCACTGGTAATACCAGAAACATCTTTACTTTCACTTTTCATTTCACATTTTGAAATAAACTTTTCAACACATCACAGGAGACTGGCTTCCAATGGAATTGAACATGTGGTTTTGAGAACATGGGTAAGAAAGAACAGGGTTTACAGCCATCATCTAAAATAATATAATAATATGCTAATTCAGTAAAAGTATAAATAAAATGGAACAATGATTACGGTTTTCATGCTACAACTATTTGGTGTAGTGATTGGCAAGTTGTAACTTCTGCAGTTTTATACTGTCCCACAACCACGTGACGTCCACAGCTGTCCCGGCCATTCTTGAACTCTGAAACAATAGCGTGTGAATTTATTGATGGTCAACTGTTGCAAGAGCTGCATACCGGGCAGCTCTTGCTCAGAAGTTATGTAAATCATTTGCACGAAATCATAAGATCAGGACATTCAGCTCAATACGCAGACGATACAACTCTCATGTACTCTGCTCAGACACTGCGAGAGCTGGAAATGAACTCATTTCAATCCACTAATGCCTGTGTGCAGTTCTTTGAACAGTTGAACCTTAAAACTAACCTCAATAAATCAAAAATGTTATACTTTAACGTCGGGATCCAAAATAACGCTGAGACCCCTTTAGTCCTGGTGAATGATAATCCTGTTGAAGAAGTAAATTATTTCAATTTTTTAGGGATCAATGTGAATAAAAAACTTACATGGGATGTTCACATTAACCATGTATGTAACTGTGCCAAAACAAAAATTAATCGAGTTTTTATTTTACAAAAAATCAAAAATACGCCATTAGAATCTTGGGAAACGTTAAACAAAGAGACTCTTGTCGAAATTTATTTCAAGAATTAGAAATTCTTACTTTTCCTTCACTTTATATTTACGAAACTGTACTTTTCACATTAAATAAATGCAATTTGGTCCAAGGCAATGAAATTCATAGCTATGATACCCGATCAGTAAATAACTATAGAACCATCACAAGCTGCAGTTTTATTGTTTAACAAACTACCACATCAAATTCAAAATCTTCAAGGGTCAAAATTATTCAAAACTAAACTTAAGAACTATTTGATCTCCAACATCTTTTATAGTGTGGAAGAATTTTTAGATCATCCGCCTACCACTTGAAAGGTCTGGAACTTATTGTGTTGATTAATAGGATGTTAAGTAATAAAATTAGTTAAATGGCTAGAGGCTTGTATTTTTAATTAAATAATGTTATATTTGATCTTTTTTTATAAACCAAAACAAATAATTTTTTGTAATGGTCAATAAATCAATTAAATCATATAAATTTTAATGTAATCCACATACAGTAGACGCTCGCTCGAACGGACCTCGCTCGACCGGATTCGGGATGGTCCGGACCACCCTCCGGTAAAAAAATTAAAATAAACGAAAAACATATTTGTTTGTTACATACAGTATTTTTTAACATCAACGTTAAACGCTAGTAATTCAAACAATATTTAATGACAATATAGTGCACGAACGTCACGTTGACAATACCGGAATACGCAGAAACGCAACTGAGTTCTGAGTTTGCGAATCGATGCTGGGGTTGTCAGGATACACCGCGCAGCTGGACTGGAGCAGGGAGTGGATCGATAATGTCAGGCTATCTACTGCGCACCGGCGAGTCACCCCTTCCCGCTCCTGCACTGTCACAAATGTAAACAACAGTGAGTCACCTGCAGCTGATTCGTGATGTGATATCTGTATTGTGATAACTTGTGTTAGTGTGTCGGGTGATTAAATTGTGTGATTACGATGGCGGACAAAAAGCCTTTTTTACTGTAAATATGAATTGTACATAAATTGCGAAAATACAGTATTTTGAACGAAATAAATACATTGTTGAACGTTAAATGTGTTTTTATTTCGTAAGACCTTCAGTGTGAGTACTGCCTACGAAAGTCAGTGGTTTTTAGGTGTGTGGCTCAGCCAAACACGTCAGTAACCGATCTGGACCTCAAATTACGTCATTTTGAGTCTATTTTTATCGATCCTAATGCACCAGGATATGCTTATCGGTATCCCCCCGATCGTCCGGATTTTTCAAAATCCTGACCACCCTTCCGCCACATTAGTCCGTTCTATCGAGGGTCTACTGTATTTTGAAGGGGTTCACGTGCTTATGTGCTCCTATAGATGAGCCTCCACTGCCCTGTTCGTAAAATCCACCATAGCTAGAAAAACCATAGACAGGTAGTAGCCAACACTTTGGGATTCAGAGCAGTAAAGTATAAGAATAGATTTATTTTCTCAAAGAAACATTACAATCATTTACAATTCAATTTTTTGACACATATTTTTACATTTCTCAAATTTAACCATGTAAGTCAATTGTTTCTAAAGTCAGAATGTAAAAATAAACTCTTAAAGCTCTCAGATCTTACCAATCAAGATACAGCTTTGTTTTGAGTAGTAATGTGTGACTTGTTCAAAATTTGGCTTGGTGTCACAAATTTAGTAAATTTTGCTTAATTTAAAAAAATTGTAGTTAGGTACTTACTTTTATATTTTCTACAATGGAATGGGTGGCCTTATCTGCTTGATAAGAAGGAACCAATTCTCCTCCATAACTGTCATCTGATAAGGAATCAACTGTTTTTGTTAGGCACTGAAAACATTGAGTTACATACAACAATCCAAGATGACCTTATGGCTTATACATTGTCTGTAAAAGTGCTCCCACATTTTAGTCAAGTTTAAGTGGTAAATTCAACAAAATGCCAATTTAATTACACTCGACCTCAACACAACAACCTCAAGCCACTTCAACAAGAATAAATCAAGAACTACTGTGACCTCAAGAAAGAACTTTGACTCATCATAAGTGACCCTGGATAGTGACACTGTTCAACATACCCTACCAGAAGAAGGAATTTCTAAACATAATTGTGACTTACCTAACAAGACTTCCTCAACTGTGAGTAACACTAACATAAGAAGAAATAAAACCATATTGTGGGCAACTTTTTGATTCAATTTTAAAGTGCCATATACAAGAACACAACATATGTGACATATTCTGCCAACTCACATTGCAATACACTACGCCATTCAATGACACACTTTAGGCAAACGAGAGAGACAGACTCCACCAATTTGCTGACAGTGCAACTCTAGCCCTGACCAGCTGTCTGCACAGTCTTCATTCAGCATCTCAAATAATTCATCACTGACAATAGGAAACAGCCAAACTCATTGAACTGTCATAAGGGAAACATTTAAGATGGAAGTTAGTCTCAGCATATGAGAAGTAGTGTAAGGATACGCTATGAAGTATCTTTCCAGAGTTTCTCTGTCTGCAACACCCTCTTCTGGCAGGTAGAGCTTCACCCCAACAAATACATCGGGAAGAGGCTGAAACATGGTTTCATATCAATTTATTAAGTAATTAATGTAAGGTAAGTTTTACTTTTGTACGTTAAAATTAGCCAAAAAAGACACTTCTTGGATCAACTCAAAATCCAAATTTTACACATGTGACGTAGTTTCAAATGTCTTTTCTCTTTTTATTTTAATCTAGTTTCTCTATGGAACTGGCAACATTCAACTGATATTGAGCAAGGGATGAAACAAAACGAATGTAAAAGTACACGCCCTTGACGTTCTTACCCACTTCTTGCCAAACTGCATTTGATTCCATTGACAGCAATAGTACTTGAAACTCACAGTCATAATTTACAGATATTTGGGTGTGTTTGTTAATGTAATACAGCTTAAAACTTAGTTATATCTTTAAAATATTAAACACAAATTAATAAAGTGCCAACTTTGGTGCTAGTCTAGTCATGATCGCTACAAATTTAGCAACCTAACCTTAGAAAATTAAAAATTGTAACTACTTCTTAACTCAAAATTGTAACGACGGCTTCCAACTCAAAAGCAAGTTAAAATGGATCTCTTTAATCAATTTTCCCTTATTACATAGTTCATCATTATACTTACCAGTAATTGTATAACATTGTTAAAATTTCCCTATAAAAGTAAAGAGACATCCTAGACAATGTAAAGGTTAAGTTACATCTCAGTAGACCTTTGTTGATGAATCATCTTAGGGCTGAGATCCTTCTAAGTTAAATGAAACTGAATACTATTATTTTAACCTTTTCAGCAATAGCCTACTGACATAATAAGTCTATTCAGATCAACCAAGGCATAACAATTTAGATTATTCCAAAAAGGTCTTTGCCTTTAATCCCTCTCAAAATAAGGTAGCCCTGTAGCTAAAAACTACACAACAGTCATATAAATAGTAAAATAATATTTTGAAAACCATTTATGTGTGCCATTGGTTTTATGCGTTTAAGTTTCGATTGCATGTTCAACTCGTGAGAGGGTAGGGTAACTAATAACTGGTCAGTTGCATTCTGAAGTAACTGTAACAGTAATCAGTTACATATATTTTTAGATAACTTGTAACTGTAATGAGTAATATTTACAAAGGGTAACTATAATCAGTTACTGTTTTGAAGTAACTTCCCCAAGTCTGGTCATGACAAATTTCATGTCGTAACAACATTATAGTTGAACAACTATTGCGGACATTTTCCATCGTTAGTGAACAAAAAGGATCACGACGTTTCGGGATCTGCAATCTGATCCCGTCTTCAGGTGAAAATAACCTAAAACATAACACAGAACATTAGAAAATGAGCTAGCCTAAAGTAGTCAGCGTAGCTCTATTTTAATTTGTTGTTTGACTTAACAGCTACATGTTGTTTGGTAGAGTTTGACTGGTCAGCTACGCTGACTACTTTAGGCTAGCTCATTTTCTAATGTTCTGTGTTAGTTTTAGGTTATTTTCACCTGAAGATGGGATCAGATTGCAGATCCCGAAACGTCGTGATCCTTTTTGTTCACTAACGATGGAAAATGTCCGCAATAATAGTTCAACTTCTGAAATCCTCCCATCGTCAACAACAAGCTTCAAACAAAGAACATTACAGTACGGTATTTCATATTTATTTAATGGACACTTACATTTTTAAGTTTTTTAGTCTTCTCTTGAGTTTTCTGACTGGTGGTCTGAGGACTGAGTGCATTATTGGAAACCTGCAGAACATCTCTAGTGAAATCGTTTCCCAGGACATCAGTAAGACGCTGCATTAAGTATAAAAC
Source organism: Matsumurasca onukii (assembly GCA_018831715.1). Classification (NCBI taxonomy): domain Eukaryota; kingdom Metazoa; phylum Arthropoda; class Insecta; order Hemiptera; family Cicadellidae; genus Matsumurasca; species Matsumurasca onukii. The sequence goes on along the minus strand of CM032059.1, from coordinate 41,321,701 downwards.
CATTTTTAACTGTATAGTGTTTTGGAAACAGCCTTTTTTCAATGTGGAAAACATTACTTTAAGGAATTTTAGCTAGGAACCTACAAGTATTTAATTAAACTTAGAAAATCAAGTTTAAAAATAAATATATGCTTGAAACTCAAAGGTTCAAAACTGTTCAAAGTACTGTAGTCAAGTTAAGCTTCCTTACCTTGAGGGAGTCCTAGCTTCAACTACAATTGATTTGAAATGTTACATTTTTAATAGGTGTATAAAATACCATCTGCTATAAAATACTGTTACGTTGAAAGTTATCTTCCAGGTCCTGCCAGGCCTGTTTGTAATTGATTAGATGGAAACTTTTATTCATATTAATTTTTAGAACAGTTACAACTTGTGATAAGGTCTTAATATTTCAACCAAAGCAACTGTCATCTAAAATAAATTATTCAACTGTAAAATATTTAACTGTCAATTTACAAACTAAGAATTTTGAATTTTTGAAAATATAAACAACAATAAGGCACTATTATAAGACTTTTAAATAATACTAACAATTGTTTCAACTTTCACTGGACTGGAGTCAGCAGAAGCAGATGACGGTACAATTATTCTTCGCTTGCTAGCAGATTCTTGTGGAGAGGCTGGCCGTTTCCTAGGCGAAGACCTGGGACTGGAGTTGGTTGAAGTTGATGTTGCCTCCAAGGTGAAGTCTGATGTATCTTTAGACGCTTGATATAGTGCCTGAAACGTCACAAAACTGACAACAATGGGAATCACTCGCCTCGCATGAAGGAGCAGTCTGAACTGGTTCGGCAGTGGGGTGGGGGTGATAAGGCTGTCTTGATGATCAGCTAGTCTATCCGTTATCACTGATGTTATAACGAGCAGGCCTACTCCGATACCTGTTGTCTTCTTCCAGCATATACATAGCGGTGGTGTACAGAGAATTTGATTTAAAATTCACTTGTTCATTTATGACATTCTAGCTCAGTTTTTATAGCCTTGTAGATGTGAAATTCTTCAACACAATCTAAGTAGCGGCCCCTGTTGCTGCACACACAAAAGTCTGCTATAAAAACTGAGCTAGAATGTCATAAATGAACAAGTGGAGTTTAAATCACCACCGATATGTATATGTTGGAAGAAGACAACAGGTATCAGAGTAGGCCTGCACGTCACATCAGTGATAACGAATAGACCATCAGCTGATCATCAAGACGGCCTTATCACCCCCACCCCACTGCCGCTCCAGTTCGGACTTTTCCTTCTTTCGAGGCAGGTGTGCTTGGCCAAGCAGTGTTTTTTTGATTTTGTAAATGTTTAAATGTCTCCTTAAAGTGTGCGTGTCTATTTATTCTTTTATTCATGTATCTATTAATATTTAATTTAATCAACTTGACAACCTCCATGAGTGATATAAATACACATCCTCGTACCTGAAGAAGCGTCCTAGGATGGTTACAAAACATCTGTAGTACTCATAACTACAATAAAAGAATACTCGACAGATCAAAAAGGTAACCTAAACCTATATATTGATGTACTTACAGTTATTAGTCTTCATAGTACTTTTATTTCATTGTGCTTTGAATTATTCTACAGCAAATTATGCCTAGAATAAAAAAATTGATCATCACCGTTACCATGGGGATAAGAAAACAACAATTATCCTAGATCAAGTTTATCTGATAGGGTAAAAAAGCCTGTAAGTGCATCGAAGAAGAAAAACATGTTATATTACGCTACTTTAAGTGTGACTTCCCGAAACTTAAAAGTTTTAAGTTCAGCCATGCTTTGGTATATAGATCTCACATTTAAACCACTAGTAAAGGAAGTCTATGGTTACATTGAAAAGAGCAACTAGAATGTATGTAACCTCAATAAAAACAAATTAGAGGGGTTTTATAAAGACAATAAAAAAAATCTAATACTTTTTATATTCTAAAAAACTCTAGTTGATCTACCATATACTCAAAGGTCTTAGCTTTCATTTAATTTGGGTTTGGAAGCTTTGACAAATACTTTAGAAGTAGTGTGTACCTAAAACTTGCAAATTTATTATTTAACATGCACACTTGGATGTTAGGATGTCCTTATCTCTTTAAACATACGAGGTCTGTTCAATAATTTCACGAACTGGTTCAATATAGCGACCTTGAGGCGACGTAGAGCTCTGCCCACTACATCACGTGAATACTAGACATCCAATGAAGCGTCAGTGTTAGTTTGACAGTCGAGATGTGCTTATCAAGCTGTCAGTGTCAGTTTATATTTTTCTTGTTTTTACTGTTCGTCGAAAAACCAAGATTGATGAAATCACTGAACAACGAATCAACATCAAGTTTTTAGCGAAACTAGGGCAAAGCTCTCATGAAATTACAGATATTTTTTGGGCTTTTTGCGGTGATAATGTTTTAAAGAAAAAGTACATTTTCAAGTCCAATCCCCAAATCAAATCCAATCAAAGTCCAATCCCGCCCACCTCTAGTTTTAGTAATACAGTAGGACGTCGATAATACGAACTAATTGGGACCAGGAGTGGTTCGGATTTTCAAATTGTTCGGATTTTCAAACAAAAGGCAAAAAAAGACGTGTGTGCTTTAATTTTGTTATTTTATTCTATTTAAATAGGTTAACTGCAATTACATGACCTATAGAACATCTTAAATTTATTTTGAATTGTAAGGCAAACATGTTTCCTTTTCAATTTTGTTGACGTTGCCATTGGGAGAAACTCTCACACCACACGAGATAACAAGCCGAAACAATAAAAACGCACTAAACTCTACACCGTACCTAGCGTAAGAACGACTGACTCTTCACTGTTTGTTATGGCAGGGTACAGACTAGTGTTGCTAGTGGAAAGGGAGGACGGATGTAGGGGGTAGGGGGGCGAGCTAAAAATAGCTCTTGGAGGTCGCTGCCACAATACACTGCGTGAGTCACCCAGCTATGTACATTGCACACCTGTGGACTGTTGCGGGTGAGTCACCACTACGTGCGCATGTAAACAACTTATTGTTGTTATTGTTCTGGTGTCCATCCTTAATGATATATAAATAGTATTTGACAAAAACATATTTTTTGCATTTTCTTCCTGAAAGGCATTGGGATTTTTGACGTTTTCGGATAATTGACATTCGGATTATCAACTTCCTACTGTAGTTGTATTGGGCGACAACAAATATGTGAATAACCTGTAGTTCTGGCAGGGAAGTCGCTGTTTCCCAGTTCTTGTCACTCCTTATACGAGTGACTCTCGGGAATCTGACCGAGATGCCTGATGCTGTGTGCACTTCATGCTTGGTGAACTCTGCTCCAGTGATCTCCCACACAGGCTGGGCCTGCACATGACATGACAACTGTGAACCCTTCAGTACTATCAACATAAAACTAGCTTTTGTCTTAATAACTGATATAACTGTATATAAACTAATATTTAGAACTCACTAAAACCTATAAGAGAAATATTATAATATAATTTGGAATAATCGTAAGACAGACCGAGACCAGAACAGGTGTTCACACTAACCTGGGTCATGACGAACTGAGCCCTCCAGCTCCTTCTCCCTTGGGCCAAGGGTGGGGGTGTCCTTATCGCTGGAGCTCTACTATTGGTTGGTATGTCTGTCTGGTGTATGACGTAACTAATCTTATCTTACTTTACAACAATAACTGAGGGACTTTTTTTAATGTAAGCTGATTTTGAACTGTACAGCTCAAAAAAATCAACGCTGTGTAGGTTAGGTATTTTTTCATTATTATTTATACTTTTTTTTAAATTTATTTACTATAACTTATTTTTATTGATTAAATATTCTTTAAATAATTTTTGATGAAACACTCTCAACAGTTTTCATCTATCTGAAATCAACTCCTACAATATGTATCACAGTCCTTGGTGACAATCTTTGATTGGCTGTGCCTGACAGCAGATGTGTATGAGAGATATTTCCTGCAGACATTTTCCGAATCTCCATTGCTACTCATTTGAACACACTATAAACTTAGTATTGTATTACTTTTATCACGGTTATTTTCCTTGTAGATAAGTAAGTGGCAGCTTAGCACATTAAAACCAAAGTGATTATCCAGCATGAATTACACTATTCTTTTCTGCTACTTTTAGGCTGGGCGCACACAGACCGGGAGGCGAGCACGACGGGTATTATGCCCGGCGGCGAAAATGCAGGGAGCTTATCGAGCACCACACACTGGGCGGGCGAGGCAGGGCACGTAGAAATGACATCTCGGGGCAAAAAGCGAAGCTACCCAAATTTATGGCCGGGGCAAGACACTGCGGGGCAAAACGATCTGCGCATGCGCAGTCACGTGACTTCTTCCCTCCCCACGCTCCCCGCGTCCACTGCAGCCACTGCAGTGAGAACCAAAAATATGTTTATTTTAAATTATGATCTTATTGATTCAATCCAGGTAAAATAAAAAAAATAGTTAAATTAACTAGACAAAGTTTCGCCCATACACACCATCACGGATAAAATTCATAACAGAAGTAAAAGAAATTATGTCATTCTAATAGAGCCATAAGTTGTTCATAATCTTAAAATCATAAAAGAAATGTTCTTTTCGTTAATAGTCTGTGTACGAATGAGTTATAAGCCAATATTTTATGACAAGGATGGCAAGAAGATGAATGTATTGTGTGGTTTGTCTGTGTGGGCTTTCTGTGAATTTTAAATTTGTGAAGGTTATTTTCTTTTGTTATTGTTTAGTCCAAATAGTTTAGCTGCTGATTTTCTTCAGATTCACATTTCACATGTGTATTTTAGATTAGGATGTACTGTATTGAGTTAAGATAGTTTTTGAAAACGTCTAGCTGTCTTAACCTACCTTTGAACAAGCATATTATATCATCGACATATCTGTAATCGACTAATAGTATATCATGTTGTTTCTGTATGGGTTGTTGTTTGACATAATATAGTTATTTTCTATTTAATTTAAAAATGCTTCGGCTATAATACAGGATAAAGTCCCATTATCAGTCCATCGTTTTGAATAAAATATCTATCATTAAAAGTAAAATAATTTTGGCTTAAGACTGTACAAAGCAAGTTTATTAATTGGTCGATGGCTTTCGGTGATAACTTTTTTGCTTCTAAAGGTACACTTTAACAACTGCTATAGATTCATTAATTGGAACATTTGTATACAAACTGGTTACGGTATGTTAAATGATTTTAAGATTGAACCATTAGGTATATTGATAGATTAAAGTGTACTTACTAAATCTAAGGTGTTCAGAGAGTGGTTTTGTTCAAATGTTATGTTAGTTCGTATCACCGAAGCAAGCTTTTTAGCTGTTTTATAAGCTGGAGCTGTTGTGTAGTCAAGTAAAGGCCATATAGGCATGTTTTGCTTATGTGTTTTTGGTAATCCTTTTAATTTCGGTATTGTTGGGTTTGGACATTTTAATCTCATGGATTTTAAAAAGATCTATACATGTATACTTAAAGTATTGTTAATTTCTTTCTTTAATTATGGTATTTCCACTCGACAGTGACATTAATTTTCTCGGAACATGTTGTGGTTAATACACAATTTTTGTTTGCAATTTTTGAAGTTATCATTTAAAATTAGTATTATTACTTTTGCAAACTGTGGACACCATGTTTTAATATTTTATAACATAGTAATAAAATATAATATAATATTTTACTTGACCTAGGCTCAATACTCTTGATACTTTCTACATACTCTTCATCCATTTCACAGCACAGTACTACACCCTCACTATACCAAACTGCGGACAACGAAGAAACCACGCTTAAAAATGTTGACTTGTCGTTACCTGCCCCTCTCTGTGTGCGGCAGCCAAAGTCAAGTGACTTGTCGTGCAATGCCCCGTCCTGCCCTGCCTTCCCTTGCCCCGTCTCGCCCCGGTCTGTGTGCGCCCAGCCTTAGTGTAGAAATAGTCAAAAATTGTTGAACGTAAATTCTGCTCATGTGATACAAAACGTGCCAAAACAGAATGCACCAAATATTGCATCATGTGATGACGTTTACAAAACCTAGCATAAAAGTTGGTAAAAATCCACTAGTTTAAACTAACTACAGTAGAATCTTGATTGTCCGAGTCTTGGTCAACGGAGCCTCCGGGTTAATTGAGCTAGTAGTTAGAAAAAAAATTATGCTATTATTAATTTATAAGTAATATGATGGTATGAAAGTACTTTCATTGCTTAAGGTGCACAAGTAATTGCAATGCTATCTGACAGCTACTTATCAACCAAATCAAGCTACATATACACAATTCATACTGTACGCACTTGCCACCTGCATCTAGCGAGTATTGTCTCTCTATCACTGGCTAATACGTCGAGCCAACATCACTCATAATTTTGTGTAAAACTCTTTTTGTTAGGTTTTGTCAGTCTGAGGATTGGTACTGTGTTGCTTGGTTGTTTGTATACTCCAGGTGCTCATGCGCTTTTGACCTACTTGTACTGTATTTCAGTGCTTTACGGATTGTGTTGCTGAAATGTCTGGGAAATAGTTGTTTCTCTTTTAGGTACAGTACACACACATTGTACTGAAAATGTGTACACATTTGTACACATTTGTATGAAAATGTGTTTAGATTGTTCATTTTACTTTCAACATTGTAAAAAAATACGTTTTATCACATTTTGTTTGTAGTTTTGTCACTTTTTCTGGTAGTAGTATTTAACCTCCGTATTATCCGAGTTTTATTGTATCCGAGGTGGTCTTGGTCCCAATTACCTTGGATAATCAAGATTCTATTGTATCACACTCTAATTAAAAAAGCCGTTCTGAAATTAGCTGTGAAATTGGCTAGCTACCTTGTTTTTGTAGTTATAGTTTTAGGCAAGCTAGTTTTGCAGAAAAGTAGTTCATTTTTAGCGAGGTACTTTTTGAAATTAGTTCACCCAACACAGGCTGAGAAAAAAAATGTCACCTACAATTAGGTTTTACAAAGTAAAATATTATTACCTTTGGATCCCTTGCGATAAAATCTGGAATCATTGTTTTAGTGCAGTGAAGCCAAGATGGAACTTTTGATGGATCCTTGCTGATTTTTACCATATCCAGCTCTTGCTAAAACAAGACAAGTTTTTTAATGTAAAGTGTATAAACATAGTTGATTTCTAACCACAAGTAATACCTTAAATCTGAATGTTTATACATGTGACTGTCAATAGCAACTTTAAATCAACAAGCTAAAAATATCACAAACAAAATTTAAATATTACAAACAGAATTTAAATATTACAAACAGAATTGTCAGTCACATGTTTAGGTCTTTCGGATAAAAATTCAGATTTAAGTACTTCTAAATATGAAGGCATAACTAGGTGGGCTGGATGGTGTAGTAGTTAGCATAATCACTCAGCAAGTGAGAGACCCGGGTTCGAGTCCCGGTTCAGTCCACACATTTTTTCTTCAAATTTCTTTAGTAATAAATTAACTATTTAGCGTGTATGGTTCCAAACATTTTTGAGTTTTGGCAATGTTTTGAATAATCAAACCACCTAATAGTGTATTTAGCTTGCCGTAGCACAAATAAATAGCGGCAAGCTCTAAATATGAATTCAGCACTGTTGGATAACAAATAACAAGTAGGAAGTAGAAAGAGTCCAGGATACCTTCAGCACTGTTGGATAACAAATAACAAGTAGGAAGAAGAAAGAGTGCAGGATACCTGGAGCTGTTCAAGGGTTTTGTCGTCATGGCCAGTGTGTACCTTGGTGACAGTGCAGAACCTCTGGCTGGTCGGATTGTAGCATCCCATCAGGAACACTGACATCATTCCCCCTGGCAACCAATAATCAAACACTTGTATCTCAACTTCAAATGTAAGGAGTATATAATGGTGTTCTAATCTTAGTGTGACTGCGTGAATTCCAAATTAGCATAAGCCAAGTTGTACTCCTTGACCCCTTAACTAATTACTAATTTTTATCATGTGAACCTAAGCTGAGTATTTCTAAAAATCTTAGGATATGTAATACATTCCTCTATGGCAAAAGATCAAACCGAGAAAAGCAATAACAAAACTAAATTATGATGTTGCAACAAAACACCATTCTCTAACACTATGTTCCAAAACAGCATAGTACAGAAATGGTCGATTTCTTGCAGCAAAATGCACAAAACATGAATTAGAAGACCATCTTACTTTAACTCAACAGCCATTGTGAAATTAGCTCCAAACGAGCTTGAAAATAGCTAGTTAATTTTTTCTAGTAGTTTTAGTTTCAGCTAGTTAGCATTTTAGGAATGTAGTTTTTTTTTGGCAAGCCACTTTTGAAAATTAATTTCTAACTCTGGGAATAGCTGGTTGCATCACTAAATCACTATTTGAGATGCCGACCACTTTCATGAGGGTATTTTAAGGCAAATATGTTGTGAAGGATGAGTGTGATGAGTGGTGGTAATGAGTTATGAGGTCATTGTATGAGTACAAACTAAGGCCGACTCTCCCTTAAAATGGATCATTAATTAATAGCCCAATGACCAATGGAAATATAGCGATCAACGGCTTAACGTGACTTCCGAACCACGCAGGTGATGGTCTGATATGTCTAAACGATGGTGGGAGTTGATGCGGGTATCATCAGATGATCACCACTGAGACTATCTGAGCCGCTTCAGACCTATATCATCCTAAAAAACCTGACCTCCATGAAGCTGGATTACAGGACCACGCCACGAGTCCCAGTCAGAAAGTCACACAAAGTGCGTGGCAGTGCAGCCATATGTTTCTACATGAGTGGCAGTTATGCAAGTAAAGGATCCGAATACAACAATAGAAAACTGGTTTGAATTGTGATGTAAGTAGAACACACCTTTGTGTCCAGTGCCGTACCAGGCCCCCAGCACGACCAGGTCTGCAGTGTCAGCCATTGCTCCCCCCATCAAGTAGTCCTTCTTCACCTTCAACCAGTGCCGTTTGCCAGGCTCGTACACACCCTGCATAGTGACAACATCAGTCTAACTTGTTATGCTGGTCATAGGGTTGCATGCTTTTTAACAATTTTAAAATAATAAAATAACTATCAACTTGAAACATTTTGCTATTTTACAAAATATTTACCAACATGGTTAAGTGCGTGGTTAAGTGGTAGAGAGGACTATAAAGTCCTAACTTCGCCACGTAAATAAAGGCTTTTCATTTCATTTCATTTCAACATCAAACAAATACTATCCATTTTACTTTTTTTAACATGCCAACTAAACACGTTAAGGTATAACTCACCATTAGGTCTTTTAGGACTAAGCCTTCCAATCCCATCCTGAATACTTCTGTCATTTTTTTTTCTAGGTCTTTGGGATCCTAAAAAAAAAGAAAGTGTTTGAAATAAGGACTGTAAGGATTTTGACTTTGCACTCAGACGGTGGTTTAACTGAACAAAGAGGCACAGGATGCAGGTTAGGAAAGGTGCCATTTCTAACAGTTAATTTTGATCATAAATAGAATACAGTACAGTCTCTATAATCCAGCCGTTCGCCACTCCGACACGTCCAGTAATCCGGTGCTGTGACCGTGTCATTTAGGTCCGTCTTCCAAGTCTCTACTTCTTTGTAAAGCGTGCGTTCTTTATTGCTAATCGGTGCTTCCGTTCAGTACAGGCCGTGAGATGTCACAAAAACGTAATCATGTTACTTTGACATAGATTAAAAGCAAGTGATTTGAAAATGATTAGAAGGTGATGATAAGTTAACATCGGCAGGCAGATAAAAACTCACAGACATAAGGAAGAATAAGAATGAAATTGTAGCATTCTTTAAGAGTAGTGATTTGTGCTCTAACGTAAGAAAAATTATTCCTGGCAAATTGAATCTTTTTTAGTGAACCTCCACTAATGCGGCATTTCCGCTAATCTGGCGCCTCCGATCCCGATATAGGGCCAGGATTAGTGAGATCGTACTGTAGTTTTTTGTAGATATACTTAAGTATGTACCACACTAGTCTTGTATTTAGTTTGCTAAAACCTTCCATTTATTATGATACCAAAGATTCTTTCAAACATACGATTTTCCATTCATTCAATCAGTCCAACTGTCAATCTGTTAGTACAAGTTCTCCCTGTCATGTGCCACAAATTTGTTTGTACTGTAAAAGGCGTGTGTAAAAAATACCTACACATTAACAAACAACAACAGATTTTTTAATCTTGTATGACGATCCTACTGTCCTAGGCAGAGCTACCACAGGCCATAGCCAAAGATAATTAAAAAAACCAAAAGGAAACCCGCCAAATTGCAGCAGTTTTCTAAAACAGCACAAAAGAAAAGTTCGAGGGGGTACCCAAAAGTATCGGGAATCGGTCGATGGCGAGGTGGGAAGCGCATAGTTCACATTTTGGCCGATAGGGGATGAAAACCCAACTCTTCCTGAGTTCAGTGCACTCGGTGTGGCCAGTCTGAGAGGCTGTGAGGAGGAGCTGTGTGCGTTTTTCTAAAAGTTGTTTTTGTTCTGCCTCGTTTTGTTTTGATGGTTTAATTAAATGGACAAAGTTCAGCAGTGAGTTTTTTGCTTTTTTCTCAGTAAGAACGCGTCAGAAACGGTTGCAATTATTAAAAAAGCTTACAAAGACGATGTTCCGAGCAAAACCAGACTGAAAAGAGTATTTTTCCCAAATTCAAGATGGCGCCATGTAGATTGAAGACAAGCCTCCTCCTGGACGACCTTCAAATTCTCGGACTGGTGAAATTGTTCAGCAAACCGTCAATATTGCAAGACGACCATCGGAGGACCATTGGGAATGCTTCTTTGCTTTCTGGAGTGTGTTAAAATTCAGTTTAGAAAATTTCAACACACTCCATACCTAAATTTAGGCGATATGGAGACTGGTTCTTTCATCATGGCAATGTGCCTGCCCATGTAGCCATTTCAGTGCGCTAGTTTTTGGCCAATACCAGCATGACCACCCTTCCCCACCATCCATACTCGCCAAATCTTGTCCCACGCGACTTTTTTATGTTCCCCATAATGAAAAATTACATAAAAGATCACCGTTATGACGAAAATGAAGGAGTGAAAAGGCAAACGAGGATGGAGCGTGCAGCCATTCAGACTAAGGGGTATGAGGGGTGCTTAAAACCATGGGAGCATCAAGTGAACAAATGCATTACACTAAATGGGGAGTATACTGAAGGAATACATGTAAATTAGTAAAATAAATAAAATATGGTTTTTATAGTGAAATTCTTGTTATTTTTGGGTACCCCCTCGTAATACACATTTCGGAATCGTGGATTAAAATTGTCGATTTCATCAATTTTTTCACATGGTAGAAGGCGTAGGTGGGAGGAGTTTTGAGCAGAGTCTATTAAATCGCCCTAGGCTTGTCCCTAGGGGATTCAAGGCTTGGGCTGGGAGAGGGTTAATTGACAATTGTCTGCCCAGGTAAGTTATTCATCCTAACACTTACATGTTACAACTCAATATTTAATATAAGGTAAAGATGCTCTGATTACTCATTCATTATAATACCTACAATTATTTATCTATGTTGAATAACATTTAACTTACATGGATTTCTTGCTGTTCTGAAAAAACAATGTGATTTTTAATTTCTTTCATGTTATCTTCTAAAATCTTTCTTCTTTTCTTCATTGGCCTAAAACAATAAAATATGACAAGTATCTACAAATACATAAATAGGTACAAATAAAATATGATATGTATAAATAAGTATATACAATATGTATAAATAAGTACAAAATGGAAGTTTGGTTCTGTCGTTATTAGCCAACTCTACAATGGCTGCCGGCCTCCATTGAAAATGCACTCAGCATTGAATTAGGGGGGAGAGGGGTTGTTTACTTAGAACTGCTCAGTCTCTAGTTCCTTATCTTATCTTCCCCAGAGGTACACACTCATTACAAAACACCAGCAGTTTTTACTTCCCAGTCCGGAAATTTCGGTACTAGGGGGAAGGGATCGGGAAATGATCTCAATCCCGTCCCGGTACCGAAAATCTGGGATCCTGCACAGCTCTATTTTAATTGCAGTTTGGCTCTGGGCTGCTAACCTATACTCTGCATGGTACCCCCCGCTTATATCATATGATCATCATTCAAAGGGTTCATGTATTGCTGAGTCAATCAAGGTGCTAAAGAAGCTTTATTCCTAATTTATAGGTAATACAATACTACTTACGTATTTAGCAATGATTCTCCGTTGTAGTAAATACAGTCAAAAACAAAGAGGCAAACATTAGCATCTTGAAACTCTGTTTTCTGAAATAAAACAATATGATTTAAAACCATTTTGATTTCCTGCATTTGTTTGTAGTCAAACATTGTTTTTGTCAGGAGTGTCTGTGTAAAAATGAGCAGAAGAAGAATGAGCAGAAGTTTGTTGACTACCCCATTTCTGTCATTCACAAACACTTATTGACGTACAATTTTAACATTATTTGTTTATTTGACGGTGTACAAGTAGCTCGTTAATAGAGTATTTTAAACTCAACTAGTTTTTGAACAAACCACTTAACACTTTTTGTTTTGATTAATTTGGAATATTGAACTGTCATTTATCGGAATTTGCAAAGATTGGTATTGGCAATAATCAATAAATTACAATAGCAGATTTTTAAATAACAAGTTTGCTAAGTCCTGAACTTGCCATACTTTATTAACAATGCACTTTCTTGGCATGGAAAACAATTAGATTGATTTGTTATTGGAATTAAGTTTTGCCAAAACTAACCTACAATTTATGCTCATGAAATAGTCTGCAAATGACATAAGCTTATTTCTTAATTAAAGAAAAGAGTCCGTACCTTATGCTTTCCAAGAGAACCGAAAGGTAATGGTTGGCCAGTTTTAAGATCTATCATGAGTATTTCACTATCTAAGATCATGTCATGTCCATAAGGAAATGCCTGAGGAATGAAGTCTTTCAGATGGCTCACCTGAAATAAAAAAGGTTACAAATTATATCTGTAAGTTTGACTTGAAGCTTAAGTTTCCACTTAACTATTGCAATCGGAAATTCAGCCTAACATTTGTAAAAATAATACAAAATATTGCAAAGGTCTTTAGGTTATACACTAGAGTCCCGCTTATCCGAACTCCGCTAATCCGAAAATCCGCTTAATCCGAACACTGTTGAGGGGAAAAAATTATACGATTTTGAGTTGGTAAAATAAATAAAACTGGTTTTCCAATTACTGTATCATACTTTATGTGTTTAATAACAAACTTATCTGAGGTAATTAGGACCAAGACCACCTCGGATACAAAAAAACTCGGATAATACGGAGGTTAAGTGCTTCTACCAGGAAAAGTGACGCTTACGCCTCCAATCACCAACTGTCATTAATGTGGTCATGGAATGAGAGAGAAGAAATCAGACTGTCCAGCTACGAGCCCACAGAGATGAGGCAAAGAAAGAGATGACAGGTGGAAAGGACAAGGGAAGAGAAGGAAAGCAGAGAGGGGAAGAGAGCAGCTGCCGTGTGTGCGCAGTAGGGGGAAGGCAGGTGCCAGGTTGTCAGTGAGGGAGAGCTGCACCCTTATCAGCTGTCTACTACGTCATTAGCTGTTGCTAGGCAACATAGGGGCGGGATTACATAGCCAATCACAGCATGTTCTCTGTATGCTTGTGACATCGATCTTTGAGGAGAGTGTAGTGTGTGTTTGTTATTTCCTTATCTCATCTCTATTTACTCAATGATTAATTTCATTTGACAAATAATGTTTTTATACCAGTACTAGTTTTGAATTACAGTAAATTGCAAAGGACTTAGTACAATGAAAATCTAGAACTTGATTTAGTATGTGTACAAAATGGATGTTTGGTTCTGTCTGAGATCGTTATAAGCCAACCTGATAATGGCTGCCGGCCTCCATTGAAAATGCACTCAGCACGGATTTAGGGGGGAGAGTGGTTGTTTACTTGGAACTGCTCGCCACTAGTGCCTTATCTTATCTTCACCAGAAGTACAGTACACACCCTGCCGCCACATCATCTTTGTACTGCTCGATATATATCTGCATACGTTACTTCCGCACTGTTTTGTATTCCAGTGTACTACAGCATTCAAATACACAGTTTCTTACATTTAAATAGAAAATATTAGTCGCTCAAACTCGATATATGACCTTATAAGGTCAATATACGATAAATCCATTAGTATATGCCTAAAATCCGCTTAATCCGAATTTTTGCTAATCCCAATTAGTTCGGATTAGCAGGACTCTACTGTATTACCTTATTTGATTGGGCAATCAATAATGTTTGGATTTTATATACAGAGGACACATGAACAACTGGACCTACAGTTTTTAATGTTAAAAAGTCAACCATGCCTAAACCAATTTCTTAGCATTGTTGTGGAAACTTGAAGTGGTGTACAACAGAAGTCCTGCTTGTGTAAAATCAATTTTATAATTTTTGCAGGCTGATTTCAATTTTATAATTCTTTTACAGTAAGACCTTCAAAGCTATTAAACAAAATGGCCACTACAGAATAGTATTGAGTATTGAATTTGAGCGGTTCTGGTTTGACATTATTGTTTTCAGCATGAGGATGCGTGGGCATATCTTAAATCTGACAACAAAACATTAGTGTGGAATCAAATTACCTACATTTTTGTACTTTTGGTTTTTTATCATCTTTAATAGTTGTTCAGTAAATCACATTTAAAGTGGCCATTATGATAAATTGATATGATACATTCCATAGGTTTGAATTACTAATGATTTATCAAACATTGTCCTTTTTGTAATTGTTCAAAATGCATGGAATATTTCAAATCTAATCATAGCAGAAACATTTAATTCGATTTACTTAATAACCATTAAAAATTGCATAAAACCTCAATTACAAAATGTAGATAATTTGATTCCACACTAACAAATGTCCATCAGATCTAAAATACTACAACTCATTGTCTTAGCACAAGCCAAAATGTGAAACAATAAATAAATAACTTTTTTTATGAGCTAAAATTTTCCTTTCACACTTCCATTAAAATCCCTTTCAGACATACAAAATGTACATTCACTCTCTCCTTGCCTCTAGTATCCTAAGAGTGTATGTCACACTACCTCTTATGGTATTGCTTTTTGAATTGAAAAAGATACACGTCTCCAAAATGTCAACGGTTTCAGGTCTTTGCATGCTTGCCTATAAGAAACTTCTTTCATAACTTTGCGATTATTTAAACTGCATGTTTTTGAAGAACATAAATTTTGGAAAGATTTGCTTTTGTGCAACCGGCCCACAGCGATAAGTGTGGATATCCATAATACTGTTCCATAATTTTTTGTTACCTTCTTTAGCTTTTTTGTCAACACAAAAGTCTTTGTATGTGGCAAATAAAATTATTATTATTATTACTATACAGATTCAGAGTTTGACATACATTACGATCTCACTAATTTGGCCCTATATCAGGATCGGAAGTGCCGGATGAGCGGAAACGCCAGATTAGTGGAGGTTCACTAGAAAGGCTCAATTTGCCAGAAATAATCTTTCTTACGTTGAAGGATGATTTAATTTCATTATGTGGCACATAATCATCCTTATGTGCATGAATGTTTCATCTGTTGATGTTGAATTCCTTTGATAAAGTAGCTAGCTTATCACCACTTTCTAATCTTTTTAAAATCACATACATTAAAATGGTCTTTTTATTACCAAAGTAAATTAGGTGGCTAATTTTACGTTTTAGCAACATCTCACGGCCCGTACTGGACGAAAGCGCAGATTAGTATAAGGCTGCTTTCAGACTTTACGACTTTTCGCCATGCGCCGGATACGGCACGGCGCAGGTGAGTGTGATTACAATAGCATCATATGGAGCTGTTCAAAGGTGCCGGCCCCGGCGCCGCGTCGGACACGGCCGCTTGCCATTGTAATCAAACTCACTATCCGGCGTCACCTTAAACAACAGTGAACTGAAGAAATCGATACAGACGGCATACGTGACGCGCTTCACAGACAAGTGGAGACTGGACAACAGGTGGCTATTTAACATGGATACAGCGCCGGATTACTGAATGTGTCGGAGTGGCAAACGGCCGGATTATAGAGACTGTACTGTACTTTGTGAGGAAGCACTGGCTTGAGACTCCTGGAGAAGAACTTGTACTCGTTGCCTTGTTTGTGCACTTGCACACGCTCGCCATCGTACTTGATCTCCGCGTACATGCCGTTCGGACACTTCTTCATTGCCTGCTCCACGGACTTGCACGCTTCAGCCTGCACAAACATCATTTACACATCATTCAACTAATCATTATTTGTAAAATAGAAAAGGATAAAATATAAGTTTTAAATTCTTACAAAAGAAATGTTTGGCTGACTGATAGTCCTTAAACTAATAGGCTAGTACAAATATGTAAGTACAAGTTAAAAATCATATTTACAGTTTTTAGTTAAACCCGTGCTGTTAGCTTTAGAAAGCAAGCATTTATAATTTCAGGTGGACTCCTGGGATTTGAATGTAGGGAGGGCTACCAGGAGGCAAAAAACTCAAGTAGAGGGGGTCCAAGAGTCACACAGTTGACTCGCGACGTTTTGCATGTTTTTTGGATTCAGAAATCGAATAACTGATCTCAATTCACAATTGGCAGCGTTATTGATTTTTTTTCTCCATTTTATATGTTTGCAAACACGGTAATAAGGGTTGTATTGAAACGAAATTCAGTAAACAGCTGACCAATGAGATGCTAAAACCAGCTGACTTTGATTCAATCATCTGTCAACACATAGACAACACAGAGATTAAAATGAGTACTACTTTTTGAACTCGTAGTTGTATATAGCCTAGTCACTTATTATTATTGGTGAATAAGTTATATTAACACAAACCAATGACACAGTCTATCTGAATCCGGTCAGTCTTTGACAACGAGAAAGGTAATTCAGGAACTGAACAATAAATGTGATATTTACCAACATAGGAAGGACTGGTGTTAAAGTTTTCACACCAATGTTAAGCACCGACTGCTTGGAACCAGTGCTATTCATAGTCGGCATAACTTTGGTTACTACACTGCTGATATCCCTGGACACTTGGAACGCTTGGTATGCTTCAGGATGGATGCCTTCCAAGCTACAATCACACACCATAGTTGAAACCCAACTTAACAGTATTTGTTCATACTGGTTAAAAACTGTTTTGTAGGCTATCATCTTATGGTTTTTTAAAAAACGGTATTGATCTAACAAATATTTGTTAAATACTTACATGTGTTTGGGGCCAGCGTTAATTCTCAGATCATGCTTCACAAGACGAATTATCATCTTCAGATCATTGGATGTGCATCTAGAAAAATAAAACTTTAATACCTTTTAGTCTCTCCAGCAAGAAAATTCCGATTTTGATAAAATATAACAACTTTGAGGTTGAAAATCAGTAGTGTTGTAACTTTAGTCTTCCTAAAAATTAGGGGTGGACGGAATTGGATTTTTCTCTTTAGGCAAGAATCGGGCGAGAAACATTTTTTCTTGCTTGATATCGGGAATATTTTTGGACAGGATTAAAAGTTTATTAAAAACTAAGAAGAATAGGTCAGATGATTGAAAAAGGTTTTTGCACAGTAAAAGAATGTATATTTACCCTACAAATCCCAAACTTGTGTTCCTTTTATGAATTTTGAAAGACATTTGTATGGTACGGCATGATTGTCCTTTGATTTGATATTGTTATTGATTATATTAGTGAAATCGCCATATAATTAAACTTTGTAATCACTAGGAAATTTTGAACATTAAATGTCAAAAAGGGTTAAAATAATAACGCATTTACTCTATAAAAATATTTAAACACAATTATTTTAAAATTTTCATTTGTATTTGTTTTGTAATTTGCGGTAAAAGTATAGCAATTCAGGGTGTTTGTAAAATGTTAAAACCTTTAATATGATAAAAGTAATATGATCAAAAAAGGAGATTCTTTAGGAATCCTCTCATACTATAAGATCTACTAAAAGTTACCTTTGAACTTCCATTTTTGCCCAAAAAATCCCACCTGCCTAAAAAACCCACAAATCCCTCCCACTCAAAAAAATTCCATTTTAAAAGAATTTTTGCCCGATTTTTGGGATTTTAATTTTTGTTAAGAATTTTTCAATTTTCAGGCCTTAACTATTCCCTATAGAAAATCAGATTGAGTAGAAATATTAGTTTTGGCTAAACTTTCAAAAATCAAGAATTTATTCAAGAAAAGTGCTTTACAACATACATCTTAACAACACATTCAATGCTTTGTTAACATTTACAAGTATACAAAACTAATTTAACTAATTTTACATAGTCCTACAGATTTATCTAATGTTGTGATGGCTGATTTGAAATGCATTGGACATATATTTCAATATTCTGAATCTCAATAGTTCAAAACTCGATTGTTCTGACACCTTTAGTAGTAGCTTGACAACAAAAAAGACCTACAAAGAAAGATTGAAAGCTATTCTATACTCTACTGTTATGATGTATGCAAGAAATGTTATACAGTAAAATTTGGCTTTCTTAATTTGTAACTTTTTACTTATTGAATTACACTCAACTCTCGGTTATCCGGGATAAAGTCGGATTAAGGATACAAAAAAACCATGGATAACCCACACAAAGTCTAAAAATAGCGCTGGAAGGGGGAAATGAAATATTTACGATAATATACAGACTATCAATTAAATATTTAAGTAACAGAAATCTATTAAGTTACCATACCTGATCGTTTTATAGCAGAAAACAAAGTACTGTAGAATACACACACACAAAATAATCTGACTCACTACGTAAATATATATTTTCATAACACACTATTTTTTATTTACAATAATCTATATACAAGACATGACATTTCACAGTTACTTCTGTTGAATTGTCAACACCACGCGTTTACGTTTTGTTGCCATTTCCGCACAATACAAGACAATGCACTTGTCACAAGGTCAGTCACCCTCCACTTGTCTACAAAGACGCAACATGACTAATTGTGAAGGGCCAGTGCAGGTGTGTGGATGTGAGGGCGCGGGGTAAGTGAGCTAGTCTGCTTATCTGTCTTCCCTCTATAGTCTATTAAATGTTCTCTTGCGTTGCGGGTCGCGGTGTTTTTATTTTTTCTCTTCTGAACGTGTCCCGGTTAAGCTACAACGCGGTTAATCAGATCCCGGTTAATCGAGAGTTGAGTGTAACAGTATTCTGTCATATTTCATTACCTATAATAGTTCAAAATTTTGACAGTTCAACATCCTTCCAGTCCACGAACAAAGTGTTATTTAAGAGTTATGAAAGTTACAGACACTTCGGGTGTGAATAAATTTCGACTTTGTTTATTTGATGGATGATATAACAACTAAAGTTGCTGTGAGCTGTGTGAGTTAATACAAATCTCAATACTATAAAAATGGCAAGTGTGACTAAATATTTGAGCTCTTTCCTAACTTCCTGTAGGAATCAAAAGATTTTTTAGACTACTGTTTCTTTTTTTAGGTTTATTTGACACATTTTATTTTCACTGAAGACGATAGATTTTTAGGTGTTATTGGTACCAACAAAAACACTTTGCGCGGCCTTAAATAAATAGTAGGGATGGACATGATGTGCTTTTTTTTATTTTGGGACGGAAAATTTGAAGTACTCAGAATTGTTTTGAACGGGACAAGAAAGAATAAGTCGAAAACACATTAATAACTTTTTGAGTAGACAATGGCAACCATAATCCTTGTTGGCAACCTTACTGAGTCAAAGTTACTCATGCTGACGTTAGTTAGGTGTGCCCATGGTTTAGTGTTTGCATAATCGTCAATAAATGTGTGAAAACCTGTTAATTGGCATCTGCAAACATTACTAAGTGGGTGTTCGCTATAAATTGTTGTCCACAATTATCAATGAGTGAGCAATCAATTAATTCTCGCTTAGTGTTTGTAAAACCAAAATAAACGATAGAAAAAATATTTTGCTAACACTTGTGGGAGTAAAGTCAATGCCTCAAGGTGGCAAAAAATCCCAAACTAAAAACAGCTTCCACTACTAGCCTACTTACTTCACTGAATTACTGTTTGAGATGCCGACCACTCTCATGAGGGTATTTTAAGGCAAATATGTGGTGAAGGATGAGTGTGATGAGTGGTAGTAATAAGTTATGAGGTGTAGTCTTGTTACAAACTAAGGCTGACTCTTCCTTAGAATGGGTCATTAATTAATTGGGCCCAATGACCAATGGAAATACCAAGGACCAAAGGCTTAACGTGACTTCCAAACCACGCAGGTGATGGTCTTATATGTCTAAACGATGGTGGGAGTTGATGCGGGTATCATCAGATGATCACTGAGCCGCTTTAGACCTACATCATCCTCAAAACCTGACCTCCATGAAGCTGGATTACAGGACCACTTACTTATCTGCAATGCTGGCAAAGTGAGCAAGTTGATCATCTTCTTTTGTGAGGGTTGACAGTTGTTCAAGAAACTGGTCCACATCTTGCATTGTCAGCCGACTCTTTTTAGCTGGCATCACCTAGAGAAACATTCGAGATAAAAATAAGCACAAATATAGTACAAATTAGCACGATAACCAATTACACTTATTATCTTAAATGAAGGACGATGAAAAGTTACTTTTAGTTATTTCTTCTTTCTATACAAATAATAATCTTTCAGTGGTCATTTGTGGAAAAAATATAGACATTCCAATTTTTTTGTTTACAAGTGTCTAACATTTTCCAAGTTTTCAAATAAAAAAAGCCGATCTGCTGGCTAGAAAGGGAGCGCTGTCTTTTTTTGCCGGTTCGGAACCAGCGGTAACAATCAGTCCTTCCCTTGTCAAAAGTATGCTAGCTGCTAGGGCAAATGCGCGACACATTGATTGATGGAAACAGCTACCATGCCAGGAGCTCGCTAAACTTTTAGTCAAGAATCCATCAAGGATACTTACTAAACATCCTACCAGTCTTAGTCGCAAGAACATCAGACTAGTAACATCGTATCACAGGTCATGGGCATTTCAAAAATCACCTAGCGAAAATGGGTCTCTACACAGGAGATACCAGATGTAGGCTATGTGAGCGTACTCCTGAGTTCGCAAAACACATTCTTATTGAATGCGAGTCCCTGGAGGCCAGGAGAAGGGGTCTTCTAGGGTCTCGTGAGTGGCAGGAGTTTCACCCATCCGAATTGGGTAGCGCGATTCTCGAGCTTTGTAAGCAAACGGGGGTGGGGCTGCCTAATTAGGAGAACAGTGCCAACACAATAAACCAAAGGGTTGACGTGCATGTGGAATTGAACCACAAATCTAATCTAAGTTTTCAAGTTCTTTTAGTTGAACACAACATTTAGGTTTTAAGTTAAATAAAATTAAAGTTTTTAACAAGTATATGTGGGGAAAGTGTCCAAATAGGATCATGAAAATAAGTCTAAGAAATCTAAGTTTAGAAATCCAGGTAATTCATAAAATAATTGTATTTAACTGTGAGAAACAAGACGTTTTATAGGAACCTTCTTATTTTTCATCCAATAGAATCAATCTATGTGACATCAGTCTTTATAAAAAAACCCTTTTACTTGTCTACCTAAAAAGGTCATATTTTATAGAAACATTGCAGAGAAAATACATTATTTTCTATCTTAAATTAGCTGTTGCTCAACCCAAGTCAGGCCCTTTTGTAGACTAGTAAACACAAATTTAAAAAATATAATTTACATGTAAATAATTTGTTTCTAAAAACACAAATTATTTTTGAAACTTTGTTGTTTTTTATTTTCAAACACAATAAGTATGTAAAGTGTATGAAAATTACCCTGAAAACAAATGAGATCTGATAGGGTTAAACCAAGTGGCCGATAAATTCGAGGGGTCCAGAAACTCAGTTCAAAAGCGGGTACATTAGTCGGTATAAGTTTACATTTTAAAGGCCAGGGCCGCCGGACAGTCGTGGTAAAAAAGGGATGGAAGTGAGTTGAGGTTTACAGTTTTAACTCTCATTTAAGTGACATGCTGCCAACTGAGAGTGAAACAAGGTAAAGTTAATAATCACTCACCACTTTACTTTGCTCAAAGAACACCCTAGCTGTTTCCGCCACATCTCCTTGTTCTAGATCAATTAGCATCTCATCTTGATCAGTCTTGAACAACTGAAACACAAGCAACAGGAATCTTTTCACTGTCAGTTTCGGTCTTTGCAAAGTATAAAAAAAAACAAATAACCAAAAACCGATGTATTCATTGCAATGTACAGACAAAAGTCTTATTTTGTTTATATAGATGATAACCTTATGTGTGAAGCACTTGTTATGCTAAATGACACAAGTTTGTACTAAAAATGTTACTTAATTACGACATTTAATAAAAAATTTGGCTGAAATAATGAATGACAGGGAAGTTAAAATATATTTTTTCCCATATAATTCCATGGAAAATTAAATTCCCTTGAATTAAATACCACTTTTATCACCAGGGTGTCTGTGGTAAGTAAGCTAGAGTACAAAATGTTGTAACCACAAACATCTCGAAAGTGAGAAATCTTGGCCTGACAGTGTTGCAGAAAGTAGAAGTAAGAAAAAGTTCTCTGAAAATGATGTTGCTGACAGTGATTTGAGCCTATCTATGAGATTAATAAATAAATAGGTTGGGTCATAAAAAGCTAGTTACCAATAAACTTCTAAGCGTTTCACTGATTTTAGTAAAAACTAAGCTACGTTTATTTACAAATACAAACCCGACTAAGAAGTTTTATTATTTGTTTTGACTGAAGATTATAAACTCTCTTGATGGCTCCAGGCAAAAGCAGACGACACCATAGAAGAATATCTCCACGAAAACTCTCTGGAAACCAAATAGTTAAATTGTACTTTGGATTAAATACAATCATTCAAAGAAAACATTGTCTTGAAAGTTGAAACATTGCTTACACAAGTGGATTTTCACTACGGTAGTTAAATAAAGTTCATTATGTAATAATCGCTTCCGAGTGTGGCTTCTTTTACATGATAGCTTCTAAATACAGTTTCACTACCATGATCGTCCATAAGAGTCATTTCACCCCTGTAATAGCTTTGGTTTGCCATTTCACTCTCACGATAACATTCAAGTGCTGGTTCGCTCTTGTTATACCTCCCAAATGCAGTTTTACTTCCGTGATATGTTCCCAGAAGTCATAGTCCCCTAATGAGTTCTAAGAGTAGGTTTTGTTTGATGATTAGATTACTTCCAGCTTCTGTTTAACCCCCACAATCATTTCCAAATGCCCTTTTATTACCACAACAGTTCCTAGAGTCGTTTCTCCGTTTTAGTGTCCCAATCAATACAATACAAAAAGGGATCAATTTCCCTGATAATTTCCTAGCACCATTTTAGCTCTGCTATACATTACAAATGTTGTTTTAGTTGGAAGGTATGCAGATTTGATAGGTGGGTAAGATGACTCTTGCGAGGTTTTTCCCAGTTTATGCAGAAATTCACAGCTTATAACTGTTTTTTTTTTTAAAGTCCTGGGTCAACCTTGATGGAGTAGACACTGGACAACCTGTTCCAATCATTTATGATTTTCTGTTCAACCACCTCCAACGAACTCTCACCAGACCGCAGCACTGCTGATAACAAATAACCTCAAATCCTGTCCAGTCTGTCAACTATCGGCTCGTGGTCGTGACGCGGAGTAGGCCTACTTGTACAGTTCGTTAGTTTTTCGTTTCGTGTTTGTGTTTTGTGTTATATTCGTCACCATATACTTTGTAACGTGTTTCATCATTCTCGCCAATCCCTAGCTGGAGCTACCATCAGTGTTCTTCTATGTTTTTTATGTGTACTTCCACCTGAAGATGAGACCGTTGTCCCGAAACATGTAGTGGAACCCCACTCATTTGAAACTGTTTGATGAGGTAATTTACCACTTATATAGTTATGATTTTCAACTAAATCAAAGCTTAATTCCATACCAAACTAAAATACAATCATTAAATAAATTTAACTTTTTAAATCTATCAGTGTTTTGTAAGGATGAACAGAAAAATTCTGACTTTTTATCTTTTTTTCTAAATTATTTTATTGAACTTACCTCCATCCGTTCCTTTTGTAAAGAGCTCCTTGACAATTGCAGTTTTATTGAGGTAACTACTAGCATTGGCAATTTCAGCACACAGTCGTCGGAACTCTCTGAAAGCATGATCCTTGTGAGTCATGTCCTCTGTGCCTGTTGACACTCGGAGAGCTGTGCTTGTCGATGTTCCGGCAGTCGGTTTCTTCGCTGGGCTGGCAATGTTTTGCTGCTTTTTAATTTTTGGAGTGGCTGCTTTTTTACTAGTTGGTTTTTCTGACCCTGTTACTAAACATTGAAAATGTTTGAATGAATAAACAAAACTGGTACTCTATTAAATGTTTGTAACATATTAAATTTATAGGTTAGGTTAGTACGTACCATAGAATAAGGTTGTTGTGACCTGCTCGTCCTACATCTCTCCGACGACTAACACCCGATACCAGCCCTTTCTCGCTCCTCAACGACTTGGGGAGAAAGAGGGCCGGTACCGCGCATCAGGCGCCGAGGAGTTGCAGGGCGAGAAACCCAGGCCACGGCTAAGCCCCCCCAGAAGGGGAAGGTGCTTGCCTGTTCTTTCTTTTATTTCAGGATTTACAGACAAGAGTTTACAAGAGATAAGTACAAGGGGCAGTTTTAACAAAATAGAACAAGGTGCAATTAAAATATTTCAACTTGACAAATAAGAACAAGGTACTGTTAAAGAGCTTGTAAGTACAGGATCTGTCCCAGTTGTTGAGGAAAAGATTGTAATAATAGGTAACATTATTGTATAACATAACAAGAACAGCTGTGTAACTAGAGCCCATAGTAGAAGCGTAGTGCCTAGTTACACCATGAGATGTCGTGCATCGCGCAGCAGTAGTTAGCAGGCCCGGATTACCCATAAGGCCAACCTAGGGCGAAAGCTTGCGGGGGGCGCAGTCGCGGGGAAAACGACAAATTGCTGCACTGTACTTAGTTAAGAGAGTATTGAGTGTCCAGGCACTAATCTTGAGTCTTGACATTGACACTGGTTAAGCTTTCACGAACGATGTCCTAACCATTGATTTTAAATGTATAGGGTATAGGGTTGGATTTCCAGGACTCTTTCATATTAATTATTTAACAATTAAACATTTTATTTCCATAGTTACTTTAAAATTCCACAAATTATTAACGATAACATTAAAAGTGCAACGTATAATTTCTATGGCAACTCAAGTCAGAATGTATTTGTATACACATAAGGTAGCACTCCTCAACCGGCTGCGCTGTAACGTCCGCTAATAACACCCGATTAGGTCCCTTGGTTAAGGGAGGTTACACCGTGGTCACTCGTCTTGCTTCGCGCTCAGGTCTGCGTTCACTCTAAGTATGAAAAAGTGAAAATCGAGTTATTCTCTTTTCCCTCTTTCATATTAGAGTGTTGATAACACCTTATTAAGTCCCTTGGTCGGTGGAAACGGGCAACAAGCAGGTCGGGTTTGCACAGAGGATTGCTACCGGGCTACACACCCCCGCCAAGGAGATGTGGGTTTTCACGATTTTTACACATCTATAAAATAAACAAAAAACCTTATTTTTAACTCCGCTAAGCCGGTGGCAAGCCCGGGACTTGGCAACGAGGAGGAGGAGTCGGAGGAGTATCAACCTCGATAAAAAAACCGGAGGTCATCTGGCCCGGATGACAGTTTCTCTGTAAGGGCTCCTTGCCAGGGTGACGGCAAAGTTCTCAACGGTGGAGCAGGTGGACCAATCTTTTCTAGGGAGCTGCGACACTTGAACTTGCGGTGAGGAGTGGTGACCAGAGATCTGCAACGAATGATGTGACATGCGAAACTTGTCTCAGTGACAAGAGATGAAAGAACACCTGACAGGGAGGAAGGTGAAGATAAAACTAACATGTGATTAAACATAGATTAATGTTCACCACACTACCCCCACAAGGATTAAAATGAACGGCGAAAACACAAAATTTAACAAGGATTAACAATTATTGACCATACAATTTTGGGGGACATTTTGTTCATCTTGAACGCCAGGTTCTTGTCTTTACCAAATTTTCCTCCACACCCTCCTTAAAGCGAACGTCTTTTACCTATTCAAGTAAGTTCATTGATACCCGTGTTTCTATTCCGTTTGCTTATCTCTTGGAATACATTATTTAATTACTTAAAAATTAGTAAATGGCTAAAATAGTTCCAAATCACAGAGAATTAGAATATCTAGAGTTGCTATCCATTAGGAAAGCAATATACGGCAGTGAAGCCACTTTTCAACAGCCTCGGCGGCCATGAGAAGAGATAGAAAGCAAAATCAGTGGTTTGGGAGCGCTTGTTTTAAAAGATGGCGCCTCACTTACACGACAATTGGAACAGCTAAATGTTGATGAAATCTCATGAAACTTCGTACATCGTTAGAATATAAGTCACTGGTCCCAACAAAGTGACATTTATAATTTTTCGACGTCTAATATTTATAAAAATATAAGAAAACCACAGCAAAATTTTTGACTTTTTAAACTAAACATGAAATTTAGAGTCGCCTGCTACTTTACGTTCTAGTTGGTCAGAGAACTACAACCTGTGACAAAGTTGTAGCCAGATAAATGCCATTTATGGAACTGTTTGGTTCTTTTTTAATACGACCTATACTTTAGCAAAAAATGATTGATAAGTTCAGAGCTTTTTGTCGGTTGGCGCGCACTCAATGCGCTCACGCGGGCGGTATCTATACAGTCCGAGCTCTGTGGCTGTATTATGTTAACTAGTTTTTAATTAACTGATAACAGCATACAATATATTTTTAATTTCCCGTGTTGCTCATTACATCAACACTTACCTTTAATTCAAGTCTGTTCGTTAGAATTCTTTTTTTTTATAAAATACTGTCTACAGTTGTTTAATTATATGATTTAAGTCTAAACAATATAATAGTAGGCTACTGATTTAGTATTTATACACTGTTATTATTTAAACTGAAAACCTCGCACATACATCAATATGTACAATTAACAGATTCTAAAGGTAATTCTTTTTTATTCAAATTCATAGGATTCCGTTATTAAGGCCAAATTTTCAGGATAAACGTGCATTTTACAATATTATTTGAAAACATCAATTTGATTAAACCATACTAGGCCTAAAACATATTTGAGCACCTACAACACCTTAATACGTAAATGTGAAAATGTTTCTAGGTAAGCAATAACTAGTAAGTTTTAGAAAATAAAATTATATTTTATTGTGTACGTTAAATAATACAAGCATTAATTATTGCTCTGTAAATAACATATTTTTTCACAAGTCATTGCAACCAGTACTATTTTTGACGTTGGCAACTTTGCAATGGCATTTCATTGGCGTAAGTTTGGATATTATAGTTCTATCAGAAGGAAATGGCTTGGCACAAAATCAATTATTTGAGTATTTGCGCAATTTGCCATAAATTAGCATGATAGCTTTGCAGTTAGTAAGAACTGGTATATTTACTCAAAACCCACATAATAACGTATCACTCTGTCAAACACAAGTCACATCTCATGTGGCACTAGTCTGACAGGGCGAGGGGTGAGGTGGAACGTTCGGATCAGAGGCTCGCAGTACTGGCGAGGAGTGGGGAGGCCGCCATTTCCAGTGGCACACTTGCCAGCAAATGGCTTCACCCCTGCATCGCTGGATAGCACCTCTATGTATTCTATGCTCTGTGTTCCAAATAGGTTCTAGAACGAGTGGCGGTGGTTCGCGTCCACGACCGAAGACCGAGACCAGAGACAGGTGACCGCAATCTATGTATATGTCATCTAGCTTTGAACAGGCGCTAGTTCGCGCATGCAACAGAGACAGGGGACATACAGAAGACACCGAGGCACATGTGTGTCGCGGTCTCCTGTCTCTAGTCTTGGTCACCAGTTGCGGTGCAAACTGCCTTATGTACAGTTAAATATGGCAAAAATTCCACACACCTCAAACCTCTCAGAACACAGAAGGGGGCGCAATCTAGAACATTGGCCTAGGGCGTAAATAATGGCTAATCCGGGCCTGGTAGTTAGTCCCCCCTCCCAGTTTCAATTAACTTTATCCATGCTTGAATCAAAAACGTATAAAAAGGCGGAGCAGTCCCGCGCACTTCACTCTTTGACTAGCGGCCACCGCAGATACTAGCTAGCGTCTAACGCAGAGGAGTCAAGAGTCCAACACAGACTATTATTTTACTTTAATTCAGGTAATTTATTTAATCTCTTTGTCAAGCGTCCAACCCAGATTTGCTAGCATATAACGCAGAGAGAACCTAGTCAAGCGTCCAACGCAGACATTATTAATTTTATAACCCAATCAAGCGTCCAACGCAGACATTATATCAAATCCAAGCTAATTTACACATCAGTTCATTAATACAAATTTGGTACATAAATTAAATAACATTAATTTTCGCAATTAAATTATGGCTCTTTTTCTTTATAACATTATAAGTATAGTTTATAATTATTTTAATCTTTGTTTTACTTTACTCTTTGTTTCTTCCGTTCTGTTTGTCATAAGAAATAAACATCTTTTGTCAAATCAATCTGAATTGATTTATTCTTCAAACCAGGTAAATATAAAATTAACAATTAAATTAAGTGAGCGTAAAACGCTACTTTAAGAACCTAACCCCACACCCTGATGATAAAAATATAAAATAAAACGACATTATATCATAATTAAAGACAATTATAGGTAGGCAAGTTGTATGTTAACTACTGTAACATAAAAAATGTGTATAGCTATATAATTGATTGGTTTTTTATGTATTTACAGTAAAGTAATCTGAGTAATACTAGCCAAACCAGAAGCATGGGGGCAGCTTTTAATTGTAAACCTGTGCGTTCAACCTGCACATCAGAAGTTTCTGTCTAAATTGCAACATTTCTTTCGGAAGTAAAACTTACAATTTGCCACACGTGCTAGTATATCCTCTTGATCTTCTGAAGAAAGGCTTTCCCATCCCTCAACATCATCACCTGATTCAATTTTTGCCGTTGTTGCTCGTTGACGTGAAAACACCTGAAATATATTTTACTTCAAAAATACATTATCTGTGAGTGTGGTACATGTTGATTAGTATTGTAAGAGGTGGCTCGATAAACTGTGGTTCTCATTCACCCTGTCTCACGTCGTTGATTAGAATTTCAAACAGCGGCTAAGTAATACTTTAAAATTATTACAAAGGGTAAGTGTAATCAGTTACTGTTTTGAAGTAACTTCCCCAAGTCTGCTAATAGGCTTATAAACCTATACTCACTTCAAATATGCAAGCAACATGATACCACATTTTCATATTTCCACCTCCACTGCCAAAAGGGTTTGGGGCAACTTTGGCAATTCTTAAAGTGCCTGTCTCTATCTTTTGTTTACATTTTTTACACCCAGCTCTGCCAATTTTTGCTCTATCTGCTGCAAACTTTTTTTGTTCTTCCTGTTCGTTGTTGTCCTCCATGTTTGAACTGATGTATCTGAAATAAAAAGTTGATAATGTTTAGCAATCACTTGATAAGTAATAATTTAAAATAATTCTTGTTAACAACTGTTAAAATACCTTGAGCACAGAGGTTAGGGGCTGGGCCCCACGTCCTGAGAGCAACCCTTGTGGGGGTTTGGGAAACCTCAATCCAATGCTTCCAAATAACAGAAAAATCTCTCAACATGCCTCAAAATGCATTATTTTGCATCTAAATTACTATACTTTCCAGGGGGCCAACCTTTACCTCCAGCAAGACCCAAGTACTCAGTATGTAACGATAACCTCAAATCCCGGAAAAAAGAGGCAATCCCATTGATGTATTTTTCTAAAAACATTCTCAGGGAAGAAATATATACATCAAATGTACTTTTGCAAATCAACTTTTGCTGCTATGAGAACCAGCTTTTTAATAGATCTACATTTTAAATTAGTTACTTAACTTAGGGTTTGAAGGCACCAGGGGGGTTTTGTACGAAAGGGGGTTCCGGGATAATTTGAAACATAATTTGTGCAAAATGGTGAATTTAAGAGTATTTGAGCTGAATATCATGTAATTATCTGGCCTGAAAATATTAATGAATTGTCAGTTATAAAATATTTTTTGTCCTATGAGGATGAGAAAATTTAAGACATTACACATTTTTAACCGCAACCTATACTGGACACCCAAGCGTTCAAAGGGAAATAGCGTTTGTCGACCTATGCTCTACACGCGACCTCATAGGGTTAAGTTAATTTGAAAAAGGGGGAGAATCAGCCAGCTAATGTAACAGCCAAGTGGGTCAGATAGTGTCTCAGTGCCACGCTCACGTGTCTTCCGCTCGTAAAATATTCCCAACTTTAAAGCAATTTTTAAATATGTTCCGCGCTTTAAAAAACTTTTTGTTTGCATAGGGGTCATCTTTTTATTGTGCTAAGTCAGTTTTTGCTAGTTGGAAGACAAGTCACTATATTGGAATAATACCCCAGACTGAAATGTGATTAGAAAGAAGCCTAGCCTAGGCTACCAAAGTATGTTTGATAATTTTTAAAAGGCAACCAAGAATTAAAGGTATGTAGATTTGATTGTTGTTTTTTATGTATTTAATTAGCACTGCATGACTAGGAGAGCTACCCTAACGCATAAAACATACATACTAAATATTACGTGGTAAGATTCAATGATAAAATAATATCAGTCTATCATGCGCAGTCTATATCCATGGTCTGAATATTACCTGTAAAGTCTAAAAGATAACTGGTTTATATTTACTGTGTTATTATTTATTTATACATTTTTATAGGTTAAACAACCCAAGTTAGACTTGTTTGTATCTGTTTTGGTTTTGTCGCAACATAGCCTTTGTAGGTACTTGATCATTATATCGATTTATTGTGTTTCAATATATTAGTATAAAGTCAACTATCGAGTGTCCCCTTCGACATAACGGCAAAGACAATACATACACCTATATTTATGTATTGTCGTTTGTCTTTGATAACGGCCACAGAAAACCTAGTATTT
Organism: Matsumurasca onukii; assembly: GCA_018831715.1. Classification (NCBI taxonomy): domain Eukaryota; kingdom Metazoa; phylum Arthropoda; class Insecta; order Hemiptera; family Cicadellidae; genus Matsumurasca; species Matsumurasca onukii. Next base: position 41,290,745 of record CM032059.1, on the reverse strand, counting down.
CTCTGTAACGGCTTCAGAAATAGTTTTTTTATACATCAAACGAATTTTTTAACAATTTATAAAGGTCATTGTACAATATTTGAATTGTCTTGACACTGCATTAATTATAGCTAATTTCTATACATAATACATTTTAACAGACAACAGCGGTAATGTTTTCTTCGGTGACTGCAGTTGGTGGCCTGCCCCTGCGCTCGTCAACTTCAAGTGAAAATGTTTAAATTCTCAAAGCCAGCGAAACACGGCTGCACGTGATGGAGCAAGGTCCCTGAATGTCATTAATATGCGATCAACGTATTAGGTCTCATTTAAATTACTTTTAAAATCATACAAAACACTTGCACGAAAATCACTTCTGTGCAGTTTCATGGTTGGATTGCAAATCTGTTATCTAAACTTTCTCTAATTACCGACAAACTAGGGGAGGATTTGGGCCAAACCAAGGGTGGTTATCTCTTAGATAAGAGTCACTATATATTCGGTAATTTGTCTGCCCTTTTCTCCTTTTCAAATAGCCGTATCTTAAAACTTGTCTAGTAACCCTCGTAGTTTGGCGGGCCAAGTACAGATAGCGCTGCGAGGGGAATCTCTAGTAGATGCGCTGACGCACGCGCAAGTTCGTTCGTTCTCGACAATCACACGATTTGGTCACATTTAAATAATTGAGATCGGCCAAACTCGAGCATATCGAGCCGGGGGGCAGGTAGGAGAAATATGGCAAGAGATGTCAGCGTTCGCAGCGCTATCTGTGATTTGGCTGCCGCAACTATGTTGACTTTCCAGCAGTGCCAGATTTACCACTAGGCCGACTAGGCCGCAGGCAAAAAAGGGCCGTAGCTGGCTGTCTAGGTAACAAGATGATCAGAAATGTCATATCGACATGGCTGGCTCTAGACCTTAATGCTTACTATAAACATCGTATTTTGGAAAGGGGGGTCATGAGAGGGTAACAGAAAAAGTACAAAAAGGGCCGTTTCGAAAATTTTGGCTTAGGGCCGGGGAAATCCTAAATCCGGCACTGCTTTCCAGCTTCAGCCATGGGCATCTATGCCCATCTACTGTACCTACAATAGAAGTGTCCTTGTTTAAAGGTTATGAGGTTTGAACTTAAAAACGGGACCAGCTTACCAAAACGTTAACGTAATTTATTTAGGACAGAGCAGACCAGGTTTAAGGCATCGTCGTTGATTAAACAAGACCAATCTCAACTCGATATGAATCGAATCTCAACTTAGCTCTTTGAATTCAGACTGTTTTGTAATTTTGTCAACACGTACATTTTAAAGTTAAAGTTCGTTAGGTATAGCATGGCCGGTGGCCTTGAGATTTCCTCCAGACCGCTTATGGCCCTATAGCCCATCTTACCGGCCATGCTAAACCTGACGAACTGTATTATGGTTAAACGCTAAAAACTCTTTAACACTTTTAAACTTCAAACCACCGACATTTTATCCCTAACTAATCTATCCAACTGAAATTTGAACAGTTAAATAATATTCTTTACTATGGAAAACATTTTTACTTGTTCATTAACAAGGGGTCTAAATAAGTTAATATTAGAAAAGAAACAGAGTGTATTAACGTATTATATTTTATGCACAACCAGTTGGGCTTAGCCCATCGTTTCGGCTTTTGTAAAAATACATCCAAATATACTTAAAGACCTAAAATAGTTTGTGCAAAAAATATAATAATGTAAAAGGGTTCTCTCTTTTCCTCTCTTTCTCCTTTAGTATAATATGCCACTGTAGCTTTTGCAAAGTCAAACTGCCAAATTTGTCCAATGTGCATAAACCCACAAATTGGCGCCCTATTAGCTGGGATTATTGACCTGGGCATTTTTGTGCTAGCTGGTGGGACCACAGAGCATTAGAATATCTGCTCTGTGGGTGGGACACCCCTACTCCTGCAGTAGTAAGTCTATTAATAATTGAAGGAGGGGCTGCAGTTTTGTGCCGCCAGAAACTATTGGAATAATCGGGAATACAAAATCTGACTGGGTGGTTTCCCTGTTCTTTCCGGCTGAATTTCAACTGCCACCCCTATAAGTGAAAGTTCGAGGTGATCCGAATGCCACCCCCAGGAACACCGATGAGCAATTATCGTACGCTTAACTCCACTGTTGACAGGCGGTCCTGACAGGTATTCAGCACCTGACAATTTTGGAGTTGCGGGAAGGTATGGAAATGCTAGGTGGTGGAAAAATGGAAACTTAAACACTTATAGTTTTTTTTTAATATTTTAGCAATCGAGTTTTTATCTCGAGTGTTGTTTTTCCAATTTGTTCCACTTTTCTTGTTTGCATTTCAAAAATGTGTACCCTATACAGTTTAGGTATACAGCAGCCATCACGGATTACAGCACAGTGTTTAAAGTTGTGTTTGAAAAATATCTAAGAAGCTTACACAAACACATGGGACAATATAATTAGCTGCTGCAAGGCAAAAGTTTGAATACATTTTCAATAATTTATAGGCATTAATGTCTAATTTTTAAACCATGACAGAATGAAGACTCGTTCCATAAATTTTATTCATCTTTCAACCAAATAAATGCGGGTTTAAACGCCTTGATGCATCATGGCCATTTTAACGAAAACTCAGCTTGCATTTTGCAAAACTGTATAGCAAACTTGAAAATGTTAACAAAAATAGTAAGAAATCTATATTTTCAACAACTATTGTACCAACATTGATACATTATCGTTAACATATTCAAGAAACAAGTTTAATGGTTTGAGTTAGGGTAAATCAGGAGAGTTGCCGCGTGTCAAAGATGTAACGATGCGTTCTGTAATTGCTCAACCATGTTCACGGGGTGGCAATTCGGATCACCTTAAACTGTCACTTTCAAGGGTGGCAATTGGAACCACGCGATCTTTCCATCATACCTGGCAACACAAAATGGCAACATTTCTTTGACTAGTCTGTATGGTACAGTATGAATCAAAGACACTGATCAAATTGCTATCGGTACCAAATAACTTCATAAAAAGCAGTTCAAGGTAAAATAACACATGTTTAGCCAAACATTAAACTTGTATTCGTATATATTTTATAATAGGCTATTACTTAAATTGTCTTAGATGAGTTAACTTAAGATTACACACATTGACAAACTATTGACAAAATACACATGAAATTACACTTTGTACAAAATATTTACAACTTGGATATAATATACGCAATGAACTAAAACTACAATATCATAATAAGGCACAATATGACTTAACAACAAATAAAGCAATGTACTAACAGAGTATTGAACATTGATTCATTGGTTGGTATCTTTCAAATTATCAAACACTAGCTAAAAATGGTGGAGTAACTTACAATGTTATAGTTCCGTCAAGTAGCATCTTGAACAAATCCGCTAAACATGCGACATAACTCCTTTTCGAATAACTTACTGCTATTTTGTTTTTGAGGTTGTACATTTTGGTACAAACCCCCAATTATAGAATGACCACGAAAATGAAAATTCATGTAGAATAACACATTGTTGATTTTATTTGTCTTACTTTAGACTCATAACTTGATACTACATCGAATTACACAAATTCTATCTTTTTGTGGCTAGTTACTAGCAAACTATTAAAATAATAACCATACATATTTCGTTTGAAACAAGTAAAAGATGATATTGTAAAACTAATACAAACTTGCCAAATCTAACGGTTTTTTATAATAAAATTACGCTTTCCCTGTAGCTGAATATATCGCAACATAGCAATCAAAGTCTGACTAATTAAATGATTTTCTTGTTATATTTAAACACGTATAAAATTTAAGCTAAGCCAAACATCATACTCGTATTTCAAAATGTAATGAACTTAGTTGTATTTAGATCACTAAAAAACTGAAAGCTTCATTTAAAAACTGAAACATAAAACAATAGCTGAGATCACTTACATTATTAGATCTATCCTACATCTGGCGAACCAAAATAATATGTATTGAAATTTTTAAAGAAAAATATTAGAGATTGTGTTTTAAAATAGGACCCAGGATACGTTGCGTCCATACATAATGTATTGTATTTGTTAACAAAAATATAAATAATTAACAACATACGGTAACATTAAAAGTATCGTATATATAGTATAGTATTAATATAGTTCTGTCTTAAATCACAGTTGGAAAAGTTATTAGATCTAATAAATTCGATTGGACAATACATTCTGTATTGGTTAAAAAACAGCTCTACTCAATCTTATTCTAAAAAAAACTATATAATATACATAAAAATACGGTCAGAAAAATATGTATCACAGAGAACCCCCTCCCTCTATAAGTACACAATATTAATTTTGAGATAGTATGGAACAATATTTTACCTTACAATTTATGTTGCCAAATTAAAAAAAAGTATTTAAACAGTTATGGTCTAATGTTTTAACGAAGCGCACTTTGATTTAGCGCTGCAAAATACAAGGTTTTTTTCAGCCTCGAAAATTTTGTTGACTTACTAAAACTATATAATACCTTGGAACATAAATATTTTGTGCAACCTACCTACTCTATAGTACAACTAAAGTGTAAGTAGTAGGAAGTGAGTTAACATATTTATATCACAGATGTTGCAAGTCCCACCCAGACCACTAGACAGTATAATGTAGTGAATCATTTAAAACTCGCCCAGTAATAAAATATTCACACTTCCACTGACTTAGAACCAAAATTTATATACTCGTATATTCTAAAGTTTACCCTGTTCTCCAAACATCACTAAGGCTGTGCAGTTCGGGTAAAAATATCACGATGGAATGATTGCAATCCAACTAAAGTCACCGTTACAAATTGTGTTGTTGTTATACCTTTTTGACACCGAGTAAACACTATGGTATTTACAGAAAAGCACCACATAACGGAAGCCTTTTTTGACTGAAACCCCATATACAGGGTGTCGGTGAACTCTCTGGACATACTTTGTAGACATGTTCCTCGGGTCAAAACAATAATATTTTACCATATAAACAGGACATAAAATGTAATTTATTTCTTCGTGCAAGCGCTGTTAAAAATGATGACGACCTTCGACACGATAGCGTAACCGGAGAGGCTAATTATTGATTGTAGAGATGTCCGAACGAATTTAACAAACTCCTGAATCAAAAAAATGTAGTCAGTTCCTTTGTTGTTGCATTAGCTGTCTGGAGGACGAACGCATGGCGGACACAGGCTGGTAAGACAGAAATTACAATAACTTTGTTATTTATCATTCGATTTTCAAAGTCTATACGTTTTTAGAAATTGAAATAAATAACACTAAAAGTAGTTGTTCTTAAATATTTGTTGTAAACGTACTTATTTTTGAGCTATTCAACTTTGAAAACTTGAAACGGGCGCCATTTTGAAATTTGAAGGTTATATTAAATAATATTTTTTTCATAATTAGGTAATGGAATTTTCAGTTTTTGACTAATGTTTGGTGGAAATCGGTGCATAAGTTTTACTGTCATAATTTTTTAGTAAAAAAACATCCACATAGACAGACGTACAACGAAGCGCCGGAGACCCCTGTTTATATGGTAAAATATTATTGTTTTTACCCAAGAAACATGTCTGCAAAGTATGTCCAGAGAGTTCACCGACAATCTGTAGAAGCAATATAAGGCGCAAGAAAAAAGTTGTTAAAAGGTTTCATAGTTTTTAGCATTTAAAAAAAGTTTATTTTTTACGCCCGTGGACTAAATTAATTGGTCACATCGTCATTTTGGAACGCTCGTGCAGCAAGCTTACCCTTAAGATTCAATGTATTCGGTTTCTGGTTGAACTAGTTGAGCCAGATAAAGCCGCGCCGAATGATGTCACTACCAAGAAGGCCTGAGGTGGACTTGAGGTATGAAAAGGTTCAGAAATCTCACGACTGGACGAAGTTGCTTCTGGGGGAGACAGGGTCGCGGCCGGCGAAGTAAGGTTTCAGCGTGCCGATCAGAAACGTGGGAGTCGGAGCGACCTCTTCACTCAACACCTAAAATACAAAACAACCAACATTATTGTACAGACAGTAGACACTTTTTCTTATGTTCCCTCCATTACTTTGTGGTAATCGAAACTATACAATGAAAGCATCTTGTGGTAAAAAGTACAAGATGCTTTCATTGTATAGTAGAAACTTTCTACATGCCTATATTTCCTCTTAAAGGAAAAACTAGTTAAATTACATAATCAATCTCTCGCGAAACAGTTTTACAGTAAAACTACTTTCTTTAGAATAGAAAACTTCTACTATTTACCTTATCTTTTTTCGTTCTCGCCGAAGCATTTCTTCCCCTCGACTGTCTTCCGTGATGATGGTTCTTACGGTGTCTCAAAGAAGGCATGGTCTTTTTAACGTCTTCTTCTTCCGTAGTTTCATTTTGGGAAGATTTGTTCAAAGCTTTTCTTGTTTTGTTCTTTCGTGAACGTTTCACTGGATCCAGAAGATTTATAACTTTGTTGTTTCCGTTCAGCCTCTTAAAGGTTGTACGTTTCGTTGTTGATGACTCTTGCTTTTGCACTTGGGAAGTCTGAAATAAGGAATTTCGTCCGCTGGAGAATTCGCTGTTGAAGATTTCTTGGGTAGTTTTTGTAGCATCCTCCGTTTGATGGTTGGGTTTGGAACCGTCCACCTCACTATCGCTTCGTTTCCTATAAAAAAGAACCTATTTAGAGCAATATTCTAGCTGGACAGTATTCTAAATGTGTTACATTTACAGTATGAATATTTATGCGGTATGCCAGTACATCTGTAGAGATCTTTATACGCTATATCTTTAACACTTTGTTCAATCCAAAGGTTCATCAGCAGAAGGTGGAAAATGTATTAATATGGATCCAAACATGAGACTACGTTTTACATATGTATTGAAAAGTGTGTTGCCAAATGTTGGATTATTTCAAATTATAACGTTCAAATAAAGAAAAAGTTCAACGCCTACGGCTACGTAGTACGGTCTGAAAAAGGTAGCGATGTAGATATTTGCAGTTTTAAACATGGCAACGTTGTAAAACGTTTAATTTTAAGTTTTAAATTCTTAAACTAAAGATAAATATGTCCCATAAATACGCTTGGAAACGACTTTTCACACTACATGATATATTTTGTTTATGAGAAATATGCAATTAAACAATACAAAAACAAGGTATTTTTATAGTCCGATTAAGTACCATATAAACTTTTGTTAAGTATAAAATCACTTTATTTCATATTTATAAACTTTAACTTTACTATAGAGTAATAAAAAAGTAGCCTACTTTTACTTAATTGATATGATCTTTATTGAAATATTTTGTCTTGTACTGCTGGCTGTAGAGCAAAATAAAATCACTTTTGAAATGGATTCAATTATCCAAGAAACCCTTCAGTAAACTAAAAAAATTACCAGATATACATACAAAGTTGAAATTTATATATATGTATAGGTTTTAATTTTAACTTATAATATGCTAAAAAGCGCTAAAACCAAACATGCTTTTAATAGCTTAATACCTTTATATCCATCTTAATTATGTTATTTGAGCGTTTCAAGCAATTCCAAATGTCGTTTGCTTTGCTCACCGTGCAACAATGTACATTAAGACACTAGATTAATCCATATCAAATAACCTCGAGTGTCTAATCCATTTGTAAAACCAACTTTTGGAAATTTCATCGAACATCAAAATTACTAATAATTATAATTTAAGAACAAAAATCAATATTAAAATACCATCCATTACAATTTAAAAATAAAAACTATGCTTCGTCTAAATTGTAAACTAAACTTCCAGATAGCTTGAAGCAAGAAGTTTTATCAATTTTGCGGATTAAAATTTAAAAAGTATCTCTTGAAGAAGGCCTTCTACTCCACTCTCGAATACATGCTGGAATAAATATGTGAAGATGTACGTTGTTTTCCTAGGTCTATTAATTTACAGTATTAATTTGATTTGTTTTTTTTAGTTGTTCTTTATTTCTATGCATATTATATACCATGGATTAAATATTTCTGTCTTTCTTGCTGAATCCACACTTTAGAAATGAATTGGACATTTGTACAGAATGTTTTTTTTTAAACGCAACCCAACTTTCAAACTTAAGTAAGTCATTATTTACGAGCATTGTATCATTGGTTGGTTCACTTCAATACCTATCAGATGGCATGTATTGTTGCAGTAATATAGGGGTTTTGATTTGCTAATTTGATGTTATTGTAAAATAAACGCAATCATGGTTTTTAGCAAAGATTAGTTAGTGCTTATTGTTGAAGAACACTTAAGAGCAAGATAATATTTTTTGTCAAGATGTGTTTAAGATCAAGTATCCAGGCGTCAGTAGGCTATCTGCTTTTGTTGTTTCAAAATTTTGAAAGATTTTCAGGAGAATTATATCTAGTTCAACCCTAACATTGTCTTACACTTCTTCATTCAGTACAGTCCGCCTTCTGTTATGGGTTCCGTTTTTCTACAGAACCTATTTTGTTAAACCTTTTTACTAATTTGTGAATTTTAGATTTGTTTGGAATATTAACACAGTGTAAACTTGACCACAAATTTCTCTTGACAAAAGAAATTATCTTCTTCTTACGTGTTTTTCAACAATAAGCACACTTTGATCTTTGCTAAAAACCATGAATGCCTTTGTTTTACACTAAAATTAAATTAGCAAATCAAAACTAAACTACTGCAACAGTACATATACCATCTGATAGGTATTGAAGTGAACAAACCAATGGTTTAATTTACGATCTAAAAGCGGTCGTAAAAAATGATGTTTGAAAGTTGGGTTGCGTTTTAAAAAAAACACCCTGTACCTCCAATATTATACACGATGAGAAAGACCATGTTGAGTTGAAATGTAAAGTTCCTTTTTACAAACGTCTGTAAACTCGAATGCGGAATGCAGTGTTACCTGATCTGTACGTCGGGGGGCGGCTCGGTGGGGTCGGCCAGGCAGTACAACTTCAGCATGGAAGGGCTGCAACTTCGCCGACAGCACTCGTCCACGATCTGTCGCCGGAACCGCCGAGTGCTGCTATCTGTCAATAAACAGAATGAAACGTCAGTACCATACAGTTCACTAAATCACTATTTGAGATGCCGACCACTCTCGTGAGGGTATTTTAAGGCAATATGTGGTGAAGGATGAGTGTGATGAGTGGTAGTAATGAGTTATGAGGTGTAGTCTTGTTACACACTAAGGCCGACTCTTCCTTAGAATGGGTCGTTAATTAATAGCCCAATTACCAATGGAAATACAAGGAACAACGGCTTAATGTGACTTCCGAACCACGCAGGTGATGGTGTAAAATGTCTAAACGATGGTAAGAGTTGATGCGGGTATCATCAGATGTTCACTGAGACTATCTGAGCCGCTTTAGACCTATATCATCCTGAAAACCTAATAAGTTTAAAAGTACTTGTAAAAAACCACTTCATTGACATAGCTTAAACGAAGGTTTCAAGGATTAGCTCTTCTCACGTCTGTCATTATGTCTGGAAACACACCTTTGCCCGACATTACTATTGACTTTCTGGAGATATAAACAAAATTATGTTAAAAATTCTCAAAACTTGTTCTGGGAGTCAGGAATTGTACCCAATTCATGGCTAGTTCATGGATAGGGCTTCTTTGTTAGACATTTTGTTGCAAAAGTAAATATTTTGTTAAGTTAAGTCCTTCGTGCATAAAAGTTTGAATTTAAGCGAGGTAACCTGTTCACGGGACTTATAGGTTTTGTGCGAATTCGCTATACAGTACTTACGCTCAGTTCTGAACAGTGAGTTGTAGCCACTGGTGCAGACGACAGACATGATGTCTGCCAGCTTGTCTCCGCACGCTTGCTGAGGAGACTCAAAGTTACTGGCCCAGGGGAGAGGAGCTGCAGAGGCGAGCAGTAGGCAGGAACACGCCAGGAGCACGTGACACACCACTGACACCATCCCGGCACTCTACGAGCACACATACATATACAATCAGCTGATATACAGTAGGCATGATGTCTGCCAGCTTGCTGAGGAGAGCAGTAGGCAGGAACACGCCAGGAGCACGTGACACACCACTGACACCATCCCGGCACTCTACGAGCACACATACATATACAATCAGCTGATATACAGTAGGCATGATGTCTGCCAGCTTGCTGAGGAGAGCAGTAGGCAGGAACACGCCAGGAGCACGTGACACACCACTGACACCATCCCGGCACTCTACGAGCACACATACATATACAATCAGCTGATATACAGTAGGCATGATGTCTGCCAGCTTGCTGAGGAGAGCAGTAGGCAGGAACACGCCAGGAGCACGTGACACACCACTGACACCATCCCGGCACTCTACGAGCACACATACATATACAATCAGCTGATATACAGTAGGCATGATGTCTGCCAGCTTGCTGAGGAGAGCAGTAGGCAGGAACACGCCAGGAGCACGTGACACACCACTGACACCATCCCGGCACTCTACGAGCACACATACATATACAATCAGCTGATATACAGTAGGCATGATGTCTGCCAGCTTGCTGAGGAGAGCAGTAGGCAGGAACACGCCAGGAGCACGTGACACACCACTGACACCATAGAGCACACATACATATACAATCAGCTGATATACAGTAGGCATGATGTCTGCCAGCTTGTCTCCGCAATAAAAGAGATAGGATGTTTGAATGAATATATTTAATAGATATTGTTAGACTAGAAATTTACATGCTGGGAGCTTTGCCTCAAGCCCCCACTTCTTACTTCTGTCTCAGGGGCGTTAGTATCGCTTATGGTGTGTTTCGGTATTCAGTTTTGCGGGTATCCACTAGTGACTAGACCTATGACAAGAACGTTGGCATAGACAGTTTTCTTCGCTCATAACAAAATCTATGGCTTGGACCGTACCATTCGTTCACTGTGACGCTTGGGTCCCGTGGGATTGGTGCCTTTCAGGTCAAGATCGTTAGTAGACCGTTCGCTTCTCTCACAAGTCACAGTATAATCAAATAAATCGAAAACAAATGTCTTAGGTCCGGAATCACTGTCGGATGAGACTATTTTGATGTCAAAGTAAAATGTTTTGAGAATTAAGTTGTACAAACATGCGTGTTCACCTATCTAACAAATACAAATCTACTGAGCAAAATATAAGACGCAACGCACTGTGAAAACAAAAAGACAACGATGTTGTTTTAAAATGTTATCTCCTAATTTATAAAAGTTTTAAATTTGACTTAATATACTGTAATAAAAACATGGTTTAGTACTGTTTCTTCCTAAACCAGAATATAGTTGTTGTGGGAAACCACTTCGAAAGGAGTTTGCTTAACGCCGAATGCAACGCAGAACAAACAATCGCTTTTGCTTCCTCTTCACAGCTTTCCCACAGTCAGAGCAAAGAAAGGTGTGGCAGTAGAGGACACATGAGGACAGTAGAGTCTCTCAGCAGTTGGGGTCATAGATATACTGCTGCAAACTGCTTAAGCAGCGAGCAAATAGATCACTAAATCACTATTTGAGATGCCGACCACTCTCATGAGGGTATTTTAAGGCAAATATGTGGTGAAAGATTAGTGTGATGAGTGGTAGTAATGAGTTATGAGGTGTAGTCTTGTTACAAACTAAGGCCGACTCTTCCTTAGAATGGGTCATTAATAGCCCAATGACTAATGGAAATACAAGGACCAACGGCTTAACTTGACTTCCGAACCACGCAGGTGATGGTCTGATATGTCTAAACAATGGTGGGAGTTGATGCGGGTATCATCAGATGATCACTGAGACTCTGAGCAGCTTTAGACCTATATCATCCTCAAAACCTGACCTCCATGAAGCTGGATTACAGAACCACGCCACGAGTCCCAGTCAAGTACTTCAGTACGCGACAATCTTCAATATTGGTGAGGACTCCTACGAGTATATGCTTGTCCAGCGACCTCGCATTTCCTTCCGTGGTGCACTTACACCACTTCATATAAGTGAGCACAGGTGAAGCATGCTCGCCTCCCTTTATTTCCGAGCAAAGTTTAGCTGAAATATCGATAGGTTTGCTAAACGATCCATATAAGGATATTGGGAAAATACTTCTGTCACTTGGTGTTTTTAACTATGAATCAGCTGGAATTTGTAGAAAAATATTAGTTACGGACCAAAAGGAAAAGTATAGTCATCTGAAACCCATTTAAACGCTTTCTTAATTTATAGACATTCATAAATAATAATAATGCATGAATGCATACATTTTTTCGGTATTACAAATTAAAACTTTTTTACATCGTTATTTTTACTGGTGTTTTTATTGTTCAGGACTTCTTAAGTAGATTTTAACGTGTATAGGTAAACATTTACGTAAAGCAAGTTAAATCATCACTTGTAAAAAAATTAAAATAAATAATTTAACCTTTGAAAAGTATCATTTGTAGTTGACGGTCATATTGTAAATATCGAGTGAGATATGATGCAACTAACAAAATAAAAGTAGGTTTCGGATATCACATTTCAAGCATTGTGTTTTCATAATTGGCTTAACATCACCTGGGAGTCGCTTCATAACATTGACGAAAACTAATATAACAAACACACAATATTCATAAACATCATTTACATCAAACTATAAAAAATCAAAACAGCTGTTTTCAAAATCTCCATTATTCCTCCCAACACTATTATACCCTATATTTCACTATGATAAGCTGCTGAATACTACAATATACAACTTTAAATAACTAGTTAGTAATTACAGTAACCAGTCAGAAGTCAGGACTGATGTGGAGTGGAGTGAGTGTGATGATTGACTCGAGGCGGGCGCTGATTGGCTACAGATGATTTAGCAACCAGAGCCAATGATTGATGGACTTGATTGATAACCTGACCCTTGCCCTACCTATTGACAACTGGCGCCGACACGTTCACGAGACTGACCTGTGTCGTCCCTACCAATCAAGCATTCAAGCACCACCTCCTCCTCCTTGCTTGCCTAGTTCAAGCATCTGTTGTACAAAATGCTCTTTCAAAATTCCATCCAGTACTATTCTTGGGACTAAATTAGTTAAGAAATAAGACAATCACATTTTGCAAGCCAAAGTAAGACAAGCCACTTTGTTGTTTGTACAACATCCATTTTATTGTCATGTTTTTTTAGTTCAAGGCCGAACCCCATCATCAGTTATGACATTAGAAAAAGCAACATTTTATACCTTAAAGTTTCTATTTCAAATTTCAACGGATGTCGTTTTAAATATGTAATCCTTAAAACCCAACAATGGATTTTATGGTGTTTAAAACTGATGATGGGATTTTGGCCTTGAAATCGACTTTAAGGACATACTGAAATTGATTGCTAAGGTAAGGTAATCCTACAGTAGAAATTATATAATATTATTATTTTAGTGAATTAGTAGTTTGTGGTTCTAAATGTAAAATGTAGTTTTTCTAAAAGAACGTCTTACTTTTTGTTTTAACTTTAGACAATTTCAAAACTTATGATTTATTTATAAAAGGTCAATTTTTAATATGCTAGTCAGAAAACAACAAAGGCATGATAGACTATCACAAAGGTACGGAGACTAAAGAAGTTAGAAACTTACAGGAGAATCCAAACCGATGTCAACTTGATGAATGAACTGTTTACAGCCTAAAAAGCGAGCTCCAAACTATTGATAAGGAGAAATTGATAACAACTTTGTTTAATCACGTGCACTCTGGACTTTCTTCATTCAAGAGTGACAAACATATTTTTGTACTCTTTGAACTGTGTGGCGTTGAATGTGGTCAAAACAAAGCACGGTCTGTTGTCCTTTCCAACGTTGGGAGGCGGAATTCGGTTTGTTTACAGAATTAAACATCTGGATTAGATCAGTCCGATAGCTTTATCAAGAAATTCACGGCACGGTTGTGTGCGAAATATTTTGGGCGATAACATGCTATAAATACATTCTTCATGTTGTAATACCCCAGAGAAATAAGTAACACTCTATTATCATGTGGAAAAAAAGGCACATAAAATCTACCGAAGAAACCAAGGGGATTATCACTCTTTTAGTCTTTTACATGTCTAACTAGAGGCTGACACAAACTTTTTTACAATTCACTGGCGATTATACAGGGTGAGTTTTATATGTCCCCCCACCGTAACTTTTGAAAGAGGAAACATTTGGAAAAACCCTTTGGGGAATGTTTTATAGGATTCTGAAGTTTCTTTTGACGTACTTTTCGTTATCCACTCCCACCCAAAACCGGGGAGCCCCCTAAGTTTTTCTAATACGAACCCCGCCCTCGTGACACCATATTTGAAAGGGTATAGAAACAAAAAATCATTGATGCCAATAAAAAGATTTTACGACGTTCCTGTACAAAATGGTGGCTCAAAACGTGTTTCATGTTTTGAGCAGATAAATGGACGCTGACGCTATATTTTTCAAAGTTTTGAAAAAACTACAGTTTTAGTTTTTGGGTACTCAAAGCTTTAAAATGATATGTTACAAGATACATTTTGAAAACTTTTAAAAACTCCCCTTTTTTCAAAATTTGTCAATTTTCAAAGGTTTGAAAAGTTTATCTCTAAAACATATCATTTTAAAGCTTTGAATACCCAAAAACTAAATCTGCAATGTTGTTTTCAATATTTTGAAAATATAGCGACAGCGTCCATTTATTTGCTTAAAACATTAAAAACATTTTGAGTTGACATTTTGTACAGGACCACGTAAAACTTTTTAATGGCATCAATGAGTTTGTGTTTTAAAGCCTTTCAAATAAAGTGTCACAAGAAGAGAGTTTGTATTTTTTTAAATTAGAGAACCCTCTCCCCGGTTTTCGGGTGGGGGTAGGTAACGAAAAGTAAGTCAAAAGAAACTTCAGGATCCTATAAAAACAATCCCAAAAGGGGTTTTCCAAATTTTTCCTCTTTCAGTTAAGGGGGGGCATAATTAACTCACCCTGTATATTATTCCTGTTTACATCACAACTAATTAAGTTAAAATAGAGTTTTAAAACAAAACTTGGTCCATTGTTTAAACCAGGCCAAACTCTTAGTTTGGACCATACAGATGAAGAATCAAAAGAGCCTATAAAGATTCTGAAGGGAAAGAGAGGGTTTTCGGGCTGGGGGAAATAAACAAGGCTTTGAATAAGTATTAAAACCCTTTAAAATCTATAGGTGGACGCATCTTTTACCTGACTTTCAAGATATTTGGAATAAAAGTGCCTTTTACCATTGTGTTCATCAGGTAATTTGGGAAAAAACAATCGCCTCACTAAACGGAACAAAGTACCGTTTTCGAGGATCTTTTATTAGTGATCAGTATAAATCCTCTTTGAAATTTGACGGTTTTTATCTACTACTTTTATTGAAGTTCAATAGAATCTTGTATTCAAGTACGAGTATTTTTGAGAACTTTGAAGCCTAGCTTAATGAGTTTTCTGTTTTAAGTTTGCACACGTATATTTCTTTTGGTACGTTGTGAATTAGTTCAAAACCTGTTAAGTAATACTGTTCTTCATTGATAAATTTGACTTTAATACTACCGTGGAGGAGGCATTTTCGCCCGATTTAAATGCAATTTGAAGTGAAAGTTCCTTATTTTATATTGTCTTTTTCAGATAATTTTAATGCGTAGGCTTGAGCGACCGGAGCCATTATTACGTTCTCATACGTTCTAGACTTCCAGTATAATATCGCGTCAAAGAACAAACACTAAAACCGTCAGACGTTTCGCCCATTCTGTGATGCGGCATCAGTCTCAGCTGTATAGTCACTGAGGATGTCACATATGAGAATAGGCGAAACGTCTGACGTTTTTATTTTATTCTCTGCCGCGGCATGATACCGGAAGCCTAAAATGTGTTTTAAATAATGTTGGCGAAAAAAGTCGGACTCTTAATCATTAGACACACACTGTGGCAAGAGAGTTCCGTAAATTTCCTTCGTAGTATGTACGTTTTTGGTTCACCAAGTAGACACATTGAAAATTGCAACATTTTGCAACTAGTGTTTACGTTTACAAACCTTTGAATCTCAACTAATGGCTAATGCACAAACCAATCATATAAAAATATGGTCAATTTCAATTCATGCTAAGGTTATAATTTAGTGGGGAATCATTTTGCTTCAATTTAATGAGACACATAGTTTTACCACAGTTAAAATTGAATGCTTAATTTATTCCACCCTGCACATTAAAATTGTGTCTCACAAAGTTACAAGCCAATAAATGTGCATACATAAAGAAAGGTGATTGAAATTTCAAGAAGAATATTTTGTATTTAAGTAGACCATTTTCTTGTCGACCTCAGGGGTGGAATCCTGCTTGAACAAACCCGGGCGTGGGTGAAATCCCCGCAGTCAACACAAACAATTTGTTGAGTGACTATGCCTTGAGCTTGTCTCCTCTCCTTGTCCAGTCCAGTCGACCGTTCAAATACGAATAATGTACTAATGTACGACTAACATAACTATAGTTGTCTCGCTAGATCTACCAGCTACTCAAGTAAACAACGTACCGAAAGTCAAAGTAACGTGAGATCTGGAGAAAAGACTTTGTAGGAATTTTTAGGCAGTTGCAGGTGTAGAATCCAGTTGAAGTGGGGTCCGGAAGATTGGCCTGCAACAAGAATAGCAATATGTTAGGTTTTGACTTGCTCATATCTCCATTAGCATTAATCTGTGGCAACAACGAAATTAAAGGACATTATTTCTATAAAATATTTGTTTATTTACTAAAAGGAAAATACCAATATATTTTATCTGCTGTGTTATGTCAGCTGATTGATTTCTCAAGCTGTTGTATTGTTGTATTTCAAATGAGTATTCATTTTATTTGACACGTAACAATGTAAAGAAATTTTAAATACAGCTATACAACAGCTTGAGAAATCAATCAGCTGATATAACACAGCAGATAAAATATTGCATAGTGCGCAATAACATAACCACGGCAACTGGTTTTCTCTCCCAACTCTGTTTTATAACAGCTACAAACAATTATAGTTATATTCTTATTCATGTTTGTTTTTTTTTGTAATTTTATGAGTTTTTACTAAGAAGAACTATTTTATTAGAATTGTGGCTTTTAAATTAGCTACCAAGCAAGTCAAACGACCGTATAAACTACTAAAATACAGGCAAAATCAAGGATAAATGGGTTTTTTTGTTGTAGCTCTTAAACAAATTAAGATATAAAGTTATGTTAAATACAAAAATGTTCATATTACAATTATCTTTGCAATGATATGCAATATGCTGTTTAATATTTTTGACTTATTCATGATAATAGCAACTTCAATGTTTACATCGATTTTGAGGTTAGAAATGTTTTGAAAACATGGTTGTACTACATACCATTAAAAAGCTCGTCAAATTCTGAGAAATAATACGTAAACTCCATATTTTTAATCGAAAAAGCTTACGCGACTCATGTTCATAGCTCTAGCTTTGTCATGGCGCAACATATAAAAAAATGTTTCGCCAAAAGGTCGAGAATTGTCTTCTGATTAAAACTATGTACAATATGATCCACCTTTGTATTTAAAAATCTCGAGTTTTGACCCCGTGAGTTTCAGTATTGACACACCCTGTATACTGAGAACCTTAAAAATATTTTTCCTGAAATCTCCATGTACGATTTCCAGATAGAAGAGTTTGTTTCATCTTTCTAGCTCTAATAGTACTCCTGTAATCCGTTTAGGACACTTTATCGTGGCCACCCGGTATTAAATAAGCTTTTATTGACTGGGACTCGTGGCGTGGTCCTGTAATCCAGCTTCATGGAGGTCAGGTTTTGAGGATGGTATAGGTCTAAAGCGGCTCAGATAGTCTCAGTGATCATCTGATGATACCCGCATCAACTCCCACCATAGTTTAGACGTATCAGACCATCACCTGCGTGGTTCGGAAGTCAAGTTAAGCCGTTGGTCCTTGTATTTCCATTGGTCATTGGGCTATTAATTAATGACCCATTCTAAGGAAGAGTCGGCCTTAGTTTGTAGCAAGACTACACCTCATAACTCATTACTACCACTCATCGCACTCATCCTTCACCACATATTTGCCTTAAAATACCCTCATGAGAGTGGTCGGCATCTCAAATAGTGATTTAGTGATTTATTATACTTAAAGGGAAAAGGGGAAAATGGGTAGAACAGGAAAAACTCTATATTTCCTTTTCATTACATTTTCCATTTCCCCACATTAACGATTGTACAAAAACCTAGAGATATCAAAATATTTTTCATTGTTCTTATAACCACCTTTTCTTGAACTGGTTGGTTGTATACACGAAATTTAGAGTATTTCCTGTTCCACCCATTTGCCTTTCTTTTTGTTCCTTTAAGTATAATATTAGTATATTTCATCACTAGGACACAGTGACACTTTCTGACACGATAGGTCATCTTAATGACCGAGGGTCAAAAAGACACTTTCAGGCCGAGTGATGCCATGATGCAAATAATAATGAGAAGAAATGTCAATTAACGTTTAAATATTATAAAGAAACAATTAAGTAACCATTGTTTTGAATGAGTAAAGATGAATGAATTTTATTTTTCTCAAGTAATAACGAAGAAAATACATGACCTAAAAAACCTGCGCAAGACCAGAAGACATAATATTGAAAATGAGGTTAACTTGATTGGAATTTTCATCTTTTATATTTAAATTTCCTTTATGCATCGGGCTGTTGCTACTCATATATAGAACTCTCCAGAATAGTCCTGACCTCCACAGCACTATCTAGAGTTGCACAACCACGATAACAAGTGTTGATCTTCAGTGTTAGATTGAGCTGATGACACAGTTAGCAGAATGTGTGTCAAGTCTGGATAGGTTATTCAACAAACATAACAAGCGTGCCGTCACGCTACCACTGTCTCACCATCCACCATACACCACTGTTGTAGTCTAGCCACCATTGCTACTCGACCGTTCAATTGATTCGTATAGTACTGTCATGTAACTATATTTACAACCTCTATAAAGCATCACAAGACTGCTGGTGTCCCTACAGTCATCTGCCATAGCTATTTCATTTACAACTACAGTATGTTAAACCAAACATAGCCGGCTCATATCTACAAGCGTTACCGTGAATAAACAACAATTTTATAGGTTCAAAGAATAAATATTCTTAAACGGTCTCATCATTAAATGCAACAGGTTTTAATGATTTTTTATAGATAGCGTTAATGAAGTAATAAATAAAATTCCTGATAGTACACAAAGTACAGACTATTATTCAAACAATGCATATCTAACACCTGATTCTGATAGTTTTGATTTTCACCATGTATCAGTACAAAATGTCCACTCTGCAATCATGTCCATTAGTAATAGCAGCTGTTTTGATGTACAGTATATAATATCAATAGTCTAATACTTAGGAGTAGTAGTTACTATGTATCTGAAGTATTGTGCCATGTAGTTAATAGCTGCCTTGACACTGGTTATTTTCCTGATAAATTAAAGATGTCCAAGGTGATACCGGTCCATAATTACCACAATATTCGTGGTGGATTGGACGAAATCGACCTTTATACCAATAATTTAAATACTGTCATTTGTTTATCAAGCATGTAATTCTTTTCGAAAAAGGTGTATACCGTTTATAAATAAATAAATAAGAAAGGTAATTTAGATGAAGTGAGCAACTATAGGCCTATCTCTTTGGTACCAACTCTATCAAAGGTTTTTGAAAGACTAATAAGCACGCAAATTGTAGCGTTTTTAGACAATGCAAATCTTTTATCAAAAAACCAATTTGGGTTTAGAAAAAATCATTCCACCGTTGATGCTCTGATGAATTTCATTCAAAACTGTTTGGATGGAAAATAACGGAAATTCTATGTAGGTGCCTATTTTATGATCTATCAAAAGCTTTTGACACAGTAAAACATTGTGCATTAATGTCAAAACTAAAATATTTAGGATTTTCCCCATTACCTTTATCTTTTATCAAATCTTATTTAGAGAGTAAAATATAGAGTACAGTGTGTTTATTATAATAAAATTTTCTCAGAATATAAATCCGTATTAAATGGTGTTCTACAAGGCTCCATACTAGGCCCTTTATTGTTTATTTTGTATGTAAATGATTTACCTAATAATATGAACTGCAACACATTAGACTGCATTTTATATGCTGATGATGTTGGGTTAACTGTGTCAGCCAAAGTCACTCTAAATATGGATACTGATTCACTTTATAAATCTGAATTGTTAACAGATTGGTGTTTTCTAATAACTTATCACTAAATTTAAACAAAACTCAGAGTTAAATATATACTATTATCACAGTCATTCAACTGATCCTGTAAAGTTTCTGGGGAATGTTTTGCAAAATGCTTAGTTGGCTATCACACATTAAATAATTATATCACACCTAAAATAAACAGGGGAGTTTTTATGATAAGAAAACTATGTTCAACTGTAGTAGTTGAAGTAGTGAAGTTTTAGTTTCTATGTATTAATGTTATATTCATTCATTCCTCTCTTATGGAACAATTGTATGGGCAAATACCTCCTACTCAAATTCTTTGTTTGTAGCCCAAGAAACAGCCTTTAGATTAATATGTAATGCCCCTCTAAGACATTCATGTAAAGAACTCTTTAAAACCTTAAAACAATGCCTCTTCCTTGTATCTTTATCTACCAATGCCTGATGACATAAAGACCTGAAAAGTTTTAGTCTAAATTCTGACCAACATAGCTATATATAATACAAGAAATAGTAATAATATTAAAAAAGACTTTCACACTTACTCAAAAACACTCAACAGTTTCAAATGTACTTCAATAAAATTATTTAATAAACTACTTGCCTCAATAAAATCTAACAGGAACAACAGGAAAATCCAAGTAAAAGTAAAAAATTCTTTTACAGAATTGTTTTTATTCAATTAAAGAGTATTTAGAACATAAATTTGAGTGACATGGATGTATAGATTGTAAATGTGTTATATACTTGTGTGATAATGTACAATTTAATATGTATTATTTGTACCAACTGTAAATGTATAATTTGACGACGCCGACGCAATCATGAATCCATGTGCTGTATATTGTATTGTTTTATAGGAATAAAGAGATTTTGATTTGATTTTGAATCCTAATGAATTTATCCCCGGGAGGGGACATTATTCACCCCCAAAAAATTATGCTTTAAAACTGCACTATGATCTTATTTCAAAACTGTTATGTCACCATGAACAACATGTACTCTAAAAATCAACAAACTGCGGCCAGCCAAACCAAGAGGTGAAAATAATGGTTTACAGTGAAAATACGGGGTCGCCTTCTTGGTCTGGCTAATTAAGTTTGCCAATAACTTATAACAATAAAACACACGTGACTATTATCATACTACATATTATGAGATAGAGCAGCATGTGCACGCGGGGGAGAAATGGACAGGGACATTATTGGTTTCGCAACTGGCTGCTTGCAGTGCACTCGTTGCATAATAAACAGTAGCCTCGTGCACCAGACAATCTAGGCCCTCCTCACCTACTTGTGTACAGGCTCTGGGTCAATGCGTACTGCGTCATTAGGATATAATATTTAAGTTTCTGTCGATATGGTTCATTCATTAACAGAACGCTAGTTGGCTTTACACCTTTTTTCAATGAAATAGTTTGATTTTTATTGTAAAGGAAGGCGTGAAGCCAACTAGCGTATAGGGTGTCCCGGAACTCTCTGGAACAATTCATATACAATTGTTCCTTAGGTTGAGACAAACAAATTTTACAATATAACATTGGGTCCAAAGTCCGTAGTTTCTCCACAAGCCGCCATTTTGCGTTTTTAACTAAATAATTAATATCTCAAAAAGTATTTTACCTACTCCGTTGAAATTTCGCATAATTGTTCCTCTAACCAAAACCTAAAATATAAACAAGAAAGAATATATTTTTGTTCAAAATGGTGGCTTTTTGAAGTTTTAAAATTTAAATAAGTAGGAAGCGAATCATTTGTATACAAAATATGAGGTATAATGAAAAAGCGGTAGTTTAATACGAAACTAATGACACTAAATTAAAAAGAATCCGTTCAAAATTAAGTGAGATATGAGCATTTTACGACAACAATGCTACTAGGACTATCGTCATAATGATTTCTTGTTATCACTTTGTTGTAATAAGGAATTAGAGGAGTACTCTGACATACTTTCAGGCATTGAGAAACGAATGTTGAAATTCTACGGCCATATAAAAGATTGCAACCGTTTAGATTCACAAAAAACAGAATTTTATGAAACGCGAAGTAAGATGAAAGTAGAAACAATTAAACAGATCGCAGCAGTTAAAGGATATTTAAAAGCGGCAGGTACGCCCAAAACATAAATTAGATGTTTACGATAGAAGGAGTGTTTGGTTGGAAGGTTGGTCAGAAGTAAGTTGCTAAAAGCAGACGAATTACTTTATCTATCTATCATTATATTTATAGTTGCATGCATCATATATCTTGGTACCATTAGTAAATATTATTATAATGCATATCTCATGTCATTTTATATAAATATTTGTTAAACAATGTAGGCCCCTATGTATTTATAAATGTAAAATGGATTTTCCGTCGATGGAGAATATTGAAATTGAGAATTTAAGGAGTAGTCTGGACGATGGAAGAAAGGGTGAAGCAAGTCGGGCACAAAGAGAAGCCAAGATTTCAAGAAGAAGGTCACGTCCTTCGCATATTCCGACGGAGCTTATACGTGAATAATAATAACTGGAGAATTAAGTTAATAAATACGTGAAAATGCTCCAAGTACAGTTGCACTATTTGAATTGAGAATAGCGATTGAAAATGTAATAAATTGTTCATATCCTTTAAAACTAATTGATTTAAATCGATATTGTGCTTTCTATGTCAAAGCTGAGAGGAGAAAATAACTAAAAAGCTATTTTAGCCTCAACCATTTAAAAAAGGGATGTAGAATATAGTTTTAAATATCAAGGGTTGAAGTTTATGAACTACGAATTTTTCCCCAAACTAAACATTTAACAACATTTTCAACAAATATTAGAATACACCATTGAAGTTACAGTTTGAATTGCTTCAAGGCATTAAACTATTTATAAACTAGATAACCAGTAGTTGAACGCGGTCTATGATCTTGTTAAGGTTTCAATTCAAGGAGCGCTATTTATAACTCCAATTCAGGCTACGGCTATTCCTCCTGACAGGCAATAATGATCATGGCGTCAACAGTCACAAAACCGTTCCGAGAACTCAGATGATTATCTGTGGCCAGCTTTAATGAATTGATTTAATCTTGGGCGTGTTCAAACCTATTGAAGAGGAGAAGACGCTGAACATATACATGGTGCTTATAAATAAATGTTTTATTGCATAGATCTTACAGACATTTACAATAAATATATCGCAATCGTCAATCTTTGTGAATCCAAAATTTTCCTTCCATTCTTACATATAAATCCCATTCAAACATACAGTTTTTTACACTCACTCTCTCCCATACATTCGAATGTAACCACTCTAGCCCCTAATGAGTTAGCTAATCATATAGGGTCTTCCAATCGAATGCCATAAACTCGTCTGTATCATAAAATGCTTGAGAAAGAAGAATTGTTTTAAGACGAGCTTTGAATGCCTTAGGCTCAGTGGCATTTTTTAACGAATTTGGTAGTCTGTTGACGAAATGAACTCCTGCCTGGGAAGGCAAACGTTCATGAAATAGCGTTCTGTGTCTCCCAGTTCGGTAGTCGTCCCTGCCTCTAGTTTCATTAGATTGTACGTCTGTACCTCTTATGGTATTACTTTTTGATTTGAAAAAGAGACACGTCTTCAAAATGTAGAGGCAAAGTAGAGTCAACAGTTTTAGGGTTTTGAATGCCTCTCTACACGACTCTCTTCCTCGCAATTTGGCGATTATTCAGACTGCTCGTTTTTGAAGAATAAAAATTCTAGACAAATTTGTTTTTGTGCAACTTCTCCAAAAAAGTCAATCCGTAGGATAAGTCTGGGTAAATTACTCCGTAATACGCCGTCATCAGTACCTGAGTTGGGCAGTATTCGGACAGTTTCCTCAAAACATAAATTCCCGAGGATAGTTTTGAGCAACCGTGGTCTACGTGAGTATTCCAAGTCAAACCTCGATTAAGGTGTATTCCAAGGTATTTAGTTGAGTAGACCTCTTCGATCTCAGTGTCGCCCACCATTACTGTGGAACTATATGAGTCGCTTGATTTAGTGGACCGTATGCACATGAACTACTTTACCCGTCCGTCCATATACCGGCACCAAGGTCGGAAATAGTAAGGTAAGAATCATCTCAAGTTGCGGAGAAGCATACTCCACCCCTTTTGGAGCCCTGACATCATAGTAGATAAAATTGGATTGAATATTTGTTTTTTGTGTTCCGACAAGGCCAGCTGGAATAAACCTTGATTTAAATTGATATTATACAAGTAGTATTATAATAGTAATAACTATAGTACTACAATAGTATTATACAACAATAACATTCACGCACATTTTAAATAGTGCTTTGGGAGTATATTATGTTATAAACAACCATGTTTTCACAGCAACAGAAGACATGCATTTTATGACGTCAGTGTTCCAATCTGTTCATGAACCTGTCTTTCTGATCATCTGAATGAACACTACGAAATAGCTTAGTAAGTAGACTGCCATAGTTAAAATCATGCATAACTACCAAAAAAGATGCATACAATATAGATGCCTTCTTCGGGACAAAGCCATTCCAGCCTTTCAACAGATGTTGAACAGATTTGTTTGATTGAATTTCATTATTGAAACATGAACTATTGTGTAGGTTCGAAGCATTTTTCGATAATTTCCAATGAGATATTTTAAGCGCTTTGCAACGCAGCGTCCGCTGGGGCTAGCTTTGTAGTGTGATTGGCTAACCTCTTTGATTTCGTTGCCGTACGTGAAAATACAGCCTTAACCTTTAATCGCTTGCCACAAATGCAGGCTTAAAACCTATTATGTTTATTTTCACTATAAAACGACCTATTATTATATTTTATAATAAATATTATGTGGACGCTATTGGCAAAACTAACTATGCCTAATCAATTTCAAGAAGATTTGCAGACTACGGATAGAAAAGACAGAGCTGGACTCTGGCAAAAAAAGAGACTTGGCAAAAATCACCTAGCTTATGATAGGTAAGGTTTTTTGGAGGATAATGGACAAAGACCCAAAACTAGTCAAAATGTATTAGACACAGCAGCAGATTTGGGTAATGCATAATTTCTTATTTTAATAATTAAACAAGTAGCCCTCGATCGTCAACCCGACTATTTCCTATCGTATAAAATATGTTGCTATACCAGCTGCGAAAATCGAAAACTTTGTAGGCTCGTATTATCAAAACAAACCATCGGCGTGACTTTGGTTTCTTTCGACACTCCTCAGTTGGATGATTCGACATGGCCGAAACTTACAATGCATCATCTATCACGCCGGTCTCACACTGTGCTTCTAGACATGACAGATGAAACGCCCACACACTTGAGTGATCACGTGACAATCAATCCTGTCTCTGAGCTATAAATACACGTGTCAGTTCCGTCCTCATCATTAATGAAAGAATAGAAAGTTCTCAATATGTACAGCTGTTTGAGTTACATTCTAAACTCGTCCTATTTAATACTCCTCATTCTATTCATACTCGTACATACATTTGACAAACAGTTGCCCAAGTACACGGGAGAAACAGCTTGAAGCTGTTGAGATTGCCTTGCCTCTACAATCTGGACACGTTTTTGAAATCCAAATGCGTAACCAGACGAGGTAAGACTACTTGTACCCTAATGCAAGTAGTGGCTGGGAGAGAGACCCAAGAGGTAAGACGGTGACTAACGAGACAGGAGCTCGATTCATCAACAGACTGCCAAATTTGACTAAAAGCACCTCTTCCCCGTCTTAGAACCTTGTTGACCGTGGAGCTGTTTACAAGACTGGCGAGCACTTGTCATGCCAGACTGACTTTGGTGCTAAACTTGAAGATTTGAGTGAATGGATGAATGTTTGGAAACAATGTATGTGCGATTAAGTTTCTTGATGTTGAATGAGCGAAACCTTGGTCCCATACAAACTACGAGCAATTTAAAATTGTTACGAAATAAAACATTATTTAAATTGACTAACATGCTTTTTAAAATATGCCACTTGGGGATTTATGTAACACAGTCAATCAAAAGGACCATTGGGAACTTTTAAAGAACGTACAACATAAATCGTCTGCATTCAACTTTCTGGCTAAAATTAAGTATTCCACTTAGACATACACAATTACACATAGTTAATAGCAGCACCATATGAAATTTGGGGTCAAGTTCGGTTGAAGGGGGCAAGCCATGGCCCTTTCGTACTACGGGGTGCTTTTAGTCGAATTTGGTAGTCTGTTAATGAATCGAGCTCCTGTCTCGTTTGTCCCCGTCTTACCTCTTGGGTCTCACCCTCCTAATGATCTTTTAACGTCATAGCAAAATTAGCCGAGGCCGAGAAAGTTCAAGCACCCAGAAAGATACAGTTGCTAAAGAAGTTGTTTATATTTAATTTCAGAAACTAGTGATGATTTAATATATACGTTGGTGCAAACGGACCGGTTATAGATCCTTTACTTCTGGGTGCATCCTAGAGTCATCTCACTTCTCACATGACCAGGTTGACGTTAATCCTTGTCTTTGAATAGAAACAGTTTCGTAACCTCCTTACGCGAACACTAAGGTGCAAACTGATAATCACGTCGTGACAAGATAATGGACGGGAGATGCGAGAGTGAAATGGGATGGCAATCACAGGTGACTGGCAGGATCGCCTGGGGAGGTAAATGATGATGATTATCGTCTGGATAATCGGCCTTCAAACATTGCAAAACGTTGATGTTGATCACAATTGACGGCGAGACAAGAAGTGACGAGAAGTCACTTTGTTGAGTGACCCGTGGTCCGCGCGTGACCTTGCTGGCTCTTATCACTGCTAAACTCTAGGTTTTATGTGTTTTCTGTAAGTTTCAATCGTCCATGACCTTCCACGTGCCGATTTATTCCTTTCGGTATCATTTTAGAATTGATTTATGAGCTTAGTGTTAAATGTCACAAAAATGTTTGCAATTTATTCTCGTTCGCTAGATGAAATCATTAAACTCATTGGTTGTGCATGTGATTGACTAAATGGCTATTGGAACTTGCTCAGTTTACATGCTTTAGTTTTATGATGTTTCAAAAACTAGTTATGATTAACTTGTGCAATACATATAACGAATGTACATTACATAATTATTACAAATCTAGTATGAGGTAGTTTTTGGTAACAAAAATGAAGACGCAACGGTTGAAGTTGAATGAACGTTGCACACAAATGTTATATTTAGTAATTAGAGGATGAATACGAATAGTTAGCTTATTTTGTTATAAACAGTTTGCGTCCAGAAAGATCAAAATGTTAAATGTATCAAAAAAATTGTTTGGACTACCCAACAAGTTCCGCCCTAGTTACTGCCGACTTGGCAAGATTACGTCTGAAAAATAAAACATTTTCTTTAATTTCGCTCTAAAACAGCATTTTTGACACAGGTATCGACGTGCTAGTGTTACTTTTAAACCAAGGTAAATAATGGATTGTTTTGACGATATTTTTGTGACATGTATATCATTATTATTTGCATCATGATTCGTCACACGGCCCGAAAGAGTCACTTCAGGACCTAGTGATGAAATATAGCCTACTAGTTATTGCGTTCTACTTCTGTAACAAATAATACTAGCCGAGGAAACAATAAAACTCACACCACGCAACGCACAACTAGATTAAAAATACACTTACGTATTAAACATCGTAAAATCAATGAAACCCAAAAATTCGAGGATTGACTACCTACTAAATTACATTTGTGCTGAACCACTTGGCCAATATGTAAATAAATCATTTCTCCAAGGTGTCTTTCCATTTCCAAAGTCTACCCGAAATTTAAACAAGGTAATACTAGGAAAACTACCGCCCATTTCTGTGCTGCCTACATTCTCCAAGCTCTTTTGAATAGTCCTGGTACTTCACCATCTGACAACAATACTAAGAACAGCACGGTTTCAGACCACTACATCAGCCCTCGCCGAGTTTTCAGAATACATTGCAACAGCTTTGGACTCTGGAGACACAATATCTGCAATTCTCTTGGATTACAGTAAGGCATTTGATTGTCTGGGACACGACTTGCTGCTCAAAACTGGAAGCAATAGAATGTGCTATACATGTCACAAGAAATCACATCAACAGAAAATGGAGAACTGCCTATGTCAAAAGAGGAGTCTCGGTATTGTTCATCATATTTGCCAGTGATTTACCATCCTACCTCAGAGACTGCTGTCAATCGATAATGTATGCTGACGATATAAAAACAACGCCTGAAGACCTTGAGATACAGACATACATAGCTAAATGTCATTGCCCTAAATGAGAAAAAGCCAACAGATGCTGATAGGAAAACATAATGAAATTGAACTAGTTCACGGGGCAAAGTACCTAGGTATGTTCATTGATAATAAATTTACTTGGAAGGATCATGTGGAGTAGAAAACTTAGCTCTGCCTTGTATGTGATGAAGAGACTTAAACTGTGTACTATGGATACAGTGAGGTCAGCAACTACGCCCTGTTTGAAACGCACATGAGATACGGAATTGCTGGGGATGGGGAAACATGGATAGAGTGCTGATTCTCCAGAGGAAAGCAGTAAGAATTCTTGCAGGGCTAATGCCACGTCTCCTGTAAAGCTCATTCAAAGAATTAAAGGTGCTTGTCTTGAAACATCCTTACATGAAAAACCCGATGAGAGGAGCTGATATCACCGCACAAGATCAGCGTCACCATCCTACCACCTCACCGACTGAAAGCCTATGAGAAACAACCCACCTACATGGGAATTTTTCTGAACACCTTGCCTACGGAAGTAAAGCTAGACAATATACAACTGACCAGGAAAAGGATCTACGCCTGGCTTGTAGAGACTATTTAGGAATTTCTTCAACTTGCATTATATAGAGTCACTTCAAGAAGCATCTATTAATGTTATTGACACGATGATAAATAAAGCATGTCGGTTTGAGTCGCATCTCTTGATATGCGCATTTCAGACAGCAGCGCTTTGAATCCGACTGACTATAATACAAAATTGATTTGTGTCATCCGAACACAATGCTATGTATTAATGTAATCTGACATTACAAAACGTAAATAAAACATATTTTATAATGTTGGATGGAACTGAGATCCTAATCAACAAAATTCATATACCGAGGGTTGACTTGGAACGTCCACGTAGACCACGTTTGTTTAAAACTAGCCTCAGAATTTACATTTTGACTGTCCGAATACTGCCCAACTCAGGTACTGATGGGGCGTATTATGGTAATCTACCCACATATATCTTACGGATTGACTTTGTGGGAGGTTGCGCAAACGCAAGCTTTTCAAGAATTTTCATCCTTCAAAAACAAGCAGTTCGAACCATCGCAAAATTGCGCTGGAGAGAGTCGTGCAGGCAAGCATTCAAAGACCTCAAGCTGTTGACACTCCCTTGCCTCTACATTCTAGAGACATGTCTCTTTTTCAAAACAAAATGTAATACCATAAGAGGTTGCGACACACACTCTTATGAAACCAGAGGCAGGGACAACTACCGAACTGGGAGACACAGGACGGTAGTTCATGAGCGCTTACCATCTCAGGCAGGTGTACCAAATTCGTTCAAAAACGCACAAGTGCCCAAGGCATTCAGAGCTCGTCTAAAAAATGGGTTGTCCACTCAAGCTTTTTATAACATAGACGAGTTTATGGCGTTTAACTGGGAGACCTGGTAATTGGCTGACCGACTAGGGACTAGAGTGGGATAATTCGAATGAATGAGAGAGAGATTGGAAAAATTGTATGTACAAAAGGTACTTAGATGTGAGAGTGAATGGAAAATTTTAGTTCAATCAACTTTTCTGACGATTGCCATACATTGTGAAATGTTTTGCAATAAACAATTTATTTATTAATTTATAATCAAACACCCGCATACGAATGCAAAAATATAAAGTCTAAAACACTTTGCACCTGACATAACTTAGCTGAATTGTTCTAGACATTACGAATGATTATTCCGGTCTAATGGGAAAGTTGTGCTGACGAATAAGATGTTAATTTGATTCCATCAGACGCTGAAACTCGCAGTGGCTGCCTCGTCTAACTATGCCTCGTCAGCACATTTCCTTTGTTCTCCGCTGCAGCATTCACAGCGCTTAGTGTACTCGTACAAGCTCTACCGTGATTCGTAGCGAACTACTCGTATTTGTACCGGGACAGATAATTTACACTATGCCATAATGACACGACTTCGACCAAATTTATAACTATCAAGTATAGATACAACTGTGGTAAAAAACATGGGCAGCTTAAATGCTAAGTCCATGTCCATACTTCCAGGATGGATAAGTCCTTTTTGTTATACTGGTACCAGTTATGACTTTGTCCTTTTTTATGGACGAGTATATTGTTTGTCAATGCAAAGGGGTTTTTATATATTGTCCAAACAATTCTTATTCAAATTGTCAATAGTTTTCTGGGAGAGGTCGCCGGGCCCACTGTTTAGCTTGGGACATTCCTATCCCTAGGCCTCCTGGTAGCCTCCCCCTCATATAGTTACCAATGGACGCCAGTGCTGTAACAAATGACAATATGGTGGTTGCGGCAAAACTTGTACATTAAGTGTAAGTAGGTAAAGGAATGTATACGTCCAAAGAATCAAAATACGAAACATCATATACAAGTATTGATACAAATGAGTTTAAGGGTCCGCCTCAGTGGATACTTGAGACAAAGCCTGTATTTTGTCCGCACAAGGAACACAAGACCCCGCGCACGTTAACAACACGCTAAACAACGAGACTTCATTCAACTGATGCGGCCCTACTGTCAAAACGACCGTTCGCAACGGTGGGTATGTATTTCGTCCTTTAAAATAACTTTCAAACTAACACCAAAGACAAAACATACACATGTGTGTGTATTGTCTTTGCCAACACACTTATCTTTTGAAACTAGAAGATATGTCTCACTCGTTTCATGTGAAGCTCGATTTTAGTATTACAGCACTATTCCTACAAATTGATAGAAAAGCTCAGTTTTCCGTGTTTTGAACTGTAGATTAAAGTGCGTAGGCTTGGTAGGTAAAATTTCGAGAAAGGCGTTTTATACGCGTGTAGATAGTTTCCTCGGTTTGCAAGTGCTTTAACCTAAGCGGGTTAATTTCCAAAGCACGTACTTTACGAGTAGTATTTTCAACTTTCGAGGCAATGCATCCCCTATAAACTAGGCACCATTATTATGTAGATCTACCACGTACTTTATAGACTACTCCGAGTTTCAAATAAATATGACATTGATAGGATGGATTAATTTATTAAGTCAGTGTACAATGTGAATTGTATTGACTTTGATGAAATGGAGATGATACAATATTGGTGAATTGAGAGGTTAGTTACAATTTAAAATGCCAGAATGGGCTTAAGCCACTGGTAAATACGGTGAAATAATGCCTATATACGTCTTATAATTTTCTCTTTCTTATTTTAATTCAAATATTGTAGTTTGAGTGGCTAACTTGATTTAGAAATTACTATATTTACTATGTTAAATATTCCATATTATGGGAAGTTAGTAGGTTCTGCAATAAACTCTGCTACAGAGTAAGGAGCCTTGATCAATTAACAAATATTCTTTTAGTTTCCTTTTGAATAAAGCCAGTTCTGGCAGTAAACATTTGATCTCGCTGGGGAGCTTGTTTAAAGGTTTTACGCCAGCCTGCATCGGCAATCTCTCATAAATAAGTAGTCTATGGATATCTTGTCCAAAAGTAGAATTTGAGCGTGTATCGTGAGAATGTATATCTTGGCCCTGTACTAAATTACATTTTGAAACACAAAATAAAATAGTTTCAAAAATGTATAGTGACGCTAATGTAAGAATGTTTAGATTTTTAAAATAATCTCTACACGATGTCCTTGTCGTCAATTTGCAAATAACTTGAATTGCCGATTTTTGGAGGATAAATGCTCTTAACAGTTTGGTTTAAGCACAGCTACCCCAAAATATAATTCCATAAGACAAATAAGAGTGTACCACTCCATAATAGACTACTTTAAGAGCATCTACGGAGCATAGATCTCTCATCTGTCTTAATAGAAATATACCAGAAGACATCTTTCTACAAATATGGTCAATCTGGCTGTCCCAGCATAAGGTTTTATAAATATACAGCCCTAAAACCTTGTGCTATCGACTTCATTAATTATGTCTTCTCCTAATGAAACCAAGGCATTATTTTATTCATTAGTATTTTAAATAGTCAAGATAAATATCCCTGCCTAAAACTTAACTTTAAAACGATACGATAGCTGACACGACTAATAATAATGGGTACGAGCAAATGTAAATAATGGCAGATACCTGAAAGTACGTATCCATACAAATGAGTGAGGGAGAGGGGGTAGAGTCGACTCGCGGACTGTGTGTCCCGATTCAAACTGAGCTCCTGAGCTCCTGAGCGTGGAGGCTGCGGCAGTCAGCTGTTCAAGGGTAGGAGGGAAGGAGGGGAAATGGTGGGGGAAGTGTTAACAGCTTATCACTCTTGACAACACAGCTGTTGTATGAAACAATCAAGTCTGTCATTAGAACTGATTACTTCGAGCTCGTCTACAATCAAATAATTATAATTTATCTACAGTGGTTTTATATACTTTATTTCCTTTTACGAAAATAATAATGTGAACATTTATAGTCATAAATTAAGACGTCAAGAATAGATATTCCAGTAACCCTATCATCCTCAAAACCTGACCTCCATGAAGCTGGATTACAGGACCACGCCACGAGTCCCAGTCAATGTGGCAGCATTAACTTTTGGAAAATACTAGTTTACAAAATGTGAATGAACAACATGTACAGCATTCACACAACCGAGCGATCAGCAAAATGCGCAAAACTCATAAACAGGATTGTTGTAAATTGCTAAAACAACAAAAGGTTTTGTTTTAATAGTCAGTAATGTCCATTTCATAACTTAATTGTATGATCATACAGCAATAATTGTAGAGAACTATGTTTTGAATAAAATCGTCCTGAAGGTGCAGATTCAGAATAATATCTCATTTTCGTTTTGTTCGGAAGGTGGACATTATATTTATATTTCAAGGTTTTCCTCGTCTGCCTCTGTCCTTGTTGTTTGTTTGTTGTTTAATGACGGTGTGCTCGTCAATACAGTTAATACGATTCTGTCGCTGCAAGTTCACAGCCAATTTCTTTGCATTTATCGAACTGGCTGTTTCGGCTTATATCATCACAGTAACATACTGGCAGCATAATATTTGGCTGAATTGGAGTTTACTTGTTTGTTAAGTAGCGACAATATTTTAATAACAAAATGTCCAACATATATTCAAATTCACTTGGCACCAGACCTGGCCAAGGGGAAGACAATTTAGTTACAGAACAGCCGTGAATTATGTAAATTCATCCATATAATAATAAACCTAACTCATTTGCAAATAATGTTTCATTCAAGATTTTAAAGTGTCTGGTCTTTCGAGAGACAGTTGAAAAGTGTTTTACTACTTTCATGGGTAAGTCTTTGGTTTGTGGTGTACAGTTGGTTCCACATCTTGCTTTGTAATCTAAGGTGTTTCTAGACTGCAAAAACATGTTATTTGTTTAAAAACATATAATCACTTACAAAATGTAGACATGGAAGTGTCAGCGAGCCTGCTTCACGACACGACTCCCTCAAACGCGCTTTTGAAAGAATTCTAACGGATTCCTTTTGCGATGTAAATAGTCGTTCGAATTGAACGTGTGAACATCATTATGATGTTATTTCGTAAAAATAAGTGAGAAAACTTATAACAATAAAAGCGAATATTCTGAGAATTTGAATAGAACAAGATTTGACTAAAATGCAAAAACCAAAAATTCCCGAAGAAATACGTTTTAATGTTTTATTAAAGTAGTTTTTCAATATAAAGGAGTAGAAATAATAGTTGATGAAAGCTATATGTGCTGTATATATATTTTTTTGTACTGTCTACGCCATCGGCATTTTTATTAGATACTTAACTTAGGGTTTGTAGGTATCACAAAACGCCTTTTGGAAAAGTGGTCCAAACCCTTGTGCCTGTGCCGGGAATCGAAACCCGCGACCTTGCACTTTGCAAGCCGTGACTCTACCCCCTGAGCCACGGACGCAGGCATATATTGTATAAGCTTCAGTATAACTCTGTACATGTAACACATTTAATAAATTCTGACAGTGCGTAACACTCAGTATAGTCATGTTTTGACTATGTTTCAACCAGTGTTCACTAGTATAAACCAGACTATCTAAATTCCTCGAAAATATTTATTTAAGAAAACTAAAGAGAAATCAAAGTTGAGCACAATAACGTCCAAGATTAACTATTTATTTATTTTAGCCGAAGTTTTCGATAGTATAAACGGAAGGAAACTCCAAGGCGGCTCGGAGTCCACAGATAGTCGTTGTTTACTGGCTTGGTTCAGTCAGCTGGTCATGATAACCTATCAGCTGTGAGTTCCACTGCCACAGATACCTTCGCACCATTTGGGTAACTGGCACACAGATAATACTTACCCTGAAACCTTCCTTGTCTTGGCTAAATCCATGGCTCTGTAGAAGTACAAGTATTACTTTTGTACACAAGAGATTGTTTCATTGTTTGGGGCCCAGTTATGGAAAAGCAGACCCGCACTATGCTATTTGTATCAATACTTAGGAACAAGATTGAAGACAAAGACTGCAGCAGGAGTCATATGAGTAATCTGGTAATTTGTAGATCACCATCAGTTTAACACTCGAGTGGTCTTTGCGATATTAAACGCGGATTGAGCATGGGCAGAAAGGGCGATAAAAAATATCATGTAGTCTGACCAATCAGTTGTCAGCTGGAAACTAGAACTGTGTGTCAACTTTGTACACGCACGCTACCGTGACAAGAGTTTGCAGTTTTAAAATCCACGCAGTCATTTGAAGAATTACTATGAATTTTATGTTTTTATCGAATGTAGAGGAGTTGACCTCAAGTTACTTGGAATCCAATTTTTATTTGTATTTTAAAGTGTTTTTAATATAGCTATAAGAGTATATTTCATCACTAGGTCCTAAAGTAACACTTTTAACAAGAGATCAAGAGGGCTGCGCCTCGGACGTTAAATGACCGAGGATGTAAAAGACACTTTTGGGCTGAGTGATGAACGACACTTTTTGTCATGATGCAAATAATAATATGAGATAAATGACAATGAACGTTTTAATATTTTAAAGAATTAATTAAGTAAACATTATTTTGAACTCAGCAGTCTGAATTGTAATGTTTTGAAGAAACAGCTCGCTAAAGCTATGGTTTCCTAGAAAAGTTCACGTGCGCTAAATTAACGGCCGTTAATTGTAGCGGTGAATAAGTGACGCAACACAATTATTTAAACAGAAATGTAGAACAAAAACAACTACACAAAGTTTATTTACGGTAGTAATGACAAGCATTTAGAAATTTTGTTTTTACAACTTGTAAAAAATGTCACCAACAGAAAAAACAAGATAATAAGGTGTAAAGTTGTCTTAATAGATTTTCTAAAGTTTTCACCGCAAAGAGGTGTAACTTTTCTAAACTGAAACCAATCTGATTGTTTGAAAACAAAACCACCGTCAAAACCAATATTAAATTTGTAGCGGTAACACTTTTAGCGCGAGTTTATGAAACCATAGCTTTACGCTGATTTACGTGCGTCCCAAGTCAGTGTTAAACTCAAAACAATCAGATCAAAGTCAGTGTTAACTCCAAACAATCAAAGTTGAACCAGCTGATGTTCATAAAACAAAAAGACCATTTTCTACCGAGGGAGAAAACATCATCAAAACAATACTTTATTTACGTGGGTGTAAAAGTGACACTAGTACTGTCAATACATGTGTCTAAAGCAGCTGTTTTCAGAGCAGAATGACAAACAATACCGTTTTTTACAATTTTAATGCATACATCTCGAAAACTAAAATAAATTTGAAAAATAGGCTTCCAAGCGCATTTAAGAGACTGACGTTTCATTTAAGAATTTCAAACTAAAGCCGTCACTGTTTCATTTTGCCATCAAAATCCGAGGAACGGCGGACAGTCACTTGCGCTCTGTGTTGATCGGTACATACAAAGGAACAATGCATTTGTCTGATCATGGCCCGTCTCCATTCACCGACCAAGTACGAGGTCAAAGACTCGAACACCACCGAAATTCAACCTACTACAGAATGGAACACTGTGGAAGTCATCAGCCAGACGAGGTCAAAAACCAAGTGACAAAAAGAAGCAACATAATGTGTGCTATTAATAGCAGAGTTACCGCAGGGCTCGTGGTCCACTTTGCTTTTCTCGACTTGCAAGAACAGTTAGTGTCCATTTCAACTGTAAACCGTCTAATTAGCAAACTTCAATAGGAAATGGGGCTTTTCATTCATTTCTATCGCCACGTAAAACAAAACGAAAAGCGGTTTTGCGCGTCCGATTTCACGATTTTCGGTTGTTAAATTGTGTGTGTGTGTTTTCTGTTGTTGTAAATCTCTAGGTTATGTACTCCCTTCAGCAAGATCGATCTATCGGAAGTGACCTTTTTAAGGAGACGCCCCCCTCAAATAGGTTTCTATACAAGAAAACCTGTATTTATGACCAGATGTCCATGAAACGTGTTATAAACATTTATATAACCGTACTTAGATGTGTTCCTAAAACCAGTCAAATCCGTTGCATCCAGTAAAATTCAAACCAAGATGGCGGCGGAAATCTGGATACAGTTAAATAAATATGTATATTAAGTTTATTAAAATCGGATAATATATGCAACTATTATAACATAAAGCCCCCTTGTTTGAGGTAAAATACTCTCCCAAAAACCATTTCCGGTCTAATACAGGGTCATCAAAAAAGGTGTGCGGGATTTGATAGTTAAATAAAAAGTTTAATATATTTCGTAAAGTGTTGATTTTTGCATCAAAAGACATCGCAAATCTTAAACCTTTTTATGTAGGGCCTAATTTAAAAAGTTTCCACGTAAGCTCCCCCGTTGCACGACAGACAACAATCTAATAGTCAACCTTACGTATGAGCATTAGGAGTCACCGTTGAAATGGCTACGTTGATTCTTCTTCAGGTGCTGTAGATGAGTTAGATCACGTATTTTCTCAGCATAAACTAAGTGTTTAATGTAACCCCATAAGAGGACATTTAAAGGCGTCAAATCAGTACTTTTAGGTGGCCAAAAAACAGGACCATTCCTGCCAATCAACGATCAGAAATCTGTTGTTGAGAGCTTCTTGGACGATTAGACTGTAGTGACATGGAGCTCCATCCTGCTGGAAAATGCTCTTTTCCCTTTCGTTTGTGTTCTTTGGAATTGAAGACATTGAATAGGAAAAGGATATTAATGTCATTTTCCAGCAGGATGGAACTCCATGTCACTACAGTCTAATCGTCCAAGAAGCTCTTAACAACAGATTTCCTGATCGTTCCTGAGAATGGTCCTGTTTTGTGGCCACCTAAGAGTACTGATTTGACGCCTTTAAATTTCTTCTTATGGGGTTACATTAAACACTTAGTTTATGATGAGAAAATACGTGATCTAACTCATCTACAGCACCTAAAGGGGAAGAATCAACGTAGCGATTTCAACGGTGACTCCTGAAATGCTCCAAAACACGTGGCGGAAGGTTGACAATCGGCTAGATGCTGTCGTGCAACGGGGGGAGCTCACATTGAAACTTTTTAAATTACATAAAGAAATTAAGAGTTGCCGTGTCTTTTGATGTAAAAATCAACATTCTACCGATTATATTAACATTTTTATTTCACTTTCAAATCCCGTACAACCTTTTCGATAGCCCTGTATATCCCCCGTTACAGAAAATTTGCTAGAATTCACGGACGCGCTTGTGGCTACATGTCATGTCGGCTATGGTTTACACTTACTACACGCAAAGAGTTCCCAGGTGTATTGCCGATGCTAATAAACGCATAAATAACCATGCGGTAAGTATAAATAGACTCCCCGAGAAGTGGCATATGTCCAGCCTTGCATGAAGAGCAAGGTGAAGGCTACAATGAAGGAGAAGGTGAAGGGGACCTTCGTGGCCTTGATTGGCTGAGGTAAGATTCTGCAACTCATTCATTAAAGCCGGTAGTTGCAACAGAACATCGTGTAATGTATGAAACTGGTGAAGGGTGAGGTTTCCCATCATCAACACCAAATCACCTCCGAACCAGTATTGGTCATTGATACATGATTTCTAATATTGGTCTTATAAGCGAAAGCCCGCTGCTGAACATTCTCCTGGGCTAATGTATCTTAAATGGCATACAATTACCATCAAAATGGTATAATAACAACATTGCTATGTCAACTAATAACAATTGATCACGTGTTTCAAATTCTACCGTTTAATCTGTGTCACCCTGCATAATAAAATGGCATAATGTGGAAGAAATAGGCCAAGTCCAAAATACAACACTCATTCAAAACATACTTCATTTAATTTATTAAAATCTACTGGATATGTGGCCTAATCATTTAAATCTACACGTTCTCTTTCCCGGGGCCATTTTTCATGGCTAGACCAGGGAACCACCTAACAGCGTTACTTCCTGACTCAGCCTTCAACTTCGGTCCACATGCCTCCATCTACACACATCCCTTAGCTCGGCTTATGTCATCTACATTGGATGCTTGAACGATGAAGGCCTCGATCTTTCTCTATATTTCTTCTTCTTCCTTCCAGCCAACTATCTGACTAATTACGAGTATGTTCTCTGCTATAACGACCATCGCCAGATATTGGACTGCCAGTCCCTCCTTCTCTCTTTCTGTCATCTTGCACAGCTATGGTATGGTAGCCTTTGGTAGGCGTCGTCTTTTTCCTAAAGATGGTTGATAACCAACGCACTCGTACTTTCTCAGTTATGTGGAATCTGCAGAGGTCGTCCAGTAAGGAAGTACATGTAAAATAGAATAGAAACTAACTTGACCATGCTTCCTGTCAATACAGGTTCTAAGGTTTCCGATAATACGAAGAGTCACTTTGCCCGTAAGAGGCGGGAAGTTTCAAATGTAGAATAGTTGCTTAATAACCTTTCGCATTTAGAGTGTATGAATCATGCATGCTTATATACCTTTCAATACTTTAAATATTCAGTAAAATCTATAAAAAAGGAACTTATTCTTAAAGACTAGTTTATACTGTGAAACATGTAAATTTACCTTGTTGTATGACTGTACATGTGTGTGTTGATGTTAACTATTGGCAAAGCCTTCAACATGGTCTTTGATCATAGACAATGTGGGAATAGTTTTAGATAAGTTGTGTACGCAAAACGTTTAAAAATCAATACAGACCCAGTAATTTTTGTTAATAGAGAAGTTTGTTTCTTTATAATGGGAGTCACTCAAAGGTGGAAAGTTCCTACAGACTTTTACTTCTTTTGCAGGCACATAAAGTCTCAAAGTCACTGACACAAACATTTTTATTGACAAGAAAATAAGAAGGTTTTCTGAAACGGCTTTCAAACTCTGCAATTTGTGTAGACTGCAATTTTTATCTGCTTAGGTTTATTGCATTATCTGGAAGTACCCACATTTTGGAAGTAACAGTAATGACTCAACCACATCTTTGTAACGCAAATGCGTCATCTCTTAAGGACATGTAAATATAAAGTGCAGATTAGACGGACAATGGCCATGCGTTAGTCACAGTTTGGCCTAATCTTCTTGTCAATAAAAACAAACCCCTCACGTAAAAATAGTAATGAATTTATGGTTTAAGTATCACAGTTGATAACTTCAATACAATTCTAAACCGGTTCACTTATTAGGCATCTTTTAATTATTAATCTTTAATTTAGTGTTGTATTTCAAAGTAAAATTTCTAGCCTAAAATAAGAATAATCTTTAAGGAGCCTTCTTTAAAGTTATCGGTTGCAGCTAGCTCCTAGGTTTTCTCCAAGTGTTTGATGCACACTCAAGTTGTTGCTATACACCTAGCCTAGGTAACGCGGACAGATATGACTGAACATGTAAGCATCAATGGGTGGGACCATGCTGCAGATGCACTATGCACAGGTCAATGACCGACTTGGGCTGTAGTGTCGTCTCTGTTGTTTACAAGAGATATCAGCTGATATTGTCCAAGTGAATGCTTCTAGTCACCTCTAGTTCCGAGTGTCCGGAGTCCAAGGTGCAGTCTGGTCAATGACTGGCTGGAAGGGGTTCCAAGAGGCAACAACAGTTAGTTACGTAATTTACGTACATGCTTACCGACAGTAAGCATTTAGTGTATCATGACACATACATTTCCTCATTTTTCAAAAGTACTTCTATCCAATCAGCTGATAGTTTTTATTCAAAACTTTTAAAGATCTTCTGTAGAAACGCTTGGCACCAAGAGCGCACAGTAGACAAAGGATTGTTCCCACCTTAAATTTACCCTTTAGGTACCCATCTTTTTTGGAGGAACCAATTTTATTAACGCCAAGGGTGCGGTCTACGAGGAGTCAGTGAATGCCCATGTCATGTGGTACGTCAAACTTACGGGCTTAGGTCTGCTACACACTATCGGGCCTTTCCCCGAGCCGAGCGCTGTCGCGAGCAGGGAGAAGGGAGCTTGTCCGACAATGTGTATAGTCGAAGGGACTGTCAATACATGTGTCTAAAGCAGCTGTTTTCAGAGCAGAATGACAAAAACGTTATTTATTTCTATAAACACCGATAATATACATGTGCTATAACTGTTTTCTGCCGTAATTTAAGATCCTCTATAGTATTAACATTCCCTCTATAAGTTAGCATTGAGAGGGTTGTAACGGGTGACAAAAATTCATTAGATCAAGTCTCGTTCTCAATTTGCCATGGATTTGCTTGGTAATAAACCATGGGCTTAACGTAAACTTGTATGTGTACCATTGGTGGCTAAAGTTCTAAAACCTTGTACACGGTTGTAACAACTGCACAAGCCATTAAACATCACGAGCTAGTCATATTTTTTGCTAGGGGTTTTGAAAAACCTCTAAGTTGTAATTTCACGATAGATCTAGTCATAATGGTTTATTAGAACTATTTTTGTACCGTTTAAAAATAGTTCATAACTATTAATATTTAGACAGATTGTTATTAAGTAATACAAAATAGTCATGTTATTAATTGATGATAGTCCACTACTTTGAACCGAGAAGACATAAACAAAAATACTATTTCCATAACAATTAGTCACAGATGGTGATAGAGTGAAACGTTGGTAAACAGGCGATAAGATTCTAAAGTAGACACCTCTGTATCTTTTCTGTCTATGAACACTATCTATGGGATATAACCTATTAAAGTGTTCACATGACTAGAATATCTTAGACAGTTCCGATTTCTAAATTTGTTTTCAGTTTTTTTTTTTATTACGGCCACTCGTATTACACAAATAGCCGATATTAGACAAATTGCATTTATGATCTGATTTCAATGTAACATTATATAGGGTTATTATAAATGATGTTCCTGATTTTGATTATGAATATTACTGGGTAAATTTGCTTTTGGACTATTTTAATAGGTACCATTGAAAAGGAAAACTCATCAAGTTTTATTTACAATGGTTTGGGTGCGTGTCTGCTGTTTCTTAAGTCAATTGTTGTTCGTGTTGTGTAATGGTTGAATTTGAAGACAGTAATGGTAGTTGTGTAAATAAATAAATAATAAATAAATATTTATTGATGGACAATAAAATTGTATGAGTAATTACAATGGAATTTAAAAAAACTAATTTAAAAAACTAGAAACTATCTCCAAGCAATAATCTTCATAGTCTTCAAATAATCATTGTGCGTAATTAGGTACCTTTTTAATTTTTTTTTAATTTCTTTTGGAATTTCTTAAAGTCGTCTTCAAATTTAATTCTCCAGATTTAATTTCTTCAGTTTGAAGGCTTGAATAAGTTTGATGGCCTTGAAGCTTCTTTGTTAATGTAACCAATATATTTTCTAATCATTTTTGCATTAGTGTAGTTTCAAGTGTAAAATTTGTGGATTTTCTTTGGCAAATTTTATTGTTTCAAAACATACATACAACTGGAACGGTTAAAACGAATGGCTTTCTCTGCAGAATAAATAAGGTTTTAAGTTTGAAGTTCTTCCCAAATGGGTATAGCTAAAGCATTCAACAAGATTTCCTTGGAACAAAATTTGGAGAGTCTTTTAATTAGAAATAATGATTTTGATAATTTGTTTGATATATACTTCACATGATCTTTGTAATTCATATGGTGACATTTTTACTTTCTGTTAAATCTTCTTTTTTATATTTATTTTATATTTATTTTAATCTGATTTCTTAAATTGTTTTTGTTACGAATTAATTTTGAATCCATTAT
Source organism: Matsumurasca onukii (assembly GCA_018831715.1). Classification (NCBI taxonomy): domain Eukaryota; kingdom Metazoa; phylum Arthropoda; class Insecta; order Hemiptera; family Cicadellidae; genus Matsumurasca; species Matsumurasca onukii. The sequence goes on along the minus strand of CM032059.1, from coordinate 41,248,307 downwards.
TTGAAAACCAATCGATTAACATATTTCCTTCGTTTGTTTTCAAGCATTTTCTCATCGTCGTGTGATCGTCGTGTGATATGTCATTGCTTGTGTCATCTCCGTTATTTTTATTATGAATAGAATCGGGCCCAAATTGGAACCTTGTGGCACCTCTTTTCTGTTTGAAGCCCTGAGGATAAAACCTTCTCAATAGTGCCAGTTATGTAATTTTAAACATTAGCTCCACTTTTGAGTTCTTTTTGTCAAATATGACTGAAACCAGTTTAGGGCTAATCCTCTAATACCTATCATGTTGAGTTTTCTAAGTATTTTGATGAGGCACCATGTCAAAAGCTTTTGCAAGTCAAAGAATAAAGCCAATGCTCTTTTATTTTGATCCAAAGAAGAAATAATGTTATTTGTAAGTTCAAACATGGCTTGTACTGTTGATAGATTTTCCTAAATCAAACTGGTTATTGGGTAAGATATTGTTTCCAGAAAAGAAGAGATTGCGTAATAACTTTTCAAAGACTTTACTTATAGATGATAATATAGCAATAGGTCTATAATTTTTTTCTTCAAATCTTTGGCCTGATTTGAATATAGGTTTTATGGTTGAGTTTTTTAGTAACGTAGGAAATGTTCCGTTTTCAATAGAAAATTTATTAAATAAGTTAAAGGGTAAGCTATTTCAAAGTTTATTGATTTTAACAGAGTTGTTGATATTTCATCAAATCCACTTGTACTAGAAGATTTTAGGTTTTTATAATTTTAATAATTTCTAATTCAGTAGTTCCTTGAAAAAATATTGATTTTTTAATACTCATTTCAGTATTTGCGGTTGTGTTATCTGTTAAAGAAGAAGTGTCCTTTTGCTGGTTTTTACTATCACCTACTTTAACATAATACTGATTGAAGTTATTGGCAATATCTTGTGGCTCTATGCTGTTTTTTGACGTTTCCCTAAACGAGCTTACAATGTCATGTTGAATCTGTTTTTTATTCCTATGATTATTAACTATGTTCCAAATGTCTTTTGTGTGGTTTCTTGAATTACTTAGTTTTGTTTGAACGTAGTTGGACTTTTCTTGTCTTATAAGTTGTTGGTATTGTTTTTTAGTTTCTTTATATTGTATTTTAAGTGGATGTGTAGAGCCAAAATTCTTTGAATTGATGTATCTTTGTTTAAGGATTTTTCTAAGTTCTAATGTTTTGTTCGAAAGTTTTATATTAAAATAACTTTCAGTTTTTATTTTTACTTTCTTAATGGGAAAAGAATTATTAAAATGAGTTTGAAATATGTTGTGGAATGTATTATATTTGGTATCCATGCTTGTTCCTTCTTCAAATACTGAAGCCCAGTGTTCATTCTGTAGTGCATGTTTAAATTCTAAAATATGTTTGTGGTTAAATATTCTTTTTTGCATATACATCGGCCGAGATATATCCTCAGTGGTTTTCAGTAAGGCTATCTGGCCATGGTGATCAGAAAGAGCTGTTAGTAAAATATCGCTCTGAAATTCTTGAGGAGGTATATTAGTATATACATGATCAATAATCGTTCTAGAGCCTTTTACTTCTCGAGTAAACTCATTTATTTGTTGCTTTAGACCAAAACTTGACATTGTGTTTAGAAAGATGTCCTGGCTTACACCTTTTATAGCCAAGTTAATATTGAAATCACCTAAGACTATTACTCTTTTATTGTAATTGTTATTAAATATATTAGTGATGCAATTTGCTAAGTTTTCAAAGAATATATCTGTGTTTGATGGGGGTCTGTATACACCAAGGATAGTTATGTTATCTGTTATGGTTTTTAAGACCAATGCTGCTAGTTCTATATTCCTTTCATTACAATAAGCAGATACATCGAGTTTAGTTACTTCTATGTTATTTTTAACAAAAAGGCAAACACCTCCTTTTTTTAAATGGGTTCTACAATAATATGACTCGCATTTATAACCTTCTAGCTTCATTTCTTTAAAAGCTATTTCTTTCAAGTGATGCTCAGTCAGGCATAAGACGTCTGGAGATTCTGTTTGTAACAAGACCTCCAATCCTTCAAATTTTGAATAAACCAGTATTTATTTCAGTGTGATGGATAATCACTAATTTTTTATTAGTGTGCAACCAATTTTTAAAACCAGATTTAATGAAGATCCTCATAGTAACCAATCTAATCGCAAGTGATAATTAAACGTTAAAACGAATGGCCGCATTTGTAAAAGAAATGTTACTAAAGCTCATCATTTGTGCTTGGGGCATGGATCTGGTGTTGGCCACTAATACCTTCGGATAACCCTCTCCGTTATTTTTTCTTGTGGGGATACACCAAAAACAAGGTGTAACCACCAATATTACCATTAGCAAACCTGGGATTCAGCAATGGATTACCAATGGTCATCGAAACAATGTATCAAGATACTCTTATCAACTTACGGCAAGAGCTTGATTATAGGATTGAAATCTGTTGTAGCACAAGGGATACCCGTATCAAAAATTTATAGTTATAAATACTTGTGACGAAACTTTGTGAGTTTTTTTCAAATGTAACCATTTTGTTTCTTTGTATAACATATAAAATTACATTTTATATACACTTGAAATCGTGAACATCAATTGTAATAACCCTGTACTGTATAAACGTTAATGTTACCGTAACTATTATTCGACACCTTATTGGTCTGGCTGGACGAATTTCGTTGTTTTTTAGTACACATGTAAGCTACGCTTTTGTTGTAACTGTAGTATCATATTTAATTAAAACCTAGAAACATGTGTATAAAGTGGATATGTGGCGGATTGGTATCGCGCGCGACTACGGAGCTCATCACTCCGGTGGCGCGGGTCCGATCCCCGCAGTCACCACTTACATTTGTAATGTGACTAATACGGTGACGCTAGCTAAAGGTCGAGGTTGAGTGGTAGAGAGGACTTTGTAGTCCTAACTTCGCCTCGTTGAACAAGACAACTTTACCTTTAACCTTTATACAATCGGATGACAATTGCGACTTGCAGAGTGGTTGCATATATAAATATACTTTTGCAATTTGACCCAGTAAATGTTGTGAATCTCAGTGGTGAAGTCCTTTCCGTTTTGTTTCTATCCTATGGAAATTCGCTAATAAGTGATACAACTTATTAGCGAACAGAAACCTGTTTAGTATCATATTTTCGTATTTGATTCTAAACTCACATGGAAAGTGTACTCTGTGCTCTTTGAATCGCAGACTAGGCACGTGCATGTGATGTACTTTCAACACGTGATTGTACTAAATGAAATTCAATCTTTTACTTGATTCTTCAAGTTTGCTAACTGCTGAGTTCTCAGATGGTGCTGAGTGCTGTTGTCTGGATGTATCAGCGTTGCGTCAGCATCCTTCCTGGAACACTATCTGCAACACCTGTTCACACCCTAGACACACAAGTGATAGTTGCTTGCACAGAACACAGAGCGTATTTTAAGCAATTTTAACTGGGCGACAACCACGGTGGGGTTTTGGGGGTATGGAATACCCCCAGTAAAGGGGTCCGGGGGTCCTCCCCCGGAAACTGGTGTATTTTTTTAACCTAAAACCATTTTAAGCCATATTTTGAAGTAAATTAGACCTTTTTTAGCAATGAATTTTTTTAATTGTATTAAAATATTAATATCCACAACTTAAGTTTCCAACGCCTAGAATCAAATTACTCAGGTCAAGTAAAAATTCAGAGATAAACCTGCTAACGTCGCAAGCTTGTATTATACGCGTAACTACTATATATTGAAGGGTACCAGCAATTAATTAACCACTTAATAGAAAAGTTTGTTTGGAAATGGTAATAACAGTTGATAATGAATAGATCATTATATGATGATATAATCATATGATAATTCATTGAAAGAAACTAACTGCTTCGAAATTAACAATTGTTATGTAAAATATTATATATTATTTAAAATGTGTTCAAGAACCCACCACATGTACAAATATTGATAAATAATAAAATATATCCTTGATTGGAAAATACTTTAACCATAAGCCGCGTTATAACCATTGTAATTACGCACATTTATGAGGTCAATTGTTTACTTATAAAGCTTGATTATAAAAAAACTACTTGTTCTTTAAAATCTGAACCAAAACATAACCGGCGCAGCCTGCAGCCACTATGCGACATAATCCCTTCATGTTATTTTATGCACTGACAGAACAGGTCAGGAGTTTTATCTGCCTACCCCCTCTGGTATTTATAGCGGATTCCCTTAGAAAATAGAGTTATTCATTTCTATATCTACAGAACTAAACGGTGTACAGTTTACAAGTGACATTTTTGTCCGATTTTCACGAAATTCGGTACAAATGTTCTTTTTGTAAATCTCTTGATTAAATTTGTTTGTCAGCAAAATCGGTCCACCGAAAGTGACTTTTGGGGGAAACATGTCCCACCAACATTTGGATTTGTAATATATAAAAAACTATATTTTTGATCCGATTTCGACTAAACTGGTTTTTGTATATTTTTGTTGGTATTTCAATAATTTCTGGCACAATAAGAAACAATTTGTATATAATTCAACAAAATCCGTTCAGCGAAACCAAAGAGGCAGAAAATGTTGCTTCCGGTGAAATAAATATGTAAACTAAATTTGATTAAAAGCGTATCATAAGTGCAGTTTTATAGCATCCTGGTCTAGCTGATTGAATTTTGTTGTGTGTTGATAAATATGTTAGGTACGATATCACACATTTGTATACAAAGATTAATTGAATTCGGATTATGAGTACAGTTTTTGCAGCCCCCCATTTTTGAGTGGAAACGCCCCTCCCACCAAAAGAGCTTACGGTAAAAATTACACCGGGTTTTAAGAAATGTCCAGATTCGCAGTAGCGATTGTCGGCTGCGTTTGAGTGACTGCCAGTCATTTCCTCCTCGGCTGAATCAGAAACTGTACCAATTACTAGAACTCTACGTACGTAACTACAATGACACTCGAATGGTACGAGTATTTCAATGCACCATTATTCAAGCTAATATTTGATTGTTTTTAAGTATTTGAAATAAAAGGTGTCAAGTCTTATGAAATGAGGCCCGGTTAGTATTTAAAGGTGGTAGACGTTGAAATGTTTGGGCAAACTTTGGCTAACCACATTTAGGAACAGGTTATACAATGTATAGGCATGATGTAGAAAATAGGAAGTTAGTCGAATTTTTAAATCCGCCTTTCGAGTGATCAGATGTATCTTTCGAAAAACCATTTTATAAATACGGCTTGATTTAATATTTTTGTACCACTTATGACACAAAGTACGTTGTATGTAAAATATTAAGAATGAAAAGATTATTCTCTGCACGACTCTGAGACAAAGGTTAAGCTTCCAAAAAGAAAACGTGTGATTTTAAAAATGTCTCCGTCAAAAGATTTGACGTAAAATTTTAAATTGTCTAATAATTATAAGACGAAAATAATACAAATTCCGTTTGTGTCACAATATCTTTTATTTCAGAGGTCCAGGGCTAAAAATAAGTTAAACAAAAAGTACCTTTCATTACAGTGAATAACCGGGTGGGAAGTACAATCAAGTATGTACTTGATTAACTTTATTAATAGGCCCTTAAATGTCAGACCTATTGCATTTTCACCATGATCTGAGTTGCAAAAAAAAGGTAAAGTTTGTCTTGTTTAACGAGGCGAAGTTAGGACTACAAATTCCTCTCTACCACTCAACCTCGACCTTTACCTAGCGTCACCGTATTAGTCACATTACAAATGTAACTGGAAAGTGGTGAGTGCGTGGATCGAACCCGCGCCACCGGAGTGATGAGCTACGGAGTCGCGTGCGATACCAATCCGCCACGGATCCGCTAAGCACAATCTTTTGTTAACAATAATAAACTGTATAGTTGATACCGTTAGATTCACTTTAGTGTGTTACTTAAACTAAGGGTATCCTCCAACATCATACCGGGCTGGAGGGCAACTCAGCTAGAAAACGCAGATGCAATAAAACCTCTGAACGATTACGGTGAAATGTGATTGGTGAGTGATGGTGAGCGTGTGTTGGCGCGACGCGTGGCAAACTGGCGTCAAGACACTTACTCGGTCTGTGTTGAGCAAGTACGTGCCTACACTAATCAGCTGTCACGTGACTTACACTTACTACACTAGTACGCTTCGTGTTGTTAGTTTGAGCCAAAATTTGCATTTTGTGCTTTTTGTAAAGTTTTAATTTTATTGTAATCGTATCGGTAAATGTTTAAATAAATACACACTGGGGATCAATGCAGCAGATGTGTATTTCCGCCGGAAAGGAAGTGTGATTTCTTTGCGCACTACATAGTAGCCAGCCAGCCGCAAGTTGCAAGTTATAAGTTGCAAGTTTTAAGTTGCAAGTAGGTTCGGCACGCTGGCTCAGTGATGAAATTGGTTTTTTCTTTAATGGTTGGTTTTACATAACGAGTTACAATACGTTTCATCTCGTAAATTCAAAGAGTAAACATCTTTTGCAATGTATAATATTCCGTCTACGCAACTGATCTATCCTAACAATCTATATTTATAAAAGGCTTTATCCTGACTGAATGACTCACTGACTGACTCACTCACTCATCCTCGCTGAGCAAAAACTACAAGGCCTAGAAACTTGAAATGTTGTATAAACATTCCTTTTAAGTACTCACTAAGAGAAAATTTTTCTTAAATTAAAAATTTAATACGGGTTTTGGGGTATTAAGTATTGGATACAACTACTTTCTGAACTTCATTTCTCTCGATGTGGAAAGAGCCGAGGAAGTCTTCATGTTGAAAGTCTTAAAGAACAGTCCAAAGGTTGAAATACTCACCAACTGCACCTTTGTATATAAATGAGTTGTTTTGGACAATTAAAATGCTTGATATATTTCATTATAAAGTTTATTTAACAAGTCCATTTCCAAAACCAAATAGTGCAAAATCTAAATAAATTTAAACAACAAAAGAGTTGTAATACAAATAAAAGATTGTACACTGAGTTCTACGATCTATCCATTATGATACGTCTTATCATATGCACTACCCTACGAATTAAAAGTTAAGTAAATTTACATGAACTAAAAAGGCGTGTATTGTGCCAGTGGTTCACAACTGGCAGCGGCAATGAAGAAAATTATAATTTTTCAAAGAAAATTAGAAAATTTAAGTCGTATTACAATATATTATAGAAATTATCCACATTTACAGACAAGCGTTGAGTATTTACGATTAAAATGTTTCTTTTAACAACTATAGTAAAATAATTAGTACATTAAACTCATACAAATCTAAAGATCACATTTGGTTGCTGGATTGATTAATGGACTTAAGTATGAAGAAAGCAAAGCACGTATAATAATAATTCATAAATAAAATATTTATGAATATATAATAATATGCTTTTCGATATGGTTATCATTGCAATTGCTTTGTAGTAGATGTATAATATTATGACTATTGCCAAATCATGTTCACAGCCATCCTCCCTTAGGTTGTCTCTTGATAGTATTCACGTCCTCAATTTTTTTGATCGGTCGAAGAGCTTGAGGGGACTCGGCACCAATCAGCTTTTCCGTACTAGAGCTACTAGTGACTCCATCAGTCTCGTTGGAGCTATTGGTAGCAAGAGAGAGTTCAAACTTAGGAATTATCTTAGGCATTTCATGTTTCGTCTGGGATGTAGAAGCTGAGGACGTCGAGGGAGGTTGAGAAGAAACTGGAGGAGGTTGGGATGGCTTCGTAATATTTGAAGAAGATGGAAGATGTGATGAGGATGCTTGTTGATTGGCTGAGGTTGTAGAAGTAGGCTTGGAAGACGACGAACTTGATGGAATAGAGGTACTGGTACTGGTTGGCCTCAAAGCAGAACCAGTGGCAGCTTGGGTAGGCGCGCAAGAGGTGGTTAGCAGAGGACCGGACTGACCAGGAGGCCTCTTGGGAACATCTTCGGCCGAAGACTGTTTCGAAGCCTCCCTAGCGTGGGGTCTTGGGATCGCATCTCCAGGCTTAGGCCCTTCTCGAATTTGCTTGGATGCTTCAGTGTTCCTAACAATTTCAGATTTTGAAGGCTGCCTTTCCTGAACAAAGGAAACTTGACTCAGCTTTTGATCACTGTCGATACAGGCGTGTTTGGGTACCTGTCGTTGCGTTTCAAATGTCTTCTTAGTTTCTTCCACTGATTTCCTTACATCTTCGTCAGTTCCTTCTAGCACTGGGGGTGGTGCCTTCTTCTTAAACACCTTTGGAGGAGATTCTCCTACTCCTAACTTTCTCTGAGCGATCAATGGACTAGGATCTTCTTTCTTTTCATCTTTCTTCTCTGGAGCAGCAGATTTTAGTTGACTCTCCTTCACACCTTGTTGAGGCTTGTCTGCAGGCTTGACTTGGGTACTGCTAGGACTTGGGTTTCTGGACTTGGCTTGCTGCTGCACAGCCAAGAACATACCTCCACACGACCCTGCAAAGCGTTTTAGAGACATTATAGAAGATATTAGAGGGTAGTTATAAAAAACTGGATGATTCCACACTATTTTAAATTGTGATAAATAGATTTTTCGGTTTTTGTCATTCCCATATAGTTTTTTTTAACAACATGCAATAAAATATAAAACAAATACAACTTGGACTCTACGCCGATTACATCCTTTTTAGCCTGTGCCGCACTACAACACAGTCCAACTACTAATATTTGTAACCATCCTGGTAACGGAAGAGGCTAATACATAAATAAATAAATAAAAATTTATTTTATTTTGAGCGTTTCTCAGTACAACTGGTTTTCAGAACAACTCTAGTCAACTTATACTTAGTTTAATGGAACTACATTAAAAAACTATGTACAAACTACATGTCAAATGAAAAATACTAGAAGTCAAATAAACATAGATAATATAAAATTACATGTCTACAGGGTTTTCTAAAATTGTTTTTTATATAAATATGTTTTTATCGGAGAGCGATACGGTCGAGTCGACATGGTTAGCTGACTCATCAGTCCAAACTCCTACTGTTATCAAACATAGTCTCCAAAGACTTGATAAACTCATCTTTACGTTTCATTAAATGCGCAGACAAAGCGTCTGGCACAACAAACTGTAACATTAAAAATATTCTGAGAAAAGTATCATAAACAAAGCAGCCAGCAGATGAAAGTCCCGCAAAACAAAATGTTTAAGAGATTTCTAACTCATCTCATTGGGCACTTTTTTTATTATCTCTGTACAATAATTATTATTTTTAGTGGTGCACGCACATAAAAATGTATGTTACTCAGGGTTTTGTGACCCTTATTTGACAATATTTAAAGGCTTTGTCCTTTTTACATGTACCAATTTATCGAAACAAAGCTCTCACAAAATACCATAATATAATATCTGTAAATATTTTAAAAGGTTATAAAAACAAAAGCAGTGTGGTTTTATTTAAGTTTTCTTGGCATATTTATGACTCTTACATTCGTCCTCCCGTTTATTTTTAATACTCTATACCGAAAATCGGTTCGACTTCTTTCAAAGACTTAGCTTATAATTATTTTAATGAAATGTGTGTGAAATATTTAGAAACCGTTGAGCTGTTTTTTTTTTAAATATTCAGAAGTTGGGAGGTCATTACTATGAAAATAGTGACATCAGGGAATACGAAAGAATGGAAAAAGAGCGTTTTCAAAGATGCAATGGCATAGGGAAAGTGTTTTGAAGATTAATCGTCAAATCCCAAGGTCAGGTTAGTAAGCCCAATGTTAGGTTAGTAATCCCAAGGTCCCCAATGTTAGGTTAGTAACCCCAAGTTAGTAAGCCCAATGTTAGGTTAGTAATCCCAAGGTTAGGTTAGTAAGCCCAAGAAATGTTAGGTTAGTAATCCCAAATTCGGTTAGTAATCCCAAGAAATGTTAGGTTAGTAATCCCAAGGTTAGGATAGTAAGCCCAATGTTACGTTAGTAATCCAAAGGTTAGGTTAGTAAGCTCAAGAAATGTTAGGTTAGTAATCCCAAGGTCAGGTTAGTAAGCCCCAATGTTAGGTTAGTAATCCCAAGGTTAGGTTAGTAATCCCAAGAAATGTTAGTTTAGTAATCCCAAGTTCGGTTAGTAATCCCAAGAAATGCTAGGTTAGTAATCCCAAGGTTAGGTTAGTAAGCCCAATGTTACGTTAGTAATCCCAAGGTTAGGTTAGTAAGTCGAAAAAATGTTAGGTTAGTAATCCCAAGGTTAGGTTAGTAAGCCCAAGAAATGTTAGGTTAGTAAGCCCAAGGTTAGGTTAGTAAGCCCAAGAAATGTTAGGTTAGTAATCCCAATGTTACGTTAGTAATCCCAAGGTTAGGTTAGTAATCCCAATGTTACGTTAGTAATCCCAAGGTTAGGTTAGTAAGCCCAAGAAATGTTAGGTTAGTAATCCCAAGGTCAGGTTAGTAAGCCCAATGTTTGGTTAGTAATCTCAAGGTTAGGTTAGTAAGCCCAAGGTTAGGTTAGTAAGCCCAAGCAATGATAGGTTAGTAATCCCAAGTTCGGTTAGTAATCCCAAGAAATGTTAGGTTAGTAATCCCAAGGTTAGGTTAGTAAGCCCAATGTTACGTTAGTAATCCCAAGGTTAGGTTAGTAAGCCCAAGCAATGATGGGTTAGTAATCCCAAGGTTTGGTTAGTAATCCCAAGGTTAGGTTAGTAACATTGGGATTTGACGACCAAACTTTGTAAGACTTGACCTATGCCATTGCATCTTTGCGTGGCTGCCAGATCGTGCTGAGTGGTCCGCATGGGATGGGGAGGGCTGGTGAGAGAGTATAAACTCCGCAGTTAGGGGCATGTCATGGCAACCACGCTCGGCAATGGCTAGCGCTTTTTAGGAATGAACGTATGATGAGAGTTTCTATCACTTACGGCGAAACTATCAATTTCTACACAAGCGGAGGATGCGTACGTACCTCCAGCGTTGCCTCCGGCGCCTGGCTTCTTGGGGTCGCGAGTGCCCACTGGGGTGCGCAGGTCCCGGGTCTCTTCAGTGATCTCGTTGAGCAGCTCTACGATGGTGGATCCACTAGGGTCAGGCAGGTGGATGGGTGAGGGAGAGTGTCCTCTGGGAGTTCCTGGCATCTTCTGCACCAGCTTCTTCGCCTCCTCCATTGCACGTTGGAGGTTCTGCTGGTTCTTGAACGAAACACGGTTGTTGCACCTTCCTATCTGGGACCTGTAAAAAACCAGGCATATCGTCAACGTTGTAAAGTAGCTTTGTTAAAACCGTTTGAAAGCCGAATTATGTTCTCGATCTTGTGTGTGGTATTGTAAGTGTATTAACACGTGCCGTCAACCAGTGAAAGAAGTAATGTACGATTGTAAAAAATGCACATTTAAACAAGTACTTGAGTAATGAGTAGGCATTTAATAAAGCAAAATGGAATCAACTAATCCAAATTTTAAAAAGGAATACAATTTATTTAAAACATAACCTGTCGAAAATATGTGAAAGTTCCTAGGAAAGTTTAAAATAAAATTTGAAACAGGAATTCAAGTTTTTAATTGAGTTAAATAGACTGAGTTGGTTGAGCGAGAACATAATACTGTACAGAAAATTGAGGAAACATCAAGCGAATCTAAGATTATTAACCCAGAAGTCTAAAACTAACAGCATACCAACAAATTGTTACACTTTTAACCTGAAGATAAACTCAAAATATCAACCTCTAAGAACAATTATAACAAGGACAAATTCACCTGGATAATTTTGCTCAAAACAAAAGAGAAGAAATACGCACTACATACAACTTGCTCAAATATCTTGTGTTATAGACATGAAAAAAATCTACAGTAATGGGTGCTATTTAACTACCAACAAAAGCAATGTGTGACGACAAATTTCAAACACGATGTAGCAACTTTAAACTGTTGGAGAAAATTCTATCAGTGAAATGTTTCCTGCAGGTACAAAGCCAAAGTTACAAGTCGTGGGAAAGACAAATTCACGTTGGAACAATACAAGGACAAGTAACGTACGCTTGGCAAGCATTGCTTATGACTTGACTCCACTTCTGCTGTGTAGAAGTGAGCACAGCCAGCCTGGCCACTCGTCTGAACCTGGCCAGGCAGTCCTCGTTCTCGGGCACAGGCTGACTCATCAGAGTCTCCAAGTCGTCCTCTCCTGCCACTGGGGCCAGGTGGAAGTCCTTCATCAGTCGCCGCTCCCACACCTTTGCCTTACGCGCCACTGAGGTGGCTATACATAGAGATCAAACAAACACGTCAACACGATATTTGGATGAACCTTACACACGGTAACCTCATGTAAGCCTTCTTCATATAAGTTAATTTGATATGTTTTTAACTACTTTCAAGGGGTTGAATTGTGTATCTTATTGTGTACCATACTGTGGAACAGCTGGCCCAAGTTTGTAAGAATACCTCATTATCCATCAAAAACACTCATCATCCTTACCTTTCATCTCATTCATATTCACCTTAAAATATTCTAGAGTGATTGGTGTCTAAATTAGTATCAAAGTAACAAAGAAGTACATCAAATAGTTCGATGGTAAATTTCACATTTTGGTGAGACCTTTCAGAAACAACGTTTTTATCCTCAGACCAAACACCAACTCATATAATATATAAGACTCGCCATATAATGAAAGGCCTCACCAAATTATAACACTTATTACTGGATTTTTTGATGTACTTCTTTGTTACTCTGAAATTCCAATAAGAAGCTATTTCCAGATAGTATCAAATATTATCTGAAATATTGTAAGGGAGCTGGTCTTTGTTCCTTCCCAGAGCACAACCACAAATAACTCAGCATGTATAAAACTTACTTATGAACGAATATTTTTTAAATACGTAACACGCCATATCTTAAATCATACAGAAATGCCAAATTGCGAAAGAGTGACTGGGACTCGTGGCGTGGTCCTGTAATCCAGCTTAATGGAGGTCAGGTTTTGAGGATGATATAGGTCTAAAGCGGCTCAGAGAGTCTCAGTGATCATCTGATGATACCCGCATCAACTCCCACCATCGTTTAGACATATCAGACCATCACCTGCGTTGTTCGAAAGTCACGTTAAACCGTTGGTCCTTGTATTTCCATTGGTCATTGGGCTACCAACTAATGACCCATTCTAAGGAAGAGTCGGCCTTAGTTTGTAACAAGACACACCTCATAACTCATTACTACCACTCATCACACTCATCCTTCACAACATATTTGCCTTAAAATACCCTCATGAGAGTGGTCGGCATCTTTAATAGTCATAGTGATTTAGTGATAGTTCTAGTAATGAAGAATGTACCTAGTTTGAATAAGTACTCTGAATTGACTAGAGGTGTGTTTTTTAAAGAATACGAAACTGGTTCCCTAATTGCCACAGTAAAACCATTGAGAGTGTCGCCCTGATCCACACCAACATTTACAACTGGCAGTAAAGTTTCAATATTACGACGTCGTGCTTGAGACTTGTACTTTGATTGCGTGCCTTGTTACTGCAAGGGGATTTAACGCTTCAACTTTATTATAGTACAGTATGTCAGTATCACTTTTTATATTGCAGCCATATGGTCAGTGTTTGGATTCTTAATTTTGTGTTCTTAAAGACAAGTTCACGTGTCAAAATATCAACAATTAACTATTAAAGTGGTTCATTGTATTATTAATGCCCTAAAAGATACCGTAGAAAAGATAAATTTGGTTTTTCGGCCTTTTTGGATGGGAAGCAGACATATGATAAGGTCCTGTGGCCCCTTATTCAAACTTACAAAGCGTTACCGCAATCCGTATGAGATGCTTTCAAATGAAATTAGAAAGTAAATGGACATGCCTACAACCTACCAAGCTCGTAATGCCCCAGGGAAGTGTATTGGGACCAATTTTCTACACCACTTCAGAAGTCCTACAACTCTAGAAATCACAGCAGCAACATTTGCTGATGACACAAGACACTGCTAGTTTGTCTTCACTAGAGAGAGAAGTAATACATTACAAATAATCTTCAAGACAATCTAATTTAGTTCTAATACTGGCTTAAAAATGGATAGTTAACGAAGCAAAATCATCACACTTAACTTCCGCCTTGAAAAAAGATACTAGCACAGAAATTGTTTTGGATAATATAAAAAGGCTTCAAGTTTTTAGTTTAAAACCAGTTTCATTGATAGGAAACTAATATGGTATGTTCATTTTACACCATCTGGACTATAAGACGACAGTTAAGTTTCAAACTTGAATATAAAACAAACCATATTGGCAAACAAATAAATAAATTCCTTCGAATAACTAACTTATAATTCATCTATAAAGTTAATTTTGAATCTATGTAGATTTATGGCTTAGAGTTGTTGGAAATTACCAGTATATAAAATATTCGCATAGCACAAATAATCCAACCTAGGTGTTTCAAACCTAGGTTGGAAAATCTAAAAAAGTTTCAAGCGCATAATGCTTTATGTTACAATGCTTTATAACAAAAACACCATACATAAAGACAACATTTAAAACCCTTAATTATATGTTTAAATGATATAAATTATATAGTTTTAAGAATTTTAGCCTCGAAATAGTCACATAACATTTAAACTACTACTAACACATATAATAATACTATCATAATACCTAATAAGTAACGATATTACAGTTACCATTATGTTGATCTTATTAGGTTTTACTTATGATATTATTATGTTATCTGATTGAAACATTTATTAGTTTTGAATAAATTGTCCGAAATAGTAATAAATTGGACTGTACAGGGTTATTACAGATGATGTTCCTGATTCTTATTGTAAATATTATCGGGTAAATTTGCTTATAGACCATTTTAATTGGTACCATTAGAAAGAAAAACTCATAAAGTTTTATTTTTACTGGTTTTGGTGCGTATCTGCTGTTTCTTAAGTCAATTGTTGTGCGTGTTGGTATGGTTGTATGTTGTATGGTTGAATTTGAACACAGTAATGCTTGTTGTGTGATGGATTATCACTTTAGCCAATTTTTTATTAGTGTACAACCAATTTTTAGTACTATGTTTCATGAATATCCTCCTAGTAACCAATCTAATCGCAATTAGTCATTGAATTTTAAAACAAATGGCCGCATTTGTAAAAAAAATGTTACTAATGCTCATAATTTGTGCTTGGGACATGGATCGGGCGCGGAGGTCTGAATGATGACGTACTCCTGAATTAACCTCCAATCTTCGGATGACACTCCCTGTTATTTTTTCTTGTGGATATACACTAAAGA
The DNA here is from genome assembly GCA_018831715.1 of Matsumurasca onukii. Lineage (NCBI taxonomy): Eukaryota > Metazoa > Arthropoda > Insecta > Hemiptera > Cicadellidae > Matsumurasca > Matsumurasca onukii. The sequence continues at coordinate 41,233,113 of CM032059.1, read as the reverse complement.
TAAGGTGTACGAACCACCATTACCATAAGCGAACCCGAGATCCAGCAACGGATTACTAATTCCATCGAAATAATCGACCAAGACACTCTTATCAACGTATACCAAGAGCTTGACTATAGGATTGACATCTGTTGTAACACAATTGCACAAAGGGTATCCGTGTCAAAAATTTGTGGTTATTATTATTTTTGACGAAACTTTTTGAGTTTTTCTTAAAATTTAACCATTTTGTTTCATTGTATAACATATAAAATTAAATGTCATATACACTTGAAATCGTGAACATCATTTGTAATAACCCTGTACTTAAACAAACGATTTGTAAATCGATATTGTTAAAAAACAACTTGTCAAACATATTATCTGTCCCATTAGTAAATGGTAATGGATTTACTTATCTGTCTTTCTGGTTTTCGCTTAAGTAACGTAATATGGACGGCTCAGAGTTGTAACAACTCAATTGAGACTCCCTACTGATTAGAGTAGAGTTGAGACAACTGAGCGTATGAGATAACTCTCGTGTTCAAAGAGGAGAAAGCGCGGCGAGGACAGCGAAAGCGGCGGTGGTTATAGCAGATTCTCTACGCCGTAGTCGTAATCCCTTCATTGACCACTATTACACGCGCCGACATTCTCACCAATCTTATCACCAAATGTAGGGACGCAGCCACTAAATCACTATTTGAGATGCAGACCACTCTCATGAGGGTATTTTGAGGCAAATATGTGGTGAAGTATTAGTGTGATGAGTGGTAGTAATGAGTTATGAGGTGTAGTCTCGTTACAAACTAAGGCCGTTTCTTTCTTAGAATGGGTCATTAATTGATAGCCCAATGAAGAATGGAAATACAAGGACCAACGGCTTAACGTGACTTCCGAACCACGCAGGTGATGGTCTGATATGTCTAAACGATGTTGGGAGTTGATGCGGGTATCTTCAGATGATCACTGATTATTGCCAGAAGAGAGGGGGCAATAATTTAACCCGTTGAATACGGTTTTAATTTTGACAGTATTAAAATTAAAGCTTTTACTTTTTACATAATAAAATGCATTTAAGACCAACGGATTCATGTTTGGCTACGTTCATTTGTTTAAAACGCAGGCTTAAACATAGCTTAAACATTAGTTTTAACTATTAAAATACAAAAAGTATTAACAATTTTGTTGTTGATATTTAAATGTATTAGAAGATTAAACTAGTTTTAAACAATCCAAAAGATGCTGTAAAGCTCTAAAGGTTTCTCCCGGAAATAGACAAGTATGTAGAGTACATATATCTTAAAATAGTATCAATATAAATATACAGCATTAATATAGGGTGGACTCCGGAGTTAATGGTTGCGGGTTACTCTATGCGTTTGTACTTCCTCGGTGAGGCAAGCGAGAAGCTACGACTAGTAGATTAGTAGTGCTACCTGGTACACAAGAATCATAACTGTGTCGGGTTCACAGCGAACTAACCACTCGTTTACTTCAAACACCGTCCAGTCGCATTGTCAACCGCCCAACCGCCATTACATGATTACCTTAATATAGTAGCAATACTGTCTTGTTTTCGGAAGTTGCTGTTCCAATTGTCATCTGCTTTTGGACAAGGTTAATCATCTGTTACGGTAACGCTAGAGGTATTATTAGTGTAAGCCTGTTTTGACATTTCCACAAGTTAATTCCTATAAAATATGATTTGGCATTGATTGTGTGTACATTGATCGGCTTAAGCAGTTTCAGTTATCTACGGGATGACTTCTGACGGCGAGAACGATTACAGCACAGACATTTTAACTTTAGTCAATTATTTGTTGTTGTTTGTTTACTCTTGCGTGGAGACAATTTTAATGTTTTGTTGAAATAACCAAGTCGACCAGTTTTGTATTTTGTTTATGTTTAAAGCTTCATGAGTGCGCATTGAATGTGAGTTTCGTTTAATCGAATTGTGTTTTATTTGCATAGCGTAACCTCTGTAAACTTGCTCAAGAAGCAGTTTGGACGGAAAAGTGGCAATGCAGGGGATTTCAGTTGAAACCTAGTTTAACTGTTGGCAGATCCGTGGCGGATTGGTATCGCACGCGACTCCGGAGCTCATCACTCCGGTGGCGTGGGTTCAATCCCCGCAGTCACCACTACATTTGTAATGTGACTAATACGGTGACGCTGGGTAAAGGTCGAGGTTGAATGGTAGAGAGGACTTTGTAGTTCTAACTTCGCCTCGTTAAACAAGACACACTTTACCTTTAACTGTGAGTTTAAAACTTATAAATGACAGTTCTTTCGAACGGGTTAAAAGCTAATTTCTCCAAATTTTGTTTCATTTCGTGAAAAATTTAGAAAACGGAATAAAACAGGACATTTAAAGCTCTGGAAATTCCAATTAACAGTGTAATGTCAAAAATGTGGCTCCAATCCGCCCTAGGTAATTTAATTACATCGTGTACAAACTATAAAATATACTAAAAGCCACAGGAGAACAGATTTTATGGATAAAAGACCTGCATTACTTGCACGAAGTTAACGTGAGTATTCTTAGCTGCTCGCAAAGAAATAATTCTTTACAGTACATCTTTAGACTATATAGCCTCAGTGATCATCTGATGATACCCGCATCAACTCCCACCATCGTTTAGACATATCAGACCATTACCTGCATGGTTCGGAAATCACGTTTAGCCGTTGGTCCTTGTACTTCCATTGTTCATTGGGCTATTAATTAATGACCCATTCTAAGGAAGAGTCGGCCTAGTTTGTAACGAGACTACACCTCATAACTCATTACTACCACTCATCACACTCATCCTTCACCACATATTTGCCTTAAAATACCCTTATGAGAGTGGTCGGCATCTCAAAAGGTGATTTAGTGATATAGTTATAACTTATACGATGGTAATAACACCTTTAATGGATGACTGTCGGGGACAGGGATCTCTACTCTTTACCAACGAAACAAAATCCAAAAAGCTTGTTTACCAACAGAATCATAACTTCATAGTTGTAAGTTTTCTGGTTTCTCAAGTACAGATTACGATATCAGCTACAATTTGCTCAAGGGTTTGTGATCAATGAAAGCATGAATCACAATGTGGAAAGGTTTGAACAAAAGCTTGCAACGCACTGCCGAGGTCGCGATAGTAGGTCACTAACAGCAACAGCAATAGCAATAGCAATAGCTCAGTGCAATTCATCACCCCCACCTGACACCCTTCAGTGTTGCATGGTGCAGGCCTACTCTTCGTTCCACTCTTGGTTGGCAGGATGGAAGCCCATGCCATGTTACTTAGTTTAGACAGCACTAAGCTTGGCTCACATTTGACCCTTTTTATCAGGACTGCTTTGTAATTTCTTTCAATCTAGGTATATTTATAAAAGGCTTTGTCCTGGCTGACTGACTCACTCATCAGCGCTGGGCCAAATCTACAATGCCTAGAAACTTGAAATGTTTTATCAACTCTCTTTTTATAGTATAGGAACCCACTAAAAGAGAACTTTGCTATTTCAAAACTTTAGGTAAGGTTTTGAGAAGTTTAACATAGGAAAAACCCACCTAAGAATTTCTTCACTTTGACATTCAAGGCACTGGGCAGATTTCTTTTATAATATTTTCTAAGGCATTCCTTCTTTTAATAATTCTCAAGGACGAAAGCAGATTGACAAGTCTTGAATATAAAGAAAACTAACAGCTGCTGTTTTTATTGAGTGGCGTTTAGGGGCGAACGTGTTGTTGAATTGTGTTTCTACGATGCCCAATATCGTTGGGTACCTAGAACTCACTAGTCATTTTAGATTATTCAATAAAATGTATCTTTTCAGCTAGAATAGAAAGGTGGGTTCCCTCCAAACTAAGACCAATGCAGCCAACAAAGAGTAAAACGGGGTGTAGGTCCAGGTAAGATTGATAGATGACTCAGAGTAATACATCAGGAAACCAGTAAATACAGACCTTGTTCAAGTAGTTTATATCGTAGGTACAAAACTGCAATAGTTTTCACTTTTCAACGATTTAGTGAGTTTCTTTCCGAGTGACCTTGAGCACTGTGCGCTACCCTCCTAGTTGAGAGATATTCGCCTAGTGTGTTTGTAGGTCATGAAAACCCTCCATTTTGTACTTTTTAAACATTGACGAGGCTTATCCGGAAGTCTGGTCAGCACTCAAATAAGATGGGTAAATGGTAAATGTTGTAGATGCCAATAGTCTTGTAGTTTTATTCCGTGGGAAAGGAATGAAATATTTTCCCGAAGTGGACGCCTAAGTACTATGGATGGATGAAACAATTCTTTATAATCGGATTGCAGCATACCGTGTTATGTTTTATAAACAATATAAAAAACGCTTTAAAGACCATGTCTTGATCAGTATGTATATATATATATATATGTACAAAACTAAAATAATATACATAAAAAATTGAGATTGCAATTTGTATATTCTTCTTTGAAATTGCACATAGAAAAGAAAGTCTACTAACTGGCTTATATTTCGTTATTCTCATAACATAATCATAGCCCATGTTTAAATTCCTGACTAGTTTCTAAAATTGGGTATAATATTTTGAGAATTTTGTTAATTTTATGAAGTTTGGGGTAGAATTTGGTGACGAATTTAGGATCGCTGTTATCAATTTTGACTATGGAATTTTTTGAATTTGCAATTTGATTTCTTACAAGTTAATCAGAACTAAACTCTCACTATCCTTATTATTATGTAATTATTGTTAACACAGCTAATTTAAAAATTATCCTTATAACTGTTTTAAACAGCTGATGTTTAGAACAACCCTTATTATGAGGAAACACCGCTGATGTTTAAGAAATTCTTATCATGATATATAATTGGTTTGCCAATCAACTAAACAGCAATGATTGAGTTAGTTGTTTGTGTTGGTCTACAACAACGCCTTATCCTTGACTGAGCCCAACAGCAGTACTGTTTACAACGTGAGTAGCATCTCAAGATCAGCTGTTTATGTTTACAACCACACACACACACACACAGCTGACAGTGACCGTGGCAGTACACAGATATAGTCCAGTCAGTAGGCAGTACGCAAGGACAGGCCAAAGTCATTGATATCCGCAACATTGCCGTGTGTTGTACTTCCTAATGACTTCTCGAATCTTTTGTAGTTTAGTGGTCGAGTCTTATGCAACTTTGAAATAAAATGTTAGACTTTGCTTTTGTATAAAATCGCACTTCTTCGATGTAATCCCTATGTTCATGGTATGGTTTTAACTATTAAATTAACTATTAAACGTAAAGCAGCTTTATCGTATAGAAAATTTGTGATTTCGTATTTTGATTTAAAGAATTATTCAAAATTACCTTGAAACACTTTAACATTGTGCATTAGTTTTATAGTACACTCTAAATCAAAATATGTGAGATTGTTTAAAGATTCGACATGTTACATTTGTGCTTTTTTCACGGGTTTATATTCTACTCAAGCTGTGGTTCTTAAATGGCATTAAATAGTTTATCAACATTCTTTGTTGGCTTATTACCATTCATACAGCCAGAGGGGTGAACCTTTGACGGAACTACAAGCCCTCATATTTTGTCAAACACATCCAGAGATTGAACTTTTGAATACTTCATGATAGTTGCAGAATGAACTGTTTATTTGAAATATGATATTAGAGACATTCTTTGCCAGCAGTTTCAGAAATACAAATGCTCGTTTAACCGCAACCTAAACAGTTTTGTAATTACCACCCTATGAACCCTCTTGAAGTCATATATCCTCATGACAGAAGATTGCTCACAACAGTCTTAATTAATTTGGATACTCACAGTCTTTCTTCTTGTCCGCTGACGACACATCCATGCCGTTCCTCTCCAGCACCTCCAGCAGCTCGTACCTCATGGCGGTGATCTCCCCCTTGACCTCGTTGATGTCGTCGTCCGTCACCGGGCTCATGTCGTCCTGCTTGTGCAGGTCCGCCACGTAGCGCCAGATCAGCGACCGCATCACCGCGTTGTACCGGAAATCACGCTCACGCTCCTGCTTCTCCTTCCGCTAAACACACACAAATACACTACTCGTTGCGTCAACAACAAGTGACAAGTCCATGAGCATCTTTCAAACTCTGAGAGTCGCACAATCAATAAGAGTTAAGTACCAATTTCAAGCCAATAAACCCTAGTGATATAATATGTATAGAAATCGGTGAGTTGATGACTTGATGTGTTAACAGATGATTAATATATGCAGCAACATAAAGGGCAAGAAATAAAGCGTAGGGGCGCAGTACGGGCATCACAAATAAAACCTGATGGAACAGGACATATTAAGAGAGGAGGACGGTGATTGCTGAGCGGAAAGAAGGAGGCCTCTGGCCGAACAGGTGTTGACCGATTAAAATAAGTAAGTTATAACTTAAACTTAAGTAGTAACGTCAACATATAATCCAATGGGAGTATTTGATGAGGTTAGATAAAGTTTTATGTATCTTATTTCAGGTAAAGAACCTGATATAAATCTCGTGTTGGTCAGTGGTCCAGTTGCCAGCACTTTATCAGCGAAACGAAGGTTGAATTCTAAGCTCATCTTCAGGAACTGGCAGTGAAGATGGAGGATGATGCTAGATCAAGAATGTGAGAGTGTACCTTGGTGGATAGGCGACGCAGCTTGTCCTTCTGGCGGATGCCCAGCAGCTTGAAGATGGCCTTGGGCGTTGGGAAGATGTTGAAGGGCGGGGGCAGGGTGGCGCTCTCCTCGAAGTAGCTCATCCACAACTTGGTGCGCGCAAACTTCCATTCAGTGTCGGAATGTTCCTATAGAACAATTCATGGATTTAAATATGCACCAAAAGATATTACTTTATTGGATCAAGATAGGAGAAGTTAGGGTTGCACAATGCTCTCTCTCTCCACCACTTGACCGCGAAATATATACCTAACATCCACATGTTCCACTTAAGCAAAACCGTTCTTAGTGCGAGAAAAACTTGGCAGTTCAGACTGATAAGATCGTTAAGATCGACTGAGCTACGAATTTGCTATCATTAAATGGCAGAATCACGAAAGGCTTTGACAAAGAACGAACATAACTTTTGGGGTCCTGAGAATAAATGCATCGCGTTACTTTTTAACTAATAAGTCCCGGGCCGAAATTTCAACGCCATACGAGGGGCACCTTCACAACTATGTGAAGTCTCTAAGTTCTAGCTCTACACCCAACTTTTTAAAACTGTACATTTTTTGTGTTTGAAGATTGGTTGAGTTAATCAATAAGCCTAGTAGTATTAATATCGTAGATCCAAGTAAATTTAAATAAATACGATGAAAGTTAAAAATAGTCAAATAAACAAGTACACCCACGGAATCACTTGTATAATACATAAATTGGTCGAAGAAACTTACTGTGACTGGGGAATACACTGATGAATACGAATGCATTACAAACGTTTTTATAAGATAACTTTCCAAGGCAAGTTTGATTAGATTCCTCGTTCTCTTTAAAAACTAATATTGAACTCACAGTAATTTCTCAATGAAGTTGTAATTTATGACAAACTTATTTCCTACGAAAAAACATTAGTATGAAACGAACCACAATAGCTGCATATGAGTTGGACATCATAGCGATGAGGAGGTTCAACAGCACAATGACGTTGATGACGCTGTACGAGCCGAACATGAGGAGACCCCAGAACCGAGTGTAGGTTTTGATCCCGGTCAGGTCGAAGGAGTCCAGACCCACCATGCCGAAACTGGCCCAGAACAGTGACTGCGACGCTTCGAACACACTGCGAAACGAGATGATTAAACAAATTAATATTAAATACACATTGTCTCTATATGGAGCACTTATAATCTAATTTGGCAACATTTTGACAAAATGAACTCCTGCCTTTAAACGCAAACGTTCATAAACCGCCGTTGTGGGTTGCCCAGTTCGGTAATTATTACTGTAATAGACTGGGACTCGTGGCGTGGTCCTGTAATCCAGCTTCATGGAGGTCAGGTTTTGAGGATGATATAGGTCTAAAGCGGCTCAGATAGTCTCAGTGATCATCTGATGATACCCACATCAACTCCCACCATCATTTAGACATATCAGACCATCACCTGCGTGGTTCGGAAGTCACGTTAAGCCGTTGGTCCTTGTATTTCCATTGGTCATCGGGCTATGAATTAATGACCCATTCTAAGGAAGAGTCGGCCTTAGTTTGTAACAAGATTACATCTCATAACTCATAACTACCACTCATCACACTCATTCTTCACCACATATTTGCCTTAAAATACCCTCATGAGAGTGGTCGGCATCTCAAATAGTGATTTAGTGTCTTAAATCTCATGAGAGTGAATGTAACTACAAGTTAAGGTAGCACAATCAAAAAGAGACACGTTTACTAAGTTTAAAAGCAAGGTAACGTCGACAGTTTCAAATTGGAATGCTGGTATGCAGACTCTCCACTGCAGTTCCGCAATTATTTGACTCTATTTTTTTACAAAGATTTTGGGAAATGTGTGCTTGAGCTACTTTTCTACAAAGCCAATCCGTAGGAAATGTGTTGGTAGATTACTCCAAAACACGCCGTCATCAGTCCCCGAGTTTTGAAAGCCTGGAGTTTTGGACATTTTGAAAGCCTGGGAAGTAATGTAACAAATTGTTGTATAAGAAGAATGTTAATCCACCGATTTAAGTCTTGTGATTTAAATAAGCGTATCAAGAATTAAATATCAAGGACTACATTGAACTTGTAATGGTTGACCGTATTTGATAACACTAATGCTGATTGATGGATCGAGTGTTGCGTGGGATATTGAGAAGTTTGTGTTCAAGGTCCTTCGTCATCAGGTCTTGTAGGTGTCCAATCCAAATCAGTGCTCATTTACATAAACTTATCAGTGGTGGTGACGTATTTAGTATGTATTGAATATATCAGTAATAATTTAATCCGACACGTAATATAATGCTTCCTTGTAGTTTTAAAGTAATTGTAATTCAATATTGAGTCAATGATAGAACTTGGCTCAGCTTCGTTAAAAAGCGTGTTCAACTTTTATTTGAGGTGAACTTTTATTGTTCATTTGGCAAGCCTGCAGTGCCCTCGTGACCAGCCATGTGCAGTTCCCATCTCGACATTGTTACTGATTCATATTGTGTGAAGTTTTAACACAACATATTGTTATGTTGTGTACTTTCATACCATAGGAGAGCCTTGTTGACCATTACTAGTATTCCTGACGAGCCAATGATAATATTGAATATAACAAAGCACTCGGACAGTCTTATTTAGTTTCTTATTCGGATACAGAAATATATTTTTCTTTGTAATGCAACCATTTTCAAATTAGTGAATCATAATAATTAACCATTATGACCTCCCCAAGTATGTCCAACACTTTCCACAACCCCAACGGGAACACTTCAAGTGCTGCTGAACCTAACCCCACTGGACACTCTCATTAAGATAGAGGCCAGGAAAACAAGTTACAGACTCTCCATTGCAGCCTCACTGAGATGGGGCTTATCTAGAACAGGCCATGTCTCGGCCCTGGAATCTGTTTCAAACCATCCGCTTCTCTCTATGGGCTCAGATCTAATGAAGAGGGAATACATAGAGTCACGTGAACAGTGGAAGACGGACAAATCACTGCGTATTCATAACAACTGCTCGATCTGGTACACAGACGGCTCCCTCATAGAAGGGAAAGCTGGATACGGTGCACATAGAATCGCACCCAGGAAAACCCTCTCGGAAGGCTTGGGTCGGTTCTGTACAGTTTCAAGCAGAGGTTTACGCAATCCTAGCATGTGTGAAGTCAGAGCTCTCAAAAGGAGCCAGGAATATAATAATATTCTCCGACAGCCAAGCCGCTCGCCAAGCCCTTGACTTTGTTACCACCACCTCCAGACTTGTCTGGCAGTGCATACAGGCACTGCAGATTCTCTCCAGCCTGAACAACGTTCAGCTGGAGTGAATCCCAGGTCATCGGGGTTTTATTGGAAACGAGAAAGCTGACCTGCTTGCACGGAAGGGAGCACTGTCCCTATTTGTAGGTCCAGAACCAGCTGTCGGGTCAGCCCTTCCATGGTCAAGGCATTGCTAAACGAGCAGGCGCTTTCAGAACAGAGGCAAACATGGCAACATATCCCAGGCCAAATATCTTATCAAAGGCTTATCTAGGGCCTTAACTGACTCTTTAGTTAGACTAAACCGACAGGATATTAGACTAACCATCGCATACATAACTGGACACGGGCACTTCAGGAACCATTTAGCAAGGATAGGTCTCCATGCAGGAGACACCTTTTGCAGACTATGTGAGCGCTCAACATATCTTGACAGACTGCGATTCCCTAGAGGCAAGGAGAGTACCACTTCTGGGGGGTCTCGGGTGGCAGGAAATCAAACCCTCTGAGCTAGCAAGAAGATCCTTGAGCTTTGTAAGCGAACAAGGATCGGACTACCTGAGTGAGAGAAACAGGAGTTAGCACAATAAACCTAAGGTTGACGTGTATGCGGTCTGGAACTGCACCTCCATTTAAATCTAATCTAATGTCCAACTCTTCAGTCTTCGGAACTGGTTAGAAACACAATTTAAAACATGGAAAACTCTTGAACAATTGAAGATGTACTCACTTGCCGAAACTTCTCCATTTGGCGCACGAGTCACCGTGGTTGTCCCAGTCCGCAAGTTCTCCGGGGAGAGAGTAACACTTCTTCCTCTCCAGGTCGGCAAAGTACCACAGCAGTTGGTTCAGTCCTGTATACGCAATAACAATATAACTAAACATGTTTTGTCATTAATATACTATAAAGCCGTTTGGGTGACTGACTGGTGAACGAGAGAAATGTTTAGGCACTTCCCGTAGAGCTACCCCCTTTAACCATGTATTCGTTTTAAAGGTCTTGGTGTGAAACCACCGGGAAAAAATCTAAAACTCGACTTTTTTAACCCCCGGCGCGGTAGCGGCCGTTAATGGCGTCGGCCGAAAATGGGGTCGTGCAGTGGTTTACTATTTTGACTGTAGCGGCTGAACTAGTGATCGGATCTTTGATTTGACGAAAATCATTGGTGTGGAATGAAGTTTTCTACAACTTTTGTATTTCGCATTGTATCCTATCTCCAATAGGTAATTTGCTATTTCGCTTTAAAGATAAACTGTTCAACATTTACTTTTTTCGTGTGTTGGAACTAATTTAACGGGTACTAATATACTTCTTAGGACCACGAAAACCAACTTAAGTTAGAACGACTAAAAACACTATGCGGAAAAAAAATTAAAAACAAAATTTTCGCCATAAAATATCTTATGTACGTACCAAAGTGCGTACCCAAAGATAGAGTGACTAGAAGAACTAAAATACAAAAATAAATTATGTCGTGTTATGGCGTTTTAAGATGATTATTAACATTACAATAATTGTCATAAATACAAACTATTAACACCAACTTATTTGAAGCACCTAGGAGGCCGCAGGCCGAGCAGCGCTATGAGCGCAGCGAATGGTGCCTCTGTTTAATCAAGCTAGGCCGTAGACCGAGCAATGTCATGAGCACAGCGAATGGCCTGTCTTTATCAAGCGATGCCACAGGCCGAAGCGGGGGTCTGGGGGGCGTAGCCCCTTAGCGATCCCGAGGGCGAGTTTTACTCTAAAACCAAGTGTTTGTGATACAGTCGCACATATCCTTAGATTGAACTGTTCGGATTCGTGACTTACTACATATGGAGATAAATACTATTTGAAAAAATACCTGTTTTGCTAATGTATTTAATTTAACGATATATGTACTAAACTATCTTACCACAAGCGAAGGCGAAAAGTACAAGCGAGTAAATGAAGAAGAACTTGACGATGTCTATCACCATTCTGCCCAAGGAGATCTGCAGAGGTCCGAGATGAGGGTTGATGGAAAACAAGTGGACCAACTTGAGGGCACTAAAATAAATGTTCTACGTTATTTCCATATTATACAGGGTGAGTCTCTACTGAGTGCATTAATTTTATCGGTGGATTCTACTCGTTGTAATGGACCAGAAAAATACCTATATGCCTATACTTAACTTCAACCTTTTATCTGTAATGGCGTATTTTGTGATTTTTTAACTGCACGACTTTGTACTGTTAATGTTAAGCCCAAAGTAATGTGTTAATGACAAAAATTTAACTCCATTTGAAAAGACATTAAATTTCCTATAAAATAAATACTTTACCACAAACAAAACGTCTTTTTTGCCTCATATAAAATAACTTTAAAATTGAAAAATGTGTTTACATATTTGATTCTTAAGTTTTTAGGGCTTGGTTAACCTAGTTATACTTTTTGTATTGTAATGTCCAATTACACCAAAAACTGCTTTTTTCATCTTTAAAATTGTGTAAGAATATAAAGAAGTCATTAGGGGAAACAGTTCTAAAATTTCGTAAAAATGTTGCCAAGGTACAGATTTAAAACAAATTAGTTAAAAACACCAAACCAATAACTGAGCCTATAATATTTCTTTACCAGTTGAATCTCTTGATTACATCAGCTGATTGGAAGTTAAAACTATACAATCAGCTTATTTCAACTTATTGTATTGTTGAACTGTACCATACAACCCCATAACAAGAGACTCCCCAAAGGAGTTCTGCGGCTTGATCCACATTTCTTCAAGACCATTTTGAGTAATGATGAATCCACTTTAGCCGTGTAGCATTTTTAATATACATAACGAAAAGAAGGAACAATTTTTTGGCCTCCACGGTCCCCTGGCCGCACTGAGTTTTTGTTGCCAAAGAGGCGCTTCCTACCTGAGCACGTTGGCAGCAGCGAAGAGCCCCTCAGCAATGAGTTGCGGGTCGAAGGCGTCCCAGTGTTCACGCGGTATGTAGGCTGTGGCCGGGTCCTCAGCAATCTCTAGACTCTGCTGATAGTACGCGGCAGCACGCAGCATGAACACAGCCACATACAGCGAGTTGCGGCTGAAGTCTATGAAGTTCCACATGTTCCTTAAGTACTCCTTGATCCCTTCCAGGTAGATCTCCATGGTCTCCTCCCAGATGAATCCTGAAAAACGTGTTTTACTTTTAGCTTTCTTAACACGTAAATTGGATTAAAAATCTAAAGACAGTTAAACAAAATCCAAGAAAACTACAGCGGGGGTTTGAACTTGAATGTTGACTCTCACAAACAGCAAATTGTCATAGTTTGCTGACAATATTTTTAAAACCGATCTTCTCAATTCTCTGGTTTTGATTCTTTTTGTTCAGCTGTTTGAATAAATTTGGTGGTAAATAATCATGCTCTGAAAGGTGTGTTACAATCTGTAAGTTAAAGAAGTTTAACGACAGTGACAAAGACTGTAGAGCTGCAATAAAATCTACATAAGTATTCAACTTACCTAAGACATATATAAAGATAACGCCTTCAAGGAAAGATGGTCCGTTTCCTCTCTGTCGCATGAGCAGCTCCTGTAGATCTTGCTTCATACTGTCAGTCCCCAATAGTTGTATTGCAATTACTTCAGCTCTCAGAGATACCAAAATCAGAATCACTGTAACAGTAAGTCGTTCTTATTAAAACTGTTTAATTGAATACCATCATTTTATTTAGTATTGACAGTATGATTATGGTAATAAGATCCACAATCACATAAGTAAATAAGGTAGAAAGAATATCAAACGCAACTCACACAAGAAGAAGAGGTAAGAAGAGGCGTGGATGAGAAACTTCATGAAGGGCTTGCGCATCAGTTTGCCAGTATCCGACTCGGGAGCAATCATGTAGAGGCTGCAGTAGAAGGGGAAGAGGACAACGATTTTCATGATCTGCATGAGCTTCTTAAACACAGGCATCCTTCTGAACCCAGGCAGTCCGTCGTACCACAGGGCAGCGAGCAGCTGCTGGATGTTGGCGTGCGCCACGAACTGAACACATTTCATAGCAATGAAAATACCAGTTTCATCAACACTTAAAGATTATATTCAATTAAAAATTAACACTTCCTCCCAAGTATCTGTAAAACAGGCAGATTTTGCTGACGTGCCAGGTTTTTTTTAAGTGGCAAGGGTCTCTGGAAGGTTGCTCATCCTCTACTAGTCTACTAAATTTAACACTACTAGACACTAGTCTACTAACATTTAGTTAATTTGTCAATTGTCACGCTCCGTCCTGGAAGCCTACGTTCTAGGTCTAATACCATCCTTATCTACATCTAACGCCTACGTTTTATTGCGTTGACCTCTTTAATGTTGATGTCCATGACAGAAAGTTAACTAGACTGCAAGTACTAGTCCGGGGTTGAGAAGGCTAAATAATGTATTGATCATAGTTAATTAGAAAATTAACAAATAAACGAACCGATCCTGTCCATTGGAATTTGACCGAAATTTGTTTAGTACAGTCACAGTGCTTGAAGGAGCTCGAAGGACGAAGAAGCCCAAGAAGCTAACTCGCTAAGCCTGGTATTTGAGTCTGTCATAAATCAGGTTCCAAAGAGCGTCAACTTTATTAATATAAAATAATCAATGTTGTTTTAAAAATGAACAACAAAAGACATCCAACCCAACAAATATAACGTACTTTCTTCTGCTTGTAGTTGATGGCGAGCTCGAGGCGGGCGAGTTTCATGTGGTCACCGTCCTCGTAGGGCGGACTCTCAGGGTCGTGGTTGAGGATCACAGCGAGCTCCTGGCTGCTACGTGACTGATGCAACAAGTCTACAGCGAACTGTTGACATTGACGTCGCAGCTCCTACAACATCGGCAGTTCAATCTACGTGTAATTAACCCGTTGTTGATTTGATTATAAGCTCAAACTGTGCATGTAGTACAGGTAGCATGTGAGAGGTGACTGACCAGATACTGCAGCTTGCACTCTTGCTCGGCGAAGGCGAGGTTGCGAAGCTCCCAGGAGAGCTGGAAGGCGGTGAGGATGGGGTCGTTGCTGGAGAGGGCGATGAGCGAGGGGCTAGCCAGGGCGCGGTACTCGTTCACGCGGGAGAGAGAGTGACGCAGGGAATCCTCCTCGGACTCGCGGATGCACTTCTCACACCCGCATCTGTCAAACAAATGTGATAAGATCATATCTAAGCAACAGAACTCAACAGGTCATGGTTGCAAACCATTTATCTGAGGAAGTTAGTATTAAATATGGGGTTCCTCAAGGATCTATACTTGGCCCAGTATTGTTTATAATTTATAATAAGTGTATTGACGTAGAATACAATGGCAGTTTAGGAACGTGTAGGATAATCCAGTATGCTGATGACACAACATTGAGTTTTTGTGCAAAATCTTTCACTGATTTAGAAGCTCTCGGACAACAAAAAGCCGATTCTAGTAGTCTTTAGTTTACCTGATGTCGTGAGGCATGGGCAACGTGGCTCCTCTATCCAGAAGGATCTTGAGGATCTCGTAGTTGTTCTTGTGAGCCGCCAGGATCAAGGGGGTGATGTCAGGCGTGAAGTTAGCGGTGTTCCAGTCCACCTTCTCCCAACTCTGGAATGTAAATAGAAAAATGATTGAAAATATACATTTGCTATTGTACTTAATATCATAAAACTGTGCCGCATACGGAGTGAGGTGGACCAATCGTACAGAACGTATTATTTTGTAGAATGGAATTGAATGTACATCGAAAATAAATAATTGAGTTGTTTTAAGCTTGTCCTCTGTTCCGACCCTGAGACATCAAGGAAAATTATTTTAAATGCTTTAAAAGCATTTAAAAGGCATCTCCTTTAGGTTCTAGTCCTTAAAGATGAGGTTATTTATACCCAGTATTTGATCCAAAACATATTTAAGTACACTAACGTAAGGTTCGCCATCCTTGTGGACGATCTCCTCGTGCTCGAGCAGGAGCTCCACGGCCTCCACGAATTCCGAGTCTATGGCGTGCAGCAGCGAGTCCTTAGTCTCCACTCCCATCACCACCAGCAACTCCACCATCTCCAGGTTCTCCCCTTCTATCGCCAGGATCAGTGGACTCCTGCCCAGCGAGTCCACACAGTTCACGTCCATGTTCTTCCGCCTGTGAGCTCGCTGCAGCATCCTGCATCCAACATCAACGGTGTTTGATAGTGTTACAAAAAGGATTAAAAGTGGATTGGAGTTTGAATATATTTTACAGCACAATTTGTTTGAGTTAAAATACAACTGTATTATAAGTAAGAAATATTTTTTGACTGTATGTAGGCCTATGTATTTTAAAAATATATTTGGAGGTGAAAAGGGGTAATTTTGAAAATTACTTTGTTATGAATGCAATGTGGTGGTTGAAAACTTCGGAATAAGTCATACTTAATCGTAAAGACATTTTCGGTTCATTTGTGGCGTTAAGAAATTTTATGACCCTTAGTTTCAGAAATTGTATAATAAAGTTATTCGGAAATCACGTAAACATTCCCGTGATAACCATCGTTAAAATACATTATCTTAAAAGATAAATATTGATTAAATACGACTAATGGTGCAAATTTGTGGTTTCTGCAACATCCAGTACAAAATAGCTGGTATCGTGCTTAAACAGTTACATGGTTACTCTTTACTCACCTCCGCACATTTGCAGCATCTCCTCGTTCTACTGCCAGAAGAAACTTCTTCTCCTCCAGATTCAAGTTCTTGGGCAAGTTCGGCATCTCCACAGGCCGCTTGAAGTTGACGCCGGGCCCTTCGATTTGAAGCCCGACCTACAAACCAACCATCCATATGTTATGAAACACCTTTACGAATTACATTAAATATGATAGATAAATAAAATAAATAAATGTTTGATAAAAAATAATATGCTATTTCATAAATAACATCCTCTTAGAACAGTGGGTTTTCATGACATAAAAATACATGTTTTGTCTATACAGGGTGTCTCAAACCACCCGTATCGTATGTATATCTCGAAAACGGGTTGACCGAATTGAGTAAAACGAAAGATTCCAAGTCTAAGCCGCTTCAAAGAATACAGAAAATTATTTTCTACTTTTTTGAATGAATGAATGAATGAAAAAGTCATTATTTACGGCGAAGTTAGGACTTTATAGTCCTCTCTACCACTTAACCACTTTTTAGTATGCAGGACGTATTAAAAGCCGATGGTCATGGTTTCGAATCTCGAAATTTTCAGATGTAAAAGGGGGGTCAAGCTATACATCATTTTAAAGCTCTTTTTAAATAAAAGCAATGATGAAAAAAAAGTTGTTTTTTGTTGAGCCGTTACAAAATTATCCTCAGTTTTTTATAATATAAAGTAGAAAATAGTTTTCCTGTCTCCTTTAAACAAGTTTAGACTTAAAATTTTTCGTTTCACTCAAGTCGGTCAACCTGTTCTCGAGATATACATATGATACGAGTAATCCGAGACACCCTGTATGGATAATTTTGAGTTGTATTGCTTCAAATACATAAATTATTTTTTTATGGCTTAAAACAATTTATAAAAAAAGTATTAACTGTCAAAATTGTTTTAAGTTTCTGTTCTAATAATGAGGTTTCTTTCGAAATAACAATTTGTTCATGCATACGCTCATTGAGTCGAATTATGCCACTCTAGCCCAGACTAAACTGTCACCCGGTAAGTTGCGATTCTCCCAGTCGTGTGTCATAAACTCGGCCACGTTATAAAACCCACTAGTACATTAGTTAAAATTAAAACTAAAATTAAAATTCTTGCTCCAAGAAGTCCTAGATTAAGACTATGTTCTTCATATAAAATAAAACTACAATATGTTCTCCATATTTTAGAGCCAGAAGAATTGCCTTTTTCAATTCAAAAATATTACCATAAGAGGCAGTGACGAAACTACAGGCAGAAACAACTACCGAACTAAGAGACACAGAACGGTGGTTCATAAACGTTTGCCATCCCCGGCAGGAGTTCGCTTTGTCAAAATATTGCCAAATTCGTTTAAAGACGCTTTCGTGCCGAAGACATTCAAATCTCGTCTCAAACCAATCCTGATTTCTATAATTTGTGGAGTAGAGACACTTACTCCGTCCAAATCTTTCTTCTCGTCTGCCATGGTCGTGAGAGTAAGGCTTAGCGGTGGTGTCTACTCGTCTCCTGGCTCCTCGGAGCCTGCTGTAACACAACATCAACAGTGACATCAGCAAAAACACAAAGATTTGGTAACAAGTGTTGTGGTTCAGAAACTTCACCGACAACATAAACATAATCATGCATGTTATTTTAGTGTTTATACGTTCGTTATTTATATCATTACATGTTTACACCCTTTGTGCTCGCTTCTCCGGGCCTTGGTTACTCTTGTTAGTACGGGCTGGCGAAAAGCCGGCTGTCTTTCTTTTTAGAAAGGGTAGCGCCTGTGTTGACGTCCAGCCCTGGAACGCTTGAGTGCCTGGGTCCGGGGATGTTAGTTCAACTTTTGTTATTGCTATTTATATTGTTGTAATCTATTACGTTATATCGTTGCAGTATTTAGTTTTCACATTTATATGATAATACAAATTTGATGATCTGTTTGATATGTTTTTAGTCTCGTTATTAATTAAGTTATAAACATATACATTATTTTACTATAGTATTTACTTATTTTATTGGCTGTTACCCTGTTGTGCTAAAATGTGTGTTACTGTCGCTAGTGATAATTCAAGATTGTTAAAATTCCTAAATTATTATATTGTTATCTTTTTAATGCTGCATTGTAATTGGGTATTGCCTGTAATGTAATGCCTCGTTGAATAAACTAATTGAATTGAAAACATTGAATTGAATAATCGGCAACAATAAATTATTGATGAACAATACTTTTCGTTATGATGCAACTAATTATAAGAATAGTTGAAAAGGTTTGTTCACACAGGGCTACTTGTAATATTATTAAAGAACAAAAGACAAAAAGTACCCTTTTATCATTTTGTATTACTCACACTACCGGTTTCGGGACTCAGCCCATCATCCTAGGTGTTTCACATTAACCCCTAGCAAAATCAAAAGTAATTCAACAGATATTCAACAGAAAATAAATTGTACAGGGTTGAGGACTTTGTGAGCTACGAAAATAGATTATAACTTTTCACAGTTTTTCATAACTTTATTGTAGACTGTACCGGGTGTCCACAAAGTCCTTGACGGATAAAAAAAGTAAATTACTACGGGTTGGTAATAGTAGATGTTTTATACATCATTAAACAGCTGATTTCTTAAAGTTTTACTTACATACATTGGTAGCATTTGTATTCTAATTAATTTGCTAACTAAACAACAATTACTGATTCATTGTCAAATCTTCAAAATGACATCAACACAAGAAAAGTTCAATGTGTTCTTTGGTTTCATGAATCCAACTCTCCAATAAGAGTTCAAAGACTTTTCAGAAGACGATTTAGTAAAGATACACCAGCCATTAATACCATCAAAAGTTGGTACAACAAGCTGAAAAATACTGGTAGCGTAGGGTACCTTCAGCATATTTTAGACTATCTAAACGAAACCTTTCCCAACCGCTGGATTGGCCGTGGTGGACCAACATCCTGGCCTCATCTGACATCACACCCTTTGGACGTTTTCTTTTGAGGCTACATAAGAGATATTGTGTATGCTTCTCCTATTCCAGACATGCTCACTTTAAGGACACAAATCACTGAAGAAATTTCGACAGTAACAATAGACATGTTATCGAACACTTGGAGAGACATAGAATATCGCCTGGATCTTCTTCGGGCGCACGTGGAGGTCTGCTGATAATGTTTTATATGTAAATAAAAGTTTATTGATCGTTTTATCATGTAAATAAAAGTGCAAATATCTGACATCATTATTTTTAATGTTATAACATTTTATAATTTGTCAAGGACTTTGTGGACACCCAATATTATATGGTTCATTACATGGTTCTCCACAGAGAAGGTATTCTACAGCGAGGCTGAAATATCTCAACCAATTATGAAGTTTGGACGCGGTGTGAACCGGAAGAACTAGATTATAGCTATAATACCGACCATGAAAACCTAAGTTAAGTATTCTGTGTTTGAATTTTATTCACGAATACACGAGTTTGAGTTAAAACCAATATTATTTATTTAGTAAATTGAGTGCGGGAAAGTTGTAACATTATAAAAAAAATACGTTCGACGTACAACGAGGTCATAGCTAGTATTTCAAGTTATAAATAACTTGAATCATGTATTAAATAAATTAAGTTAGCAAAGGCTTCCCAAAGATTCAAAGGGCTTCTCTCCTCCCTCTCCGATGCAACCCCTACCTACCCCTCCCCACCACCCACCCACCTTACAAACAGCTCACGTTTTGTGTACCAGGTATTATTTGTTGTTGAGAATTTAGGAGCTCAAGTACGTTCGTTCAAAAATGTGTGTGTGAACTTTTTTAAACTCTGTTAACCCTAGAAAATATTGGAAGCAATGGCGAAGCTGATTTCAGATTTCGCAAAGATGCATGACTTTACCGATAATCATATAAAATAATACTGCCAGAATAGAAAGTAGTTGTTATTGTTTAGTCCATTTAGTAATAAAATGAGTTCACGTTAAAACATTTCAACTGCAAACTGTAAATAAACTATAAGCCCGATAGGAGTTAAAGTTTAAAGTTGAATTAAAACTTCATTACAATATTGTTTATAAACGGTAATACTTTATTTGGAATTAAAAACGACAAACTGGAAGAAAATGTTCAAGGCGTAACGATGAGGATTTTTTATAAACATAATACGAGTATAACGTTTGTTTAACTACTTCAATACGAAATATTTCTAGACTCAGTTAATACATTTTAAAACGCATTAACTTAATTATTGTTTATAAACGGTAATACTTTATTTGGAATTATGGAAGTTATTGTGAAATAAATGTTTTATAGACATGATTATCGGTAATACTTTATTTGGTTATAACATGAGGATTTTATAAACTTATCAAGAATGATGTAAAGCATTTTCCCAAGTAAAAGTCTTCATGTAGTTAACTCATGCAGTGTTAAATCAACCATCCCATCACACTAACTTGTCGGCGTTGTTTTAAACCGCCCAAATTTGGAATTCCTTTTTCAAACAGTCCCGCGACAAAGTCCTATTGCTTGTAAAATGTTTGTTTTTATTAGTTTTAGTAATAAAATATAACTTACTCAAGAGGTTGTACTTAGTATTTATTTGTCAAGTTTTATTTTGTTTTTGCTGCGTAGCGAACTTGAAATTTCATGAAAAGACCGAATACAATAATTTTGTTGGACATCCGGATTGCTAAAATTTATTCTAAGCAGTTTTTTGTCGGTTTTCGGTGATTTGGACATTTAAACAGATTGACCTGAACGAATTAAAAATAGTTTTTAACGTTTTTATTTACATTCAGTACTTGTGGGATCAGGCCTAAGTAGGTCTACGATCTAGTGATCGGATTTAACGCCTTTGGTACGTTAGAGAGTCAAATTCAAATCAAAAGTTCTTGTTTTTTCGATTCAGCCAACTATACAGAACTCAAGTCATCACGAGGTTCTAATGTAACCATAAATTAGGGAGTCAGTGTTAAAATTGTATATAAACACCCTGTATCTGTGTGTTTCGGTGGTGCGAGTCAAAACAACTATGACTCAATTATTTGTGCACTCCTAACTGCACCTTACAAAAGTACAAACTCCTGATTACTTTTTATCCTATAATCATAATAATGTCATCCAATACAATCACCAAAAGAGGATAATGGAGGACTTACCAAGATGGTCGGCTTAGATCTCCAGGACTCCAGGCACAGAAGTACCACAAACTGCGCTAATTCCTACCAAAAACAACAGAAACAAACCCCCTGGAGCCGAGAGAAATATTCAGACAAAGTTGGTGACCTTGCGGGTAAAAGGCTTTTATACGTCGCGTTACTCGATTAGTGTTTCCTGGTCGGCCATTGGCTGTAGAAGCCTTCTGAAGCAATAATCCAGTTATATGTTGTATCGATCCGTCCAGAGAAGCAGGGAACTGCATGTAATCTATCGTACACATTGTGAAACCACGGGGATTTGATAACTGCAGCGAATAACACATAATGTGATTGTGAGAGAGGTGCTTCCTCAGCATCAGGACTCAGGAGAGATGAATGTCGGTAACGAGTACAACACTACTAGTGAGGGGGCGTGCACTCACGATGATTTACAGTAACAGTGGAACTTTAATATAAGGTGTATATTGTATATTGGTGTAAACAAATCGTCTGGAGTGCTTACGCCTCAGCGGCACTATTGTTTTTTCTCGTTTTGATTTCAAAGTTATTTCTAGCCACGACTGCAATTCCAGCATTTTGTGTGAATTTCTTCTCAAAATTTGGCGTCTATACACTACAATAATTTTAAACTAAATTTTATGATTTGATTATATAATTAAAAATTTATTATTCTTTTCCTCACCCTTTGGCCTCATCATACATAGACAAGATTACAAATCACCCTCTTCATCCTTTCTGACCACCACTCAAGCCCCTCACAAGATATACTCTCTCCACAAGATTACACATCATTGTTCTGTCCCTCGGCCTTCGGCCTCATCATACATAGACAAGATTACAAATCACCCTCTTCATCCTTTCTGACCACCACTCAAGCCCCTCACAAGATATACTCTCTCCACAAGATTACACATCATGTGTCCCTCGGCCTTCATACATGAACAAGCCTCATCATACACAAGATTACAAATCACCCTCTTCATCCTTTCTGACCACCACTCAACCCTCACAAGATATACTCTCTCCACAAGATTACACATCATTGTTCTGTCCCTCGGCCTTCGGCCTCATCATACATAGACAAGATTACAAATCACCCTCTTCATCCTTTCTGACCACCACTCAAGCCCCTCACAAGATATACTCTCTCCACAAGATTACACATCATTGTTCTGTCCCTCGGCCTTCAGCCTCATCATACATAGACAAGATTACAAATCACCCTCTTCATCCTTTCTGACCACCACTCAAGCCCCTCACAAGATATACTCTCTCCACAAGATTACACATCATTGTTCTGTCCCTCGGCCTTCGGCCTCAAGGTTTCATCTTATAATTACAAATAAATATTTTGCCATGATAAAAACAAATTATTGTTTTTCCCCTAAGCTTTGGCCGTGTACTTTAGTCCAATCACTCCATGTACGGTAATAAATATTAATTCATACATAAAACATTCTTTATTTCCATAAACATAGTTTAGCAGTCACCCTTATCCTAACATTCACGCTCATCGTGAAACATACAGATACTGTACTGTAACCATGGTGTATTCTTACACCATGTACTGTAACATTCACTCACCATTCTCACATTCAACTCTAAATCCATTATAGATAAAGCGTGATTTGTTTACGTCAAGCGACTATCTAGAAACAGCTATCTGAGTAGAAAGAGTTTATGGGTCTAAAGCGGCTCAGATAGTCTCAGTGATCATCTGATGATACCCGGATCAACTCCCACGTTCGGAAGTCACGTTAAGCCGTTGGTCCTTGTATTTCCATTGGTCATTGGGCTATTAATTAATGACCCATTCTAAGGAAGAGTCGGCCTTAGTTTGTAACAAGACTACACCTCATAACTCAGTGCTACCACTCATCACACTACTCCTTCACCACATATTTGCCTTAAAATACCCTTATGAGAGTGGTCGGCATCTTAAATAGTGATTTAGTGACTGCCAAATTCGATTAAAAGTGCACCTATGCCAAAGCTATTCAAAACTCACTTGAAACAAAACTTTGGTCGCAGAAGCACTCTATAATATAAACGAATTTATGGCACACGACTGGGGCTCCGCGTAAACAGACCACGGACCAAGGGGCTAGAGTGGAACAAATTCGAGAGAATGAGAATCGGGTGAATGCAAATACTGTATGTTTGAATGGGGTTTTGATGTGTATGAATGCAACATTTTAGACACTTAACACTTATGACGGTTGCATGACATGTTCAACGCAATAAAAGGTTTATTTATTTATTTACAAAGCTTACTTACTTACTTAATCCTGTCCTCTTGTACCAGCAGGTGTCGAGGTCACAAGGTTTCTCCATCTTCTTCTGTCTGCGGTGAGGGGTATTGCCTGATTTAGTGATTCAGTTGTTCGCAATAAAATATTGTAAGCAAATTTTAAACAGGCTATTATTTTTGAATAGTTTTATATCAACTGCTAGTGATATGAATAACCTGACACAATCTATTACGGCAGATGGCGAGCTAAAGTTAATCTGTGTGGTTGAACTCATATTTTTGCAGTCTATGCCGATGGCATTTTGCTTAGCCTAAGGGTTTGTGGGCATCACAAAGCGCTCTTTGGGAAAACGGTCTAAACCCTAATTTAGATTAATGATTCTCTGAGGCTAGCTTTAATGATAGACTGAGGGATTATTTTTTGTTTTCCAACCTGAAGAAATGGCTTGTAAGACATAGTTTTTCATCAAACGAAGACGTCATTTCCCACAAAGATGCCTGTTTTGCAGAACTTCTAAAATATGACTTTCTTAGTAGCTTAATAAAGTTAGAAACACTTTTTATGAGCTAAATTGAGATTATGTTGAACATCAAAACAAATTTTACCAAATAAACTAAGTTTTATACCTTTATCCAAGGACTTTTTAAACTACCCTCGTATTTAAAACCTGTAAATTTTATCAGATTTTGGTTAAATTTGAAATAAATATGTATTTTATTGTTTTATATTGATTTATTTTATTGTTATACATCAATATACAAAACAAAATGAAAATCAATGAAATCGTTTCAAAATTGCGGTTAAAAAAAGGGATTCTCTTAAAACTTCCGTTTTACAGAAAGTATCCAATGTTCGCATTGCAAACATTCCTGAGCTTACATCTGCACAAGTGCTGTCAACATGATCACACATGGTTAGGCCTTGATACATTCCTAAAAACGTTGTGCATTCGATTTCCTCCAAGAGAATCTCCTCCAGACAACATCATGTCGGACTGCATGCTCCTGCTACAGTGCTCCTGTTAGTCATGCCCGATTTAGATTTATTTGTTGTTAAGTTAATTTCAGAATAGTATTAAATACAAGAATTCAGCTCAATAAAAGTATAGTTTTTAGTTCTTCTAAAGTTTTCTTCTAAAAACAAAGAGCAGTGTCGTCTGCATATTAACTGAGTAACCTCACATAGAGTATCAGTGACGTCACATAGAGTATCATATCATAGAGTACCATCAGTGACGTATTCCATGTAACTGCGTTGACAGTTGTCCGTGTCCACGAGAGCCATGTGACTCTCTAATCCAATCTGTTCCTGAGTCTACTCTCTACAGCTCACCACTGACCGTGGTCAAGATTAGCGGCTATTTTTGGCACTCTCGTGTCAAACTAGTAACTACCACCTTTTAATATTTCGGCGAGTTGGATGTTGAACTGTTGTTATGAAAAGGGGGCTTCCTAATCTAGCTTAAAAGTAAGAGTTTTGTTTGTACATAATTGTTTACAATAATTATAATTAAAGGGTTTTTGTTTTAATCTATACTGTTTAATTCAATTGCGCTTTGATGGAAAAGAATGAACTTGTTTTATTAACAACTATGTTATAGCTAACAACTAGGTTATGCCTTGAAACCCCAATACTGGAAACACGTATGGGGCGGCCTTTTAATATAAAGTTTAAAGTAATTTTGGTTCATAATTTGTAATTTTTTTTATTTCTAACACAATGTTTATTTGTATATCGGTAAATAAAATGTTTAATGTTTAAGTTTATTTTATATTGAAATGGAGATCATATTTAACAACAATGTCGACGTTCCCGTTTAGTGCTCTACTCAAAATTCAAAACCTCTACTCAGAAAGAAAGATCAACCACAAAGAAAACCATCCCAGCGCAAATCAAACTTCAGAAGCTAAGTACACTCGAAATATAAAACTAGGTAAGATGGCAAGACTCGTATAATGTCGCGGCTAAGTACTCGGACACGTAATACAGTAGATTGTCCAGGAGCTGCGCCTTCAGATATTTTTCAAAAGCCCCCGGTTCCAAGGTCATAAATCTTGCTGGGAGAACATTGAACAATACAGATAATTATAAAACTTCCTAATGCTAAATCAAAGATTTCTTAAGTACCCTACGGAATTTTTTATTTGCCGTGATTAAAGTCCTAAAATGTTGGGAGGCTGTTCTAGTGACACTCACAGCCTCAGCTTTGCCTCCTATATGATCACGGGCCTAACGAGGCTGCTCGCTTTACTGATAGTAGCTCCGGTCTCGGACTTACGTGGTCATTTACTGCAAGTTTTAAACAATAATGACGGGAAAGTTCTTTCCAGATTTCATTAAATTGGACTACTCCAAGGAGTACAATTCACAAATTGGAGACAAATCACTTTTTTGGCCGACGTTTTGAAACGACCCATAGATTTTTATTAAATACGTTTGTATTTCAAATTTCACCTAAATTGGACGAAATTTACTGTTTGTGCTGTAACGGGGACTTTTTGGCGAAAACCTCACTCCAAAGGCCAGGGGACTCCGCTAGAATGATTTTGCTGGCTAACGTACTTGACCAAGGTATTTAGAAAAGAAACATTTGTGCCAAATTTGATGAAAATATCAATAATTGGCTGAGTTATATGAATTTTGCATTGCTTTATGATTGTCTACATTATTCTTATGAGAGTCATGGTTCCCAATTCCGCGATGCTTTGACTTTACGATCATGATAAAAATTACATTGAATACGCGCCTTCAAAACAGGTGGATACTCGCTAGAACATCACCAAAGCCCAACGGTTGTAGTTTCAAAGAAGTAGGCACTTAGAACTTGGGTACCCTTACCCGGTAGCAGGATGGAATTGTGGCCTCCTTTTTTGTATAAAGATTATGTTTCAGAATAGAATGGACCTATGTTCAATTCTATTCTTTGATATCTTAAAATTAAAATAAACGAAACCTTTTGCTCTTTCATCGCGGTGGACGCTGTTGAGAGAAAGAAAGGGGTAGTGCCACTATGTAGTACTGTATAGAGTGATTCAAGAGGATTTGGGTTTTTGTATTTAAACAGTACTAAGAAGATATGTACATAGTAAAAAAACACAACTAAATTTGAACTGAAATATTAGTACTATTGCATTGATCCTTCTGAAAAAATGTTATCAATCATCAGTACATGTCTCTTAGGACATGTCAAAGATTGGTTTCGCGGCGACTCACTTTCGCCCCCAACAGAGATAACGTCTTAAGGGATGCCCATTTCAAGAGTAATTATTGAAAAGATCATATTATTCTCTAATACATGTATAAACACAAAATTTTTACAAATACACATGTTTAATACAAGGTCAGGCAAAAGTGTGGAAACGCCTTTATAACTTTTTAACCAGTTTTTCCAGCGCAACTGAACTCGGTACACTTTATTAAAGGACCTAAAAGTACCTTTTAATGCATACAGACTTTTTGCCCCAGTTTTCAAAATGGGGAATTTGGGGGTAGCCCATAGTTTTCATAGGTAAGCCCTATCGAGTGGCACCTCATTAGAAGGCCTTAGAAATTTTGGATGAATGCTGAAAACTAGAAGTCTCTATCTTAACCCTGAAATAAATGGCGTCGATTTTAAGTTACACAGAGTTTTAAGTATCCCCCCCACCCAATCGCCCATTTTGAAAAGTGTCAGTATGCATTGAAAGATACTTTTGATAACTTTTAAAATATATGTATTAAGTTAGGTTACTGGCTAAAAAGTTATAAAGGCGTTTTCACACTTTTGTACAATACAAATCGGTGTAACTTAAAATGGACGCCATTTCTTTTTGGGTTAAGATAGAGACTTTTAGTTTTCAGCATTCATCAACATTTTTTAAGACCCTCAAAATAAGGTGTCACTCGATGGGGCTTCCCTATGAAAATTATGGGGCTACCCCCAATCCCCCATTTTGAAAACTGGAGCAGTGTCAGTATGCACTAAAAGGTACTTTTGTTTCCTCTAATCAAATGTACCGATTTAGGTTGCGCTGAAAAGGCTGGTTAAAAAGTTATAAAGGCGTTTACACACTTTTGCCTGACCCTGTATATTATTTCTAAAGTCAGTGTTTGAAACTACCACCAATTACCATTGACCTAAGCACAAGTTTACCTATTTGCATAAGATGAAAGAGGTTCGTCTCAAATCAGACGGTAGGAGCACACGTGATAAGGGACCACTAAGTCTGAGGCCGAAGGTCGAAGCAAGTCTATGCGTGTACTGTTTAGCAAACAAGCCTCGTAACGCTTGGGCAATGGAACGGCCAAATGCCAAAGCGAGGCTGTGAACGGAAGGAATAAGAGTAACAACTTCAAAGGAAGTTCAATTCACTCATGCAAGCGGTGCTTTAGCACTCAGCTGCGAGTCAGCCTGGTTTATTCTTGCAATAGTTTTCCATGATAGTTTGGTTCTAAAAACTTTAGTTGGATGTCTGAATTTCCTCCTCTCCAGAGAGGGTCAATTTTCTTTCAGGTTAAATTTTTCACTTTTTCCCTTATATTCAAAAAGTACTTTTATTTGGTGCATCATCATGTGGTTACATACAAATTTTGAAGTTTTAAGATAAAAACAAGAAAGCGTCATTACAAAAATTTTATAAAATTATAATGTCAAATTGTAGTTTTTTAGATGGTAAATTACTCTTCCAAAATGTAAAAAAATATATTTCACGGGTTATATTTTTCAAATTTTTCTCTAGGGAGGAGCCATTGTGCCCAAATTTATGAAATATTGACTACAAAAATTTTGTACAAAAATATTGTAAAATCAAGGTAGTGTCAACAGTTTTGAATTTTTGGAAGCTGGTCTGCACTAATTTCTTCTTCACAGTTTTGCGATTGTTTGCAATGTTTTCACTTCTGAAAGGTTTGCATGGAGACCTCAGTGGAAACCATGGCGCAACTTCTCTAAAGCATAGCGAAATTACACACTTAAAACCTTAAATTCTTAAAATTTAGGCTACTTTTCACTAATAGAGTTAGGAAGAAACAAAAGGTAATTTTAAGTTCAACTCAGTATTAGTTTTTATAATTTATTTTAAAAATAAAACAGCGTGATTATTCTTGACTCGCGTCAACATTTTCTGTTTGCAGCTTCTTGAAAGTGGCTACAGGAACGTATGTGACGAGTGTGTACAGCTTGTGTGGGGAGTCCTCATCGTCATTGCGTCTCCTCGCTAACCTCACTCGGATCCTGAAGGGCACGTTCCTGCAACAAACATTCCATTACACACTGTAGCTTTAACCGACGAGAAACTTTGGCAAACTCAACATATGGTGGGCTGGATTATAAATTTCTGACTAAACCTGCATTGGGCGCAGCACAGAGGTTTCCTCCGGGTCTTTTTTCATTTGATTAAGAAATCAATGTTTTAAATCTTTCATGTTCTAACCGTTCAGAGTTCTATTCATCTAAGAATGGTAATCAATTGATTTACAGTTTTCAAACTCACCAACAATTTGAATCCTAGCGCTCGATATTTACCCAGAAAAACCTCTGTGAGCGCCCAATCGGTACAGAGTAAATCACTATACAGCTTTAATGTAAATTCATATTATATACAGAGTATCCCAGAATCTCAAACACATTTCACAATACAGTCAACTCCTGATTAACCGCGATAAAGTCATGTTGAGGCTTCCCGGTTAAGCAAAATCGCGGTTAATCTGCAAACTCAAAATTAATGTACAATAAGATACATAAAGACGAAAACAACTAAAAATAATGATCAGTAAAGGGTTAAAAATTTTAGCATCAAAATTTCAAATAAGTAGCCAAACATTGTAAACATGGAGTCTACAGCTCTTCTAAAAGCAAAAAGCAAGTCCATGAAGGACCGATGTTTTTGGAAGTGTCCCGTCCGCCTCTCCACCCTCCCCTCGCCCTATATCTCTCTCTCCAGCCCGCATGCCCCAAGTGCCAACTAAGGAAATTTCATCTGTACATTGCAGTAATCGGAACAACGGTTAAGTTAGAGAATTTTGACTATTGATCTATCGCAAAAAATTACTATCTGATCTTGTGCTGCCATTCATATTACGTCGTCTGACAGATTAACAGTATTTCATTGTCACTTGTGCTAAAATCATCAAATATAATGTAATTTATTGATATTTTAGAATTACAATAAATAAAATGGTTATAAAACGAGTCATAAATAGAAACCTCTCTAATTTTTATTTTTTAATCACAAAAACAGGAGAACGCCCTTTCTTATGTTAAGAACCTAACTTCACGGTAAGTGTTTGGGAAAAACGTAAGCTCAGCATGTTGATTTACTTATTTAGTTATA
Organism: Matsumurasca onukii; assembly: GCA_018831715.1. Classification (NCBI taxonomy): domain Eukaryota; kingdom Metazoa; phylum Arthropoda; class Insecta; order Hemiptera; family Cicadellidae; genus Matsumurasca; species Matsumurasca onukii. The sequence continues at coordinate 41,202,935 of CM032059.1, read as the reverse complement.
CAAGTTGTATTTCATGCACTTGAAATAAACATAATGAACATTTTACTGCACTGCAAGTTTATTTTAATACACTCCTGGACAAAATTAACACATCGTGTTGTTTTTTATCATAACTTTTTGATCGATTTTTTAAGTGCAGGTTTTAATGCATACATGATTTTTTATTCTTAGCAATCTAAAACCGGTACTGAAAAGTTGGTCGGGCCTTTGCTGATACACAAAACAAGGGCGGGTATTGAATCTAATCAATCGCAGTAAAAAAAATGCTCATGCTTTCGAAACGCTGAGTTTATGCAAATCGCGTCAACGCATTATTGCCTTATTTAAGTTAGCAGTAGACTCGTATAGAACGCAGTTTTGTCTGACTGTCGATTAGTTTCGATTATTGATAACGGCCTTTCACAAAGTAAATGTAACAATAGCCTAAGTAGAGAGTTTAGTTTATTTTAATTCACAGTTCGTTTATTATCAATGCAAAATAGTTACGTAGCAAAATTAGAGTTGCACAAAATATACCGAGCATGATGCCGCAGCTGTCCTGATGTGAGGTACAACAAAAATGTCGCATAATTTACTCACAGATGTCAACGGGCATAATTCGTGGTGAAAGACTCGATGTCATTCAAACTCTTACACTGACAGTCAATACTAGTTTCACTCCCACGACAACTTCCAAACATCGTTTCCTTCCTTTAAGAAATTTCGAAAGCCACGACACCTCCCTCCCTATTACATTTGAATGCTACTTTGCTTCACAATATGTTCCATATGTTCCAAGTGCTCTTTCACTCCTGTAATAACTTCGGAACGCCGTTTCACTTCCATGAAATTCAAATACTGTTATGTTTCCAACATATGTTGGTGTTCAAAGTGAGTTTTTGACCTCTGATAACTTTCTGAGTTCGGTTTTACTCTAGCAATTATTTTCAAATGCATTTCCTAAAATGTTATAATTTAAGCAAAGAGTAGATACTGTGTTGTTATTTATTAAGGGTGTCAATGTTTTCAACATGTTTTCGTTATATCATTTGTTTTTCGGCTAGTGGTCTGGGGATTAGTCCGTATCAAAATTATTGAGGGCAACTCTAGCGAGAGTATGCTGTAGTAATGCTAAAATCTTTTAACTTCAAGTTATACTACTGAAGATTACGACTGTGTTTACCACTAGGTCCTAAAGTGACACTTTTTGACACGGGGTAAAGTTAAAATGCAGACCGAGGGTCAAAAAGACACTTCCAGGTCAAGATAAACGATACTTTTTGTCTTGATGCAAATAAAAATGAGAAATAAAATGTCGATAAATGTTTTAATATTATAAAGAAACAACTAAGTGAACACTGTTTTAAACTCAGCAGTCTGAATTATAATGTCTTGAAGATACAGCTATTACACTGATTTACTTTAAGTCAGTGTTAAAATTCAAAACAATCAAAACAAACACATTGAAATAGCTGATGTTCATGCCACAAAAAGATCATTAAAATAATCTTTTTCTCCCTAAAGCTATGGTTTCCTAGAAAGCGGTGACCGCTACATTATGGCCGTAGCTACATTACGGCCGTAATATGACGGTGAGATTTGTTTTCAATACAATCAGATGAGAGTGGTTTCCTAGAAAACGGCAGACTTGGGGAAGTTACTTTCATACAGTAACTGATTACAGTTACCCTTTATAAAGTGTAACTGATTACAGTTACAAGTTACAGAAAACCCAATGTAACTTATTACAGTTACAATTACTCCGAAATGTAACTGGTAAGTTACAAGTTACATCGGGCTCAGTTACAACTGGCTTCTGCAATCAAATTAAATAATAATATTTCCATCCAAAAATTTGTTTAGAAAGATATTTCTATTGTGTTTTTTTACTTTAATTAAAGATTACTTTGATTGATATACAAGGAACAATTAGAAAAATAAAGATACAATATTAATCAGTGTGTTATAAATTATAAAACAATCTGTATTTGCTTTGGTTTCAAGTACAATATTAATAGTTATCTTGAAAAATACTATATAAAAAAAATAAAAATGATGACATACAAAACATTAATAGACGGAGAGAAGATCCAGTATGATGAAACTGACACACATTATTATTTAAAGTTAAATGTTAAAACCTAAGTTAGAACAACTCCCTTCTTCCAAAACTTCCCAGGTTTTCTTTGAGGGCAAAAAGTATATTATACCCATATTGGCTAGTGACTATCAGGACTTTGAGCTCTCTAAAGATTGGCCTGCAGTGGTCTGTGTCCAGCGTTAAATATAGTTCTTATTGCCCTCTTTTGCAGAAGCAATATATCCTGCGTAGCTGTAGAGTGTCCCCAGACGATGATTAGTCTATTACTGTGTGAAAATCAGTAAGAGGCAGGTTAACTTAAACGTCAAGTAGTTATTGTCTATTGCAGTTTTGGAATTTGGAAAAGCCGGAAAAAGGTTAACACTTATTCAAACTGCCAGTAATAGCCATTTAGCGTTAAGCGGGTAGCGAATTCTACCAAATGACTGAAATGAGTACACATCTACTCGAACTGAAACAACTAATAAAACAAAAGATCACATCTAACTCAAACTACATCCAACGTGAATTATAATAATAAAAATTGAATTTAATATTTTATATCGTACCAAAATTACAATGCAGACAGCCGGCTAAAGTGTAAACAGCATCCGACTAGTCAACTACATTCAAACACTGCCGTTTAGGGGTTATGATGCTCACTTTTTGTTTTCTTTGCTTTTTAATAACTTGACAGATACAGTCCATAGATAACCCATTTTAGATATTGTATAACTGTACAAAATAACTTAATAGCACATATATCAAAGTAAAATTTGTATTAAAATACTTGTTTTGAAATCACGCGTATTTTTACGATTCCGAGCTGAAAAATGTAACTAGTTACATGTAATCGTTACCGGCAATTTGTAACGATTACCTGTTATTCGTTACAGCGTTTGAATGTAACGGTTGCGTTACAAAGTTACAGGAAAATGTAACGATTACAAGTAACGATAAAATTTTGTAGCGGTAAAAACTAGTTAAGGTTTTTCTCACCAGGTGACACATTTTGTTTTGTAAACAAAAGTCTAGCTTGTCCATTACTACATCGATAAATAAACTTTGACAACCAAAAAACAACATGTCAAAAGTTGTTTTGTCTACATCTGTTTAAATATTGTGTTACGTCCACCGTTCACGCTACAATAACGGCCGTAATTTAGCGGTGAACTTTTTTCTAGGAAACCATAGCTTAAGGAGAAAACCATCATCAAAACAACACTTTATTTACCTGGGTGTAAAAGTGTCACTTAAGCATGTCAATACATGTGTCTAAAGCAGCTGTTTTCGGAGCAGAATCACGAAAATGCCATTTAACCTTCCAGAGGGCGCATGGGTTTTCAAAACTTGAGAGGGCGCATCTGGAGGTTACTTCCAGGTGGGTTAAAACCTTAGTAAAAATGGCAAAACATTGCGTTTCTTGCAATGCGACATTTTTATCAACATCTTAACAGAATTAAGTGCAAAAGGTGAATGAAGTGAAACACAAAAAATTGTACAACTGCAAAAATGGTACAATTAGTTCACCTGCTGCAAACAGGGTCGCACACTGAGGTTAACTCTGGGTTGGCCCGTAACGCGTTGAGGAGGCGCATTACGGAAGTTATCTCCGGGTTCTAATATATACGGTTAAAAACTGACTACATCGAAGTTGTAAAAGGCTAAATTATATTTTATCGTGTTCTAAGAAAGAAAGGCGGAAGGTACACGGATTCACAGGTTTTTGGCTCATATGTAGGCGATTTGTTTCATAAACAGAGATTCACTTGGAGGTAACCTCCGTGATGCAACCTCTGGAAGGTATTTAAAATATATTGAGGTGTAATTAAAGAGTGTTTATTTGCATCTTAATTCCATTTTTTACAGTACTCATTTTGTTTGTTTAATATTCCACATATATTTCCAATTTTACATGATTTATCGTACTAAGGGATCAAGTTCTACTGTAGCAGGTGCCAAACTTACTTGATTCCCTTAGACCACAGTTGCTTGTTGAGGTGAGTGTCTACCCTGACATCAGGAGTACCCATCTTCTGCACGGCAAACTTCTTCACTTCCTTGATGGCTCTGGGTGCCCTCTTCTTGAAGCCGACTCCGTGCAGCCTCTTGTGTAAGTTGATGGTGTACTCTCTGGTAACAACTTCGTTGATCGCGGACTTCCCCTTCTTCTCTCCTTTGGGCTTGGCCATTTTAACTTAGATTCTGTAAAAAGAATCAACAAATTAGGTCATTGAATTCATTTTTACTACAATTCTAGGTATGGTCTTTAGCTACCTCCCCATAATGCCTAGCGGTAAGAAAGGTTTAGGAAGAGTCCATAATATGCCAGAGTCGGGCAGTACTTGGACAGTTTCTTCAAAACATAAATGCCTGAGGGAAACTTGGGACAAACATGGATAATCTTATAGAAGCCTGCCATCTAGTTATATTCCAAGGAAATTTATTGAGAAAACATGAGCGATCAGGTTGACAGGTTTGCTTTGAGAATAAGCTGGTTGAAATGTGAATGGTATTGCTGAACCTAATGAACAAACTCACTGCTGAACCTAATGAACAAACTCTTTTCAAGTTCTTCTTTTGGGCTTGTGCTGAAAGAGTCGTGTCATCTAATACTAAACAAGTCACCTTTTTACTACAGATGCACCAATGATGTATAGGCGTAGTAGATTAAGAGAAATGCACTCACTATGACAGGATCCACCCCTGTGAAACCTCTTAGTTTAGTCGCTTCTCCTTTGATCGAATCCCTAAAATACCTACAAATCGTGATGTATTTCTAAAATACCACCTCACTTAATTAAGTGCTTTTCCTTTTATTCCGTAGTATTACAGGTTTAGTAGGGCTTACTCAAGCCCAATTAAGTCAAATCAAAGGCTTTCAACAAGTCAAGAAAAACGCTTAAGAGTGTGACTCGACTAGGCTTATAGTTAATTAGCCACTTCAGAATCCAATTGGTCTTCTGGCTAGATAGTGGTCGATTTTGCTTTTCCAGGAAACCACGTAACAGGATAAGACAAATATTTTGAACATTTCGTTGCATTAATACCGACAAAATGGAGATTAAGTGATAGTTTTCAACAGAAATGGGATCACCCTTTAGGAAAACTGAAGCAGTTTTTAACAAGGAGCCAAAACCACCAAATGAAAAGTAAGGCCAAATGTTAAAATGGCTTTGACAGGTACTCTAGGCTGTTTTGTGAACCAATTTGCCTTATAGTTGGAAATTTCTTTCGTTAAATGCTTGAAGAAACTTCAATGGATTTAAATAATTACTTATTTTTAATAAAGTTTAATTTAAAAAGCAAGAGCGCTTTTGCCGGTTCACAACTGTTGATGTCTTGACCAGCAAAAGTGCTCTTGCTTATTAAATTAAATTGAAAATTAGTAATTATTTAAATCTTATAGTTTGAGTTTTTTTTGCATTGGAACCGCTTTATCACTTTCGATGTCTCTGTGTTAACGGAACCAGATCCGTTGAGGGCTCAAGGCTCGAGATAGATCAGGGTTGGATGGCCGGTGAACAGAGAGAACGTTTGATTGGCTGGTTCATTTTAAACAATTCAACGTATTTAATAGCCTAGTTCTAAAACTACATGTTTGGTCAATTTTATTGGAAAGTTTTGCATTTAGCCTAAATCTGGTGTAATGGCACATTAGAAACTTGATTTGAAATAAATATTTTTTTATTGACGATTTAAAATTATTACTATTTTAAAAACACTTTTCTGTTATGTACATAATTATTTTATCACTCTCTTCTTTATTCTATTTCATACAACTGACAGTGGCGGCTTGTCAGGTACAGGGTGTGAAGGGTCAGTTCCCCAATGATTTAGAAGGGAAAAAGTTAAACTTCAACATCTGTTTCCAAAGCCACTAGGATCATATATCAACGACTGCGAGTGCGCTATCATTAGACCCGCATGGCGCAACTACTTTGTTTGAGGCATATTTTCACACAACCTGATTTTAACATTTTTTTAAAGTTAACAAGTAATTTTAAACTTTTAATAGTTGTATATACTAGTTTACTGATCCGATACTATAAAAAACCTTGTATAACAATTTATATACGTTGCCAATGTTCCACATACTTAGTGCAGTAGTAGTTCAAAGTTTCAATTCATCATATTATTTGTTGCAACATTACAAAAAACTTTTAATTCCCTGCTAGAACTTACAAGCTTTAATAACTGTTTTCAGTGATTTACATGGTTTCCTAGTGAAATACTCATACTATTGAAAAAAATTTATCTTGTTTTGCCCACTTATTTAGAATCAATATATAAAAATATTTTTTCCGTTAAATAGTGGAGTACAGATTTGTGCCCTTCACCTTCCTCTAGGCTCACGAACCGCCAATGACAACTGATTCTGATTATCACAGTATAATCAAAACATCTGGTGTAACACCGTTTATTATTGTGGTATATCCTTAAGTTTTATTTTAAATTAAAAAACTTGGCTGTTGGCACTGTTCGAACATACTACTTAAGCCAGTCTGATTGTTCTCTGGCGTGTTCAGTTAGTTTAATGAAGCGGTTAAAAGTGAAAGTACAAAAATTAAAAAGATTATGCTTAATTTGCATCAGCGCAGATACTCTACATGTGGTCATATGATCTCACGGTATTTATCCGATGACTTGTCTTTTAACTAGCATAAACTGATTTAGCACAATGGGGAGATGACCCCTATGCAAACCAAATTTACTTAAGGAGCGGAACATATTGAAAAATTGCTTTAAAGTTAGGACTATTTTACGAGCGGAAGACGCACGGACGCGTGCTTGCGGCACCAAGACACTCTCTGACAGCGTTTCAAATTAACCCAAAGGATGAATAAGGCATTATCGTTAGGTAAGGCTAGGTTATTTTAGTTTGTTAGTAATAGTGTTACATAAGAAAACATTGTTTAAATGGTTTCCACATCTTTTCCGAAATTAAAACATCGTTTTTTGGGAAGGTTTCAACTTAGGAAAGTGCCTGTCATAGTGTCAGAGCACGCGTCCGCGCGTCTTCCACTCGTAAAATAGTCCCAACTTTAAAACAATTTTTTAATATGTTCTGTGCTTTTAAAAAGATTTGGGTTTGAATAGGGGGCAGCTCCCCATTGTGCTTAATCAGTTTATGCTAGTTAGAAGGCAAGTCACTATATTGGAATTTTACCGTTCTCACTATCCAGTGTAATATGCCACTATGACAACTTAAGGCTGTAATGGGCTTAACACCCATGCAAGTTAACCCTGCAGCAGAACCCGATAGACTCCTCAAGCATAGTTTATAAAGCTATTTGAATAAATAGCCTAGGAAATAATTGTAAGTTATGGTCAGAGATAAAACTTGGACTTTAGTCACGGGAAAGGGAAGCACCAAGCAGAGAAGACATGGTAGGCCTAAGCCTAACCTTCAGAATTTCTTCATTTATTAGTCAGCTCAGAAAGAACAGAACTATTAGTTAAATTTAGTTTTAAAAGGACTTAATGACCCGGTTTAAACTCATGGTCAAAAGACGTAGGCCTACTTGGCCTTTCGTACTAATGCCAATGTTCCTACGTAACAAATATCGTTAAAACGTATTATCAACCAGCTAAATTTCAAGATATAACCAACAATATACGCCTACAATTCGTCTCTTTAAAATAGTGTTTCAAAAAGTACGAAATTGATCATTATTATTGGTCAGCCTATACAAAGTAGACAGCTGAAAGTAGGTTATGTTTGTAAATAGATTTGGGAGTTGTAGCAATTGGGAAGAGCATAATCGTCAGAAATTGCTAAAAGTATTAAATTATTTCAATAGTTCACTACCAGTAATTATAATTTAATAAGAGATTGAATCGGATACAAAAATATCAATACTAACCTGTGAAATCCTCCGTACACAAAATCACGAAATGAAAAGAATAGGTTAACCGGAAATTGAACAGCAGCAGAAAAAGAGGTATACAGAAACGCTTTTGGTTCTACTTAACGTGTACTTCAATCAAGCCGTATTACTATATGAATAGTTTTAGAAGTTGTGTTGAATTTTCGCTTAGTTGAGTCAATCGATGTTTCAACTCACAAGCAAATCTTAATCGGTTGGTTACTACACGTTAATTATAAAAATGTGAATTTGACCATTGACTTTAAGAGGCGGCCGGCTAGAGTCTGCGGGGCGTTTTATCTGTGTGGAAATTTCAACTCAGGGAAAATATGGAAACGTTAGTTTAAGTAGCTTAATATTCTAAAATAAGGAATGTTTTCCGGGAAGCACAGAATCATTAGTGCTGCAACATATACATACAAAAAAGTTATGTTAAGTAACAATTTGAAATACTTTTTTTAGAATTTCGAGGTCTATGTTCATACAGAAAAAGTGTTTTAATCTTCGAAATAAAACATTCAATTGTTGACAAAAGTACGCGTTTTGGGGTTTATAGGCAGTACAAATAGATCTATGCTACAAGAATAAATGTCACATTGAGGTAACATTAACTAGCTCAAAATTTCGTTTGCGGCCGCTTGTATTGGACCTCCGACCGCTCTATCCAGCCGCGTCTTAAGTCAATTATAGTAGAAGACGCATGCGCATAACTATATCATACAAAAGCGTGGGGCTACTAAGGCCTATTCACATTTCCTTATTTCTAATTCACATATAAATATAAATTAGGAAATGCGAATTACAACGAGTCTATGCTATATAACAACGTCTACCTGGGGTGGATTCAGGATTTTAGTTGAAGGGCACAAGCGGGAATGCTCCCTGGATAAAAGAGGGTCTGGCGTTGTCTTCTATAACATTTCAAAAATATTTGAGTTGTTTCAAAATGGCGGCTAAAAAAGTAATATTTCGTTATTAGTAGTCCGATTTCAAAAGTTTCTAAATACGTTTTACCTTTACGATATGCAATAAAATTTTCAGTAAAAGAACACGAAATTCTGAGGATGAAGGGGAGCAGGGCGACTTCGGCCCGCTCGACACCGTACCGCCCCCGGCCTGTTCCGGCCTTTATCCGCACACTACAGCGTCTCACTCCGCTCGACTCCGGCCTTTTTCGTAAAAACTGGAAATTAACAATTTCAGCTGTGTCGCTACTAAATCAGCGCATGAAATATCTTAATTTTCCCCATAATGTTCCAAAACACACCGTCCCAAGTTGGCAAACCGTCAAAGACCCTTCGGCAGGGGGTATTCCGTAACCCTCAGACGTGGTTCACGCTTTAAAAGGTCTTTATGATCTTGGGACCCTCATTCCGAAATCAAGGCTACGCAGCCGAACAAAGCGAACTTTATACAGAGTGTTCATAAAAGGGTGTCACAAACTTTGGGGGTAGGTTTATTGGCTCAATAATAAAGAGAATATCAACAAAACGTTTTTTTTACGCCTCGTTTACCATATATTTACGTACAATTTTGTTTTTCACTAATTATTTATTATCTTTCACACTACTAATGAAATTTGGGTCAAACCGAATATAAATTTAGACTTAAGTAAGCCCATCTATGGAAAAAACTACAAGTGTTTTATAATATAGTGTACACAACAACTGTACAATTTATTATTTGTTTTAAACATATGCTTATTTTTATTTTAATTATTGTTGTGTGTTATGTGTTTTCATTCAGTCTAGAAGAATACAAATACAAGTTGACTCGAATCGTATTTTATTAATTTATAAAATAGAACAACCAGCATGATCTAACTTATCATTTCAAAATGGCGGCTATTTTATGGTATTGCGAGGGCATTTTTATTGTTACTTCTTAATTATCGAATAGACTGTGAGGTGTCCTTAAAAGTACCAAAAATAGCTCTCATTTTAATATGATAAATTAGATCAAGGGGAAATTAGGAAGAGGGCGGAGTGGAGGCGACCGTACAGTGTGTGGTTGCTCATTTCATTACGTGCATAGCGAAAAGGCCGGGGCGGGGCGGAGTCGTTGTAGTGTGCGCCCTGCTTTACGCACGTGGTCACACAAGAGGCCAAGCTGAGGCCGATGGCCGAAGCGGGGCTGTAAGCGTAGCGATCCGTTCAAATGTCCTTGTCTAAATATACAAAAAGACAAACCAACGAACATTTGCCATAATCGGCGGTTAGGGCTCACTAATTCGCTCGAAGGTAAATAGCAGAATTCTTCTAGTTGTAAATCTTACTAGATTTTTAAAGCCTGCAAATAGAGAACACTAACCAGCTGAACAGAACTGTTATGTTAAAGTTGTTTGTGTATTGAAGGAGTTAATGTTAATGCAAAATGCTACGAGCAACTGTTCAAATTACATGTAGACAAATATGTCCCACCGTTCATTTTGTATGTATGTTTTAAATAACTAATAGATCGTTTTGGTAGGAAGAGAATATTAACGTAAAATAGTGTGGCCAAAGTAAAAACAATAATATTTTAAAGATTATAAAATAAAATGTCTTGTTAAATATGTTAAAATGTGTCTTTTTTGAGTTAAATTTTTGAGTTATTTTGAAAGTTAATAATAGTGGCGGAGAGCAATTTAGTAAAGAAAGAAACGGACTTTTTTCCGTACTAAAACAGTCAGTGCGTGCCCCCCGTAGTGCGAGGTTCGTCGTCCGAGTCTGGGTGAGATCCTTTCAATTAATAATTGCCTACCACATTTCCGTGTTTTTTCAGCTATTTGTTTTTTTAACTATTTCTTTTCTGTTAAGGCTAACATGTAGTTATTCCTATAACATGCCCTCATTTTATTTGGTTATATGTTAATTGTAATCTTTTGACAAGCTATCAATTTGTATGATGTAGCGGTATTTTTAAATATTGGTTGGAATAGTCTTAGGTTATCCTTATTTTATCCTACTATTAATTAAATGTAGTTCCTAGATTAGTGTAATCCTCTGAAGACGGGTGGAGTTTTTAACTACCCGAAACGTTAGGAGTAGTTTTTCTCCGGAAGTGGCAGGAAAAGCCAGTTTTTCCTTTACTAAATTTTTAAATTAAAATTTTTAGACGAACTCGTTCATACATTTTCAAGATACCAAACTGCATATGCTAACGTGAGCAGCCTTATGTGACTTTATTTATTATGTTATTTTCTTGCTTTCCTTGTTTCCAGAACGTGTAAATTACCTGGTAAGTTGACAACGTGTCCATGTGTTTGCGATTTTTACCTGGTTGGTAACATCGCTTTCGAAACTTTTAAATATGACGAGAAAACAAAGTTCCTATGGCTGTGCAAACATGTTTTACCAACACAGTTTTATTTTTTACATTTTTATTTTGCGTAGAGTTAGCGGTGCACCGCTGCTTGAAAACGTGCAACTAAGAAACGTGTTAGTCTGGCAACAATCCACGATAAATTGAGTCTTGCTGAAATTTCCAGTGAAAACTTACTTCTAACTCAAGTGTTGTGTTTTTTAATTGTTCAACAATAATTATGACAGTCAAGTATTTTATTTTTCTAAATTTTGAACCTAATAATTACGGAAACATATCGACATTACAATCAATACCCCCAATCAAACCTAAAGGTTTCAATTCACCTTTCTAACTTTTTATTAAAAACTGGAAAACTAAACTCGTATATTTTTTACGAAGTCTATTGGATACAAACTTTTAAAAACATAAAGAAACCCGCAGTTAAGTTTGCTAAGGCTCAATTTTCCAAGGTGTTGAATCTGGTTTGATGTAAGTGTTCAAAATATCATAGGACCGATTTTCAACGTACCTATAAATATAAAGTTCAACTTTTTTTAACCAGCCGTTTCGTTTTAAAAGGGGGCGATACAAATGAATAAATCACTAAATCACTATTTGATATGCCGACCACTCTCATGAGGGTATTTTAAGGCAAATATGTGGTGAAGGATGAGTGTGATGAGTGGTAGTAACGAGTTATGAGGAGTAGTCTTGTTACAAACTAAGGCCGACTCTTCCTTAGAATGGGTCATTAATTAGTAACCCAATGACCAATGGAAATACAAGGACCAACGGCTTAACGTGACTTCCGAACCACGCAGTTGATGGTCTGATATGTCTAAACGATGGTGGAAGTTGATGCGGGTATCATCAGATGATCACTGAGACTATCTGAGATGCTTTAGACCTATATTTCCTCAAAACCTGACCTCCATGAAGCTGGATTACAGGACCACGCCACGAGTCTCAGTCAAATATATTTCTATTTGCTATGGAAGACTTGTTACCAATGCCCCAGACAGACAAAGGATGAGAGACACAGTAGCATCTGTCGCTGCGGGGTGCGAGGTCTACAGGGAAGTATGGCGGGGTGGGCCGCACTATTCCTCCTAATTGAACAATTATGGAAGCACTGGCAGTCTGAGGAGTCAACGCAGTAACTTCTCAACTGATGTTACTTTAACATCATATCTAGCGAATATCTCATTTTCTATAAATAAGGCTTACTCGCCGCTAAGACACTTTTGTCTAAATGGGAAGATACAGTATAAATAGTCGTGGACATATTTTTCGTATTTTTTGGACAAAATAAAATTTGAGTTATAATGAAACGTGAGGTTTGTTTCGACTCGTAGTAGAGAAGATACAGAATGCGTGTAAATTTGCAGATAAACCGCCAAGGGTTTGCTTCAACCTATTTTATTTCGTCTTTACAGTATTTTGTTTGTCTGATGTAGTAATGAGCGGATCCGTGGCGGATTGGTATCGCACTGAGCTCATCACTCCGGTGGCTGGTTCGATCCCCGCAGTCACCACTTACATTTGTAATGTGACTAATACGGTGACGCTAGGTAAAGGTCTAGGTTGAGTGGTAGAGAGGACTTTGTAGTCCTAACTTCGCCTCGTTAAACAAGACAAACTTTACCTTTTACCTTTAATGTACACTCTAGCAAATACAAGGTGTAGACTACTCCACGTTCCTCCCTTGTGTCTCACGCTAGACACGAGTTGTATGGTTGGACGACTGCGGCGGCGGATGTAGCAATTGTCACTGTTAACTGGTGAAGTATTCGCGGGGTCTCCCCTACAGTAACACACTCAATGTTTCCGGTCATCATCGCCATTTGCTACACGCTTCGTGCCTTTCACATCCCGCATTGCTAGCTTACTACGCCTCTCTCTGCACTGAACCTGGCATCACACACTGATGCCGCGGCGACACTTGATGCAAGGGTTTCCAGTCCTGTGGCTTTAAGAGTGCGCAGTAGTAACCTTGAATTTCGTCGTTGAAATTCGTGAGCAATTTTAAAAACACACATTTTCTTGGGACTCTTTACGCCTACAGTTTTCATTCAATTTTATGAAATAAACCTTTTTAAGTGCATTTATTGTTTTAGTGACACCGCTGAGTCGAATTTCCATTTTATATAAAAGAAATCTTTTATAAGACCGTGACACAACACATTGAAGAAACTTTGTATTTGAATTTCTTGTTTTCCTCGGTTTCTAATGAAGTTTTTAAACATTTTGCCAGCGGAGTTACTGCATTACATTGTCATCTTCCAAATGAAACTTATTTCAAAAAGATCTGATGGAAATTGTTGACGTGAAGTGTTTCAAGAAAATGTATGTAATTGCATGGCAATTGTTCTGGGTTTTAAAGTCAGTACTTTATATATTTCACACAAGCTATTCAGAGTTGGAGGTGAGGCTACACGATTGTACTGTAACTAGTTGAGTTATTCACGACTGACATTTGCACATGAATCTATAAAACTATTAGTGTCAGTACAAGCACTGGCCAAGTACAGAGCCTTGAAGAACCCATCTTTGAAGTTCTTGACTGGAAACTGGAAAGACAGTGAATATATCTGTTGAAAACTAAAAAATATTGACAGTATATGTATGTGTGTTTTTATGTATTGTTTGTTAGTTTTCTGTAGAAACATTGAATTAGTTTACATTTCAGTGATTGATATGGTGGCTTGGTAGATTGATTTAGTTGCTAAAAGATTGACCGTGATACAGTGCAATCGACTCAAGTTACAATGTTAGTTGTACATAATGCTATTCTGTGGCCTCCGAGGTACGGAGTTTGTACATAGAGTAGAGAAGGTTATGGCGGGAGTCAGACAGCTGACTGCAATCTGGAGATCACCTGCTGCAGTCAGCAGAGCAGCCGCCACAGATACTCACAACCCTCCCGAGCTTGCACACAGGTGGCGGGGTCACTGACCTAGCAGTGTCATCTGTGCCCAAGGTTAATGCAGTTTAATATTTAATTTTACATTGATGTAAACCACTGTTAGCACCTAGAAGTTTGTTTTAATACTCCTTTGTCTACTACCTTGAACTCAGGAACAAACCGTTCATATTTTATGTATATAATAAGATTCAAAATATTCCTATCCGCAATTTACCCCCAAAGAATAGTATTAATTTAATATAAATAGAAAAATAATAATTTTAGAGATGTATTACAGGTCCGTAAATGATTTCATAAAAATCATGTTTGAGCAAACACGGTTTTAACCTGGCTTTAAAAGTGTTCATGTTTTGTTTATTTCTTAAATCATCTGGCAGTTTATTGTATAGTTTAGCTCCTGTTTGGCAGGGTAATTTTAAAAAAATATTTGTTCTGTGATTTTCAATTTTATATTTATGAGAATTTCTAGTCGTATAGGTAGTTGTGAATATCACAGCTTCGAACTAAATGGTAATTTTGACAAAAGAAATATTATTGTTTCATAAATATAAATACTATGTGCACATGTTAGTAGTATCCGGTGTATATGTTTTAGTGTTGAAAGTAATAATTTAACCCATGTTGGAAGCTCTAGAAGCAACGGCAGTTATTGCGTGTGCGATAGCTAGCAGGAAGAAAAATCGCAAGAAGAAAATGTGGATAGGAAGGAAGAAATTTACGCACGTACATCATTTACTTAAAGAACTCCAGTGTGCGTACGTAGTGCGTAAAACACTACACAAGGATATACATAATACATATGTATACAGAGTGTCCAGTAATTAGAGGATCAAACTTCACCTGGTGGTAAATTTAACTAATTTTCACTTCCGGTTTTAAAATGGTGGCCAACTTAAACCTTTAGGCTTAGTAACTCAAGGTTTTTAACCTTTATGGTAAATACACAAGGATAACATAAGATGCAAAATGTAATTACAAACATTTTAAGACCAAGTTTGTTGTTCTGTGATAAATAATAACGGAGAAATAAGGGTTTTCCTGAGCGCTCTCCTTTATGTACATTTAAGAAATATGTGTAAGTATAGGAATGCGCTCAGGAAAACTTAAGTTTCTCCGTTAATAATTTGTCTCAGAACAACAAAATACGTCTTAAAATGTTTGTAAACACACTCGCCAGATATTGTTATGTCTGTGTATTTACCATAACGGTTGAGAATTTTGAGTAAGCTTAAAAATTTAAAACTACCACCATTTTAAAACCGAAAGTGAAAACAAGTTAGATTTATTTTTTAAATATTGGTTTTAATTATACTAACAAATGTGCAAAGTTTTTAGTTTATAACTTAATTGACCTTGGAGATAAAATTTATTTAGTGGGAAACACAGACAGATAGACTACAGAGAGACAACTAAGCGAGATGATTATGTGTTTTAGGAAATGTTTTGTTTATTTTGACTTGATAAATCACCTGGTGAAGTTTGATCCCGTAATTATTGGACACCCTGTATAAAGTATACAAAAATGCTCAAAACGTGTTCTGGGGGTCAGGATCGGTGCTCATTTCATGTTCCCGGGTCTGGGTCTTACCATGCTGAAGGCATATATATCTCATTTTTTCACAGAAAATTCGATAACAATAGCCTCCGCAACAGCAGCTTCCAGTTAGATTTGGTTTGATATGAATAAATCCTTCCTGGAACCCAAGCCTCCGAGCTGTTTGAGTCGGTGGCTTACGTTAGCTGCTTATCGACGATTGAGAAGACTAAAATGAAACGTTGTTTGCTGTAGGACGGAGGGTCAATACAGAGTGTGTTGCGTCGAGAGGGTAACGACCCATATTGTAAACCAGAGGCGCCAATCCCAGCTTCCCATCCGTCAACCGACACAACACAACACAGGAGGCATTGTCGTCCTGCAGTGCTGCAGTGTTGCCACAACACAGCCAGTCACAGGACAAATATCCGCTTTGTATCATGTACTATATGTAGTGTTATTGATAGATACTTTATACTATGTACTGTGTCATGTTTAATGGGAGTTTAAACTGTACTCCCTCAACAGAAAGCTCACTTCCACCCCGTTTTATCAGAACTGCCTCAAAATTTCCCTTCATTTTCATTTCCTTGGAATTACCCAACCTAGCCTTCAGTACCAAAACCAGAATAATAATTTATGAAATTAAGTGCAATCCATAAACACACGGAAAATTCTACTCAACAATATTCGTTTGTACAATCATGTACTTTAATTTCCCCAAATATTTTGCATATAACTAAACTAATCTGTCCAAAACTGGATAAGGACTGTATTTACACTATTTCCTCTCCCACGATGAGTATTTACCTCACCACCTTGGGACGAGTATGACCATGCAGCGCACACCTACACTATACGCGTGAGTGTGTGTGTGGGCGAGCGCCTTGGAGGGGGGTAGGAGTGAGGGGACAATGTTGTCGGGATGACTTTAATTGACTTATTCTTTTATCAGATCCGACAAGAAGTGTGAGTCATGGAGGAGAGGCTCAAATGTGAACAGTAAAGCGCAGTTGTGCTGTTTGGACAAGCTGCACGCAATAGCCACAACTGTTCAGACCTCTTACACAATTTAAGTTCTCCGTGGCTTGTTTTTCAACCCCAAATACCATGCTGTGTATTTTTGTTTTATTACTTGATAAAAGTTAAGTTGAACATTATTAATATTTTCCTTGCACTTAAGTTTACAGGCCTATGATGATTTGCCTTTAACATGTAACACAGGCTCTAAAGAAAATGTTTTATTTTTATTGGCTGTCACTCACTCGTAACGTTGGTCAATTCGTTCTGCTTTGTGGCCAATCACAGCCTAACTTTCTTACCAGGTAGGTTTTTAGTTTTTACCCAAGCTGCGTTAAACCTTCAGTTGAGCCAGTTTTGGTCTAGAAGAGAGAATTCGACAACAAGTGGCACACTTTCCCTGCATACATTAACTCAACTTCATCTCTTCAACTCTAACTATCATTCTTCCAGTCACTGTACTCCAATAAGAGAGCTAATCTTGCTCCGTAGCTTTCTAAATTCGTGATCACGACGTAAGTGTCTGAGCAAAAAGGTTAATTTTCGGAGACAATTTTACATTACATTAAAATGTTCAGTTTTAAAAGGCAAAGAATAAAAACAAGTACTTTTAAGAGCTTATTGCTAAACGCATTTCAGCTAATTTACCCGTTCTACGCACGGGTTTAAGTCATAAACTATAAGTGAAAATGGCAACACGCTGTTCAACAATTTTCTATCTATAAAATAATTAAAACTCCAAAATGTAATCAGTTACTAAACACAGGGTAATTAGAAATCAACAATAGACAATCAAATTAAAATTTAAAAAAATTAGAAATCAAAACAATTTTACAAGAACCAGACCACTGAAGGGCTAATATATTCGTGTTTCTTTACTTGCGTAATATAATAATTATCCTGAACAAACCAAAAGAAAAAAAGAACACTTTTCAAAATAAGGGTTTTAGATAAGTTTTTCTATTTGACCCAGTTGGTATAGAAAAGCTCAAAACTGCACTGTGTTGTTTTACGACGTTTCGTTCCGTATTGTGATGAAATGAGAAATTCTATTTCAGAGGAAAATTCACTAATAAACTATATTTAGAGGTAACTACCCGAAAAAATATAATTTTATAATAATCTTAGTGCAGTTGAATGATTGTGTGAGTCCAGTAGTTGTGACTGTGATCAGATTGGCGAAGAGCGCCAGACACAAGACATTGGCAAAGTTCTGCACACTTCGCTGTAGTCAGATTGCGGTTTGGAAACCGCACGGCGCTCCACAGTACAACTTGCCATTTCAACTAGCTACTATCGGATTCAAAAAGCAATATACTCGAGTTTAAGCGGGTGCTGTATGCAACTCAGTGAACGTAAAATTATGGCAATCACATCAATTCTACGTAATTCTACGTAAAGACATATAAGTCAATTGTTTTTAAAGCAAAAAATATATTTTTCCAGGTATAAAGAATCTAAAAAAACACGTTTTTGCGGCGTATTCGGACTAAGGATGAATTTTGGACTAAGGATGAACTTCTACAGCCTTTGATTTTCGTTGTAGCGCAATGTAATTTTCGTCCAATGTAGGTTATATAGTTATGTCGTTCACAGTAACATTCAGTTTTACAGTGTTTACACCTTTTTTATAAAAGTTGTTGTACATTTTATGAACTAGTGCGATATAAAATAAATAAATGTTTTATTCCATAGACAATATACATTGATTGCATTGGAATCTTCAATTATTCTGAAAGCTACAATTTTGGCACTCATACTTACAACGAGATCTCATTCACACTTACAATATTTACAATCATTCTGGCTCATTAATTCGAATTCTCCCACTTCAGCTTTCGAAGGCCGGTAGCCATTTCTCACTAGGTCTCCCATTGATGTGCCAAGAACTCGTCTGAGCTATAGAAAGTGTTCGCGGTCAAAACTGCTTTCAGACGAGACTTGAACGCCTGTGCCGTTGAAGCACCTTTTATCGAATTTGGTAATATGTTAACAAAACGGGCTCCTGCCTGAGAAGGCAAACGCTCGTAAACCACTGTTCTGTGTCGCCCAGTCCGGTAGTTTTCCGTGCCTCTAGGCATCATCTTGCAAACGGCTGGTCGTAGAATCATGCGCCGTGGCTTAAACGAACCGCAATTAAAAGTTTAGTTTGAATAGTTCATCAGAATTCAACCAATATTTGTATGTGATTTTATAATGTGATATAAACAAATGAACATGCAAGCGCGCTGGAGCGTAAATGAGTGCCTCACTACTGTAGAAACTGCCCTAGTAAGTTACTCATAATTATCTAAACCGCAAACGTTCCTGAACGCGATCAATTCATCACTGAGCACTCTTGGAAGAACCATGCACTGGGACATTTTTACAACAGTAAACACTTTGAAAACGTTAACATAAAATGTATTTAAAATACTTGAACACTTAAACGGATTTTCCCATTATTTCCATCTAAAATGAAATTGATTGGCCAAGCTGCAGAAATGAGGGTTAAAGAGTGGTTAAATTATTTTGTTGAATAAGATGTACTGTATTATTTTAAATCTTGAGGCATAAGCTCATATATTGTATTGTTATAAAAAATATTTAAAATTTTAATACATGAGGTCCAATACTCGTTCACAGCCACCTTGCCTACTCACGCCAACCAGTTACTCTCTTCACCTGCTCCCACCCACCAACTTATACCTTTCTCATAGGTCCCAGTGGTCCTTCGAAGTCTTAAAGAGCATAATTTCAACTACTGCCATTTTGAAGCCTTGTACCTCGAAATCCAACAGCTATGTAGGCAACTGGATTTGCTGTGTCGGCGGTGAGGTCACGACCTCAGGTCACCCACCCCACCAACACACCCTAGACAAGCAACAACAAACACACCACTGGAGATAAGTCTCGGGCCTTGAGACCGACCATGCACACTTGTGCAGCTGACACACTCGCCGGCTAGTTTATTGCGTCTCAAGAGGCCCGGGGACCACTTTACAGGATTAAATGACGCCGAAGTTGAAAAGCTAAGATTCACTCACAAATAATGCATACAGACAGGGACGTAGCTCAAAGGGGTTACGGCTCATGATCTCTCTTAGCCACTCGGTACAAAGTTTCACTGGTGAAGGTACTAACGCGGCGTGCGACGATGGTCGCGAATCTGTATGGTGCTTCAGATTCTTTAGATTTTCTTAACACTTTATACATTTCTTTTTAATTGTAAATTTAATACATGTTTGGTTTGGCATAGCTATTAGAAAACCCACTATTCTGGAGCACGTACAGTAAACCTATCTTTAGGAGTGGCGGAGTTAAATATGGGTAAGCATAATGTTTACAATGGAATAATATCCACCTTCATGTCATATCGGCCAACAACGCGAGACGTTGAGAAGCTTGAATTCTCCCTTTTCCGGGCCAAGTGTGGGTTTGATTCTTCAGTGCAGTTCATGTGGAACAAGGGCCATCTGCAGACAGACTAGAGGATACATACATGTATGTAAACAGACAATTAGAGGCATTATGGTAACAGCTAGCACACAGAGTAGTGAGGGCGCTCACCTCTGACGAGGTCACACAGCGTATCTACGCAACCAGCCTCAACACTTTCCTGCCTCACTATTCCTCTTCCACTCCTGCCAATCCACGCTTCGTCATTCCTTTTCTCCAGGCAGTCTCCATCTCAGCTGACATTATGGAAAACCTTCACACCATAACAATAATATATTTGCTATTGGTCAATATTTGCTATATTGACAATACAAAATATTGCGTAGCAAAACACAAAACACAAAAACAAATTACAATTAAATGAAATTAAACATTCACACTCACTCACAATTACATGATTTCACACTCATTCCACATTCACACTTAACATCAGACCTAGCTTTAGAAGGGGCGGGGAATTAAAATACGATTTAAAGAAATTAGTTGTCCTTAAGATCATCTATGAACTCATCCACCTAGTAATAAGCTTTGCTTAACAGCAACCGTTTTATTCGAGATTTAAAAATATTGTTACTTTCAATTTCTTTTCAATTTTTAGAAAAAGAGTGTTATACCTGCTTGCATGGGTAGTTGTTCAAATTTAGATGTTCTATATGTTGACAAATTTGCAAGTGGTTCTTTCCTCATGTGTTACAATCATGAGTGATTTTAGATTGAACCAACATTTTATTAGTTTTACAATACAAAATCACTTTTAAGATATAGAGACAGGGAAGACTCAAACCTATTCCTTTAAATATGTCTCGACATGATTCCCTGAAACTTGCTTTTGAAATTATTCTAATAGCTTCTTTTTGCAGCCTAAAATAAAGCCTCTCAAATTGAATTTTTGAACATCCTCCCCACAACCTTATTCCATATGACAGATGAGGGAAGATTAGTCCAAAATAAGCTATTCGAAGAATTTGAACAGAGTAGGATATGGCTAAAGTGCGTAAACCGAAAATAATACTGAGGTACACCATGTTTTACCAATAGGGGTCTAGATACAATACTGTTCCATTCGACTACTTGATACCTATTTAACTCCGAGACACAAAACGCCTTTTTTTGCTTCGTGGCTCACATTTTGTAAATGCGAACATTATAACATAACGCACCAGCAAATTATAACCTAACCACACTAAAAAAACTTGAAAATATGGCCTTTCATTAATCAGCTGTTTTAGTTAAGTACGAACAAAACTATAGCTGTTTTAATTTTGCCCCATTCATTTTGAATCACCCGGTATTCTATCTCTAATTATATCCACCTTTTGTTTATTTACTCTGTAATCTCACTGTAAATTTTAAAATGTTTGATCTCCGCAGTTTTGTGCTGAACTACCAGAATTTAGAGCGCATTTTCTCTTGCAATTTGTCAGTACATTGTACAACTGTATGTGTTATAGTAGTGAATCACCTAATGACACGAAAAACGTGTTAAAAAACGTGTGTGAAATTTTTTTTAACAGGACACGATTTACACAACTGAGAAATTCAACGTCAACGTGATTTCTCATATATTGGGCTGAAGTTTAACGAATGGTTTGTGATTGGAAAACATTCCTGTGAAGTCGAAGGTCAAGGGTGGAGGTTTGACGGCGAAGCGATGCAGTTGCCCGGGTTGCGGGGGGGAGGGGTTAACCCCCACCATCGCACACCGAAAATCAGTTCAACGACCTTCCTCAAGCCGCGCACCGCAACTCGCCGACTCTTGTCCGCCATCTTGTTCTCTCTCACTGAAAAACTATCCTGGTTGCATGGGAACATCAAACCCACAAGTTCCGCCTCAGACAATGTAAAAACTATCATCATCATTGCCACAGGCGCTGAAGCAGATTCCAGCGAGTGGTGTGGCGCGGCTGCAACCCTTCTCAAATATTTCGCCGTAGAGAGAGATTGTGTAATACACGCAGCGTTGCTGTACTCAGCTTAAGAACTGCAATGTTTTCTGAGTAAAATAGTATTAATACCGAAGTGATTTAACAAGTTTTATTATTTATAACCACGTTTTGAAAAATGCTTGTTCGATCCGATTGAATCGCTCTTTGCCAGTGGGGTGACACTTGAACGTCGTTTGCCAGACAGAGGGTTAAATCAAAGTTTGGTTTTTGCCAATATTAAAATTATAAGTTATGGTACGTATCCTGCATTTGTTCATGCAATTCTCCACCACCCCCAACTACCATGTTTTTATTTGTCCTATTAACTTTTAATCACTTTTTTGAAATAAAAACATGATTTAGCAGGAAAGTGACCAACTGTAAAACAAAATTAATGACAGCTGATTATTACCGTGCTACAGTCAGTCTAAACTAACAATAATAATGACCCCATTATTACTGTAGTAAATAAAGATGTTTTGTCTTTGGTGTATGAAAAGGCGATTTCTGTAGACAAGTAGCAGTGCGGCATTTCTTTACTGGAAGGTTTACTGAAAAATGTGAAAACTTACAAAATGAAATCGTAACGTTATTACGTATTATGTAAATTTGACAAAGACATCAACTTGAATTGAATAAGGGGTGATGATCATATTGTGTATTAACTTAAACAGTACCAAATGTAAATGGGGTGGAAAACTCTAGTCAACCTTCAAGGAGCTTTTGTTGAGACAGAAGACTTGACACCGGTTCCCATGTGGAAAGTGTAGGGTTTATACTTCTTCATTAACAAATATAAGTAGTAAAAACTAAACATTTCTTGTTTTATAAAGTTTCAAACTAATTTCTGGAAATAACAGAAAAGGTTAGGTTTTCTGACTGCAGCTGGGAAGAGATATTTTGGAGATTCACGACGGGATCAGGTTGGCCGGGCGGCTGCAAGCGGATGCGGCTTGGCGGAGCGGTTTACTTCGTTTTGTAAAACAGGCCACGTTCTCTTGCACCCCACACTCACTTCAACCCGACAGTGCCCGGGGCAATAAAAACGTGCCGCCGTGACTTCTGCCCTCCCTGCATTGTGAATCGTAATGGGCAAACAATCCTTTTGAATGAGTGAAATGTTAAACAACTTTCTTTTCAGGATAGGATAAAGTCTACAAAAACTCTACTGTATTAATTAATATAGAAAATTGCAATTAAAATCTGTAGGTGTGTCTATAAAAAAGAATTAGACAATTGAATGATCACTTTCAGTGATCAGATTGAAGACAGTTGGTGTAGTTTTTGTGCGAAGAGCGCCAGACACAAGACATTGGCAAAGTTCTGCACACTTCGCTGTAGTCAGATTGCGGTTTGGCAACCGCACGGCGCTCCACAGTTCAACTTGCCATTACAACTAGCTGGCATGCCAGTGCTGCGCTACGAGTTTGCCGAAAAGCTCGTTTACTGCAAAAACTCGTTTTCTATTGTAGCTTTAATAATAAAAGCCGGCAAAATATAGTTATCGCCAGAATAAAAATATATTTACATTATTTGCAATGTGGTCTGCGTAGTATTGTGTATTAAATTAATGTATTATACCATATATTTTATGTATTCATTGGTTGCATTTTTATAGATTTTTCATTTGTTTTATTAAGATTTTATTTTATATTTGTATTTATAACAAATAATTAATAATTTGGACAGAATCGTCAATATTTATAACAAAGTTATTGATTGTAGCTGTTGTTTCTTTCATTATTCTTACATATCGCCCGAAATCTTACTCTGAATATGCACATGTAGTTGTTACTATTCAAATTAGTGTTTCTTTTATTTACTTCATAAATAAATAACGTCTACTACAGTTATCATGTACAGTATAATTAACAATACTACCCAATTAAAAAGAGGAAACAATAAACTAAAACCTTATTCATGAAACGATTTGAAGTCAGCGCGTTTTGTGGGTATGTATTTTGCTTCTAATTGGGTGGCATTCCTGCGTATGCAAGACTGGACGAGTGAAGAGGGCGGAAGTGCGATGCACATAGGCTATTTCCGTCATGCTGTGCGGCCGCCATTTTGGATTAGCTGGTGTGAGCCGTTAACCCATATCTCCGCCTCGATAACCTCGTCTGTGTTACACCAGACGAAATAGATCCAGCCTTCCTCATTGTAACACAGCAGCGATCTTTCCTCAACATCAACACAGTATGTTCCATTCCGCTCTTGCTTAAAGCACATTGTCAGTTCAACATCAACATTCAACATTTCATTTTGGAGAAGTAAATGGAATCAATAAGCTATTGTTATGGCAACTCTCTGCAAGTGCAAGTGCCAAAAATAAAAAAGGTATAGAGTGGACGTATAGACCCTGTCGGACCACGCGAATTACTTTGTTGTAAATATTTAATTTGAGGACTACCTCAATGTTAGTCTCGATATTACTTTTAATTCCTTAGCATACCCTTCTACAATTCCGAAAGCAAAAAGTAAATTTGTACAACGAAAAACTAATAACTGAAATGGATAGAGTAGCAAAAGTAGGTACAAATTGCCCTTCGAATCTACGAAACCCCAATTCCAAATTATTGTTTGATTTTTTAGCAAAAAAAGAATAAATAATAAACAGCCAGGAGGGACAAACATGCAGTTCCAAAAGTTCAAAGATCTGCCATATGTTTTTATTTGAGGTAAACTTCTCTTATCGAATTTCTGTTTGAAAGATTACATATTATATACTGTAATTGCATGTGGAACTCGATGTGTGTGAATGTTAGGATAAGGACAACTGCCATACAATGTTATATGTCTACGGAAATAAAGAATTTATCATTATTTTCTCTCTTGGAATAAAATGTGACATTTTTAGGTTTAATAGTAGAGACTATTAAGAGTTTTTACGTATCTGACCAATGGTGTCAATTGAGAGTGAAATGGATTGTAGTTTATGTTACAGGTGTAGTGCATGTATGGTGAAACAAAAGCTAAGCGAGAAGGGTTTGATGATTGATGAGACAAACTTGTAGCGCAGCACTGGCATGCCAGCTAGTTGTAATGGCAAGTTGTACTGTGGAGCGCCGTGCGGTTGCCAAACCGCAATCTGACTACAGCGAAGTGTGCAGAACTTTGCCAATGTCTTGTGTCTGGCGCTCTTCGCCAATCTGCATTCATAGCATTGAGTTAGCATTCATAACGCTATTGTAAAGTATTCTGCGATGATGACCGTAGCTTTATAGCTCTCTTGAATACATTAATGTACTTATAGTTATGGTTTATTACAAGGACTTACAGCCTTGGTCAGCCACTTCATTTTTAAGCAATTATGCCTGGCTTAAAAAGGCATCTATAAAGGGTAAATTTATTACTCAACATTTTTAATAATGAATTGTTTTAGCTACTACAATTGTGTAGCTTTTTCCTATATGTGGTTTGTTGAGGTTGTCATTTGTGAATGAGAATGGGCTAGTATTTTGAAATAATACTGTATTTTTTGTCATTCTGCTCTGAAAACAGCTGCTTTAGACACATGTATTGACAGTGATAAAGTGTCACTTTTACACCAAAGTAAATGTATTGTTTTGATGATCTTTTTCTTCCTAGAGAGAAAATGACGGAGAAAAAGATCATTTTAGTGATCTTTTGTGGCATGAACATCAGCTGGTTCAACGAGTTTGTTTTGATTGTTTTGAAATTTAATACTGACGTATAGTAAATCAGTGCAACAGCTGTTTCTTCAAAACATTATAATTCAAACTGTTGAGCTCAAAACAATGTTTACTTAATTAATTGTTTATAATATTAAATCATTTCTTGACATTTATTTCTCATTATTATTTGCATCATGACAAAAAATATCGTGCATCACTCGGCCCGAAAGTGTCTTTTTGGCCCTCAGTCATTTAACGTCCTCGGACTTTAACTTGACCTCGTGTCAGAAAGTGTTACTTTAGGACCTAGTGATGAACTATAATATTGTTTAGAAAATACCATCTCGTTCATCCACATCGTATTCAGCCCAGCTGTAAAAGCTTGCACCCAACAGAGAGCCATTTATTATCCTTTGTGTTTAGTTTTATTTTCGGTGCCGAATATTGTCAGCCGGGTCGTGAATAGTGGCTGTGGCTTCCATGATGGTAGTTTAATCGCACGCCGCAGCAGCGACTGGGGACTGGGGAGCAAGGGAGCGCTGCACTCTCATCAAGTTGAAGGTTATCCCCGAGACCTTGAAACAGCTTGCACGACCCGCCGCACCAGCGCTAGCGTCGCTCCGCCACTGCCACTCTTGCCGAACTGGAATGCGGACCCGGCCGCCATCTTGGATTCTGTGTTCCACTTTCAAACGCAACAAGTTTACAGTTAACATTTACCGAGTTGTTATAGGCTAGGTTAGGATTTTGACGAACGTCTGAATAAAAATCAACAATTAAACATACTAGACGTACCAAAAACTACAAAACAGCAATTTTCGAAAAAATAATACTGTACTGCCATACTGTGCTCTAAACGTGATTGTACTTGTTCCATTTTTACAATTTAATGTATGTAGGTAATGCTAATTTTTAGTTGATCCAACTCTCTTCCATGAAACACATTTTAATTTGTACATCAAAAAGATACTAAACATATGATTGTATGAGCTTTGTCAACCCTACCCAACGAAAAATTGTTTGTTTACTAAATAACATAAAAATATTTGTGATTTATTCTCGTAATCGTACACATTCCAATTCATTCTTTGGTTCAAATAAATCTATTATTACAACAATAATTCAGCCCCTGTGAGAATTTTACCCCGGTGTATTCCGAAAATCATATAGTGTAATAAATGAATGTACTCATTATTTCAGCCATGAGACGTCATCACATTCAGAATGGTTCAGCTGGGTGAGTACAACCAAGATTAAACAAGTGTGATTCAATCGAAAAATTGAACAATAACAATATTCTAGATAGGCTATTACAATGCAATACCGTACTGCTCAAAATATTTTTTTATTTGTTGTACTTAACATTCAGTCGACAAAACGAACTTTTAGCGCAGCACTGGCATGCCAGCTAGTTGTGATGGCAAGTTCAACTGTGGAGCGCCGTGCGGTTGCCAAACCGCAATCTGACTACAGCGAAGTGTGCAGAACTTTGCCAATGTCTTGTGTCTGGCGCTCTTCGCCAATCTGATCACAGTCACAACTACTGGACTCACACAATCATTCAACTGCACTAAGATTATTATAAAATTATATTTATTTAGGGTAGTTGCCACAAGTTTAGTTTTAGTTTGAAAGTTCATAATAGTGGCGGAGAGCAATTTAGTAAAAAGAAAGAAACGGACTTTTTCAGTGCGCGGCTCCCGTAGTGCGGGGTTCGGCAGTCCGAGTCTGGGTGAGATCCTTTCAATTAATAATTACCGACCTCATTTCGGCCATTTTTTGTTTTGTCCCATAAGAGCAATGTAAAAACAAGCGTTTTCTTAAAACACTTCATGCCTACAACTTTCATCAGATCCTTTTGAACTAAGTTTTATTTGAAAGATAACAATGTACTGCAGTGGCTCCACTGAGCACTTTTTTGAACATTTTATTTGTTTACTAGTGAAAACTGTAAATTCAAATACAAAGTTTCTTCAATTTTTTATTTATGCCACGGAATTATGAATGACAAAATGGAAATTCGGCTCAGCGAAGTCGCTAAAACATGAAATACACTTTAAAACCAAGTTTATTTCACAAAAACTCGATGAAAACTGTAGGCGTGAAGGTCTCAAAAAATGCATGTTTTTTTTGGCTCTTATGGGACGAAAATCAAGGTCACGACCACTACTGCGCACAATTACGGAGAATACTCAGATTGAGTTTATTGCAAAGTAACATATTGGAATGGCTCATTGAGGAAACTCATAAGTAATACAGTCCATTGAATGAATCGAATAATTATTCTTTGTGGTATGATTGCATCTGGCGATATTTTGTAGTCTGTCCACAGATAGGTAAACTCCCAGACGGAAGCAGCTGTCATTCTACACCTCACCTTCCTGCCTAGAATACAAACCACCTTGTGGCAGGACATGGAGAGCTCTTAACGCACATTTATATTTAAGAATTTAAGTACCTTCGGGTTGGGGGGGATTTCAATTCAAACTCAGTGTGTTTCAGTGAGGATGTGTTGGAGTGAATGGTTGGTAGGGGTCAGGTGCTGACTGCTTGCAGCTAATGAAGATATTAACCCCTCCATTGATGTCTCTACTACGAGCAGAGACAAGGTCCAAAGTCGACGCGGACTGGAGTCAAAGTTTTAATTTCATTGATTCAACTAAAACTCAGGGTTTTAAATCACTAAATCACTATTTGAGATGCCGACTACTCTCATAAGGCTATTTTAAGGCAACTATGTGGTGAAGGATGAGTGAGATGAGTGGTAGTAATGAGTTATGAGGTGTAGTCTTGTTACAAACTAAGGCCGACTCTTCCTTAGAATGGGTCATTAATTAATAGCCCAATGACCAATGGAAATACAGGGACCAACGGCTTAACGTGACTTCCGAACCACGCAGGTGATGGTCTGATATGTCTAAACGATGGTGGGAGTTGATGCGGGTATCATCAGATGATCACTGAGTCTATCTGAGATGCTTTAGACCTATATCATCCTCAAAACCTGACCTCCATGAAGCCGGATTACAGGACCACGCCACGAGTCCCAGTCAATTTTATGGGGAAATTGAAGAGCCAAGGGGTCAAATGACAGACATTTTTAGATATTTAGACCTATCAGGCTAAGCATAAAATGTATTTAATTTATAATGGTTTTAGCAATTCTTTCAACAAATTTATGGATTGTAAAATAGTTTGATGTTTTGCTGAGCGATAACCAAATTTATTAGTCACTATCGGTGTGTAAATGTTATCGTCCTGATAATTCTCTTAGTTGTCGCAAACTTCCGCTTGACCAATCAGGTCAAGTAATTTGGTTAGTATTCCAATATTTTTGGATGAACAGGTAGCAACATCTTGCCTCTTTAAAATTTGGAGAGGTACAACGAATGTACCAATGATTTAAGTATAAGTAATTCTTGCTAGGTTGCAGCACCTAACCATGTATGAAAATAAATCTTCTTTGCACTCAATAATTCTCAACGTTCAGGCTCAGTAATTTCCTAATTCAGTTAAAAATTACAATAAATGTCATTTTGACCTCTTAGCTTTTGATCGAATGTGAGCCCACAATTATGTAGTTAATGGCCGAAGTGAATAAAAAATGTCACGAGATTCGACAATGCCAAAAGCGCTGCCATGAAATGTCCAATAATGGGGTTAATTTACACTGGAAGTGTCCCTTTTGGGGGTTCGCCCCACACTGCAAGCATTTTTATACAAACAAAAAATGATAAAAGGATATTTAGTTTGTGACTAAGAAAATGCTGGGAAACACGAAACTTTGAAGAATTAAGTTTTTACGAAGTTTTGTTCTATGTAGCTACTATATAATAATGAATGTGTAGCTCTATTTCCTACAGACATTCTTAACCGAAAATGGTAATTATGATTATGAAACGAATTCTACAATATTGAATTGTTCCGTATTCCGTGTGAACTAGTCGTATAATGTTTTGAAACCCTAACTCGTAAATGTATTATTTACTTCTATTGACTCTGGTTGAGCCGCGCTCATATGCGGAATGTGTGTGTGTTTGTGTGTCCTAGGTTTGTTTGCCGGCCGTCTAGCACAGTGTCTGCTGACAGGTAGGGAGGACCGTGACTTGCGCAGGTATAAATCACCTGAACCGTTGCACAACGTTCCCACCCCTCCCGTTTCCGCAACCCTCTTCCCTCCAAATTGCACCAAACTGGGCCCTCCTAACGGGACTAGACAATGGCCAAAGGGTTGCTCGCTGCGTGGGTGCTCGCCAGTTTTTTGTGAAATCGAGAAAGCCTCTGGGTCGACTAGTCGGTGGAAATTGGCCGAATCAGGGTCGTATTTCGTAGGTAGTCAGCCGAAATCTGACCTTGGAAACTTCAAAGGGTGCAGTCAAGAAAGACACTAATTTGGAGCCAGAAAAAGAGAAGAATTTATCTTTTGGGTCCCGAACGACAAGAGCCTCCTGGGGCCGCTACGGTGAATTTATTTCACTTCCCATTTTAACAACGAAGATGAGAGACGTGTTTCATCTCATAAAATCTGCACTAATTGGTGTCTAGCTCTTCTACTTCTCTGCTCGATACTACCTCAGCAGAGCTCCCAGTGGTTGTCTAACCATAACAACGTTGACTTGAGGCTTGAGGGTCAGTTCGTTCCAAATTCCACCCTACTATACTATACAGGGTGTCACACAATATAACTGGATTCTACATACAAAAGTACATAGAAAATGTCGAGTAAAATTTTAATCCACCATTTTGTAAATTTTGGAAAATAATTAATAATTTAAAATCCCTTTCAGATATTTTGTGACACTTGGAATAAACCTTAACTGTTTTCCTAATAACATTTTCCAAAATTATTGTTAACTTATCAAATTTCAAAATGGCGTCCATTAAAAGTTTCAAAGTCAAATTCTAACTTGATTCCATTTGACTTTGAAAGGTTTAAATGCCCACCATTTTAAAATTTAATAAGTTAGATAAAAAATCTTGTTGGAAAGTATTATTTTATGTTTGAAGGAGCTTACATACAGCTTGATCCTCGAAATGCCTACGCCAGATACACAATTTAGTAAAAACAGATACACAATACATATAAAAACATGTATTCGTTTTAGTTAGTTAGTTAAAATAAGTTTTACACGGGTACACAGCTAGTTCTGTCTTTATTTCCACGCAAACAAACGCTATACCGACAAGACCGTACAGCTGGGCCATTTAATTGCTCAAAATGCGCAATACGATATAATTAAGCATAGCCTTGATTAAGAAACTCTAATGAAATCTATAGAGTACATTAATCTGTGTAGTAAAGTATCAATGTAAGACTTTAAATCGCGTCACACCCACAAAATCCTTCGGGCGTTGGAGCCGACCTCCTTCTTCCTTGAGATGTATTCCATCCAACCCCCTTCCCCACCCCCGGTCTTTGTCCCTCCCAATATCGCCCAGTGCAAATCTGTTAAAATATGTTCTGCGAAATTATGATGGCTATCGTGTGAATTTATTGCTCACTAAACGATAAAAATGTCCACAGTAATATTTTAAACTCTCTATTCTTCTCTATTCGTTTCTCTATTCAGTTGACGTAGCCCTGTAGAAGCCGAACAGCCCATCTGAGTTGACAATGTTGCAGGAAGTGCGGTGCCTTAGACTATGCAGAGATCATGACCACACGTGTTATAGCCAGAGATAGCGATCTAGTGAACTCCAGTGTTTAGAGAGCCCATCATACCCGCGTAACTTATGGAGCGGGGCCTCAGATCCTGGATCCGACGTGTGCGTGGGCCTCTACACACAGACAACACGTAGAAATTGGATTCATTATGCAGACGGAAAAACATTTTGCTTCAGGCGATGACAAACCCACATGCTGTCTGTTAAGTGTTCAGTGTTGGTACTAAATTCAACTATCAAAGTACTTTTCTGTTAGAAAAAGATTGCATTGTGTAGCTTTTTGAGAAGCCTAGATAGAGAAATTAGTTCAGCCGGATTTCTGCATGTACAATATAAACAAACAACCAACAATAATATCTAAAGGCTTCCGGTTTATACCGCGTCACAGTTGAAATACAGACTCCTAAACGTTTCGACCTCGCTGTGGAGAGTCATCCTCAGTAGCTGGTTGATTAGATATTAACCGTTAGATAGTAACCGGAAGCCTTAGATATTAATGATGACACCGGCCGCGAAAGCTTAAGAGTTAAACTACCAACAATACCGTCGAATGGGTATTTTAGAAGTGTGTCAATATGTCACAACACGCATTTCAATGTCAGATCGCTGGAAAATGCTTATAAAGCCTTTTAGTCCAGATATGTATGTGTATTGAATTTATACGTTAAGGAAGCCTAATTCAAATTAGGCTCTGTACACCTTCTTAGCCTTAAATCTTTTTTTTTAGGGAAGCTAAATTTTACTACTATTTGACCCATTTTATAATTTAGTTTAATTTGGTTTAGTTTAAAATGTACTAGATAAGCAATCATCAACCTTTATTATTTTTTGTTTAATTTCAAATCTGTAAACATTGTTAGTTAAGCTTCCATTATTGTTATTTTTCTATGTGTATATGTATGTACTTCTTGCTTATATGGAAATAAAGTGGATTCTGATTCTGATTAGCGGTTGATAGCGTAGAAACCCCATAAACCAATTTTTTAATGGCAGCTTGTACTGTACACTATCCAACAGAAACCTTGTTTTACTCGTACTGTACTTCCATATCTTTTTGTCAGGACCGCTTTACAATTGGTCTTGATACTTTCAGTTTCTTATAAAATTTCCTTATCTAAATCATCCTTAGTATCACAATCAGAATGACAATTTTTAGTCTAAACTAAACGGTGTCGTGCCGACCAATCCCAAACTACGCGACAAATAACAGCTGACTGCGAATATTCCTCAACATGACTGCAGCCTTGGGCAATGGAGCTGCACCGATCTTACTTCAATACAAAGAAATACCACAACTTGGCAAGTCCATTTGTTTCGTGTTATTGTTTTTGATGCCATTGCTTGATTGGTTTAAGTTATACAAGGAAATACTGTAAAATGGTAACTCCGGATGTTATTATTTTGACTCCCACATAACAAAATATGGTATTCAACGGGAAATTTTCAAATTTGAACATCATTCCACGGGAAAACCTTGATAAGTCCGAGACTCAAATATTATTTCATGAAAACACCTTGATCATTTGAAATGCGATTACGGAAAGAAACATGAGCCGAGAAATGTTTAAACTAAAAGACTGTTTTGTGCAAATAGCCCATACAAATATACGTGTAGTTTCTTCACAAAAACTAACAATTTGATTTATTATTAGTTGATATTAAATACGCACTCAAATCCCTGTAAAATGTCAAAGTTATGATTGGCCAAACTCTTTTCTTGTGGTCTTCAAATATCAAATAAACCCATCACGTTGGTCAGGCTACAAATATAAATATTCTGTAGGACAGGATCGTCGATTTAGAATTCTGAGCAAGTCCGGCGAAATATGCGGGGTCCTGAATAGTAATGATCGCATACAATAGAGGGGAGGAGGAGGGTGAGTAAAAAATGGTCTGATAAAAAGTGTGGCGGGACCACCCTTGTGACCTTGCAACCCCTTCCACGGCGCGGCCTAGACGGGACAAGAGCTGCTTTGCATACTGTCAAGCCTTCATCCAGGAGCCCATTAGTGGCGGTGACACAGGGCCAGACTAATAAATGTCTGCCATTAAGCGAATTGCTCGTACCTATTGACTAGTATACATGATTAAATGTATTATGCCAGAAATCATTTCCGACAGAGGAGAGTTATATGCCTGCATCTTCTTGTGTGCGTACCGTGCATAAAGATAATTATTTTTAATTTTAACTGAGTTTGAACATACGATTTAACAAAGCGTGCAATGGGACAGTTTAACGCTATGCAATTAATAATCAGCAGCATCCTAGGGTCAGATTAATGGATCTTTAAAAAATTAAGAATATGTATGAGGGCACTAAAGGACATGCTCAAAACCAACCTTTGTATGAATCTCCAACAAAAGTGAGAATTCGTTCTAAAACATGCAACGAAAGTTTTGATTCATCACACTGAAACATCAAAGAGAAAATAATATTTTCTTAAAACCAAACTCCATTTTGCTCTCAATTGGCAGTATTTGCCTAATAGAAGAAATCTTTTTTTAAAATGTATTTATCCTTTCTTTAAAATTTTGGAACGGTGAGTCAATAAAAGAAATAAGTTATAGAAAAGAGGCAGTCTTTAAAAAATTGGGCGTTAGTGAGCATAGATTTTCTGGTAGTTCAGTCAAGACGGTTATTTAAACAACAAAATATATGAGTTTTCCAGGCTGAGAGTGTTGGACAATGTTTCTGCCCTGTGCCTCCCAGAGGTCGCATAGATTTTCAAAACGTATAAGAGTAAAAATGATACACCATCGTTGTTCTGACATAATGAAATTTGTATCAACATTTTACCAGAATAAAATGCAATAGGTGATGTGAAACACGAACAGCTGTAGAACTACAAAAATGGTACAATGAATTCATCTCCTTCAAGCAGGGTCGCACATGGAGGTTAACTCCACGTTACCCCGTGACGCGAAGAGGCGTATCACGGAAGTTACCCTTGGGCTCTTTACATCAAAGGCTGTAAAGTAGAAAGAAGGGCGGAAGGTACAAGGATTCAAGGGCTTTTGGCTTGTAGGTACATGTAGGTGAACAGAGATACACTCGGAGGTAACCTCCGAGATGCGATCCTTTTATGAAAACCAGACATTTCATACCAGTGATGAATTTCGTTTCTTGAGTAAAAGTACTGATGGGCCGCTCAGCAGTGAGCACCAGTGTGTAGCGTGTCTCATGTTTCACATGCGGGGACAGATACTGGGCCGGGCTGCGGGCGACGTCGTCGATGTTCCCAAACGGGACACTCGCTAATATAAATTCACAAACTCCACACTCCCCACATATATTGTCTAGACTCTCCCTGGCCTGCCTCAACCCGCATCCCTTCACTGATAAATTGCCGCCCCCATCACCTCCCCCCCCTCACCATGCATCTGTCTAATGGCAGCAAATTGATTACTGATAACTATCGCTACTTATCGATACCTCTATTGACGCAAGCCTTTCATCATTTATTGAGCGAATCGCAATTTCGCGAGAGTTAATTGATTATTTATGATGGTTTCGAAGGTCTCGCTCTCCTAAGGCCCTTGGAACAAAGTTACTTATGACTTCCGCGATTCTGCGTTTTAAGAATTTAATAATAAAACGATGGTTTAAAACAGCTGGTCCACGCCACAGCTGCAAGATATTCTTTGTTACGGATGAGGTAATATTTCAAAACACAAAATAATGGTAAGTCAACACAGGACCAAGTGGTCCTAAAGTCAACAGGTAAAAGGATTACTAAAAGTAAATAAATACCATTATTCTTTTAATTACATTAAAATTTAAATTTCCGAATTTTATTCTAATTTTGAAAAAGTCCACTTTATAAACACGTGAAATTACGTTCCTAAAACCTCTTCTTAAAAATAAAATATCATAAATGTGGCTTCAATCCGTCCTGTTTAATTTGTTTGAAATAATTTGAAAATTATGATGCGTGATACAGAAAGTCACAATACGAGAGCAGCGTGTGTTTGTGTTGCAGCCCTATTGTAAAGCGACCAAAGGAAGCGTGTCCAAAGTTGACGCGAGGTGACGCAGTTTATTTCCACGCGAAAACATAACTGTTTCGTCATCGGTCATGAAATTCGTGAGTTTTTCACGACCCAAATACGCACCTTGAAATATCTAGTAAGGAGAAACAGACAGCGTATGTTGTACAAAATGTGATTTACAATATATAAGAACTCCCTAATTCCCTAATTTATAGTGAAAGTAGCCAGGGTCCTATTTGTCTATGTATTTTGTAGGTTTTTTTATTATTAAATCTTTACAAAAAACTTTGTTTCGGGTGTAACAACAATTCAAAAACCTACACGTTGGAAATAAATATTACAAATATAGTGTATTTGATTTAAAATACTGTATATACAATTTTGAACTAAGAATAAGGAGCCACCAGTAACAACACTGTAGTCATGGATCAAATGAGAGTATTGCTAATTTTTCCAGGAACCATAAATAAATTCCTCTACGCTATTAAACAGTTGAAAGAAGAAAGTGTTTTAATTTTGTTTTAAACATGTCGCGCATTTGCCCTATCGGCTAGCATAGTTTTGACAAGGGAAGGACTGATTCCTACCGCTGGTGCTGGACCGGCAAAAGATGACAGCGCTCCCTTTCTAGCCAGCAAATCGGCTTTTTCGTTCCCTTTAAATCCTTGATGCCCCGGTATCCATTCAAGCCGAACGTATCTATTGACTTAAAATAAAAATAATTTTTTTGAAGCGTTCCTAATTTGTATTATAATTAGTTAAGGCCGGTTTCATGCATGGGCGTCACTGACGCGCGTCGTCACGCGTCCCTGAGAAACCCGCGTCAGTATCTCACGACTTCGGGCGACGCCACTGACGCGCGTAGCCTCTAAATACATTGTTTTAAATCGGTGTATTTATGCAACTGCGACGTCGCGCGGATTAATGGTGTTCTATAGACCGCTTCAAGTTGAAATGTGTTGTAATCGTGTTTATTTCGCGTAAGTCAATTAATAAGATTTGTTGTGATGAAATATAAATGATTTTTTTCCAAACACCTAATAATAACCTATAGTTTAAAGTGTTCAGAAGCAGTAATTTAACGTTTAACTTACTCGTACTATTAAAAATCATGATCAAAACCCCAGAAGGTACATATCCCTAAGCTTCATTGGATGATAAGCTATTCTCGGAAAAGATGTTTTTCGGGCAGAATAACTGAATAAGTAATTATAATACTGTTCATTTGATAATCTGATAACGAACTTAATTCATACAAACATAAGAGCTGTTAAAAAAACAACAAACTCAACAAACAACTAAACCAATTAACAAGGATTGTGGAATCAAAAAATAGAACTTGTGTTCTAATTTTGTTAATAGGGTGAACGGCCCATCTCCTTTTCTTCCTGCGTTTTTGCACCAACTTATACAAACAGTACACATAAACTGGTTCCTTCCTCCGCTCCGCACTTACTCTGTGCAACTGAGTCAGAAATGGATTAAACCAACGAACGCGTGAAAACACTTCCGACGCGCGTCTCTTTCGATGACCGAAATTTCACGCGACTCCTAGTCGCGCGACGTCGCGCGTCAGTGACGCCCATGCATAAAACCGGCCTAAGTTGACGTGACTCGGCTGATCGTGTATGAATTGTACGCTCAGAGATGCAATCAGCCTGAGAAGAGCTTGGTTGCGTCTGTGCGTCAGGTGGTGCACATGTGCACTGCACTCTCACGCGGTGCTTACGTAACCCTTGTCAGCCCCTGCTTGTATGTAATCTGCGATTTCAAGGGTGATTTCTGGTCTAATGGATAGTGTTGTGTTTTTGTGTGGTTGGCGTGATTAGCTCGAGGGATGATGGGAACGCGGGACAGGTGTGGAACAACCCTTCCTCTTCCTGCACCCCCGCGCACCCCCGAGCACCCCGCCCTTTCCATCCGCCATCAACACTCTGCATCTGCACACTCATCTCATTTACATGGGTTTCTTATTGGGATTTATTCAAGTTTAGCTCTCCTATTGAGTTTACGTGCATTAATTTGAAATACCGGGTGATTACAAATGAAATAGACAGTTTGGATAGCTTGTGGAAATTTTGTTATTTAAAAGTTTAGATAATTACTTACATGATTATATGGAAGAACACTTTAAGTTTTATTGAAAATATTTATTCCGGTTACCTACTTATGGTTCTAGAAAGAAAAACGGCCCGTAAACCGTTTGGTTCTCAAGATAAAGCGCAAAACCTGTTCACTTTAAGAGAATAGCGTTTATGCTGTACAGTCTCTTTTGAGTTTTCAATTACCCATAATCGTGCGTTATGTCTATTAACTTTTCCACTAATGTGAAAAGTGTATTCATCACTGAAAATTAGGCGATTTAACAATGTGTCGACATTTTCAAGACAATGTAACATTTCATGACAAAAATGCATACGTACAACTTTATCATTGGCATTTAAACTGTGTGCTAACTGTAATTTATAAGGTGTCATTTTCAATTGTTTCCACAAAATTTTCCAACATATTTGATACCAACATAAACTTAACGAAATTCCCCACAAACCTATATCACTTACTATGTTGAAATACATCAGCTTTATTTTGTAGAGGCTATTGAAGTTGTCTATTTCATTTGTAATGACCCGGTTTTATGAGGTAAAATTGATTGACCCCAATAAAATTGATTATTACGTTTTTATTCAAAAAGGAATTAGTTCTTTTTAGAGTACGCTGTGACCTTGAATTTCGTTCCGTAAGAACAAAATAAACATGCATTTTCTCGGGACACCTCACGCATATAGTTTTCAGTGGATTTGTACAAAATAGACTTTGTTTTAAAGCGTAGTAAATACTTTAGTGACTCCGCTTAGGCGAGTTTTTGTTTTATCGTTAGTAAAACCTTGGGATCTATCCAAAAATTAAAGACATGTTAGATTTGAATTTCTCGTTTTCACTATAAAGTGAATATATTTCTCAAAAAGATGGTCAGCGGAGTCAGAAATGTGAGATTGATTTGAGTAATCTCGCAGATGTTAGCTCAGGCCAGGTCTACCAACAACGGTCACATTAAAGTAGCTTTGTTATATAATAATTAATGAAACAAACAATTAACTTATATTACTTTTGATTTTTCACTAAAAAAATAAACTAAAGTAGTTGAACCGTAGAATTTGAAATTTGGTTTAATAAAATACAAAAGTTAATATTTTTAAGAAATAAATTGGAAGGTCTTTCACTAGCAAAGCTAGAATCTAATAGCAACCCAAATTAATGTTTTATTTGGCCAAAAGATAATAAAAATCTAATTAACTGTTTTATTTGGTATAATGGCTAAACAAGTACATTTTACCCTACAAAGGTAGTTTTTATCTACAATTTTGTTTTGCATTAACTGCAGAAATATATTACTTGACTCATAGTTGGTCATGTATTTCCATTGGTCATTGGGCTATGAATTAATGACCCATTCTAAGGAAGAGTCGGCCTTAGTTTGTAACAAGACTACACCTTACTATCATAACTCATTCCTACCACTCATCACACTCATCCTTCACCACATATTTGCCTTAAAAATGAGAGTGGTCGGCATCTCAAATCGTGATTTAGTAGACTCTGTGCTCGACCAACCCTTCAAAGTTTTTGTATTAAAAACTATAGTAATAATTTTAGTAAACTGTGTGTGCATTTGAACATTTTTTGTTTTGTTCTCTTGTAGGTTAGTTAATGTTTGTTTTGTTTGACATTGATGTTTGTTTATATAACGTGGAGCGTGTGTAAGTGTGTGTGTGTGAGTGTGGTTTGCCACCCAACACCTTGCTGGCTATCATATGACTTATCATCCTGAGCCGGTCACACCCTGGGCTGCCTAGCGAGCCGTTCTCACCCACCGCTCGACCACTGGCTACTGTCTTGCACATCGCTGAACAGCTGTGAGCTGTAGTTGCAGGCACTAGTCACTTGCCCAATCACAGTTATGAGATAGGTAATGAATGTGACGGTGAATCTGAAGGGGGACTTAAAAAAGTTCCAGATATCAAGGTTTTAAGTGCGCAAAGTTCACGTTATAGAGGTAGAATTACCGTCAAGTTCGAGAATCAAGGTTCATACATGTATCTCTTGTGATTTCTACATCTAAACTCAAAGTTTCATAGTTTCAACTAATTACAACCTCGAATAAAATATCCATTCGTGTAGAAGCCGTAGATATTTGAAAACGTAGCAGTTTTCAGACAACCAGATCGAATGGAGAATCAAAACGTTGATTAAAAGGTTACTGGGACAAAAATTCGACTTATAGAGGAAAACATCGACTCAGACAACCAGATCGAATGCAGAATCAAAACGTCGATTAAAAGGTTACTGGGTCAAAAATTCGACTTATAGAGGAAAACATCGAGTTTAAGTGATCTAAGTGTTCAAAGGTTCGAGTTATGGAACTTTTTTCCACCATTCGGAAAGCTCCAAAATTTGATTTGTCAGGATTTTAGTTTTGTAAAATTTGACTTATTTCACTTTGAATGTTATGGATTCTTGAGCATATTTTGACAAATACCCAGTTATCGAGGCATTCGAGTTATCAAGGGTCGAGTCGTCGAGCTTTATTGTATCATCAGATTGCAACAACAAATGTAATTGAGTTTTTTTCTGTTTAACTAAATGTATTATCATTGATTGCTGTATAAGCTAGTTGTAATAATAAAAGTTTAATTATCATATGGGAAGTACTGATTAATTTTACTCTTTGTGCTTTTAATTTTACGTAAAATGACGTACTTTATTAATGGTCGAACGGTAAATGAAGTAAACAGCACTGGACACGCAAAAATGCTTATGTAAGCGCCAAAGATACTTTGGTATGTGAGCGTGTTAAGTTTTTGCTATTTTTGTGTACCTGCTTCATTGCCTTTGATGTACAAATTGAACCTTAATGTTTTCTGTACATGAAGTGTGAAAGGCATTTTCACCTTAGGGTGAAAACTTCAGAATATAAGCGAACACTAATCTACACATACAGAACACTCTCACTTACGATTGTAAAATATGATTTAATTTGAAAAGAGCCGACTAACCTCCATTACTGAAATTGCTAATTACTAACTGGAGCCTGTTGGACATGACTTTCTCCAGGCCTGGCTGGCCTGCGCGATGGTCTCATGGTTCTGGAGAGGGGAGGGGGTGACTAGCGGCTGGCACTTCCCGCGCACAAAGAAGGGCTCAAAGGGTTGAATGTAGCCGAGAAAGTTTTTGTGCCGCGCAAGGACGTGCTTTTTGTGCGCTTCGTTCCGCATCGCCCCCTGGACAGCAATCCAGACGTGGAAAAAATTCAGATTGAGTAGAAATGGGAGGGTGGGGTGGGGGCAATCACGACCGAATCCCTCCCCCTTTCTCCTCCCCGGCAGACACACTATGCTGGCTAGACCTGTACGCTAAAAAGGGGTTTCATTAAAATGCAGTGCTTTTTGCCCTAAAAACAGCTGTTTTAGAAACATGTATTGACGTGTTAAAGCGTGCCTTTAAAAATAAAGGAACGTTTTGACAATCTTTTTCATGATCTTTTTGCCGTGGCATGGATATCAGCTGGTTCAACGGTTTGTTTTAATTTTAACATTGACTTATATAGTTCATTAGTTTAACTGCTGTTTATTCAAAACAATATAAATCAGACCGATGGGCTCAAAAGACTTTTTACCCTCAGTTTCTTTACAATATTGAAAATCCTTTCTTGATACTGAATTTATTTCTTAATATATTTGCATTATGATAAAAGTTCATCACTCGGCCCAAAAGTGTCTATTTAATCCTCCTTCATTTAACGCTGCGTCTCGGACGTTAACTAAAGCTCGTATCAAAATGTGTCTGTTTAGGATCTAGTGTTAAAAATATACAATTTATCATATGCATGTTGTGAGGAAAGTTTTAAAATGCTGTTTGTAACCGTGTTCAAAATACCATGCAATTTGGACGTTTTTTTTATAAATATTTTATCGTTTTATTTGTATAGAAAAGGCAGACTATAGAGACTATTTTGAATAACCCAACCTTTGTAAGGTCTATTTAAATCTCGATTGTATTGGGGAAGACGTGTCAACACTAGTCAATATAGATAGTAGTTTCTAAAATTAAAAGGCCTAGTTGAGACGATTTGTTATGGGTTGAACTCAAGACCGTTAAACTTAATGAATTTCCTAAGTTACAAAGTTAAATATGAAATTTGCTTACCCTATTTTATGTATAAAACAATGATGGCGACCCCAATTTTTACTTAGGGGGTTCCTATTTTATTTTGCTACAATTGTTTTGTTTTTAAACTTTATATTTAACAAGTGAAACAAATTCAGCATACATTGTATTACTTTAGTATTATACATTACTGCATAAATAATTAAACATTGTATTACTCAATAGTCGTGTTGATATCAATGAACAATATATGTTATT
This sequence comes from Matsumurasca onukii, assembly GCA_018831715.1. NCBI lineage: Eukaryota > Metazoa > Arthropoda > Insecta > Hemiptera > Cicadellidae > Matsumurasca > Matsumurasca onukii. The sequence goes on along the minus strand of CM032059.1, from coordinate 41,161,166 downwards.
TCCATGTACGATTTATGTGCGTGTTCGGAAATTCGTTGCTTCAGCCTCCCGCCGCCCCTGTCTAGTGACGCCTCTGGTTAAAGTCCTACTGGAATATGTACAATTGTGAAGTATATGTAAATGAAGTACGCAGACGCGCCAGTGACTTGCAAGCACTTGACCCTCTCCCTCGCGCCTTGGCGGCTAATCACAACCGACCCAAAACAAACAAAAACCTCCCCCAGACTTCCTGCGCCCGCCAAACCCGGCGGAAAAAACGCGCCTCTATAGAATGCCCGTAAAAAAGGGGTTGAGATGTATTTTTATTGGTTCGCGAGAACAGGTTGCGTCTGGGTGCAGGTGGACAGGAGTAGAGGGGAATATTCACCCGACCCTCTCCCTGCCCATCTCGTGATTTGTGAGACGTGTTCTGAATTTAGTGGCATGTAAAACCAATAGGCAGGGGCTGGAGTTTATTTACAATTCGTGATTATCTGGTGAAATATGTACTGGAACAATATTTTGTAACGGTAAAATGTATTGTCAACATTGCCACAGTGGTTAAACTAACTTGAAGTATAAAACAATACGTACAATAGCGGATACGTGGCGGATTGGTATCGCGCGCGACTCCGGAGCTCCCCACTCCGGTGGCACGGGTTCGATCCCCGCAGTCACCACTAGCAATTTGTAATGTGACTATACGGTGACGCTAGGTAAAGGTCGAGGTTAAATGGTAGAGAGGAATTTGTAGTCCTAACTTCGCCTCGTTAACTTTACCTTTTTTTTATATCAAGGTCGTTGTAAACTCTGTGGATAATATACATTGTAATGTTAAAATATGACCAAGTTAATTTGAAAACTTAGACTTTAAATCTAAAACTTAAAAGTAACCCCCATATTTTATTCAGAAATGTTCTAATACTGTTAACCAGTGGTTGACACAAAACCTAAACAGTTCAGAAGGCCTTGTACATTTGCTTTATAAAGAATGTGTTATAACCCACTAGATAAGATTAAAAATACATATAAGTTGATATTTCATATATTCCAAAACTTGTTATATTTGTCCCCCATAAAAAAGGTTTATTTTAAACCCAGATATATGCTTTACAGGACGAACATACAATACAAGCCTGGCAAATGTAATGTTGAAAAACAAATTTTAAATTTACCCCTACCGACCCATTTTATATACTGTGTACCTGGCTCTCATTGTCACGGGTAGTTTGTATGAAAAGTTTAGAGTATAATTATGCTGTTGGCATATTCGTATTTATATGTCAATAGTATAATTATATATATTTCGATATTGAATATCATCGAATATATCATTGACAAAGTTATAAGCTACGGTATAAGCTGTGGGTGACCAGCTGTGCTGTTCTATGAGTGATTTATTGTTCAGGTAAACATTGACATGCCCAATCATCAATGTCATTTGACTTGGAAGTTGGAATGATCAATGGACAATCGTTCTAGCTGTTTAATTTTGATTGTCAAGTAAAGTGTTTCATTTTGTGGAAGTACAATTAATAGTTACAGCCTAACGTTTTGTGTGGCTATACGTAGTATTAGAATATATTGCGTATTTTTGAAAGTTAATTACTGGTATAATGTGAACCAACACAGGATTATATTGGTTGTAAAGTGGCTAACTTAGAAATACGCGTTTTCAGGTAAGATGTTACAAACATAGTTGGAGGTCGAATTGAACTATTAAAACGCCATGAGCATAACCTCTTGAAAAAAAACTACAGAAATGCCATGATTTAAACATCTGTTCAATTGCAAATATGTCAATTTATTTTTGGGCTCATTTAGCTCTTAATAACATATAAGCGCCAATAATCCTTATATTCAAATGGTACGTGCGTAAACCGTTTTATTTTATCTTATTTATTTAATGATAGGTATATCTGTGTTGGCCGAACGCCTCACTACACAATACACATACACATTTATGGGGTAGGTTAGGTAATGGGATATATGCTTGAGGGGGAATGGGTACCTGGCACTGACCTTGTCAAGGGTGTAGAGTGTCACCCTCATCCCTCGACTAACCACCACTTTGCATACGAACTAAGGCTTCCCCCTTCCCCACCACGTGAACACACCCTACACATAACATAATCGTGTTTTGTTTTGCGTGATACTCGGTGAATTAAGTGTCTATGACTGATTTCAACCACCAAAGCCTCGAAATAAAAGCTGGACAATGCGGTTACATAACTTTATTGCATTATCTGTATACTGATAATAAAGCATGTTTTAACATACAATGAAAATCAAACTATAATAACTACCGAAAACCAAAAAAATATAATACAAATTTAAAATAAAAACCAATTTATTATAGAATTTTATTATGAGGCGCATTTCGACAGCAAATCTGAGAGGTAACCTAAAAAAAAAAAATAAAGGAGTTGTTAACTTAAATATTAGATAAAATATAAACATATAGTATCTAAAACATTAATTAACAGAAAATATTCAAATTAGAGCTCTGCTCTCAGGACATGATTACTTTGTTACCATGGACTAAGGAGAACGGTTGATCGTAAATCGCTAAATCACTATTTGAGATGCCGACCACTCTCATGAGGGTATTTTAAGGCAAATATGTGGTGAAGGATGAGTGTGATGAGTGGTAGTAATGAGTTATGAGGTGTAGTCTTGTTACAAACTAAAGCCGACTCTTCCTTAAAATGGGTCATTAATTAGTAGCTCAATGACCAATGGAAATACAAGGACCAACGGCTCAACGTGATTTCCGAACCACGCAGGTGATGGTCTGATATGTCTAAACGATGGTGGGAGTTGATGCGGGTATCATCAGATGATCACTGAGACTATCTGAGCCGCTTTAGACCTATATCATCCTCAAAACCTGACCTCCATGGAGCTGGATTACAGGACCGCGCCACGAGTCCCAGTCTGTTTACTAACCTACATACATTCATTTCTGTACAAACAAACCCATGAACTACCTACAGTTGAGAGTGTCCTTAGAGCAAATTACGAAATAGCACCAATCAGTTCCACCCTTACGTAACAAAGAAAACGCCATTGTTGCCGAAAAGAGAAATCCTTTGAAAAAAAGAGTCACAGAAGTGCTAAAACTATTGCCTAAAAGGCTGTCCGAGTTGGGAAGGGTTGAAAGAGGGGAATTTCGGACGAACTATCGCTTGTGCAATAACTCACCCCTTGGACAAAAACCATTCCGACAAAGCGGCTGTTGCGTTTACACAGCCATAAACCCTCCGAGTCGGGGAGGAAAGTTGCGTATTACAAAGGCAGACTGGGGCGGAAGGGCAGGTTTATGAGGGGCAGTTTTCGCGGACACCGGGCAAGGGTTGGGCTGCCAATCAACTGTGAGTCCCTGACGCAAAACTATAGTAGTCCATCTCAACTCAACACAAAAACCCTGAAAGTAGAATTCTCGGAAAGTCTGTTCCGATTCTTCGCAAAAGAGAAAGATATATAGTGACAGATCGGTTGCTGTGTCGTTGTAACAATCTAATATTGTGTTAGTTTGTATGATATTCAACTTAAAATATACAAATTCCTTTATCGAAAATAGTTCGCTCCTTTTTACCATAATGTGTAAATGGTTTTAAGAATATTTTATCTCCACATTTTATGTTGTAAAATGTAGCACATATGTGTTGTGGAATAATTATTGTCTAGCGGACTGTGAAGAGTGTTCCTGCACAAGATAATGGTCGAGTAGATGCAAAAAACATTACCAAGATAGACAATGTTTAACTGATATTTGTAAAATATTAAAACTATGTGAAGTTTAGGACGAAACGAGTAATTTTAATTTACATTTACTTCAGTAATAATTTTATTAGTTAACACAGTAACTATACCTTTCCATAATTATGTTTGTATGATGTCAGTTCTTTATTGTTGTATCCGATCGAGTTTTGCATAGTTGCGAAACTGTGCAGTACTTAATTATCACTAAGAATCATGTTGAAATTAAAAACCGAGAGTAATTACGTGATCGTAAATTTTGACCAACTTAGCTATAGGTATTTTAATCACTAGATTGAACCAGGCCGACACGCAGCTAAGCACTAAAGCACCGCATGAGTGAATCGAATTTCTTTTGCAATTTGTTACTCTTACAAATTGCAAATTGCGCTCCGTTCACAGTCTTGCTTTGCCGTTCTATTACCACTGGCGCTTCGAGACTGTTCGCTACGCTCGCAGAGACCCAGACTTACGTGGTCTTTATCACGGAACTTCCGGCCTCAGGCTTACGTATTCTTTTACTGCAAGTTTTATTACGTATCATGAAGGGATATCGTATTTCAAACTGTATTGAAATGTGACTACTGTACTTATTCCGCAGTTATAGCAAAAAATAACTTTGTTTGCCACCATTTTGAAACGACTCGGTGTATTTTAATAATCTTTAGTACATTGTTACATACGTTCTATGTATTTTAAACTTTATGAATGTCGGCTGAAATTTACGGTTTTTAGGTAGTTAAAACCACTTTGTTCTAACTAAAACTCCCTCCCAAAAGAGTACTTTCTGCAGCCCGAGTTTGCTGGCCAACGAACTAGACCGAGATATTTACAAAAGGAACATTTGTACCAAATTTCATAAAAATCCAAAAAATGCGACCTATAGGAAGAGTACACCAATACATACACGTATGTAAATAAAGGCTTGTAAAAATGCTCAAAACGTATTCTGGGGGTCAGGATCGATGTTCATTTCACGGTCCCGGGTCTGGGTCTACCATGCTGACAGCATGAATATCTCATTTTCCAAAGGAAAATCGATAATTAGGTAGAAACATAATCACAAACTTCCTTCGATTCGGGGATTTCAAAGTGCAACACAAACCTTTGCGCTATTATTTTAGGCGTTTTATAAAAGATTCCTTAAATTCTTTTCTCTACGGTACGAATTCAGACAGTACTATTTATTAGCAAACAAATAACGTAATTTTATTTTTTCAAGCGTGTATAATATGAAGTAGAGTGGCTATGAGTTGTGAGCGGGGATGAGCGAATGAGGAGGAGGAGGCGATGTTGGCAGGAGTGCAAGGAACTATTCTCAGTGCAGGGCTATTTCTGCGCTGTAAACACATTGTAGGGGAGCTTCTCTCTCTCCATTGAGCTCTGCACAATCCTGGCCTACTCACCACACTGACACTGACAACATCCACAACACAACATCATTGTGAGCAGGACGTCAGCGGGGGTCAGCGGTTGAGGGTGCCAGGCGTCGCATAATGCATAGGGTATGCAAGAAACCAACGCTGACACTTAAAAAGCAAAAATTGAATATTTAAACTCATCATAAAGCCAAAGAAATTATATACACACGCATAGAGCGGTTTTCTTGAAATTGTAACTACCCATCCCTTCAATATTTAGTTAAACGCGTTGAAAATACGAAGTCGTTATGTAGAGGTAGTATGATAAATATCCAAATCTCTTTAAGGCTGAGTAGTAGTGGTTGTAACCTTGAATTTCGTCCCATAAGAGCAAAGTAAAAATATACATTTTCTTAGGACAATTCACGCCTACAGTTTTCATCCGGAATTTTATGAAATAAACTGGGTTTTCAAATTCAAATTCTTTATTAGCATCATATTATGTACAATTACATTTTGACGCAAGTCAGGCATAGATCATAAGTTTATAGTACATTAATGAACAATAAGAAAAGAAGAGGTAAAAGGACGGAACCCTGAGGAACTTATGTTTTAACCTGAAGATATTCAGAACGATAGGTATTAAGATCATGTTCAATTTCAACGTATTGAGTCCTGTTGATGAGATATGAAGCAAACCAGCGATACGGCATACCTCTTATTCCGTATTTTAAAAGTTTATAGAGAAGAATGTTATGGTCCACTACGTCAAAAGCACGGCTAAGGTCGCAAAACAGACCAAGCGAAGAGTATCCCGATTCAAAGACCGAAAGGACTTTCTCAAGAAAAGATGCTAGTGTTGAAGTGTTTAAGTTTGGTCTAAATCCAAATCGGCTTGAGCTCAAGATATTGTTGATTGAAAGAAATTTGATTAATCTAGAATGGATAATTTGTTCGAATATTTTGGAAAATATTGGTGTAATAGTTATTGGGTGGTTTTAAAGTGTATTAAATGTTTTAGTGTCTCCGTTGAGCCGAATTTCCATTTTTATTTATAAGGAATGAAAAGGGGTGAAAACTTACTCACGTAAACCCTTACAAGCGCTCGGGTCGACATTTACGGCGCATGAGCTGGTGATAGAAGTTCCTTTATTCAGTGCAGTGTCGTATGTTCTTGGATTATTAAAAAAAAATAATTCTAGAAATGGGAAATCCAATAAATTGACCTAATTACAAGGTATCCTTGCTAAAAAGGAGTGAATGTGAGCCGAGATTTTCTGGTGGTTAGTTTAGTCCAAACTCTCTTTAATTATCGTGGTATTTGGGTGTCTATGCTGTCAACGGAGAGTGAGACGAAGTGTAGCCAGCTAGACCCTAGACCCGGGCGTAGACGTAGGTTCAAGGCTCTCCTGAATTTATGCCAACAATTAAACCTCGTCGTGCTGCGACGGGCCACCATTCCACTTTATGGTGTCCTAATTATAGGGCCCAGTCGATGCATCAGCTCTAGCAATCTAACAACACCTCTAATCATTTCACTTAATGAAACCCTAAGAATTTTAGTACGCGTCTATAAAAATTAGTCGTATAAAAAGTACCTGAATTAGACTACAAAAATGCAAAATGTTGACTGTTAAGTTACAGTTTATGGGAAAGGTCCTTAGTGTTGATGGTTTACGCTGCAATAAACCCAGTGTATCAAACACGAAGGCTAGTTATGGTTTTTGCCGGTGAAAGAAAAGGGTTTGTTCACAAAAAGTATTAAAGAAAATACGTACATATGTAAAATGTGAAACATATGTTTGTACGACGCTGATCAAATGGCGGCAGTAATACAACACTTGCTAACAAATGTAGCAAAGAAGATGGTTTTTCAATAATGGAATAATTTTGAAGGTGATATTATTTAAATATTGTATTGTGGCTGTTGACTACTATTGACCCCGTTACATACAAATAAACTTTCTTTCTTAATAAAAGGAGTTAAATAAAATAAACTCAATCGGCTTTACGAGAAAGGCCTACTCTGCACCTCTAATAACTAAATGTACCTATTTCTGACAGATAATGTCATTTAGACATTGAATAGACGATGGCACTGCGCCGCGGATTGCCGGAGGCTAGGCCTGAGATTACCTATATTTACAGGAGAGCGTGCTGGTGCGGTATCAGATCTGTAATCCTGCCTTGCGTCGCAGTCGCAGTGCGTGAACGAGTAACCACTATACTTGGGATAATAGAGGGGAAAAACAACACAGACTGGCGTGAACAACTTAGCTCTCAGGGCGCTTTAGTTCTCTATCTCCAGGTGAAATAAATAGGGTATGAAAATGGCAATGAAATTTGGAATAGGTCGTGTTTAAGAACCTAAACCAAATGAAGTATAAGTATGTTAAACAACATTTCATAAGTTAGGATTTATTAGGCAAGTGTACTAGGAGTAGTTGAAACTCGTTTATCGTGCAGCCTACAAGTAGGAACACACAACCGTACATTTTCAAGGAAAACCGTTGTCATACACGTCTTTCGGAAATTTCACAACACTAATCATATTATCACAGACTAGAGAGTCCGTTAATCTATGATAGTATGATGGACATTGGACCGTAGGTGTGGAAGTTTACGACCGAATTCAACCCTGCAAATTGCAAGACCAGTAACTAGACACAGGTGTTGTATTTACTTCACTAAATAACGGATCAAATTCCTTTCACAAACTACAGAATATTTTTATATTGGATTTTTTAAAACAAAACGAAGTAATCTATCATCCCGGCGAAACCACCTGAAGACAAACCACATCAAGGCTAGCGACAAGGAAGCAATTTGAGAAGTCTGCTACCGGGCGAGTTAGGGGTTGAGATGAGGGAGAGGGGGATGATGTGATTAATCAGCCCTTCATTGTGTCTGCAGACTCAAGGTTATCTACAGGTGTTACACAGTCGCACAACACGAGCTGTGGGAATGGAATGTAGCATCAACCCTCCTCCGCCAATCCACCCAATCAGTCGTGTCACCTTTTCGCCATCGGCCTGTTCGGTTCAAAGGAGTCTAAGCCATTTACCTGATTAGATTATTGAGTTATTTAGACCTCTTGGCTTCTAGTGCGGGCTACTGACTCCGTGACTTGTCATATCTAATATGTGCCTAACAACTGATCGGACCTATTGAACTACCGGATCCATGTTACTCCGAGAAGCGAATACTTTGTTCTTCGATATCACAACACTCTCAAAAGTGAACACCTTGTTCTCTATTAAAGTCTGAATTGAAATACCTTGATCTCCATACAACTCTGAGTGCGAAAACTTTACTTTGATTTCCTTAAAACCCTATGAATAAGAAATGAGAGTACTTGTTCTTTATGAATCTCTATAAATTAAAACACATTGTTCTCCATAAAACTATAGAATTTTCAAACCCCGCATACATTTAGTATGTCGTTGAGACAGACTATTCAATTGAGGCAGAGGTATTCTCAATTTATATTTTGTTACCCTTTTAATAAGAACAGTCATCTTGTTGTAGCCCATTACGCCACTTATGAAGCTCGGAGTGAGACGAAAGTACAAAACCGTTAAGGGATCTTGGCAGTTTAAGATTTAAAATCGGTACCACACATATGGACATTTATGATAAAACACAATTAGACAACACGTTTTTGATTGGAAGGTTTACAAGAGAAGGTTAGAGGAAAGTTACTCAAAAGGGAGGAACAGCTTGGATCGATGAAAGAAAATGAGCTCATAACTTAAGGATAAAGGAGGTTTGGGCACAAAGAAAAGGCAACTTTTCGAGGCGGCGTTAACGTACTTCTCGTGGCCCGTCTAGGTCTATTCGTAAATAATAAGACAACCTAATAGCATAAAATCCAGTCGGTCGTTTATTATTTGAAACATTAAAGTCTTTACTGCGTGTGTATAACTTTAGTAGTCATAACATTTACGTGAGTTGTGTAAAGAAAAGTTCAAACCACGAATATGCTCTCTAGTTTCGTACTTCCGCTTAATTAATTTAGAGAGAAATTAGCTTCCACTCTAACGGTCTTCCCAGGGTTCTTTAGGTTTGACCAAAAAAGTGTATAACGGCTTGGCGCGGCAAGGCCAGCTGGGCCGGCTGTGTTATCACGGATCAGCGTCTAGCCTCTGCAGATGCGAGTCCCTGATAAGCTGAATAATAGCTGCAGTCTGTCCAAATTGGACTTGTGCATGAGATGGGGGCTCATATTTTATCAACCCCTCTCCCCTCTCCCACCACTGCTAACCTCGCATTTTAATTAATAAATTGGCTTTTTAATGCGGGTTCTTGAAAAACTGTTGTCGTCATAAGTCTCGTGCAGTTAACAACTTCTGGTAATGTTCGAAAGAGATCTTATTGGCCAAATGAATATTACATTTCAAATTTAGTGTTTTTAGAACAGACAAAACATAGAAGTTCACAAACATATTTAATTTGTTAAGAGTAAAAATATAACAGCAAAAACTAAGCCTACATACAATTATATAAAAAATTAAAGTACGAGTATAAAAAAATTTTGTTGCTTTAGTACAACGAAAAATGTTTTTTCTTTGAACTACTTAGGGTGAAAATAAAATAAATAAATAAGTTAATAAATATGCGTTTAACATGGTCACGTGCATTGGAATTGTGACTTGAGTAAGCTAAAGTTTAGCATTCAATCTAACATCGAAAACCCTTTCAGACATGAATGCGAACAAATCCTCAAGTTGTCCCAGTGTGAGTTCACCCGCGTATGCGTTCTCCCAATTGTATGCCATAAACTCGTCCGTGATCAAAGTTACTCGTACTTTCAGACGATTACATACAAGTTTTGTCGTTGTGGCTCTTTTAATCGATTTTGGCAATCTGTCAGAACACCTTTATACAACAATCTGTTAAATTCCAATTATATAGAACAAAAACGGTAGGTTTATCATTTTGGTTTTCCATAATACTGTTAGTACTGTGTTCACGCTTTTCTCTATCATGTGGATTACTAAATACTATCACTTGACACAACATAATTTCACACTATGCTGTACCTTGTTTTACTCTAAAGTGGAATAGTGTTGAATATACGTTTTCATGAGTTAAGTTAACCAGAAAAGAAATTTATTCTGCAACTATGTATTTGAATACAATTGGGTGTTACCACGGTGTATTAGCGTATACGGTACATGTTTTAATACATATAACAGCCCCTATAAAGTACAGAGTATCGAGAACATGCTAAACGCCTTATAAAATTCACTAAATCACTATTTGAGATGCCGACATATTAATTATTTCCATAGAATTAATTAATAGCCCAATGACCAATGGAAATACAAGGACCAACGGCTTAACGTGACTTCCGAACCACGCAGGTGATGGTCTGATATGTCTAAACGATGGTGGGAGTTGATGCGGGTATCATCAGATGATCATTGAGACTATCTGAGCCGCTTTAGACCTATATCATCCTCAAAACCTGACCTCCATGAAGCTGGATTACGCCACGAGTCCCAGTCAACGATTTCCATACATTTTGGTACATGGGTAAGCAATTTAAAAATTGATGACGTGTTTAACACGTTGAAACAAAGTGTACGAGTACAGTGTGAACACAGTAATCTCCGGAGTTTAGGTATTCAGGAATCCAAATTATGAAATTAACTCTGTGCTTTTGAGTAAAAAATGTTGAAGGCCACGTTGTTTATAATAGTTATGATTGTAAACCCCTTACAAAAAAGACTTAGGCCTATCTACAATAATAGAGAAGTATCTTTTTTCGTAGTTTATTATAATACACAACATAATGTTTTAATGTATTTTCACATCAATTTCTTTGAAGAACAACATAAATGTTCAGCGAATGCGCAAATTCGAATGATTGAAATGTAAACAATAGCCCTCTGACAACAGAACAGCTGAGTTCCCACGGTAGCGGGTGGTTGGGAGGGGGTTATATCAAACGTTGCTAGATTGGCACAGTGAGTTATGATTTAGGTGTCTGACTTCAACCCCCACAAACCAACCACACCTGTCCACCGGGTCCAGGTCCATTCATCCCCGACACTCAGTCTCGTATCCGCAGACAACGTCACTGTAAGAATCATATAGACTGAACATGCACAGTGCGAACAGAAAACACTAACAGGAAACAGGAGCTTGTCGAGAGGGCCAGGTTTCGTAGTGTCTAACCAATAGAGAAATGTCCTGGACTGAACTTGTTCAGCCGATCCATGTTTGCGGTCAATTTTTACATACTCTTCAACATAACACAGGTCTCATCAAAATTCAGTAACACGTCCACCAAACTTTACTTGGATTGACCCCACAATATGTAAAATGTTCGTTATAAACTGAATAGAATCCTTCAAAGATGAAATCGGGTCAAAAATAAGAAAATATAGTTGAAAAACATACATTTACTGTCGCTGGATAATTATGTTTGGCTGCTAGAAATAGTGGACGAGTGGGTTGTTGCGTTGCACTCAATATAGGTAACATGTTTCTGCTAACACACGTGCTTCCACCATATCAATAATCGAGATCAGTACGCCCGGATTGCGTTTAGGGTCCATTTGTACCTCGTTGCATGGATTTCATTCAAAGAATAAAAGTTAGGTTAACTTCGCCTCATACTTTTGTCGTAACGTAAATTGAATGTGTCGAAGTGAAAAAGTCAGTTGTTCCAGCGTATTGGGGTCGAATGAAGTGAGGATGATGGATATGTGTGTGTTATCAGGACCTGACCAGTCGCAGTGCAATGTCCTGTAGTGAGAGGCTTTCTAATCCCGGCCCCCACATGCGGCCGTGACATCTAACGGCACTCCCGCGCCCTCGCCTTCGCCTTCGCCCAACAATGCATTGCTCTTTACATCATACTCGGGGTATACAATCATATAAAATGTATAAATAATAATATACATAAATATTATATGAATAAAAATAAATAAGTAAAAAAATAAATATAAATAATAATATTAACATATGTAAATAAAATAAATCAATAAATACATATGAATAAGAAGTAAATAAACAAAAATTTAATATATAAAAATAAGTGCGGCCGATCAAAACGTATTGTTCTTTATTTTCTCTGCATGCTTCATAAAGTTCTTTCAAATTATAAAATGAGTTAGATTTGAGATATTTTTTAAGGTCAATTTTGAAATCATCGGAGGTTTTTAAATTTTGTGGCAAGGCATTAAAAATTGCATGCCTGCATATGTTAGTTTTCTCTCTTGTGGCCGACTTGTGGGCCGAAAATATACATTTTTATTCCTAGCATCGTGAGGTCGTGCCTTTACAGGAATTAAATGTTGTGTGTGTGTTCAAGTTAGTTTCAAAAACATACATGGAGTAAACATTTATTATATGCAAAATTTTTAAAAGTTTCTGCAACTTTCTTGCCAAGTTAATTCATCCATCAACTTAAGCGTACGTTTAATATCATTATGGTGTCCAAATTGTGTTGTGAAGTACTTCCCCAAACCATTATTCCATATCTGTATTTTGCGTCAAATAGTGAATGATATTCTGGTTTTTGTAAATAAGGCTTTTATTCGTTCGAGGGCGATAATCGAACTACTGAGTTGATTTGAGATTTAGCTTGTATGGTAATTCCAAGATAAGCCATCAGGCATCAGCAAACCAAACGTCTAAGAAGTATTTTACATTTCCACATGTTTCTAGAATTCTAGATTTGGAGGAAGTGTACTAACATATTACGTTTTCTCGGGCCAAAATATAGTTGAGGTACAAGGTTACAATAGGAGAAGCAAAATTCAATGTAATGAATTATTCAATAACTCATCTTTATTATATTAACATAAGCTTAGCAATTCTCAAAATATGATTTGGGTCGAGTGGTTGAAATAAAAAACGCCTCCTGTAGCTTATAACAAGGCGTATCCTTGAGACTTCTTGTACTTTTACTTGAGTTACTTTTCAATTTGTTAGCAGTAAACAAATAATAAAAACCCCAGAGAGACAAACATCTAGTTTTGAGAACTCCTTGATCTGCCACCTGGTTAATTTTGGTCAAATAATTCATTTCCCTCAAAATTCAGTGAATTGTATAATGCCTCAGATGATAAGAAGAAAAGGTTTCTTCCATAGGACTAAAGCTGTCAACTGAGAGCGGAACGGAGTGTGGAATTTGACTTTTTTTGGTATGCCATTCCGGAGTAGAGTTTGTCTAAAAACTATCTGTGAGTTAGTCTAAAGTTTTTTAGTTATACTGTATTACTTTTAACTTTGCTGTCTACCCACGTTTTAGTCGCATTACGGTAGCCTATATACTATCATGAGTCACGTGAATTGTGTAAGTGTTGTGTTGTGATGAGATGAGAGAGAGGATCTGTTGCAGCAATTGGCCGCGCGAGGGAGATGATGATGGGCGGTATCCGCCACGCTAGGCTAGGCCTACTGCGCCTACGTACTGCGCACACCAGGCCTAGCCCAGTCTAGCCTAGCCCACACTAGCCAAGGTTCAAGGTCAGGATAATTTGGCTGCGCCGCTGCAACTCTAACCGGCTACATCCGTCCACTGGTCCATCTCTCCAACCTCTTTCTACACTCTACAGTTCTCTCTGTGCCACAAGTTTCTCTCCTCTGCTGGTCTTGTAAATCCGTACCCGCGTACATTTGATTGAATGATTTCGATGCATGACACTACTGTACTGTACTGAATATGGTTTACAATTAGTCATAATAGATGTTTAGAAAACATAACTTTCCTTGTAAGGAGTTTCTACCGTAGAAGATAAAGGAAAAGTAGAAGTATCTGTGCGGATAAAAACATCTGGCAGCACTATGATCACAATTGTTGAGTATGAATACTTATTTAATAAACAACGTTTTAAATTACGAGAATAGAATGAATCGTAAGATTATATAAAAGAAATCTTGTTTCAATGTGGAACAAGCTTATGCATTGCATTACTTTGGTCTAAGTTTGACTTAAGATTTATCTTAATGTATCACAAGCTTGTCCAAATATGGTACAAGCTTGGTCAATGTTTGGGGTGTACTTATCCGGGTTTTGCACCACTTCATACAATTTCAGCAGAAGCGTCGCCTAAGTTTGACACAAGACTAATTTGTATTCTGATTTTCTGTGCAGCGATACCTTTCTTGAGTAGTTGATGGCCTCAATATAGTTGAGAGAATATGGCAAATATATCACTTTGTTCAGGAGCATGAAATTCTTCAGGTAGGACCTTTGTCCTATTTGAAGTGTGTTTCATACCTAATGAAATTGGAGATTAGGCCTACATTACTATACGAGGGGGTACCCAAAAGTATCGGGAATCGGTCGATGGCGAAGTTCACATTTTGGCCGCTAGGGGATGAAAGCGCAACTCTTCCTGAGTTCAGAGCACTGACTGTGGTCAGCCTGAGTGGCTTTGAAGAGGAGCTGTGAGCGTTTTTCTAAAAGTGGTTTTTGTTCTGCCTCGTTTTGTTTTGATAGTGTAATTAAATGAACAAAGTTCAGCAGTGTAGTTTTGCCTTTTTCTCGGTAAGAAGGCGTCAGAAACGGTTGTAATTATTAAAAAAGCTCACAAAGAAATGTTTTGAGCCAAACCAGAGTGTAACCAGTATTTTTCCCAAATTCAAGATGGCGCCCTGCCGATTGAAGACAAGCCTCGCCCTGGACGACCTTTAACTTCTCGGACTGGTGAAATTGTTCAGAAAAAAACCGTTGATATTGGAAAGAGACCGTCGAAGACCATTGTGAATGCTTCTTTGCTGGCTGTAGTGTGTAGAAATTCAGCTTAGCGAATTTCAACACACTCCAGACCTAAATTGTGGCGATATGGAGATTGGTTCTTTCATCATGACAATGCGCCTGCTCACGTAGCCATCTTAGTGCGCTAGTTTTTTGCCAATACCAGCATGACCACCCTTCCCCACGACCCATACTCACCAAATCTTGCTCCACGCGACTTTTTTATGTTCCCCAAACTAAAAATTTACATAAAATATCATCGTTATGACGAAAATGAAGGGGTGAAAAGGCAAACGAGGATGGAGCGTGCAGCCATTTAGACTAAGGGGTATGAGGGGTGCTTTAAACCAAAGGAGCATCGAATGGACAATCGCATTACACTAAGTGGAGAGTATACTGAAGGTATACATGTAAATTTGTAAAAAAAATAATACTATCTGGTTTTTATAATGGAATTCCCGTTATTTTTGGGTACCCCCTCGTATATTTGGATTTTATGACAGCCAATAATGTAAATTATGATTTTAAAATTGTAACTATTAAAACAGGGTACACCATGACTGTATCCTGAATAGATGAGAAAAGAGCATATCTGTGTGAGGAATAAATCAAATGCCCTGTACAGTGGTTAGAAGCTCCTTAACTTGTGACCTTTGAAACCCTAGACACGTGTCTGAAAACCGCCAACAAACCTTTAAAAACTAACTAGAAAAAGATCTGCTGCTTCTGAAAGTTTTGATTAAACAGCATTGCTTATCAGGATCACCATAAGGCTAGGGTTGTGGCTGTGAAGGTAGCAGGAAATGTGTGTACAGGGTGAGCAGGTGGATCAGGGGTTGGCAAGTTCAGGTTCTCACCCCTGCCATCCTGCTCCTACCCTTGCAAGCTGTAGTGTACTTCCCTGTTCTTCTTCCTGTCTGATAGCAAGTGATGTAGGCTAATAGAACAAGGGTTATTGTGCTTTTCTTCAACGTTCATAACAAACATGCACATTTAAATCGATATTTGATATACGTACGAGTATTGCAGTTGGCTGAAGACAATCTTGAGGAAACCAGACCGAAGTAAGGAATGTTTTGCTAATGCACCTCTTCTGCATCGATGGTATAGGTGTTCAATTTTATACTTTGGTATTGTATTCAATTTAAAATACACCCCATATCCCTTCCTATAAATCCCTTCCTAACACTTGCTTGAAAACATGAAGTTGGTTGTTTTCGTGGTCCAGTGTACAGTAGTTTTTCTCACAACTCTACTGAACAGACGCTGAATCACTGGCCACTTTGCCACTTCGACACCTTTGTTCTTAGGACTTGAGTGTTGGTTCTGCGGAGGCAGTGATTGTGTTGATGAGTCCTGGACCGCCCAGGTGTGGAAGGACAGGGACAGAGCCCAGGGTGGCCGGAGCCAAGGACCAAGGACTCGCGAGGGAGGATCTGATTTGCATCCACATCCTGTCTGAGCAAGGGCTCTCACATTGTGCCCTCGCCCTCGCACCGCCCCTTCATCCTCTCAATGGGCTCATAGAGGTAATCTCTAGCCTACGTCAAATGTGCTTAGTCGAGTCACTCATCGTGCACATCGGTACGACACAGTTCTTTCGTAATCGTCTTGTTCTTGTCACTGTATTTTCCATCTGGTTTAGATGTTTTTATTATTAATCTACTTAATGAATCTGGGTCAATGCACTTTGGGAAGCTCGGTCGCTCTTGAATCGCAAGGTACAGTATATCCAAAGCTGTGACTGAGCAGGGGGACCCTGGGACCCAGTCCGGTCGTTGTTTGGTGCTGATTGCAAAGTGAATCCCGGTATTGACTGGGACACTGCGACCATAATTCGGGCCTAAATATAGAGTTTGTAAGTTTATTAGTATATATATTTAAATTTATTTATTAGTCTTTTGAGTTTATAAGTGAAATGGTTAGTCAACCCAACCTAAGTTCTATATTGTACAACCTTACAGAAGGAATCCATGAATCAATCAGCTCATTTGGGGTTAGGTGGGATTTAGGAGCTCGACTTATCCAACCTCCACCTACCAGTATAGTGGCGGTTAAGGAAGCCTCCTTCCAGTGGTCCTTGCAACTAGAAGGACACGTCAGCAAATTCCGGATAGAAAGAATTCAGTCTGGATATGTAAGATGGAAACTCAGAAGCCAAAAGGCAAAATTTGTACAGCGAATTTGATTCACTCCACCACACTTAGTATTGTAAATTCATCTCATTTATGTAAGGTTTAGCTTTGCGTATGAAGTTTATCGCGTTTGAATTTTTCGTATTAAGAAAACGGAACTATCTAAATAAGATGAGTCAACAGATACTGTTATAAGTATTACATAATTTAGTGAATGCAATATTTTTCAGCAAAAGGTAGATGTGCACGTTTTTCTCATCAAAACCCAAACTCTTTACACGGTGCGGTGTTTTATCACTTTTGTGCCGTCCGATGGTCTCTTGTAACAACAGAAGTGAAGCCAACAGAAGAGCAAGCTTCGTGCTGGTGTGGAAAAAATAAAAACATAACCTGCTGAGTACTAAATCTAGAATGCGATTAGGCGCTCTGTTCTGGAACAGCAGAGGGCGGCGGAAGGGTGAAGCAGCAGGTAGGCCAAGTGACACACAAGGGGTTGGTAACGGGGTGAGAGTACAGGTGTTGTGCGCCGACTAACGGAACCCAAGGCAAACATTAGTTTTTTACACGCTGGAGAAATATAACATTTCTGCACCCTTCGGCGAGACAATGAGGAAGGGTTGTGGCAGATGCTTGACGCTGTATCTGGGTCATCAACTACCGGATACATTCTGACTCCGAGACAGGTTCACGATTCACCCCTTGCTCATCATCCCCCGCACTCCACTCCACGTATGTCATCTGTTTGCTGTAGGTTTCCCACATTTATAAAATTAGGCAAGGAAGAGCAACTCTATAAAAGCGTCATTTCTCAGAGGATCTTTCAAAAGGCAATTTGGTTTGGGGTGATTGGTTGAAATTCTTTCTGGGGACAGCTTCATTGAGGGGTTTCTCCAGACAATTCTGCTTTATTGCATAAATAATTGGCTACCCACAACATTTCCTTTCCTAATGTGTATCTACGAACTAAATGTAATAATTTTAAATTTCTGTGTTGTACAAACATACAGGTTTTCGACAATCTGGCGGGAGGGGGAACATGGCCGCATATGTTTAAACGCGCATAACTCGTCAATGGTTCTACACGAGAGGCTGAAACAAACGTCGTCTTGTTGCAAAAATATGCTTTACAAAAAAGGTCCTTGCCAAAAATCTCCAATAGTTATCCCATAAAAAATTAAGCTTTTAAAACATAACTTTAAAATGCCAGATTTCTGTCATTTCCGTGCTTTTTAAACGGTGTTTAAATGATATCACACTAAACTGTACGCGTACAACGGGGAAGTGCCGGGCTAGTTGTCCCTTACGTAGTATTGGCACGATGTTGTGTGGCAGGTGAAGTGGAGAGTTGAGCAACAACACACCTGCGTACGTGCAGACACTACGCTACGCTACAACCAGGCTAAGGCCGCGCTTGCGACATGGCCTGGCAAAAATACCGCTACGTCACAGTCCGCACGTGTCGAAGCACGTCTTTTCATAGCTCATCGCTAATATAACAAGTATGCTTTCTGAAGGCACAATCTGTACACTCCGTTGGTATTATAGAGATGACCCTTCCTACTAATCAACCTATTTATTGCATTAATAACAAATTAGGGACAAAATGAATAATTTTCGATCTCAAACTAAATTTGGTGGAAAATCAATGAGATCTCAAAACTGGACGCTCGTTGCTCTCTCGGTTATTTTTATTGATTATTTTTTTTTTTTAGTGGGACTCGTGGCGTGGTCCTGTAATCCAGCTTCATGGAGGTCAGGTTTTGAGGATGATATAGGTCTAAAGCGGCTCATATAGTCTCCCACCATCGTTTAGACATATCAGACCATCACCTGCGTGGTTCGGAATTCACGTTAAGCCGTTGGTCCCTGTATTTCCATTGATCATTAGGCTATTAATTAATGACCCATTCTAAGGAAGGATCGGCCTTAGTTTGTAACAAGACTACACCTCATAACTCATTACTACCACTCATCACACTCATCCTTCACCACATATTTGCTTTTAAAATACCCTCATGAGAGTACCATCTCAAATAGTGATATAGTGAGCAATATATGGAAATGAGGATATCGTAAAAACAAATTTCGAAATGTGATTTGCATCTACTTTCACTACTCTAAATGCAGTTGCTAGTTATACGAATGTTCGAAAGTTGTATTTCAGTTTTTGAGATTGGGGATCATTGAAATAATGAAAGAAAATGAAAAAGTTTTAATGCAAGACCAAATTGGAGTCAGTTTTGCTGAGGGGTTCTGGTGGTTAGTACAATCACAAACTAGTGGAACTTCCGTTAGTCTATGGTACAAAATGATCATAAATGGGGTCAACCAATTATACATGCTGACAACCAAGAGTGAATGAGGAAAAGTCACAACTGAACAGTATGTATTCACCTCGAAGTTATTGGGGTTTATTGATGAATCGATTTGCGGTATTTAACTTGAACTTAAATATTTTGCAAGACAAAACTACTGATTTGTATACTATTCCCCGGTTTTACGAGGGTTTTCTTAACCACCATGAGTGCAGATTTTACAATCCAGACAGTGGCCTAGAACCATCCAACCTATATGTTATGGTTCGATACTAAACTTGATACATCATCACACTTCCTTTGCCTAGACTCAATTGTTTATCCTTTGGCGGAACTTGAAGAGAAGGCATTGTTCAAGGATGGTGCTTTGATGGATAAATGCAAGTTGCTAATAATGGGTTACTTTTCGCTTTCCATTATTGTTATGACTGGTTAGTTTTCAACATATTCGTGGCAAGATGATGTCACAGAGTGTGTTTGTTATCTGGTCGGCATAGCGAAGCCGAGAGCTGAGGGTGCGGTGAGGAGTGCTAGTGCACAATCCAAGATGGCGGCCTGGCCAGGCGGCTCTGTGTTAGTGTTATCAGTGGGGCGGGTCGAGGTCAGCGACCTGCACAATGTCTGGGTCCTTGCCAACAGAACACAACTCCACCACCACTAGATCACTAGATCCACATCCAATTGCTAAACACCAACAACAAGTAAACATCTACTCTAGTCCATGTTGTTATTAATGTACCTCAAATTCGTGGAATGAATGGGACATGGAAATCTAATGATATAAACGGTAAGCAATATTCCGCTTACCGCACTCAAATTGTTCTTTGAATCTTTGAACCTCTTCAAACTGTTTCCTGTTTATGTGCGCTTTCGTTGAACAGATCAACCTTTTCATGCATCGGTAAACATTAGTTTTAACCTTTGAGGCTACTTTCTTTACCAACACAAGATCTATGCCTTGTGTGGCAACTTGATATAGCAAAGATAAAAATGAATGCAGTTTAGATATCTTAATGAACTTGCCACATTAAGAAAAAGACCAGCAGACGACAGTAAAAATCAAAATGGATTCAAGCGGCAAGCCATGTTACAAATGTAGGCATCAACATGCACATCTGTTGGTTTACACGAATCTTAGTCTTTTGAGTATTTCAGAGTGTTTAAAAAGGAGTTCAGCTGATTCTTCACTGTGCACTTTGACATTCTTGCTCCACGAAGCGTCTCTTTGACATAAGTTTCATTCTCTTAACAGTCAATCTTGAAGTTTCAACCTATTTTTACTTTATAAAATATCTAATATTTCAGTACTGTTTCATACCTTTTTGACATAGACTGGACCTGGACCTGCAACATATGTATATGACAGATAAAGCTAAGACTAATGTTATCACATGTTGGATACCAGCTGTTTAGTGAAATGTGTCTGGTTCCACTGTATGGCTGTGGTCGCTTGACCTTGGCTAGATTGTTGATACTCCCACGCCGCACTAACACTAACCAGTCTCTCCCTTATCTACTAATTACTCACGCCACAAGTGCGTCTCAGGCAAGTACCGTACTCTGCTCCCAACAACATTACGCAATTGAAAAAAGCCTAATTAGGTTATAACATCAAGGGGTGGTGGACAATAATAAATTTAATTATGGGATGCTGGTCAATTCCTGTGTTGTGATATAAGGATATGAAACCAAAGACACATGTGTATGTATTGTCTTTGATGAAACTTTGCGGGAAAATAAAGCTTACAGGCTGACATTTTCCAGCCCAGTTCATGGTCTTCGTCATCAATACGTAATTCTAGGGGATCTATTACACTGTACGGATAGTGTGCACTACCCGTTATTGTACCATTGATCCACCGTCTAAAATGTGTCATTTGAGTTATGTGATTGCAGAATGCCACATATGTTCCAAAAAAAATTATAAAACAAAAAATTCAAAAATGTTTGAAGTCAACGTGAATGGAACTCCGCATCATGTTAGGTTAGGTTAACCCATACTCTGTGGATTAACCTAACCTCACCCTAGATGTGGCAGTCAGAAACTTCTATTCTGGCAGGCCCTTTTTAACCCATTGCGCATGGTATTACAAAAACCCATATAGATCTTTTGTTTATGAAAATAAATATAAAGTGTGATATATTTTTATTTTCAGCACAGTACAGGCTACATTTGTATAATACTTACTTACCTGAAAAAATTTATGTTTGAATCAACCCACTTAGAATACGCAAAGAAAGCCTAAGCGGATATAAAATTTCAAAAGTCTTGAAAAAATACTAATAATTTTTTTAACCAAATTTCAGAATATACAAAATATTCGCAATTTATTTTCTTACATAAAACTATGAAGTTTATCTATTTTTTTGTATTAGTTATGATTTTTTTCTGAAAGTTGGCAATTTTCAATATTTTTACGAGTTGTAAAAAATTTTATCCTGCAAGTTATATGAGGCAGAATATCCTAACAAAAGCTATATTACCTTGAAGAGGGCAAAATTGTGTACAGAAAATTTTAGTTTTCAAACAGTTTTATCCATTTTTTTTATGAAATGTTGAAAAATTGTGTTACAAGTAAAATTAAAAACAAACTTTGTCTTATCAAATTAATTTTTTTTGAAACAAATTTATACCATTTTGTAGACAATTTAATTTTATATAAAAACTGAAAAAAAACCTTCTTATTAAATTCTTTTGCATGAGTTATGGCATCTTTTCTAAAGTCCACCAATATATGAGTTAAATGTAATTCAAATAAAGGAGAGGTGGAGGTTCGGGGCTTCATTGTCAGTTTGTGAATTTGCAATTGAAAAGAGCAGTGGTGTGCGTGGTGTGGTGGACAGTGGTGTGAAGCAGGGAGCAGGGGTCACAGGCGGAAGCGGAAGCCAGACACCACAGTCAGCTGGGAGACGCGGTAACTGACCTAGCCAACACAACAGCTGGTGTCTCCCCCCTCCATGCGAATTATTGGCAAGGTCGCTCCTGACCTAGTCGACGTAGTTGTAGTACTACAAGCCCTACATTCGCACTTCGCACACCTCCCATTCATGCCGCTCTGCACTCACACACGCACAAGCACAAGCTACACCGCTTCGCTATTTATCTGCCGAGCAGCCCATGCTGTTCTCCTTAACGAAGTTATGTATTTAGGCGATTTTATGCTGTGTATTTATTATATACTGCTATTGTGAGGAAGTGCAACTAAATACAGCGGCTAACAGCTGAATTTAGACTATTACAACCAAACCTAATCATTTAAATCAAGCCCCAAGTTTTCAAAGACCACAATGAATGTCTTTTATAATCCACCTGTAATGTAATGTGTATTGTGGAAGTCACAAAATAGTTAAAAGCTTGAATTTGTAGGTTAAGGGTGCGTAGTATGCGGGTGGTAAAATCGGCGATGTAAACTGGCCTATCAGTTTAGTCCACGGACTACGAGAGTGAAATATCAAATACAGTAACTACATGTTTTCGAGTGGCTAGATACACTAAATCACTATTTGAGATGCCGACCACTCTCATGAGGGTATTTTAAGGCAAATATGTGGTGAAGTATAAGTGTTAGTAATGAGTTATGAGGTGTAGTCTTGTTACAAACTAAGGCCGACTCTTTCTTAGAATGGGTCATTAATTAATAGCCCAATGACCAATAAAAACACAAGGACCAACGGCTTAACGTGACTTCCGAACCAAGCAGGTGATGGTCTGTAAGTCTAAACGATGGTGGGAGTTGATGCGGGTATCATCAGATGATCACTGGGACTATCTGAGCCGCTTTAGAGCTATATCATCCTCAAAACCTACGAACCCTCGCGTCAACTTTGGGCACGCGTATTTTAGTATCTTTACAGGGGTTTGCAAATTTAAAAGACTCAGTTGTCATTTGGAGTTTAAGACGTATTTCATTTCAAAGTGACTTTTATGGAGCCTTTGAAGTACCGTTTTTTACATTGTTCGAGTGGATTATTCTCAAAAACACAAATCAATTTTAAAAATCAGCTTCCAAGTACTTTTATGAAATACATTGACCTTTCATTTAAACTTGAATGACACATGACTTTCAAACTTAAAATTGAACGTCTGACAACGACGCCATTCAACACGTCTTGTCGCTTGCACTACGCAGACGAAGCGTATGTTCAATAATTAAATCCATTTATATATGTTGACATTTTGTCATTAATCTTCGTTTTCCGTTTACTTACTCTGCGGTGTGAACGCACTCGTGTTGATCAGCTGATCTGTAGATAACAATTAACGACTTGCTGATTAGCAGCTGGTCCTGGTAGTGAATGTGAGATGTTGTGCGGATCACGGCCCTGGGGCTGTCACTCGTTAGTCTAATGTCAGCCATCAGTCATCAGATCCCAGACAGATAGTCCATGGACCACTGGATAAACAAGAGTTAGCCCACTCACGTAGCTACGTCTTGTGCAACTTTAATCACTTTTCAAGCGTTGTCTATAAGGAAACAACTTTTCTTCGAGGAATTCTTCGCTTTATGATTCGTAAATGCATTACTTTTATGAAAGTAAATTTAAAGGTCGTAAAGAACGTTTGCGCAAGACGAACCATAAGCGTTTGCATTGGATTAGTTGAAGCCACTACGGATCCGTGAGTCCTGATGGCAAAACGCATGAAAACTCCAGTACGTGCTTTCATTCCTAAATAAATAAATGTTTTATTGCATATTGGACATTTACAATAAATGTATCGCAATCGTCAAATCTTTGTGTATCTCAAATTTTCCTTGCACTCTTACATCTAAATCCCATTCAAACATACAGTTTTTATACTCACTCTCTCCCATGCATTCGAATGTAGCCACTCTAGTCCCTATTAAGTCAGCGAATCGTAGGGTCTCCCAATTGAATGCCATAAACTCGTCTGTATCATAAAATTCTCGAGAAATCAGAATTGTTTTAAGACGAGCTTTGAATGCCTTAGGCTCAGGGGAATTTTTGAACGAATTTGGTAGTCTGTTGACGAAATGAACTTCTGCCTGGGAAGGCAAACGTTCATGAACTACCGTTCTGTGTCTCCTAGTTCGGTAGTTGTCCCTGCCTCTAGTTTCATAAAGTGTACGTCTGTACCTCTTATGGTATTACCTTTTGATTTGAAAAAGAGACACGTCTCCAAAATGTAGAGGCAAGGTAGAGTCAACAGTTTTAGACTTCTGAATGCCTCTCGACTACACGACTCTCTCCTTCGCAATTTGGCTCGCTCCTTCGCTTATTCTGACGGCTCGTTTTTGAAGAATAAAAACACTACAAAGGTTTTAGTTGTTTGGAGTGCGCGGATGACTTGATATTCACTAACTTGAAACTAAAAACCGGGATGCTGAAAGTGTTTTACCATTGCCAAACACCTTTAGTTCAGTACTTTTAAGTCTCATTAACGTTTGAAAATTTATAACAGTTTTAAATCGTCACATAAAAAAACTAAAATTTCAAGAAGGTGTTTTTTTTGGTTAGGTAAAAGATCAAACTGACAGAACTGTAGCTAGATCAAGCAATTTACACATATGGGATTTTGAAGAAAACACCCTTTTCGTAAGGAAAATACAAACTACAGTGAGGGACAAGATATTTCGCTCGTTTTTTACCCGGCTATCGAGCCTTGCCTTAGCCTTGACTGTGAACTTACTTTTTAAAACGCTTTTACCATAGTAATTACCACCACAGAGCATTATAATATATATACATATACCGGGTGGCCATACGATAAAGTGTCCTAAACGGATTACAGGAGTACTATTAGAGCTAGATAGATGAAACAAACTTTTCTCTCTAAAAGTCGTACACGGAGATTTCAAAAAAATATTTTTAAGATTCTCTGTATACAGAGTGTGTTAATACTGAAACTCACGGGGTCAAAACTCGAGACTTTTAAATGCCAAGGTGGGTCATACTTTACATAATTTTAAATAGAAGACAATTCTCGACATAGTGCCGAAACAATATTTTTGATATGTTGCCCCGTTACAAAACTAGAGCTACAAAAGTAAATTTCGTAAGCTTTTATGGAACGCCCAGTAGTCAAATTATCAACTAACGGTAAAAAATGGTGACTTGTTACCGATTTTCACGATTTAAGCGCTTGCCACTTTTTACAAATCGTTATCAGTGAGTGAAGGAATGAATGAGTAATTGCGGAACTCTCTCATACGGTATGAACATAAATAGACAGTCTCGCATCAACGCAATAATCAGGTCAAGTGCTATTATCGTAATCTTAACTATTAACCTTATTATGGCATAATTTGTACAAGTGTGTGTCTTATCTATGTTATCGGTTTAGAATCAGGCCAAGCTAATGCTTGCTAAAGTAAAATGCGTCTTACTGAACTATCTCCTTGTAACTCTTCTAATTCTCAGCTCTTGAAATATTCATTTCTATTATTCATGCTGCCTAAAGTTATATTTATCTGAGAAAATGTGAGAACTGGTAGAAAATATTTATCTGAGCTTAAGTGTCTTGGAGCGACATTCTTAGCAATTAGTGGCCTACTTCCTTGCGTAAATCTTTTGCAGGTCTAAGAGCAGAGCTGAGAGCAAGGTAGTTGACGTAAACACATTAGCAGACGACACAAACCCATCACTCTTTGTCAAAAAACACAATTCCAACTCCCCATAGCTTCGTACATCAATTAGCTACTTTAAAACTTCGAGTTTTCCTGCCTTGCTACTATTAATGCCTTGAGTATTTGTAGTTGAACTTAAAACTTTTAGTGAATTTTCAAGAGAGTAACACACAATTACTTTCTTGCACGATTTTGTAATGCTTGAGCTACTTATAATACTTTGGATGTTGATGATTTAAAGCAAACTTAGTGTTTTCACACTGCTTGACACTATCCGAAGCAAGTCCTCACAAGTGGCTCAGTCTGGTTTGCGTTTCATGCGTAGGACGGGTTCTGAAATGTTTCACAGGCTGAAATGTTAATATAGAGTCGGGATTGTCTCAATGTCGGGGTAGGATCGATGGCGGGTTGGGATTATGCCTATGTCGGGATGGGATCGCGTCGAGATTATGCACATGTCATGTCGGAAAAAGTGCAAAAGCAATACTTAAATCTGACGTTATCGGCTTTGTACGTCCAACTATTTCATTTTAATAAGTTAAGTAATTCAAGTACGAGTACCTGTTTTCTGGTATTGTTTCGTCGCACCTCCCAATACACGTGTTTAACAACAGAAGTACAATTATTTGATTTGATGGGATGCTAAATTTAGGTTATTTGCGTCGGGATTCATCTCCGTTTGGGACACTCGCACACCATACTTTGTCGTGATCATTTCCAATGCTTTTCAGCATCTGCGATCAAGTTAAAGCCATGTCACGGTCAGGGTTTTCATGATTTAAAGCCAAATTGTTGCCCGAAGCGATTACATTTGACTGGGACTCGTGGCGTGGTCCTGTGATCCAGCTTCATGGAGGTCAGGTTTTGAGGATGATATAGGTCTAAAGCGGCTCAGATAGTCCCAGTGATCATCTGATGATACCCGCATCAACTCCCACCATCGTTTAGACTTACAGTCCATCACCTGCGTGGTTCGGAAGTCACGTTAAGCCGTTGGTCCTTTTATTTCCATTGGTCATTGGGCTATTAATTAATGACCCATTCTAAGGAAGAGTCGGCCTTAGTTTGTAACAAGACTACACCTCATAACTCATTACTACCATTCATCACACTCATCCTTCACCACATATTTGCCTTAAAATACCCTCATGAGAGTGGTCGGCATCTCAAATAGTGATTTAGTGATTTTCATCTAAAATCTCAGACTAAGTTGTCAGTTAGGAAAGCATTTAACGCTATGGAATTTCATCAATGAAAAAGGATGTGTTTACTCGTTTGTCCATAGTTCTTATCAGGTTCTACCGAAATGCACGGAACAAATTGCGTGATTTTGTCCTTTCAAATGACCAGTTCAGAGTTCCGCAAACGTTATCAGCACAAATGTTTGACCAGTTTGTTTGGTTAAAGATTCTGTTTGTTTTACAAATCACGCAACACATTGTCGCTGATATGACCTCAGTCACGTCCGGGAGCATTCTTCAGGAGGATCCCAAGCTGTAAGTTACGCCATATTTGCTCTTATTCTAAGCAACTTGTGTCATTGTTAGAACTGTGAGGTAGGCCAGGTGCTTGTCAACATAAAATGAGTGAATTAAGAGGGGGCTGGACAGAGCGGCCGCAGCTCCGACTCAGAGTACCGCTTATAACATAGGATAAAAACTGCAAACTAAGTTTTAAGCAAGTTAATTTATTTAAATGTTCTTTCGGGAAGCATAGATTTATTGATGCTGCTTCATACATACACTTAAACTTTTACTTTCGTCATCAAATTAGTTCTGTACTAGTGAACTAAAAACTGGATTTTCCATAAGAACATAGCACTTGAAATTCAAAAATTAAAATTCTACATTATAACTGAACTCATTTATTTATTTTTTAAATGCAGCAGAACTAATGACTCTATGGTTCCCTCTTAAGTGAAATTAGTGAAAATAAGGGATCACGGTTGTGTTCAAGGTTCAATCTTTACTTTATGCGGAGAAACTAAGTCAAATTTTAACATTTTGACATTGTTCCGGCTTAGCTTATGTGAAATAATGAGTATATTCGTATACTTCATTGATGTGTTGAGGCGGAGCCCTGTATTAATTTTATACAGAGAAAATTAAAACAACATATTTTGTGTTCTAGTCCAATTGAAATTTATCTAACTCATCTTTGGTCCGCCAGTTTTGATTTAACCTAAAAGAATTTCAAGTTTACCGACTGATTAGTTTAAAAGAATCTAATTATGTTTCTTAAGTATTAGTCGAAAATAACCTCTCAAATAGTTGGAATTTTCTTCAATTCAAAC
The DNA here is from genome assembly GCA_018831715.1 of Matsumurasca onukii. Taxonomy (NCBI): domain Eukaryota; kingdom Metazoa; phylum Arthropoda; class Insecta; order Hemiptera; family Cicadellidae; genus Matsumurasca; species Matsumurasca onukii. The sequence continues at coordinate 41,133,016 of CM032059.1, read as the reverse complement.
CGTACAAAATATACCCTCTACTATGTTAGTAGAAGAGCGGACCCTGGCAGGTTTGTGTCGCGCGTGACTCCAGAGCTATTCCCACAGCGACGCGGGTTCTATCCTTTTTTTAAATTTAGATCAAGAGACTTTATGGTAACGCTAGGTAAAGGTCGAGGTTGAGAGGTAGAGAGGACTTTGTAGTCCTGTCTTCGCCTTGAAGAACAAACTTTACCCTTTGCCTTGTTTACGAGGATGTGATATTCACTCTTAAGCATCTAGTGACAGGGAAAACCACCGGACTGGAAGACACAGAACAGTAGTTCCCGAACGTTTTCCTTCGCAGACAGGAGTTTGATTCGTCAACAGTTTACTAAATTTTATAATTGTCTCTCTTCTGGTCGCAAATACGGTTAGAACACTTTCCTGTCTTTGGAGGCAATTTACACACGAGTTCATGACACATCAGTGGGAGAACTTCTTACTGACTTACATGTCTTGTGGTGTGGGTTTACCTTGTAATTAGTGGAGTGCAGAGTGTGTGAGAGGAGAGGTTGTTGTGATGGAAAGTACAGCGGCAGAGACTGGACAAACAAGCGTGCAAATATCGTGCACAAGGTCAGCACAGTCTCACACTGCTGCTTGCACAATCAGCCACGCGCACCCCTCTGCCCTCATCCCTCCACAACACGAGGTACACTTCACTTACTCACTTCAAACTTTATATTTGCAGACGCATTATTCTTAACTTGTTATATAAATTGTGGTTTGCACTTTGTAGTATGACAAATTGAACGGTGATATTATTAGCGAATTTCCGTAGAGTTTTGATTAGTTTGTGTTTTACGTTTAGCTACAACTTATCGCAAATGTATAAATAATCTAAATGATCAAATTATAAATACCTCATCATCCATCAAAAACACTTATCACACTCCTTCTTCATTCCATATTTACCTTAAAATACCCTCTAGGAGTGGTCGGTGTCTCAAATCAAAGTAACAAAAGTACAAAACCAAATTCAATAATCAACCTTTTTATTGGCTACAGGACACATCTAGGTTTCCATAGTCAAGTCAAGCTTTGTTTGATTAGGCGTCTCAACAAGATACATATTTCTCATTGTCTGTTAATTTTTCAGCTCTCATCAATAATTTCAATGTGACATCGAAAACTATCATGTCCATTTTCTTTTTAAAGAAAACACACGGGAAAAGAGCTTAAGTTGCTGTTTTTATGTAGCTAGATCGTTGTCAATCTGCTTAATAAAGAGTCAGAAAACTGTAGTCAGAATGGTTGATGCATGAGTCGTGATGTCATTTCGTCATTTCCCTAGGTAATGTTGGGATGTTGCACAAATAGGTAACTATCAAGGCCAGCGCTTACTTGGATTGATTTTCCACGAGGAACGGAAAACCCATGCTATATCTGAGGTGCTGTACTTTAATCAGTATCACTCTCGGTTTGCGGTATTGATCTATGGAAGAACCTTTTTCTATTCAAACTGAGTGAAGTGAGGCTGTGAGCGTAGCGAAAAACCTACTAACGCCCATGCTCACGCAGGAGGCCAAGCTGAGGCCGAAGGCCAAAGTGAGGCTGTAAGCGTAGCGAACAGCCTCCTAACTTCGAGGTAATAGAACGGCCTGATTCCAAAGCGAGGCTGTGAACGTAGAGATTAGGGCCCCATACCGCGGTCCGAGACTGGAAGGTTTTCACCACAAACTTGTATTACTTTCCACGGTCCTGGTTCATGACTCCACTCAGTTCACTCCGTTGCTAATCAGTTGGAAAGATGAGTTCGTCGATGCAAGTTGCGACGCAGTGATAGTACTCGTACTTGATGATTGTGCAGTTTCTGTGAAGAGGCGGAAGAAAAGACGCATTCGGACGGACAATTGGTGGCAGAATATTGCTATTTTCTTTGCTAAACTAATGTCCGCACTTGTGGGTTTCTCTTTCAGTCTTTCGTTGTTTAAAGCTCCCAAGCCTCGTCCTGAATTAGTGTATTTTATTTTGTCCGCATTGTTACCTTTTCATAAACAAGGAAAACTCCGGTACATACTCCTCTATAAACCTAATTAGAAAAACATTAACTACTTAATTAACTAATGGCTCATAACTACTTTAACGTCAGCCATGGTACAAACAAAAAAACGACTACTGAAACCTAACTTCAATGATTCAGCATGATCTAAGTTTGTGAGTGAAGCTTTTGTTCTCGCATTAATTCCACTGTTTTTACACATTAAAACATATTAATCGTCTACACCCTAGATTAGATAGTTTTGCATCACATTACGAGATCAGACTATTAAAAGAACACGTTTAAACATTGACGTCATTACGAGCTGAAATGTTGATCCTTCCAACGACCAAATGACAACTTTGCTCATTGCTAAGCTTGCTGCTCAGAGGGTTGTAAATTTTATTCTTTAGTACAGCGTCAGCAAAGGATCACACGAAAGAAGTTATGTGGATTTTACGTCATAATGACTGTCTTCGATAACAATCGCATCACGGCAATTCCACTACATCGAATATTGTTGGATTCAGTGAATTATTGGCCTAACACGTAACTAATGGTTTTAGTATAGCCAATAAGTACGGTTTTGTACTTCGAGAGGGTCTGTACTGATCTCACCCAAAGGAAAGAGGCAATCGTCGAATGAACTTTTGTCAATATTTCTCAATTGGTTCTTTGATCAATATTAACTCTATAATTATGTCTGGTTGGGCTCAGTATTGACAAGCGTGGTGCAATATATTAGCAATTCCCGGTGCAACTGACAGGGCGGCTCAGATAGAACATGGGCTCTATCGCTCACCCAAGCTTATACAAAGTAGGACTTGTGTGTTCAGCAGATATTGTTTTGAGTTCTCTGCTGGCATAACTAACTACTCCACTAAGTCCAGACTTGATAAGGAGCTCGTTGCTGATAAGAGATAACCTTGAGATAACCCGCAAGCGTAGCCTCTGCTCCGCATAGCGAACCTTATCCTTCTTATCTCTTCCCTAACCCTTGTAGCAGTGTCTGCCACTTGCAGCGCTTCGTCTCCAGTAGAACTGATGTGTTCTTTGCGCTATTCATTAATATTTAAAATCAATTTAAATATTGTGGGATTATAAGTTACCAGTGGCTCACCTATCCTTTTATCATCTATTCCTAGTTTGTTATCCGTTATTCGTGGCCATTTAATTGTCAACGCAATTTTATTATAGGGTCTCAAATAAAGATATTAACAAACATTCTGTTAGGATAAAGTCAGTGGGTTTATAAGTATCAGTGAGTAACGAGAATATGCCATCGACGACCTCTTGTTCCCAAGTTTCCCGCACTCTGGCAGCATCCAACTTTGAAGCTTTTGGAGATTAGTGAATAGAAATCACAGTATAACTGTCAGAAACGAACAAGTGGCGCACCTCGTACAGGCATCAATATTGAATTACGCGAAAATGACGTTTGGTTGCGTTCTTCGAACAGATTTAGCATTCACTTGTGCATTTATATTTGAGGATGATATAGGTCTAAATCGGCTCAGATAGTCTCAGTGATCATCTGATGATACCCGCATCAACTCCCACCATCGTTTAGACATATCAGATCATCACCTGTGTGGTTTGGAAGTCACGTTAAGCGTTTGGTCCTTGTATTTCCATTGGTCATTGGGCTATTAATTAATGACCCATTCTAAGAAATAGTCGGTCTTAGTTTGTAACAAGACTACACCTCATAACTCATTACTACCACTCATCACATTCATCCTTCACCACATATTTGCCTTAAAATACCCTCATGAGAGTGGTCGGCATCTCAAATAGTTATTTAGTGATATAGATTCAATGATTTTATACGACCCCATCTTATTAACGAACAAATAAACCTCTCTAGCTGGTATGTGATGTCGTTTAGTTTTTAAGGTTTTAATACGTACGTAATATCTCGTGTATAGAAAAGAAAAATGTACTTAACAAAGATCCACTGATTTTTCATAAGGCAACTATTGGGTTCAACGTGATTTGTATGATCACAATTTTTACCTGTTGCCATTTTAATCAATATACATACATTTATTTATGAAATGTGTATTTATATAATACACGGATCTCAGACCTTTCTTATGTCTCGGACCTCAGGTCACGTGACGTCGTTATATCCTCTAACAATGGTGGGCCAAGTCCTCGTGTGTGTACCTACCCTTTGCGCGTGCAGGTCGTACGCCACCCCTCGCCCCTCACCTTTATCCACCCCCCTTGCTTGCAAGACCCCTCGAGTCTTCCTTTCAAATCATTCTCACCCCTCTGACTAATTGTTTACCTTCATCCCTAGTTTTATTTATGCAGATAGGGTCGGTGCGGCTTTTCATCATTGCATACAAGCCAAAGCACCTCTTAAATTTACAATAATTACTTTGTTCTGTCCGTTTTCGTGGGAGGAGGTTGAAACAGTTTTAGTCCACAGTACATTTTATATGTACCGGGAAGTATGACTGTCCAAAGTAGAACGATTCAATTTGCAAATCAATGAATTTGTAAAACCCAGTAAAAAGCTAGAACCAAAACTATCCCGAGGAAATTTTTGAAATGACCGGAAAGCCCATGAGCTAAGCGCCAAAACGCCGCCGGCTTGAGTGAAGAGAATGTTCTTTGCCACACAGCACTATTTACAGAATAATATTCACTATCCCTTCTAGTTATATATAGTTTTATTTATTTTAACATGAGAAACCCTTTGTAGGAGAGGCAGAGAAGTAGGGTTGGAGAGGGTATCTATTGGGCAGGGGAATGGTTGTGTTTCACGGTAGATTTGGCAGCTCTGTGGGCAGTGTGAGTGATTATAGATAAGACTTATCAGTGCAGACAGGACACCCCAGGCCTGACCGCTGTTCACAACTGATATTGCTATCACCGCTTTCCGCTCCCTCAGTTCGCCCATTCACACCCGCTTCTCTACCAACTCTGCGGACTACTGGTAGAGGCTTGAACCTGCACTCCCGTGCGCTAGCTACCGACTCGGCATAACGTTCAGTAGTCTACTGGAAAATGACAGGATGACTCCTAAATGGAAAATGACTCCTAACCAGGTATGTCTCAAAAAGAGCATCGGAAACAACGGGTGAATGGGAGGCTCGAATTGCCACCAAAACCAGCAGAATGGCCTTCCAAAGAGCAAATGAAGTACACCAGGATGGACTGGAAAATGGCAGAATGAGGCATGCCTCACAAAGAGCATCTGAGATACTGGATCAACGGGAGGCTCGAATTGCCGCCAATACCAGCAGAATGGCCTTGCAAAGAGCAAATGAGGTACACCAGGATGGACTGGAAAATGGCAGAATGAGGCATGCCTCACAAAGAGCATCTGAGATACTGGATCAACGGGAGGCTCGAATTGCCGCCAATACCAGCAGAATGGCTTCACAAAGGGCCGGGCGCCCTATAGAAGTAAATGAGGCTGTTTTTACAGGAAAGAAGAAGATGGTGAACAAACCGGCAAACTCAATTTTTTTCTTAAGATAAGGAACTACTTTTCTTACTTTTTAATTTGCATCCTTCTTAAGGTATGCACACAGCTATGTTAGTGAAGCCTCGAAGCGAAGCGCGAGTACTCTTAGCTCGTATTTGAAAAAAGAGGCGGAAGTGAGCCAATAGTTTCTAGTTGGGAGTACAGTCCAAACTCCATTAAAATAACTTGAAATACAGTATAGGTTTTCCATGCTAACAACAATTATTGTAGTCTCGACGAGAACGGCTGGGTCGTTTTGTCTAATAATGTCTGCTATTTATTGCAATGCGTTCCATTTAAACAGGCCGTACTGATGGGTCCGCAGATATTCTACTTTGACAGCAACAGCGATGAATTTATAAACCAATTTATAATTGATGAGTACTGAATAAAATGACAACTTTGTTCAAGAGGTTTTGGATGCAAATGGCGACCTCGCTCACAAAACTCTTTGCCCTCATCACAATTTCAGTAAGAACCGCGTTGCATGTTGCAGGCAGACACCACTCATCACTTGATGCATACTCAAGTATCTAACTACGCCTTCCAATCGTGTCCAACCTGGCGAAATTACTTTCATTCCTTTCTTGAAGCAAGTGGACAACAAAATTGTGACCTACGAATATATACTTTTCAGTGAGTACTTCAAACACGTCATGGGTAAGTAGATTTTAATGGCGTCTGTTTGCAACTTGTATGCCTTCATTTTTGCATTAGCTTAAAAATTTAAAAGGCGTTCACGAGAAATATCGGTTGGTTGGGCTCAAGTAAGTGAATCATCAATAGAGTTCTGTGTGCAAGTTTGAACTGTATAAGAAAGCGTAGCAGCACGAGAGAGGGAGGTAGGCCTATAGTTTAAATCCATTCGATTCAAAGTGTTTTTGTACGAAAAAAGAGCTGCTAAATGGAACTTGCGTGTTTAAAATGCGCATGAATTGAATTATCGGTATGTAGTTGAAACCTGTCAACAAACACACAACACAACTACTGTTATTGAGTTGTGAGCAAGACTAAGCTCCTTAAACCCTTATATTATATACATTATCCATTATACTCGTAGTTTCGAAACACGTTTTAGCTGAAAACTGATTGCAGGTAGGTGTTTATTCATTGTTATTCAAACTTTATCAAGAGTTTTTAAACTACACTTAGACTATGTAATTTTCCACGTTTTTTTAAATCTATTTAAAACCGTTTGGAAATGTTTAAAAATAACCAGCTTTCAGCGACTTTCAACTTAATACTTGGATTCGCTTTCACTATATTATTGGTCTCTTTTATTTGGAAACCCGATTATTTACTACAACGAACCAATTGTTGCGAAGGCCTTGAAGTTGTTTTGACATTAACGAACCATCACTGCCTTTACTGGCACTAAAGTTCCTTGTAGACTTCATGTGTTAAATAGTTTTACATTCGTGTCGTATTACTATGTGTTATTGAGAAACTGTTTACAATTCCTTTTATATTAGGCAACCAACTCTTATTCAATGTGCAAATCGACACTACCCTCAGATATCATTAGAGCAGTCCAGCTACGCCTTGTCGCAACTTCCTAGCAAATATGTTGTCTGACGATAGCGTCTAATGGCTTTCATCACGCGATTCAATACCTCCTGAATAATTGGTGACGATAACGAGTTTGTAATTGATCGACGTTCATTAGAGGATTTAGCGACCGAGTCTCCATCACTGTGCGGAACACCTCAGTGAATAAACAAAGGGTCGTGCCGGACTTCACTCCATCACATTCGGAAAAAATCCATACTTACATCGCCATCTTGTTTTGTGCACGCGACTCTCGCGTGATTTTCCTGAATTCTGGACCGCCCTTCATTGTTTTATTTTCACCCCCGGCTGCGAGTGGCCGCTGTCCCCTGGCAATCATGTGATTAACTGGGGCCCTGAAGTGCAAACGCGGCCCGCCTCTTACGCAATTAAGCACGACAGTCAAATGCTGCAAATAACCAAAGGTGCGTAGAAATATAATCATAAAATAATTTTGTATTCGAACACAAGTTTAAAATTTAGATTAGGCGTTCCCATCGTATTACAAATAGGAATATATGCTGCACCTTTGTGATTACTACTTTCAAACGTCAGCGGACTAATGGCGGGTCATAATCGCGCGTAATTCCGAAGTCTCCACTGAAAATTTAGGTATATTTTATCACGACATCGCTAGGTAAAAGTCGTAATTGAGTGAGCTTTGTATAGTCTCCCCAATGTCACCATTAGGTTGTAAAACATTGCAACGTTTTCCTTTAAAACTCCAGTAGTAAGATAGTTTTAGTTTTGATGGGAATAATCATTTTATTTACGATTGTATATACGAGTGTATACGAGTATAGGTAGTAAACTGCGCTGAGGAGGGGATGCATAACGAAGTTAACTGGAGTATATTTGATGTCTCTTTTTTGTTAATTAGTGTACAATTTCAGTTGTATTTTTACAGTCATCAAATAAAAACAGCTACAGATAGTTTATTTCAACGTCCACATATAAATTTCATATCGAATCCACAATTGTATAGTTTCGATTTGTACATTAACCCTAGGTAGATACTAGTTGTTCGGCTAGGGGATGCTAAAGCTGCGTTGATGTGCAGTCAAGGGTTGAAGATTATGTTGTCGAGCACACCTGGTGTGCGTGTGTAAGACGAGGTGAGAAGGGTAACGGTATGCTGCAGTAGGTGTTAACTGAGGCCCAGTGCACTGACAGCCCACTATTACCTTCCTACTCACGAGCCCGCCGGCCACTAGCCATCAGGCGTACTCCCGGCCGAGCACACATCACGCTTACTCCATACTGAATCTCAAACACCAAAAACACAAATCCAATTTGATGCAAAATATAAATGCTGTGAACGATTATATCCACTGGAATGTCGGAGACAGCCATATTCCTTAACCACATATTTGCCTTAAAATACCCTCATGAGTGGTCGGCGTCTCAAATAGTGATGTAGTGATTCATTAGACGTTAAAGTTTAAGGCTGCGCTGTACGGGTTTAAAAATAGACGAGCATAGGGTTGCAGTCCGAAAACGTCGATGGATTGGAAGCAAATTTTCCGAATGTTATTTTTACCGTAAGAAACAATTTTATTGAAAAACGTGAAAATACAGTACTTTTATAGAGCTCTAAAACCCTTATTGAAAAACGGGATATTAAAATCGTGGCTTCATGGTTGATATTACCCACTGGTATATGGTCGTGGCCTTATAGAATCTGTTGGCCATCACGTAAACCGATGATTTATACAGAACGTCATTACTTTGAGAGCGAGGTTTTTGGGATCGCCAACACTGCCTTCGGCCAGACAACATCGTTAATTTTTGACGCCAGTGCTTTGAAGTGAAGTTTTCTTTTTTACCAAGAGTAATTGTAAAGTAAAACGTATTTTTTGTTGTGACCAGTGGTATACATTTAGGAAATAGGTAGTGGTGTTATTTGATACTCCCAATCGATAGACGTTTAAAACGTTTAAATTCATTCGTGTTTCATATCGATAAAACTGTATAATATAAGCCAGCCAGCCTATACGTGGAGTTTGCCAAGTAATTAATTGGCGTATACTTTGTCCAAAGGGTCCCTGAGGTGTTTCAGTTTGTTTAGTTTACATTAATGGAAATGTTCATGCATCCAAACTTATGAATGTTCCTCAAGTTGAGATTGGAGTCCAGCGAGTGCTATAGAGTTTGTTCTGTTCAATTGATGTCCTTATTAGCTCCTTGCACAAAAATGTTCCTGGTCTCTTTCTTTGTCTCCAAGAAAAGCTTGACTTGGAGGAATAACAACCAAACAACAATTATTATTGTTCCTGTGCCAAGCCAGCTGTAAAACCTTATCAGCTTGCATTTTCTTCGTGTTTATTTTTTCCATTAAGTGAATTGACAATGGGAACTGTTGTGCGAGACTATCTACGTACAAGTATCGTACGTTTAAACTATTTTAATAAAATAAAAAACCCTTCGGTTTAATATTGAAGGTAAATGAACCTGATTGTTACTATCATATAAGTCTTTTGCACTAATTTTGCGACGAGTTTCCCCTCGCGATTAGTACTTCGGAATATTTTATTTATTTATTTAAATTATTTGTCAAGGCATGAGTATCTTGTAAAGTACATCTATTGTGGACAAGTCAGTTTACATGGTAAATATTATCGTTGTACTGGAAATCGTTTAACTTTGTTATGGAAATCAAGATTCCAGTAAGTTTGGTCAGAGGCGTATATTTGATGTCGGTGCCACGCGCCTATACATTCTCAAGGACGACTAGTGCAGTTCTGCCGAGGACGTCCTCTTCTCTTCACACACCCGAGACCGGCAAGGACGCGAACCTGTCCTTCATCTTGCATCAGTCAACAATCCAACAATACTGATACCAGCTGTAGGTCACATCATCTCTGGAAGTAACTGATACGTTAACTTGTATCTTTCCTGAAAAAAGACACACAAATAAAATAAAGTGTACCAAGGGAAAGGATATGCTTGATTACAAATGATGTTAACGATTTCAAGTGTATATAAAATGAAGTTTTATATGTTATACAAAGAAACAAAATGGTTACATTTGAAGAAAAACTCAACAGGTTTCGTCACAGGTACTCATAACTATAAATTTTTGATACGGGTACCTCTTAAGTAACAACAGATGTAATTCCTATAATCAAGCTCTTGCCATGCGTTCAAGAGTGTCTTGATCCATTGTTTCGATGGCATTAGTAATCCGTTGCTGGATCTCAGGTTTGCTAATAGTAATGGTGGTGTGAACACCTTACCTTTGATGTAACCCCAAAAGAAAAAATAACAGGGAGTGTTATCCGAAGGCCAGTTCAAGAGTACGTCATCATTCGGACCACCGCGCCCGATCCATGTCCCAAGCACAAATGATGAGCATTAGTAACATTGTTTTACAAATGCGGCCATTTGTTTTGAAATTAAATGACTACTTGCGGTTAGATTGATTACTGGGAGGATCTGTATTACATCTGGTTTTAAAAATTGGTTGCACACTAACAGAAAATTGGTTAATGTGATAATTCGTTACACAACAAGCACTACTGTCCTCCAATTCAACCATTACACAACACTTACAACAATTGACTTTAGAAACAGCAGATACGTACCCAAACCAGTATAAATAAAACTTGATGAGTTTTTCTTTCCAGTGATACCAGTTAAAATGGTATAAAAGCAAATTTACCTATTAATAATTATAATCGAAATCGGGAACATCATTTGTAATAACCCCGTATGTCTACGGTATAAGAGGCCGACATGAGTCGAGGTTTCACTACACGAAAGGACATATAATCTACAGTTATTGTAGATTCTATACTCCGTGACACTTTCAGTTGACAGCGTTTGTATTGTAGAAGTAACACGTTTTGCTCTTCAACCTATTAGTGTCATAAATTAGAATTGGGAAATTAGAGAGCAACTCAATTATTTTCTCAAATCTCTAATTAACTATGGTGGCAGATCAATAAGTTCACGGAACTGAACGCTTTTCCCTCGGCTGTTTTTATTAATTATTTTACTGCTAACACATTGAATAATACCTAGGAATGTAGGGTTATCGTAGAACGCGATTCAAAATGCTATTTACATCTACTTTCGCTGCTCTATCGAATTTAGCTCCTAGTTTTTCGTATTTTCGGTACTGTGGAATAAAAACAAGATAATTCTAAGAACAGTTAAGCTGAAAATGATACGAGTCGTCTAAAAATGTCTCGTACGGTCTAAAAATGTTTAAAATCATGATCGTTTTTGCACTCCTGATAAAATAGTGGTAGAAGTAAAGCGAGTTATTCAGGTGGATAGTACAGTTTGAGTTCCCACTTAGTATATGAGTTTTTGAGGATGATACAGGTCTAAAGTGGCTCAGATAGTTTCAGTGATCATCTGATGATACCCGCATCAACTCCCACCATCGTTTAGACATATCAGGCCATCACCTGCGTGGTTCGGAAGTCACGTTAAGCAGTTGGTCTTTGTATTTCCATTGGTCATTGGGCTATTAATTAATGGCCCATTCTAAGGAAGAGTCGGCCTTAGTTTGTAACAATTAGACTACACCTCATAGCTCATTACTACCACTCATCACACTCATCCTTCACCACATATTTGCCTTAAAATACCCTAATGGGAGTGTATTTAAATCACTATTTGGCATCTCAAATAGTGATTTAGTGATATAGTTTCCATGCTGCTAACTGAGAGATAAACTGAGTGTATTAGCTTTATATGCTAAAAGTCAAGTCTTCATAATTCAGGAAGCTGTATTCAACCAACACTAATTACAGTTTATTTTTTTAACATGTTTTGAAGATAAGTGTTTATATAAATTTCAAATGTTCACGATGATGAGGATTACAATCAAGCCATGTATTTACTACTAACACACACGTTCATAAAAACCTCTTCGTGTAATAGTGGTAATTTACAGAAAATTTAGTTATCTCGTAAGTAGTAAGTACATTTCATGAGTCACCAACTAGTGAACTCTTGGGCCTAATTACCTGTGAACAGTTTCAACAACTGATTGTGCCACGAATGAGGAACTTGTGTAATATCTGAGCGCATGATGCTAGTGCTAGTAACGTGAGGCTATCAATGCCTATCATGTGATAAGGTGAATCACTCAAGAGAGCAAGATGGCGGCCGCTCTCTCTTAGTCGTGACGTCACACACATTTCGACTATCGACTGGATATTGGTGTTTTCTGCTTTCTCTGACCAGAATCACTTCCAGATTCAAGAATGCCAAGGTCGGTATCCAGACTAGTTTGGACAAGTGCTCTAGTGGGTTTTCATCCTTCTACTGGTTGCTTCCTATTGTGGCATTCAGCGCAATCCTGACGAACATAAGTACTGTGTTGATCATCAAACCCTCATGCGGAAACTGGAATATTACGGGATTCGAGGAGTGCCCCTCAGGTGGCTTGAATCGTATCTTAGTAATCGCAAACAATTCGTAGGGATCTCAGACGTCAGATCGGGGGAGGAGTGTCTGAGATATGGTGTCCCACAAGGCTCCATACTCAGTCCACTACTCTTTTTGATCTACGTCAATGAAGCCAGTTCATCGGTACAACAAGGACGACTCGTCCAGTACGCAGATGACACGACTCTCTGTTTCAACGCGAGTTCAATCAAAGAGCTCGAAATCAGGCCTTTCATTCGGCTCAACAACATAATCAAACATTTTAATGAGCTCAATCTCAAAACAAACTCTTCAAAATCAAACTTAATTCCCTTTTGCTTGCGAGGTAAAGACTCAGTTAGTCCCACAGTAATGTTGGATGAAACTGAGATCGAAGAAGTCTACTCAACGAAATTTCTTGGAATACACCTCGACCGAGGGTTGACTTGGAACGTCCACGTTTGCTCAAAACTAGCCTCAAGAATTTACGTTTTGAGGAAACTGTCCGAATACTGCTCTAAACTGAAGAAAATTGAGATTATTAATTATAGTATGAAAAACATTGACGTAAGAAGGCAAATAATATTGGAGGATTACAAAAGGAAGCCAGTATTAAAGAAGTAAAAAATCGTTTAGCGCTCAAATGATTGAACGAAGTTATGAAATTTAATTTATTGGTCCTTGTGTTTTTGGTCGGAAACTGAAGTCAACATAGGCGAGACAGACAGACCCACGAACCCGGTACTTTGAAATAGCGACAAAAAAGCAACATTAAGCTAAACATCAAACAAGCAGAAAGATTCACAGAAAGGCTGGACCAAGCGTCAAAAAAACACCTCTCAACTATCAAACAAGCAGAAAGATTCACAGAAGGGCTGGACCAAGCGTCAAACAAAACACCTCTCAACTATCAAACAAGCAGAAAGATTCACAGAAAGGCTGGACCAAGCGTCAAACAAAACACCTCTCAACTATCAAACAAGCAGAAAGATTCACAGAAAGGCTGGACCAAGCGTCAAACAAAACACCTCTCAACTATCAAACAAGCAGAAAGATTCACAGAAAGGCTGGACCAAGCGTCAAACAAAACACCTCTCAACTATCAAACAAGCAGAAAGATTCACAGAAAGGCTGGACCAAGCGTCAAACAAAACACCTCTCAACTATCAAACAAGCAGAAAGATTCACAGAAAGGCTGGACCAAGCGTCAAACAAAACACCTCTCAACTATCAAACAAGCAGAAAGATTCACAGAAAGGCTGGACCAAGCGTCAAACAAAACACCTCTCAACTATCAAACAAGCAGAAAGATTCACAGAAAGGCTGGACCAAGCGTCAAACAAAACACCTCTCAACTATCAAACAAGCAGAAAGATTCACAGAAAGGCTGGACCAAGCGTCAAACAAAACACCTCTCAACTATCAAACAAGCAGAAAGATTCACAGAAGGGCTGAACCAAGCGTCAAACAAAACACCTCTCAACTATCAAACAAGCAGAAAGATTCATAGAAATGCTGGACTAAGCGTCAAACAAAACACCTCTCAACTATCAAACAAGCAGAAAGATTCAAAGAAAGGCTGGAACAAGCGTCAAACAAAACACCTCTCAATATTTGTTGACAGTCAAGCAGACGACAAAGCATGACATTCCCCAGCTTTGGACAGTTATGAGAGAAAGTTCCAGAGATTTCGTGTATTTTAAGGTCCGGGTAAAAGCCTTAATAAATTCCTCCACACAAAGAACACACAACACCGACCGTATTTTACGTATTACATCACTAGCTAAACAACGGGCCTTCTTTCAACTGATGCGACCTAGCTGTCAAATCGAGAGCTTGTAACAATTTACGGTGGGACGTGATCTATCTTTCAATATTTATTTTTAAATTACTATTTTTATGTTTTTTACTAGTAGAGGTTGTACACTCTTGTCCTCTTGTAAAAGGTTTACTAAAAGGCTCTAAAGTTTTATCAAAGTCGTGAATTTGTCGTTAATCTATTGTACAAGATTTCCTGAGCATTTTGACTTTGTAAATGCATGCAATTTCTAGCATGAGCCTAGCATATGGACCGCTCAAACGTCTTACCATCAAAACCATATTACAAATATTGTATAGCCACAATCTGTTCTATTCTCAGTTGTGAGTTAACAGTATAAATGTGTGTTCTGTTAGTGTACCATCTATCAAGAAACTTTAACTCACTTCCGCCCTGTAATTGCCATTAAGACATGTCTGACAAATTGGTCTTAATTCTTTCAACGTACAGTATATGTATATCAATTATTACTAATCTACTCAAGTATAGTATTTTCCATTTCGTAGGACTCTCTTTCTTTAAAACCAATAGTATCAAAATAAAAGAATGACAATTATGAAGATATTGTTTCTAACTAACAGCCGCATCCATAAGTTATTCTTTAATTATAAATTAGCCATTTAGCGTGATTACAGTCTATAGTAGTCTACATGAAAATTCCAAATCAAACCTCGAGTGTATCCAAGTGTATCCCGAGGAATTTTGTTGTGTAGACTTCTTCTATCTCAGTCTCATCCAGCATGACAGTTGGATAAATGGAAATGGGTAAATTATTGTAACTGTTGTTATTGTAATTAAAATAGATTTTCTGTCATTGAAAGTTGAAGTTGTAAGTTAGCCAGCTGTGAGTGAGTGCGGGCCGAGCTGTGAAGCCAAGCACTGACGGTAGGTCAGGTCTGCGCACGCTCCTGTAGTCGTTTTGCGTTTGCAGAATCGCACGGCGTTTTGCACACATTCGCAACTCACAGCAACTTCGACGCGCTGCGCCATGAATTGCACATGCAATTTTTGCACCAATAATTAGTATTTTATTAATTTATTTTTGTTTTTTATTACTTAATGATGACAAGGGTGATAAACATGTAAACAAAGTAAACAAATAATTTCACGAAAAACAAAAATATTTTGGTCGATATTGTTTTATTTTTTATTTATTTGTTGTCGAGTGTGCAGTGTTGCACGAGTGTTGTAGCGAGGTTGGTAGCTCTGAGTGCGTGTGCTGGCTGTGTCAGTTGGTAGGATTGTGCGTGAACCAGAACTGTGGGTCTCTCCATTGCGTAGAGTTCTGTGCGTTTGCTGTTCCTAGCCCTACTGTACTCTGTACACTCAGATGGTTATTATTATAAAACTCTTCACGACAATCGCGTTAGTTTTCTGTTTTAACGTCAACAGTTCGAGTCCGTTCTCAGTTTTAGATTTCAGGGATTAACACCTCGTTGTGTTTGTCCGGACATTGTTTGAATCGGAAAATAAAATCCTAACCTCGCAGCAACAGTAGTGATATTGTTATCAAAGTGACATTTGAGTTTTTATTTACGTTGCGTAAAACTCATCCAAAACGGCGGCGATTTTACAATACCACGGCGGTCAACCGGCCACCTTCACCCAAATGCCAGGTAAAACTATTATTAAAAATATATATATTTTAATTTTCAAATACATATGTTACGCTCCATCTCTGTAAAACAGTGCATGTGAATTTAAAACCTAAAAAGGGTGTTTCTTTATAAATGAGACTTGCAGTGTTCAGCGGGATATCGGTGCGTGTATGTAAATTTTGCCACACCTCGGCGTGTGCGGGCTGCGTTGAGCGAATTGAAGGAGTTTGGCACGTGCGAACTCTACTTTCGCAAGAGGTCATTGATTCGGCCTCATTCACTCTTTTCCCAAACAACGCGTGATAATTGAATCTATAAATTATGAAATAATGATTTTATTGCTGTCGAATTTCAAGTAGTTATCATACGGGATAGAAAAGTGTTGGCTTATTAATAAAAATGCAAATAACAAATATTAAAACAAACGCAGAGATTTAAAATTTTGAATTTGGTGTAAATATATTTTACTAACCTGCTTTGATTCATTTTTATTGTTCAAAATAGATTTAATAAATTATGAAGCATTATTTTAGGTTATTTCAAAAATGCTACGTTAGGTTTCGAAATTTAAACTAGTTCCGCGAAATTACAACCAATGTCACCTTCTAGGCTTCTACACCCAAGCCACCTCACCTCGGCGTAGTTTTTAGTTCAAGGTCATCGCAGGTGATTTGGCCAAAGTTCGAATGAGGTCAGAGATTTCGTAAGTTCGCGAATCAAAATGGCGGTCGGTGAAAGCCTGCTGCTGTTTTTCTAGGTTTAGGTCGCTAGATAACCTAATTAAGCCGTACAAACGACTTAACCTAGATACGCATGTCTACACTAGATAGGGGGAGATATTGTCTAGTAATTAACTGTTCAAATTTTCACATTTTCTAAACATCTATTTTGAAATGTTGTACTATGCTGAAACCAACCTGAAGATATGATAAAACCCACGAATTTTGGAGGATATAAAGAACATGTACACATGCTGACGTACTGTTACGTTGTTAAACGCAAAACAAAAATGACTTAAGACAAATTAAATTGAATTATTCAACAGCACGAAAACGAAACTGCTTGGGATGAAATGAATATATTCATTGTTTAGCGAGGAACAGATTTTTTCAAATCATAATAGTTACATCGGAATGTTGATGGTTTTTTGAAATAAATTAACAAACTATAAGTAAAATGGTATTTCTTATACCAAGCACGTAAAATTCAGAAATTTCGGAATAAAATTAAAATAAAACTTAATCAATCTTTAAGTACAAGACCATTGACATTTAGCAAGCGAAGTATGTTTCCTTCTTCTATGAAGTTTCCTTCTAGCTTTAAAGGACCACTGTAGGTCCGGTCATGTAGCATACAGTAATTAAACCAATGATGATTTTGTACAGACTACGCGTAGTACAAGGGTTAGGGGTGTTCTGCAGGCAAATCAAACAAATCAAAACTGCTATTGCCGTTAGCAGTATATTATATGGCAATTTACATTTAATACTAAAATGCTGACATGCCCCTCAAACGTGTATACAATAAAATTTATTGTAATACAGTACAGGCTACACACATCTATGTCATACATTCTATTCATCCCACTGTCAACGCCATAGTCTGTCTTCTTCATGATCGGCTCTCAACTACATGCCAAAAACTTGCTGACACTACAAAGTTCCCGTGGCGCTAAAACACGATTTAGCCGATTTTTTAACGTTTTAGACTATGGGGAATTTGAATGGAGTCCGGCAAACTGTTGATGAATTGAACATCCACGTCGAAAGGTAGGTGTTCATAAACTGCCGTTCTGTGTTGCCCAGTTCGGTAATTGTCCTTGCGTCTTGTCTTATAATCACGTATGTCTATTCCTCGTGTTTAGGGACATTTAGACATCCAAAATGGAATCGTCTCACGTAGAGGCATAGTAGAGTCAACAGTTGCAAACTAAAAAAAGACAAATTTTGAGGAAGAAAAAGGGGTAGGGGCCCGAGTTTTTCGGGTGGATAGTACATTTTGAACTACCATTTAATTACACGGTGCATATGTTGTCTATGCGGCCGAGGGTGAAATAAAGTTTAGAAATGAACTAGCTGTGTACCCGTGCTTCGCCACGGATGAAATATTATAGTATGATGACTTTAAAGTCTTTTTGTACAAAGGCAGGCTGTTGCTCGGGTACTAACATCAAACTGCCGATCCTTTCACCTGATCCTGCATTTTGAAAGTGGGCTTTAAGCTGCCCAGCTGACGTACCTGTTCTTCGCACGGTTGTGTTTAATGTTATACGTCAGTTTTGGTTTTTCAAAAGTGTAAGAAAACGTAATACCCGAAAACCGGTGGATTCATTTCAACGTACAGGCAAAAGGAAACCAAATAAGTGTTTATCGGTGTTTGGCAACCTTGTGAGACTCCTGCCATTCCGGCGTTTTCAGAGCCCAGTTAGGTCCCTCACCATTTATTTTGCAGTTGTTGTATGGATACAAAATATAGCTAAAGGCACACTGCGTAGTGGGTTAAATCCTTAAACGAATGTTCACTACCATAGCTTCAGCCGATTTACAGTCGTATTTATAAGCGGTCCAATATACCGTAAAAACGTGTTCAGTGCCCACTTTAGCCCCTCGCCATTTATTTTGTGGACGTTGCATGGACACACAATATAGCTAAAAACTCATTGCGTAATGGTTTAAACCCTCAAAGTAAGTTTCACTACCATAGCTTCAGTCGATTTTGAGTTATAAGCGGTCCAAGATGCCTTAAAAACGTTACAGACCGACAGACGGACAGGAATGTTTTTGACGCCAGTCTTTGCAAAGTATATTAACACCAAATAACCAAAACCGATGGATTCATTGCAATGTACAGACAAAAGTGTTATTTTATTTATATATTTGAAATGAATGTGCAGTGTGTTGAGATGTAGAATTCTACCAGTCCCTCAGTTTAAAGTGCGTAATGTTCGATGTGATGAAGGTGTGTGAATAGAGTGGAGCGGAGTGTATTATTGCCTACTGGCGAATATATAGACAAGTGGGCCAAGGCAAGGCAAGGGTCGTGGTGCTAGTCAAGGTCTGGGTTCAGCAAACTCGTATACTTGTCCTACATACAGGACGACACCTACGTTGAGAGCTCACAAAATCCCTAATCACTGATTGCTAAAATTAATACAAATCACGGACACACTGACGAGATTCTGTAGTTTCACTCTATATTTATTGTCAAAGTCAAATCGTTCATTGCCATTAAATACTATGGCACACGTCAAAATGTATACACTATTCAATTAGATGGTACTGAGTTTTTCTAGCTTACTCAGTCTCTACCATTCATGGTCCAGGAACTCACTATAGAAAGCTTGGTCTAGCAGAACCTTTTTAGTTGCCTTTTGAATGAGTTGTTGTTAGGTTCTTGTTTAAGAGAGACAGGAAGATCATTAAAAAGTCGCACTACACACTGCAGAAGATGGAGTTTAGAAAAGTCTGTCCGGTGTCTTGGTATTGGGAGATTGCTTCTGTTACGTAAATTGAGATTGTGATTTACTGAGGGTATAGGAAACAGGGAAGGGTTTTTTTAACGAAAGTTAGTGTTTTTAGGATGTAAATTGACGGAAGTGTTAGGATTTTGTGACTTCGGACTACTGCGCAGTTATGATTGTAGGCCTACTTCACGCAACAGTAAATAAACTTTCCGAAAGCTGGATTGTAAACATACCTTTTGTAACACAGCCATAGTAGTGGAATATTTGAAATTTTGATCCCTGTAATAATATGTTAGAACTTGGCCGTTCATATAAGGAGTCACAGAGGTTATATAATCCGCCGGTTCCCACTACAGAATTATGTACATGTCAATATAAAGCCAGCCTCCTTTCTCCAGTAGGAACATCATACATTAAACACTGTTTACAATCTACGAATCTATTTTTAATGACAACATTTATTTTTGTCTGCTATGGATAACCTATACCACAGACTAGAGACTATAGAGTCCGTTAGTCTATGCCTATACTTTATTTCTTGCCTGTTGCAAAACGACAGACGTTAGGTGACGCTCAATAAAGACACAGGTGAATAACGACACATTCCGATTTGGACACATTGATAAGGCAGCATAACCAACATACGCAAGATACTCGTACAAGAATTATACCTCATAAAATAAACTCCCCACGACAACCACAAGAGGGAGGAATTTAGTACCTTTATCCCAAGAGGGATAAGCTAAATACCCCCACAGACCAGATATATCACCTATTCAGAGTGGATCTATGGCGGATTGGTATCCGATGGCAGAGAACACAAGAACGCAATTTCAAAAATACATCAGATCAGACAAAAATGAATCCCACCACGAAGCGAATAATCCCTTTTAATCTTTACTACAAATACCTCTTTCCCTTATAAACTAACTTTTAAACACTTTTCTTTCCACAGTTTGGCTAAGGGTATTGATGATAAAATATTGAAATCCACTTATGAAATCATTGGCTTGTGCTATGCTCGACACATTTCTTACACACAGTACTTATGTGGGCGGGGACTTCTTGTCCCAGAGAACAGTTCATTTTTCCCGTTCAGATAATTAAATAATTCCAAATTTGTTGTCAAACATGTGACTGTACGATTGAGTGTGTGACGTGACGAATGTTGTTTACAAACACGGGTAACCTTGTACAGTGTGATTGAATTCGGTGCGAGACAGTTGAGAACCCCGAGTATGTAACAATATTACGTGTTTTGGCTAAACTCACGAGAAAAATGGGTCACTATTGGCAACGTAGGCTATGTATTTATTCCCCGAATTACACTTGTAAAGTCATTTTTGTCGTCAGTTGAACTATTTTGAAAGAACCATTTTTTATTCATCACTAAAATCAACTACAAAGTAGTTTTAAGATAAAGCAAAAAATAGATAAAATAAATAAATCATTTATTGCGGAAACATTTACATGTTATGCACTCGTCAACTATTTTTAATATCTAAAATGTTCCATACATTCTGACATCGAAGTCCCATTCAGACATACATTTTGTTCATTCACTCGCTCTCATTCGTTCGAATTTTCCACTCTTGCTCTTTTGTCAATTAGTGTCTTCCACGTTCTCCCAGCTATGTGCCATAAACTCGTCTGTGTTGTAAAATGCTTCTGCGATCAAAATTGTTTTTAGGCGAGTTTTGAACGCCTTATAGGCGTTGGAGTACTTTTGATGTAATTTGGTAGCCGGTTGACAAGTTGAACTCCTGCCTGAGAAGGCAAACGTTCATGAACTGCCGTTCTGTGCCTTACAGTTCGGTAGTTTTCCCTGCCTCTAGTTTCATAAGAGTGAATATCACTTCCTCTTATGGGGTCGCATTTTGATCTAAAATGAAGACAGGTGTCAAGAATATAGAGGCAAGGTAATTTCAACATTTTTAAACTTTTGAATGATGGCCTGCACGACTCTCTGTTTTTTTTTTGCAGAACAAAAATCCTTGAGAAATTTGCATTTGAGCAACCACCTCACAACGTTAATCCGTAGGAAAGATGTGGGTAGATTACTCAGTAGTACGCCGTCATCAGTTCCTGAATTGGGCAGTACTCGGACAGTTGCCTCAAAACATAAATGCCTGATGCTAATTTCCCACAAACACTATCTACATGACAATCCCATGTCAACCCTCGATCAAGGTGTTTACCAAGGAAGTTTGTCGAGTAGAACCCCTAGTGTTAAATCTTAGGGGTTTCGTATGCAAAAACGAATAAACAAGTTCTTATACATATGGAAAGGACAGTATAATATCATTCTTCAGTGAAATGCCGATCAATCGCCGATCTTTACAAAGTTACAAAGGCAAACTGGCAAGTTTAAAAACGTAAATACGAACTCAAATCGTTACAGAATTGTACAGTGATTTCAAGTACATACGTAACTTTATATTTACATGATCTGTTTATTTATGTAAAATTGATCTGTTTATTTATATTGTTATATTTGTAAAATCGATTAAGATAATTGTTAACTTCTTGTGTGCAAAACTGACAGCTACGTCACTATATGAACTTTAACATGTGCACTAAAAACCGTAATTTATTAAGAATTTAGTGATCATTTTTATCAAATATTTACACGGTCCAATCTTATTGGATAAAAAATAAAAATTAAGCTTTTCCACGTTGTAAGTCAGCACAATAAAGTTCAACCATACAATTTTTGACTGTCTTACGGAAAGAGCGCCTCGCCGTGCAAAACACAACCGACTACCTGATATACACAAGATTTGCTCGTTCAAAAAATGAAGGCGTTCTTAGTAATTTCTCGTGATTTATAAGCTCATTTCAATGTTGTTTTGTGACGTGTTCAAAATATATTTTAAATTATAGCACGGCTTGTTTGTTTTATGATTTTATACGGTACACATGTTTTGAATTATACGAGTACTATGAAAAGACTTTACGAACAAACTTAGACTTACTAAGAACATGCATTAAAATCACAATTCAATAATTGTTTGTACCGTACTAATAACTAGAATACATACGAAACGAAATTGAGAAACATCTGTTAAGCAATTAGGTTACCTTATCTATTGCAAAAGATTATTTTAGTTGCTCGCCTTTATAATGATTTAGTCAAATAGTTGTCTTTCAAAAGTAAAACTTTCGTCTTATTCTAACATCAACGAAATTACAGTTGCCTACGTTAAAATGCATTTTATATAGAACGCTGTTCATTAGGGACTCATGCCTTGATATTTTTAAAACATTGAACACGTTACCTTTGCCTTGTTAGTACATTTATGAAACTTTAATGTTTACCGTAAATAAGTGTGCT
The DNA here is from genome assembly GCA_018831715.1 of Matsumurasca onukii. Taxonomy (NCBI): domain Eukaryota; kingdom Metazoa; phylum Arthropoda; class Insecta; order Hemiptera; family Cicadellidae; genus Matsumurasca; species Matsumurasca onukii. The sequence goes on along the minus strand of CM032059.1, from coordinate 41,110,389 downwards.
CTACAACAAGGCATTGACGTACATAATAATTATGACACGCGACATAGGAACGATTTCAGATCAAACCCACACCGTCTTTGTTTGTTCAAAAAACTACCTTCTCAGGCCGGTAAAAAGTTGTTCCAATCACTTCCAGAAGAAATCACATTATTAACGGGCTCAAAAAGTTTCAAAAACAAATTAAAATTTTATTAATTTTAGTTAACGGTTTTTTCTACAGTTTATGTGAGTTTATGGATCGAAATAGTTTATGAACGTCATAAATTTAGTTTACTTTTAAATTGTTATATATATTTTGCCGTTACTAGTGGTTTTATCTTTTTTTAATATATACATAGTTGTAATATGTTTGTTTGTCAACACAAACACTGCTTTGTACATTGACTAATAAATTATTATCATAAGTTGGAAATTTCACTAATTTTTTAACGAGAAAGTTCTACACTAGTTAGTTCGAAGGTGAAAGACCTGAGTGTCGGATTTGACTAGAGAAAACAGGACAATTAAAGGGACAGTGAGTGGAAAACATGAATAATGACCGAGTAGTTGAGAGTTGAGTTGGGTCGAGCAGTGTTTGTGTCTGTGTGTGTGTGTGAGATGCACAAGTGTGAGGGGGTTGGGGAAGTGCAGTCTGGCTGTGGTGGGGGGCCGCCTCCCCCCGCGCCACGCCGCGCCGGCCCTGCCTCGCCTCGCACTAGTCTAAAAAACTATGCGTGAACAACAAAAAAAGTGTGTGGCAGGCACGCAGCGAGCGCGAGGTTGATGACCACAGCTTCGACTCAGACGAGGTCGCGCTCTCGCAGTGAACGCACGCAGTGGGGGGATGACGGAGTAACCCTTAGCCAGGTAACACAAACACACTGTATATAATCACTATTTAGCTGTACATTATGTCATATTAGTCACGTAATTTTGTGCTTATACACAATCATCGCAAACTTTTATTTAGTTGAATTTTGGTAGTGATTGATAAGACTATTAATTTTTTAATTGTATGTACTTGCCCCTTGTGATAACTTCTTTCGTGAATCATGTCGTGTTCCGTTGCACATTTAATAGTAATGCGAAAAATATTACTAGAACTGTGTAAATAATAACATTAGATGAAACCATGCAAACTAAGAATCTTGTGCTGTAAAATGCAAACTTCAAATTCTTTATTTACCAACCCATGACCATAGCTTATAAAATTCGCAGTGATATGCCGGGTAGATTAGGAACAGCCATGCACGTATGCTAAACTTTTGCAAACCTACTTTTGCAGGCGCTCGCCAACTTGGCGGCAGCGCAACTTCCGGCCTAACTCTTATGTATATTTCGAGTTGTTAATATGTAACTTCCTTTTTATTATTCGCGCCTACACTTAAAAATTATTTCTAATCTATATCAATAGTGTACCTATTTCATTTCCAACATTGAAAATTTACTATAGTGAACGTTTTATACTCGATTTTTGACTCATATACCTAACTACAAAATAAAATTAAAAATTATGTTATCCATATACTGAAATAAACGAAATGCCAAATCAGGAAATATAAATTAATTCATAGTTAAACATTTCAACAGAGTTAACTTATTAATGTAATGTTATTGGTTTGACCGAACAGCTTTGTCCAAAAAAATAATACTGAATCCATGTTATTGCGGAACATACGATGGCTTCACTCTTCAAATGTATAGTTTTTTTCAAAAAGGTAAATAAGATTCAAAAAAGGTATTAAATCAAGCCATTTTGGTTATCTATAAACTAGAGCGAAGTTATATTGTTCCTGTACTGTCTTCTTTAAACTGTGCAACGATTTGGACCTTTTTATAATTTAACCAAAGTTTTCCAAATTTTTCTTGTCTTTATTATTGTTAGTTTTAAAGCCTTGATTATCATGTGCTCGTTTGGTTATATTCATAATGCTGAACACATTTGATACAAACCTGATTCCGTAAACACAAATTATTCCTTTATATTATTCCTTTAAAAAGATTTCTGCATGATTCAATGTTTGTAATTATTATCTGCATAATCAATGTTGTTGGTAACACTAACCACACGGGCTATTAATATTACGAGTTAAAACGTCAAAGTACTACAAACAAGCTACCATTTTGTAAAGGAAATTTAAATTAATTTGGTAAATGAATTGCTGCGAAACAAAAAAATAACGACTCGATTGTAACAATTGAAGCATTTTCGGACGATTATTTGTCTCATATTGTTTGCGTAAAGAACCCCTCCCCCCTTGCTTGTTATACAGGGGGTTTACAGAAAAACTTAACAACTTCAACACTGTCTTATCAGTTAACTATTAAATATAAAAAACTTTGTTTCAAACTGTGTTAGAATGAACGACTTGAACGATTTTTTCGCATAGCTTTGTTAAAATTGTTGGCTGTGTAGTAAAATAAAAGAACTTGAATGTAGTTGATGATCTTGTTGAGACATTATAAGTAAACCCATAAACAACTAGATTCCAATATAAATTGAAAAGTATATACTGTCCATACTTAATTCCTAGATTAGTTTGTCTTGCTCACTATGCAACCAAAAATAAAATAAAATGCAACCAAAACACTTGATAATCCGACATCGTGTAACAGTTTTTGAGTCACTCTTTAAAAAAAAATTACGTCTAATTGAATTGTACTGACAGAAATGCGTATTTCAAATATTAAACGAGAGAGGCAATTCTATCTAGGTTTGCTACGTAGGGTTTTCTAGACACCCTGAATAGTGTACAGTGTACTTAGGTAGTGTGGATAGTGTTGGGCAAGGCTCGGGCAGAGGGCGGACCGGGCAGCGGTAGGGTCCCGTCACGGAAAACCAGTCCCGCGCAGCGCAGTGTTCCCATGCAAAACGCACCCCGCCCGAGTGCGTATGCAAATCTGTAGGGGTTGCGAAACAACGGCCGGTACAGGAATACAGGTTCTCGTCATCTACATGCTGCATCACAACCCTTGGCCTAGGTCTATGTCAGGTCTGTTAACTGTAGAGTGTAGACACTCACCGTGCGCTGTGCTCAGGTACGTAAATAAATAAATAAATTTGTTTATTGCGTCAACATTAAACATGTTATGCAATCGGCAAATTACTGCAATTAAAAAGCTAACATTTTCTACACATTTTAACATTGAAATCCCATTCAGACATACATTTTTGGCATTCACTCTCTCTCTCATTCATTCGAATTGGACCACTCTAACCCTCAGTGTGTTCCGCGTTTTCCCAGTCATGTGCCATAAACTCGTCTGTATTATAAAATGCTTCTGCGGCCAAAACCTTTTTTAGACGAGTTTTAAAAGCCTTAAGCTCTGGGGCGCACTTTTGATCGAATTTGGCAACCTGTTGACGAGTTGAACTCCTACCTGAGAAGGTAAACGTTCATAAACTGCAGTTCTTAGTCTCCCAGTTCGGTAGTTTTCCCTGCCTCTAGTTTTATAAGAGTGAATGTCACTTCCTCTTGCGAGACCGCATTTTGATTTGACGTTGTCGTTCCATCTAATGTTAGACGGTGACTAGTGATTTTGAACGAGGTCTAGTGTAAGATAGATTTTAATATTAGCAGGTAGCTTTTCTATGATGTGTTCTATAAGTGTTAAATACTTTAAATATGATGTATTTTTTATCCCTGTTAACACGGAAGTTATAGATTTATGAATGCAGTGAATGTCAGTTCATTTGATCTCAATTGAGTTGTAATATTTTGTTTGCGTGTAGACATAGCCTATACATACAAAATAACTGCAAATTTCTTTACATACATTTTTTTTTAAGGATCAGGTTATAATGAAGCGCTGGAGATAAAACTTCGTCTTATTATAATTACGAAACGTAGCAACAATAGCTGCTTGCCTACTTGGTTGTTGTACTTTGGTAGGTAATAGTATTGAGTACGAGGACGTATGTAAAAACTCAGTCTAGCACGCACTCTGGCGGTATAATTTATAAATCCCAGAAGCTTTTGAAGATTTGGTGAAAAGAGAACACGGTCTAAACGAATAGTTGTCAACAATAAACAAGTGACGCGCCAAATGATGCATCAAACCTGAATGTGAAAGGTGATACTTAGCTGCGAACAGAATACAAATTAACTTTGGCTTATATAACCATAATTCAATGGTTATAGAGTATAGAAGATTAAACATCGCACTCCGGACAGACTAGAGTCAAGAGTCTGGCTATGATGTTGGGTGCGTACTGCGTACAGTACGTGGAAGGAACTAGGAAGCCATGCAAGCACTCCCTCGTGTATTGATCCATCAGTGCAACTAATAACATCCCCTCAGCTCAGCCTTTACTCAAAGTCAATAATCAACGTCTTCCGGTCCTCAGACAACCACTTTACCAGCACCACACTCAACACATCGCACAGCCATGTCCCATGTCGAGCTAGCAGTAGCAGGTCTCAGTGCTCTTTCACACGATCCGTACGCCTGATGTCTGTGGTGTTTTCACACGGGGTAGCCATGTACTTGCTATAGAGACGGCGAAAATGGAGAAGAAATAAGCGGGGTTTGGATTGACCCATCTTTTCAAAATCAACATACTTGTGGGGTTCCTCGAGGTTTTTTAATTAATGTAAGTGGTGACTGCGGGGATCGAACCCGCGCCACCGGAATCGCGTGCGATACCAATCCGCCACGGATCCGCTTGTATGAGGTGGTGTGCGTAGAGGGGAGGAATTTTTTTTTAAATGGAACAAATAGTTCTTTTTTTGATTATTTATAGTGTTGTTTTTGGCTAGTTCGCTGAGAAACAGCATTTTAATAAAATGTTCTCGTGGGACCTTCCGGTCGCGATGGTTCTCAACGGCAGACAGGATATGAATCACCGGTTTAGTATTTGTACAAATCAGTTTGAGTCGTAGACTTATTAACAATATTTGACTTTTGACTTCCATTGCTGATCTTACATCCAGTAGTCAATGCTATTTCTCAACTTTAATTTTAAAGTTTAATCAACTATAGAAAGACACGTTTTCATATATTTGTATTTGTGATCAGCTGATTTTTAGATTGTATTTTCATTGAATGCTTATAGTTTAATTCTAGAGTGTCGAAATGCATTGCCAATAGTGTTCACGTACTAAAAAGAAATAAAAACTACTCAAATGTAATATTTTTGGTTTTGCTTTATCTTACACGCTTCAAGGGGTCCCTGAAATCCCCACTGGCAGTTGGCGCAGATTTCGTTGACTTGGAAATGCAGCGGCAGTGAGTGCTTAATTTCGCCAGGCCGGAGTGTTGTGAGGGTGTGGTATGGTGTGGGGGGGAGGGGGGTGCGCGATGACTGGAACCGCTCCCCACAACCAAACTCAGCACGCCACCAGCCTCGCCCCATGGCAACCAACCTACACCACATCTCACAACCCACTTACACAAATATACCGACATGTTAATTGCAACCTACAAGCTAGTTTTGATGGATACATCAACGCTCCAAGGAGTTTTTTAATGAACACTTTTTGGTTGGTTTGAGACACCAATTTTTTCATTTGGAGATTTTCAAGGTGAATGTGAAATACACAGTACAAAACTCAACACTGCTCAGTTCAAGTAAATAATAAAGAGCGTATTTAGACATATCGTGAATCCACAGCCACAAGGAGATTGAAGCTTTGCCTCTGTTCCATTGATGAGAGCATAACAAACTGAAGCGATATTCTGCAAAAGATGAAAGTAATTCGCATGAAGTTCTGATAAAGTATCAATTATCACGCACTATACCACTGAGTTATGGCCACAAACAGGGAGTTTGATATTGTATACCTACAGCTAGTTTGCAAGGAACCTTAACAAAAACTTCTTAAAAAGCAATACCGCTTGAAAGTTTTCATGCCTTATTGCCTTATGCATTATTATTTACTCAGTAGTACACTACTTACTCGGGCATTGTCTACTAGCAAAGCCAGCTAAAACAGGACTTTGGGACCTGTGTATTCTTACAAAATTACTGTGACGCAGCTCAGATGTTGACGTTGTTACTTCCGGAAGTATCCGAAATCACGTGTTCCTGTTACAGAGAAGGCATGGAGTGACCCAGGAGGCACTACTGACTACTTATTTGGCAGTGCAATTCAAATTCAAATCGTTTATTGCCATTAAATACATGTACAGTAGGCCTACATGGGCACACGTCAAAATGTATACACTATTCAATTAGGTGGTACTTAGTTTTTCTAGCTTACTCAGTCTCTACCATTTATGGTCTAGAAACTCACTGACTTTATAGAAGGCATGGTCTAGGAGAACCTTTTTTAGTTGACTTTTGAATGAGTTGTTGTTAGGTTCTTGTTTAAGAGATATAGGAAGAGCATTAAAAGTCGCACTCCACACAGCAGAAGATGGAGTTTAGAAAATGTTGTCCGATGTCTTGGTATCGGGAGATTGCTTCTGTTACGTAAATTGAGATTGGGATTTACTGAGGGTACAGGAAACAGGGAAGGCTTTTTTTACGGAATTTAGTGTTTCTAGGATGTAAATTGACGGAAGTGTTAGGATTTTGTGACTTCGGAACAACTCTCTACAATAATCACGACTCTTTAAATGGAAGATTGTTCGTATTGCTCTGTTTTGAATGATAAAAAGATGATCTGTCCTGGACGAACTGAAATCCCAAAGAGGAATGCCGTACGACAAATGTGGAACGCCGATACCATAGTAAACTTTGATGAGATTTTCGGTATTGAGTTGATCTGACATCTCAGAACGAAAATTGCTGAGCTAACAGATCTCGCTACTTTTTCTACATGGTCTGAAAATCTATTTGTTTATGTTACCATGACCGTCGTGTCGAGGATCGATAGAACGTGAACTTGGGTGCACGGTAGCGGTTGTGCACTGTGCAGGCAGGCTTGGAAGCGTTGTATATTTAGCTAGTGCTAGAGCCGATCTAGGCTGCGCGGTGTAGTATGCAATGCAAATAGGGTGGAGTGTGAGTGTGGGGGGAGGTTGCTAACAAGCAGGCTAGGGTTAACGTCCCATCTAGGGATGGAACCCCCACTGCTAGTTGCTAGTCTGCTGCACCAAAACCCTCGGCCTCGACCCTCTCGTAAAAAGTCTAATGCTGTTATCTGCCCTTCTGAAGAATTTATAGTCGGTTTGACAATAAAAGTGTTCTTTGGTATATCTAACTAAATTTTAGAGACTTGTAAGGTATATAACAGGCCTTTTGTTCAATGTCTGTAAACGCGAGGTGACGAACAAAGCATGGAAACAGTAGACATTTTCTACTTTGCAAAGTACTGTAGTGGAAAGTGTTTGTAACATAGCTTCAAGATAGAAACCCCAGTTCTCAGCCTTTGTAGTCTGAAGCACGATACCCAAACACAAACACCTGATAATTGCGACGACACTGTGAGTCATGTTCTTAACCAGCCTCTAAAACACCATCAGAAATTGGTTACAATTATCGTATTTTTTGCTAATCACGTTATATTAAGTCCTCAATCAACTAAACTGTAAACAATTTACTTCCCATAATCTTCCAACTGTTCCGTGAAAACCTGCCTTATCTATCGTATTTTCACTTTTACAATATTTTGGGGCTGAAAACATAGTTTTAAAGGTCGTTTGCATATCACTCTAAAATCGCAGATAGATCACGTTTCATATGTTTAGTTCAGGGCCTCGAAAATAAGTAGCTACGATCAGCTTCAGCTATTAGAAAATTTGAAGGAAATGTTCAATGATTTTCTGTTTAAAGTGTATAAAGGGCCCCATACACTACAGTCCCAAAAATTAACATGATTTGGGGCGCTGTAACATTGTTGTCCTCTATATTAAAAAGCAAAAAAGGAATAAATTATGAAAATTTCACACGGTAAATTTCAAGAGTTCTAAATACCACAACGTTGGTGCATGGGTTTCATCCGCGGACGCACCACTTTTCCCGGTTTCACGAATTTTTCTTAGTTCTTTTCTAAAACTACCCCGAATACTATCTACCCTTTTCTTCAGAAAGTTCATGTCCGCACTTGGGATTTTCTCCTTTGTGATTCGAAGCAGATACTCCCAAGCTTCGTCCTTCATTACTCGGTTCGAGTAGTCTGCACTTTTCACTTTCCATAAACAAGAAAAGCCCCCGTACTACTCGATAAACTTAGTTAAAAAATCTGGACTCATGAATACGTTTAAGCCACGGCGCGGGATTCTACGATCACCCGTTTCCAAGATTGCACTAATTCATAAAATGTACAACAACTTAAAAAAAAGTTAACAGTGTAAAACTTAGTAATCGGTTACATAACTGTATAACCTACATTGCATAAAAATTTCATTTCGCTACAACAAAAATTAAAGGCTGTAGAAATTTTCAAAGTTCATCCTTAGTCCGAATACGCCGCAAAACGTTTTTTTAGACTCTTCATACCTGGAAAAATATATTTTTGCTTTAAAAATAATTGACTTATATGTCCTTACGTAGAATTAAACGGAGAAAATTTTGATGTGATTGCCATAATTTTACGTTCACTGAGTTGCATACAGCACCCGCTCGAGTATATTGCTTTTTGAATCCGATAGTAGTCTGATAGTGGGTAAGGGGTAGGGGGAATAGTTGGAGAGACGGTCCCGGACCGTGATGCGCCACACACTTGGAAATTGACTCACGGTCCAGTCCACGCCGATCCGCGCAGAAGGCCCTTCACGATCCCGGCGCGGACTGGACTGTCTTGGATCGGCTCGGCTCGAAATCGCCCACACACTATCGGTTTTGGCTAAGCGGCCCATACACGGCCGAGTTCGGCTCACGAGTCTAGCTCGGCGAGCCAAGCTCACGAGCCTAGCTCGGAGGCCTGATCACCACACACGTGTTTTGATTATCCCGAATTTAGCTCGTCTACTTCAGTTGCAAATATGAGTTTATCAAAGGAGGTTGCAGCAGCAGTTATTGTGTTGGACGAATGCGGAGTGTTTGTGAAAAAGAAACGAAAAAACCGCGAGTTGTGGAAGAGAGACATGGTAGCTACACTTGTTTCGTGTACTTTTGTAGCTGTTGTTGTGTGTTGGACTCAGGTGGATCGAGGAGGGTGGTTGGGTTTGATACAATCGCAACCTGTAAGACAGATCAAGGGTTGGGGGAGACATGGCAACGCTGTTCCCCACATTAGTCTACGCCTAGTGGGAAGGGTGGTGGTGGGGGGTTGAACCGTCTGAGAGCCGTCTACCCCACACAATAGCTGACCTTCAAAATAGGCGTGCCTCCCCCGGCGATTGCGTCACGGTTTTGCCGACCCACCGGACCAGACACATTCGATTATTGGGCTGATCGACCCGCTCACCTTTGTTTTCGTTCATAGTGGTTTCGGGTTACCCTCTCCCACCAAACTCACGTAGATGCGACGTCGTCTGTGATATAGGTGGTGCGAGTGTGACTTAGAGGATTTTTTAAATGTCTTGTGTAAATTGAAATTCAGTTAGTGAACAAAAAGATTCGGTTCATCAATTAAAACGGCTGACTGGTTGGATGGTGATTTTATCTAGTTAGCTTTATTTTACCACTCAAAACTATAAAAACTAAAGTGTTGAAGAAACCACGACCTAAAATGAAGTTGTGAATCCTGAACAACTGACTTACAACTGTGGCTCGTGGCGTGGTCCTGTAATCCAGCTTCATGGAGGTCAGGTTTTGAAGAATATATAGGTCTAAAGCTGCTCAGATAGTCGCAGTGATCATCTGATGATACCCGCATCAACTCCCACCATCGTTTAGACTTACAGACCATCACCTGCGTGGTTCGGAAGTCACGTTAAGCCGTTGGTCCTTGTATTTCCATTGGTCATTGTGCTATTAATTAATGATAATACCCATTCTAAGGTGGTCAACAAACATTTTTGTTCAGTTTTATGGTGAATTTACGGCCTTAGTTTGTAATTATGACATTCTAGACTACACAAGACTCATAACTCATTACTACCACTCATCATACTCATCCTCCACCACATATTTGCCTTAAAATACCCTCATGAGAGTGGTCGGCATCTCAAATAGTGATTTAGTGAACTGTAAAAGAGGCGATCACGATTCCATCACTTCCGTCGATGAAAGTATTGGGTCTTGTCTCAAGAAACGTTTGTTGAGGAAGGAATGGAGGTAGAAAGGTGAACATTGGCAGACTTACTTCCATACATATGCATTTGTTTCTCTCATGCATTTATTCCTGTAGGTAATGAGCTAGAGCTAGAGCTGCCTTGTTGACCATCATCCATCTACACATCTAGGATACCTATTCAAATTTTCATATACCGCCTTCATGTTATTACATTTTGGACCAAATTATCTATTCATATTTCTTTTAAAGTCCCGCTAGAGTATACTCAAGAAATCCATATGTACCATTCTTTTTTAAAGATTAATAAAATGAAAATAAATAATGTTTTTACTTATAAGTTTTTTTATCATCACATATCCAGTTACTCTCATAATTTTATCTGCCTATCCAAATACGTCCTATAAAGTTGGTCTGGGTAGTTGGTAATTAATTACTTACCTGGATTTGTCTGTAATTAATTACTTACCTGGATTTGTCTGTTTTTTATTATTAAGTTAACAAACAAAAATAACCGGGAAGACAGCCTCTTGTAGTTGGGTTTTAAAATATTCCCTTAAATACAAAATTAGTTTTTCATTAGTTAAAAGTCAGGAACTAGTCTGACATTGTAACTCTAGGAGATTACATGTAACACATTATTATCTAATTCATTAATAAATTAATTTCATAACTAAGTATGTATAAACTAATCTCTTAGAATTTAATAATTGTTCTATGTTTTGTTTAGAGCCAACATTTAACACAAGTAACACTGTTGATTTTTTTGTTAACTAACTTTGGAAACTGTCAATTTAAACAGTTTTTCTTTTTCAGTCTAGTTATGGCTAGACAGAACTTTTAAAACAGTATCGCTATTTGTATAGCTGGTTTGGAAAGGGTCTTGAAGGTTCATTCCATCTTGGCTCTAGTTTTAGTTGCACCAGCAATTATTAAAAGATTTGTGGACAAATAATTTGTACCCAGGTAAAAAATATAATGCTAAATGCTGATTTACATTCAATGTTTCAGATCACGGTGGGCAGTACGAGGGAAATATAAGACTGACTAGTAAAGTAGAAAATACCACAATACAAATGGCAACTCCTCAACAATACTGCCTGCGGTGGAACAATCACCGCAGCAACTTGCTCAATGTGTTCGACCAGCTGCTGCAGAATGAAGCATTCACCGATGTCACTCTAGCTTGTGAAGGAGGAAATTCAGTCAAGTGTCACAAGATGGTGTTGGCTGCCTGCTCTTCATACTTTCAGAGCTTATTCACGGACCTGCCGTGCCGTCATCCTGTTGTGATACTAAAAGATGTCAGGTACGAGCAGAGCTAATTTTGTTTTCGAAAGAACTATACATACTTGGGACTTCTTGTTTTGAGGGAGTATAGCACACCTGATGCGCGATACCACCGCGCAAGACTGATTAACTCAAAATATTTGTCAAAAAATTACATATCAAAGGATTATTTAGTCTTGATGGCCAGCAGGTCATCATAGGTAGTGTCATGAGCCAAAACGGGATTCAGTCAGCAAAAAAAATCCGAAACACAAGGCCCGAAAACATTACCTTCCTCCAATCTCTACTTTCTTGAGAGATGTGGAGCTTTCTAAATACAAATGATCCCGTCGAATCTCAGTTCCAAAACTTTGAAGACACTTTCAATTTTCATCTAAACGTGAGCTGCCCCTTTAAAACGATTCACCAAAAACCGAAGTCACAGAAGTGTAAATGGATAACCAAAGGTATCCTGGATTCGAGAGAGAAACTATTGTACATATCCGAAATACACCAACACACGTCATACGCAGGATTCAAAGCCTTTTTGTTAAAATTACAAAAGAATCTATAAACGAGTCAGCAAAGCTGCGAAAGCTTACGATGTACAAAAAGCTTTGCTCACATCAAAAAATGTTTCAAAAACAGCATGGACCATAATCAACAATAAAAACCACCAACTGGGGGAATCAGATTAACAGGGGTAGGCCTGGAAACATTCGAGTAAATGGGAATAGTACATGTAAGTTATGTATGTTTGAAAGGGATCTAGATGTGGACGAATGCAAAATTTTATATCAAATAGTAGACGATTGAGTTACATGTTTGTAAACATGTCAATTCAATAAAATATTTATTAATTTATATTTATTTGAGTTTTATGGATATTTCTAACCTAACTTTGTCACTGATTGGCAGGTACACGGAAATCAAAGCAATTCTGGAGTACATGTACCGAGGGGAGGTGAACGTAGCGCAGGATCAGCTGGCAGCGTTGCTCAAGGTAGCTGAGGCGCTGAAAGTCAAGGGTTTGGTGGAGGAAAATGGAACTAAACCCACAGAAGATGACCCCAACACGATCACCACTTCTTCAGCTGCTGCCCCTCCACCTATGCCCCACAGCAGCAGTGTCAACAGTGACTCATCCCCACCACATTCCACTGGTAGGTACTGTTGAATCTTAATCGTGCAGATATAGTATAAGTTATAACCCAATTTATCTGGAGCAGTTATCTTTAAACTGAAAGTCTGGATAGTTCAGAGAATATGCAAAAGGGAGTAAATCAATAAATACAAATATTGGGGATAACACAAAATAGACACGTAAGTTTGTAGTTTTAGTATTTTATGGAATACTTATGGTTTTTAATTGTTTTACAGATTTCTGATCCAGATTAATAAGGATAAGTAGGGTCTACTGTAATTGGGAAATATTATTTTAACTTCCCAAAGTATGAGATTTAAGATAAGCTTTTGCCTTATCATACTGAAACTTCATTCTTTTCATTTTACAGTGGTAATTTAAGAGTTGTGTATCCTCTTAAGTTAAGCAAAGCGGAACTTCAATTTCACACCAACAATGATTGTCCTACACATAAAAAATGTAAAAATGGTACAATGCAAAAAATTACTTTAATTTTGGCAGAACTACTCAAAAATACGGACCCCCTGTCAATTTTCACATAGCAAATTGAGTTGGTAATTTAGAGTATTATGTGCAATATTTTTTTCTCAGTAAAAATTTGCAATAAACTCGATATTTTGCATATTTTTAGGTATCCACAACCAAAGCTTTATGAGAAGTCCCTACCTATACTCCAACAAGTCACCTGGCATGGAGAGGAATGGAGGACGCATCTCCTTGCCGATGTGGGGTATGCCAGGCATGCCGATGCCAGCTCCGCCACCCTCCAACTCCCAGACTGCGGCGATACTCAACAGTTGCTACGAGGCAGCGATGGCTGGCAGAGATCTGCCCCCTCTCCGACGCAAGAAACTGTCCAGCCTACTCATGAACTGTGGTAACAGCGACACACCGATCTTGCGCACTGTCCTGGGCCAAGGCCAAGCGGACTCTAGCCAACCTGTGCCTCTCGTATGCCACCCGGACAGCCATGAGCAAAGCCAAGCCAATGGATCACCTAACGATATTGACAAGGTAACACAACTAAATTGTTTTTAATAGGAGCATCATTGTTTTGGCATGGTCAAATAAAAAATAGAGATATCAACCCAAAACTTTATTTACAAATGCAGGGTCCCTTCCTCTACCTTTCTACGCAGTTGCCATGGATTTCAAGACACTGGTTTTATCGTGGGACCAGTTTTTCCATACCCAGCCAAAAACATTCATAGCTGTGTTCTACTCATTTCCCGCCAAAAACATGAGCCAGGATTTCTTAGCTTCTTGGAGTTTCTTATCACTTAAACTTATATGACAATGACTTATATGACTTCATATCTTATTCTGTAGGTTTTTATTACGACGTTCATCCAGAAAGTAAAGAACGTTTTGGCATGGTCAAATAAAAAATAAAGATATCAACACAAAACTTTATTTACAAATGCATAGAACCTTCATCTAAGTCACCACAGATTTTAAGACACTAGTTTTAATGTGGGACCAGTTTTCCATACCATGTTCTACTCATTTGCCGCCAAGATTTCTTTGCTTCTTTGAGTTCCTTATCGTTAGCAAACTGTTTTTTTACCCAAAAATCCTTAAGCTTTGTGAATAAGTGATAATCACTCGGCAACAAGACAGGGCTGTAGTCGTTTCTTTTCTTGGCATAAATTCAACTTGGATTAAGCCCTTTCGATCTCAAAAAACAGTTGCCATGATTTTTCGAGTGATTAAATTTCACACTTAACATTTAGCGGGGTTTTCAAATGTCGATGCCATTATTAATCACTGTGGACAACTGAATTCTTGTTTGAAAAGTAATAATTTTTGTCCACAGTGATTAATAATGACACTGACAATTGAAAACCCCGCTAAATGTAAAATGTGAAATTTAAACACTCGAAAAGTCATGGCATTTTTTTTTGGGATCAAAAGGGCTTAATCCATGTCGAATTTATACCAAGAAAAGAAACGACTACAGCCCTGACTTGGTGCCGAGTGGTTATCACGTAATAATGAAGCTTAAGGATTTTTGGGTAAAAACAGTTTGCTAACGATAAGGAACTCAAAGAAGCAAAGAAATCTTGGCGGCAAATGAGTAGAACATGGTATGGAAAAACTGGTCCCACGTTAAAACTAGTGTCTTAAAATCTGTGGTGACTGCGTAGAAAAGTAGATGAAGGTTCTATGCATTTGTAAATAAAGTTTTATGTTGATATCTTTATTTTTTATTTGACCATGCCAAAACGTTCTTTACTTTTTCTTTACTTTCTGGATGAACCTCGTAATAAAAACCTACAGAATAAGATATGAAGTCATATAAGTCATTGTCATATAAGTTTTAGAAATGGTAGTGAAGATATATTTGATTTTAAAAATTAGAACTTTTATCAGTGGTAAACTCTGCAATATCTGTAAACAATATGTAGTGTCTGGAGATAGCAGAGTGAAATTTTCCCTTGTCAGTTATATTTGCTTTGTTAAAAACAAACAAGAACAAAGAATACTATAGTGTAAGAAAAGTGAATAGGGTCAAATGTCGCTGGTATGTAAACAAATGGTTGCATGCTGTTTATGCAACGTGTTTAGGAGAAACTGTTGACACAAATCGCTGATAATCGACAGCACACACTCAACAGTCATTTGCTTGAACCTATTTATAAATTTTACTATGGTTTAATATTGCATATCTTTTGTAGAACTTATATACAGGGTCAGGCAAAAGTGTGAAAGCGCCTTTATAACTTTTTAACCAGTTTTTTGAACGCAACTGAAATTGGCACATTTTATAAGAGGAAACAAAAGTACCTTAAAAGCGGGGTAGGGTAGACTTAAAACTCTGTTAACTTAAAATCAAGCCATTTCTTTCTGGGTTAAGCTAGAGACTTCTAATTATCAACATTAATAAATAATTTCTAAGACCTTTAAGATGAAGTGTCACTTGATGGGGATTTCCTTTAAAAATTATGGGGCTACCCCCAATCCTCCATTTTGAAAACTGGGGCAAAGTGTCAGTAAGCATTAAAGGGTACTTTTGCTTCCTCTAATACAATGGGCCAAGTTCGGTTGCGCTGGAAAAACTGGTTAAAAGGTTATTAAGGCGTTTTCACACTTTCCGCATATAATACAAACCTGTGTAATTTAAAAATGACGCCATTTCTTTATGGGTAAAGATAGAGATTTCTAGTTTTCAGCATTCATCATCATTTTCCAGTGGCGTAGCGACTATGGAGCGAGTGGAGCAGTCGCTCCAGGGCGGAAGGCTCTGGGGGGCGGCAGTTCATGGAGAAAATAATTGTTATTTTCACAAATATCGGATATATATAAAACTAAAGTTGGATTTTATTCAATCAGGTTTTTATTTTAATAACTAATTAGTATTAATATAAATTAAATAATTGTGTTAGAGTTTAATATTTGGGGCTGAAACCACACCAAAAGGTTTTTCAAGGTTAAATGTTGACTAGACTAAGACACGCCACTGCCATGTCTGGCAACTGCCCTGGCGGTGTATCGGCGCATGCGTACAGTATAGTGACTACAATACTATAAAAATGGCGGGGTTATGGGAGTAATTGTGCCTTGCCCTATACTCTATTCTATTTCACGTTTACCTGTACATACGGATCGTCCATAACCAATGTATTTTAAACGGCGGTTCGAGCGCTACTAGCCATTTAAAATATTTCACTGCCGCGCCTTCACGCGGATCGTAAGGACAGTTGACGCAACACGCATGACGCCAAACACAATGTCCTCAGCTACGCTAGTAGCACGGCTATCTCCCATAAGGCATGTACTGACAGGTGAACGTGAAATGGAGTATAGGGTGATGTTCGATGTTTGGGGTGTGCCTTGAGCCATTTCCGCTCCAGGGCTCTCCAACCCTGGCTACGCCACTGTCATTTTCTAAGACCTTCAAAATGAAGTGTCACTCGATGGGGCTTTCCTATAAAAATTATGGGGCTACCCCCCAATCCCCTATTTTGAAAACTGGGGCAAAGTGTCAGAAGGCATTAAAAGGTACTTTTGGTTCATCTAACAAAATGTACCAATTTCAGTTGAGCTCAAAAAACTTGTTAAAAAGTTATAAAGGCGTTTCCACACTTTTGCCTGACTCTGTATAATGTATATTGTATATAACTTATACACTTGTAAGTTCCCCCTTTAAAGTTTTACTTGTTTCTAACAATTATTTTAAAATTAATTTTCTATATTTATTGAAACAACAGTCGGATTCACAACCTTTGGAAAACAGTCGAATTTGTTACAAGTATTTATATTTTTCAGAGCATGAAAACTGAACCTTCCGAAAATGCACCATCCCCTTATACAAATGTTCCTTTCATGGATGATGAAGAAAGAGTAAGTACTGTTGTTTTACAATAGAGTATCCACAATTAACACAAATAAATGTCCGTTTTCAGTATTGTTGCTGAAGTTTTACTTACAATTACTTGTAAGTATTTGTTTAGAGTTTGTCGGCATCACAGGTACAGGCCATACATATGAACCCAACATATGTATGGCCTTGGTGAATTTAAGCGGTTACCTTGCAGATCTCAAGGTGTGACTTGAACTACAATAATTATTAGTTCCTCGATGTATTATTCTTGAAGGTATTCTATAAACGTTTATTTGAATTTCTAATCAGGTTGAGTATTAGCAGTCATATATCTCACCGCCCCTCTCTGCTCACTTAAGATATTATTGATTGAAATCAGTGGAGAGGCATGACTTGGGAAATTTTAATACAAATTTAAATTCCAGACATCAAGGAGTATTTTGATATTACTGGCTTAAATAGGCTAGAAATCACATTTCAGTTCAAAATTATGAATGAACCAAAATATACCACCGATGCTTTTAGAACACTAGAGTAAGAATTCTTGCCAATATTTTGTGGGACCATGAGTCTCGTTCGGGGATGAATTAAAGCTCAAGATTTCTTGCTAATATTCTTAAGACTCAAGACTTTGGCCGCAACTTTCATTTTGTTGGTTTCCCACAAAACTGAAAAGTAATGTATATTTCAATATAATGTGAAGACAAATCTATGAATAATAATATCAAGAAATCAACAATTATGTTATGTTACAGGCCAATCGCATGATGATGCCCAGTTCATCTCCTCAGTCAGCAGGATATGCAGATAATAAATGTAAGAAGACATTTTCAAACATCCTATGTCATTACTCATTAGTATTTTGAAAATAGCTTTTCTTGGAACAGTTAAATTGATGCCTTTTGTTAGGGTTTTAGTAGTTATAGTTTTCATATTACGACAATACAATAAGCAGCTACAGTCAACTCCCTATTAACTAAAATCGGATTAACCGCATTACTGAATCAAGAAAAAATACAATGGGGCACCCCCAAAAAACCGGGACTTTAAATGTGTCCCCACGACTCTCTGACTCATTGTGAATATTATTCCAAAAATAGCAATTCTTCCACCTACCAGAATTACCCATCCTCTTCACTGATAAATCTGACTAATTATTCAAGGTTTAACAGTGGTATCAGAAAGCATATAATTTTCTGAAGTGCGTTTGCAAGAGTTGTTTTTATTGGAGTGGTTATTGGTGGCTTTGAATTAGTTTGAAACGATGTCTACTAAACACAAACGGGGCGTATTGGCAATACAGCAAAACTTGACATAGTGCAAAATATTAATCGTGGTTTAACAATAATACAAATGTGCAACCAGTATAATATTGGTGATACAACTGTGTCACGGTGAGATAACACTGTCAACATAAACACTAACAATACTACTTGGCCATCTTGTTGCTATTTTCTGGTTGCTGTGGTAACCAAGTCACGTGACCTGTTAAGACTTCGACGCCAGCGTTCCTGACTGCTCAGTAGGTAACTAAAACCCTGGAACCAAGGCTACCGTAAGACATCAGCAGGTTTGATATCCCTTTACGGGAAGCCTCAACCCGATTTTATCACGGTTAATCGGTAGTTGGCTGTAAATGTATCTTAAAAATTGTTAAAACTATCTAGAGTCACTTACATTTACAGTCATCTCCAATCTCCATATCTCCAGTATAAGTTAAAGTAAAACAAAATAATTATCGTGCAAATTGTAAATTTGACATCAATGTTATTACATTTTCAGTATCGATCGCCACTTACGTACCAACTCAAAAGCCGGAATGGAAACGATACAAGCAGTACACACGAAATGATATAATGTCGGCAATAGAAGCAGTGCGATCTGGAATGAGTGCCTTACAAGCTGCAAGGAAATACGGAGTGCCTTCAAGAACACTGTACGATAAGGTAAAGAAACTAGGCATAACCACAGGCAGACCCTTCAGGAGGAGCTCTATCGGAAATGGCGGACCCGGATTCCCTTACGGCTTGAGTGGCAGTCCGAGCATGATGTTCAGTGGTGGGGAGGAAGAGGGGAGTGGTGGAGGAGGAGGAGGCTACGGAAACGTCATGGATCACAGTTTTCTCCACCGGGCTCTCGAATATCCTGCCAACGAAACAGACCGAGAAGCGACAGCCACGATAAACAGCCAACCCAGTAATATCAGTAACCACTCGTCCAGTCCAGGCAACAACGGTAGATCACCCAGTCCTCCGCTGATACGGTACGCCCACCCGCCCAGCAGCATGACGCCCTCGCCTCCTCCCGGTCCCCACCCGGTCGCAGACCACGATGAGGACCGAGTGGAAGACTTGTCGATGAGTCGCAAGCCTGAGCCTGCCTCCAGAGTCATCATGCCGCCCATGAGTCAAGCCACTGCCACAGCCATGCTCACGACCGGCTCTGACTCACACCCTGATGCCAGGGACTAATCCTTGTCAAAAACTCAACTGTAATCTGTAACAGTCCCTGTGAGACCTGTTGAATCTTTATTTTCTCAGAACTACTAAAAGCTATGACATTACAGGGTTTTTAAGAGGCCCCTGTACTTGATCCGAGGCCGGGCGCCGCGAGTGCCGCTTATAACATGGGACAAACTCTTAACACTGTGGTTTCACAAAGCCCTGGCACAAATTGAGGATGGGAAAATCAATTTTGTAAATACATTCTAAAAAATCGAAATTTACAGCTACAAACTTTTAAAATGGTTTGTTTGCAGTGGAGGAGTTAGTTATTTAATCCAACAGTGGCACTTTTCTCAATTTGTGCCAGGGCTTTGTGAAACCACAGTGTTAAGAGTTTGTCCCATGTTATAAGCGGCACTCGCGGCGCCCGGCCTCGGATCAAGTACAGGGGCCTCTTAATGTTATATTAAAAACATATTGTATACAAAATCAGTGAAACCATTAACCTTTTGAGATCACATGTCGGCATAGCCGTGTTTGGAGTCATTAGCAAACAAAAAATTCATTTTTTTCAAAATTATTTTAAAACTTAAAGGAGTTAAAAAAACTGTTTGTTTATTCTTCAAGCATATTAATGTACATTTTTATTGATCTTAATTTGTATAGACGCTAAATTTCTATAAAATACCTGCGCGTGGTCTTAAAGTAATTGTATTCTTTAAATAAATTTATTCTTTAAATAACAATTAAGACCTTAAAAGGTTAATATTTCCAAAAGATATTTAAGAAAAGTTATTATGAATTTATAATTTTCTTTCATAACAGCTGTGTGCATAGTACAGGCGTCAAAAATGATGATGTAGTCTAAGGGGTCAGAAAGATTTTAACAGTTCCGCAAGGGTTTGCAATAAAAAAGAAACGCTGCCTTCACGTGTTGACTTTCTGTACGTATGACCATCTTAACATGAGGTTAAAAAGATTACTTAGGGCTGATTAGAGCCGTAAAGTACTCTGAATATTTTTCAAAGTGTATTTGTCTCCAAATGTGAATTAAAATCAGCAACTCTGCTTCCAATCCGCCCCAGTATACGGGGTGTCCCATAAGTAAAGTGCCAGACTCTGGGAAAAGGTTATATGGGTCAAAATACAGATAAAATAATTATGAATACAAATTTTCCGAAAACGCTTAGTTAACCAAATATTTGCCATTTTATATTTGCCACTAATTACTTATTATCTCCCACACCACTTATCAGATTTGACTCAAACTTAGCATACATTTGTATCTAAGTAAGACCATTTAGGGAAAAAATTACCAGCGTGATCTAACTTATTTTAAAACTGGCTATTTTATGGTATTTTTACGGCATTTTTGGAGTTACACCTTAAATAGCGAATAAACCGTGAGTTTAACGATAAAATGTAAAGAATAACGTTTTGTAGTGAATTTTATTACCTATCTATTGACACCAAGGTCATAAAAATATATTGGGAAATAACAAAGCTTTAGGGGAAACTCTGGCTGAAAACAGGCAACTTTCCACCTTATTATCTTGATGTTTGCCACGGTTTCCACTGTAACTTTGTTGATTCCTAATAGATTTTTTTAACCTTGTTGTCAATAGGTAGGTAGGAAAATTTGCTACATAACGGTATTCTTTACATTTTATCGTAAAACTCATTGTTTATTCGCTACTTAAAGTGTAACTCCAAAAATGCCCTAAAATACTATAAAATAGTTCTAATATGATAAGGTAGATCATGCTGGTAATCTTTTCCATAAATGGTCTTACTTAGATACAAATGTACGCTAAGTTTGAGTCAAATCCGAAAAGTGGCATGGGAGATAATAAATAACTAGTGGCTAATATAAAATGGCAAATATTTGGTTAACTAATTTTTTTGGAAAAATAAAACGTGTATTCATAATTTTATCTTTATTTTGACCTATATAACCTTTTACTAGAGTCTGGCACTTTACTTATGGGACACTCTGTATATTGACTTTTCATTTAAGAGATAAAAATAACCTGTAACAAATTTATATTAACAGCGTTTCTGCACCACAACACTCTGCATCGTCACTTTTCTCCGCCCATTCTGCCAAGCCTGAGATAGAATATAACTAATTCAAAGTTCAGGTATATCATATCTTGCTTTCCTTGCTAAGAGACTAAACTGTTCATTTAAAAATAATGAAGATTCTGCAGGTCTCTAAGCTTTGAACACTTATGAACTGTCAAATTTACAATCAAGTGTTCTTTCCATGTACATAAGTGATTTAAAGCTTATCATCCCAGATGGTCACAGCTTTTTGTAGATTTTATTTTTCCAAACATAACAACAGCAACTAGACCAAAAGTCGATTTCAGGAGAATTCTAAGCTTTACGGTGCTAAGCTTTAATTAGTTTTAGTTTGAGTGTAACATTTGTCATACCAGGTTTGTGTTTTTTTTACATACTGTTGTTTTGGAAAAGTAACCTCTTTAATTGTGACCACTCGGTACATAGCATCTCAATATAAGACTGCCATAATACGTTTGAAGACTGTAAGGAATGCAATGTGTTAGTTTTTGAAGATTTTATCAAATAATATGTTTGTTACAGTTTTATATGGTTTTGTTAATTTTATTTTTGTTATACCAACACTACCTCACATGTGTTCTTAGTATGCAATTTGTTTACTTTATTTAATTAATGTACTTTACCTCCAGTTAAATGGCTCAACTTTAAACTAATAATTCATTGGTTTTTTTTAATTGTTTGTAGTGATCATTTTCTACTAAGGCAACTATAAATATTTCAATCATATTGTATTGTGTAATTTTCAATTAGGCAATTTTCTGGAAAATAACACAATTTATGTTTGATTCTCATTATATTAGTATAAAACAGGCATATCATATAATATGCTAGTGTACATTTTGTGTTCTTACAATAACAAAAGGTAAATCTAAACCAAACTACAATTAAGTTCAAAATCATTGGTTACCACTTACCACAGATGTTTTACCATTCTCAAACAAAGCTCAGTCTGATAAACAAGGAGAAAGAGCTGATAACAAAGGTAAACAAAACGGAATTAAAAAATCTTACTTCAAATAGATATTGTTTGTTGACTATTAAGACATTTTTTAAATGATTAGTAGATGTTACTATTTTTAAAAAAACTTTCAGGTGGCTTATAGGTTGTGAGTAACACAAAAGACTAACAATTACTTAATATAGAGTGTAAGTTTCAGTGCAATTACATCAAAATAATAACATTATTAAAATTGAAAAAGCAATGATACACTAGAGTCTTACTAATCCAAACAATGCTAATCCGAAAATCCGCCTAATCCAAACAGTATTAAGGGGAAAGAATTACAGTTGGTAAAATAAGTAAAACTAGTTTTCCAAGTTGTGTCATACTGTAAGTCAATATATGACCTTATAAGTTCAATCTATATTTATAAAACATAATAAATGTACCAATAGATGCCAAAAATCCGCTAAATCTCATTTTTTACTAGTCCGAACAGGGTCCGGTCCCAAATAGTTCAGAATAGCAGGACTCTAGTGTATTTTAATCATTTTCTGGAATGATTTTTAAATAGTCAAACAATTTTCTGGTTAGTGTTTGCAGATTTCAAAAAAAGTTAAATACAGCTTTAAATCATGTTAAATCTAATTTTAATATTATAAAATGTTACATTCAAATTGTATTTTAACCACTAAACAACTTGATTTTTCTACTGTTAGACAAACCAAGAATAACCTCAACTTTTACATAGTACCTGCATATACAATAGCGTAAGGGACCATAGTGTTATTCAGATATGTTAGTAGAACATAAGTAATTCCTGGTAATTTCACCATAACAAATAGCCAATTATAAGACTGAATATTATTTAACCTAAGTTAGGACTAGGTGCGTTCCCCACTACTTTGGGACCCAAACTGAGACTGATTTCCTACGGTACTATATAAATATCTCCGCACTATTAATTTCTTTTGACTCTTTCTAAGTTTGTCATTAGTTTATCACCTCTTATTATGTAAACACCAGGGTATTTAATAACAGTGAATTTAATGTAAATTCTGTCTTGCATACACTGTTACTATTTAAAGTTTGTATCTATATTCTATAGGTACTTCAATTTCCTGATTTATGTTCATAACAACAGCTGTCATACACCTGGTGATTGCGAATAAGGAACTTAAGTTTGTTAGAAATAATGGGCTGATGCAATTTTGTGAGTGACTTCGTTCACAATATTTAAAACATCATTTTCCTGTGCAAGGAATTTTAAAAAATATGATTTTATTCTACTTTATCTTTAAAAGATATATAATAACGCAAGAAACCAGGTCTTGAAGACCATGAGTTAACTGTATGGACTTGCGATTTAAATCAGAAAGCTTTGTGTAATTAGTTGATGAATTTGTTTCACGTTGTGATGAATTAATCCTTTGTTGTTGTAATAGTTTTGTTTTATTTTATTGTCAATGTTTTTGCTTACAATTTATTATACCTAGGATGGTTTTGGGTCGTGACTCATCTTCTAGTGTCGTAGTTTCTCGTATTGTTTGTTGTACTGTATATTTTATTGGTCATATCTCTGTAGCTTTTATTCTGAGGCCTTGCACTTTTACCGGTTGTTGTTTGTTGCACATTTCATGTAAATACTTTTTCCTGTTTCTACTTTTAACACAGTGTCTTTTTAGCCAATTTAAGGTTTTGCTGTATTTCCCGTTTGTGTGGTTCCAGATGTAGGGGTATAAAGTAGTTGATTTACTAGCTGACTTTCTTAAAGACATAGCTTACTACCCAAATGATTTGTTTTGAAAAACATTAAAGTTTTTTATTGAGTTTGAGTGTTTGAGGCTTGTCTAGAAAGTAAAGATGGTTGGCACAGCCCCCTGGGACTATATACCATGTAAATGTGTCAAACTTTATTACATTAAACGCCAAACCCTGACGCTAGGTAGACGCGCTTCTTTGATCTATAGTGTTCAAAAATAGCCGACTAAAAACAGCACAAATGTGAATTGTATAGGGGTGTTTGTTTCTTGTTTGCACACAATTTCGTCAACATTTATTTTGCTCACACCTTTGACAAGAAACTTAGAAGTTTTCAAATATTCTGTAAGCTTTATATTTCCTGGAGAGAAATGATTTGATACGTTCACGGAAAATAGAGGGCGTCTATTCCCAAACACCAAGATATTGAGGTGTAAAATAGTGACTGAGGAAGCTTATCTGTTTACTTACATTAAAAGCCTCAAGCTTGTTTAGAAGTAATACTATGAAAATTATGTTTCCTAAAATGGGGAATATTTAACTTATTGACAACTTGGTCAATGAACTACTTTTACTCTTTATTACTTACTACATCTGGACCCATCTGATTGCATTGCAAACAAGACTGATCCATTGTTAAGGGATATGTTTATTTTGGTGTATGATTTGTTAAATGTTAGCTTTTTTAGTTTTAAGATTAGATCAGATACTATAAGATATGAATTTATTGCATTAAAATGTCTATTTTAGAGTTTAATAGCGTATATTATTTTAACATTATTAATTTGTAAATAGTTTTTTTTATATAATACTACTTCTTAAACGGATTTCTCTCTTAGAAATCAAGGAGTAAAATTTAAAGTTGTCTGTGATTTATTTTTGAAATTCAATCCCTGTGTTATTTGTTTTCAGTTTTGTGAAACAATAAAATTCACCCTAAGTTTGGGTTTTACTACGGTTTATTCATCAAGAAAAATTACAGTTCATTTGGAAAAACTATTTCTGATTCATCAGACAAACTTAAAACTATTAACAATTCAAAACGTTTTAAAAGGTACAAATTTTGCTATGTTTACGTGAATATAATGATTACTGTATTAGAACTATGTTTTCCGCTGAGATTTAAAGCAATTACTGTTGACCATTAAAGATTTTGTTTTATTTAGTAATCATTTACACTTTTTTTCAAACATAAAGTCATTTCTGTGCAGGTATTTATTCTTAATATTATTTCAAAGTGAACAGTCAAACCTACCAAAACTGAAAAGTAAGCATGTTCTTGCACACTGTGTTTAATGACAATAAACGATTCTATTCTATTCATACGAGGGGGTACTTAAAAGTATTGGGAATCGGTCGATGGCGAGGTGGGAAGCGTATAATTCAGATCTTGGCCGATAGGGGCTGAAAGCCCAACTCTTCCTGAGTTCAGTGCACTCACTGTGGCCAGTCTGAGAGGCTGTGAAGAGGAGCTGTGTGTGTTTTTCTAAAAGTAGTTTTTGTTCTGCCTCGTTTTGTTTTAATGGTTTAATTAAATGGACAAAGCTCAGCAGTGAGGTTTTTGCTTTTTTCTCGGTAAGAACACGTCAGAAACGGTTGCAATTATCAAAAAAGCTTACAAAGACGATGTTTTGAGCAAAACCAGAATAAAACCATTATTTTTCCCAAATTCAAGATGGCGCCATGTCGATTGAAGACAAGCCTCTTCCTGGACGACCTTCAAATTCTCGGACTGGTAAAATTTTTCAGAAAAAACCTTCAATATTACAAGAAGACCGTCGGAGGACCATTGGGAATGCTTCTTTGCTTGTGTTAAAATTCAATTTAGCGAATTTCAACACACTCCTGACCTAAATTTTGGCGATATGGAGACTGGTTCTTTCATCGTGACAATGTGCCTGCCCACGTAGCCATCTCAGTGCGCTAGCTTTTGGCCAATACCAGCATGGCCACCCTTCCCCCACGACCTATACTTGCCAAATCTTGTCCCACGCGACTTTTTTATGTTCCCCATAATGAAAAATTACATAAAAGATCACCGCTATGACGAAAATGAAGGAGTGAAAAGGCAAACGAGGATGGAGCGTGCAGGCATTCAGACTAAGGGGTATGAGGGGTGCTTAAAACCATGGGAGCATCAAATGAACAAATGCATTACACTAAATGGGGAGTATACTGAAGGTATACATGTAAATTAGTAAAAAAAATAATAAAACGTGGTTTTTATAATGAAATTCTCGTTAATTTTGGGTATCCCCTCGTATGTTGGTACTCAAGTTACTCAAAAATTCTATTTTAAAGCAATTGGCTTACAACACTTTTTTTAACACACTCATTGCTACAAGACAAACCTTTTTTACCACTCAACCTCGATAAAAAGTAGTGTTTTTTCTATGCAAAACTAAGAAATTTTTATCTTTGCTAATATCTATATCAAGCTGCTAAGCAGGCAAATTCTCTACTGTTACGCTTTTGGAATTTTTACTTCTTTCTGTGCCTAACCACAAAAATGTTTACAGTAAGTGTTGTTTTTCCGTATTTGACTTAGTCTTGGTCCCAATTACCTCAGTGAATTAAGATTCTAGTTTAACTTGAAATCAATTATACCAGGATTGCAAAAAATTGGACTTTTGGTTAAAATAAAGACTGAAGTTTAAACATTACTTAATTTAAAACAAAAACATACAGGCAAAAAGATTAGAGGAATTGAACTTATAGAGCAAAAGTTGATACTTGGAACGGTTTTAACTTTTAAGGCCGTGGTTTTGGGGGGAAGAAAAACAAGCATATATATGAAATAAAGAAATGAGATAGGAACGTTTTTTAATAAGGTGTAACACCATATTGTAATGTCCACTAGTGAATGTTGGTTTTTGTTGAAAGAGAAATCACTTCAAAATTAATAGGGAGCTTTTTCTTTATTGAAACTTATTGGCGGTTTGTGTTGACAAACCCTTTCCTGAATATTTGGTCAGCAATTTCAGAACAGGAGTCGGGTAATCTTCTAAAGACAAAACTTGCAAAGTAAAATATTTTAAAATAATATGAACACTGAGGTTTGACTAATCATAACTATAAAACTCACGGAATAGTATAGTTTCTTACTGTGTATTAAATATTTTACAAACTACATAATTATTTAAGATACAATACAAAAAACAGGCTCACGAGAACAGTTAAACCTGTACAGTGGTTAAATATTTTAAGTAAAACCTAGTATCTACACGTTTAGCCTATTGATTAGTCAAATGTTTTATCACTAAACCACTTCATATATTGCAAAATATGGTTGTTGTTAACATTTAGATATACAGTACTGTATTCAACATACTCTTACGTGGTAGTTGATTGTTTGGTGTCTCACTTGCTACTTACTGTACTGTTCTGTGTTCTAAGCCTCCAGCTTGGCGATGTATGCCTTTATTTGTGCCTAAGCCATGTGTTATCCTCTATCCACTCGTTGATGTTAATCCATTGTCATATTGATAAGACTGATTCTGATAAACATATTTATATAAATATATATATTACAGTAGGATTGTACAATGTAAATATATCATTTCACAAGTTTGTTACGTTATTTTACAACAGTTTTGTCGTATATAATCAATAAAGTTTATATAAAGCGGCTTTTTGTTTTTGATTTACCGTAATTGCCTAAATCTGTACAAATAAAATGTGTATTTAATTAAAAGATTTTACCAAAGGAAATACATCAAAAGATTTCCCTAATATTTTGGTAATTTTAGGCCTTTATCTTTTGAATAAATGGACATTTTTGAACTTCCTTAGACATATGTGTTGAGGGTCAACTGAAGTATTTTAATATCAAACTTTGGGGCCCACCCCAAAATAGGGGAAGTTGGGCTTGACCCTTTGAGATAATTATTTTACACCATCATGTGATCCCTCATGTTATGGGGTATAAAAAGAAATCCATTGACACAGTTAAACAAATTTTGTGATCTCCCTGTTCAAAATGGTGGCCCAAAACGTATTTGACGCCAATACATTTCTTGAAGAAATTGTAATTAAGATATTTTGACTTTGACTCCCACTACCCCTATTTTGGGGTTGAGGGCAAACCTCCAAAATATGCCAAAAAGTACTTGGACCTTTTGGACACCTGGTATATGAACATAAGTGATTCTTGTATATTGTGCAAAGTATTTAGACAACCAGTCCCAGTTGAGATGCTACTAAAATGACTTACTAGTTATGTTGACAATGCCATAACCTATAACGAGGATTACTTTCATCTTTGCTCACTGGCAGAACAAGGAAAACTTTTGCAATTTTGCAAGTTTGTTGTAGAATTTGTAAACGGAAATAAGGTGCAAAATGTTGTAGTATAAATTTATTTTATTTCATTAAGTCATAGAATACAATGTCATGGACCTACCAATAAAACTATAAAGTCTACTTTACATATTATTTACAGAGTGTAGATAAATGTAAATATAAAAATATATACTACCTACAAACTAATGATAGCTAACAAGTTTTAGTAATAAATAAATTTCATTAAATTTAGTCATCAGTAACTTGAATAAGTAAAAAGACTACTCAGGAAAAAATGTGTTAACAATAATTGTAAAATTAGTTAGCAGATGTACTTCTTATTAGTAGAACGAGTAATTAATCAATTGTAGTAAAAAATTATGTAAAATTTATATAACACAAAATTGGAAAACAAAGAAAGGTTTTTGCTATTCAGCATCATGTTTTAGCATGAATGAAATGTAAAAATTAAGACATTAAAAATAAGATTTTTACAAGTATTTTTTACTTGTAATTTAGGAACTTTGGAAACTAATAAAATAATAACTATACCTAAGTGATGAAGAACAAAGTACACACTAGTTTGGATCATTTGAACAGAATTTAATTCTTTATGGACTTTAAATCGAGATTCATTACTAATCAAATGTTTAATATATCCCATTGACGAGTCAACTTGACTGTTTTTTGACCTTTCAGGGTTTCAATAATCAATATAAAAACAAATCAAAACCACTTGCTGGTTCAACTATTCAAGTCCCAGGTGACAATTGTACACTATCGGTGGCGTGTGGAACTCAAGTCGTCTATTGGGATAGACTATAGAGCTAGTTAAGATATATAATTTTACTAAACTAAATGTGCTTGCAGTAAGTTAACAATACTGATAATTTTTCAAGGGCTATGTACAGACAAGCTTTTATTGTAAGTACTTAATGCGTTAATGCGTCAATAACCAAAAGATGATTGAACTATCTTATTAAAGGTAGAATTGGGGAAAAAAGAACCTTTTGGCTAAAAATAAAATAGATGGGTAAACAAGGAAAAGAAGGATAGTCGGCTGGCTTAGCTGAGACAAATAAAATGGCCAGAGACTATCAAATGTACAAACAGCAAGTTTTCACATTAAAACTAATATTTCACCTCAGAATCAAACATATTTATTTCACATTGTACAATACATACAAAAATAGTGTCATGTCTAATGTACTAGGAACAAAAACAAAAGAAGATAACAATAGAAGAACATATCCTATATTTTAAACAAAGGTATTTTAAACTAACTTTTTACTTTAACTTGAAACAAGGTATTAATCTAGTGAGTAATGACTTTTATTTAACAGATATTTCTTAACCGAATTTCTAAAACTTTTTTTCACATTACTTTTTATTAATTGTGGCAAAAGATAAAAAAAAACTGTGATCCCATATGAAACGCTTTTTTAGTGTAAAAAGACAAATGGTACTGTGGAATGTCTATTAAAATGCATTTACTTGAAATTCTGATAATAAATAATAAAATTACTCACATTTTGTTATACATCATATTTTTTAAAATTTTGCTTTATTGTAAGACATGAAAAAAATTTTTCATAAAAGCCAGGAGGAGCCGTGGCCCCTTCCTACCCACGAATATGGGCGCCCATGGGGAGACTGCGTGAACTCACTGATAGTTTTGTGTTGGATTGGGAAAATTTGAACGAACAAGACTTGTATGAGTGTATTGTTTATGTATATTTAAATTAAATTTATTACTAAAGAAATTTGTAGACAAAAAAGTCTGGACCGAACCAGGATTTGAACCCGGGTCTCTCGCTTGCCAGGCGATTATGCTCACCAAATTTAGATATGTTTGAATCCAACATTTTAGCTTTAATCAAAAATGAAGATTGAAATACATGTTATCATGTCTACTCAAAAACTATTTATATATTTACAAAGGGCGACAATTGGTGTTCATGAGAAAACTTCTGTGTATTCCCTATATATTGTTATTCTAAGGTAACCTATCCTCTTTTAACTTATTTAACCATCTATCGCACTTATTAAAGGTAAGATATATTTAAAATATAGTTATTTAATTGTTAATCTAAATTCTAAAGTAACTAAATGACTCCAAGCAGAAAATAAAATTTAAATCTTGCTTAAGTTTGGACAATTTCCTTCTTTGGATTAAATAACGACTTCTAAAGCATTCATAGATTTAATCAGTGAGTGACTGGCGAAGTACCGAGCGACTGCATGAGTTTGTAGCACTGTTGAAGACGTTTGCGATCCCCGATCTTCTCCAGTGTCTTGGCTGCGTCGAGCAGCATGCCCGCTCGCTCACCAGGACTGGCCAGCAGAGAGGTGGGCAAGTGACGACATGCCAAGTACAAGGCTGCGGCATGTTCCCGCTCACCTCCCACCTCGTCCCGAGCCCCTGTCTTGTCTGCAAACAGTTTTACAATCAGCATTCACAATATAGTTAGCAGTATAATTGCTGTTTATTCACAGAAATTTAGACATCTGGATGTGAACCATCTCTGTTCTTTGTCATAGAAGAATCAGTGACCAGCCTAATTGGCATATAAGTCTACGACTTGTGTCAGTCTTTGGTGAAATTATGGGTGGCTTCACCTTGTACCTAAACAAAGCAAAGACAATTTGCAAGCTATTTTACAACATTGAAAGATTGGTTCATTGATTTTTAGACTATCGATATTGTGATATTTCAACTATCAGGCCAATTAATAGTAAACTAGTTGGTGTCCCCAAACAGCTTAAACTCACAGAACTCAAGAAAAACTACTTGCACAACCCTTGTTTTTTGGAATATTGTCCCTTCAACTCTTCCCAGCTGTTAAAGACTTTTCAATATGAAATATTTAAAACCTTTACAGAATTTTAAAATCCCCATAAGCAGCAGCAATAAGCCTTGCGATAATGACGTGAGCGAAGCGAATAAAACAACTCCTGAGGCCACAGTTTGTTAGATACATCCTTTTATGCACGCCGAGCGAAGGGAGGCCACAATTTGGTTGAAAAACCACAAACGCCGAGGGAAGCGAGGCCACTAAATTTGAGCGAATCCCTAAAGGGGTCTGGGGGGCTTTCACTTAAGATATGCTTACTATTTTCTATTTGTTTCCTCATATTCTTGATGATGGTCACATGCTAATTGGCAGCTACTATAAACAGTTTTACAAATGCTAAATCATCATTGGTAAATTCGAAAGAAAAAAGAATGGCAGGTTGGTTGATTTAACAATATTGACCACTTCCAAATACAGTCAAATACATGGAAAACATTTCATTTGTTCTCTAGTATATTAGGATTTAGGTTGTGTGTTGATACTAACCTTTGCCGCAGATGATGTTGGTGCGAGTTGCACGCTGGCGGAGACTTCTGTCCAGCAGCTTCTGTGTGCGGCCCGGAGCAGCCCCGGCCATCAGCCGTGCCGTCGCTTCGTAGAGGAACACTCTAGCTAATCCTGCCTACACACACACACACACATATACTGCATTAAATGTACGTAGGATCTCATTAAATGCTGCAGCAAGGGTTAAACAGTAAAGTTCAACCAAACCTCAATTCGGGGTATAACGTGTTTAGGAAAAGCCAAACTACCATATAGGCATAAATTTTCCGCTTTGTCTTCGATAAATTTCCTGGTTTTGTGGCAGAATATTATTTGGACAGTTTCAGAATGATTGATAATGTTGTTTCAAAAAAGGAAACTAGGGAAAAACAAGGTTGATTTACTGCACTCTATTGTTTTCATCCTGACGAAAAAAGTCTTTATTTACGTGGCAAAGTTAGGACTTTAAAGTCCTCTTTACCACTTAACCCTGTTGGATTGGGGATTGGAGTGTGTAGCAGGTACAAGATATTAAGATACGCAAGTGAACAACAAGGTAGCATAAGATAAGATAAGCAAGTAACAAGCTAGGGAGTTAAGTTAGGTCAAGTTAGGGAGCTAGTATTCGCATGTTACTGATAATTACAATGTTTTCCTACTAAAACCTGATCCAACTGAAATTCCTGACCTTTGCCCGACATATTCCCGACCAGTTGACACCCTGGATTAGCATTGTGAGGGAGCCTACTGCCCAAACTTGTCCAGACTTTTCATTCCTCAAAAATCTAGCCAAACGATTGCCAAAATCCACTAGAGAGTTATGCAGACCAGAATTTCAAAGTCTGAAGCTGTTGACATTGCCTTTTTTATCGTTTGTCAGTCACCGTGGGCCTATGAAGCCGGTGCAGTGACCTTAGTGATAGATTAATCGTTGGCTGAGGAAATGGGCATTTTATCAAATCTAATGGAAGAACACACAACAAAGCCAAAACAAACTAGAAGTATTGCCATACATTCTATGCAACAGGTTGCTGAGAGCAGGTTGTAGGTTGGGAGAGAGCTCTACGCAACTGTGAGACATGGGATGGTGATTCACGAGCTTTTGCCTTTCCAGACAGGAGCTCAGTTAGTCAACATAAATTGCTAAATTCGATAAAAATAACCCAGAAATTTTAAATTGATCTAAAAGCTTTTTATCATAGAAGCTTTTTACTATACCAGAGTTTATGGCACAACTCAGGGAACTCTTTTGATTTGAATAAACAGATGAATGAATAGAAAACATTACTCCTCATAAAACTAAAAGCAATAACAATTTAATAAAATGTAAAATTGTAACAAATAAAACATTTATTTATTTAACACTTGGTTTGTGACAAATGAAGAATTAACAGAGAGGTAAAAAGAAGCATACAGGTACACTAGTGACTAGTTTCGTGGCACTTACTGGCAGATCTTGAGCGATCCTCGACAGGGAGGAGAGGTCAGCTTGGAAGCCGGTGAGTTGTTTGTTAGACACAGGACCTTGAGTTGTGCCTCCCTGATCCTCCCATATTGTTGTACGAGTCTCCAACAGCCAGTCACAAACTAGCAGCTGGGCCAGCTGGAACAATACAGCCACATTGGTAGTCTAGCCTTGAGTGTTAAAAATATACAACATCCGCTTTGTAAATATCTTTGTAACACATCCTTTGCTGCTCTAAGCCAGTGGCGGCTTGTCAGGTGAAGGGAGTGAAGGGTCACTTCACCTACGTTTTAGAGGGGAAAACTTAAACATTTAATTCATCCGTTTCCAAAGTCCGTGGGATCACATATCAACGACGACAGTGAGTAAGATACAAGCTCGACAGCAATAATCGATGGTTGCCTCGATAGTCGCCACAGAGAGTTAGTATGCCTCTATGGTTGCCACTGGCTGCTTTGTGTAGGACCGGTTTTATGCATTGACTTAGATAAGTATTAATTAAACATTATTTCATTTGCAGCATAAAATCTATTTCTTAATAACAACCAGAATCCACAACAAAAACAATAAAAAACAAAGACGGCTGTATTAACAATATCTTATTGCAATGCTATGTAAATACTACTACTAAACTAAAATATGTGTTATGAAACAAGCCATGTGTAGGACCGGTTTATGCATTGACTTAGATAAGTATTAATTAAACATTATTTCATTTGCAGCATAAAATCTATTTCTTAATAACAACCAGAATCCACAACAAAAACAATAAAAAACAAAGACGGCTGTATTAACAATATCTTATTGCAATGCTATGTAAATACTACTCCTAAACTAAAATATGTGTTATGAAACGAGCCATGACAATACAGAGTATTTATACCTAAATACTCTTTAAGTAACCTGTAGACATTGGAGGGTAAATATTCCTGATGTAGATTTTACCAAATTTAAAGCACCTCCAATGGAGCAGTCCTTATTGTTTGTCTACAAGTATTGTTACTGCACTACATTATAAACTCGATATTTGCATAGGTTTGCAATTTGTATTCTGATTTGCAAAGAAATAAAATACAATCCAAATTAAAACTTTTACATGAACAGCTGACCTTATGGCTGTGCAGTGTGGGCAGTCAATAGTGACGGTAAGATAAGGATTCCAATCCAAAAAAATACCACTGTCATAATTAGTGTTAAACTTGTGAAATGGTCAGTATATTGTTTAGGGCAGATTGAAAGTAAAATTGTCTAAATTTTAGTCTTAATTTGGACAAATCAACTTTGAAAAATGTAAAAATACTGTTTTAAACCTCAGGAAACCCCATTTGAAAATTCAATATCATAAATAAGGCTCCCACTCACTCCAGGTAATATTTTGGAAATAATGAAATTATTTTCACATGAAAAGCATTTTTTGGACTGCAAATCCTCAAAAGACATTAAAAAGGTGTGTGAACAAAAGTCATGCAAGGTTTTGTAGATTTTTGCCACTACATGTATTTTTTACGCTCATAGACTAAATTGTAATTTTCTGACACCTATCCACACTCTTACACAACTTGACAACTCTATCAGTAAAATAATTCAGGTCGGATTTAGCTATTTAGAAAAACAAATAAATAAATAACAAACTCTTAATAAAACATATAACAAGTTTTGTTCCAACGAAGATGAAGAAAGCGGGGGAAGAGGCTGTTGAGTTGATTCTGGTGCTGTATCAAATCACTGATGTCGCACTGAAGGAGAATTGCACCTGAATATCTCAGTGCAATGCAACTACAATGCAACTCAGGAACTTGATTCATTGTCACGTTCTATTGTTTCCTCTCACTTCTTCACCTAGTATATCACATAGTACAAACGTCTGTGCTTTGACTGGGACTCGTGGCGTGGTCCTGTAATCCAGCTTCATGGAGGTCAGGTTTTGAGGATGATACAGGTCTAAAGCGGCTCAGATAGTCTCAGTGATCATCTGATGATACCCGCATCAACGCCCACCACCGTTTAGACATATCAGACCATCACCTGTGTGGTTCGGAAGTCACGTTAAGCCGTTAGTCTTTGTATTTCCATTAATTATAGGGCTATTAATTAATGACCCATTCTTAGGAAGAGTCAGCCTTAGTTTGTAACAAAAGTACACCTCATAACTCATTACTACCACTCATCACAATCATCCTTCACCACATATTTGCCTTAAAATACCCTCATGAGAGTGGTCGGCATCTCAAATAGTGATTTAGTGATTTGTAAATGGAGCTTTCGATCGTCATAGCTCAGTGGTATAGTGCGCGCTTCACACCAAATCAGCCCGGGTTCGATTCCTGGGCGCAGTGATAACTTTTCACGATGGCCATTCCTTGTGGTTCAGAAGTCACCTTAAGCCGTTGGTCCATTCCATTGGTCGTTAGGCTATTAATTAATAACCTAATCTAGGAAACAGTCGTCCCTAGTTTGTATCAAGACTACACCTCATCATCCATCAAAAACACTCATCACACTCACCCTTCATCCCATATTCACCTTAAAATACTCTCTAGTAGTGGTCGGTGTCTCAAATCAAAATATCAAACATCCCAATCTTTTTTAATGATCTAGGATTTCGAGATGACGTTGGCCTTATCTCACAATTGGGGATTCTAACTTTGCAAAGTTTCATATTTAAATTACTAAAACTACAAAAAGTTCACTGGGAAAAGTACTTTTATTGTATAATCAATAAATAAGAACATCTAAAAGAGTTTTTAATACTTATGGAGCACTCACAATAGTTTCATTAATTTTTTACCTCCCAAGGTGCATGTGGTTACTGACAAGGTGCATGTGGTCACTGACAAGGTGCATGTGGTCACTGACAAGGTGCATGTGGTCACTCTACTACATTACTGTTTTATGGACAACATGGAAGGGTGTATAACTTTTAAATTTTAAAATGTTATATTTAAGGAGGGGTTAAATTGGCAGGAAAATGCCAGTTGTACTGACAAAAGTTATTAAAAACTAAGATTAAAATTAACTACATCTAGATTTTACTTGTTGTGTGACAATTTTGACTGGTTAAAGAATATGACAAATTAATTTATTTTAAAGATAAGTCACTTCTTAAGTCATATGTAAATAGATCATAAGTCACATATAAGTACTGTACATTTTGAATTGTACTGTTTCAATGCAAAGACACTAGCAGAACTGGAAAAAATCACATTCATAGAGCTCAACAGTTCAATTTAACACTTCAATGAGCTCAACCTCAAAAAAACCCAAAAAATTCATCCTTCATTCTTCATTTTATGAAAATCGGTCAAAAAATGTGACTTGTAGAGGAGTTTTACATTTATAAATATATCAGTTTTACCATTTGACTCAGATGGTGTGAGGAAGCTCAAAACTGCAAACTATTTTCCTACAATATTTCACTTTAAGTAATAATAAAAATTAATAGATAATTTCCTATGGAGGTTCACTAATAAAAAAACAAATTCAAACAATCCGGTAAGCCAAGGGACTCACCAGCACTTTGTTGTCAGGCTTGTGGCAAGCGTCGACAGTGAGGCTGTTGCCTAGCAGCTGGCTGGCTGAGTGGCAGAGACTGAGTATAGTCGGGTGCGGCTCGCCTGCTAGCACAGCTCTACGCACCAGGTAGCCAGCAGACACTGCAGCGCTGAGTGGCTCCTGAGCCAACACCTGAGGCACACTCTCCACTCTGCTGTACAGCTTCTCCGCGACACTGTCCTCACACAGTAGCCAGTGAGTGGCCACTTGCAGCACGGCACTCCACCATGCCGATACCTCACAGCCTGCACAAGCACATCTTCATTTTCTCATGCTAGTTAAATACAGTATGATCTCACTAATCCGGCCCTATATTGGGATCGAAAGCGCCGGATTATCAAAAATGCCGGATTAGTAGAGGTTTACAAAAAAAACTCTATTTGCCAGGAAAAACCTTTCTTACGTTGGAAGATGATTCACTACTCTTAAAAAATTATTCAATTTCATTTTTTTCTTGTGAGTTTATTGAATTCCTTAAATAAAATAGCTAGCGTAACACCACTTTCAAATTTTTTTAAAACAACTTACTTTTTATCAATTGTCAAAGTAACATGTTTACGTTTTTGCCACATATCACGGTTTGTACTGAACAGACGCACAGATTAGCAACAAACAACAAACTTTTCTCAGGCTGTCTGCAGTGAGCTGAAGTAATCGATACATAGGACACACGCTTTACAGACAAGTCAAGACTCGAATTCAGGTGACTAAATGACGCGATCCCAGCGCCGGATTACTGGATGTGTCTGAGTGGCGAACGGCCGGATTATAGAGACTGTACTGTACTCAAATCGGAGGTGGAGAGGACCCAAAGTTTTTCAATTTCAAATCCTGGCAGGTTGGACAGGATAAATTTCATTTTGAGAATCGGAAAACCTTCCAGATGGGAAATCCCTTTTATATTTATTTTTGTTCTATTAAATCCAGGCTTTACCCACACTAAATTTAATTTATTCTCCATAAACTCAAATAAATCAAAACAGACAAGAAAACACTTTTTCTTTATTAGTTGACAGAAAACGTCTAAATTTATTGGTTTCATTGATTAAAGTTAACGTTAACCTTTGGAAAAATGAGATATTCATGCCATCAACGTGGTAAGACCCAGGCCGGGGACCAGGAAATGAGCACCAACACTAACCCACAGAACACGTTTTGAGCATTTTTCAACACTTTATATTAGGGGTGTGCAAGTCACATTTTCTTAGTTCGAGTCTAGTCGAGTCTTATCAGTATTAAAAAACAAGCTAATTTTGGAGTTTTCTTGACCAATTATATTATTCAGTTTAAATTAATTAAATATGAACATTTATATATCACATAAAATCCACACGAAACTAAACAAAATAAAGATTTTGTTAACGTTTGAACAAACAGTATAAATCTAAACAAAACAAAAGTGAAACATAAAACAAATTAAAACCACAAAATTGACTTAACTTTATAACTGTCTGCTATATTTGATGAAGTTTTATCCCCAGGGCAGTATTCATTTCCAAGGCAAAACCTTTTTATTTTGAAATGGTGACTTTGGCCGTTACAATACCAACTATTGTTCACGGCGATCTCTGACTCCCGCTAAAGCCCGCGTTGAAATCACGACTTCAATACCGTTTGCGGCGATCTCTTGACTCCCGCTAGCGCCCGCAACGAAATCACCATTACTGTATACCTATGAAAAATTACTCAACCAAATTTTGAGCATTACCGATTAGGTCGAGCCGAGTTCGAATTTTGGTAAATACTCAAACTTGACTCATTAATCTAGTACTCGCACACCCTTAATAAATATGTATATCATCTCTACAAATCACACTTTTTGTCCGATTTTCACCAAATTTGGTACAAATGTGCCTTTTGTAAATACCTCGGTCGAGATTGTTAACTAGCAAAATCGGACTACTAAAACCCCCTGTACTTTTCACCACAAAAAAGGGGGTTTTAATCATCTGGAAACTTCACCCAATTTTAATGAAATTTCGAACAAATATGTATTTTGTTACTATAAATTAATATACCAAAAATTATGAAAATGCATCAAGTCGTTTAAAAATGGCGGCCAAAAAAGTGGCTATCGAAAAACTGGCAGGCAATTGAAAATTGGCTATTAGAGTCGATTCCAAATATTTCCGTAGGTCCCAGGTATTAGGGAATCGAAGACCGGAATCAAGAATCAATTACCTTATTACCAAGCAGCATTCTTTGACCAGGCAGTATGGATAGAAGTTGTCAATTTAAACAAAAACACAAATCATATATACACTATTTACATAACAGGCAAGTTCTAGTCGGCAGGTGAGACGTTACAAAGACTAAATATCTTCGACTGGTTCCGAGTACTCAAAGAACTCCTGCAGCGAGTAGAAACTCCTCTTCTCCAACCAAGATGATAGCCTAGCTTTTAGCTGGTTGAGGTTAAGATTTCTCACTTCTAACGGCAGCCTGTTGAACATTCTGTACGCCAGAACCGGGTAACTATCCTTCACTTTGCTCAGCCTACACTGTGGTAAGTCCAGGTTCTTCCTGCCCCTGGTGTTGTGATCGTGAATCTTGTCTCGAGTTAGTTCTGAAAGTGGAGTATGAGTCTTGAGATGCAGAATACAGTTGAGGATATACTGAGAGTAGACAGTGAGAACCTTCAGTTGTTAAAACAGTGGCCTGCAATGTGCTATATTCTAGTATCGGAATAGATTGAATAAAAAAAGGGATATTTTTTTAGTTCGACCCGACAGTACTACGAACACATGTGGGTGCTTAGAATCGGAATCGATATCCTAGTATTGATTGGAATCGAGAATCGAAAAGATTAGGAATCGACCAACACTATTGTAAAGCCTGTGACCATATAGGAGGCCAAGCTGAGGTCGAAGGGAGGCTTTGAAGCAGCGAACAGTTTCGTAACGCCCATTATCATACGGGAGGCCAAGCTAAGGCTCCTGATAAATTACTTACAGTGTGAGTCGTTGAGAAGTTTAAGAAGAGAGAGGGCCTCAGATGTTGAGGAACGTTTGAGGCCTTCGTCAGTGCTATCAGTGGTTGAACTGGAAGGCAGAACTACAGAGTTCAAAATTTGCTCCAATAAATGTTCCCGATACATCTAAAAAAAAACAATTCATATTTAAAACCGTATTTCCATGAGTAATATTGTCCTTTTTGGATTTATCTAGTAAGTAATAAACTTTCCCTAACAAACAAGTATTGAATCAATCACACTTAAGAATTTGAGCCAGTATCATAATGGACACGACAATTAAGTTTGTTGTTGAAGAAAAAAACATCTCCAGGAGCAAATGAATAGATACACAAAAAGTCATAAGCACTGATATTTCTCACGTACTAAGGGCTTTGTCAAAGCACATGGTAGAAAGTATGCGTTTTTCTTAACTTTTTACCATATTCTTTTACAAAGCCCTAAGTATAACAAAATACCAACGTAAATGTGTAAAACTTTCTGTACATGCTCCTGGATATCGTTTTACTTTTGTAAGCTAGCTGACCATTGCTGCTCCTTGACAAACCTGGTTTAAAATACGAGGGTCATCCAGAAAGTAAAGAACTGTTGCGCATCACGCGCCGCGCAGACCTCTCCCCACTACCAGTGCGCACACAGCTGCTAGCTCCAGTCTTCCTCTTCAGTTTGAGTGTAGGTTCGTTGCTGTGTGATTACGCGTCTCGTGTCCACAGTGATTAATAATGGCATCGACAATTGAAAACCCCGCTAAATGTAAAGTGTGAAATTTAAACACTCAAAAAGTCATTACAACTGTTTTTTGGGATCGAAAGGGCTTAACCCATGTCGAATTTATGCCAAGAAAAGAAACGACTACAGCCCTGACTTGGTGCCGAGTGATTATCACTTATTCCCAAAGCTTAAGGATTTTGTGTGTAAAAAAACAGTATGCTAACGATAAGGAACTCAAAGAAGATAAGAAATCCTGGCTCATGATTTTGGCGGCAAATGAGTAGAACATGGTTATGGAAAAACTGGTCCCACGTTAAAACCAGTGTCTTGAAATCCATGGCGACTATGTAGAAAGGTAGAGAAAGGTTAT
Organism: Matsumurasca onukii; assembly: GCA_018831715.1. NCBI lineage: Eukaryota > Metazoa > Arthropoda > Insecta > Hemiptera > Cicadellidae > Matsumurasca > Matsumurasca onukii. The sequence goes on along the minus strand of CM032059.1, from coordinate 41,069,688 downwards.
ATGCATTTGTAAATAACGTTTTGTGTTGATATCTTTAATTTTTATTTGACCATGCCAAAACGTCCTTTACTTTCTGGATGACCCTCGTATGTTTACTCTAAGTTCTTTGATCTAACAATTAAATGATCAGTGTGACTAAAGAGACACCACACTTACTCTTGCGACAAAGGAGAGAGGGTCGGTGACGTCAGTGACGCTGGTGAACAGTGTAGACTGAGACATGTCGTAACTGTACTGGTGACTGAGCAGGTACTTGAAGCCTTGTGGAGTCACTATCCACTGCAGATGGTCGCAGGGTTGTTTCTGGTAACAAGCACGTCCACTCCCTAGGTAGTACCTACCAATCATCCATATTACTATTTAACTACAAACATGTACTTTCTCTACACCCCAGTGGCGAAGATAGACTTTTATCAAGGGGGGGGATACAATTATAGTACCGGGGGGTCGGTGGGTATGGACCCTTTCCCAACAAAAGGGGGTTCAAGGGAAACAATTTGAAAATTCACTTCATCTGAGGTGCATTTTAAGGCTCATTGGGTCAATAGTTTTCATTCAATAATAAAATAAGTATCAGAAGTAGCTTGGTAAAATTCACGCATTTTTCCCGCCAATATACACATATTCCCGGTGCAATTCCACTGTTGCAGAGGACCGCTTTTCACCCGCAGTTTGTACCAATCCTCGTTACCAATCCTCCGTGACCTCTCCCGATCGCTGCTTTACGCCCGCGGTATGTTCGGAGAGCCGTTTTAGACCTGATTCGTTCCGATCGCGAGTTTACGCCCTAACTACGTTCCGATCGCCTTTTTAAACACCACAATACATTCGAAGAGCCGTTTATTGCCCGCGACACTTTACGATCGCCTTTTTACGCCCGTGGTACATTATAAGGGATCTCCAAGTCCTGAGGTACATTCCGATCGCCTTTTTAAACCCACAGTACTTTCCGTGAGCCGTTTCGCGTGCGCAATACTTTTTTGACGGTTGTTTCATACCCGCCGTAAGCTACGAGGACCTAATTATGCCCACGCCTCTATATAAGGGCCAATTTTTTCCCGGTTATACCCAGAATTCACGCATATTTCCCGGTACTTATAATTCCTGGTTTTCTGGTCTGTGGCCACACTGTCTTTCCTAAGAGGGGGATATATCCCCCTGATCCCCTCCGTACCTACGCCACTGCTACACCCAACGTATAGCTACAAGCGCTACCATAAATTCTATAAAGTACTCCAGTGGGAGATGATTTTCCCCAGAATGTGGTTGTCCCCAGGTGATGTGTGGCACCTTGCTCTAAAAACTGCATTATTTTATCATCTGATTTTGATGAAACTTGGTGTAAAAATTCAACCAACATCAACATGTCTACCAAAAATAAATTAAATCCAATCTGAGTCGAGATAAAGAAAAAAATAAACACCGCGGAAAATCTTTTTTTGCCGCCATCTTGGTCCTACGGATTGATTGTAGTTGATTTTTGGTACATAAATTAGGTAAGATGGCAGAATTGTCGACCCAAATTTTCATCACAATCAAACCATGAATGAAGTTTTTAGAACGTAAAAAAGACATGTTGGGTAAACAATTCCCGATTGTGGTACTTAAGAGTCTGGTTACCTGCAATAGCTGCGGCTGCACATCAGCAATGTCTGTAATTTAAGTTATTTGTTTATTTATTATACACATTTCTGCTTATTTTCTAAAGGAAAATGGTTTCTCCTGACCTGGCTAGTATCTGGAAGAGCGTGGGGAAAGAGTGTTTGATCTGCAGGGCCAGCATGACGTAGCAGTGAGCCAGCTGACTGGCGCCAGTGGTGCCGACTACCTCGCCGAAGTTGACAGCTGCCACTGCCAGCATGATACCGGCACCTCCACCTCCACCTTGCACCAAGTGCAGTTGATGCAGCCGGTGATAGACCAGAGACAGCTGTTTTGCGGTTCCCTGAGCTTCTGCACGTAATTCCCTGCATCATCACACAGCTACTGTACTTACTTAACCTCAAAAAGTCCAAGAATAACGCTTAACTGTAAAATACCATATCAGTAAGTAAACAAGTATAGATAAGTAAACAAACCTCTCTCCCTTCCTACCTCTTGCTAGACTGCTGGCAGAAACTTATGCAAATTATTTTGCAGCAGAGTTTCACTCACAAAGTAGTGCAACTGTTAGTATCAAGATATTAATAATTGACTCTTTTATATTATCAATAAAATAAAATATTGAATGAATATTAAAACTAAAAGAAATATAGCTTCTTCTGTATTTAAGTTTAGTTTGTTAAATTTTCCAAATTGGACTGAATATTGAAAACAAAATGAATACTAACGGCGTAGAGAGGAAGCCGCCAGCGTAGGATGAGAGCCAGCGTCCGATGTAAAGTCTGTGCAACATCTGTCGCAAGAGTTGCCAGAAGAGAGCACTGGCGACCTCCAGCCGAGTGACTGGCAACGGACACTGCAACACTTGCAGACAAGTGACCAGCTCCCGGTACGCTCCACTCTTGTTGCCCTTCACACCACACAGTACATCATACACCAGTACATCATACACCAGTACATCATACACCAGGCGCAATTTTATCGGCAGATACAATTTGCCACAACTCATCATTTTTCTTTAACCTAATAAACCTTTTGCACATGTATAATATCTTACAAGGGCCGCTCAGAAAGAAATAGAGGTTTGCACATCATGGCCAGATCAGCCCCCTATCATTATAATCTCGTATTCACATGTTAGCAACATTCATTGGCTTACTTTGGACCGAGTGTCATTGCTGAACTAACATGTCAATCTATAAATTTTTTTTCTAAAGATGGGTTTTGCAAATGACAAAAACACCAAAGAGAAGTGAAATTCACAAAAGGCAACACTGAAAAGGCACACTGCATAGTGGGTTAATTCCTTAAACAAAGTTTCACTACCATAGCTCTAGCCGAGTTTCAGTCATAAGTGGTCCAAGATGCCTTAAAAACGTTACAGACAGGAATTCTTTTGACGCCAGTTTCGGTCTTTGCAAAGTATATAAACACCAAATAACCAAAAACCGATGGATCCATTGCAATGTACAGACAAAAGTCTTATTTTATTTATATAGCTTGAGCTAGGTAACCTGCAGAACAGAAGACAGTATATTTCTTCTCAGTTGGTCGTAACACAACCATTTTTGAAATAGAATCTTCAAACCCATTTTAAAAATAACCAAAGCCTCCACTAAAACACTAAGATACTACAATTGTTCAAAACCCATAACCGATTAAACACTATACTGTCAACTCCGGATTAACCCTGATAAAGTCGGGTTGGGGCTTTCCGAAATAGCAAAATCACAGTTAATCCGAAAAAACTCTAAACTAATGTACAATAAGGTATATAAAGACAACAGAATAAAAGTAAAAAACAGATAAATAAAAATAAAGATAACAGATTCCAAGTGAGCAGTGCGCGGTTAATCAGGAGTTGACTGTACTATAAACAGGTTACTGAATTATCAATAAACTACCTTTGTGAGTTCAAAGTCTGCTTGCTTCTTGTGCCTCCAGAACAGTGTAGATGCTTTGCTCTTTGACTCTAAGATTGGATCACCATAAACAAACACCTTGACAAGGCCCAAAGCTAAGATGAAGATATTAAAGAGCCAAAGAGCAATCGACGAGCTAGCATACTGTAGAAAACCTCCCTCTCCACCTGACAAAGTACAATATCATGTGTAAGACAAGTTATAGTCACATAACACTTTACTTATTTTTTGAAAGTGTTACACTTTCCCCCTTTTATCTGATATATTCAAACACTTCTTGAGTCAAATGGCAATGCTATACAGTACGATCTCACTAATCCGGCCCTATATCAGGATCGGAAGCGCCGGATTATCGAAAATGCCGGATTAGTGGAGGTAGACTCAATTTGCCAGGAAAATCTTTTTTGCGTTGGAAGATGATTCACTGCTCTTAAAAGATTATTTAACTTCATTTTTTTTCTTGTGAGTTTAATGTTTATTGAATTCCTTGAATAGAGTAGCTAGCTTATCACCACTTTCTAATTTTTTTTTTAATCACGTACTTTTTATCAATTGTTAAAGTAACATGTTTACGTTTATTCGACATCTCACGGTCCGTACTGAACGGGCGCACAGATTAGCAACAAACAACAAACTTTTCTCAGGCTGTCTGCAGTGAACTGAAGTAATCGATACATACGACACACGCTCTACAGACAAGTAGACTTGAAAACAGCCAAACAACACTATCCCAGCGCCGGATTACTGGATGTGTCGGAGTGGCCCACGGCCGGATTATAGAGGCTGTACTGTACATATAAAAATATGTGTGACCACTCGCACCAAATCCCACATTTGTCCGATTTTCATGAAATTTGATACACCTCCTTTTGTACCTCTAGGTTTTGTTTGTTAATCAGTAAAATTTTAGTCGAATTAGTATGTAACCCATTATTTTAGTTTTGGTTTGTATATATTACCTACTCTGAATGTGTGCAGATGATTATTTTATTTTCGTATGCCTAATCTACTTGTTTTTATTGTATAAAAAATGTTTTCATTGTACTGTACAAACTAATGAATATCTTGCATTTTGTTATGTCAAAATAGCTTGTAAGGTGAAAACTCTAGCTATTGTATAAATGCATCAAATAAATAAATAAATATAAATTGGTCCCCTGATGGCTCGGCGTTTTCCCCCCAGGAATGAGTTTTCATGCTATAAAAAAGTATTAATGCTTTGATTTGGATACAACACTTTACCAAATCTGAATACTAAACTCAACAAGAAACCATTTCAGCTGGATTTTGTTTATTTTCACTAAATCACTAGTTGAGATGCCGACCACTCTCATGAGGATATTTTAAGGCAAATATGTGGTGAAGGATGAGTGTGATGAGTGGCAGTAATGAGTTAAGAGGTGTAGTCTTGTTACAAACTAAGGCCTCTTCCTTAGAATGAGTCATTAATTAGTAGCCCAATGACCAATGGAAATACAAGGACCAACGGCTTAACGTAACTTCCGAACCATGCAGGTGTCGGTCTGATATGTCTAAACTATGGTGGGAGTTGATGCGGGTATCATCAGATGATCACTGAGACTATCTGAGCCGCTTTAGACCTATATCATCCTCAAAACCTGACCTCCACGAAGCTGGATTACAGGACCACGCCACGAGTCCCAGTCTGGTACCCATGCTAAGTAAACTGACTTAATATTTTATTCAAAGTTTCATTGGTAACAGATCATGAATGCAGAATTTATAGTCTAAAACTTGAAAGATCCCTTCACTAAGTACAAATTATCCTCTTGTTAGGGGAAAGCCACTAGAATTTAAGGTAGCGCTTGTTTGTGACCATCTTATTGCTCAGAACCCCTACCTAACAATCTCAGATTATAATTGTGGTTTTTCAAGTTTTTTTTTAATTAGGCTAAAATATTGGTAGCAGTAATAGACAGCTCACAGCACTCTGTGCCTGGTTCACCCACCAAACAGAACAGGATTCTGACTCTCATATGTTTATGGTGATTTTTTAAATATAGCAGATGTAAATTGTTTGGGATTGATGTATTTTGTTTCTATGATAATTGAACAATAATTTATCTGAGTGAATCAGTAATTGTTGATGTTGAAATACACAGACTGTTATTAAAGTATCATATTTGAATTTCGAAATATAGTACTTATTGATAGTCTTTAATTTACAAAATATAACAAATATAGCATTCACTCTCAAAATATAACAAAAAACTATTTTTCCGTACTCTGACTTGAAAATAAACAAATTGTTTAGCCACACTTGAAAATAAACATGGGTCGGTTATGGTTCTCGGTTCCTCCAGTTCTTGCCAAACCAAAATTTCAACCAATCCGACATTAAAATAAACAAGTATGAGGCGGTACCCAAAAGTATCGGGAATCGGTCGATGGCGAGGTGGGGAGCGCATAGTTCACATTTTGGCCGATGGCGCAACTCTTCCTGAGTTCAGTGCACTCGGTGTGGCCAGTCTGAGAGGCTGTGAAGAGGAGCTGTGTGCGTTTTTCTAAAAGTAGTTTTTTGTTCTGCCTCATTTTGTTTTGATGGTTTAATTAAATGGACAAAGTTCAGCAGTGAGGTTTTTGCTTTTCTCTCGGTGAGAACACATCAGAAACGGTTGCAATTATTAAAAAAGCTGACTAAGACGATATTTTGAGTGAAACCAGAATGAAACGAGTATTTTTCCCAAATTCAAGATGGCGCCATGTCAATTGAAGACAAGCCTCGTCCCGGACGACCTTAAAATTCACGTACTGGTGAAATTGTTCAGAAAAAAACCGCCAATATTGCAAGAAGACCATCGGAGGACCATTGGGAATGACTCTTTGCTGTCCGGAGTGTGTTAAAATTCAGTTTAGCGATTTTCAACACACTCCAGACCTAAATTTTGACGATATGGAGACTGGTTCTTTCATCATGGCAATGTGCCTGCCCACGTAGCCATCTCAGCGTGCTAGTTTTTGGCCAATACCAGCAAGACAACCCTTCCCCACGACCCATACTCACCAAATCTTGTCCCACGCGACTTTTTTATGTTCCCCATAGTGAAAAATAAAATAAAATATCACCGTTATGACAAAAATGAAGGAGTGAAAAGGCAAATGAGGATGGAGCGTGCAGCCATTTAGGCTAAGGGGTATGAGGGGTGCTTAAAACCATGGGAGCATCGAATGAACAAATGCATTACAATAAATGGGAAGTATACTGAAGGTATACATGTAAGTTAGTAAAAAATAATAAAATACAGTTTTTATAATGAAATTCCCGTTATTTTTGGGTACACCCTCGTATATTAAGAAAGAGGTATAATAATGGTCCTGAAAATTCTTAGCACCAGAGTTTTGTTCATTCAATTAGTACTGAACATATTTATTGTTTTCTGATAGTGATAGAACTATTCTTCAACAGCAAAACTGTACGCCAAAAAACTTACCATCAAAACTGAGAATTGTCCGACCAGGGATTGAAGACATCTGGAAACCTCTCATTGGCAATTGATCCACCAGTTTACCAAAGGGATTGACCATGATTATGGAGATCATAAACATACACAAAGCCATACGAGTGTGGTCCAGCATTCCCCGGAAAACTCCTTCAGAATTATTTATTTGCTGGAAAGAAATTATATATATATAAATAACATGTATCGATCGCACTAAGAAAACGGCTTGACCGCCGAAACTAGTCGTGCAAATAAAATGCTTACAGGGTACTGTGTTACAATTATTATTCTAATATATATATATATATACACTCAACTCTCGATTATCCGGGATAAAGTCGGGCTCAGGCTTCCCGGATACGAGAAATCACGGAAAACCCGCAAAAAGTCTAAAAACAGCGCTGGAAGAGGGAAATGAAATATTTACGATAATATACAGACTATCAATTGTATTTAAGTAACAGAAATGTATTAAGTTAACATACCTGATTGTTTTAAAGCAGAAAAAAAGTACTGTAGAATACATACACAAAATGAAATTCACTACATAAATATATTTTATAACACACTATTTTTTATTTATAATAACCTATGTACAAGACACGTTTTATATCATGACGTTCTATGTTTTGGACAATGTCTAACTTCTGTTGAATTGTCAACACCACGCTTTTTTGTTTTGTTGCCATTTCCGCACAATATAAGACTAGTTCTGCACTTGTCACAAGGATAGTCACGCTCTACTTGTCTACAAAGACGCAACATGACTAATTGTGAAGGGTCAGTGCAGGTGTGCGGAGGAGAGGGATGTGAGGGCGACGCGCGCAGGGTGAGTGAGTCAGACTGCTTATCTGTCTTCCCTCTACAGTCTATTACACGTTCTCTTGCGTTGCGAATTGCGGTGATATTTTTTCTTGAACGTGTCCCGGTTAAGCTACAACGTGGTAAATCGAGAGTTGAGTGTTTATATGTATTTATTGAAGCATTTTAATCGTTTTTGTAAATTACCTTCAAGTCAAATGACAGTTTTTATGTTATTTTTATAAATACAAGGGTCGTTCGGAAAGTAGTACTCGTTTTAATATCTGTGTTGTCTATGTGCTGTCAGATGATTGAATCAAAGTCAGCTGGTTTTAGCATCTCATTGGTCAGCTGTTTACTGAATTTCATTTTAATACAACTCTTATTACCGTGTTTGTAAACATACAAAATCACTAAATCGCTATTTGAGATGCCGACCACTCTCATGAGGGTATTTCAAGGCAAATATGTGGTGAAAGATGAGTGTGATGAGTGGTAGTAATGAGTTATGAGGTGTAGTCTTGTTACAAACTAAGGCCGACTCTTCCTTAGAATGGGTCATTAATTAATAGCCCAACGACCAATGGAAATACAAGGACCACCGGCTTAACGTGACTTCCGAACCACACAGGTGATGGTCTGATATGTCTAAACGATGGTGGGAGTAGATGCGGGTATCATCAGATGATCACTGAGACTATCTGAGCCGCTTTAGACCTATATCATCCTCAAAACCTGACCTCCATGAAGCTGGATTACAGGACTACGCCACGAGTCCCAGTCTGGTGAAGAAAATCAATAACGACGCCAGTTGTATATTGGCGTATAGTGGCGGCTTGAAATTCTTATTTCAAGTCGTTCAATGGATTGGCGGCAGAAGACTACGACATAGGTATCCAAAAGCTTGTAACAAGATACAATAAATGCTTGGATTTGCAAGGAAATTATGTAGAAAAGTATTTTAAGATATAGAAATGTAAATTACAAAGTTTCATTACAAAACTTTTGTTTTTCTTCGTTTTATTGGAAAACGGGTATTACTTTCCGAACGAACCTCGTATATATGTAGATACAGTTGGGTGTCCACATGAAGGTGGTAAAATAAAATTGACAGATTATATCATTTTCAGCCAGATTAATGAAGCTAGGGGTACAATCTGTCAAGTTACATATTTGTATCAGCATAAGCAAATTATTAATAGGTATTCTACTGAGGGATTAAGTTAATCATATTTTCATTTGTGTGTCTATGTCTTTCTAGCTATTAGCTGTTTGTTAGTGTAATATTTATTGTATTCTAGAACAAATTATGTACTCAAATGACAAACTTATTCATGGTAAAAGATTATTTTTGAAAAAGAAAATCAACAATTAAAGGTAAGATTGAACATTTGTTTTTAAATCAAATTTTGTATAAAACCTTTGCTAGAAATACAAGTACTACTTACATCAGTAACATAGATGTGGTCCTCAGGTGAGGGGGGATTGGAGTGGGGGGGAGACAAGGTGTCTGAGCGAGGAGGAGTGATCCCACCGAGAATCTCCTCTTCCTCCATACCACCAGTTCCCGGCACCAACAGATCATGCAAAGTTTGCCTCTGGGCATTCATCTTCAACGCCATGTTCTCCTGCTTAAGCTTCATGTTGGAGTTCTGCAGGAATCTTATGTAGTCTATAGCTTTCCGCAAAATTGCTGATTTATTGAGCTGAAATTAATAGATTTCCCTATTAAAAGTGTTTTAAAAGTTCGACTTAGTTTCTATTGGAAGTTTTTTTTTAGTTTTGTTATATTATGGTCTTGAATTTTGAAGGAAACGTCACTTATATTTCTCTAGATTAATAGATTGTTTGAAAGTAATTTTCATCAACAAATGAGGAGGAATGTATTTTACTATTTTACGAGGGTCATCCAGAAAGTAAAGAACGTTTTGGCATGGTCAAATAAAAGAAAGAGCAATCAAAGAACTTATGAAAATCTAATGGCAGTCAGTACAACCGTTCTATCAGGCCGTTTTTCTTTATTTTTTTCTAGTGAAAGTTATTTATGTCATGAAGATTTGTCATCAACATCAAAAATCGCTAAACTTTCGCCCTTCTCAAGTTATACTCAAAAAAGGCTTTTTTCCGATGTTTCCAGCTTTGTCCTGTCATATCACAGGTTCTAATTGAGATAAATTGTTCGTTTTCGTCTAAGAACACTCAGTGAATCATGCTCTCATGGATCATTAGTGATATCATTCTACATATTTAGTTACCTCTAAGAGAAGTTATGCGTGGACAAACGATTTATTTGGCACTGTTAAGAGTATTCAAATTTGCTTGAGATAAAACATATGGGCAAAGTATTAAAAATTCCCAGCTGCTGTAAATGAAAACATCAACCAGTAATAACAATAACAGTGTATAAGTTTCAACTCTCAAGGAAATACCCTAACTGAAAAAGTTTTGTCATTAGCGAAGTGAATACCCAAACTGAGAGGCCGAAGGAGAACGGAACTGAGGCTGAAGTGGGGGTCTGGGGGCGAAGCCCCCAGCTGGCTGAAGACTAGTTATAATGAATGTATTTTACTGTTAATTAAGTGCACAAATTATAATTTAATTGAGCAAGTGGGGAAACATCTTTTTAAAGTTGAGTGCAAAACCAATGTACAGAAGTGTATTTAAATTATTATTAAACTACATGTAGATTAAAAATCTAGCTTGAATGAAATTAAAATATGAAAACAATAATAATATTCACCTTTGATTCGGTGCCACAGACCATGTCCTTTAGTTCTAAGATTTTATCATTGATACTGGTTCGATACCGTCGATCTATAGCGTTGTGTGCGCTTTTCTTGACCTCTCTCACTTTTGGCTGACCAGGAATACTGCTGATATGATTTATTGATAGTTTGTCTGGATCCAAAACTACAGGGATCCCTGTAACCAGGAAAAATAGATGATGAGAAAAACGAACAAATTAAATGAGAGAGAATATTCTTTATTATTACAATCTTAAAGATCAAACATGATGTCTTTTACATTTTTTTCGAGACTAAAGAATAGGACAAACAGCAGCTGGCATGAAAGGTTTCCCTAATAGAACTGCTGCAGATAATAAACAACTTGTGTGTAGTTTTGTGCTGTTTAGTAATTAATTCCAACAACATTTCCTACCCATTAATGTATGCTGATAATACAGTAATCGTAACAACTAAAAGTCTGTGGAAATACTAGAAACTAAAACTAGATTTTGAAGCTAAAACATAAACACAAACCTGGTCTTTTGTAAGGTTAGCTTCCTTAACCACTTGACAGTTTTGCCCGAGTATACAGATGATCACTGAGACTATTTGAGCCGCTTTAGACCTACATCATCCTCCAAACCTGACCTCCATGAAGCTGGATTACAGGACCACGCCACGAGAGTGAGATGGTATTGTCAAACTCACTGTGTTTTGCTGACCTTTGCGCTAACTATGACCGTTCCTTGCTTGTGACCTTGTGGCACAATCCTGTGGCAGCCTTCCAAGGCACATTTCGTATCGCGTGATTCGCCCTTATCTTTTTTGAGTGACTATTTCACCACCAAAATTAGTGGACTAATGAATGTGATATTGACTAGACAATCACTCTCTTATCGAGTGTCCACAGTTTAGTTACAAATTTGACGTTAAGCGACCGTACTACAAGAATTTATCAGTTAGAGGATTAAAAGGATAAACGGAGAAACTATATAGGTCTTACCAGTGGTCGTAACAAATGTTCCATTGAGTGTGTGCAATGAAGATGCAGTTGCAATTCCGTCAGCTGTTTTAGCTGGAGTGACAGGTGCATACATAACTGTAGCTGGGCCTTTTATCAACTGGGCTTGCACCAACATCTACAATCAATACAACCTTTGAAATCCATCCCAATCGATACAGAGTGTCCACTAATAACGGGATCAAACTTCACCAAGTGACTTGTCAGCTAATAATAAACAAAACATTTCCTATAACACATAGGCCTATCTCGCTTAGTTTTCCGTCTGTCTGTAATTTTCACTACATAATTTACACTATTTACGGTGCCAAACATTTTGCTCGTTTTACAATCAAGCATCCTCAATTGGACTTAATGAGACTTAAAGGAGCTCCTTTAAACATAAACAGAACTATTGAATTTATGACACAACAAAAGATATTTAAAACTGAGTATTGTAGCTAGGCCTACCTGTTTCATTTGATCAGCTGGAACGTGAATTTGTCCCATACTCTGAACAGTGACCACATTTGTCCCAGGCTTAGATTTACGATGTGAATGAGGTTTGACAGTATGAATTGATGCTGCTTTAATAGTGGTAGGGTTAGGTTGAATGTTTCGATACTGCTGGGGCTGTTGTAAAATATAACTTTGCGCCTGAGGCACAACTTTACAAGGGTTCTCATGTGTTTTCAAATGTTTAGGTACAACTTGAGGGGGTGAAGTTAAAGAACCCTGTGAAACAAACCCGAATGATTTGTTTTTATATTTTTCTCCAGAATCGAATGGAACTTGAGGAAGAGATATTGTTCTTGGGTCTTCCAATGAGCCAGTGGGTTTGGCTGTAAAATGTGTCGGCAAATTTGATTCTGACTTGATTTCAACGATGGCGTTAGAATGATTTAGAGATGAATGTGATTCTTGTTTAAGGTCTACCAGATTGTTGGACGCATTTGAAGATAACTTTGACTCATGATTGAAGTGTGCCGAATTATTTGGTAGATTTAAAGACAACTTAGTTTCTGGCTTAAAATCAAGCATGCCGTTAGAATGATTTAGAGATGATTGTGGTTCTTGTTTAAGGTCTACCAGATTGTTAGACAGATTTGAAGATGGTTTTGATTCATGATTGAAAAGTACCAAATTATTTGGTAGATTTAAAGACAACTTGGATTCTTGTTTAAGATCAACCAAGTTGTTTGGTAGATTCAAAAAGTCATAGGACACATCATCTTCCATAAGTTGATCAGTTTCAAGGTGGGACAAAATGCCATCGTCGGAGAAGAGGTTGTCTGCTTTAGCAAAGAGTTCCTGTTCACAGTTTGAAATTATATCTGAAAAATAAACATGAGTTAGCATTAAATAAATAATTTGATATCTGCGCCTAAAAGGTCCTGTACACAGACTGTCCTGTTAACTTGTAAAAGTCATGAAACTAGAATATTGCTTGTAATTATCACTAACCATGAGTACAATTTACGACACACAGACACTGACATAAGCTACACAGCTGCCAGCGTGGTACTGAACTCTGGAATAGTCGAGGGGAGAAGTGCCGGGAGAGCGCCAGCACAACATTGATTGTGAATTGAATTGTTGAATTCAAAGCATTGTGAAATTTACAAATGGTTAGTGATCTATAGTTAGTTTCTAAATATAATTGCCTTGAAGTGTTGCAAATATATGATCCAGTTTAAACATTAAAAAAAATTATTTTCCACCAAAAAATGTTTAGTTGATAACTAAAAATATGATCTTATAATCAACTTTACTGTGAGTAGTTGTATAGCTAGCTAATTTTAACCCTAGTAAGCTAACATCTCTAATAAAACTTTAAAGCTAATCCTTTGTCAAGGGTACTAATTTTTGAAAGAAATGGTATTTGTTCAGAAGAGTGACTTATAATCTTATGAGCTAAAACTGATTTAACACGATGCGGAGGAGGCTCCTAAATATATAAAAATTTGTTTTGGGGTGCGCAACTTATTTAAAAGTGGCTTTAAAGTTGGGACTACTTTACGAGCGGCGGACACGGTGCGCACGGCACTCTGTAATTTGACTTCAAATTAACTTAAAGGTGAATAAGTTATTATCGTGAAGTTAGGTTAGGTTAGTTTATTTTTAATGTTGACCATTTTTAATTTATGTTGAATATTTTACGAGTGGAAGACGCGCGGATGCGGTGCGCGTGGCACTCTATAGCTGACGACAGTATCTGTCACCCACTTCAAATTAACCTAGAGGCTGAATAAGGCGTTATCGTGAAGTTAGGTTAGCAAAAGTTAAGTTAGTTTATTTCTTTTTGTAAATACATCGTTTTTAATGGTTTCCGCAACTTTCCTGAAGTTAAAATATTGTTATTTGGCCTTTTTGGAAGGTTTGAACTTAGAAATTCAAAAGTCACTCTTCTGTAATTTTACCAAAGAAATAATTAAACTATTTTTCCTGATAGATCCAATTTTGACTGTTACACATTAATTTTTAACTCTTTACAAAGTACATGTACTAGTTATGTACAAGTAATGTTGCCTTTCAATTATTCAATAACCGAATGCATGGTAGTTGTACTAGCCGTCGTCCTACAGGCTTTCCTGTACAAAAGTGTGATACCAGCACTATTGAACTGAACCAGCAGCAACATTAAACAAATGACAAACAGACTAATCATTTGTCTGAACGAACATGGATAGAGGGAAAGACGTTAAGGCAAACAATCTAAATTCCCTCACAAAATTCCCATTTTTGTCCCAAAATGTAAAATCTTGATACCTAACCAAAGAGTAGAAGGATTTCCCACGAGTTTAAATCTAAATGCTTAGATGAATTACAAACCTAGGCCTAGGCTGGGCAAACGCTATTTGAGGTAGGCTTGTTACCTACCCTTACAGACTATACGGACATTTGCACTAACTATATTTACCATCTATCCCAGAGAGCTCGTTTATATTGAAGTCACACTGTTCACTGAAATTAACGTCACCCTCGATATCAGAAAATTCCGACATTTTCCCAATTGAATAGACCACTCTTCAAATTACAAACTAGGGCTTGTGTCATGTGTAAACACAATCACATCACAACGATAACCAATCAGAACTCTAGAATTGCATCGTATGATTTTACGTCATCCAAAGAGTGTAGGGAATACTGGCCACGTGGTCTGCTGATTTGTTGCAGACGATAACTTCCATTATGCATGTCCAGTGAGCACTATAAAATATCCATCTCAGGCCGGCACCACACTATTAATAGCCAGGTGAATACCGGCATCGGGCCGGCGTTGATGGCATAGGCACAACATAATAAGCCAAATTCGAATGTTCACCCGTGCAGCCAAGTATTCACTATTCAGCCATGCGTGTTCCTCCCAGGCCACCTTCCTCGTCAGGATCACCAAGCCAAACAATGTAAATGTTTCCCGATCTAATCCAATATTCCGGCCAAGGGAACACACAATCCACTGAGTGTTGTCTACATAGTTTACCTGAAGTTGATTGGCTGCTATGAGATTCTTCGACATTTTTATCCAAGTTCAAAGTGTAAGCAGCAAACACTCCTTCCATAAAGTCAAGAATTGCTTTAAATGTTTAGTAGTTGATATTTTTGTTTTGTATCTACTTGTTTTTATTTAGAAATTCTTACATATAGTAAATACTTACATTTCACTTTGACAGAAAACAAAACATACTACTCTCTACATTCGGCGTGGTACATGTCTCATTTAATCCCTATTTTTATACAAGTAGTTTGGCAGATCACTATTTATTTATTTATATAGGAATATGCCACTTCCTTATTATCAATTTTTGTAGAAGAATCAAAGTACAGTACTACAGTATACTAATTTAACCCTAATGTATAAATAAAAACAAAACAATATGATAATTATGATAATTTAACCCTTTTTTGGGATAGGAGGTTGACTTCAAACAAATCAAGCTTAATTATTCAGCACACGGCACTTAATGTGTTTTGTAATACATAAAAAATTAATCTAAAAATTAAAAAGATTTAAAAATTATCTATCATTTCGATCAAATAATTGGCAACTCGTAATCAGGATAAAAAAGTTTCATCCCAAAAGAATACGATTTTGCTATTGCATACTAAACAATAATAATACATAGGCACACAACAGCAAACATGGAAGGACATTCCTCATGTATGTAGCAAACTAGCAATGTAGTAGAGACGAGGCGACCACCACTATACCAGACCAGAGAGATTTTATTTTATTTGTCGATTCTAGAACGAAAAGAGATAAGATTTAGATAGGGCACAGATGAGCGGGAAAGGGCTGGGTGGTAATCAACGGCCGAAGAAAATACTTCATAATATAAAATAAATTATCAGCCAATTAACTATTAGCCAAGGGCGTGACCTACGTCCATACATTGACTTTAAATACATTTAAAATCAATGGTCCATAATATAGTCTGATCTAATTGTATCTTTGCCTACTCTTTGGTTTTACCCTAGGGTATCAAACACTGAGTAAAAAAATCAAAGGAATGAGCGATAAGCTTGATGCCTATAACCTAAAATGTCATTCGCTTTACTATTGCTAGTTTACAATATAAATCATAATTTTTTTGTATTGGAGCATTAGTTTGGGTTTTCAACTGAATTCAGATTGATTGTTGACTTGACAATGGGCACCCGCACATAATAAGTGTTCATTTGAAAGTGCATAGACACATTTTATTGTTATTATAGAGGAGATCAATATTTATGGGTTCATTGATGATAGGCTAGGCTAATATCTAATTGTCTAATTTCACTAAATTGGGCCATTCCTATGCATTCACTGTACATTCAATTTAAATTTTTTAAAGTTCTTTGCATTTGTTGATTTGTATAGTAGGAATTTTATTCAAAATTCAATGCATAAATTTTTAAATGAAACCATGTTGAGATCAATGACTAAATATGCACACTGTCCTGTTAAGCAGCTATGTTTTCATTCAACATCAATACCCATGACAGTTAGGCCTAATGGTTAGTATGATACATTTGTTTACCTATTGGCTGTTTACACAGAAATTCCTCCTAGACCGGATTAACGTAATGCCAAATCATGTTTCGGTAAAGGTGTTAACAGCTTACTCTCTTCTTTTCATGTAATTTGGATGTGTATTTAGTAAGCCTATACCTTATACCATGCCATCGTGCTGATACGATATTTCATCAATCGATGTCCAGCATAGCTGGATAGATTTCATCAAGAAGAAACAAATTAATTCAGGTGCACTACATGGCAATGGATCAAGAGACCCACTTGAAGTTAGTTTTGGAGAAAATCCTTTGATGGAGTAGAGGTTTCGCCTTGAGTTATTCTTATCTTCAAGCCTACTAATTCATGGTTATTGTTTTGTGTTCCAGTTTTACATCAAAAGCATATGTTACTTAGATTTTACACAGCTGATGGAAGAAGGACATCTCAACACTCCCAAGAAAACGTCACTCCAAATCTAATCAAAAACACATCTCCTGAGTTCAGAAAAGTGGAAACTGACATTGTTAAACCATCTCAAGGTTCTTCTGGAAACTCCAACCAAGACACTAAGAAAAAACTAGTCCTTCTTTTCAGCCCTATTATTGCTGCCGCCATAATATACCAGGTTAGTTGGTACTTATCTACTCAAAAATATAACTAAATAGTTAATGAACGTAACTCCTCTAAACCAAAATAAGCATCCAAGTTTAAAGATTACCAATAAATTGAACTGATTTTAGTTATTACTAGATGACAGTAGGCCTACCCGAGCTAAGCTACGGTTTTTAACCCTTTAACAGATGAGTTTTCCAGAGTAATTTCAGCCCCAGAAAGTAAATTAAAAAAAATATTTTTTTTATTTTTGTTCTATGTTGTGTTATGTTGTTTTGGGCAGTTAGTAAATTTATGTGACGCTTTAGTAAACATAACTAGAGATGAATACGATATAGTAAAATATAGTAATTACCTTTGTTTAAGAAAGACCCGTGATTTGGGACAAGACCTTGGGTTCTTTTAACTCAAGAACAGAGACAAACAACAAATGAAGAGTCATTTGCCAGAGACTGAATCACAAATTACATTTTTTTTTCATTTGAGATTCCAACTAATACCCACACAACGGCGTGACTTAGGAATACACAGCCCCACGCTGCGCTAGGCCAAACCTTTAAACACCTGCCAATTTAGTGAAAGAATTATTTCTGTTTCAGCTTCTGACCTCAAAGTCAAAACAAAATGAAGATGACATCATTTCTGAAATTAAAAAGCAAAAGAAAAGTAAGTTTATAAAATAAATATTTTTGTTTGGTCTAAGATATTAAGTATGAAACATATTTTAGTGCAAATATTACTTTGATCCATCTAAGACATATCAACTGGTTGTCTTGTCAAAGTAATTGCAATAATCTTAAAACCTAAGGTATTGGTGTTTCATTACTTACAAGTTTAACAACATGTAAAAAAAAAACTGTTTCCCTATCATTAGGCTGTAGATCACAACACAAACCAACCGCTGTGTCCTACACTACAGGAGAGAAAAAATAGTGTGCAACTTTTATCACACAACTGCCCAAAACTGGTTTGGCTGAACCTAAATATTTAACATATGCTTCTGGTTTACAGAAAGGAAAGACTGGATTGTTCAGAAACATCCACCAACATCGGCTGACATTCCTACTCAAGTACCTTACTTGTTGATTGGAGGTGGTACAGCATCTTTTGCTGCCTTCAGAGCAATCAAGTCTAATGATCCCACTGCTCAGGTAGTAATCCACAAGTCTCTGCATTTCAAGTTGTTTCTAGCAAACTCGGGTTGTAGACTGGGACTCGTGGCGTGGTCCTGTATATCCAGCTTCATGGAGGTCAGGTTTTGAGGATGATATAGGTCTAAAGCGGCTCAGATAGTCTCAGTGATCATCTGATGATACCCGCATCAACTCCCACCATCGTTTAGACATATCAGATCATCACCTGCGTGGTTCGGAAGTCACATTAAGCCGTTGGTCCTTGTATTTCCATTGGTCATTGGGCTATTAATTAATGACCCATTCTAAGGAAGAGTCTGCCTCAGTTTGTAACAAGACTACACCTCATAACTCATTACTACCACTCATCACACTCATCCTTCACCACATATTTGCCTTAAAATACCCTCATGAGAGTGGTCGGCATCTCAAATAGTGATTCAGTGGACTTGCAATATGCTAGAGTTTTGTGCAAGCCTTGCTAATTCCTTGGTAGTTGGGTAGATGGTAAAATAAAATTAATATTTTTAAACTAATGGACAGTAAAAAACTTCCAGGGGGGAATTTAAATGTTGCTATACGTAGATTACCTTTAGCTAGGTAAACAAGAGGAAAACGCCTGAATTGAAACCCAAAGTTTTAAAGTGAAAATACCTGACTCGGGGTTTTGTAAAACTTAATATTAGGTTATTAAAGTAGTTAGTACTTATTACTTGCCTGTAGGTGTCAATATAAAATTTCGTTAGGCAGGACCGGTTTCGGGTCAATCACAACCCATCTTCTGCTGCCTTTTCTTCTTATCTTCTATATAAGTGAACCATGTTGGTTGTTGTCACAATTTTTTTAATAAATAATTTACTTCCCATCTTCATGTGGTCGTCATGTTTAAATTAAAATAAATAAATAAATAACACAGTCACTACACGAACAGTTACTACACACACAAATTGACAAAATATACACTGATGTGACCGGTCACAACACAAGTTGTAGGCCTACTGGAGCATTGGCTGGTTGAATTGTTTCAGCTGATGGACGGAACTTTGGACTTTCCTATCTCTCTCCTCCTCTGTATGTCCCTCTCACTCTAACCTTGCGAACAGTTTACTTACTTGCCCTGGTCCAGCTTACTGTACATTTGATATGTGATTTTGTCTTGAAAGTCATCTTTTCTGTTTAGCATGTTGTTTTTTCCTACTTGTAGGGAGCTTTTGTAAATAAAATATTCTTCATATACCTTTGCTTTAAACCTGTGACTACATTTTTTCAAAATTTGCATGGAGTCATCAAAATGTATTTTATGTTCTGGGTTGCTTTTAAGATGTTGGGCTACAACTGATGAAGGAAATTTTTGACCTATTGCCGTGTGCTCCTTAAATCTAGTTTTGAAGGATCTGTTAGTGAAACCTACATAATTATCTCTGTTCACATCCTGACCTTTTATCGCACTCTATTAAATATACACCTTTGGCCTCTTCTTTTTTGATCATTGGTTTATTTAATAACATAATGTTTTTGTTTATCCTATATGCAGGCTGTAGCTGCTGTTTTCTGAATATGTTGCCTATATGTTGAGAATGCTTATTGGTGTATCCGAATGGTACATAAAATTCTTTTGGTTTATCCTTGTTTATTGGCTTCGGGGTCATTAACTTGAACTTAATTTTTCTTATCATATTATCAACAATATTTAGATCATATCCATTGTTAAATGCTATTGTTTTTATGATGTTCTTTTCCTTTGCAAACTCTTTTTTTGAAAGATTATTGAAAAGATTATATTGGTTCACTTATATAGAAGATAAGAAGAAAAGGCAGCAGAAGATGGGTTGTGATTGACCCGAAACCGGTCCTGCCTAACGAAATTTTATATTGACACCAACAGGCAAGTAATAAGTACTAACTACTTTAATAATGAAAAACTGGTGTCAAGGCTACTCATTTATTTAATATTAGGGCTTAAATAAATTTCTAATATTAAAGCTCATGGAATTAAATAACTATGAACCCTCAAATAAAGCCTCTCCTGGCCCCATCCTAGCAACTGCAAGAAAAAAAGAAAAACTGGTAAAAAAGCCAAATTAATGCTTTGTGAAATTGTGTGATAAGTTCAAATTAAAAAGGTTGATGATATCAACTAAGTTGAGTGTAAATTGTTGAACCAGATGAAAAGGTCTAAGAATATTCACCAGGTTGTAGCAGGGGCTGGGCAATGTACAGCGTGGAAGTATTTGGCATAAGGTTGAGAGAGGTTAAGTATTTTTTTAAATTTTTTAAGCAAGTCAAATAAGGTTTATCTGTAAGTTTAAAAAAATCCCATAAAATATCTAACTACTTAAAGAACAATCTGCCAGCAAACGATTGTTAGTAGTATTATTATCAATCAAGGAGGTACAGCTGGGTGTGCCACAAGGCTCTATCTTAGGGCCTTTATTGTTCATACTTTATGTTAATGATTAGCCTAAAAAACTTAATTTTGTTATAATAATGTATGCTGATGACACAACTGCTATCAGGGCCGGATTTAGGCTATTGCCGCCCATGGGCATGAGACGACGAGCCCCCCAGATCGCTTCCCCCCTCCAACTACACGTATCACATATCATATCAGTAACAACTTGACTAAAATCAGAACAAGGTGAAGTAAAAAAGTATTGGTTCATGTTATTTGAGAAGTTCTTTATATTTATTTTAATAGCAGAATTACATAACATATGTCACACATTTCTTGAATTAGGCCTACGTAAAATATACAATTTTCTTGCAAAACTTGCATTTACCATTTTTGTACATGTTACTGCATGAAAAAGAAGAAAAACTCTAAATCAACTTGACTCGTCTGACTTTTTTATTAGCAAACTCAGTGATAACGTCCTCAAAGTCTAACCTTGTAGTCAAATCGTTTTCTATGGTTAAAACCGCAAGGTGGTTGAGCCTATCTTGAGATGTAGTCGAACGTAGGCAGTTCTTGATTCTTGAAAGTGTAGAGAAAGACCTCTCTGCAGAGCAGTTTGAAGCAGGTGTGCTAAGGTATATTTGTAAGGCAATATTTATGTTGGGGTAAAGATCTAGCAGGCCTTTTGAAATCAATAACGTATGCAGTCCGGACAATGTCAATGCCTCATCAAACTTCTCTTGATGCAACAAGCCTTTTAGGTGAATGCATTCAATCACAAATGGTGATGCCTCGATATCAAATTCATAAATCTTTTGAAGATTAGAAGCAGCATTATTATTCGTTTATTCGTTGTACTCCATAAACGAATTTCTGGGCTGGAGACAGGGAACAACCTAAGACTCGACTGCAACATCAAGATACTCTTGTAACTAGTTTTAAGTTTTGACACCTATGTACTTATCTCAATGATGATGTAATAAAGCTATTTGACTATTGACTATTATTTATTTCTTCTGGGTTAAGCTCAGATAAGTTTGATAAACACAAAAATTTCATTAAAAAATCGTTGGAAACTTTTACTCTGTTTTCCAAATCAGTGAGCAATTTCCTTATGATAAGATCAAAATCTTCCTGGAACCTTTTATCTTTACTATTTTTGTCTTGTTCATCATCTTCTGATTCGTCACTTTCGTCAAAGAATCGTTTGGGTTTTCTTGTCCTTTCATATTTTTCATCCATTGATTTGACTTCTGAAAGCATTGCTTTGTGATTGGTTTCCCAGAGATTTTGTAAAAATTGAACATAGCTGCGTTTTCTTGCACAAACGAAATGAGTGAATTGTACAGTTGGACGACTGTTGCAACATTCATTTTTGGAGATTGTACTTTCTCACTGACTGTGTTAAATTTATCAAGCATCACTCCCCAAAAAGATGCCATGAATGTTGTTTCTTGTTTCATTAGAGCTCTGAGGATACCTTTAGCTTGATTTCTGGTAGTTTTTTTCATCTTCGTCGTTAATAATTTGCTCAAGGGCTTGTACGATAGCCTTGTAGTCCCTGTTTAAACTTTTACAAGCTTCCTCTCTTGCCGACCATCTTGTATTGCTAAGGGTTTTCAGAGAAAGACTTTTTGAATGAAAATACAACTGTAGAATAGCCCATCGATGCGTCGAAACCGAAAAAAAGTTGTACAAAAGTTGCAACAGAGCGAAGAAATCTTTGGAAAGTTTGCAGCATTCCGCAGCACTGGATCCTACCAAATTTAGGGAGTGGGCAGAGCAAGGCACATAAAATATCAAAGGATTTACCTGTTTTAGTCTAGCTTGCAAACCGGGTATGCCCCAGACATGTTGAAGCATTGTCAAGCGATTGACCACGACAATTTTGAATATCCAGTCCATGGTCGTTCAAAATTTAAAGACCGCATCAGCAAGCTGTTCCCCTTTATGTCTGCAGTTCTCTAGAAACTCTAAAAACGTTCTTTAACCTCGCCACTTTTTTAAACATAACGTAGTATGATGCTCAGCTGATCGGTATGTGAAATGTCAGGAGTAGAGTCTACGATAATGGAAAAATATTTTGAATCTCTAACTTCCTCCAGGATTGTGTTGATAACTGTTTTCCCCATGACCTTTAATAACTCTTCACAAATAGTTGAAGAAAGGTAAAAGAGTGTCCCCGCCCAGGGTTGCCGTATTTATCTATGTGGCTCCTTAAAAACGGGTCAAATTCTGCTATTAACTCAAGACACATCATAAAGTTTCCATTGTTAGGAGAACCAAATACCTCATCATTGCCTCGAAGAGGTAAACCACGAGATGCTAGTTTTTTTATAACAGCCACAACCCTTTGTAGAACATTTTTCCAGTACTTTACTTCTTCTTTGGATTGTATTAGAAGCTGTTTATCTATTCGGCCTGCTTCGTCACTTCTCCTTTTATAAGCTAGGACACAGTCCAGATGACCGGCAGAATTTTCATGTTCTGCTAGTCGCGTCTTGAGCATGCTTCCAGTCACTAAAGCCTGAATCGGAAAATTGAGATGACGATTCACTAAACAGTTTGCAAGGACCACAGAATAAAGCACCTTGACTGGGAGAGTAAACAAGAAAGTCACGGTCCACTATATTACCGTTAGCAAGTTTCCTTTCAAACATATTTTTTGTTAGGAACCTATTTGCTTCTGGGTAAATTAAGCGAATTTTCAAAACCTTCATCTTTATTTTGATAAAAGCCATTTTTTGCAAAATAATCTTTAGTTTTACTATTTACTTCCCAAAAAATGGATCTTTGCTTATTTGAGAAAACTGATCATTCTGAAACGAATATTGATGTAAGTCTTCATGAGGTGCGTCTGTTACTGACGTTTGTTTAGCATAATCTTCTAAAATGCATTTGAAGTGTGTGGTTGTTGAGCGAAAAATTATCAATTTCATTATCATTTATTACTATATGTTCAAGAATAATATTCTGGTCTTCACCTGATTTGTCTACGGGTTGTTCAGTAAAGCTGGGGCTGGGGGCACTTATTTTAAAAACGAATCCAACTTCATGGTTTTAGCAATCACTTCAATTTCTTTTTTCTTTTAACTTCCGATAATTTTCGGTATTCTGCACCACTCAATCTTTTTCTTCCATCCATTATAATATAAGAAATGCAATTAGGTTTTTTTAGCAAGCCCGTAACGTAACTTCACAAAAACACAATAACTTAACGTTGAAAATAAACAGTATTTATAATAATGTGCACAGTCACCAAACCGATCGATCACAACACAAGCGCGGACAAATGACACTAGTTGCCGTGTTGCCGAGTGTATTGTACTGACTGAAACAAAAGAGGGTTGTCAACAGTATGCATTGGCGCCTGGCGGTGTTGTGACAGACTGTCAGTAAGGGGGAAGGGGTGGTGACTCACTAGTCGACGGACCTTCCGCGCGACATCGCAATCACTACCGTCGAGTTATCAAATTGACAAACTTTCGTCTGCAAATCTGCCGCCCCCAAAAATTTGCCGCCCTGGGCACGTGCCCATGTTGCCCATGCGGTTAATCCGGCCCTGACTGCTATATTTAAGTGTAAAAATTCCTTAGAACTTACTCAAGTAATCAAACAATCACTTTCAGATCTTTCACATTGGTTTTCGTCAAATGGATCAAAATTAAATAATAACTGATATTGTACAGTTTTTGACTTTACAAAACTCAACGAATACTTTTAAATCAAATTGGGATGGGGATATCAAATTACAAGACAAAGTCAATTTTTTGGGCCTAATAATTGACACAAACTTAAGTTAGAAACCTTATTTAGAACATTTAAGTAAGAAATTAAGTTCTGTTTGTTATCAAATGTTAATTTTAACTGATGTAAGTGATGTTAATACTAGAATTATGGTTTACTATGGATCATTTTTGTCTTTAATGCAGTATGGAATAATCCTATGGGGTAATTCTACCAATGCTACAGTAATTTTTAAACACCAAAAGAGGTATTTAAGAACTTTATTTTATATAAACTCAAAGCATTCATGTAAGTTTATTTTCTCTGATTACAAAGTTTTAACTTTACCCTCTTTGTACATATATAGTTGTCTAGTTTTTATTCATAGCATCTAGAATCTTTCCTAAAAGTCCAACATTCTCATGTATATAATACTAGATTCAGGATTAGTTTTCAGTTTCCGATACCCAGGCTTAAACTTTATGAACAAACACCTCAATACATGGGTTATAGACTGTACAACAAGTTGCCAAATCATTTCAGATCCCTGTCCATGGATAATTTTAAACAAAAAGTAAGACTTATTTTGACTGCAAAACCCTACTATAAAGTTATAGACTTTCTTAATGATCCTTTTTAGTTGCATCTTAGTGTTTACTATTTTATTTGGTGTACCGTAATTTAAATAATGACAAGCAACCTGTTCAAACATTTCATGTATAATGTGAACGTTATGTTGTAATAAAGAGATTCTATTATATCCTATCAATTTTAAGTTGTATATTTTCCTTATATTTAGTATTTGTTTGATTGTTGATTTGATTGACATGGGTTTCAGATCCTGGTAATCTCAAATGAACCGTATTATCCTTATATGCGACCTCCTTTGTCCAAGGAGATGTTTTATGATCCAGATCGAGAGTCTGTTCGCAACCTCAAGTTCAAGCAGTGGAATGGAAAAGAAAGAAGGTACTAGTGTTAACCAATTATGAATTATAAAATACAGTAATACATTTAAAAAAACTAAAAGGTTCATTAAAGCACATTAGCCTTATGAAAAAATCCTTGTGAAATGTTGGGAATGTGGCCGAAACTACCCACAGTTTATTCTCTAAGTACAGCTTTTGGTATTCTGCTTTTCGGTTTAATTTCTAAGAATACACCTAGATGAAAAATTGACATGTGACAGTAAAGTTTGCTCCAATTTGAGCAGTATTGCACAGCACATTTGTATGATGACGACTCACAATTGCTCTTGGCTTATGAGCCTCAGCTAATGAGAGAAGCCATTGGTCAAATCAACACTGATCTTGAAAATATTTCCAAGTGGTCAGTAATCAATGGCTTGAAACTGAACTCAACCAAGTGCACAGTTCTGCATATCGCACCGTAACACATTGTTGAGACCCTCAGTAGCAGTGGAGTGGAGTATCTCTCTGGACGGTGAATATCTCGCCATTTGTGACAGTGTTGACTCTTGGCGTCGTGCTGGACAAAGAGCTCACTTTCACTGAACAAGTCACTTACGCATCGCAGTGAGCTTTGGGAAGGCTTAGGGGTCTCTACAGGTTTCGAGACCTACTGCCAGAGTCCGCCAAACTTCAACTTGTGCAAGCACTGATACTATCAGTATTTCACTATCAGTATCAGTATCAGTATACTGATAGTATATTACTATCAGTATCAGTATTTCACTACTGCTTCCCTGCATACGGCAACAGCGTTTCTAAAGATAACGTGGGTCGGATCCAAAGGCTTCAAAACTCAGCCATTTGCTTTGTTTTTTGCCTTAAAAGATCAATGTCTCTCCTTTCCGTGAAGCAGCCAAATTGTTGCCCATGGAAGCTGTGTGCCGGATGTTAACGTGCTGCATGATTCACAGGACTCTGACGCTCCAAGAGCCTGAGTATCTTTGTCAGAGACACTTTTGTTTGCACGAGGTAGCTCATAGGAGCACACACCATCGTGGAAAGCTTCATTTTCCCCAAAGTCAATCTAGAGTTTGTAAGAAGAAGTTTTTCTTACTTCGTACCAACGTTTCACAACGGGCTTCCCGATACCTGAAAGGTGTACAGTATTAGTAGTTTTAAGTTTAAGTCCTTATTATTAGAAAATAACACATTGTAATTAGTTTTGATTGTAAATTAAGGGACTCATTTGATGTTGACATGAGTTGTTCTGAAAAACATTGTTCAATGCGAAACGCTCGAAATAAAGGAATTTTTATTTATTTATTTAAGGTACTTAAACAAAGTTTGTAGTTATCTACAGTCTATCTATGCTCTCAGGCAGAGAGTCAGAAGCTACTTGTGAGGCACACATTGTTATCAGTTTCATTACTAATCTCCTGTGAATGAATATTTCAGTCTGTTTTATGAACATGAAGACTTCTATGCAGATATCAATACACTAATGTCAGCTAAGAACGGAGGGATTGCTGTGGCTCGAGGCTGGTCTATTTCCAAAGTGGATCCTCAAAACCGCAAAGTCTACTTGGAAGATGGGAAAGAGATATCGTACAGGAAATGTCTCATTGCAACCGGTGCTAAACCTAAAAGTTTGCCAATATTTGACAAGGCTAGTGAAAAAGTAAAAGAGAAGGTTTGTTTCAGTTATTTGATTCTAAAATTTAATAATATAACACTCTGTATTCATCATTTTTCCAAAAGTATTGACAACAACATTTTGGTTCAGCCTTAATCCATTCACTATCTGGCAGTCACAAATTTCTGTACTGACAGGCCCTTTTGAGCGCCCAGCGCATGGTATCACAAAAATCCTGTAATTATATATAAGTTTTTTGATAATTTATCGAAAAAACCTAAACTAATTCAAAATTAACCATTGTTATGTAAAATGTTATATATTACTCAAAATATATTCAAAAACCCACCACATGTACAAATATTGAAAGTAAAATATATCCTTGATTAGAAAATAATTTAACCACAAGCCAATTCACTAATGTACAGTAATAGTTTATTGTGACTCAGAAGCACACATGAAATAATTAGATATTTATTGATTATTGGAGGAGGGAGGGAGGGATTATTTCAAGTAGCAACATGAAGATCAGCTGAAGAGTTTGTCTAGTGTACCGCGTGCAGACGGACACACCACTCACTCAACTAGACACCCTCTCCGCCACATCGTGCTACCGACGCGGCCAGACATTACAAGTAGTACGATAACAGAAATATGTCCAGCATTTCAAATAAGATTTTAACCTCATTTACCGGGTTATAACCATTGTAATAGTACACATTTATGAGGTCAATTGTTAACTTGCAAAGCTTGATAAAAAAAATTTTAAACATCAAAACCAATATTTATAACTTTTATTTCGGACTTTGGGCCGCACCGGGACTTGAACCCGGATCTCTCACTCTCCAGCACAATGTGTTGACCACTACACCAATCGGCCCTAAAGCTTGATTATGAAAAAAGTACTTGTTCTTTAAAATCTGAACCAAAACATAACCGGCGCAGCCTGCAGCCACTAGGCGACATAATCCATTCAGAAGTGTCGCCCAGTTAACATGAATAGAATAGAATAGGAATAGAATAGTTTATTGGCCACAAGATATTTCATACAAATACATAGGCATGTCAAGATAAATAAGGTTTCCATAGATTTAACTTACAAGAAATCCTCTTCTTTCCATCGTTTGTTTAAAAACTCATTTACAGAATAAAAGGCTTGATTTAATAAAAATACATTGATTTTGTTCTTAAAGTTAGAGTACTCCAACTGTCTTAGCCAAAGAGGTATCTTATTCATAAAATTAGATGCTACGTACAGTGGGTCTTTTTCACTTTTGCTTAGTCTATGCTGAGGCAAGTTTATGTGTTTGTTAAATCTAGTGTTATGTGAGTGGATCTCATTTCTAAAAACAATTTTGTCCATATTATTTCTTAAATATAACAAACATTGCAAGATAAACAAACAAGGCAAGGTAAGTATTTTCAATTGTTTAAAGAGTTCATAACAGTGATCTAGGTGACCTACTCCTGCAATTATGCGGACTGCTCTTTTTTGCATGATAAAGATATCTTGTGCATGAGGGGCTCCACCCCATACAACAAGACCATAAATGATGTGAGCTTGAAAAAGACCAAAGTATGCCTGGCGGACGCCATCCTGATCCAATTCACCACACAGGCGTTTCAGTGCGTGAATGCAACTACTTAATTTATTTTTGAGACCAATTAAATGGTGACGCCAACTAAGTGTTGGGTCGAGGGTTAAGCCCAAGAATTTAGGATTGTTCGCTAATTGTTCCGCTAGAGATTTTAGACCAAATAATTCTGTGACAGTTTTGTTTTTATTTAATACCAATTCATTAGCAGTCAACCAATTTTGAATAGAATTTTGGCTTAATTTTGCTTGCTCCAATGCGAGACTGCAACTAGATTGCCTATCAATGATTGTAGTGTCATCAGCATACAGGACGACCTCCGCAGGCAGACACTCACACAGATCGTTGACCATGACAATAAACAGTAAGGGACCAAGTACAGAGCCTTGGGGGACCCCACAATTTACCTCCTGAGAACTTGATTTTTTGTTGTCATAAAAGACATACTGTTTCCGATTTTGTAAATAGGCTTGAAAGGTTTTTAAGGCGAGCCCCTCAACTCTGTAATATTGAAGTTTCCTTAACAATAAGTCATGGGACACACAGTCAAAGGCTTTGCTGAGGTCACAGAAGGTGACCGCAGCAACATCCTTTTCCTCAAAACAATTCAGAATTTGTTGAACCAGTTTAATGAAAGCATCATTTGTTGAAAGACCCTTTCTAAAACCAAATTGAGAGGCACAAATTAACTTATTTGTTTCTAAATGGTACATGAGCTGTTTGCCAATAATAATTTCAATAACCTTGGACAGAACTGGAACAATAGCAATGGGCCTATAGTTGTCCATATGAGTTTTCGTACCCTTCTTAAATACAGGAAACACTTTTGTAATCTTTAGAATATCCGGGAATTTAACTTGAGAAAGACATTTATTTATCAAAGCTGTAATAGGAGAGACAAAACAACAAATTGTATCTTTAACTAACTTATTTGAGAAACCAAAGTGATCTTTACTTGACTTACTGGACAACAGTTTAACAACATTAAGAACACAATTTTCAGTAACAAACTTGAAATGAAAAACTGGCAAATTTACAGGAATTTCCTTAAAAGCTAAAAAGTCTAAGGCACTACAGGTATTATTTTTGTTTGTTTGAACCAAAGTTGATTTTATATTATCTGCAATATGTACAAAAAAACTGTTAAACTTGTCGGGAGAAAGTGTGTTATTTACATTCTCTTTAGGTTTATCAGTCAAGCTCTTTTTTGATTTATTTACAATATTCCACAAAGTGTTTGTTTTATTTTCTGAGTCATGTTTTTTTTCATGTTATTTTATGCACTGATTTCAAGTTGCAGAAAAAAGGCATACAACTTGACATTATAAATTCTAAACTCTACTAGACACTTAAGGGCCGGTTTCCCCAACGTCAGTTAACTGAGATCGGCCGTTTAAACCGCGTTTTATCTCGAGGAGGTGTTTCTCCAAAATTTGTACCGTCGATTTGGCCGGAACAAACTAACTGTCCTAGGCAGGTGGTTTAAACGGCTGATCCAAGGTTATACTAGTCGAAGTAAACAAAAACCTAACCTCAAACCTGTAAATCAAAAACTAGCCTTCGCACCATAATATTAAGTTCACTAATTCTTAACCTATTACTTTTATAAATCGTCGTATCTATATTTTATTATTTTTAAATGCACAAGCAGTTAAATGGAATAATTCATTCAACTGTTGGAAATATTATGGAAATTAATAATATTGGAATGAATAACTCCTCAAATTTGGAAATCAAAGCCTAGCCATAATATTAAGTTTACAAATATTTAGCCAGTAGCCTACTTTTAAATAGTATTCTTTTGTTTAGTTTTAAGTACAGTACATAATTCTTTAGTCAAATGGATGAACTGTTGAAAATATTAGAAGTTGAGGAAGAGAATTACGAGAATCAGGGAAAGACTGATAGTTAATAATTTCGGAAGATGGGAAGAAGGAAAAGTTTTTGAAAGATTTCGAATGAGGAAGGAAACTGCAATATTACTGCTAAATTTTATTAGTGATTCTTTGAGATCCACAAGTAACAAAAATCGAGCCTTGTCACCTGCGGATACATTTTAGTGCGCATTGAGTTTCTATGCCTCCAGTCCTTTTTTATCGACGTAGGGGAGTTGGGCAGAATGCACAAGTCCTCCATTACCAAAATCATTAAGCAAGGGTCTGATGCTCTAGCCCGTTTGTGTTCGCGTTTCATACTAATGGAGAAAAGTAAACGGGAATAAGATAGAAATTGCGATCAAACAAAATAGGCCTATCTTCTTTACATTGGGAGTCAGTAAACATAACCTCAACTCTGATCGAACACACTTTTTTTGTCTGTTTCTACCGAAATCAAACAGAAAACAGACATGCGAGGTTTAATCTATGCTGTGCCAGTCAAAAAGTTGGGGAAACGCCTCGGAGTTTAAACCCGAGGTATACATTTTTGATCGGTACAAAGTAAACCGGGATAACGAGAATTTGGGGAAACCGGCCCTAAGTGTAAGTGAAATTACTTGGGTAAAAATAAATTAGGCAAAAGTTTGTATCCATCTTTATTTTAATTTTAAGTTAGTAAAGTTATTTAAAGAATTAGTTTTAACAAAAAAAAGATGTTCAATAATAATTGAAATAATTTGAATTTGATATCACTTTTAGGTATAATAAACTTAAATTTATATTAAATAACAAAATATAAATCTGTAGGCTGATTTGATTTTTTTCTAGGTAATGCTTTACAGAAATATTTATGACTTTGAGGAACTAGAAGATATAATGAGGGAAGGTGCAAAATCACTGGTAATCATTGGAGGAGGGTTCTTGGGCAGTGAACTGGCTTGCGCCTTAGCAAGGAGAGGTAAATAATAGTTCTGTTGTAGTCTTTAATGTTACTTGGGATACTAAGCAGTTTTAATGAGGATGTATCTTAATCTAATAAGTATAGTTTTACTTCATAATTCATTAAATTTATAATATAATACCTTTTCAAGCAATCCTTATTGGAGATATCTCCTAAATTTAGTCAATCTCTAATCCTTGGGCTAAAATTAATACTGTAGTTGTAACATAATTCATACATTGAAAATTGCACAAATTTGGCTTAAAATTAAATACTTAGTCAGAAGAAATTACCAACAATTTCTCAAATTCGGAAATAGAATAAAATATGTATTTAAGGCAGAAATGTAAAACACAATTTAAAATCGTCAGTAACCCTCTCTGGGAAAAATTGAAGGTCCCAGTATGTATATGTTGTAAAGAGATAAATTAAGGTTTTCATCAATTTATTTGATAAGTCTCTTTAAGATACAAAGCTTCCTTACTTTGATAATAGAAATAAATATAGCTATCGCTGCTAAAACAACTTTTTAATTTAATTTGTGTCCCAAGTTAAATAAATGTATTCTTGTCATTTTTTCGTATTTTTGATACAGAGCCAACACTTACCAACTTGCATTAATATTTGGTAAAAAACTGACACTTTTGGAAAGAAATTAAAAACCAGAAATAAAAGTTATAGTATTTTTTACCATTTAATATTTTGTAGTTGTTCCTAAAAATGACCAAGGACTGACCACAAGGTTGGCATCCTTAGTTGCAGATAAACAAATTAGAGTTCTAGTTGTAATTGATCTGTTTTAGGAAAATCTCAAGGGTTGACGGTGCACCAGATTTTCAGAGAAGAAGGCAACATGGGTCATGTGCTTCCCGAGTATCTGAGTAAATGGACAACCGCCAAGGTCAAGAACGAAGGTGTTCATATCATAAGCAAAGCGGAGGTTTCAAACGTTGAACTAAATACAGACAACAGACTGTCATTAGCCCTCAGTAATGGACAAAAGGTAGAGTAAGATGAAATCATGAGTTAAATCTTTCATTATAAACAAGCAAACTATTATCTAAACCACAAATAATTATTTGATAATGTTGTGGCATATTTTATCAGAAAATATCCGTATATGGACCTTGTCTAAGGCAATCTTCTGCTAGAGTTAATAGTTGTGTCATATATGCCTATTTGATGCTCTCTAAAATATGTTAAGATTGTAAAACTGAGCAAATCGTGAAATGTTGGGACTTTGCAGGGTTTTTTTTTCTAGCCGGTTGTTAGGGTAACAAATAATTAGCCTCAGAAAATCCTCAGAAAAACCTTTTTTTGCTACCTTAAAAGAGCCATAGTTAAGAGGAAGAGTGTAGCGAAAAGCCTTTAAACTTCAGTGGTACAGTAGATCACGAAAGGTTGAGGTCAAAGACTGAAGCGAGGTTGTAAGCAGAGTAAATTAGAGTTAAAATTATTTAGTGATTTAGTGTAACTCATTGCAAAGGAAATTCGTTTATTCATTCCAGTTACGCTTTAGCTTAACGCATTAGCTGCGTGTCAACCTGGCTATGTACTAAAACTATAAAATGGCGAACTGATAGTGAAACAGAATAATTTACCAAACAACGCAAACATTTAGGTAAATATAATCACAAAGTTTAATACAGTTAACTCCCGATTAACCGAAATCGGATTAACTGTGTTGCGAATCAACCGCGACACCTAATGGAGAAAAAAATACAATGCCACCATTCTTCACAAAACATACGATAATAGTATCTCGCGTGACCTAGACTCGTTTTCTCTAACTCCCCTGACAATGTTCAAATCAAATCAAATCATCTTTATTCAAAAAAGTACCAGAGTACATGAATGGTGTCATCGCATACATTAACTTACAGATTTCAAAAAGACTTACTATAGCTTAAGTTATCTAAAAAAGATATTTTAAGTAACTTACTAATATTATTATTATTATGTTAGTCCTAAAATAAAAATTCTCCCCACCTGCCGAATTACCCATCCTCCTCACTGATAAATCTGACTATTAGGCCTATTCAAGATTTTGACAGTGGTATAAGAGGGCATATAATTTTCTGAAGTGCGGTTGTAGGAGATGTTTTTGTTATGGGCTTGGTTATTGATGATTGCAAAACGATGTCTACTTAACGCAAATGGGTCGTATTGACAATAGAGCACAACTAGACATGGTGCAAGTAAACAAATTAATGTGCAACCAGTATTACATTGAGGATTAATGATACAACGGTTTCATGGTGATATACCGAAAGTAAGATAACAATAACAGCATAAACAGTAACAATACTCCGTCGCCAACTTTTCGCTATTTTCTGGTTGCTGTGGTAACCAAGTCACGTGACCTGTCAAGAGTTCGACGCTAGCGCTCCTGATCGCTCAGAAGCTAACTAAACTAAACTAAAAACTAAAACCGTGGAACCAAGGCTACCGTAACACGCGCGTCATATACATGAGATAATACATGAGAACCAGTGACTAGATATATGACTAGATATACGAGCATATATCGGTTGTTTTAAAATAGAAGTCTAGACACCGTGACCAATAATTCTTTGAATTTGTAACTTAGTACTCGACGTACTTTCTATTTTGCTTTATGGCTTCTTCATTTTGAGGTCATATGAAGTGTAAAGCTAATTTTGTTTGTAAGTGATCTAAAACAGTTTAAGCAATGCTGAATTTAACTAAACATGAATTTTAGGTTGAAGCTGACTATGTGGTTGTAGCGGTTGGAGTTGAACCTAATACAGAATTAGCTAAAACGTCTGGACTGGAAGTAGACAAGGAAATCGGAGGTTTCATGGCCAACTCTGAACTGGAAGCCAGATCCAATCTCTATGTTGTAAGTTTTAAAACTCGTTCAATTTGAAAATTAAAAATTGATAATTCGCTTTGAGACTGACTACTCTTAGAAGGTATTTTAAGGTGAATATGGGAAGATAGTGAGTTTGATGAGTGTTTTTGATGGATGATGTGGTGTAGTTGTTTTGAGACATAAAATGAATTATGTTAAAAATCCGCAAATGAAAAAATAAAGTAATATGAGTACATGTGAGTATCTTGAAAACATGTAAGAGACTGCAAAGTCCAGTTTCCAGGTGATGACATCCTGGGGTTTGTAAAGTGGGGCTCAAGTTGGAGGGAGTCTCAGATGGAAGCATTATCTGATGTTTCTGTCATAGACAATAATGCTCTATCTTACTCCAATCTTCCATACGAAAATATCTTAGAGAGAGATAGAGAGCATCTTTATTACAAAATCTTTGGGATTTGAAATTGTGTCAAAGTACAAAATATGATAGAGAATGCTGAAAAGAAGAAAAAAGGAAATACCAAGCAGCAACAGAAGTTAGGAACGCTTCATTCACCCTCTAGTCACCTCAGTCGATGGAATGCTTGGGAAAGAGCTCCAGACCCTGCTCAGAGTGGTTGCTTAGAGACTCAGAGAAGTGGTACAAACCCTACAGTGTAATCAGGAACTGGATCCGTGTTAAAACCACTTGTGCGACTTTAAGGCAACCAGTATGTGCCTGAGAAGAACCAGAAGGAAGTGGAGAACAGCCAGAGAGTTTGAAGACAGAGCGGAAGTTACCTCCTTTTATTGACAAATTTTACAATTTTGTTTATTTTTTATTTTTATTTATTTTACATTTTTTATCATTTTTATACTTATATTTATTTTATTTTAATATTTTGTAAATAAATCTTTTCTTTGTTGTGCTAAATTGTGTTTAAATTTTATTTGCAATCATGTCTAGCTAATTTATAATACATTCCATAAGTTTTGACTGCTTCATAAAGGGGTAGTGTTTTACAAATCAGCTGAAATCTGGCAAGAAAATACACTGAAATCAATTAAATTGCTTACATTTTTTTACCTTTAAATAAAATATGCAGAGCTACCTTTTATTTGCAGTGTCATGTGTAGAAGGTTTCTCAAAAATTAAAATCCGTTTACATGTTTTGTTTGTACAAGTGTATGTGTGACCGACAGGCCGGGGACTGTGCCAGTTTCTACGACGAGAAACTGGGCAGAAGACGTATTGAGCACCACGATAATGCAGTTGTGAGTGGGCGGCTGGCAGGAGAGAACATGACGGGTGCTGCCAAGACGTACACACACCAGTCCATGCTGTGGTCAGACCTTGGGCCCGACGTGGGCTACGAAGCTATTGGAATCGTCAACTCTTCCCTCCCCACTTTCGCTGTCTACGCAAAGCCTGCTCAAGCTAACACTCAGGTAAGTGTTAATTATTTCTTGATGGAAATTTCAGTAGCTAGATCAGATACAATAAAACTCTGGCTGTCCACCATCCAAATTATTTGGTTTTGCAGGAAAAGAGCAAACGCTTTTTTTACTAATACTTAACTTGATTGCCATCTTTATTTTTGAGAACTGAGATAAAGTTTATATATAATTAATGGCTCGTTTTTAAAAATTTTAATATTTGAAATTGTTGACGGTCCTGTGCTTATCCCATGTTTTCCAGTCACTCCTTTATCCAATTTTTCAATGATTTTTATAAATTTTATTCATCCACCAAAAGCAGAACCAAAACGGGAATATATGTCTGAATGGTTACTACCAAAACGGGCTCCAAGTTGGGTAGAAGGCTATGTTATGGACGACCATACAAAATGACGAAACACTCAAAATGTGCTTAGTTTTCTGGTGAAGATTAAGTTCAGATATTCTACTGTGTCATGATTTTAACAAAAGAGCAGGCTTTTAAATAGTCCACTTCTTAATAGGATTACAATTATGGCATATAAAACTGAATATTCTGACTGAAACTCAAGTAGTCACTGCCTATTTCATCAACAATTTGTAAATAAGGGTGTTTTGCAGTTATTTTAATAGGAAAGTACAGTAGTCCATGGTTGCCAAGAACATTATTTTGGTTATATGAAGAGTACAGATTTTATAGTATAACTAGCTTACACTACCCGTGCTGGGCTACGGGATTTAAATATCAAATTTTTACAATTATATTTACCTAAATGTTTCTAACAAAATCCATGTTAGTGTTGTTTGGTAAATTATACTGTTTCCCTGTCAGTTCGCCATTTTGTGATTTTAGTACATAACCAGGCCGATAGACACGGAGCTTAGCGCTAAAGCGCCGCAAGCAAAAGTCTTATTTTATTTGTATAGAAATCCTATTTTGACGGTAGCGCTTGTGGCGATGTGTTGGCTATGTATAATATTCAAATTTTGATTTATAGTAACACAACTTTAATAATGGTTCGGTTCTTATGATAATCAGTGTTTCATATATTATAAGTAATACTTTTTTTGAAATTTTCAGGACAGTCAAGAAACTCTGGAAAAGGCAGATTCTTCAGTTGAAGATTATGTGAAGGGAGTAATATTCTATTTGAAAGACAATATCATCGTAGGAATAGTTCTGTGGAATATATTTAATAGGATTGCAATTGCTAGACAAGTAAGTGTAAAGTATGAAAGGTTTACACTGTAGTTAGAATTACCTTGTTTAGAGTGCCTGAAGATCCTGAGGAAAAAAATTCTTCAATCTGATGCGCATTTCGGTCCATTGTCGGAGCACTAAGTCACTACACTGGAATGTTCACTTAACGTAACACTAAACTATTTACAGTTTATATACACAAATAGCGTCACCTCACATATAGTGGGGGGTGATGTTGGTGAACTTGTACCACCCCCCACTGTTACCCGAGTCTTACACAATTTGTGTGTATAAACTCTAAAATATAGTGTAGTGTTAAGTGAAGTGAAACTTCTAGTATAGTGACTAGGGGTGTGCGAGTACTCGATTTTTCGAGTCGAGTTCGAGTACTTTCCGATACTCGAACTCGGCTCGAGCTTATCAGCAAAGCTCGAAATTTGGTCGAGTGCCGCGAACGGTATCGAAGCCGTGATTTTACAGCGAGCGTTAGCGAGTCAAGAAATCGCCGCTAAAGGTACCGGTTGTGATTTCACCGCTGGCGTTACCGAGTCAAGAGATCGCCGCGAACGGTATCAAAGTCGTGATTTCAACGCAATCGTTAGAATAGCGGAGTCAAGAAATCGCCGCTAACGGTACCGGTTGTGATTTCACCGCTGGCGTTACGAGTCAAGAAATCGCCGCTAACGGTACCGGTCGTGATTTCACCGCTGTTAACGAGTCAAGAGGTCGCCGCGAACGGTATCGGTCGCGATTTCAATCGCGATCGTTAGCGGAGTCAAGAAATCGCTGCTAACGGTACCGGTTGTGATTTCACCGCTGGCGTTACGAGTCAAGAAATCGCCAACGGTATCGAAGCCGTGATTTTACAGCGGCGTTAGCGGAGTCAAGAAATCGCCGCTAAAGGTACCGGTGTGATTTCACCGCTGGCGACCGAGTCAAGAGATCGCCGCGAACGGTATCGAAGTCGTGATTTCACCGCGAGAGCCAGAGATCGCCGCGATCGGTATCAAAGTCGTGATTTTAAAATAAAAAGGTTTTGCCTTGGAAACAATTACTGCTCTGGGGATAATAGTGCAGAAAATATAACAGAAAGTTATAAAGTTAAGTCAATTTTTGTGGATTTAATTTATTTAATGTTTTATTTTGGTTTTGTTTAGATTTTTACTGTTTGTTTAAAGTGAACAGTCTTTCTTTAATTTTGTTTGTGTGGTTTTGATGTCATATAAATATATATATACAGTATGTTCATATTTAATTAATTTAAACTCAATAATAAAATTTGTCAAGAAAATTCCATAATGAGCTTGTTTTTTAATACCTATACGCTAATACTCGACTCGACTCGAAAACTCAAGCTTTTTTAAAAAAACTCGACTTGACTCGAACTAAAAAAATGGTACTCGCACACCCCTAATAGTGACTAATGCTCCGACGATGGCCTTTTGAGGCAGAAATGCGCGTCAGCACGTAAGACTCTTCTTCCTCATGATCTTCAGGCCCTCTTAACAAGGTAATTGTGATTCAATAGGTCCAAAAAACTGTCAGTTGTTTCTTCCGCACTTTCGTTCTGTTCTAGTGTCTCCATTTTGTTTTTGAACTTCATTTTGAAATATGGCATTCCTTCTCTTCTCTTCTCTCCACTCTCCTTGAGAGCTTGCACATGTTGCATTTTCCGGCTTCTTAGCTGATCTCTCCCCCACTCATCACCCTATTCTTACCGTTGAATTTGCAAGTCTAAGCCGTCAAGATAATCATAAATGTGCACCCGCAAAAAGCCTCACCCGGTTTTCGAGGCTAAAATATGGTAAACCTTTTGTTTTGATAGCTCACTCTTTGGCTGGGTGTGATCTACCTCGGCAAAAGAGTTAACATTAAAGTTGTACTTTGTTTTACTGTTAATTTTTTACCACCCCTTTTTTATAACTACACTAATTAATTAGCCTAGGCTAAGATTGTAATTGTTTAAAGTTTAAAATTAACTATAGAAGTAAAGAAGGCTGATTAGTTTGATCATTTTCAGGTTTTGAAGGAAGGCAAAACTTTTGAAGACTTAAATGAAGTTGCAAAGTTATTTGATATTCATTCTGACGTTTAAGGTAAGATAAAATTCAAAAGCTAGTGTTTTTGAAAAGTTCATTTTTAAATAGATACAAGTTTTTAAAAATCATGTCAAACTTTAAAAAGAAAGTTTTTTATCTTCATGTGTCTATTATCTATGTTGCAAGTTTTTTTTGTTACATAACATTGTGTTAATCTTTATAGTTTGTGTTATATATTACAGTAGAACTCCAGTTATCCGAACTAAATGGGACCGGACCTCATTCAGTTAATCAATTATTCCAATAATTGGAGTTTTCACCAAAAAATCGGAAATTCAGAAAAAAACTTTTTATAATTTAATTTTAGGCCTATTATTGACTTTAATTACAAATGTAAAATACAAACATCACACTTTACTTACTAAAGGATCTTATTGCATTGTTCTAAAATTTTAATTTTGTCTGATAACGACTGAGTAAACAAACAAAAGCAGGTGCAGAGTAGATAGACGGACAGAGAGCGCTACAGTGAAGTGTCCGCCTGACTGTCTAGTTCAGTCAATGCCAATACTATAGTAGTGTCTTTTACTGTCACTGCCACTAGTGTATTGTACAGTCACTTGAATCTTAGTTTGAAGAAACAACGTAGCGGGCGGTTCCTAATCATCCTTCTAATAACGTAACAAAACTTCATGCAATTTCTTTTTCTTTCATGACATTCGTTCCGTTCCTGTGGTAGTTGCTCATTATTTCATTTTTTTTTTCTAGTAGATAACCCAGTTGATCCGCAACCCGGATAATAAGCAACCGGTTGAGAGTTAACTGAACTTTAAATAATAATAATTATTTGTGTTGCCCTAGATGCTAGCCTTACTAGCTAGCGAAAGGCCTCGCAAATTAATTATTAAAATATTGGCTATGTGTTTTAATTTCACAAAACTATTATTTATTTCTGTGTTTGATACAATTTTAGCCCAACCCTTAACCTTTTGCGCTCCAATGGTGAACTGAGTCCGACATCTGAGCGGAACGGCAAAATAGTCTAGTCCGACACATTGTTTATTGCATATAGCGCAAACGATAGGCAAGGACCACACTACACTAACGGCACTTAGCAGAGAACACCGAAACTACCACTCCCTTCCCTCTGACGCCAACTCACGTATGAGTTTGACAGCCCACGACAAACAGCCTGGTGGTTTAGTGGTTATAGTGGCGGACAGTTGGCCCCTGTCTGTCACAGCGTGGGTTCGAATCCCACCCGGCTGCGCTCTGGTACGGTGCAATGCTAGTCATTGGATGACCCGCTGAGGATCACTGAAGAGAAAATGGCTCATCAAATCCAGTGAGGCGGCAAGTAACACTTTTTGAGCTTAGTGAGGCGCTAAATCCCCACGCTTAGAGGAGAAATTCAATGACTGGTAATGCACTGTACCAGAGAGCGGTTTTGCTGAAATTTTGCTTACAGGGGACTGGAAAAACCCATACAAGAGGGTTTTTACAAAAATTTAAAAATAAAATTAGAGCGCAATGGGTTAAGGGTTTTATTTAAGGACTAGTGACTTGTATGTTTTTTGTTTCGTAGTAGAACATGTATTCTTAAGCTAACAGGGCGGTTTGTTTGTTTTAGACCCATCAGTCACCGGAGATAGTTAACGGTACGGAGGTTTCCAGCTTCTTGCATTTTACTTTAATTAAACTTGTATGTAAAAACGTTGTGTTTCTAAATCCATTGTTACCTTTTATTTGTGAAAAACAAGGCTTACAGTATTTTCTTTTTCAGTATCTATCAAATTGAAGTAGAACTAAGTTTATTTTATAAATTGTTGATCAAATGCATATTTGTTAACATAAAAAAATCTCTGTAGTAGTATGTGTTGT
Organism: Matsumurasca onukii; assembly: GCA_018831715.1. Classification (NCBI taxonomy): domain Eukaryota; kingdom Metazoa; phylum Arthropoda; class Insecta; order Hemiptera; family Cicadellidae; genus Matsumurasca; species Matsumurasca onukii. Next base: position 41,028,988 of record CM032059.1, on the reverse strand, counting down.
TATAGGTTGCTCCAATTGATCATAAATTAAAATGTAGATAATCTGTTATTGTAAATCCAAACCAGGCTGCAGTATTTGTTAAAATACATTTTTTTAGACAAAAATATAGTAGTCTGTTTTCCTTAGGCTTGAAAACTAACCTCCTGGTCTCATAATTTGAAACCAGTTCAAGTGGTATTCTAGAGTAAAGGTGCTTCTCAACCTGGAGGACATGCTGCATCAGTGGCGGCTTTCCCTAATGGGCTCTTGGGCGCAGCCCTCCCAAGTCCGTTAATCAAAATCAAATCATCTTTATTCAAAAAAGTACCAGAGTACATGAATGGTGTCATTGCATACATTAACTTACAGATTTCAAAAAGACTTACTATAGCTTAAGTTATCTAAAAAAGATATTTTAAGTAACTTACTAAATTATTATATTATACAATTTAGTTAAGGTAATTTTACTATTAATCTAAATTATTCATTCTGTTCAATTTTAGTCAAAAAATTCATCAAATGAGTAAATTACTTTTGTTATAATAAGTGCTTTAAGCTTTCTTTTAAATATATTTAAATTAGGTTCTTCTTTCAAATTTGAAGGCAGATGGTTAAAATACTTTAAGCCAGCATATGTTGGTTTCTTTGCATACATTTGTAATCTATGACTGTTAAATGCCAAAAGTTGTCTGTATCTAGTGTTGTAACTGTGTGAGGTTCCTAATGCACAAACACTGTCTAAGTTATTTTTAAGGTGAATTATTATTTGATAAATGTAAAGCCCATGAACAGTAATGAACCCCAATGACTGAAAATATTCTTTTACAGAGTCTTGTGAACCCAATTTTAAAATTGCTCGTATGGCTTTCTTTTGTAGAATTAAAATTTTATTTAAATTATGGGCAGATGTAGCGCCATACAAACACAACCCAAAAGAAATATGAGATTCAATAAAAGCATAGTAAATTTGTTTTAATGTTTCAACACTACTTAATTTTACCATCTGCCTCAAAGCATAAAGCCCAGAAGAAACTTTTGACAAAACCCTATTGACGTGATCATTCCAACTTAATTGTTTATCAATGGTTAAACCCAAAAATTTCACACAGTTAACTTCTTCTACCATATCTTTATCCATACAAATGCTTAAACTATTGCTATTATCTCTTTTAGAACAGGAAAATTGAATGTACTTAGTTTTAACTGGATTAGGAAGCAAATTAATACTCTGCAAATACTGAGAAACTTGAGACAAATTTATAAATGAGTTAATTTCTATGTCAGATGCTGACTGTCAAACTATTTTAAGATTAAGGTCATCTGCATAAAGGCAAGCCTTATGAGGAATGTTAATAATTGACGGTAAACCAGTTAAGTAAACTAAAAATAACAGAGGACCTAAAATAGACCCTTGTGGTACACCATAGTTAATTACATTTGATTTAGAAACTGCTGAAGTTAAACAGTTGGACTCATTGACATAGGATATGTCAACATACTGTTCTCTACCAATTAGATAGGATTCAAACCATTTTAAACCATTTTTTTGAACCCCTATACTTGCTAGCTTTTTTATTAAAGTGGGATGAGATACACTATCAAACGCTTTAGTCATGTCCATGAAAATGCCAACAACCATTTCTTTTGAGTCCATTGAATTTATGACAGATTCAATAAAGTCAATCCCAGCACTTACTACTGACTTTCCTTTCCTGAAACCAAATTGTTGGTCATCAAGAATGAGGTTATCCTCAAGATATGTAGAAAGTTGCGTGTACATTACTGACTCATAAATTTTAGCGAAGGAGGATATTAAAGATATTGGCCTATAATTGGCTATGTCTTTGGGATTTCCATTTTTAAAATATGGTTTTACTTTTGAGATTTTTAATTTTTTTGAAAATATACCAGTAATGAAAGAGGAATTTATGACATGAAGCAATGGTTTAAGTAGATTTTTCGGGCTGACTTTATTATTGTAATTGGTATCTCATCCCATCCTGATGATAATTTGCTTTTAAGTTGCATTAAAATTTTATCTAATTCCTCATAATTAATTTGTTTAGGAATAAATGACACTTTTAAAGCCTCTAACTCAGATCCATGGTAATTAAAATTGAGATCTTTACAACTAACTTTAGGAACAACATTCTTTTCAACTACACTTGTAAAGAAATCATTAATATTTTGAGACACAACATTAGGGCTATTATGGTCATTTGCTAAGAGTTTAATAATATTTTCCTTGCCCTTATTTTTACTGCCCACTTCTTTATTAATGATTTGCCAAGTGGTTTTACTTACAATATATCTAAATTGTGTATTAAATCCCCTATTAATAAAATAAATGAATAAATTTGTTCATCCAAGCGTTTGTACAACACGCAATTAGGTCAGACTTGACCTGGTGAGCATATAGAACGATGTTTGGGCGCAAGCCGGAGCGCCCCACGGAGCTATTATGCAGGCATACGGGAGAAGCAGCCGACAGCTGAGAGGGTGCCGTGACGTCATTCCAATGCATTCATACGGACTCCTTGGGGCTCTGCCTCAAACAAATGCGCATGCGCGGCCCCCTCCACTACTACCGCTCCCGTCGCTTCAGACCGAATTATCTTAGATCGAACAGCCGATCTAGCGGACATCTACAGCTGATAATCAATCAGTGATGCCAACTTGATGGACAAAACAGTTATTGTTCCAATAGAAAATTAAAATTGAATAAACGCTACTGGCACTTAAAATTGTTGGTACAACCGATTATTCTAACTTGATATCATAAGAACAGTTTTCAGTCTAGTTTAGCTGGTTGTCAATATATTGATAGCGTCATCACGCACCTTAATTTGTTCTGCCTTAGTTTTATTTTATTGCTTAAACTGTAGTGTTTAGTTCTGATAGTTTCTTATAAATATTGTAGTAGAAAATTAAGGTCAAAAATGCTTAAAAATGTGTCATTTTAACACTAAATTTACTAAGTTTTCCATAGGAGGGCCCCCGGACCCTCCTTTCTGTTGGGGGGTGCTCCACACACCGAATCCCCGGTAGAGTCCTCCCACTGCCGCTACTGTTCTCAACCTAAAGGACATGCTGCATGGAGCATGGGAAAGAAAATACACAGCACAGTTGCTAACTGCTCACTGATATTTACATAAGGAATTCATTATTCTGTATTGTCTAACCTTCTCCAAGTGTCCATTCATCAGAGGAAAAAGCTCCCTTACACCTTCAGACATAAAAAAATGTAATTTATTGAAAATTGTTAGTAATTTTGTATAAACTACAACTGCGCCAATAATAGTTTACAGTTTGGACTGAAGATACTTGCTTGTGAAAGATCTTGCTGAATAAACCTTAATATTATTGGAGTTGTTGTAATTGATTTAAAACTATTTAGGAAAGGAGGCTCAAACAAGACTGTGTGGCAAGCAGAATTCACCGCTCATTGTTTGAGCAGATAAATAGACGCCGTCGCTCAAGTTTTTACATCATGAATAAAATTTATACACTTTTGAAAACAAGCCTGAGACTGCTGGCCAAAGCGAGGCTATAAAGGAAGCAAACAGTATTGTAACTAGCGGTTTTTGTGATCCGGCTGAGGATGTGGTTGGTAGCTAACCCCCTCTACTCCATCCAAGACTTTAGCCAGTTCCACAGTTAACTAGCCGTACCGCCTCTTGTATATAGTATTTTTAGTTATGTTGACGCTTTCTATTCAGCATGACTGGTCAACGACGAAGACATCATGTATTCAGGTATCTAAATTCCTGAACCTTGGTCGTTAACTGGTATTATAGATAGATAGGATAGGCCGTGTCAAAACTTATTTACTATTTCAGTGTACATCTCACAGCAGGGTATTGCACATCTTTAATTCAGCAATAGGAAAACTACCCTTCTTTCTGTTCCAGCCTATAGTAGGGAAGGTAGTTCTCTTCTAATCGTATTGAAGTCGTGAATATAGGTAGATCTGAGGACGTAGGCTTAAAGAAAAGCAACGTAAGTAACCAGGCTTAGGCGTGCTAGTAAAGTTTATTCAGTGCCGGATTTAGGATTTCCGCGGCCCTAGGCCGAAATTGTCAAAACAGCCCCTTTTTGTACTTTTTCTGTTACTCTCTCATGCCCCCTTCCAACATACGATGTTTATAGTGTATTTTCATTGTTAGATACCTAACATCTAATTTAACTTAAAAACAACAGTAATGCAAAGATTGTGATACATGTTTTTCTCACCTAACTGCGGCCCTTTTTTGCCTGCGGCCTAGTCGGCCTAGTGGTAAATCTGGCAGTGAGTTTATTTACCTTCTTTGTAGCCTGAAGATCCTGAATGAACTTAGAAGCTCATCAGGATCTCCAGGCTACAAAGAAGGTAATTTGCTTCTACTAGGTCCGGAAATCATAATTTATTAAAAGTTTATTTATTGTTACAAACGGCATACGACAATATACATAGGATTTTAGACTAAATACTTAGTTTTCTGTCTGTCTTTGTTTTTCACTACATAATAATTATTATATAATCAAAATTATTTTTATCTCCAAGGCCAATTAAGTTATAAACTAAAAACTTTGCACACTTGTAATTTTAATTAAAACCGATATTTAAAAATATACTTGCCTAATTTTCACTTTCCGCTTAAAAATGGCGGCCATATTAAATTTTCTTAACTTAATAACTCAAACCCTTAACTTTTATGGTAAATACAGGAGGATAATAATAAGTGGCAAATGTTTTTATAAACATTTTAAGACCAAGTTTGTTGTTCTGCGATCAGTAGTAATGGAGATATTAAAGTTTTCCTAAACACACTCCTCTGTTTACATTTGAGAAACATAGTAAATATTAATAGATTAAATACCTGTTGGTTGCCTGCAGAAGATTAATAATTTTAAAAAAATATGTAAATAAAGGTATGCTGACCAAGTTTGTTGTGCTGCCACGAGGCCGGCCTTACCCAGGATTTAATTTCAGGGGGTTTAAAGCACCGGAGGGTTTGGGGGTTATGGAATACCCCCAACAAAGGGGATGGGGGTCCTCCCCCAGAAAAAATTGTGGAATAAAAGTGTAGAAAACGCATATTTAGGATTTTCTCATTCTTAGTTAACAAGAGGAGAGTGTTAATATTCCAGGAGGACTGTCTGTAACTGACTGCGATCTATTCTGAGTCTCTCTGAGGACTAAATGTTTTAGCATTATACGTTATCTCAGGAATTTCTGAATGTTCTGGCTTTGCACTGACGTTAAATGACACATTTTTGAGGTGGTAGTCTTCCAGTATTACACTTACTTATAGATAGATTTTTGCTATCTTTTTACATTTCGGGGGTTCCAGGAGTGGGATTGTACATTTCTGAGGTCAAAAGACTGCGAAATTGAGGGCGGCGGAGGCCCAATTAAGTATCGTAGTACGCACGATCCGCGCGAGTTCCGCGTGTGACATCCCGCGATATACAAACTTGAAACTAAGTGACCGTTGTGTATGTATATATTTTAATATAATGAAAAGTAGTGTGTAAGAAAAGAGAAGATACACTGATGATGGGACACGCCAGTGCCGAAATATAGCCTTAATATAAGAAACAACAACAGTAGGATCTACAGGTGCCAAAAAGATAACTTGTAATAACACAAGGCCCTACAGCTGGGAAATTTAAATATTTTAATTCTTAAACATGAATTGTTAGGCCCGTTGCACACACACCGATTTGTATCGGCCGATCACTATGCAGCCGTTTCAAGACAGGATTACGGGGTCGCTCTGCGCATGCGCAAGCCGTGACTACCATCAGTAAATGGAAACCGTTATTACAACTTTTTCAAAACCGTTACCGATTGATGCCAAAACCTACCAGATCTACAACTATCACAATATAACGTCGAGAAAACGTAATGCCATACGGCTGTAACTTGTGAGGCATGCAGATTTTTCACCGTGTTTACATATTGTGATGATGGATGAGACACGGTGGCGAGCTGTATGTCCAATAATGAACTGTTCAAACTCCAAAGCGTTTTCCAAGACACTCCGTGCTCGTAGAACTAAAGTTGCAATTACAAGGGGTGTATAATTTTCAAATTATTAAAGAGGACTCAACTTTTACATCAAGTGAATTTGACATCAAATTGCCCTTGAAAATAAGAGAGGAATCCAATTTAAAATAATTTGAAATTAATCTTAAGGCTTATTAGATTTCCTTATAGCCTATTGGATCTAAGGAGCTGAAATAATAGAATAATCCCCACGGTTAGGGTTATTTATTAGCATGACGTAAAATATCGTGGAGGAACAGAAAAAACCATTAGGTATGTACTAAATTCTAAAGCATTTTGATACTTTAGAAATCCTGGATTTGTTCTGGTGAAGACCGTTTCAGAAACATTATGGAACGTTTATTGACTCGGCTTGAAATAACAGGTTGCCAGGTACTGATACCAGTGAAGGGTTGCGCATGCGCAGAGCGACCCCGTAATCCTGTCTTGAGACGGCTGCGATAAGATATCGCCCGATAAAAATGCAGCCGTCTCAAGACAGGATTACGGGGTCGCTCTGCGCATGCGCAAGCCGTGACTACCATCAGTAAATGGAAACCGTTATTACAACTTGTTCAAAGCCGTTACCGATTGATGCCAAAACCTACCAGATCTACAACTATCACAATACCGGGTGTTTCTAAAAGAACTCCTTGATTTAAAGTTGTATTAGTATACAGTATAGTTAAAATAATAGTTATTAAACATATATATTATTAAAGAGAATCTTCTCAAGTTTTGTTTGATACCCAATAAAGTTCTACATGAGCACCATTTGTTGCCCTGGCCACGTCTAAACGATAATTAGTTTCTTCTCAGGTATTCAACAGCATATCAGGCGTAACGGATGCTATAGCTTCAACAATCCAATCCCTCAGACGATCTATGTCAAGCTGGGTTTCCATTTCAACATTGAGATCAACATTGTTGGGCGCATGTTGGGCTCATGCTGGGGACAATGTTGAAAGAATGTTTGCACTTCTTTATTTTGAGCCCAACAGTGTTGGGCTCTTGTTAACAATGTTGTGACTCGGTGGACTGTTTCCATTTAGTCTCGTTTTTAGCAGTGAGGTTTCAACAACCAGGGCTGAACAACGTGTGACTGCAGCGTTTTTGGTGATGATAGGAGTTTAAAAGCCAGGGAAAGAGTAAACCACCACTTTGGTGGGTTCGTAGTTTTTTTTTTAACAAAGCATGGAGGTGAGGGGGCCAACGGGAGTTTGATGTTGGATTTAAAAATAAATAGTGGCTATAAAAACTTTGTGAGAATGACTTTTACAGATTTTGAACGTTTGCTTAGTTTAGTGGTACTATTGATAATAAAAAACAATTGTGTTCGAAAAATAGTATCACCTGCCGAACAGTTAGCTACTACTTTGAGACACCTTGCAATGGGTGATAGTTACACAAGTTTGATGTACCTCTACAGAATCGGCAGCTTGCAACACTGCGACAAGTGGGAAGGCGTTTCCATTGTGTTGGGCGCAGAGCCCCGCGTCTTTGCGCCGCAACATTTTTGTCCCCAACAATTTTTGCCCCGCAACATTGCGCCGCGTCAAATGCTACTGTTTCCATTTCAACTTTGTCCCCAGCTTTGAGCCCGGCTCAGCGCCCAGCACTGTTGGGCGCAGATTTTGTTGAAATGGAAACGTAGCTTCACGGATCTTCTCAGAATACACTATGTTTTTTACATGTCCCCAAAAGAAAAAAATCTAGTGGAGTCAGATCTAGGCTCCTTGGTGGCCATGCAATTGGCCCACGTCTACCAATCCACCTGTTAGGAAAACGGTGTAGGATATCAAGTTAGGAATAACAGGAGCAAACCAGTTAGGCAACCAAGGAGCCCAGATCTGACTCCGCTAGATTTTTTCTTTTGGGGACATGTAAAAAACATTGTGTATTCTGAGAAGATCCGTGACATTGATCATCTGAGGGAGATGATTGTTGAAGCTGTAGCATCCGTTACGCCTGATATGCTGTAGAATACCTGGGAAGAAACTAATTATCGTTTAGACGTGGCCAGGGCAACAAATGGTGCTCATATAGAACTTTATTAGGTATCAAAAAAAACTTGAGAAGATTCTCTTTAATAATATATATGTTTAATTACTATTATTTTACCTATACTGTATACTAATACAACTTTAAATCAAGGAGTTCTTTTAGAAACACCCGGTATAACGTCGAGAAAACGTAATGCCATGCGGCTGTAACTTGTGAGGCATGCAGATTTTTCACCGTGTTTACATAATTATTGTGATGATGGATGAGACACGGTGGCGAGCTGTATGTCCAATAATGAACTGTTCAAACTCCAAAGTGTTTTCCAAGACACTCCGTGCTCTTAGAACTACAGTTGCAATTACAAGGGGTGTATAATTTTCAAATTATTAAAGAGGACTTAGCTTTTACATCAAGTGAATTTAATTTGACATCAAATTGCCCTTGGAAATAAGAGAGGAATCCAATTTAAAATAATTTGAAATTAATCTTAAGGCTTATTCGATTTCCTTGTAGCCTATTGGATCCAAGGAGCTGAAATAATAGAATAATCCCCACGATTAGGGTTATTTATTAGCATGACGTAAAATATCGTGGAGGAACAGAAAAACCATTCGGTATGTATTAAATTCTAAAGCATTTTGATACTTTAGAAATCCTGATTTTGTTCTGGTGAAGACCGTTTAAGAAACAGTTACATTATGGATCGTTTATTGACTCGGCTTGAAATAACAGGTTGCCAGGTTCTGATACCAGTGAAGGATTGCGCATGCCCAGAGCGACCCCGTAATCCTGTCTTGAGACGGCTGCATAAAAATCGGTCGACCACTTGCTTGCACACACACACCGATTTTTATCGGCCAAAGACCCCCGCTTCACCACCGGTCAGTCTCTGCCAAACTCAGTTGCTACGTTTATGTGATCGCAGTTGGTTGCACCATGAACCGTAAACGAGTAATTGCGATGTATAATTATGTTGTATCGACGCATAAAGCGTCGTAGAATTAAACGTAGGTTCTGGGTTCATCCAATCAACCAGGCCAGAGAACAAACAGAAACCTTTTACACCTTATTTGAAAAACTTTGGTTTTGATTTGACCAAACTTATAAAAATATCATTATGTGTTATTCATGTTTACACTGCACAGTTTCACTTTCACAATATTGTAGCGGAACACAGAGCAGAAGCGTTTACTGTACAGGCTAAAATAGGTCGAGCGAGTACTGAGGTCGGCCCATTCGGCCGGTAAATATCGGTGAGTCTGCAAGCAACAGCTTGTCGAGAGTTTGGCCGACCCCTTCACGACACGACTCCGACCCGACCCGTGTGCAAGCCCCTATAAACTCCTGTAGTTCTCAACTGCATACCGGTCGGGCGATATTTATCGGCCGATAAAAATCTGTTTGTGTGCAACGGGCCTTAAAAGGTAGCAATTATGAAACATTAATTACCTAATAATTGTAATGTGATATTATTATACATACTCATAAAAATAAAACCTGACAATCTAGCAGCGCAACTAATGGGAGGACTAAAACAGTTATTAGAAGAGGACCGAAATCACTCTATAACACATTTTTATACTCTATATGAACTACGTCATTTGTTGGCTGCTGCTGTTTTATTCCAACATTTTGGCTCGTACTTCGCGCTGCGTATTCGCGTTTCGCGTATTGACATACTCTGGAGTTAACAGACTCTACTCTTTACTACACCTTCTCGTTAAAAACATGGCGGTGGTAATACATTTGCTCAAATGCAACTTTTGCGTATTATTTTAAAATCGCGTCCAAATCGTAAGTATTGCCTGGTTGTACTGATATTTTGTCGTAATAATTGCTGAGAGTTCTTATAATATATGTGAATTATTTACTAACTTGTTTTTCAATAGAAATGAGTCAAGGTCACTTGCTCTCCCAAAGTGCCAGTTTTTCAGTCTACTGTGAAAGTGTTTTAAGTCTGTAAGATAGTATGTTTTTGTAAAAATATTCACTTTCCAACCCAAAGTTGCAGATAGCAAAGCATGTTCAGAAAGGGAAGTAGAGGACGAGGATAGTGGTTTAACTTTTGGGCTGGGCCTAGGCTACTTGATTTTTTCTATTATTCACTTGGATCATATAAGACCTAAGATATAACACATATCAGCCCTCAGTTGATCTAACGAATCAAGCCCTATAAGCCAAGGAGGAATATAATGTTTGCCGAGTAGACTTAGACTAGGCCACCTTAGCAAGCCAAGAGACAATTACCGAATTTTAGGATAACATTGTGTAATCGTCTAGATGAAAAGGCTTAACTTCAAACACAAGATTTTTAAAGGGCTATGGAAGAAAACCTTATACAGTATAACTCAGCATGTGAAGCCTTCTCTATGGACTATATAAGTGGTAAATTACCTCGTCAAACAGTTTCGAATGAGTGGAGTTCCATTACATGTTTTGGGACAACGGTCCCATCTTCATGTGGTAGTACACATTAAACACATTGAAGTACACTGATGGTAGCTCCATCTAGGGATTGTTGAGATTTATGAAACGTTACAAAGTACATGGTGATGAATATTACACTAAACACAAACACGGAACAAAAAACTAACGAAACATGTAGTGGAACTCCACTCATTCGAAACTGTTTGACGAGGTAATTTACCACTTATATAGTCTACTACACAGTTTTGTGGCTAAACAAAATGAATTTTTTCTCTATGGTCTGGTGTCAAGGGTCGGGATGATTTTAAGAAGAACTTAGTCACATTGACACTCTGCAACTTCAGCAAGACCTTTGACTTCGTACCACATACTATACTTAGTACTAGGCTTAGCTGTTTCTCGATTGGTGGTCTGTCCTTCAAACTCTTCATTGCTATCTCTCAGTGAGTCTCTTTCAGTGAGGGAGGGCTCAGTCCTCTGGCCGTTTCTCTTCCTGGTCCAATTAAATAACCTAGAGCCCTTTTGTAATATGCTGCAGTTGCTGACAATACATCGCAACAGACAGTGATCCAGATTTTTGAAACAAATTAGTATTTTGTATTATAAATACAGTAGACTCTTGCTTCTTGCTGTATTATAAATACAGATCTTGCTTCTTGTGGAGAAAGGGTCGACCCAATACCAAAAACCGTATAGTTTTGAGTTTTTTGTAACTGACTTGGTAGCCCACAATAACTTCCAAAAAGAGTTTCAATGATATCTTATTAAACTTAAATTTTTTAGAAGTTTTCACTTAATATGAGGGTGTACATGCTGTATATTGCACAATACGCAAGTTTAGGTTGACTAGAGCTGGGTGCGCAAAGTGGGTGGTGCCCAACCGCGCTTACCACCTAACCTGCACTTGGCACTAACTTAGAGCGGTGATATAGGAGAAGCATCTTTACAGTGGTAGGCCTCCACAACTCTACATTTATGTGCAGCAGAATTAGTTGTTTCTTTATTGCATGGGTCAAATTATTGCGTTAACTTATGAGTTAAAATTATCCCGTTAACTTGTGAGTTAAAATTATCCTGTACTGTATTTTTACTTTTGAGTTAGCCGGAAAGCACATAGGCCAGATGGTTTTTTATGGAGTAAAAATATTTCATTACCATTGGTAATTCTTTTCTGATAAATTAATTTGTTTTGATCCTTTGATAGATTTTTAGTAATTCGGCAAAATGGCCTTTAGCCTACCTATTTAGTGGTTCACACGCTATACAAAAATTAAGAAAACAAGCTACTCCAGTATATGGAGAATACTGAGCCAGTCCCATGTAATGCACGGCATGATCAAAATCTGGCTTGTGCCTTACCAGGGCATGTCTGGAAATTGTAAAAAATCTATTTCATCATCAAATAAGCAAGTTATTGAAGTAAACTTGTGCCATCCAAGAATTCTACTAATTAAATTTGTGTTTACAGGCAAATAATATTTAGTCCTACAACTGCATAAAACCGTTAAACCAAAAAATATTATATTGCAAACGTAAATTGTTAGTGAATATTTTAAAATGGCAGCAGCACCTGGAGATGATGAGTTATTTGTTGAAACATTTAATACATGTGATGAAAATGAAATCGAACTTGAGGAATCTAGTCCAAAATCTGATGGAGGAGAAAGTTGTTCTTTGTGCGAGTAAGTATAAAATTTAAGATACTTAAATTGCCTAAAAAATTATTACCACTAAAGAAATGTTTTCCTCTAATTTCTGTATTAATTAGTTAAATTAATGTACAATTTATTCTTGCTTAAAATTTCTTTTCTATAAATCTGATATGAGCTAAAGTTAAGAAGCTGAAATATCATTATCAATTCAAAATTAGTTATGTTTCAAAAATTTACCGAGGGCGCTTGGCTTGCCCAGCCCTGGGGTTGGTTCTGAAAATATCTTACTTGATAGTCTCTTGCTGGTAGCGTCATGCGCCACAGTCCCTTAAGATTTTGTCCCTTAATTTATATAAAAAAAATCTTTTACAAAGCAAGAATCACACTTATAATTTGTATTCTCACCTTTAAAAAAAATCATAAACTCAAATTCAAGATTCATCAATTAAACTTTCTCATAACTCATTAGCAGTAAACACCCCGCTAGACTACGCACACAAACCAAAATTTTTTTTCAAACGTTAAACTTATTAACATTTTGAGAATGGCCGTGTGGTTTAAAGCGTCAGCTGATGAACTAGCAATTTAGGTGTAGCGGTTGTTGCGGGTTTGAATCCTGCAGCGGGAGCAATCCATTTTAAGCTCATTTAAGCTCCATTTTAAGCTGGTTTAATGATGGGGATGGTTCACTTTAAATAAACGGTGACCGGCATAGGTGGAAGTTGACGGCGTAAGATAGTTCAATATGGATTGCTCAAAACATGTGTAACGAGGCTAACTTAGGATTACAAAGTCTTTTTACCACTCAACCTTTTCCTAGCATTACCACATAGTAGGTTTACAAAAAATGTAAGTTGCGACTGCGGAGATGGAATACGCACCTGCAAGGTGGTGAACTCTGGAGTCGTGCACAATTCCAACCCACCATCGTTCAAAAGGTCCTAACACCTTTAAATTTTCAGAAGTAAACTGCTTGGACCTCGGTTGCTGTCTTGTCTTCATGTATTCTGTTTTGGATGTTTGGAGAAAGAAAAGAAAATGGAAAATGGCAGAGAATTGATTACCTGTCCGACTTGTCAGCAAGAAACTTTGGTAAGTCAAGTATTATCTTAAGTATCGATGTGTAGAAGAACCTTATTTTACTCAAGTTACTGAACTACTTAAAGAAAGAGTGTCTATGAAACATAGTGTGTTCATCTGTCTTAATAAAAATATATCAGAAGACATATATATAGTATTTGTACAACCTCGGGCATTGGCATCTCCAGGAAAGCGTCGTACACAATGTTCTAGAAAAATGGGCCAAGGTAAGATCCCTGCGGAGCCCCGCACGATATGTTCTCGGTTATACACCATTTGTCACATTTAAAGATTATTATTCTGTCCTGTAAGTATTTTCTTGAGAAAGATCTTCCTGAGAATTCGCGGGACTCTCTACCTTTATAGTGCCTCCATAATATCCAGTCATCTGAGCGAGTTAAATGCATTTTTATTGTCAATGGCAATCAATGCACAAAAGGTCTTTTTCCTCCCTCCTACCTCTCGCGCCTTCCCTTGGCACAGCTAGTAAAGGAAATTTAATGTAACGTACGTGAATTCAAGCTGCATGCGAATTTAAGACGCACCCATAATTTTCACCTGAATATGCGATAAAAACCCTTACACCGTGTACAAGCCGCACCCTATTTATAGTACCTTCAACGATGAGGCTGTGATTCGCCGATTTGCTAAGCTAGCTCAGTGTGATGTAAGTAGTTGTTCATTGTTGTTATCAGAAGCTACGTCTGATACAAATTTTTCATATTACAGGTAACTCTTTTATCTAATACCGGCATCGTAAAATACTTTGATACTCGGCAACTTTATTTTAAAACATTGATTTTAGCGTAACAACACAAACCATGTAATTTAATTAATTACACATGATGTGCGGCAAAATTGATTCCAATTCCAGAACTGATTTGAAATACACTGAGAACTATTATCAGTTAGTTGTTTCTTCCCCACATTCAATCTATTCTAGTGTCTCCATTTTCTAGTTGATTTTTTCCCTTCTCAAGAGGGTATAACTTCCCTTTGCATTTGGCAGTCCAAATGATATTGAACGGGAAATATTTTTCTCCACTGACATTGCTTCTTTTCTTCTTTATTCACACTACTTGACAGATTACACATATCACGCAATCCAGTTTTTATCGTGCAACTGCCTCTACTGAACAGGTTTTTCTATTGTTTTGCTGCTGTTTAAACTTAGTGTTTTCACTTTACATTAAAAAATGTGTGAGTCTAAGCAGCACTCACAGCCACACCCCTGTTTTAGAGCCTAAAATAGGGTAAAAAAGTGTGGTTAGTCTACATGGTACTTCTGAAATGTTTTGAGTTTGCCCCACTTACTTTTTTATAAGAGTAGTGCAGAGTAAATTGAAAGTTTAAAAGCAAATCCTATTGTCATTTCCTTGTTTGAAAGTGGAAGTTGTATCTCTCTGTAATTATCCTAACATACAATGAAATGAAATATATGTTTTAATTCAGGAAAGATAAGACATTACTGTTCTCTTACAGTTAAACTCATAGATAACTTGCTTATGCCTTTTTTACAAATAACCAATTTGTAACTTTTCTGAGAAAAGGTAAATGCAGTTTTATGAAGGTTATGTTTTTATTTCAGTTGGGACGCAAAGGTGTCCATGGTCTTGCTTGTGATTACATCTCCACCAACATTCAGGACATGTTTGCTATCAACACAATGGCCATTTGCTGTACCAGCTGTAAAACCAAGCAAGAAGCAGTGGCTCGCTGCTCAGATTGTGCTAACTATCTCTGTCCTAACTGTAACACTGCACATCAGGTCAGTCATTTAATCACTAACTTCTATTACTAACTTTATGCTGTTAGTGCAGTTATTGATATTACAAGTAGAATTCTCGCCCCTATTTGAAAATAGGTTATTTACAAAATGGTTTCACAATCTTCCGCAAATGGTTGTATGGGCTAAAAACAAGATACTAATTATTCCAATCCATTGTGGTCTTTAGCTCTGAAAAACAAATATATCGATACTCTTGTAGGATAACATTATACTAATTATCACAAACCACTGTAGTTCTGTAGCTCTGAAAAACAAATATATTGATACTCTTGTAGGATAACATTATACTAATTATCACAAACCACTGTAGTTCTGTAGCTCTGAAAACAAATATATTGATACTCTTGTAGGATAACATTATACTAATTATCACAAACCACTGTAGTTCTGTAGCTCTGAAAACAAATATATCGATACTCTTGTAGGATAACATTATACTAATTATCACAAACCACTGTAGTTCTGTAGCTCTGAAAACAAATATATCGATACTCTTGTAGGATAACATTATACTAATTATCACAAACCACTGTAGTTCTGTAGCTCTGAAAAACAAATATATTGATACTCTTGTAGGATAACATTATACTAATTATCACAAACCACTGTAGTTCTGTAGCTCTGAAAAACAAATATATCGATACTCTTGTAGGATAACATTATACTAATTATCACAAACCACTGTAGTTCTGTAGCTCTGAAAAACAAATATATTGATACTCTTGTAGGATAACATTATACTAATTATCACAAACCACTGTAGTTCTGTAGCTCTGAAAAACAAATATATCGATACTCTTGTAGGATAACATTATACTAATTATCACAAACCACTGTAGTTCTGTAGCTCTGAAAAACAAATATATTGATACTCTTGTAGGATAACATACTAATTATCACAATCCATTGTAGTTCTGTAGGTCTGAAAAACAAATATATTGATACCATTACCAATTTCTTCGTCATTGACCAGCATGCTGGATAGACAGCGTCAAATTTTTAAAAATTGAATACTTTTTAACTATTTACATATTTACAAAGCTTTGGCGTAGGGCAGTGGAAAGAGATCAATCAGATGGCCCTCATATCTGATCCTAGAAATTCGGACAGAGAATAAAAAGGGTGAGCCGCCAACCATTTTCCTACTCTCGTCTTAAACTCCCGATCTGTTGAAATCCTTATTTCAGCTGGTAACCTATTGAACAGTCTTAGGGCCTGAGCAGGAAAATTTTATTGTGTCTTGAGACGATTACTCACTTGATTTAGCTGATTGTTGTTCCTCAGCACTCTTCCATGCAGTTCACCCCTAGTTTGAAAACTATACAAGTTTGATTTTACATATATCAGGCTATCGCTGATGTATTGGTTGACAGATGTTAGTATCTTGTACTTTCGAAACAGATTGATACTCTTATAGGATAACATTATACTAATCATCACAATCCATTGTAGTTCTTTAGCTCTGAAAACAAATATAGTGATACTCTTATAAGATAACATTATACTAATTATCCCAATCCCTTGTAGTTCTTTAGCACTACGGCCATTTCAGAGTTAACCCCATTGATGGGCGCAGACTATTGCATCACTAAACATCTTGAATAACATGTATTTTTCACATGTTCATTTTTACTGTGTTAAAATATACACAATTAAATTAAAGATGAGTAGAATATGGGCTTGTGATACTATTCGACGGAGTTAGCTTCGAAACGGCCGTAGTGCTAAAGAACTACAATGGATTGTGATGACTGTAAGTTGTAATTTTCATTTAATGAAAACAATCCGCCACATTCTTATCATAATAAATTGAAACTATTGCAATAAGACAAAGTTAGGGCTACAAAAATAACTTGAGTTTAACATAAAAATCTGAATTTGCATTTTTTTGTTTCAGTTCATGCGTTGTTTTGAAAATCATAAAGTGGTTTCCTTTGAAGCTCTGAAGAACGCAAAAGAGGCTGTGCCCATTCACAAACCAGTTTTTTGTGAAACTCACCCGACTGAGTCCATGAAATATTTCTGTTATACCTGCATGGTAAGATTGTTTGACTATTAACTACTAAATTCATAACTCAGTAAGTCACATTATCTCCATTTTAAATACCTAGTTTGTAATAAGACCAGTGTTCTTCACCATCCATAAAAATTTAAAACAACTTTCCGTATGTAGAAAATAAGTACCGAAGTCAGTTGTATTGTGCTGACAACAGTGGACAATGTTCAGGTTCCTGTGTGTGGGGAGTGTGTGGTGGTCACTCACTGCGCTCCGGAGCACCATTACGAGCGACTGAGCGATTCGTACGAGCGTCAGAAGAGCGACTTGCAAGCACTGATAGCCGAGACTAAGGCCAAGGTGCAGTTCTGCGAGGAGGCACAAAACACTTTACAAAACGCTCTCAGTGAGCTCCAAGCTCAGCACGATAACGCACGCGGCCTCATCAATGAGTCATTTCAGGTAACATATTACGCATGTTTAAGCCAGCCTGTTGTTTCGGCTGATGAAAAATCAATTTTTTGACATTAAACAAGAGCTGTCAAAAAGTTATCTTTTTTTATTCATTCATGTTTATTAATAGTAGGCAAATGGACTAGTTTTGTCTCAACACATATCTTATCAATTAATTGAAAAGCTAGTTTGAAATAATGTTGCTTTGACTTAATATAAGAAAATGTAAACGATACAATAATGGTGGTGACGTACAATATACAAATGTGTAATGAACATAGGCCTTTGGTATAATTATAATACATTGTAGATTAGTGTATTTTCTAATTATTGTATTGGATTGCAAGTAGAGAAACTTTAAATCAATGGCTATAAAAATTTTGAAAAGTATTGAAAAAGGAAAAGGAAGTAGGAATTTATGTACTACCAACAATGTTGTGATTTTCCAAATTTGGTGATTTTAATCATTTTGGTTTTTCTAGAGCTACAAAGTCATCTTAGAATCCAGGAAAGAAGATTTACTGGATCAGTTAAAAGAGCTGCATTCTGAACGAGAATTGAAAATAATGGATTTGTTCCAATCGTAAGTGTTACACCAGTAAAATTAGCGTAGGTTTAAGTACTCAGCAAATGGGGATTTTTTACCGATTTTGGCCCTTTGACTTTGTTGTTTGGCTAAACTAGATAACAGATGTTTGAAATCTCCTTTCAGGCGGGAATTGGACAATGTTTTTTTAGATTATAAAAAATATGTGAGCACATTTATCCAACAAATCCCAAACTTTTGTCCCATTTGGAAGTTTAAAAAAAAATGTGTATGATACACCATGATATCAATTTGATATGTATGTCCTTCAATTCGATATGATTATAATTATCATATATCAATTTAATACAACTTTGTAATAATTACAGCAAATTGTCAACATTGAAATGTCAAGAAGAGTTGAAATAGTAACTCACTTACTCCTTCAAAAAATGTAAACATTTTATTTGGTTTTTGGGATTTTAATTTTTGTTGGGAATTTTCCAATACTTGAGTACTGTGTACCTCTACAGATTTTCATTGACTAGGTATTAACTCTACCGTGTCATATGTGGCTAAACACGGACCAGCTAAGTCCTATTTTGCTTTACATAGTAAAGAAATGGAGGAGGTTGATTCTTATAATCAAAAGTGCACAATTTGGCATGAAATAAATCACTTTTCACTCAAAATTACTAAAAAGTGTGTATTGACACGGTTAGTGTCTTGGAACAAAGGAAAAACAATAGTGCCGTCACCCGGTTTCCAGCTTGCTTGCTCTTGCACACCTTTCGTCATCCCCTGCCCCCCCAATAATTATATTTTTATATTAGGGATACCCATTTTCCGTTTCCAAATTTTGGCCGGTTATCGGTTCTCCAGCTTTTTCGGTAATCACTTCTTTGCTAAATAAAACCAGATGATCGCCAAAACCACAAGTGCAACTATGAGGTCCAAAATTTTTGTCATACCTTAACTCAGGTATATATACAGGGTGTTCTGAAAAAAGGTGCCCATAAGTCAGGGCATGATTCCTCACATCAAAAGAAGAAAAAAAGTTCTAATTAACATAGGTCCGAAAATGCTTAGTTACCAAGTTATACAGGGTGAAAGATTTGTCTGAATTTCAGTTCCCCTGCTGAAGCGAAGCCCTTTTGTTGGCTGTTAATTAAGATGTACAATTTAAGCGTACTTTATGTAAAATGAACTGAAAAATTGGCTAAAACCGTTTCCAGACCTGTAGCTACAGTAATTTTAAGATATGTGAAAATACTGTGAAACTTGGTCCCGAAAACAAGTTTCTTTAAGGTTTGAAGCAGATTTACTATGTTAAATGTTCAATAAACACAAAATATTTTTGTACAGAATTTGTAGAAAATTTAATTTTGAAGAGAAAGATGTAAAATAAGTCTATAATAGACAAATGCAACCTTTAAAAAAATAATCCTTAATTACATACAAAACGCATGAAAAATAGACAAAATCTAAGGATTATTTTTTAAAGGTTGCGTATGTCTATTATAGACTTATTTTACATCGTTCTCTTCAAAATTACATTTTCTACAAGTTCTGTAAAAAAATATTTTGTGTTTATTTAACATTTAACATGGTAAATCTGCTTCAAACCTTAAAGGAACTTGTTTTTCGAAGTTTCACAGATTTCACATATCTTAAAAGTTACTGTAGCTACAGGTCTGAAATGGTTTTAGTCAATTTTTCAGTTCATTTTACATAAAGTACGCTAAATTGTACATCTTAATTAACAGCCAACAAAGCAGGGGAACTGAAATTCAGACTAAATCTTTCACCCTGGGTAGATCTATGTTAACCCTTTGAATGCCAAATACGGTTATAACCGCCGACGGTTTTCGAACCTTCCGTGCCTAATACGGGTTTACCCGCAAATGAATAAAAGTCCTAATTAATCAATGCGTTGGCACTCAACTGCTAAATGCAGGTTGTGTACGCGTTGCTAGTCCCTTCTCGGTGCAAACAAAGCGGTCACGTAGGGTTTTGACCTTGGAATGTACGCAGTCGCAAACAATGGCGGCGACGCCTGGCGCCATTCTCCCACCAGTGCCGTTACGGCTATTCCAGCGCGTGCTCAGCTTCTACACACGCCAGTCGCACTCTGCATGTCAAGCGTGACACTCGCTGCGTTGTTTTGTTTTGTGCGGTGTGTTATTTGTTCATTTTACAAGATGGCAAATCCGGACGATCCGACTTTGATATGTTTGTCAGTGAATTGATGAATACGTCTTTTTCGAGTGCACTAGATTATAGTGAGCTTCAAGAAATGGAACAAGAGGACATTCTTCTGCACAATATCAGTGATAGTGACATTGATGAAGAGATGGCCGATCCACCTTCACCTCAATCACTGACTGCAGTACCAACCACATCACCACCGACTACATCACCCACCACACGACCACCGACTAGGCCTACATCACCCACCACACAATCACCGAATACATCACCCACCACACAATCACCGACTACATCAACCCCCACACGACCACCGACTAGAGCACTTACCACACAACCACCGACTACAGCACCTAATACAAACCAAACCCGAGCTAGACAGCCTGCTGCTAATATCACCAGACGCCGGTTGCTAATGCCCTCCTCGGCCCAGTCAATGACTGGGTTGATGTGACCACCTCTGATCCAGGACCAGGACAAACTATCCCTATCTACAACGCAAATGCAGGTTTGTGTTTACCATCAACATTTGACAAGGAATCCCGGCCGATTGAGTATTTCGAACTATTTTTCAACGACGACCTTATTGCACATATTTGTTCGAAACAAATTTCTATGCAAATAGTAGAAAAACACTGAACCAGTCACCTCACTCACGACTCAATAAATGGAAAGATGTGACACCTACGGAAATGAAGGCATTTTTCGTTGTTATCAACATGGGGCTAATGCCGCTTACAAGCATCCAAGCCTACTTTAGCACACAGTGGGAGAGGAAAATTGCCTTTTACAGCGATGTCTTTTCTAAGAATCATTTCCTAAATATTTTCTACAATCTCCACTTCAACCACTCAGATGGAAATCGTCACAGGCCTAAAGGATTTCTAATCCAGCCAATACACGAACACATGAAAAAAATGACTAAACTTTTTTTCACGCCAGGAAATAAAGTTGCTGTTGATGAAAGCACTGTATCCTTCAAAGGAAAGGTTAGCTTTAGAGTATATAATAAAAATAAACCGAAGTTCGGGTTGAAGGTTTTTGTACTGTCTGACTGCTACAATGGATATATATACGATTTCATGCCTTATTTTGGAAAGCAAGATATCTATCCAAATTCAAATCTACTAAAAACTACTCAAATAGTGAAGACTTTGACAGAATCTGTGGTGTTCAAGAACCCTAGCCACCCAACTAAGGGACTTCACGTATACACGGATCGCTACTACACGAGTCCAGAACTCGCAAAAGAGTTACTAGATCTGAAGTGTTATGTTACTGGTACAGTAAACACGAATAGGGTAGGCTTGCCTGTTGGAATAAAAGGATTTCAGAAGAAAATGAAGAAGGGGGAAATATCCTCGAAGAGAAAGGGAAACTACTTGTGGTGTCCTGGAAAGACAAGAGGGTGGTGACCATGCTCAGTTCTAACAACAGAGGGAGCAAAAATGATGTGAAAGAAGTTGCCAGCAAGTGGCGAACCAGCCTCCTACCCTCAAGCCAGACGTGGTTCTTGACTACACCAAACACATGGGGCTGTTGATAGAGCAGACCATTTCATTTCTTCATACCAATTCCTCCAAAATCGAAAAAATGGTACAGAAAAATGTTTTTGGTTCTTTGAAGTGGCCATTGTCAATAGTTATATATTATACAAGGACCTACAGTTGAAAACAGTGAAAAACCTCTGACTCATCTAGAATTCAGGTGCAGCGTTGCTAAAAGATCTGGTAGCAGAAAAGTGTCTCTTCCCAAGACTGTCAAGCGAGGGCGCCGGCCTCAAGGACCTCCAGAGCAGCGACTTGACGGCACCACTCACTTCATGGGAAGACGCCGAAAGGATCCCGATGTGTTGTCTGCCACAAGAAAGGAATTCGGGGAATCTATCTATTTCTGCAAGGCGTGCACCAACACACCAGTACTTCATCCAGATGACTGTTTTGAAGTGTATCATACGCGAAAAGAACTTCTAGGCAACAAGAAGGAGACAAGTGTAGATGTAAATATATCGTTTATTTTGTTATTTTTATATGTTCATTTCCAATAACAGTTTTTTATTTACTCTTATGTACAATATTGACGATAACTTATGAATAATTCAAAATTTTTTTACCAACATTTTGTAAAAAATTCTTATATATATATATTATATATATACTTATATATATTTTGTAATATATATATATATATATATATACATATTTATTTACATAATTTTGTTTGAAAGATGTATTATAATAATGTTAAAATGCATATTCAATAAAATTTTCAAGATAAAAGTGTGTCAACAATAAATTTTATTTTTTTTTGTATTTTTACTATGTTTTCTATTAATTTCAATTATGTGGCCAAATAAAAGGATAAAAAAGTAAATTCATCATTTTTTTATTTCTTATTACCTACAGAATGAAAAACAAAATTGGCATTGGGGTTTTATTTTTTAAAAAAATTTAAACTAATTTGGCACTAGACCATATTTAGCTTAAAATCGTTTATGGCATTCAAAGGGTTAATTAGAACTTTTTTCTTCTTTTGATGTGAGGAGTCATGCCCTGACTTATGGGCACCTTTTTTCAGAACACCCTGTATAGGCATAAGTCAACACAATTTAATAAGTTATCCACACAGTGAAGTGAATAAAAAGTAGTAAGTACTTTATACTCTCAGATTTAGAGTAGATGCTTCGTTCGAAGTGAACAAAAAGTAGCATGTGCTTCTTCACCGGATAGTTAAGTGCTAAGCTTTAGGCCAGGCTACAGCAACATATCCCAATAAGTTACAAGTTAAATTGATAGTTTAAGTAACCTAGGCTTATGATTATACAACTAAAGTATTTTTAATATTAAAGTGATAATATGAAATCACAATAGATATTTAAATAATAGTTAATTATTCCCTATTCCACCTTATCACGTTAAGTTTTCACTTACATAATGAAAACCGTTTGTTAGAAAAAAAAGCTGGATGATAATCACAAAGTTCTTATTTAGGTGAATTTTACAAGGAGAGAGAGGTTAGTAGCTAGCTTACCTAAGAAAAAAACAAGTTTAGGGGCCAACAAAAATAGGCACACAGAAGAGTCACACACAAAATTCACTGATATTCCGCCCTTACTAAGGGCTTTATCAAAGACAAAGAAAGTTCCTAACACTAAACACAAAAAACAAAAATGGCCACTTGTTTTTGGCCTTGTTGGCCACTTGTTGTGTTTGTTGGCCCCTACACTTGTTTTTCTTAGGTAAGCTAGCTACTAACCTCTCTCTCCTTGTAAAATTCACCTAGTTTAGCCATAAGGCTCTTCCTTTCAAACCTAACTGTAAAATTCTTATTTAGGTATTTTGGACGGTAATAAATTGAAATATTTTAATGCAAATTTGATATTGGATTACAATATACAGTACGTTATATTTATTTTAGATGGATGAAAACCCCATTTGAATAACTAAAATTATGGGGCTATGCTTACGTTTTTATTTGTTTCAAGCTTCTGTTTAGTTCGTGAGGTTAGGTTTTGAATGTACCGATAAAGAAGCATTTTGCTGATGTTGTAATACAAAGTTTGATTTGTTGCAGAGTGGAGAAGTGTGTGACTCAGATCGAGGATGCTAACAAGTTCACCTCTCGACTGCTGGAGCACGGTAGCGCGGCGGAGGTATTGTCTCTGCGCAGCGTCGTCAGCACGCAGCTCATGAACTTGATCAACAACACACCCAAGCCTGACGTCAACACCAGCATTGAGTTTGTCACCGACATGGACAAGTTCACCACTGCTGTGCAGGTAAACATCCATAAGCAAAGCATCCATGTACGCTGACGAGAGCCACTCTGAGTGTTGCTGGGCAAATTGTTGTAGTGAAAACCGTCCAACGGGGTGTCTGGTCTACTGGTCGGGAATATGCTGGAATATTTTTTATGTGAGAAAAGTCGGGAATTTCAGGCAGATTAGGTTTTAGTGGGGAAAATATTGTAATTATCAGTTAAATGTGAATACTAACTTAACTCCCTCAGCTAAGCAGATTTATGAGAAGATGTTGACTTCAAATTTAGTATTATTTTTAATATCTAAGGCTTCCGGTTTACACCGCATCACAGTTGAAATACAAATACTGCTAAACGCGACCTTGCTGTGGAGAGTCATCCTCAGTAGCTGGTCGACTGGCTGAGACTGGATTGGCCGGCCCTGTCCAGTGGCACCGCAGCCCCGCCGTGCGGGGGGGCGCAGCAGTCTTGGGGGCGCCGGAGGGCGCGCTATGTTGCTTACCAATCATCGGCAATCGGCGTCAGAATAAAAAGTACGCTTTAGGAAAAAACCCAAAAAATGATATTTGCAGTCCATATTTGTTTGTTGGATAGTAAGTCAAAATAATTAACCTAGGGCTGGGTTTGAATGAAATGAGATGGTGGCTCTGTGCTGGTATAGATTCGTCCATTGCCCGTCAGGCGTCACCTCTCTCCTCAGCCCTGTACTGTACAGCGAACTTTGGGCGGCGTGAGCGCACATCACAACCACTGGTCACTGCAGGGCGCACTGTGCAGGGACCGCTGGCAGGGACACACACACGCCACCCTGCTCTAACGCCACGTCAGTTGTGCAATACCTACTGTCACTGCGACACTGTGGACCTAACTTATTTCTTACTTTGTTTCACGTGTGTTTGTAACAATTACAGCTGTTACTGTAGTCTGTAGATGCAGTGTTCAGATTTGATGTCTAGGAAACTAATTGGCGCTTAAAACCGAAAAGAAAAAGTTACAAAACTTTTAAAATAGGTTCTTTTTTTACAACAACTACAGTTTAGTCGGTTACTACCGACCTTTCAAATAAACCCGGTAAAGTGAAGGTGTAGAACTACCGATTAGTGAGTGTGTCGACGAGACGTGCGCATCAACAATTCATTCGAAATCGGGTGTAACTGTTAGTTTTGTATGATATATTATAGAACAACTAATAACAATATCATTTAACAATATTAAACTACATGCCAAACTTAAAATTAACTTTTATTTCCTCAGGTTATACTGCAGTAGTTAAAGCAGGTCTACGCTCGTTCGAACTATAACCACGACAACGAGATGCTACTGTGTAGCTCATTGCGTTATCATCATAAATTAACACGTAAAAAACAAAACAAAGGTCACTTGACTGAGTTTTTGTTGGTTCGTATCTTGGATGAGGGGAGGGGGCGCACCCTGTCAGCTGGCGGGGGGCGCCCGATGGCTTAGTTACGCCACTGGCCGTGTCGTCTTCTTATATACCCAAGCGGTGGGTGGGTCGAATCTTACTTGAATGGACTAATGTGACAGAAGGGTCATCTGGAATTTGAACAATTTGGCTAATTGAGGGTTAAATGATAACTCTCTTTCTGACCCACTAGAAACAATAAATATAGACTGAAGATAACAAATGTGAGTTTCTAATTTGCTGTTTACATATTTGAACTACAGTAATACAAGCAGAAGTATTATCTTAAACATAATTTGTGTTGTTTTTCAGTCTGCTTTCGGATACTTCCGCAAGCCGGAGTCAGCAGCTGTAACAGCCACCACCACTCCCCAGCAAGAGAGTCCTCCTCCTCCCTCCCTGAGCCTTGTGACCAGCAGTGTCGCTTGTCCCCCGAGCAGTGTTACCAGTAGTCCAGTCAGCATGCCGTCAAGCTTCGAGGGCGAGTTGGGTCTACCTCTGATGCCCCTTACCACGATACAAGAATACAACTTGAGTGCGTTGGCCAGCCTGGCCACAGACCAGACCGCTCAAGCGTCCTCGGCTCCCAGTCCCACTCCGAGCTTTACGCTCAACGACTTCTTCACCGGAGACAGTTCCGGTACATCCTACGCCTTGAAGAACCTTGAGGCTCTCGCTAAACTCGGAAATGTCTCCCTGAACGACCAGGGTAAGCTTTATCCTTACCGTTACCCTTCAACCTCTCATTCACACTCGCATCTTGGCTACAATTTCACCTCACGCTGGAACTAACAACAGAATAATCATTAAAACACATTTAATAATATTAAAGAAAGAAAAAAAAATTAAGCCTCATTTGTTTGATTGATTTTAAGAAAGCCTAAATTAGGTAACTTAAGTAAAAAAAAGAGTTACAGCAGCTTTAGGTTGAGGTATAACAACCAGGCGGTTAGAGAAAGCTATCCAATCCTTAAAATAAGGTTTAAAAGGAAGAGCCTTATGGCTAGACTAGGTGAATTTTACAAGGAGAGAGAGCTTGCCTAAGAAAAACAAGTTTAGGGGCCAACAAAAAAAGGCACACAGAAGAGTCACACACAAAATTCACTGATATTTCGCCCTTACTAAGGGCTTCATCAAAGCACAGAGCTCCTGACACTTAACATTAAAAGCAAAATGGCCACTTGTTGTTTGTCTTCTTCTACTTCACTGCTGTCCTGATCTGAGGGGTACCAACTGTATAACACTAAAGTCCACTAATGTTTGGTATATGTCTATAGCTTTATAATCACTACCTAAAGACCAATGCAACCCCTCCATGATCAGAAGATGGGAAATAGCCTACCAGCACATAACCAACTCCAGATCACCCCCAAACCTCAACACCAGATAAGCCTACTCCCATAAGATAACCTTATTCCTTTCCCCAGCTAGCTTTTTATGTATAAGTGACAATAGATATATACCAAACATTAGTGGACTTAAGTGCCATACAGTTGGTACCCCTTAGATCAGGACAGCAGTGAAGTAGAAGAAAACAGACAACAACAAGTGGCCATTTTGCTTTTAATGTTAAGTATTAGGAACTTTGTGCTTTGATAAAGCCCTTAGTAAGGGCGAAATATCAGTGAATGTTGTGTGTGACTCTTCTGTGTGCCTATTTTTGTTGGCTCCTAAAATTGTTTTTCTTAGGCAAGCTAGCTACTATCCTCTCTGTCCTTGTAAAATTCACACAATCCTTAAAATAGAAAGTTACAAAATGTTTCAAATAACATGTTACATACACATAACATATAATTAACATTAAATTTCATTGTTTTCCAAATTTGGTTTGTTTTACATCTTAAGTTAATGATGCTGCTTCTTCTGTGCCATATTCAGTTTGATTATTGATTTTGACATGAGGGGCAACAGAACAGGGGTTGAATTCTTTGGTACAAAGTCAGGTACGATTCTCCTACACACCTTTTTGACAAATTACTTAATTGTTCCCGGGTAGGAAAGTGAAACTGTCGTGACCAAGACGTTCCCACTGAAAGCAATAATATGGTGAAAAAGAACTTATCACTTAAAAGATTTACAACTGTTTACTTTGCCTACAAAATACGAGGGTCATCCAGAAAGTAAAGAACGTTTTGGCATGGTTAAATAAAAAAAAAGATATCAACACAAAACTGTATTTACAAATGCCTAGAACCTTCCTCTACCTTTCTACATAGTCGCCATGGATTTCAAGACACTTTTTGTTACGTGGGACCAGTTTTTCCATACCCATGTTGTACTAATTTGCCACAGTTTTTTTAATTTTTTAAATTTGTTTACATTTTGTTTATTGTTTACGCTAGTGGCATTTTAATTTTGAGACTTAACCTAAGATTTTTTGTGGGCATTACCAAATGCTTTTTGGGAAAGCAATCCAAACCCATGTTTCATGGTTTCACACCTTGGAATTTCTTATCGTTAGCAAACTGTTTTCTACCCATAAAATCCTTAAGCTTTGGGAATAAGTGATAATCATTTGGCGCCAAATCAGGGCTGTAAGGTGGATGGAAAAAAAATCCCAACGTATACATTGAAGTTCGAGACATGTTCTTGCAGATGCATAAGGCCGAGCATTGTCATGGATCAGCAACAGTTTTTCTGAAAGCATGCATTCCTTGTCTCTTGTTTTGGATGGCACGTTAAAGTCGTTGAAGGGTTTCACCGTAGGCTTCTGACTTAATCGTTTCCCCTCTCAACAATAAATAAAATAAAATGAAAAATTAAACAAAATTTAAAAATACTGTGGCTCAAGTCTTTGACGACAAATTAGTACAACATGGGTAAGGAAAAACTGGTCCCACGTTACAGCAAGTGTTTTGAAATCCATGGCAACTATGTTGAAAAATAGAGGAAGGTTCTATGCATTTGTAAATAAAGTTTTGTGTTGATATCATTTTTTTATTTGACCATGCCAAAACGTTCTTTACTTTCTGGATGACCCTCGTAAGTACTAGAAACCTAACTTGACTCGGGACAGACTGCGCTGACCTGCACGTGGCTTGTCATGGCAAATGCATCACCTGTCACTCGGCAATCTTTTACTCACTTATATACTCTTGTCAATCTATCCGTTACCTTGAAACATTGACCACTTCAGAAGCAACAAACACTGCACCAGTTTGATTGAACAATCTCTGTAAGACTGACCCGACTTACACAGTTCAAACTACAGTAGGAAGTTGATAATCCGAACTAATTGGGACCAAGGGTGGTTTGGATTTTTAAACAAAAGGCAAAAAAAGATGTGAGTGCTTTAATATTGTTATTTTATTCAATTTAAATAGGTTAACTGCAAATACATGACCTATAGAACATCTTAAATTTATTTTTAATTGTAAAGCAAACATGTTTCCTTTTCAATTTCGTTGACGTTGCCATTGGGAGAAACTCTCACACCACACGAGATAACAAGCCGAAACAATAAAAACGCACAAAACTGTACACCGTACCTAGCGTAAGAACGACTCGTCACTGTTATGGCAGGGTAGTGTTGCTAGTGGAAAGGGAGGACAGATGAAGGGGGTAGGGGGCGAGCTAAAAATAGCTCTTGGAGGTCGCTGCCACAATACACTGCGTGAGTAACCCGGTTACGTACATCGCACACCTGCGGACTGTTGAGGATGAGTCACCACTACGCGCACATGTAAACAACTTATTGTTGCATATGGAGCGTTCCAGTTCCAAACACACTTATATTTTAATCTTGCTCGCAAAAATATTGTTCTGGTGTTTATCCTTAGTGATATTTAAATCATATTTGACAAAAACATATTTTTTGCATTTTCTTCCTGGAAAGGCTTTTTGTTCGGACTTTTGACGTTTTCGGATAATTGACGTTCGGATTATCGACTTCCTAATGTACTGTCAACCCTAAGGCTACACTCTATCAAGTGAAGTTGGCACTGAATTTATACATCACTTTTAGAGGATTCTTAACCCAACAGCCACGCTGCTAGCAATTATCAAGTTTGGCAACTCAAAAATATTAAATTTAAAATTTTGAATTAGCCTCTAAATGCTCCTGTATTGAAAGTATCTGACTATTTTTAGCAGGGTCGAGAATCCTTAGGAAATCACTGATGGCAACCTCAATTTGAAAACTAAAGGGCGAACTGGAATCCCACCAATAACAAATTTTACTTGGGGTTAAGGATAACAAAGTTCAAACATAAAAATTGGGTCCTATCTGTCAGTTAATGCATTGTCGCATTTACACACTAGAGAAAAAAAAAACCTTTTTAAACTAAAAGGATAAGGTTAAGGATAAACCTTAATTGGATTATAATAGATCCGTTTGGGATTGGTAATAGGTGCATTTTAACCATCTTTTTGGTTAAAGCTCGTCCATTAAAATATAATTAAGAGTTCCTTTGATTCTGTTTCACCTTTGGAAGTTAAACCTTCAATTGACAATTTGTATGCATATAATTATAAATTGCTCAAAAGGAGTTTTTATTTAGTTGAATCTTACTGTGAAGAAAAAATGAGCACCGAAATTTAGCAGATTTTAGTACGTTCTTTCTGCTAATATTGACACAAATTTTTGAGATTATTCTTTTCCCACATTTTTATTTTGCAAATTACATAAAAAACAGAGACAACATTCAATCACACACTACACTACTCGTACAAGTACAGTTCTGTTTCGTTAGTTAAATTGTTAGTTAATCGTTATAAATATGTTTTGCCAGGAGAAACCAATCTAGTCCATCCTAAGATTATCCTTCCTGCTAATCCTTACACAACTCCAGTCTCTACTCGCCTCATCCTTGATGCTTTTTATGGTGGTAAGAATTTGACTTATTTCTCCTCTCGTGTGTTAAAAGTGTTTTGAATATAAATCCTGTCGGGTCAGAGTGGTGGCAGTTTTTATTCTAGTAATCATGAAAGCTCATTAACATTTGCTGGTAAAACCTTAAAAAACACATTCTTATTGTGCTGGTTAAAAGTAGATGTGCTCGTAAATGTAACATTTAAAACATACAGACTAATATAATAGGTAGTCTGTTCACCAAGGAACTGCTATTTAGAATTTCAGGAAGGTGTTTTAAAATCTGGAAATCTTAGAAAGCCTGGAACGTTAAGAAGTCAAGAAAAACCAGCAAAAACATGCTCAGGTAAAAAATGTGTCCAGCCGTGAAATTACAATAAAAGTGTTTCATTGTCTTGAGGCTGATGTCTACAGCTGCTGTAGATATGAACAATGTTCATGTAAAGATTTAGGCAACAAACATTTCTTTATTGGACATATATATTAATTTCAAATTTAGTAATTGTGTTGTTTGATTGCATTTTTAATTTTTGTAAGCTCTCAATTTAATTTATGGAGATCCTTCAGCCTTTTCAGAGTCTGAAAAACATCAAAATATTTAAATTTGAAGCCCTAGTAGACATCCAGTAGTATTTAAAGTTGAAAGAAGCGGCGGGCTTAACAGGGGAAAACCGTGACTTTTCAAAGCAATTTTTGTGGCCCCTCTGAATTGTTACAACTTACCACTTTTATTTAGCCAAACTCTGAGCATGTTTCTTGACTAGATGGCACCTTTTAGTTTTAAAATTTCTTGTAAAATTCAAGGATTTGCAAACATTAAATCTCGTGTTGTTCGGTAAATTATGTTTCTCTGTCAGTTTGCCGTTTTGTAATTTTAGTACATAACCAGGCTGACACGCAACTGTTTAAACTTACTAAATCCCCAACAAACATTTTCCTAGTACTAGTCAAGCCTTAGTTGTGTAAAGATCAAGTTGTCATATTCCTCTACTTGTTAATAGTGTTTTTACAATAAAAATGCTGTTGTATAATTGTTATCAGTTTACAGAAGACATGTTACAATAAATAGTGCTTTGATGATCTCAAACCTACAAAATATCCAAAGAGTTTAAAACAAGCATTGTTAACTTGGCCCTCATTGCTTTATTGGCACCATCAGGGTTGTCAGCGACTGGAAGTCTTAATGATAACCTCAGGAATAGGCATGAAACTTTAGCCTGGATTGGAATTCAGTGCTGAGTTAGATTGTTGGTATGCGTTGGCCAAGACAAACATATGTCTACAGGAATCGTTTACGTATACAGAAACCTCGAAGGTGATTGAAAAATGTTCAGATTATTACTGAGGCTCCCGGAAATGTCCCGGAGAGATTGTAGTGGAAGGGTGTCTAAACCCCAAAACTAGCTTTACAACTAAATTGGTTTTGGTTTGGCTATCTTACGGCTCTATTGTTTGCATCTTGCAAATTGGTAGACAATTACGAACAACTGGTTGTATTGGATTTTGTACAATGCTCTCTTGCTGACAGCTCTGACCAAGTTAACAGGACGAAAAACCTTAATTGTAGAACATTTTTACTTAGGGGAGTTTTTGTTTAATGACTTAGTAAAAAATAAAACTGCTAGCTTACTCTCGAGAAGTTATCGTTGTGGCTCTTGATAGAAACCAATTTTAAAATTTTACTGTGAGACGAATTTTCTACTTTTAATTTTTTCACTTTGAATAAATAATTTGTAGGTTCTGATCTTTTTTATTATTGGTTAGAACAGTTAACTTTTAACTATCTTATATTTATATGCCTTTTTTCAACTTTTTTGACATTCTTTTTCCTACATCTTGTTTAATTTCAACTATCTATATTTTCTCTTTCAGTTGGGATTTTTGTTACGTACAGTTTATTAAGTTTATGCTTGTGTTCTTTTTATTTATTCTTCTCATACGAACACCTCATTACATCCCTTTTTGTCTCTTAAACACTGTCTTTCATGATTGCTGTTCTAATTCTTCATTTCTTTTCCTATCCTGTCATCTTCACGCGAGGCTAGCTATTTGTTTTAAGTGTCCGAGTGTTTCTATCAAGAAGGCCTGTAACCTCTCTCAGGCAAGCTAGACGACCATTCCGTTTCCTTGTTATTTTTTATTATTGTATAAACTTAAACAATCTGTTACTTCTTTCAAGGAGTTGGATAATTCCATTCGAATACTAGCAAACCATATTTATGATTTAAATCATTGCATGTTAGTTGTTTTTGTGGTTTTAATTTTATTTCTTCATCTTGGCATAATCATTGTTGTATTTCAGTTTCACCAACTTCTTGAAAGAAATAAAATTATGATTGAATCAATTTGGTGTTTTATATACATACCTCAATAATTTTCCTCCCTGCAATACCCAATTTTCCTTCTCTGCACTTAAATGTTTGCTCTGTATGTTGATGTTTTTCCTCTTTCTACCTTGGATCAACGTCACAAGTGCTGTTGTACGACGGCTATCCAGAAAGTAAATTACGTTTAGGAATACAAATTCTACGAAGAATAGAAAAATATTTTTACTATATACATTTGAAAGCCACACTAAAATACTACTTTTCTACATAATCGCCATACAAATTCAGGCAGCTTTAAAATTCCTTGGTCATAAAATTCTGCCACTCGTTTCTTCAACTATTTTGTTACTTCTTCGTGCAGCTTTCATCAACTTCAAAACTCTGCGTCGACAGCCACTTCTTCATCATTGGGAACAAGTGGTAGTCGCTTGGTGCAAGATCCAGACTAAATGGTGGATGAGGAAACAACTCCCACTCGAACGATTCCAAAATTTCACGAGTGTGATTTGCGGTGTGTGGTCATGAAAAAAAGTTTTCTTGCTCAACTTTCCTCTACGCTTGTTTTGGACCGCTCTTCTGAGGTTTTCCGAAATTTGGCAATACCTTTCTGAGTTAATGGTTGTGCCTCGATCCAGAAAGTCCACAAGCAGGACACTTTCCCTGTCCCAAAAAAAAACGGTCACCATAATCTTTCTTGCCGACACCAATTGCATGCATTTTTTTTTGGAATTTGTGTGCCCTTTCTGCATTGGCTGCAATTTTGTCTGACAGTTAACATGTTTCACCCACCATCATCCACTGTTTCATCACCAGTAACAGTCCGATCAAGTAGTGAATCGTTATCTTTGTGGTAATGGTCCAAAAACGTCCAACCCATTCGCCGATGTTTATGATTTCATTAACTTTTTCCCCAATTTCTGCATTCACCAAGCTGGGTCTTCCACTCCACTTTTTGTTGTGCACATTTGTTCGGCCATTTTCAAAGCGAATGCACCACTGACACACTCCACATTCAGTGATGGTGTTGTCCCCATACACTTCACAAAGCTGCCGATAGATTTCAATCGGTTTACAGTTTTTTGCAGCCAAAAACCTTATTACTGCATGCACTTCGCAGCTCGTGGGATTTACAATTAACAAAGACATTTCCAATCGTCACTGTAACGTGAAAAAGTACGACACAGACCTGAGGTTAGTTAGATCAGCTAGATGCAGACTGAACTAGGGAACGTCCACATACCAAGGCCACGCTAGCTTCATCCCTAGCGGAGGTAACCGAAAACGTAACTTACTTTCTGGATAACCCTCGTAAGATATCCTCCTGTCTGTCTTTTTTGTGTGGTGTGGTTCTGAAATCTTTATACTATTGGAGAAGGATTTATTTAAACATTTAACTACCTTCATTGTAACCAATTTAGTATTTAGTGACTGAACAAGGGATATTTTCGAACATATAAATTATAACCTCTTACTAAATATATTGGTACTTATTTCTGTCATTTAAAAACGACCAATTAGATGGTGGCTCGTGGTAATGCCAGTTAAACTAGACATTATATTAATTTTGTTGAAATAATAACAAAATAGGGTTTTGTCGGCGTGAACGATTAGTTATTATTCAGTTCTACTCAAATAGAGTGAGTGTCATAGAAAACTCAAGAGCTCAAGATTTTTTGCTAAATCTTGCTTTGACATTATTTTTCTTGATTAATAATTTTCTTGTTTTTAATGCTGTGGGTAATTTTTATCTCAAATGTGTGCATTTAATCCCTAAAAAACCCCAGATATTTGTAAAAAAGCCGCAGTAGACAGAATAAAAGGTTTGCTGTTTTGTTTTTCTCCCTACTGGAGTAGACAGAATAAAGGAGAAAGAACTGAAATAGTCGAGAACTAATCGATACATTGTTCTGTATAAGAATTGATTCCAAAAGATTTAAAATAAATCCTCTAGAAAGCAGCATCTACCGGGCAAACCTGGCACGTAACTGTAACTGACATAGCCCTATGCGCAGAACACTAGCCGCGTTACTATAACGCTTTAAGACGCTGAGGGGCTAAGGCAATAGTGCAACAGTTTCCAACATCAAGAGAGTGATTAAAAAGTAAAGATGTTTAGGTACAGTCACAATTACAAATTGTATTAGCAAATTGTCCACGGTTACTATTATCTAGTTCTTCCTGGTCACACCGCCTCAAAACATCATAACAATTAGCTTGAAATATTTCACAGTGTGAACCAGAAGAACTAGATTATAGTTGTAACGGGTTCATGGGTTTTGACACAAGGACACAATAGCAGTTCAAAATATGGCCAAAGTAGGTATTTTGACACAACTTGACTGCGAGAGGGGTAAGGAAACGTGGCAAAGTGGGGGAAGTGCTGTGTGAGGGCGGTGGTGTCATTAGGCCAGGTTCTAGACTGTAGTGACTTAGTTAAAATAGTAAAAAAAAAAAACAACGGCTGCCCACTTACAGGAGGCTAAGCACTCACACCAAGCGCTTCCGCACCTACTTTGATACTTTGCTTTGATACACCGACCCTCTTTGGGGTGTATTTTAAGGTGAATATGGAATGATGGTAGGTCTGATGAGTGTTTAGATTGATGACGAGACATAGTCTTGTTACAAACGCTTACAAACTAGGGCCGACTGTTTTCCAGATTGGGTTTTTTACCATGTTTTTAGTATCACCCTATTACTACGCTTATCTATAATTCATATGTATAGGTACTTAATTACAACTTAGAACCACTGTACTTCTTCTGGTTACTAATGAACTATGTTTGTATCCTGTAATGATGACGAGTTAATCAACCGCCCGCAGCTTATGACGCACTGTTGCCATTGTAGTCGGTTTGTTTACCTAAAACTATACTGGTCACAAATCTCATTTTGTATTGTGTGCTTTGAGATTTTGTGTCTTAAGGAGACTCATTTAGCGACAGTTTCTACTGGTCTGCATTTACAGGAGAGTCGTATGAGCCATCAGGAGCCGCGTCGGGCAACACTTCTTCGTTCATCTCTCACTAGCCACAACCCCCACTTTGCCACTCCTCCCCTACGTTTGTATCAAAGGGCCACTTTAGAGAGTACTCGGATTATTTCCTGATTTATGATGGCAGAAAACTGATAGTTTGTGTCAAAATTCTGGTTCCCAGTTGTAACACTGGCTGCGGAAGCCTAAGAGTTAGTTATCTACCAACTGACTTACAATAGTTTTAGGTGTTAAACTTGGTTTTAAAGTTTGGCCTAAACAGGTGGCATTAGTCCAAATTTAAAAAGCTTTGCCTAAACATTACATGTTTTCGTGTTTGGATTATTTCTTCCAGGACTTCTTTTATCTGTAATTGGAAATGGTTATTAAAGAAAAATATGTACCCTTTTGATTTACTTCACTGGGCATTTATTACCATGCTAGTAATTTAGACGTGGATAAATCTCCATGTAGTACACTAAAATATTGCAACACGTTCAAGTTACGAGGGTCAT
Source organism: Matsumurasca onukii (assembly GCA_018831715.1). Taxonomy (NCBI): domain Eukaryota; kingdom Metazoa; phylum Arthropoda; class Insecta; order Hemiptera; family Cicadellidae; genus Matsumurasca; species Matsumurasca onukii. The sequence continues at coordinate 40,993,035 of CM032059.1, read as the reverse complement.
CCAGAAAGTAATGAATGATTGAGCATGCCCCACGTTACAAGTGACTTGAAATCCGTGGTGATTATGTAGAAAAGTAGAGTAAGGTTCTATAAATTTTTAAATAATGTTTTGTGTTGATATTTTTTTTATAATTGACCATGCTAAAACATTCTTTACTTTCTGGACGACCCTCGTATTTCTTTGTAATTAAAATATTATCTCCCGTATTTTGTCAAGGGTATGTTATTGTTTTCAAATATTTATTTACATAATTATTTTGATAAATTAGACATTTTTAAACTTTTCACTGAATTTTAATTGAAAGAGCTAGCTTTTGCTCGCTAAGGCATCTTTAGTTTAATAACAAAAGACACATCATCTTAGCCGGCGAAAGCTAGCTCTTTCAATTAAAATGCAGTGAACAGTTTAAAAATGTCTAATTTATTAATACCATCCACTTTTCACCAAGTATACACAGAAGAAAATAATTAACTTGGTTACTTGTTTCTATTTTTTTAACAACCATAACTGTAAAAGGCTCTTGTTATAACATGGCACTCCAAAACTTGAATTATTTTCTAGTTCTTTTGTCTCCTTTTTCCCAAATATTGCCTTAAGGTTATAGAATGAGTAAAAGTTAAGTTTGTAATCATGAGTGAGTAGATAATGGTAAATTTCAATCCAACAAAAAAAATTTACAGGACACACTTTGTATTTGGTGCTGCCAGCTTAAAATACTGCAGAGCAGTGACGCATACTAGTTTAGGAACCAAGTTAGACGAGGGAATGTAATGAGTGAATCCTTTTACTATTTCTGTGAGTGTGCCTTATAAACAGCAAAATTTAACAGTATCGATTGACACTTGACATTAATGTTTGTTAGTGCCTACTGGCGGTTACTATTAAAAATGGAGAAAAGCAGTTCTATAGTTTTCAGTCGGGGGTCCAATGAAACATTAAATTGGGACTCGTGGCGTGGTCCTGTAATCCGGCTTCATGGAGGTCAGGTTTTTAGGATGATATAGGTCTACAGCGGCTCAGATAGTCTCAGTGATCATCTGATGATACCCGCATTAACTCCAACCATCTTTTAGACATATCAGACCACCACCTGCGTGGTTCGGAAGTCACGTTAAGCTGTTGGTCCTTGTATTTCCATTGGTCATTGGGCTATTAATTAATGATCTATTCTAAGGAAGAGTCGGCCTTAGTTTGTAACAAGATTACACCTCATAACTCATTACTACCACTCATCACACTCATCCTTCACCAAATATTTGCCTTAAAATACCCTCATGAGAGTGGTCGGTATCAAAAATAGTGATATAGTAAATGCTTCCTGATCAAGTATGTTTTATTATGCAAGCTGTAGCAGACGAACGGTACGTTGTATTATAAAGTGAGGGACATTTTAAAAGCCTCATTTGAGAACCACCACATTTATTTTTTAAACCACCACAACATTGCTTTAGAACCTGTCTTCTGGACTCCTACACCCTTAGAACTTGATTTTCTGTTTTCGGTCTTTTTTTGTAGGTTTCTAGAAGTTATTAAGTACAGGCCTATAGCAACTTACTGTATTTTGGTTACTTACCTAACCCGGGCCGTTTTGGTGTAATGTATGCACTATACCACTGAGCTACGGCAATTGAAATAGATAAACCACAGAGTGCAAAGTCTTAAGTGCCATCCCACTAGATGTTTTCTATTGCTATTTATTTTTTTAAATACAAGACCTGCTTATATCTAATTATTATTAAATAAAAATTGACAGAAAAGAGAGCAGGCTCACCTGGATAGGGTAGATCACATAAGAGAACATAAACTGTGAAATTTTTGGCAAGACAAAAAGAGAGAACATAAGAGGGTAATAAAAGCAAAGCAGCCGTAAAACAAAAAAGATGGAAGCAGTGTTCAAAGAAGGCATTGGTTGTTAAAGTTTAGAAAAAACACTCTACATATGTTGGTAATTTCGTTGGCTTTACGAAGAGTGTAAATACACAATTTAAACTTTTAAAGTGTTGGCATATTATGGCTCTGAGCAGTGGTTTTCCAGTAAAATCTTACAGAATGGCCAAATCGTATGAAAACATGAAAACAGCTCAACTCACCCACTTTGAGCTGCTGCCGTGTTGTTTTTAGATGTTTTAAGTCCATGTAACGGGGCAATATCATACTAAGGGTACTTAACCAATATAATGTGTAGTCTTGTTGCAAACTAAGGCCGACTCTTCCTTAGAATGGGTCATTTATTAATATCCCAATGACCAATGGAAATACAAGGACCAACAGCTTAACAAGACTTCCGAACCATGCAGGTGATGGTCTGATATGTTAAACGATGGTGGGAGTTGATGTGGGTATCATCAGATGATGTGCTGTCATAACACAAAGCCTACATGACTTGTTACTCACTAACCCAGAGGTCTCATTTATTTTCAGGCTAAATTTTCCTTCACTTGACCTGTGTGTAATTTAGATGAGTATATACAAATGTATTTTTTTTTAACCAGATAAAACCTTTTAAAAAAATGTGCTAAACCAAATTGTTACAAAAACAGCTGTGTCGACTTCGACCAAACCCACAACCTCAAAGGGTAAATGTGTCGTTGTTGGTATGGCTACATTTTCTTCCTACTCTTCGGTCTAGATGATCACAATCTGCTTTAACGGTAGTCTATTGTATTCCTGTTGTCAATTAAAATGCTCCAAAGACATCTTAAAAATAGCTTATTACAGTATCATCTATCCTCTCTTGAAGTATGGCATTTGTTTGTGGGGGAATTGGGCCCATACTAAAGTTAAAAGGATATTTATTTTACAAAAATTTGTCATTAGAGTCTTATGCAATTTGAAGACCAGAGACTCATGTCGTGATGCTTTCAAACAATTAGACATTTTAATCTTTCAATCCCTTCATATTTATGATTCTATTCTTTTCTGCCTTAATAAATGCAGTTTAACACAAGGCATTGAAATTCATAGTTATGATACTCAATCAGTAACTAGTTATGGAATTGACTATCATCGACTTGAATCATTGAAAAAACTGCCATCTCAGGTAGGAATCATACTGTTTCAAAATCTTCCGAACAAAATTCAAAGTCTCCATAACACAAATTTATTTCAAAAAGAGCTTAGAACTTATCTGGTCACGAGTGGGTTTTACAGTGTTCAGGAATTTATGGACCACTCACTTGCCATTAAGAAGTCTGTTGATTAAATGTTATTATAAAAATTAAATTTTGGATTTGTTTAAATTATATTGGCTGTAGTGGCTTGTAGTTTTATTTAATTATTTATTGTATTGTTTTAAAAAACCAACACAAGCAACTTTTGTATATTGGTAATTAAATGATGATTTGATTTGATCAAACGTACTAACTAAGCAAATAACAAAATGAATTTTACACGCTAGTTACAATAATTTGTGCCCTAATTTACAATGTCGGTGTGTTTTGTTAGAACTGGTGAACGGGTCTATGAACGGTGGAGTGGGAGCTCCGTTATTGGGCAGGGGATCTCCTATCGATGGCATGCCTCCGATCTTGTCCCCTATCAATGGCAGCAGCTTCGCCAGAAGCTCTCCTACAGCAATCTTGTCATCCGCAAGCTCTGCGGCCAGCTTGCTTAGCACATCCACCAACTCCGGTGAGTACCACAGTGCTTCGGCGAGTCACCTTGTAATCAGCTTTATTTGCCATACAACTGATAAAGTCGTAAACAATGTCCTACTTACAGTCAAACAATTGAGAGCAAGTCAAAATAAAATATACATAGCCGTCAAGTTTTAATTTCAGGATGGAATAACTTTCTTAATTTCCTGTGATAACAAATTTTGAAATTTCATCAGCATTTGAGGGTAGGTTCTGTTCTACCCTACCAAATATTGCCATTAGTTGCCAAATAGTGCCAAGTATAGCCCTACCAAATATGCTGTTAGTTTCAGGATTGCCATACAATACTCGATTGGGCTCCAAGACTTCTCAAGCCATGCAAGTGCGCTACAAATTCGGCACTCTCGGACCAGCCAAAAATCAGTTCAATTCTCCCCATGGCTTCTGCCTTGGCTCCGATGAAGATATCATCGTCGCAGATACCAACAACCACCGCATTCAGGTATTGAATTTGATTTAATTCAGGTATATAATTTGATATTTTAGTAACTCTAACTAAGCTAGTTAAAACCCCATTGTAACTAGGAAATATTTACTTTTATCTATTTGAAAAAAAGTAATAATGGAACACTTTTTGCAATAATTTGCATTTCCTTGTAAATGTAGAGTGAAGAGTGTTCATACTATGGCTTATGGAAAGGATGTGTAGGAAGCATTTTCTTAAGGTAAGACCTGTGCAGAAGCAGAAATTTTGGGCAAGGACAGGGACAGGAGAGATTTTGTAAACATTCAGGATTTGGTAAGGGGAACGGGAAGAGAAAAAAGTGTTAAATAGATATATTTGATAAAATCTACTTGGTAACAAAGATATATAAACTAAAATTGTGTTTCTCCAATCAAATAGTTTTGTTGATGCATCTGCGTGTTTTGTTATTTATAACTTTTTTCTACCAACAGCAACAATATGGTAAAATTCTTAAACTGTGGGAGCAGGTTAGATAGGTTGAATGTAGTTTTAGTGTTAGTAAAGAACCAAAGTTTAACACTTTCTTCCAAGCAGACTAGGAAACCAAGTGGTCTTATCGTTAAACCCCTTGCCAGCTGGTGGTTAAACCAAGTGGTCGTATCATTGGCCAGCTGGGACAAAAACTGTGGCCGCTTTATTGGTGTCCTACTTTTTGACAGTTCTTACTTAACTAGGCGAGGCACCATGACTCATACTCCTCTTCCACATTTCCCACCCACTGTTTACTGAGTGGAGATCTGAAGCAGGCAGGGGATGGAAGAGGGGATGCTGCGCCTGCACGGTCACACAAGCGGGTGAGGTAAAGAAGTCAGGAGAGGGCACATGAACTACTTCCCCATTAGATGTGCACAGTTCCCGTGCAGGACACTACTTAAGTGGCCGTAGTATAGCAAAGATTTTGTAGTAACAGTTGCTAAATAAGGATGGGTCGGTTCCAAATTTTGGCCGGTTATCGGTTCTCCAGCTTTTTCGGCTAAATAAAACCAGATGATCGCCAAAAGTCACGTTTGCAGCTATGAGGCCCGACATTTTTGTCACACCTTAACTCAGATATACAGGGTGTCGGTGAACTCTCTGGACATGCTTTGTAGACACATTCCTTGGGTCAAAACAATAATAACCATGTATATATGGGTCTCCTGCGCTTTGTTATCCGTCTGTCTGTGTGGATGTGTTTTTTACTAAAATAATTGTTACAATTAAACTGATGCACAGATTTTCACTAAACTTTGGCCAAAAATTCAAGATGTCATTTACTAATTATGAAGAATAATTATTTAATTTAGTTATCAAATTTCAAAATGGCGGATGATTAAAATTTTCAATCTAAATAACTTAAAAAGTAGTATTTTTACAACAAATCATTGAGAACAACTATTTCTAGTGAACTTATTTTCCTTTCCAAAATTGTTTAAATTGTAAAAATTGAATGAGAAAAAACAAAGTTATTGTTATTTCTGTTTTACCGGCGTACAGCCGCCATGCGTTCCCCAGTCACCTAACGCATAATAATGGTACTGACTACATTATTTTGATTTTGGAGTTTGTTAAATTCGTATGGACATCTCTATAATCAACGAGAAGCCGTTTTCAGTTATGCTACCATTTCGAAGATCGTCATTTTTAAAAGCTCTTTCTACACAATTTTATAAATATATTATGTTATTTTTTTAAGCTCTTCTTGTCTCTTTTTTTCAGGTGTTTGAGAAGACCGGGATATTCAAGTTTCAATTTGGCATCCCCGGAAAAGAGGAAGGCCAACTGTGGTACCCTCGTAAGGTGGCTGTGATGAAAGCAAGTGGCAAGTTTGTTGTCTGTGATCGTGGTAACGAAAGATCTCGTATGCAAATATTCACCAAAAACGGCCACTTCATCAAGAAAATCGCTATCAGGTATCAAGATGATTTGAACATATTGCATGGTTCTTATTTAGTGTTTGCATGGTTCTTATTTAGTGTTTGCATGTTAAGTGTGCGTAGTTACCGTATATACTCGAATCTAAGGCGCACTTTATTTACCATATTTTAGGCTCTAAAATAAGGGTGCGTCTTATATGCGGGTGCGCCTTAGACTCGCACAATAGGATGAAAATATTGAGTTCATTTGAAGAGTTACAAAAATCCTCAAAACATTGACAAAAACATTCAGATAGGCCACAAAAGAGGTAGGAAACACAGGAACCACAGCGGGGTTGTGTGGTTGCGTATTGCGTTGCCTGTTATGAAGAGTAGAATGGAGGAATAGTTGAAAAACAGAGAAAGTGACCAAGGGACTCAAAATTACTTCTTATTGCATTTGTGTTCTCCTTCCTTCTCCACCAATCTCCTTGTCTGTAGGTTGGTGGAGGGGAAGAAAGAAGAGAAGGGATGCAGTAGCATAGAAGAGGGTGATGCGCATATATTGCAAATCATGCAAACACTAGCGCTTGGAAATCTGGGTAAATCACCAGTGGCAAAAACATGAACTAACTGACTACAAAAAATAGTCCCTCACCAGACCCCAGCCCCCAGGTGGTCCTATTTCTCTCTACCTGCCTTCCTTATCTGCTCGCTGCTGACCCTTGTTTTCAACATTTTTGTGCTTTGGGAGGGGCGTTGTGGTGCACCTAGCAGGGCGGGGTTTGGGATGGGAGAGGGAAGGCAATCTTGATGCATTCTTTGTTCTGCTTTTACCTCTTGACAGCTGCAGCTGGCAATAACGTCACTGGTTGCTAAGGAGGGGTCAGGGACATGACAAATCATAGCTTTCTAGCTGTTGACATTATAAAAAACCGGGGTGCGTCTTATATGAGGGTGTAGAGTTTTTTACCAAATATTCTGGGGAAATTTATGGGTGCGTATTAGATTCGGATGCGGCTTAGACTCGAGTATATACGGTAGTATTTATCTAACAATAATTAAACTTCATGTTCTGTCTTCTTTGCCTAATTTAGATTGTTGCTTGGATGTGTGTGTTAAAGGAATTTTTTAGTTAAAATTTAATTTAATTAAGTATACAATATCAAAAATGGACAAACCCTAAAGTGTTTCTTATTTTTTAGTAGGCAAAGCAGAATATCGTTTTATTCAGGTAACAAATTATGCATGTGTTGGGGCAAGTTTAGGTTAGGCCAGATAGGTTCATTCATTAACTTTGTAGTAGAGTTCCCAAAGCTAGTAAATTTTAAGTCTTTGGACACAGTCAAATTTTGGGTTGGGCAATTATTTTTCTACATCAATTTTGTATAAGAATTTAAAATAAAACATTTTATTTCTACACACTCTTTCAGTAGCCGGCTATCATCTTCAGGCTTGTTGCACAAAGAAATACAACCAGGCTGACACACAGCTAAGCGCTAAGTAAAGCCAATTATACCAAACAAGTTACGAGGCGTAGTTGTTGGTGCATGTGAACGCCGTCATTAGTTCTCATTTATTTTAGCACCGAGCGGTCGGAAGCAACCACGTGTACATAGTTAGTCAAATTCTTGACAGGTCACGTGACTTGGTTACCACAGCAACCAGAATAATTATGGTGACAAAACGGCGACGGAGTTTGTTAGGGATTGTGTTGTTATTGTTACCTTACTTTCATACATCACCGTGACACCGTTGTATCACCAATGTTTTACTGGTTGCACATTTGTTTACTGTTAATCACGATTAATGTTGTGCACTATGTCAAGTTTTGCTGTATTGTCAATAAGACCCGTTTGTGTTTGGTAGACATTATTTCACAATAACCACTCCAAAACAAAAAAGAATCCTGCAACCGCACTTCAGAAAATTATATGCCCTCTCATACCACTGTCGAAAACTTAAATAATTAATTAGTCAGATTTATCTGTGAGGTAGGTGGGGGGAATTGCTATTTTTGGACTAATATTGTCAGAGGGGATGAGTCAAGGTCACGCGGGACACTATTATAGTCTGTTTTGTGTGGGATGGCTTTTTCTCAATTCAGTGTTGCGGTTAATCCGATTACAGTTCATTGGGAGTTGACTGTACAGTACTTACAACACAGTTAAAGTGAAAAATCACTTTTTTGGCCGCTGTTTTGAAACGACTTGATGGATGTTCATAATTTTTGGTATATGGGAGGATGCTTTCAAAATACATATGTTATTCAAATTTCATCAAAATATTATGAAGTTTATTGTTTTTAAATCCATAAAATCCTTTTTGATAAAAACTTCCTTCCAAAAGGTACTATCGGTAGTCTGATTTTGCTTGCTAACAAACTTAATCAAGATATTTTCAAAAGGAACAATTGTACCAAATTTCATGAAAATCTGACAAAAAATGTGACCTGTGGAGAATTTACACATATATACATATACCGGGTGAGTTTTAAATATCCCCCACTCCAACCTTAACTTTTGAAAAGGAAATATTGTTTAAAAACTTGTAGGGAATGTTTTTATAGAATATTGGAGTTTTTTTTATACTTTGCATCACCTGTCATCTAAATTTTTTATATACAAACCCCCTTGCAGTGCAAAGAAAAACTTTTTATCTTGACTCATGTATTTTTTATACCCATTTAAGATTACAAGAAATAAGGTTTAAAATGCCACATTTCACATGCAATTGATTTTAATCACAAAATTGTCTTCAAAATACTCTATGGGATTATGTTATAGGGTTGTGATGTTTCCCTCAGAGGAGAACCATGCTGACGGGTCTTGGTCTTACCATGCTCACGGGTCTGGGTCTTACCATGCTTACGAATCTGGGGCTTACCATGCTCACGGGTCTGGGTCTTACCATGCTCACGGGTCTGGGTCTTGCCATGCTCACGGGTCGGGGGCTTACCATGCTGACGGGTCTGGGTCTTACCATGCTCACAGGTCTGGGGCTTACCATGCTCACGGGTTTGGGTCTTACCATGCTCACGAGTCTGGGTCTTACCATGCTCACGGGTCTGGGGCTTACCATGCTGACGGGTCTGGGTCGTACCTTGCTTACGGGTCTGGGGCTTACCATGCTCACGGGTCTGGGGCTTACCATGCTCACGGGTCTGGGTCTTACCATGCTGGCGGGTCTGGCTCTTACCAGCTGACGGGTCTGGGTATTACCATGTTCACGGGTCTGGGTCTTACCATGCTGTCGGGTCTGGGTCTCACCATGCTGTCGGGTCTGGGTCTTACCATGCTCACGGGTCTGGGTCTTACCAGCTGTAGGGTCTGGGTATTGCCATGCTCACGAGTCTGGGTCTTACCATGCTGATGGTGTGGTCTAGCTTAGGCCTAGCTAGCTATGTTTGACAATATATTTTTGATCACTCTTTTGAATGTAAAATGATAAAAAATAATTATTGGTTATTAAAACTGGACTTATGTTTACTTATGTGAACAATACTTAAACTATAGGAGCACTTAGGAAAATAAAATACAATACACTTTCAACATTACAATAATATCCTAGAACAACTGAGCAAACTACTTAATAATAGCAAAAACATACAAAAGGGACAACAAATTTATTAAAGTTAAATTTTCTCCTCTCGATTCTCTAGATTTTGGCTGATTCTCGCTCAATCTTCCCTCGAGGTTAAAAAAACTGCTCTCGCACACCTCTACCATATACCATGCTGTACCATATACAGAGTGCATAAAACTCGCTAATGGAACACAAGATTGGGACTTGTAGGGTAAAAGAAGCTTTTAAGGGAAAATTTTCCCAAAATTCAAGCAAGAAAACGTGATTTTTTCCGACGCCCGCCCAAAAGGAAAAATTCAATCCCTTCCACCCCTACAATAAACTGACAAAGTAGTTTCACCAACTATAACTGGAGCACCGGTCGTTGACTTTAGGTGCTGCTCTCTGTTCCCCAACACTGTTGTTCAGCCTCAATGAGTGTTGAGCAGTAGATGAGAATAACCGTGAGGGTAGAAGTAAAGCCACAAGTGGCACACTCTAGCAGGCAGACTGAGAACTAATCGGTTAAGTCTTTACTCTTTAATTCCCTTTCAAATTGTAGCAGATAAAGGACGTTAAATTTCTGACTCGATGTTTGGCTCGCTTTGGTACTCTTGCCATGGCCTTTATTAATAATATTAGACAAACAAAACAATGATAACCCATACTAACATCAAGCTGGCTACCTTCTGTGACCAAATGAAAACACGCTGGGAAATCTTCAAGTGACAATATTTGCCTATCACCACACATTTAACATTGTCCTGTGTATACTACCATTTCTGGAATGGTTAATTCACTACATAATCATAGTGAGCAGTTGCAATGAAACAAGGTAAGATTACTGATTAGTGTATTTGCATGTTGTGTTGTATAACGAGTGTCTGTGACTGCTTGTATCAGGACTGCTGAGTGGTGGAACAAAGCTGCATGCAATGACGCTACAAACTCAGTCCTCCGACCCAGGTATCCCTCTTTCCTTCTTCCTTTCAAGTAGAACTGTGTGACACCTAGTTGTTTTGTTTAAGTAGCGGATCCTATGTTTTATACAATCTAGAAGAAGTAATCAAACAGGTTAACTCTTAGGCTTTCGCGGCCGGTGTCACAAGTATAATCTAGTTCTTCCGGTTCACACTGCATGAAAACTTCGTAATTAGGTTGAAATATTTCGGTCTTACTGTGGAGTACCATCTTCAGTCTCTGATTGGCTGAGACTGAGCTACTTGCTGTCTGCTGTAGGGCTGCCAACCGTCCAATGGCACAGGGCTGCCAACCGTCCCATGGCACAGGGATGCCAACTGTTGATGTTCTCATTGGCTGTGATACTATCAAAAAGACTTCTTCAGGACTGGTTTCCAGCTTCTTGAAAGTTTAATGCTGCCTTATTTGTTGAAGTTATTACCATTTTTAATTATTTCAATAGTTTCTCGGATGACTCTGGCCTCTTGAATAATAATGTGAAAATTTTGCCAATACTTTGGCTTTGTTCTACTGCATGTTTTGTGTTGTAACTATGTTCAGCTATGGCCAACTTTTTAACATATGCGTGTTAGTGTGCCTGATGTGTTCTTGAACTCTCGTTGCAATTAATCTGTTAGTCTCGCCAATATATCTTGAACCGCAACTGCGAGGAATTTCATAGACTCCTGGCTGCTTGGACCATACTTGGATGTATGGAATGTAAGCTATGTTCCGACGAACCGCCTCCTGGTTTGTGTCCAACCGTTGAGCGGGTCTGTTGGTCCTCGAAAGCTGCTTTTAAAATGCATTATTTATCTGTGATTTAGTGTAACCATTCTCCTGTAGTGTTTTGTGTAGTAAGATCTTCTCTTTATTCCAATGTCCTATCTGAGATATAAATCCGTACTCTAAGGAACAACAGACAAAATAGGCAGAATCCTACACAAACACAACATAAAGACTGTTTTCAAGCCAGCGAGTGAACTGAAGAACTGTTTGAGACCTGTGAAGGACCAGTACCATTGTGCACGCAGGGAGTCTACGAAATTCCTTGCAGTTGCGGTTCGGTATATATTGACGAGGCTATAAGATTAATTTCAACAAGAGTCCAGGAACACATCAGACACACAAAATACGAAGAGGTTGAATACTGAATAGTTTGCCATAGCAGAACATAGTTATAACACGAAACATGCAGTAGAATCTGACAAAGCCAAAGTATTGGCAAAAATTTCACATTACTACCCGAGAGTCGTCCGATAAACTATTGAAATCATTAAAAATAGTAATAGATTCAACAAAGAAGACAGCATTAAACTTTTAAGAAGCTGGCAACGAGTGCTGAAGAAGTCTTTTCGATAGTGTCACAGCAGAGAACATCGACAGTTGGCATCCCTGCGCCATTGGACGGTTGGCAGCCCTACCACCAATAGGATAGCAGACAGCAAGTAGCTCTGTTTCAGCCAATCAGTGACTGAAGATGGTATTCCACAGCTAGATTGAAATATTTCAACCTAACTATGAAGTTTCGACGCGGTGCAAACCGGTAGAACTAGATTACAATCAAACAGGTATTGGTAAATTGTTGTTGGAGGAAAACAGTTCTTAGAAACTGTGACATGAGTAAAACGATACTTGGAAATCATCGTGGGAGTAAAACAGGCCTCAAAATATATCAAATAATAAAGTAAACAATGACGAAAAATATGCGTGAATATTATCAAGTTACTCTTCTGTTAGTGCCATCATACCATTGCTTCAAGGGAACCAAATAAGGGACAGCCAGAATTAAACTAATACCTATAACTAATCAAGCTTGTGAAGCGGCTTTCTTACTTACTAGTTACTACAAATCTGTAACTTGCACAAAACTGTTTGACAACCATGGTTCTGGTGATTACAACTCCTCAAGTTTTTCTGATCTATCCTTTGGACTAACCATATTTTTGTCTCCCGTGATTTGGATTGGGAGACTACTATGTTTTAAGCTCTTCTTTTAGCTAGAATTCATTTTACTCCTTATAGAACTATTTCAGTCTTTATAAGGTAATATCCTCCAAACTTTCTGTACATTTGCATTATGTTAAATGACCATTCATTCACCTGGTTTATTTTGCCCATGTTTTCAAGTTTCTCAAAGTAACTTCCTAGTCCAAGCTGCTTTTAAAATTTAAATTATACTTTATACAATTGATTTTTATAAAATAGAGAAATGTTCATTTGTTTGTTGAAAGGACCGGTATTAGACAAAACAATTAAAATCTCACACTCCACTACAATTTCCTTGAACCATTTTTTTATATAGACTAAAGTAATTTTAATACAGAACTTTGAAACAAATCTACAGTAGTCTCGGTTATCCGACCTTCCGAGTTATGCGACCTACCGGGGCAATTTATTATCGGTCATTTATCACGAGTTTTCGCAGAAGGCTGTTGCGCAAAACAACCCCTTTCATTACACCCGACTGTACGCAGCAGATTCTCGCACGATGCAGCCCCTTTCCTACCCGACTGTACGCATTGTATTCGCGCGCTAGGTGACAGGTTGGTGACCGCACTTTCCTACCCGACTGTACGCATTGCGCATTATATTCGCGCGCAAGGTGACAGGTCGAGGACCGCACTTTCCTACCCGACTGAACGCATTGTTTCAGTATGCTATATGTATAGTAAAAGATTCTTATGTGTAAATCAAATTACTTTACATTACATTTTCAATGTCGTTTTTACCAATTTCCGTGTTATCCAATTTTTTCGCTTATTCGACCTTGCCACGGCCGGTTTAGGTCGAATAATCGAGACTCTACTGTATTTCAAATATTACTAAGAAAACTAGTAAATAGACTTTTCCCTGATTTTCAACCTTCTTTGTATACTCAAAGGGTTCTTAATATAACTGTAATTTTCATAAATGTTTTATTTGATTCTCACTTTATTGAGTTTATTATTTTACAAGGTCACCACGGTTCTGCACCATCAGATTTATGTTTTTGTTGCTTCATTGAATCAATGACTTCTAGGAAAAAAAACATGAATGATGTTACAGCAAAGAACAAAAGCAATTTTAGAGTGAAAGATTTAGCGGTAATATGCCTTCAATATCATGTAAAGTTGAATAGCTCCAATGAACAACTTTGTAACTGACAAGAATAATATTTTAGAGAAATTAAAAAAACGTTTAAATGGTTTTTAATTATTTTTATATTTTTAAAATATATACGGTAGTAGTGTTAGAAAAAAGTAAATATTTGTAGAGTAAAATAAGTTCAATCTAAGAGAAATACAAAGAGGCATTGCATCAGCTGTGCAGCTCTTGTAGAAAAAAGGCTGTACCTACATTGCAGGGGGCAATTTAACTTTTATAACATACGAGGGTCATCCAGAAAGTAAAGAACGTTTTGGCATGGTCAAATAAAAAAAATAAATCAACACAAAACTTTATTTACAAGTGCACAGAACCTTCCTCTACTTTTCGACATAGTCACCATGGATTTCAAGACACTTGTTGTAACGTGGGACCAGTTTTTCCATACCCATGTTCTACTCATTTGCCGCCAAAGACTTGAGCCAGGATTTTTAATATTTTTTTCACTGTCTACGCTAGTGGCATTTTAATTTTGAGACTTAACCAAAGATTGTTTGTGGGCATTACCAAACGATTTTTGGGAAAGCGGTCCAAACCCATGTTTCATGGTTTCACACCTTCTTGGAATTTCTCACTGTTAGCAAACTGTATTCTACCCATAAAATCCTTAAGCTTTGGGAATAAGTGATAATCATTTGGTGCCAAATCAGGGCTGTAAGGTGGATGGAAAAAAATCCCAATGTAGACGTTTAAGTTCGTGGCGTGTTCTTGCAGATGCATGAAGCCGAGCATTGTCATGGATCAGCAACAATTTTTCTGAAAGCATTCATTCCCCGTCGCTTGTTTTGGATGGCACGTTGAAGTCGTTGGTGGGTTTCACCGTAGGCTTCTGACTTAATTGTTACCCCTCTCGGGACACCCTTTATTTGCCTGTAAATTTTAATAGGTTTAACGTTTTGAGCGTTGAGAAATTCCAAGCCATGAAACATGGTTTTGGACCGCTTTCCCAAAAATCGTTTGGTAATGCCCACAAACAATCTTAGGTTAAGTCTCAAAATTAAAATGCCACTAGCGTAGACAGTAAAAGAAATATAAAAAAAATCCTGGCTCAAGTCTTTGGCGGCAAATTAGTACAACATGTGTAGGGAAAAACTGGTCCCACATTACAACAAGTGTTTTGAAATCCATGGCAACTATGTAGAAAGGTAGAGGAAGGTTCTATGCATTTGTAAATACAGTTTTGTGTTGATATCTTAATTTTTTATTTGACCATGCCAAAACATTCTTTACTTTCTGGATAACCTTCGTAGATATCCTCTCAACATCTGCCTCCTCTTATCCTTCAGTTTTGTTACTGGAATTTTAAGGTTTCACCACTGTTTAAATTTCTTTGGTCACAGGGAGAGTGTACACACTGTGATAAGTTGAAATAATCTGACAATTAGAACCTCGTTTTCCCCGTAGAGGTGACTTTGCTGTTAAATCATTCAGTAGTTTAATGCTACAAACATGACAGATTTAACAGATTTTTCTTACTTTGGAACACTTGACTTATTAATACACAGTAAGAAGTTAGTGGTATTTCAATACAAACTATATGTAGTAGATAGTTTGACATTTCAATGGTTGAACACCCCTTCAGTTGAAACTATCAAGTTTTTATCTTAATAAAATTTATGGCTCTGATCACACCTTACGGCAAGGCAGTTTCAACAGATACAGGTTAAAGAAGAAGGTAGGATAAGTGTGCTTTGTGTGTTTGTTAAACTGCTACACTGGTTCTTTTGGTTGAACTCATGGTACAGTCTCAAGTCAAAATATAAAAATTCAAAAAACTGTTTATATGGAAGGGAAATGATGAAAACCAATTTTTATATTCAGCCAGGGTTAGTAACAGGACCTACTTTGCTTGGCATGAACTTGGTGGTGTAGCTTTTGTGCATGGCATGAACATTTAATATTGATACTGTGTATATATATATATTTATAATATTTATTGCATGACTACTATTAATTGTAGCAATAATATTAATATTGTTTTTGTTAACTTGTATACTATTGTTTTTTAGTTAACTTGAATATTGACTTAGCCAATTAATTGTAAAACAGCTCAATAAAATCATTGAATTATTGTCCCAGCAAGTGACTTTTATTGCTGAGTACTGTATATTGTTTTGGTCCAAATTTAATATCTTGACTGTCGCTTAAGGTCAGGCAGGTTCTACCTGAGCCATCTTGGATTTATTCTCCATTAGCTCAAAATAAACTAATAATATTTTTTCTTTGTTACTTAAGCAACAGTTTTTATGTTGGTACCATTCGAAAGATGAACATAATTTAGAATGCGTTTTCTTGAATTAGTGTGTGTTTTTCTCTAGTTCATAAAAATGTTTTATTTGTTTGAAAATGACTACCTACTTTTTATCTATGTTGACCTCATTAACTATAACAGAACATACCATTTTATATTTTGGTCAGCAAATAACATTGTTTTGTTTGACAAACTTAATTCTTAAGATTACATAAGCAGAACTGACCCTTAAAAGTTGAAATCATTTGTTTAGCTACACTCTTGTGTCTTAAACCATATAAATTTTTTAAATTTACTTTGTATCTTTAAAAAAATTGAATAGTAAAGGGGGGGATTTTATGACAAAAATCAAACCTTGCCCTTGGTGTCACTATCCTTTTCCAATTTTAGTTTTCCTTCAAATAGTAGAAGGAATTGAGATTTGGAAATTGTTTCTTAGTTATTCCTAAATATTTAAAATAATTTGTTATGAAATGAAACACTCCAATAATATTATGCCTCTTTCACAAGCAATGCTCATATTATCAGACCTATCTACAAACTGACAGTGTTAAACAATAAAATATTTTTAAAACAAGAATGAACACTTAAAACAAATGACTTAAAATATAGTATCATTTAACACAGTCAGTTTATGAGTAGGTCTGATGATACAAGCATTGCTTGTGAAACATCTTACCAAATAAACCTAATATTATTGCTGTATTTGTTTCCATACAAAATTATTTATAAATTCTAACAAGACTGAACTTCAAGAATGATAAACATTTATATTTTACATTCCTAATAGTAAATAAATATTACAAATTATAAAATACTGTAAAGTATCTGAGTACATTTTAATTTACAAACTGACTAGTTTTAAGTCTTTGCCCATTGTCAAAAAGTCAAGTAATTAAAACAAAGCCAACAAAAACATAATATATTATTTCATGACAGCAAAATAGTTCTCAACTACTAAAAATGACTTAAAACTTAGTATTGCTACACCAATGTGTGTTCATCAATGTATTGTGTGTGTTTGTGTTCAGATACATAGACATTGTGGCCGGGTTGGCAGTGAGCAGCCAAGGACACATTGTGGCTGTGGACTCTGTGTCGCCGACTGTGTTCGTCATCTCTGACAACGGAGAGTTGCTCAGCTGGTTTGACTGCAGTGACCACATGCGAGAGCCCTCCGACCTCGCCATCAACGGTCAGTTGCATTCTATACTCACTGTGGTTGAGGTTAGAGGTGGATGGTACGGATTATTTTTCAGTGGCGGTTCGTAGGTATAATTGACTTATAATTTTTATATAATTTTACATGTACAGTACGATATCACTAATCCGGCCCTATATCGGGATCGGAAGCGCCGGATTAGCGGAAATGCCGGATTAGTGGAGGTTCACTAAAAAGGCTCATTTTGCCAGAAATAATCTTTCTTACGTTGAAGGATGATTCAATTTCATTATTTTCTTCCTTATGTGCATGAATGTTTCATCTGTTGATGTTTAATTTCTTGGATAAAGTAGCATGCTTATCACCACTTTCTAATATTTTTAAAATCACATACTTTTTATTACCAAAGTAACATTTTTACGTTTTTGCAATATCTCACGGCTCGTACTGAACTTAAGCACAGATTAGTATTAAGCCACTTTCGAACGTTACGACTTTTCGCCGTGCGCCGGGTACGGCACGGCGCGAGTGAGTTTGATTACTGTAGCATCATACGGAGCTGTTCAGACATGCCGGACACGGCCGTTTGCTATTGTAATCAAACCTACTCGCGCCGGGCTGTATCTATGGCCCACTCCGAAAAGTTGTTAACGTCTGAAAGCGGCATTAAACAACGCATTTGTCTCTGGCTCTCTGCAGCAGTGAACTGAAGAAATCGATACAGACGACATACGTCACGCGTTTCACAGACAAGCAGTAGCGGCCGGCCCATAAGGACTCTAGGACGGAGTCCTCCCAACCCAATCAATAAAAATAAAATTATAATTAAGAATATAAATCACTTAATTAATATATTTGCTCAGCATTTAGCATTATAGGACTTTCGTTATATCGAAATGTTTGTATTACGGGTAGTAGTATACAAACAACGCGGCAGATGCAAAGTGTTTTTAAAATGGATAGTACGCGTGGACGCAAAACAGTAGAGTCCACATCCCATTACAAATCATATGGCACTAACCAGCCAATCACAGCGCGCCTAGTGCTTCTTCAACACGAACACTAATGTATCCTGGGACTCCGTCCATTTCCCAGTAGTTTCATCTCTCGCCGCTTCAAGAAAAAGCGCCACTGTCCAGTGAACTGATAAAAAGTCATATTTTTATAATAATAATTCCTAACCTCACTTTTTAGTTTACAGGGTAGTTGTTACTTTTTGCAGATGTAGTGCTATACAGAATGTTTAATAGTTTTCGTAAATTTGTACAGTGTTGTGATTTGTTTTAATGTGTAGTTTTTATATTTGTGATTCAGGCTGTGCTTCTCGAGGTAATACAGTGAAATGTTAAATACAGTCAAAGAAATACACAACAAATATGCAAGTGGTGTCGTTTATTACTTTATTCTTTCTTTACTGAGCTAAAGAACGAAGCTTTACTGAGCTGATATAACTTGTTCTGATATCATTCTGTGAAGGGTGAAGCTTGAAAAATGTTAAAACTGTTTATCTTTGTATTAAAATAGGTAACTCAAAGCAGTTCTTCAAAGACCAATAATTCAAAGGTAACATGTCCTTAAAAGTGCTTAAAAACATGTTTTGAAAGGTTAAATGTCAAATTTATCCCCCCCCCCTTCTCTGGGAGGTATTCCAGACCCCCGGTAGTGCACGGCCAAATCTTGAGTCCTCCTGTACTTATTCCAGACCCCCGGTAGTCCACGCCCAAATCACTTCTCAAGTCCTCCTGTACTTTTAACCCACCAGCCGCTACTGCAGACAAGTGGGGACTGGAAAACAGGTGGCTAGTTGACACGGGTACAGGGCCGGATTACTGGACGTGTCAGAGTGGCGAACAGCCGGGTTATAGAGACTGTACTGTATTATCATGTATAAGAGAAGTAGTCCTTAGTTCAGGACTAATCACTCATTTGTGTTATTTACTTATATTATTCACTGAAATAATTACGAAATCAACATTTTACAACATTCCTTGATAAAAAAGCACTATAAAGTATAAACAATGAAATAACCCGACTGGGACTCTTGGCGTGAACCTGTAATCCAGCTTCATGGAGGTCAGGTTTTGAGGATGATATAGGTCTAAAGCGGCTCAGAAAGTCTCAGTGATCATCTGATGATACCCGCATCAACTCCCACCATTGTTTAGACATATCAGACCATCACCTGCGTGGTTCGGAATTCACGTTAAGCCGTTGGTCCTTGTATTTCCATTGGTCATTGGGCTATTAATTAATGACCCATTCTAAGGAAGAGTCGGCCTTAGTTTGTAACAAGACTACACTTCATAACTCATTACTACCACTCATCACACTCATCCTCCACCACGTATTTGCCTTAAAAATAAAATACACTCATGAGAGTGGTCAGCATCTCAAATAGTGATTTAGTGATTTAACAAGTAGATAACAGCAATAAATAAGCAAGTTAACATATAAAGGTACTGGAAAAAAGAATCAAAAACAGTGTATCAGCTACTGTGTAATAACATACAGTTACAGAACTGCTTAGCAAATTGAAAAATATGTCAATACTATCACCATTACAATGGTGGATTACAGTCTGCAACTGTTTATAAGTGTGTGCACTACCGTTTTTGGGGCCTCGTGAGCTTAATTTGCCGTCCACTATTCAACTTGTGCAATTTTTCGATGAGCCTGTACATTACTGTAATTTGGTGCCCGCAATCGCTGACAAGCCTGTGAAAGACTGTTACTCGATGTCCGCAATCCTTAATGAGAATATTCTCACAAGTCCACATACCCCACACATCTAAGTGTACTCTCTTGAGATGTAAAAAACGCCTGTCCTGAAAATTCCTGAGGATAACTTTGTCCTGCCTGGCCAGCAATGAAACAAAATGTTCTCCGTTTTTAATTGCTATTAATTATTATTCAGTCAGTGGCTCGAGCAGATCCTTGATTTGAATTTGGGAAACTGGTACTGAAGGGGAGATGAGGGTTTGGAATATTTCTTACATCAACATGTGTCTCAAAAGTCAAAACATTCCTCTCTAAAGTATAATATATTGCCTTGTCAAATGTGCGTTAACATTTCCAGGAAAGGTTGAGTTTAAATGCCCTATTTATAATCCAAGGCTTAGAAAAAGGTTGGTGCTGAACATTGAAGTTGTGCTTTATTTCAGGCAAGGAGTACTTTGTCTGCGATTTCAAGGGCCACTGCGTCGTTGTTTTCAACGAGAACGGGATGTTTCTGCGCCGTATCGGTCACGAGAACTTGACCAACTTCCCGAATGGCATCGACATTTCCGACGCCGGAGACGTCCTCGTCGGCGACTCACACGGCAACAGATTCCACGTTGCTGTTTTCAACCGAAGTGGTGAAGCCATCTGTGAATTTGAATGCCCTTATGTTAAGGTATGTAAACACTTTATTTTGTCCTTTCAAGAATTTTTTTTATTTAGCTAGTTAGAACCATTTAACTGCCCAATCTATTCTATTTTTTGTCACCACCTTGACAGAAATGGAAAAGTATTTTTTTTAAAGTGCTAGGAAAAGTTAATTTCGATCATGTGCCATCTGCAAATAAATTGTGACTAAGGAAAGGAAAACAGCTTATGTAAGAATTATAATTTAACTAAACACTCACATAAAAAATATATAATGTTTACCCGGTTTTCCTTCAGCTCAAAAGAACCTGAAATTTGTTAGTTCAAATTCTTACTAATATAAAGTAGTTAAAATCTCAAGTGTTTTCCCTTTTTTATGAAATTGAGTGATTCAAACTTCTCCAACGGCATCAACACTTCCGACACCGAAGACGTCCTTGTGAGTGACTCAGACTCTGGTAAACGATTCCATGCTTCTGTGTTAGACCAAACTGAATGATCCAAGTTCTTGTGGATCGTCTCTTGGACGGTGGAATTCCTGTTACATCGTTAACACCAAATTTTACCCAAGGTTGACCAAGCTATTATAACTTATTAGTTTAAGCCAGCGGTTCCCAACCTGTGGTAAGGTTACCCCCTACGGGTTTCAATTTTGCAATTGATGGTGTGCATACCTATAGCGCAGATGCGGATTGACAACATATTCACCCTTTCCAAACTAGCTGAGCTTATCTAGTTAGTTAGTTTGTAAACATTTCCAAATTTCTAAGATGCTCTAAGATAACTCAAATAAACTAAGGAAATAATTAGCCTCATCTTGACAGGCTCAAGAAAATTTTGCAAGCCAATCGCCGGCTCACAATGCAAGTTCCCACATTCCTCTTTCCACCTTCATCGGTCGCTGCTCATCTTTGACCGATCTTTTCTCATTCCGCTTTTGCCAGTCAAATGTTTGCTCAAAACTACTTTTAGTATACTCCTTGTCTCCCTATTGGTTGGACGGACAAACAGTTGATTCCTCCAAGTCAGCCACTACTTCTTTGTACGAGAGGGTCAGAGCTGATGAAAGGGGTACGAAAGATCAAGCAGGTTGGAAACCTCTGGTTGAGGCCCTCGTCTTTTGATTTCAACCTCTGCAAGAAAAGTATTTCAAACTTGTTAAGATGCCAATTGGCAATTACTCAATTAATTTTGATTTAGTTTGTTATATATATTTGTTTTTCAGGTGTCACGTTGTTGTGGATTGAAGATCACTTCGGAGGGGTTCATAGTTACCCTTGCCAAAAACAATCACCATGTCCTTGTCCTTAACACCCTTTACATTGTCTAAACGTAAACCCTCGGTAGGCTTATCCTAACGTTTTGTTGTTTGATCTCACAGTTCCGTCTAAGTATAAGTTATTTTAACCCTACTCATTAATTTAATACTTTCAAAGATTTTAATAAGCTAGTATATATTTTAACTTATTTATATGTTAGAGTTCGTACCCTGCCATATCCTTAAAAAGGCTATTTATTTTAACTGATAGAATCCAGCATTTAAGCTCCTCGAGCTTTAAATTTTAGTTTTATCAGATTAAATAACATTGTTGTTACTTGGTATAGTTTATTTATGTTCTTTTATTTATTGAGAAATGTTTAAAAATATTTCATATTAGTCAATGTGTATTTTAATATAGCAGTATGTTCCTATTGTACGAATGGTTTAACTTAGAATGAACAGGGTGTGCTGTAGGTATGCATATTCCATTTTAGCATTCCTGCATTTGATCTTAATGTGTGTTTTGTTGGTTGTAAATATATCAAAGATTTTTTAAGACTGAAGCTGTCTGAAAGGTATTTTATATTTTGTATTTAAATTTTGTTGTTAATAGCTGTGGAGGTTCTGCCTGTCACTATCCACATATTTTATATTAAGTTCTAGAACTTCATTTTATACTTAATTCCTCTGTGAATGTTAGGTTTTATTTCAAATCTAACAGTTTTCATTTCAACTAGCCGGAACCTTTGCAAACACGTTTCAGTATCATTTAGAAATAACTTAGTCCAACCTTCACACTTTTGTAATATGTCTCAGGTCACTAAACAATTTTGTCTAGTTCACTATGTACACAGAATGTTCTATGAAATTTTAAAATTATAAAAAAAATGAGTGTCTTAGTGAATTGCAGTAAATTATATCAGTGCCATTATTATTGTTAGCACATTACCGTTCTCTCTTAGTGTAGTGTAAAATTGTTGCAATATTATTAAGTGTAAGATCGTACATTGTATATTTGTTGTAGTTTTAATTGTTGATTTTTCTCACTTAATTTCTCAAGTGCCTCATCTCCCCAATGTATGTTGCCTCAAACTCTTACAATCTGCTTGTCTCCAGATACTTAATATATTCCAAATCACTAGTGGTGTTTAAAGCTTAAAAATTCACTCTTTGTACTTGGGTAACCGTTGTGGTAAAAATTTGTCATTCAGACGACTGTGATAAAAAACCATTGAGTAACGTAATTCCGTTACCAAGACATAACCCAGGTATTTTAAACATTAAGTCATTGTGTTATTGTGTTCCATTTCTATGTTTTATTCAATAAAGCTTTTAATTTGCTCTGTTATCTTGAGTTTGTATTTTTAAATTTTATTGTTGTTTTATTTTAATTTTATTATACATAAGTTTTTTTTATTAGATTTACTATTCTGGCGGTTGAATAAAATAATATTTAATTCCACCATATTTAGGTAAGTTTGTTCTACTTTTTAATACTCACTAGAAATTATCTCATTTGGAGAGGTGCAGAATAAAAAAGACAGGACAAAGTTTTAGAAATAGTGTTAAAACAAATCAAACATCAACAATTGCAGTGGAGTTCTGTATTATAAGATTAGGAATGTACTTGTTTCATCCATTCTATTACAAGAGTACAACGTATCTACTGTTCAGGAAAATGTTAGACAACTTTGAAATAGAGAAGATGGCCAATTTTATATTTAATATCTGTGCAGCAATATCTTAATACGAAAGTAGTACCGGCTGCAATATCTTGATTGAACAAATATCTGGCTTCTACTTTCCGATCCACAACAGCCCCATCGGTAGGTAATCTATTATGCCAATACCTGGTTTGTTGGTAAGTTGTTGATCCATGATGTCTTGATCTGCATTGCATCTGAGTACATAATGGCATATCGTCAATGAACGGTCATTAAGCTTTCAATACAGATGGTTTCTGCAGTCGCCTCCTGATCACTGATGGCTTCAATGAAAGCTTTTGAAATGGTTTTATCCTTTTCTCATACAACTCAGTTTGTTTGGGCGAAAACATTTTGTTGTAAGATCGCTTCTACGGCCAGTTTTCTATTCTTGCAGGTTGTATCTTGGTTTGTGTGTCTCGAGTCATCTCTTGTCACAATTTTTATTCTCTTTTCAAAAGCTTTTTACTAAGGGCAAAATATCAGTGTTCGTGTAAAAATACTGTGTTTCTTCTTGTCAGCCCCTGTTTTACTCAGGTAAAGTAGTTTGCACAGAAAGTACCACTGAAATGATAACAAATTGCTCGTGTATTTGTTGGGCTCTTTTCATTTTAATCATTGTAATGTTACACAATCTTGATGTACTTGCTTGCTAATCCAAATTAGTCGGAATGGTAGCCTTGTTGACAACAAACAAATTTGCATTAACTCTTCAAGCGGTTCCAGAATTTTGAGTACGACACAGTAAAGGGCTATACGAACCCCCAAAATAAATTTCATGCAAAAAAGTCAAGGCTTATTTCATTTTCTCTTTTCTAACTTTGTAAAATAACACTGGGTGAAAAAAGAATTGTTTTCCCAAAAACTATATTACAGTATTTATAAGCTAAAAACTGATATAGTGTTAAATTGGAAAAACAATATACAGTAAATTATTTTGTCAAACGTAATGTCAAAATAACTTTTGAATACTTAATTGTCAAATACCAAATGTTTTTACAAATCACAAGCCTAAGTTTATCTATGTACTTATATATCGGGGAGGAGTGGGAGCAGGTTGTGCGGGGGGGGCAGGCGCCGGTCTGGTGGTAGAATAGAATAATATGTTTATTTGTCTTACGGATTACATACAATCATTGACAATGTCATAAATAGCATGCATACAAAATTTAAGATGGATACAAATTGTCAAGACTTAACAAAATAATTTTAGTGGTACAATAATAATTTAGAGTGAATATATTAGAGTGAATATTTTGAGTTCACAGAAGAAACTATACTGATAACTACATAGCACAAGCAAAAAAGGGACAATGCAGATGTTTGCAGTCCATAAATGGCTGCTTTATAATTGTAAACGATGCTTATTCAAGTTGTTTTGTGCTAGAGTACTGGTCCAACTCTTAAATAAAGGGACACAATTTTCATAACAGGGGCTTGGAAGGCACTTTGTCAATTTTTGCCAACAATCTAATTTGAAATCGGTAAAACCTAGTAATTTCAAAGCTCTGTAAAACACACACAAAATTAAAATATCAAAAGTTTTGGATTTATAGATGCCCTAGATTTACATTTTGTAGAAATTTAAAAGTTATTCATCATAAATGGTTCAAACCAAAATTATAGCATGAAAGCATCATTTTACGGACTGCAAGCTGCACACTCGTTTCTGCAAAGGCACTTAGTGGTGCTCACGGAAAGTTTTGTGACGCTTAGAATCATGTCTATATTATTTGGTATTTTTTATATGGTATCATCTATTTTACAACTATGCTAAGTACGCCTAGGGCCAACGCACACTGTCGCAAACATTGCCCCTGACACAAATCAAGGAGTCATAATTCTGTACTTAAATAGTATAATTTTTTAAATAGACTTTGAAGGAAATTGAAATATTCAAATTCACTGCCGAAGTGTTGGTCTGGGCTGAGTAACACACCGGGTGCGTTGATCTATATCAAGCAATTAGGGCTTACAATCCTGACCCTTTTACCAAAACCTTTTTCCCAATTTTGGGATTAAGTTGGCCTGATCTTGTGATTCCGATCATGTTATAGTTTTTTTAGCTGATTTTTTACAATTAAATTGCAACCAATATATCAAGTTATTACTTATTATTGTACAGGTTAGCATTTAACAAAATGATTTCTAACCAAATTCCAGTACCCAGTTGATCCTAGAATTGATGGTACCCAAAACCAGTCCGAGACCAGATTGGGAGTTCTAGAAGCAATGCTTTTCTCGGTTGAATTACCAACGTAGCGAACCTGGTCAAAGTATGAAGGTCCCAACCAGTTGTATTTTGGATCCCTTCATTTAATTCTTTGTCACATCAGCTGGTTAAAAACTGTATTGACCCTTCAATGCTATCTGAGTCATAGTCACTCTTGCCACCCTCCATGATCGGTGCAAGGACTTTGAGCTCTCATGAAATGTACGGGGTGTAAATATACCGTAACTCAACAAAACTCTCCAATAGGATCACAAAGGTTCGAACTGGAATTTACTGTTGTCAAGTCTGTTTTTCGCACATTTTAGCACAAGAATTGGACAGTTAATATGTGTTATTAGTTTTTTTTTTAGAAAAGAAGAAAGTTATTCTGCACCTCTCATCCCTGCCCAGACCTTTCCTGAGAGATATATTGTGTTCAGTTTTTGCAAAATGAGGTGAGTTAGATCTGACGCACAAGCCTTACCAAATAGAGTTTGAGCAAACACTGATAATTACAACTTGGCTTTGGCTAGTCAAAAGTTAAGTGAATATATGAACTTTTTTCATATTTTCACTTCCAAATTCAATTTTGACCAAGTGTGACTATCAGAATTTTTCCGCAAATTTTCTTCAAGCCATTTTGATATATTATTATACCAGCCTGTGATAGTAGCATCGTCAGGATTAGTTGTGACTTTAGTGTTACTTTTATTTAGATAACTTTTTTTCAATATGCTGCCGGATATTTCACCGGATTCAAAAGTATTCTTTAGGATCTATTAGTACATTGTTATTCCTCTTTTGAGACATGTAAACGTAAAGTAACATAGCTCTATAAAATGTTGAAAAACCTAACAGTGGTAATTAATTGTAATCTGCTATTAAATTCCAGTATATCGTAAATATTGAATTTACTTGTATTTCGAGCTTAGACCTACTCATAAATACTGGATTCATCAATTCCTTGTGTTTGAATAAGTGTATAAATGAACAGACCCATTTAAGTGTTGGCTAATGAAATGTTATCACAAATAATTTATAATATACACTTTTTTCAGATATAACGTGATAGTATATTTTTGATGATTTTACAATAAAATCTCTGATTTATGTGTACAAATAAATTATCTGCTACTATTTCTATTTATAAGTATTATATATGGAGCCAATGTCACAGTTTGTAATATCATATTGTGTGATAATTCAGTTCACTTATATTTGGTGTAACTTGAAGTAGTCACATAATTATAATAACTTTGAATCGCCTTGTTATTATTAAAATACATGTGTTTAATCTATTTGATAATGTCTGTTAGATTCTATTCTCTACAATCTTCATGGTACATGAAATAGTTGTTAGAAACTGTATAAGATAAAGCTATTTCATTAATATTGTATTCTCTTTTGAACCAATGAAAATTAATAGTCGTACAAAAGTATTGTATGATAGTAAGCGAAAGTTGTTTTTGTTCTTACATTTAAATGTCTGATTGTAAATTAATCCATGTAGAATTGTAATTTTAAACTCAAAGTTAAAGTTAAAAAATATTTTCACGCTATTTAAAATTGCTGTGGGGGCTGTAAGTTATTGTTCGAATGAATTTTAAACTTCATTCACTAAAGTGTATGCTGAAGACGGAGTGAGATAGGTGAACATAGTCTATCAAAGCGTCACATTTGGAGCCTTGTCATGTATCCCATCAGTTAATGAGAACATTTAGCTATGTACTAATATTAAAAGAATCAGTCCTTTTGCGTTGATAAGAAAAGAAAAAACAGATAGCAAGACATTACAGACGTCAGTGTCAGATTCAAAACAGTGCTACTGACGGCTGTTATGTCTTGTCATATGTTTTTTTGTCGATTCTCATCCGGAATATCTTTGCTATTTTTCATATCTGGCAGTCATGACTAGTTTCATGTTTGTACAACATAGTTTTCATAAGATTTTGTAAGCTTCGTGAGGGCTCCCTCGTCAAACAAGCTCAAGGCAATTCATGATACAGTCTGAACTGAACTGTCTGTCAATCTGAACTGTTGAACCAGTGGCTGCTCATGGTATGGGTTCACTGGACCTTTAGTAAACTGCTAAAAATACACAACTGTGCACATAAACACAATTTATTATGTGGTTTTATAACAACAGTGCAATGTCTGTGAAAGTTAGTCACTGAATTGGAGCAGGAGCCGCCGTGTCTAGGTTTCACCAATATCAGCTAGCAAGTGGCTAGTATGGTGAGTGAAGAGGCTTATGCGAGTATACAATGGAGTTTACACAGTAGATTGAGACAGCTCCTGGCAGGTTTGGAATGACTCCGGAACTTTCGGCTCTTCAGCCAAAACAAACTCCTCTATCGGTTGAGGAACAGAGCGGATGATTAAAACTTTTTATTTTGTATTTAAACGAAAAATCCCTAATAATTGGCATTGGTTGGCCTGAAATGCTGTAATTTAGCCTGGGTGCACTACTCTTTATTTATCTTGTCACAATTAATGCAATCTTGTACAACTTAAATTACAATTGAATTTCTGTGAAATAATTACTTAAGGTCTGAGAATTACGTAATGAAAAAGTATGGCAACCTATTTAATTATAAAATTGTGAAAGTATTTTTTTTATAATTTCCACTTACTAATACAGTTTGATCAACAATCCCGAAGTACACCAAGTGACCTACTTATGTATGTTCTGCAGACATTTCTTCCTTTCGAACCATACTTTGTAGCTAAAACAAGATTTTGCTAGTTTGCCTTGTTAACAAAGCTTTTTAAACGTTGTTTCAAGTTTTGACCTGTTGCCACTATATTTCCAATTTGTTATAGGTCTATTACTATTAGGTTTCTGTCTTTCTGGTGTCCTTATTTTTAAAACCTGCTGACAACGTTTACCAATTACCTGACGGTAGGATCTCTTAACAGAAAGCTGGTCCACAGTTCAATCTACCACATCAATGCTCCTTTAGACACTAGAGCCCAGGTACAGTACATAGATTTCAAACCTGCTCATTCTTAACTTGTGAATTTTTGTAATGGGTAAACAACTTTTCTATAAAAATATAAATTAAATTCTTTAAACAAATGTTATTTTTGTCACCAGTTTATTTTATACCAGACTTTGCAGTAAAATATATTTTGTCTTAAATTGTATGTTTTATTATTTCAAACAATTCATAATAAATGTCTAAAATATTTGCTGTTTCCTTCGCCTAAGGTCTCTAAATCGTTTTGACGTTTACAAATATTTTTCAGTGTAACCTAGTCAAAAGTTGTAATGTATTCCTTAATAGTTCCTTAAATTTTTCCAAATGTATTGTGTGTGACATTGGCTCTTACGTAGTTGTTAAATGCTGTTTAATGAGAACTCTGTTTCTGTAAACTGTAATTAGGTGCTTTTTGAGACATGTTTACTAAACTCCTTAACTAAACTTAGGTGTGTTCTGTATTCATGTTACTAAACTAGTATATAATTGTATCATACCACCAACAAACTAGCGAGTGATAATCATGTTATCATTTACCCTCCTATAGCAATAAACCAGTTATCTGCTGAGGACAACTGGACTGTATGAAACGTAATACCATAAGAGTCAGTTTGACAATAGATTGCATCATTATTAATTCATTAATTAAGGCACTGTATTTGCCACCAATATAGGGCTTTCTTTTTTGTCGTGTGAAATACAGTAAATATTCCATATAACCTGAAACTTATGACAAACTGATAGTGGATTTTTCTAGAAAAGAATTGAGTACATTTGAAATTCAACACGGTTTCACCAAGAAAATGTCTGCAACAATTACAATACTCTGTTTGATTAACAGCACTGTAAGGAATATGGATAAGGGGAAGTTTTCATATGTATGTTCTCTCGACTTTTGAAATGGTCAACCATGCAGTTCTTTTGGATAAGATGTACTGCAAAGGAGTCAGAAGAACTGTGTTGAATTGGTTCACTTCTTATCCACACGAAAGAAGACAGTTTGGGGTGCTACCTTTAGTTGACTCCAGAGGCTATATAAGGAATATCTTTCTTCTTCCAAAGCTATAATTGAAAATGGTATACCTCACCTTTTGTCCGTCAACAATCTTCCATCATGATTGAGTGTGGCTGAAACCTAGCTACTTACCGAGGACACGTCTCTGGTACTGTCTCATTCTAGTCATGAAATTCTTGAACAAAACAGCTTCACAGAATGTAACGCTCTTCTTCAACACTGATAAAACACAACTTCTAAACTTTCACGGGTCAAATATTTGAAAAACTAGCCACAACAGCATTCTTCTGGGTGGTCAACTAGTTAGTTTTTCAGCCAAGGCTAAGTTTTTGTACGTTCTCCTGGGCAAAAATCTGAAGTTCACAATCGTATATAACAGGTTTAAGTGATGGGAAGGGGAAATTCTTCACTTAAAAGTCCTTTGCGTGATCTCTTCAAGTAAACTGTATGTTTTACTTAATATTTAAAATAAAACTACCATATATTTTTGTTGAATCATTAAAGATGGTTGAATACTTGTTGAACAGCTCCTATGGTGTTACATTCCTTTGCCGCTTATGAACGTTACAATGCAACCAGCCCTCATTACTTCACACAGTTTACACTCAGTATTCTAAAAACTCTTAAAGTTGATTTTATATCTTCGTTTCGAAAAGCAATATTAATTGTCAACCACAAAATATCTAGTTATAAAATAATATTACTACACCTTTTTTTCATTATAGGTTATTGTTATTGACTGCCTTAGTTTTAAAACAAGTTTTACTTTTAAACACTTATTTTTATGATTAAAAAAATTCACTTTTTTCACTAGCAAATTGACTTGAACTGCTTTAATACTGTAAGGTGAAGTTTATCTTTCACAGGTTGTATTTGGAAGTATTGGTAGCACCTTGTGTGGAAGAGGAATACTGACGAAATCTGACACTAGTTCTACAGATAAAAGTTGGCTTGCTATACAATTGCAAGGTCAATAGTTTTTAAAGTATAGTGTCACGATAAGGACACTAGTGTATTGTAATCTGAAAAATCAGTATATTCTTTTTATGAAACAACAATCTAGTCATAACATACTGTTTAATTTTTTCTCATTATTATAACAACACAATAATTATTGTAAAATTGCTAAAGTGATTCATAACTTTTATCAGTTGGGAAAACATCCCTGGAGAGTAGTTTCATTTGTACGCTTAAAAAGTGACTTTTTTTAATGATTAAATAACTATTAATTAAAATTTCAGTGCAAACTTTGTAGCTGTAAAGAATGTGCTTTCAGAATTGAAGTACGCTTAAGCGGCGTGCCCTAACGGAGTGGTCAGAGTCATAACAAACCAAATTATTTAGCTACAGTAACCATAGCTTATATCATAGTAGATTAAGTTACTAACTCAATAAGTCTTCCTAGAATAAGATTCATTGTTTAGACTGTACATTACTCATTTCCATCCTTATGTGTTTTGAACAAACCGATTTTTAATATATAAATGTTACTTTTTATAACAAAACTTCTCTTTTATTGATCAAAAATGACAATTTTTCAAAATCTCGTGATTTGAGTATTGAATGACTCGTGACTGAGGTCAAGACAATTCTGCGTGTTGTTGTACTGTTATATACAAAACTTCGGATATGTTCTTCACAGCTCACTACTCTTGCCAGATTTAGGCATCATTCATTTATTTTTTTTAACTAATGTATTTGTATAGGCCTAAAACATTTAACTTAGCCTTCCTGGTGAAGAACATATCTGATTTTAATTGTTGTTATGCCACTTTTACTGTTTGACTTTTACTAAAAAAATATTTTTGAAGAAAAGATAAAAAAAATATTTTACATAATATGTGTTTATAATGTGTTAGAAAGTGTTGTGTGTTTGTTGTTTGTGGGTCGGTCTGTGGTTTACGTTGTTTCAAGGTTGTTTTAAAGAATTTCAACTTGTTTGCTATGCACATATACGTAATGTAACTTTATTCTACTTAATGTTTTGCTCAACAGTATTTATAGCTACCTAAATAACTTCTGTACCCACCTTAAGTAGTGTGCCAAGTTTTATGATTTTCTTTGTACATGGTTTTCAAATAGAATAAATGGTTTAAAGGTAGCCAACTTGATACTTGTTCTAAAATATTGTATTTTCATGTTTTTCATTTGACAACAGTTTGAAGTTCAACACAGGGTGTTTGGTTCCCTACTTATTGAAGTAGTTAGTAATGGTTAGCCAAAAAATCGTCAAAGATTTTGTGACTATTGGTTAACAAACCATATTAATGCTACTAGCAGTGGAGTTATCTTTGTTGCCTTTGACCAAAGTATAGTTTATTGTCCTTAACGGAACCATACTTTAGGGAGGAAATAAAAGTTTTATGTCTGAAGATTATTAGTTCAAAATTATTTGGAATAACTAAGATTAATGCAAGTTAAAAATTTGTGATTCTTTTGCCATTAACGTAGTTAAGAGGGGGCTGGATAGAGACTGAATGGCGTTCAAATGGGATAGAGAATTTAACATGGTAAAATGTGCAAACTGTTTTTTACGCATATTCAGAAGTACAGAATTATTTTGATGACGAAAATAAAAGTTAAAGTGTTCATATGAAGCAGCATCAATAGATCTATGCTTCCAGAGAGAACATTTTCACATTTAAGTAAATTAACTTGCCTAAAACGTAGTTTGCAGTTTTTATCCCATGTTATAAGCGGTACTCTGAGTTGGACCGGCGGCCACTTTATCCGGCCCCAGGAACTCACGTCAACTAAACTCTCGTTGGCTGCCTTTTGTCAAAAAAAAACTGTTATTGAAATTTTCTAGCCTGAACAAAACCTCAAGAACTGTATGTTGTTTGCTGTTTGTATTTTGGAAATATGGTTGTGAGAATATATTATGTTCTATTTTCGAAATGTTTTTAACTCATCGAGACGTGCAATAATAATCATTATTAGGCATTTTAGCCGTACTAACAAAGAGAATATAATATCATGTATTCTATATGTGACATGTCTACACTTGATATATACATATAAAAATATTATATTTGTAGGATAAGTGTTAGCAGTGTTTATTACATTCCAAAAAGCTTTTGTTAAATTAACATATTTCTATATGTATATTAGTCTTAACTTGGTTAGTTGGGATGACAATAGTTAGGTTTAACTCTTAGTCGCTAAATTAAAAACACGCCATTATCCCCATTAGGTTTTACCCCATAGAGTAGGTTTTCTCATAATTCATAGTCATTTACAGTACAAATATATATATATATATATTGTAAACTTCTAGCCTTAGAGTAGCCCATTTGAAATAATTGAACAGAGTTTGAGTTGTAATTGCTTTTGCTAATGTTAGTCAAATTACAAACTACATATCAGATAGACGTTCATCCTGGTCGTTTAGTTGAGCAATTGGTAGAGTTGGGTGTCTTATATGTACCTTTTAGCCTAATATTTCTAGATAACGTAATAAGTAAATGTGTCTTAGGCCATGTCACATTAAACGAATTATTATAATATATACATTTTGCTAAACAAATTATATTTAAATTCTCTTGTTCTAAATATTATAACAAGATTATAAATATATATATATTTATTCTATATTTGTTTTAATAGATAGTTAATTACCTATTAACATGGTCTATAGTGACCATGATTTTTTTAGATACATTGTCTAATAGAGTTCAAAGTTATTTTGTGTGTATTTTTCTCATATTATACAACTAAGGTGTGTTAGATTTAAAATGGATTGTCGAAAACTTGTCCTCTACCATGAGTTCACAATTTCATTGTCAATAAACGTTTTTAAAAAGCATTATTTTTAATTTGTTACCCATCAACACATTGTATTTAAAAAAAAAAAATTATTCCAAAAGTGAAGTGTTTAGATACAATTCCAAAGTTTTTGGTTGGATTTAGAAAATAAGGGACACATTTTTTGCAAAACCTGTGCCATAGACTTACCCTTGACTTCCTTCAAACACTCCAAAAATGTAATTTACCAACTCCAATGCAACATCTGCCCAGCCCAATACATCGGACAAACTTCCCAAACCTCTCTGTGGACGTATGAACAGCCACAGAAACGACTGCAAAAACCAAAACCTTTTCAAACCCCACTATAGCTCCCACTGTTCTTCATAATACCAATTTGAATACTCTTTCACAACCAAAGTTGTACGTTCCCTATCCCTCATGCTAATGGTTCCCAACTCTGCAGGATGGAACATAACTAGCCCATCAATGGGTTACCAAATCCCATGTCCCACCCAACCTCAACCAGCTTACACCCTTATCCAATCGGGTTCTCCAGTTTTTATAATTTTTTTCACAGATTTACTATATACATTTTTTTTACTTTATTGTTAGCAAAATTGCTTCCACTTTCTCAGCTTGGTTTTATTGTTTACTTTACTTAATCTTTTAAGTTATCTGTTTTCGTCTTAACAGGCTCAGTAGGGCTGAAAACTTGACAGTCTTCTGTGTCTTTCTGCTTTTTCCAGGTGAGCCTGCTCTACTTCTATTCCTTTTTGATAGCATAAGCTTAAGGTTTTTTTGAGGTGCAGCCATGGATTTTATATGTCTAAGGATCAATAATACAGTTGAACCTTAAACAGGGTTCCCACTCCTTTCCACTGCGGACTTAAGGTGGGGTTTGAATCAAGTGAGAATGACGAATAGCTATGAGAGTTGCAACGGCCGACTATAGCTCAATGGAGAAGGGGTGGTTCATAAAATTTAAGCGGTGTCAAATATCGGTTATCCAACCTTGTAGGCGCCACTCCGTCGATTGAAGATCGTGGTGGGACCCAACGTAGAAGTGTTCCCACTGTAAAAGTTCTTGAAGAAACCCGGAAGCAAGGTGGATAATAAATATTTAATCACTTCACTAATAAGAGTAGGCCCTATAACTGATGTTCAATAAAGTTATAATATGATTTTTACTTTAACCAATAAAATCTAATTGGCTTGGCCCAAAAATATAAAAGCTAACTGCACTTTATTTCAAATGAAATGTCTATTAACTCTGATTTATTAAAAAGAGATAATATTCCAAAATGTACTTGCCCTACTGTTGATTGGTAGTCATCACTCAGGTAATTAGCTTGAAGTCAAAAATTGTGCTCACAAAAATATTTGATTTATTAACAAGGTTTACAGTTTACTACACAAATTATTTTGTATCCAGATACCCAACAAACATTTTCAATAAATTATCTTTGTACAAAATTACATGTGATATGAAATATAACCCTTAAGACACAGGTGTCAACACTAGATCTGAAATACATAATTACATACAGGCAAAATATCACTTTACAAATTTAAAATACAACAATAAATACCAGACACAATATTGAACCTTCAATAAATATGTGTCCGTTTTAAACGAAAATACATCACTAAACAAATATCTACTGGCCAGAGATAATATTATTATTCTAACACTAAAACACTTATCGTTCCAAGTCTATTGTTGGATGTGCGTCACTGCAGGAACTCCGTGGCAGGTGAGGTGTGAGATGGAGTACAGATAGCAATCCGGTGGGTGACAACCGAGAGGTCTCTCCAAAATGTAAACTGCGGGTCTGGATCCCAATAACCCTACAAAAACCCCTCATAAATAGCACTCAATATTTTTAACCTTGGGTTTTTACAGTTCTTCAAATATATAAATTACATAAAGTGAAATTTATTTCTTACTGTTGAAATAACTATTATTTTTGTTGTCTAATATTTTCTTTTATTAATGAAATTTAAATTATTTTACTGTAATGATATTTATTTTTATTTTAACATTAATTTATTTCACCATAAACTGTGTTTGTACAATCAGTTTGACAGAATTAATAACTTACAAGAACAAGCATTACATTTTAAAGGTACATATTACATAACAATTATTACTTTATCAAACAAAGACATGGTATTACCATATAAACATCAACATTAAATATACATGGAAAAGTGCTACAACTTAGTTTTAATTAACAACAAAATAATTATAAATTTACCCAATCATATTTGGAGTGAGCATCAATGCATTGATATTATTCAAAAGTACTCATTCATAGTAATTGAAAATTAAAGAAGTGGTAGTTTGATTGTTTGTTCTAATTCAAATGTTAAAGCAAGTTAGAGGAAAAGCGTTTAATTTAGTCAAAAGTCCTTTTATATTAAAAATTTGCACAAGGTTGCAGTTTTGTTGAATCATGAATAATCTATATTTGTTAAATTCACCTAAATAAAATCTTCATTAATCTTCCTCTTGAGAGCAAATGATATTTTCAGTAGTAATGTACTTATAATTAAGCAATTTGTAGTTGTCCTTACCTCTTTTAGGAAAATATCCACAAATCCACCACAAGTGATAGAGGGCCAAATGGTTGAACATATGAATAAGAACAGCACTTAATCCGTGTAGCACGCAGAGTGACCACTGTCTGGAGTGTCCACCTGAGTCCGGTGTTCAGTACCGTTGAGTGGGTGGAGTACAGCTCAAAGGTCAATCTCACTCAAACTCACTGATAACAATATGCTCAATGTGTTCTGATTTGCCGTAGATGACCAACAAGAAATTATTGACAGGGCCAGAACTCGTGCGACTGGATTTCCTTGTTGCGCAGGAATGAGCAGTCATGTTAGCTGTAGTTATGGGCTAGCCTTTCACAACAATAATTGTATACTGTGTACAACGGGTGTTCAGTCCTTTGTACAAATTAAAACATGACCGTATCAGAGTGGAACAACAACAAGAAAGAATGGAAAGGAACAAGGGGGCAGGCAAGGATGGCGAGCAGAGTGGGAGGAAAGGGACGCACATTATCTCATTTCCGTTTATATTATAAGTTATTCTTTATATCTGCTTATAAACAGTTGATCAGTATGTACTATATTTGATGTATTTACATTGTACACCTTTCAACAACACACGAAACACGAAACAAGCTATGCAAGAAGAAATTCGAACAAACTGAGAGGACCACGAAATCTATGATTAGTGAAGGCAAAACATAGGGTACAGTGGATCTCTGCGGGTGTGAGGTCGTTATCAGTCAACAAGGCTGTAGGGGGCAAAACTGTGTATCTGACCAGGGTCTACGTCAGTTTTCATACCTGACTCTTGTAGTGTACGCCTGTGCACTACTGTAGCTTCCTTATCTTAGTATCAGTATGCAGGTCTTTGAAGGCTCATCTCCCTATCCAACACTACCTGTTTGTCCCACTACTGCTGAGTTTGTCCTGAGTCCTTTTCAAGTGAATAGCCTCATACTATCTATATCGTCACTACTAGACCCAACTGACCTCAATATAAGGAAAAATACAATACATAGTGGGAACAACCTAAGTCACTTGTCCCTTGTGGGCCTTTTCATATATCTGATTAACCAGAAATTTAAAACATTAGACCTGAGTCTTAAGTTTGAATTAGCTATATTATAATTTATAAGACACGTAAATATAATTTAACGTTGTGTTTATTGATATTTAAATAAAGAGCTGTGCCGGAACAGAATTTGGGGTCCGGGACGGGAGGGATTTTGCAAAAATCCGGGATTCGAGAACGGGAAAAACTGGCAAATAGACGTATTAAAGAAATATTAACTAAAATTGAGTTTCTTTAATCAAACTATATTGTGTGTGATTTTACTGCAAGGTTGTTTGTGGCTTACAACACCTTGCAGTTTAAAAATCAAAATTCTCAAAGTACACCACAACTATTACATAACCCACTCACCCTCACTCATTTACAATGAATAACACTCAGCTTCAAACATTGCAAAAACAGTCGGAGAGTCGGGAGTATGAATCACAAAAGGATCGTAAATAACAATGAGGTTGCTGCTAATGTAGGAGTGAGAGAGAAGGAATGAGCCTGTTGAGCTACCAGCGCACAGAGATAAGGGGTGAAGGTAAGAAAGAGAAGTCAGGTGGAAAGGACAAGGAAAGAGAAAGGAAGGCAGAGAGGGGAAGACAACAGCTGCAGTGTGGACAGGAGGGGAAGGCAGGTGTGTTGTGCTGTGTGGAACAGCTGCACCCTTATCAGCTGTCTACTACGTCATTAGCTGTTGCTAGGCAACCACATAGGGACGGGGTTACATAACCAATCACAGCATTTTCTCTGTATACATGTGATACAGTGGGGCTTTGAGGAGTGTAGTGTGTTTGTTATTTCCTTATCTCATCTCCATTTTCTCAATGATGAATTTCAGTTGACAAATAATGTTTTTAGAGTTGGTAACCCTCTATCTGGCTAGTTTTGAATTACAGTAAATTGCAAAGATTTAAGAACAATACAAATACAATAATGCTAGCTAGAAGGATCTACTACGAGTACAAAATGGATGTTTGGTTCTGTCTGAGATCTTTATCAGCCAACCTACCAGTGGCTGACGGTCGCCATTGAAAATGCACTCAGAATGGTAGGAGGGGGAGAGGGGTTGTTTACTTCGAACTGCTCGGCCACTAGTTCCTTATCTTATCTCCACCAGAAGTACACACTCACGACAAAAATACTTGGAAGTACAAAATACGAATTTTGGTGGAAAAACACCAGCAGTTTTTACTCCCCTTCCTGAAATTTTGGTACTAGGGGGAGGGTTTCGGGAAATGATTTCAATCCCGTACCGGTATCGGAAATCCGGGATCAGCACAGCTCTAATTACATTAACAAATTTGTTCAAAACATCAATATTTTCACATTTTAGATTTGTAATTAATGAAATTTTACTTTTTCAAGGTTTTAAGTCAAAATTCACGGGTAAATCACGGTTCACAAAATTCACGGCTAATTCCCGTTTTCACGGTCCAGTGGGAACCCTGTTAAACTTGTTGTCATGAGACAAGGGTGTAGCGAAAACAATGCAAAGAGTCTTGGGTAGTTTCAACGGAAGGACAAGAGGGTATCTCCCAAAGTAATAAGCTTAAAGGTGCCATAGTTTGCCGGA
Source organism: Matsumurasca onukii (assembly GCA_018831715.1). Classification (NCBI taxonomy): domain Eukaryota; kingdom Metazoa; phylum Arthropoda; class Insecta; order Hemiptera; family Cicadellidae; genus Matsumurasca; species Matsumurasca onukii. Next base: position 40,954,517 of record CM032059.1, on the reverse strand, counting down.
GGGAAGTTGGCCTGTTTTCTCCAAACGGATGAGTCATCAGAGTGCAAGATGGGTCGGCAATTGTCTGTCCACATGAGTGAGCTAATAAGACTGACAGTCCCTCACACACCCCCTCCTTACCTCTGGATGTTGTTCCTCTGTATGTTAGCAACTGGTCGAGGATTAGACCCTAATTATTGAGGATTAATGTCGGTAATTAAACGTCTCTCCGTGTGGTCCCACTACCATAGGTGCAAACCGTGCATTTGCACAGAGCGCTGAGCCTAGGGGGGCGCCAAAAAAAGAAAACACACCTTTAAAAATAATTGTTTAAAATTCAAATAGAGCGCCCTCCTGACACATAAATATTGACATTAAAACTATTATTAAAACAATTTGTCACTATACGTAACGCAGGTGGCTCAATGTAGTTCGTAGCAGCCACTGTTCTAGGGGTTGACTACGCTGGTAGCAGTATCTGCTTCCCTCCACCGCACGACGCCACTCGGCCGGCGCCCCTACACCAGCCCGCGCGCGCGACAGAGACAGACTGAAATCAGCTGACTCTGACTGTAGTAACTGCTGCTGGTGGATGAGGGGGGAAGGGTGCCAGATTGTGCTACTATTTTCCGGTTAGCCGCATCCGACGGTTGAATGAACAGTTCGGATTAACCGGAAAAAGACGCTAAATGACAAGCTTGAACGAATTAGCATTTATTAAGCAAAATAACGTCTAACACAACTACATACATTATATTTTATTTAACTGTACTGTATAAATGTTAGGTCATTGCATCGTGAAGGGCTGCAATACTTGTGTGTGCCGTTAGCTGCATGCACAGCGACTTGTCACTGCCTCGACTGACTGGGGTGCCAGTGCAAGGTCGGGTACTCCGGTATTACAGTACGCGGTACGACGTCGTAGTTGCGTATGTGTACTACCTATTACCCTCACCTACCCCTTCAATCACCGCCATTGCTTCTTTGACGATTTAACGTGTTACTATCTGTACTGTTTTTGTATTCAAACTGTTTCATTAAAGTTTTCTAAAAGTGAGTATTTTGTTTAATTTCTTCCTTGTGACGACGAAAAATATTTCTAGAAAAATTTGAGTTTTTCCCCAACTGCCAGTTCGGATTAATCGGAAATGCGGATTAACGGGATTCGGATTAATGACACTGTGGTATAGTTAATTAAACTATTATTTAGTACTTTATAATTATAACAAATTTAAAAAAACATTTGATTGAATATGACGTCTTTGTGGTTTATCTAAGATCTGAAAGTTGGAGAGAGTTTGTGGGGGGGGGGAGGAGGCGCAATTGAACATTTTGCACGGGGCGTCAGGGAACGTGGCGCCGGCCCTGGTCCCACTGTAGAGTGCCATCCTAGCGAGATCAAACCTTTTTTTCTATTTTTTAGGCTTTCTTTGAGTAAATATTTCCCTAACAATGCAGCTGTTAATATTTTATTTTTTTTTCTTGTCCTCTTAGGTTAAGAGTGGGTAGTACAGAACCGCTGGGCCGATTTCGACTCTAGCGCGAGGGCGAAGCTAACATATCGGAGCAGCGCCACCTCTCGGCCACTTTCCGAACTATTACGAGACGCGGTATAAATACTCTATGCGCGGTGTCGTCATGTTATAAATACTCTGTGCGCGGTGTTGTCATGTCGAGCGCCTGCGCTGTTGCCACGCTCCCCACTATTATAGTGAGACTGACTGGCGACCGACTCTCCTGCCCAGCGCAGCCCCGAGCCTGAGTCCCTAGCTTCGCGGTGTGTTGAATCGCCCATCTCTTTGACTCTTTCTGATCAGTGGCTCACCGTAGTACCGTTATATTACGCTGTATACTCGTTTGTTTTTAATGCGTAGTGCTCTACTTTCATACGAATTACTCCAAAAGTACACTACAATAATTAAAAATTTTAAAATTATTTATTAATAAAGAGAGAGAGCTTTAACTTTATGAGATATAGTATGACAATTAAAACACCATATGGCCGATTTCAACATTATGTTTTTGGACAAAAAATAACTAATAATTTATTATCCAGCATATTGGCATATTTGTACTATGTTATACTATAATATGTTCATTTCAAAATATCTATTCAAATTCAGTTTCTTATCGTCTTACACGCACAGGAGATCAATTTTAAAATGCATTTTTTAAACGATGTTCATTATATTTGGAGTACAGGTTGCTATTACGGATTACCTGTAGTAAACAACTTATTTTGGTAAAGAACGGGCAGGTCAACGATTTAAATTATGTACACTTTGTCAGTACTTCATTGGAGATTTAATGGTAGTATACTTCGAAACAAAAGAAATGTCAATAAAAGATAACAGTCATGTGTATAATATTAATATGCATGACAATACAAAATTCCAATAAATACTTTTATTTGTTTTTGCTTGTAAGAATAGATAATGTTAAAACTACAAAAGCACAATTTAATGTAATTTCAAGTTGTTTAGTTGTTAGCACTGATACACTTTTAAATACTAAATAACTTTTCTTTAAAAAACAAATTAAATACATAAAACAATACTTATCACCCATACACTTGTATATAATGATAAGTTATTGATCCAAACAAATTAACATCAATAACAATGTAATGAAATAAATAATAAAAAGAATTAATAAAAACAATATAAGCTTACTCCCCTCTACACTAATAAATATCTGTACAAATTAACACAAATAACATTATAGTAAAATAAATAATATAAACAAACATATAAATTTCATTCAACATTTATCATACAAAATGAGTATTTAATTTTTTTTACTTTGTACTTTTCACAGCAATGAATGTAAAGTGAGAGTGTACAAGCACATACAGTTCAAACTAGGTGGACTCAGCAAGGTGGGAGCGTTTTGCCCGTTTTTTTTTTTGTTGGGCCAACAGGTCTTTTGGCGTTCGTATCGGCATACTACGTCTCTTTCTGGGGTCTATAATTTCGGAAAGTAAACAATTTAGTTAAAAAGTTTCAATTTATATTTTCAATTTTTTTATTTACGCGCATTATTAGTCTACGTATTTCTATGAAACCTGGCTATTACAGACAGCAATTGAAGTTTTGTCAGCAAATTATTCGAATCTTCGATGCCAATGACGGTGCAGTTATGAGCGACGAGGCACAATCTTAATTGGACGGCTTGGTAACTACCAGAAGTTTCAATTTCAGTTTTTAAAACCCCTCAGGTTTTGCAAGAACACCTGCAGGTCAAGTAGTTGTTTTGTTTTAGTGTTTTACACAGTTCTCGAGTGACGGTGTGGTGGGCGGAAGGTGAAGTTGGAGTATGTTTTGAGGGGCCAGGCTGTTGCCATCAACTACTTGGATATGTTAAACATATTTCTTCCCTCCGTTTCGCCGAACTTCGCAAAGCAACGCGAAACATTTGACTTCAGCAAGATGGAAAAAATAACTGCCTGTAATACACAAATTGCAATGGAACGTATCAATAAAACATTGTAAACATTTAAACTTTGTAGCTTTTTGAATACATGACTCCCAGAAAACTACCTGTATAAATTATATACATATAGTATATGTACATATGCATATAAATCCAGTTTTGAAACAATTCTCAAAACGTGGTCTGTGGGTCAGGATCGGTGCACATTTCATGGTCTCGGGCTTAGGTCTCACCAAAAAGTCGGCATGCATATCTCATTTTTCTATAGGAAATTCGATAATACGAGATTTTTTAGTAATAGCAATACTCGTGCTGAAATAGGTTTCAGAGTTTGAAACAGTTTCAAGGTGCTGTACTGTATTATCTATTTCTTGTGTAAATTTTTAAATTTGTAATTTGCCAAAAATAATACTTTTGTAATTTCAGAAGTTGAAATTACATATTGCGGACATTTTCCATCGTTAGTGTACAAAAACCGTCTCGCTCACTAACGATGGAAAATGTCCGCAATAATAGTTCAACTTCTGAAATCCTCCCATTGTCAACAACAAACTTAAAAACAAAGAACTTTTGTAATGTTTGTAATCTGTATACATTGCTATAACGTAGCTTGATACACTTTAGGCCGGTTTTATGCATGCGTGTCACTGACGCGCGACGTCGCGTGACTAGGAGTCGCGTGAAATTTCGGTCATCGAGGAGGGACGCGGGTCGGAAGTGTTTTCCTGCCTTCGTTGCTTTACTCCATTTCTGACTCAGTTGCACAAGCGTAAGTGCGGAGGATGGACCGGGTTCATGTTTACCATTTGTATAAAATGGGGCAAAAACGCAGGAAGAAAAGAAGATGGGCTGTTTACCCCATCCACAAACTGCGTGCCGATCATGAAGTGTTTTTCATGCTGTATCAAAAACTGGGAGAAGATTATGACAATTTTTTTAACTACTTCCGAATGTCGCAACCCTCATTTGATGAACTTTGTACTGTGCTGAGAACGGCTGTAGATAAGGATTATAGGATACCACCTTGTTCAGCGGAGAAGCTTTTAGCAAAAAAGAAATGCTAGCAGTAACATTGATAGTACCCGTAGTAGGCTACACGCGTGCGCTTATGTGCAAAAGTTCCGCAGTTAATTAGAACACAATGAAAAACCACAAGTTCTATTTTTTGATTACACAATCCTTGTTAATTGGTTTAGTCGTTTGTTTTTTTAACAGCTCTCATGTTTGTATGGATTAAGTTCGTTATCAGATTATCAAATGTATACAGTATTATAATTACTTATTCTGCCCGAAAAAACATCTTTTCCGAGAATAATTTATCCTCCAATGAAGCTTAGGGAAATATACTTTTTAAGGTTATAATCATGATTTTTAATAGTAAAATAAACGTTAAACTACTGCTTCTGGACACTTTTAACTATAGGTTATCATTCGGTGTTTGGAAAAAAAAATTATATTTCAGCACAAGAAACCTTATTAATTGACTTACGCGAAATAAACACGCTTACAATACATTTCAACTAGAAGCGGTCTATAGAACACCATTAGTCCGCGCGACGTCGCAGTTGCATAAATACACCGATTTGAAACAATATATTTAGAGGTGACGCGCGTCAGTGGCGTCGCGCGAAGTCGTGAGATACTGACGCGGGTTTCTCATGGACGCGCGACGTCGCGCGTCCCCTAACAGTGCATAAATTCGCCCATTTGAACCAATGGACCTAAGAACGAGCGAGGAGATGACGCGCATCCATAAAACCGGCCTTAGATGGACATCTGAGAATGAGTCACACCCTTGCCGCGTCCTCCCCGCTACATGACGAGCAGACCATGGTGTAAGAGTTCTTACACCATGGAGCAGACAAGTGCTATATCCTTGGATCAAGATCAAGGGCATCGAGCTACTGTATTTCAGAACTCATTGAGGGTAGATCTTCGGGTTTACCATGAAAAATAAACTGTAATAATATCGAGACAAAGTTCCTTCTATTTTAAAAATGTCTACCCAACATTTAAATAATTTACTATACATTTGATTCACTAAGTTTTTTTACTAATATTAACTAAAGCCCCAAACGGCTCTGGTTTGCGAGTGTATACATGTCACACACTCCTACACCAGACCTGCGATGGAGTGAGCAATGAACATACAGAACTCTTTAATTAGTTTATCGATCGAAGCTAGATCTACATGACGTATTGCGGGAGTTCGTACAGCCAATGTGCTCATATTATCCATAAGCCTTGCATTTTAATTCTATACATATTTTTAAAGTTAATTTTTACAGGCTATTTGTTTGTGGGGTTTCCTATTACTCCGGTAGTTTGTTAAATTTCATTATTTCTGTCTGAAAAGTAATGTGTTCAATAATTCCAAGCGATAACTTCAAAAATAAGTTTCAGGTGATGCCAGTTATGCAAATAAAGCGTTTGTTAAGATTTTATTTTGAGAAAACAGAAAACTATAGCTTCAAATACATAACGTGAAACTATAGTTAATATTCCGATATATTGCATTAAAATCAGTACTGTATAACGAGAACGACGCTTTCCCGTAATACTATTTGTTAGTAGAGGCACTGGGTAGATCTTGGTTGGTATAAGCACAAGATTGGCAGAAAAGGTTACTATGACAAATAAAATATGTCTGTTTGTATCATTTCCAACGATTACCAAAGCGTACCGATATTTGAATCGGGACCAATTCCCGCCAGATTCACGAACGGAAGGAAAGCGCGCGTGCTGCGATTTAGCGGCGGTCAGCCAGACTACTAGAGTGAGCCGTTGATGATTTCACCTGTGCTAAAATTGAAGAACAAGGACTCGCTTGAGACGCGTCACTCCTACATTTGTGATCCGATTTTCTTGAAATAAATTTTATTTAAAAGTACATCAAATTTTCTAGTGCCCCCGCTGGACAGATTTTTTATTTTCGCGGTAATTAAGCTGCAAAAAATTCCAAACTTAAAAATCTTATTTTTTTTGTTATTAATAAACGGAAATTTTTATCAAAAAGTGGCCAACTGAGGCATTGCGTAATACGTTTATCTTTCAAATGAGATATCAAACGTGTTTCTAGGTAGAAAAATAACCGCGTGAAGTGTCTCAAGCGTTTACATTGCTCTTATAGGAGTTAAATTCAAGATGGCCGCCAGGTACTACCCACTCTTAAGAACGGTGGAGTTTCCTAACTGCCTGTAACTAATTATTGGAACATAATTGTCTTTTAATTTCTTCACCATCAAGGGGAAATCACTATTTGAAATGCCGACCACTCTCTTGAGGGTATTTTAAGGTAAATATGTGGTGAAGGATGAGTGGTAGTAATGAGTTATGATGTGTAGTCTTGTTACAAACTAAGGCCGACTCTTCCTTAGAATGGGTCATTAATTAATAGCCCAATGACCAATGGAAATACAAGGACCAACGGCTTAACGAGACTTACAAACCACGCAGGTGATGGTCTGATATGTCTAAACGATGGTGGGAGTTGATGCGGGTATCATCACATGATCACTGAGACTTACCTGAGACGCTTTAGACCTATACCATCCTCAAAACCTGAGTCCCAGTCAAGCTTGCAATTCAGATGGAACAAGACTGAATTACCTGACTTGCCCTGTTCTAACAACTATTTCTCTATCCAAATGGTCTAACAGGGAAAAAACAACTCCAGAAGATGCTTTCTAGGGGGTGAAAATAAATACACAAAAATAAAAACCATCAGTTTTAAAAATTTATTTCTTATACAAAATGAACAATGCACTTGTTTTTTCTACTCTTTGTCATGATCAATGGTGGAAAGAAAAACTAACAAGGTAGAGTTATTGCATACATTACTCATAATGGAGGAATGTGAAAACAATAAAGAGACAGTCTTATAAATCCGGGTACTATTGTGTAACTATTGTAATTAAACATTATACTTATAAACACTCCTATCAACTCACTTAAATAATAAAAATAGCTTTGTTTCTTTACAACTCTTGAAATCTATGCATTGTGCAACACTTACCACTTATATAAATAGATTAAAATACATCTGTAGTCTGACAAAGGAAATAATTATGCATATTTTGTTTTTTGTTTAACTGTATTGTCTGAAATAATTTAGAGGTTAAGGTTTCACTCGAAAATCATAATTATTCCCTTTATACGACATAAAACATAGATCTCTCAAAAACGAATTGAAGTGAAACTCTTAATCTAATGAAAAGGTAATTAATGATAACTAAAAAGCAAGAACTGTACAGATACGTAGGTACACGATTAGGCCATTAAAGACCAGGGGGAAGAAAATGAACTGATAAGGCAAAAGTCGGTGTCTGTACTATTGAGGCTTGAGAGAAAATAAAATAAAACAATGGACTTCAGTAACCCGTATGAGACAGATCCCCTGGTCGAGCCACTATTTTGTTTCACTTTTTGCTTGCTTTCAGTCCATCCAGTCTCACAAAATGAAAATGTAGTTTACTCGTCATCTTCATCGTCCTCGTCTTCATCCTCATCACTGGGAGGGGCTGCTGCGGGGAATCCTTGGGCAATTTTCGACTTCTTTTTGTACTCTGTCATTTCCTATACAAACAAATATTACCATCGTTAGATATTACCACCCAACCTTCTAACAATGTTCAAAAAGTAATGCAAACAAATATTACCATAGTTAGATTTATTACCACCCAATCTTCTAACAACGTACAACAAGTAATGCACAGAGCCTCTGTATCAAGCTGAAAAACCTGTCTACATTTTTGTTTGTACTGTATAGAGCAATCGACTCCAAAATCTTAAATTATTAAACAAGCATTTTACCCAGAAGTCAATGTTATAATCTATATACGAGGGTCATCCAGAAAGTAAAGAACGATTGTGCATCACGCGCCGCGCACACCCCTCACCACTACGAGCGTGCATGCAGCTGCTAGCTCCAATCTTCCTCTACAGTTTGAGTGCAGGTTCGTTGCTGTGTGATTACGCGTCTCGTGTCCACAGTGATTAATAATGGCATCGACAATTGAAAACCCCGCTAAATGTAAAGTGTGAAATTTAAACACTCGAAAAGTCATGGCAACTGTTTTTTGGGATCGAATGGGCTTAATCCATATTGAATTTATGCCAAGAAAAGAAACGACTACAGCCCTGACTTGGTGCCGAGTGATTGTCACTTATTCCCAAAGCTTGAAGATTTTTGGGGTAAAAAACAGTTTGCTAACGATAAGGATCTCAAAGAAGCTAAGAAATCCTGGCTCATGTTTTTGGCGGCAAATGAGTAGAACATGGGTATGGATAAACTGGTCCCACGTTAAAACCAGTGCCTTGAAATCCATGGCGACTGCGTAGAAAAGTAGAGGAAGGTTCTATGCATTTGTAAATAAAGTTTTGTGTTGATATCTTTAATTTTTATTTGACCATGCCAAAACATTCTTTACTTTCTGGATGACCCTCGTAACTATTTGACTTGCCCTTTTAGCATAGAACACCACTATATAATTATTTGTTTTTTCCTTGTACTTGACAAATGTTTAGAAATAGTTTAGTATTTGTCTGTTGAGTTTTAGTTTGAGAGTCATAGTTGATTTGTCTGTTGAGCGAAATACTAAACATGGCCGTCAGGCATGTTGCAAGTTACTGAAATAGATCATTATAATAATAGTGATTTTGAAGATAAAGTGACAGTGATGAAAGTTTACTTGTGATGTGAACAGTCAAACAGTGACAACAATGATGACCTTGTCATTTCCCTTTGCACGACTTCCTTGGAGTGTATTTGTAACCCGAATATGTCCATTATTATTACGTTTTTAGTACTTAAAGTAACAATATTATAAGGGTATAAAAATAAGATTTAAAATGAGATATAATACTTATTTCAACTTTAAAAAAATAGAAGTACAATAATAGTTTTAGTTCAACGTTGCTAAGTTTACTGGCGGACGGGCCAGTAGCAAAACAGTGCTGGCCAGTAGCGAGCGCACTGCCTCTAAGGCGTGGCGTAGAGGGTTTAAACATCTATTCAGCATAACGCTTATATAATAGGATTCCTTTTTGTTTAACAATAGATCAAATGCTAATGATCCATGTTTAATTAGTGAATTGTTCAACAAGATTTAGCCAAAACCCTCTTTATTGAATAAGCTGGATTTGATAGTGTCGATATTAGGCGGGCATAGATAGAAATCAGATAGGATTGGGTTAGGGTGGTATCAAGTATGATAGCATCAACACCATATTATTGCCTATGTTAGTATCTTCATTGAAGTAACAAAGACTTATGAGAAAATCGGTGTGTGTAGCCTATAGCATCAACACCATATTATTGCCTATGTTAGTATCTTCATTGAAGTAACAAAGACTTATGAGAAAATGGTGTAGCGTACTTTGTCATATCTGGCCTTGTCGCCGTCTGCTTGAGCTTCGAACTTGCTCTTGTCGGCAGGCATCACTTCGGCCCACCTTCTCCCCAACTCCTTGGCGATGTCTCCCACTCCGTAATCTGGGTTGGCAGCCTTCACCTTCGGCCTCTCATCTTTGCAGAACATGAAGAACGCTGACCTATCAATATTAAATATATATCAGATTAGTATTACCGACATGTTTTTAACAATGGATTGTTCTCCGAGAGAAATTATGCATTGCCAATGGAGTTACAACAAATTATGATCCAGCTAAAGACCAAATTATGACAGTGGTATTCACCCTTCCAACAATATAAGATGTTTAACAATAAACATGGCTTTATGAGCCATTCATTGTACAAATAAAACTGAAAGTTCATATTATTTTACATGATGGGGTACGGTGTTAAAAAATAATTACAAATAATAAAATACATACCAGGTGTCCAAAAAATCCGTCCCCCTTAGCTTTTGTTTTGAATTAATTAAAATTTTGTACATACTTTGGCATACGTATTTAGGGTAAACTGAAGTACTTTTTGGCATGATTTGGGAGTTTGTCCCCACCCCAAGAAAAGGGGTAGCGGGGGGTGACCCTTCAAAATATTTATTTTAGCCCATCATGTGCCCCTAATTTGAAATGGTACAAAAATATCAACTCATTAATACCATTAAAAAAATATGCCAAAAGTACTTGACCCTAAATACATACATACCAAAGCATGTTCAAACGTTTTTATTAATTCAAAAGTTAAGGGAGGGGGGATTGGGCTTTTTGGACACCCAGTATAAGGCTAACCTGTAGGATGAATCATTAAATAACAATCAGGATGGCCAGTCAGAAGTAGCTTAGTAAAATTCTCGCATATTTCCCAGTTTTCCCGGTGAATTGCTCACTAAATAATTAATTAAATGATGTCTTTTTTTTGCCTCGCTTGCCTGCGTGCACTTGGCTTTTGTACAATTAAAAATATAAGTTATTTTGAATAAACTTTTTTTGACTTGAATATACGAAACCCTGAGATAAATGACGACCACCATTTTACACACGCAATACGTTTTGATGATCGTTTCATACCCGCAGTACGATCCGAGGATCTATTTACAAACGTGACACGATATAAGGGCCGATCTTTCCTGGTTACACCCAGGATTCACGCACAGTTCCCGGTTTTCCCGGTCTGTGGCCACCATGAACAATGTGAAAAAAACTTAATACAAAGACAAAGAATAGGATGAAAAATTATAAAAACAAGTCATCAACAACTGAGTAAACAATTAAACTCCACAACTTACAAAGCTCTCTTGGGTGCATTTGGGTCTTTCATCTGTTTGCGCTTCCTTCCACGAACTTTTTCTCCTTTGCTGGGTGTGTAAGAAAGCATCTCTGTATCGTAACGCTTCTTGTCCTTTTCGGCCATTTCGTGAAATCTGCCCTTTTCTTTGTCGGACATTGTCTAAAAAAAGATTCACCAACGTTCAAACGATTTGCTAAACATTTAACATTATATGAACATTGTAGAAAAGAACAGACTGTGACACAAGTGGTTTTTCTAGGGGTTTAACAAGTTTTAACATAAAAATTAGTATTTGATTTGGACGGACAGTGCCACTAGCAGGAAATGTAATTGGAACACATTCTGTAATTGGTGTTCATGGGAACCTTTCTTTGAACTGAGCGTGTAAGCTTGACTGCTAGAATTTAACACTTAAGATCTAGGAACAAACACCTTTAAGAAGAAATTTGTACCATTCTTTATAGCAAAATTAACATAATGTCATCGCGATCAGTGTGCTTCCAATGTTGGATATTAGCGATATTGGATACGAGTAGTTCCCTACTTTCTTGTAGCCAAGCAAATATCAAAACTGTCTAGAAAAGCGTTGATATTTTCTAAAATTAGTTTTAAGCGTCAGCACGTTACAGGCGGAGCTATGAATCATGCTCATCCATTCCGACACTACCGATGCTCCAATGGTCAAAATAAAATATAAGTAAGAGTAGCCTTTCAAGCTAGTCGCTATTTGTTACTGGTAGTTTGAGTAACACCTCATATTTCAATCGCCATTGGTTTTAGTACAAATAAAAAAACTAAATCGAATGCAATAAGAGGACTGCTCAAAAAATATGTTTACGTTTAATGGGTTTCTATGCAATGTATTTCGTGTTCATTGTTGTCAGTTAAACAACAATTTCAAAACAAACAGGCAGTGGCAAGCCTCACACAGTTCATTGTCATTAAATAATGCAAGTTGTAAGGAAAGAGTTTTTTTAGAACTAGTCAACTTTTTTTTAATGAATAGAAGTTTTTAATGAATATTTGAAAACTCGTCATGAGTACAATTATTAGAAACTGAATCTAAAACCAAATACCCACGTATCATGGTACATTAGAAAAGTCGGCAGTAAAGAAATGAATGCAGGTGGCCTCCTGCGCCCCCACCCACAGACATCACCGCGTCAGAGTCGGTTCACCGGTGATTTATATTTCTCACTCTCACAGCAAACAGAGCTGAGTGTGAGAGAGAGAGAGAGAGAGGGAGATGCCCTGCAAGTCGCAGCCTCGCCGCGCAGGGGACCGGGGAGAGGGAATGGCCGCAGTCGGCAGTCGAGAGTGTCATTGATTTTACGAGTAGGATAAAATGCGCGCGCAAATATACAGGGACATGATTACAGGGGAAAATCACCCCCTGCTTTCATCAACGCAGCGCGGCTTTATAATCAGAGAAAAACTACTGAGCCAACGCTAATCAATACATTGCCACATTGCGTTAGGCGAACAGGGTAATTTGTTGTTCGAAACCACCTAACATACCGACAAACAAGCGATGCATTAACAATATTACGTTCACGAACCTATTACGACAAATGTAACTAAATTGCAGAACCGTGTATATTCAATGTGTAGTTAAGTATAAATAGTTATAAAAAACAGTTGCCTTTGAAGAGGAAAATATTAGGCACGACCAAAACTGAACCACAAACATACAACCAAATTCGATAAAAAGTGCCCAAATGCAGAAGGCGTTCAAAGCCCGTCTAAAACAAATCTTGGTCACAAAAGCGTTTTACAGTACAGACGAGTTTATAGCACATAACTGGGAGATCGCAGAAACCACCGAATTACAATAGGGCTAGAGTGGAATAAATGGGAGAGAGCGAATGAACAAATTGTATGTTTGAAAGAGACTTCAATGGTAGAATGCATGGAAAATTTAAGTAAAAAAAAAAAATACATTGATGATTGCATTTAAAAGATTTATTTATTTATTTACAGACTTCGCAGTAAATCAAATCACTATTTGAGATGCTGACCACTCTCATGAGTGTATTTTATTTTTAAGGCAAATATGTGGTGAAGGATGAGTGTGATGAGTGGTAGTAATGAGTTATGAGGTGTAGTCTTGTTACAAACTAAGACCGCCTCTTCCTTAGAACGGGTCATTAATTAATAGCCCAATGACCAATGGAAATACAAGGACCAACGGCTTAACGTGACTTCCGAACCACGCAGGTGATGGTCTGACATGTCTAAACTATGGTGGGAGTTGATGTGGGTACCATCAGATAGATGATCACTGAGACTATCTGAGCCACTTTATAGACCTATATCGTCCTCAAAACCTGACCTCCATGAAGCTGGATTACAGGACCACGCCACGAGTCCCAGTCTATTTCGCACAAACATTTTTTAAAGGGTTTGATTTAAAAGTTGATCAGAGAGAAGTTACGAAAAATAGTGTCGTGGGCAGACGAAATAAAATGACCTCATCCCGAAAAGACGAAGCAGGTCTAAGAACAAAAGAAAGTCAACTTTTCAAGACAGCGGTAACGTACTTCCGATTGGACTTGTATGTGGATAATAATTATTTCGAGAATCCGATACACGGAGTTATGTTTCGCCGGAGAGCTGAGCTGAGTGTGTCTGTGAAGTGAGAATGCAAGGTGAAGGACACGCCGCGCAGCACGGCCAGGTGCAGGGCAGGAACACTGCAATCCAAGGCTAACATCTGCCATTGCCAGTGTCGCGTCTCCGCGTGTGTGTGTGCGCGTACTCAAACTCTCATGTGACCCGTCAAACTGCGCTCAACCGGCCACATTTAAATTGAACCTATTCTTTGTTGTAAAAAGTAATTCCGATCCGTAGGATTCACTCATAATTAACCGTTGACCTTATCGGTAGACCTAAATAGTTTTCGAGTTATAAAACTAAACCCACAGATGTTATCAATAAAGCTAATTAAAATAACTTTGAAGTTTAAGAGTGGCAATTACCTTGAATTTCGTCCCATAAGAACGATGTAAAAACATGCATTTTCTTGAGACACATCGGATTGTTATGAGATAAACTTTATTTTAAAGTGCATTACATGTTTTAGAGACTCCGCTGAGCAGAATTTCCTTTTTCCAAATTTGTAATAACTTACAGTGACATAAATAGAAAAATCGCAGAAACTCTGTACTTGGGTGATTAGCTTAAGAGTTAAGAAGACTCTCCGGGGTTATTGATTTTCGTAACCATTTGCAAATATCTCTGGATTACCGTTAGCATCCGCCACAAAATCACAACTGACGTTAGCGCCCGCGACGAAATGTCGACTTTGGCCACCGTTCACGACGATATCTAGACTGCTAACACCGTTCACGACGATATCTAGACTGCTGTCACCGTTCACGACGATATCTAGACTGCTGTCACCGTTCACGACGATATCTAGACTGCTGTCACCGTTCACGACGATATCTAGACTGCTGTCACAGTTCACGACGATATCTAGACTGCTGTCACCGTTCACGACGATATCTAGACTGCTGTCACAGTTCACGACGATATCTAGACTGCTGTCACCGTTCACGACGATATCTAGACTGCTGTCACCGTTCACGACGATATCTACACTGCTGTAACCGTTCACGACGATATCTAGACTGCTGACACCGTTCACGACGATATCAAGTCCTGCGTCGGCGTTTACGACGTAATCACGACTGACATTGGCGCCCGCGACGAAATAACAACTGACGTTAGCACCCGCGACAAAATGACAGCTGACGTTAGCGCCCGCGGCGAAATGACAACTGACGTTAGCGCCCGCGGCGAAATGATGACTTTGGCCACCGTTCACGGCGATCTTTTTATATTCCAACTTTGTATATACTGACTTATGCCTATGTACATATGTATCTTTTTGGCAATATTTGATTTGATCTGATCTCTACATTGCTGTCACCGTTCACGACGATATCAAGTCCCGCGTTAGCGTTTACGACGTAATCACGACTGATGTTGGCGCCCGCGACGAAATGACAACTGACGTTAGCTCCCGCAACAAAATGACAACTGGCGTTAGCACCACCGACGAAATGACAACTGACGTTAGCTCCCGCAACAAAATGACAACTGGCGTTAGCACCACCGACGAAATGACAACTGAAGTTAGCACCCGCGACGAAATTACAACTGACGTTAGCGCCCTCGACGCAATCACAACTGACGTTTGCGCCCACAACGAAATCATAACTGACGTTAGCTCCCACGACGAAATGATGACTTTGGCCACCGTTCACGGCGATCTCTACACTGCTCTAACCGTTCACGACATATAAAGTACCGCGTTAGCGTTTACGACGTAATCACGACTGACGTTGGCACCCGCAACAAAATGACAACTGGCGTTAGCGCCCGCGACGAAATCACAACTGACGTTAGCGCCCGCGACGTAATCACGACTGGCGTTAGCGCCCCGCGACCAAGTCATAACTGACGTTAGCGCCCGCGACGAAATGACAACCGACGTTAGCGCCCGCGACGAAATGACGACTTTCACTACCGTTCACGACGATATCTGGATTTCTATTTGCGTCTACGACGAAATGACAACTGACGTTAGCTCCCGCAACAAAATGACAACTGGCGTTAGCACCACCGACGAAATGACAACTGAAGTTACGAGTAGCACCCGCGACGAAATTACAACTGACGTTAGCGCCCGCGACGCAATGACAACTGGCGTTAGCACCACCGACGAAATGACAACTGAAGTTAGCACCCGCGACGAAATTACAACTGACGTTAGCGCCCGCGACGCAATCACAACTGACGTTTGCGCCCACGACGAAATCACAACTGACGTTAGCTCCCACGACGAAATGATGACTTTGGCCACCGTTCACGGCGATCTCTACACTGCTCTCACCGTTCACGACATATCAAGTCCCGCGTTAGCGTTTACGACGTAATCACGACTGACGTTGGCACCCGCAACAAAATGACAACTGGCGTTAGCGCCCGCGACGAAATCACAACTGACGTTAGCGCCCGCGACGTAATCACGACTGGCGTTAGCGCCCCGCGACCAAGTCATAACTGACGTTAGCGCCCGCGACGAAATGACAACCGACGTTAGCGCCCGCGACGAAATGACGACTTTCACTACCGTTCACGACGATATCTGGATTTCTATTTGCGTCTACGACGAAATCACAACTGTCGTTAGCGCCCGCGACAAAACGACGACTTTCCCTACTGTTCTCGGCGATCTCTACACTTCTGTCACAGTTCACGACGATATCTAGACTGCTGTCACCGTCCACGACAATATCTAGTCCCGCGTTAGCGTCTACGACGTAATCACGACTGACGTTAGCGTCCGCGACAAAATGACGAACAGTAGGGGTTCTCGGCGATCTCTACACTTCTGTCACCGTTCACGACGATATCTAGACTGTTTTCACCGTTCACGACAATATCTAGTCCCGCGTTAGCGTCTAAGACGTAATCACGACTGACGTTAGCGCCTGCGACAAAATGACGACTTTCCCTACTGTTCTCGGCGATCTCTACACTTCTGTCACAGTTCACGACGATATCTAGACTGTTTTCACCGTTCATGACAATATCTAGTCCCGCGTTAGCGTCTACGACGTAATCACGACAGACTTTAGCGCCCGCGACAAAATGACGACTTTCCCTACTGTTCTCGGCGATCTCTACACTTCTGTCACAGTTCACGACGATATCTAGACTGTTTTCACCGTTCATGACAATATCTAGTCCCGCGTTAGCGTCAACGACGTAATCACGACTGACTTTAGCGCCCGCGACAAAATGACGACTTCCCCTTCTGTTCTCAGCGATCTCTACACTTCTGTCACCGTTCACGACGATATCACGACTGACGTTAGCGCCTGCGACAAAATGACGACTTTCCCTACTGTTCTCGGCGATCTCTACACTTCTGTCACCGTTCACGACGATATCACGACTGACGTTAGCGCCTGCGACAAAATGACTACTTTCCCTACTGTTCTCGGCGATCTCTACACTTCTGTCACCGTTCACGACGATATCACGACTGACGTTAGCGCCTGCGACAAAATGACTACTTTCCCTACTGTTCTCGGCGATCTCTACACTTCTGTCACCGTTCACGACGATATCACGACTGACGTTAGCGCCTGCGACAAAATGACGACTTTCCCTACTGTTCTCGGCGATCTCTACACTTCTGTCACCGTTCACGACGATATCACGACTGACGTTAGCGCCTGCGACAAAATGACGACTTTCCCTACTGTTCTCGGCGATCTCTACACTTCTGTCACCGTTCACGACGATATCACGACTGACGTTAGCGCCTGCGACAAAATGACGACTTTCCCTACTGTTCTCGGCGATCTCTACACTTCTGTCACCGTTCACGACTGACGTTAGCGCCTGCGACAAAATGACGACTTTCCCTACTGTTCTCGGCGATCTCTATACTTCTGTCACCGTTCACGACGATATCACTGACGTTAGCGCCTGCGACAAAATGACGACTTTCCCTACTGTTCTCGGCGATCTCTACACTTCTGTCACCGTTCACGACGATATCACGACTGACGTTAGCGCCTGCGACAAAATGACGACTTTCCCTACTGTTCTCGGCGATCTCTACACTTCTGTCACCGTTCACGACGATATCACGACTGACGTTAGCGCCTGCGACAAAATGACGACTTTCCCTACTGTTCTCGGCGATCTCTACACTTCTGTCACCGTTCACGACGATATCACGACTGACGTTAGCGCCTGCGACAAAATGACGACTTTCCCTACTGTTCTCGGCGATCTCTACACTTCTGTCACCGTTCACGACGATATCACGACTGACGTTACTGTTCTCGGCGATCTGCGTTCACACGAAACGACTGACGACTTTCCCTACTGTTCTCGGCGATCTCTACACTTCTGTCACCGTTCACGACGATATCACGACTGACGTTAGCGCCTGCGACAAAATGACGACTTTCCCTACTGTTCTCGGCGATCTCTACACTTCTGTCACCGTTCACGACGATATCACGACGTTAGCGCCTGCGACAAAATGACGACTTTCCCTACTGTTCTCGGCGATCTCTACACTTCTGTCACCGTTCACGACGATGACTGACGTTAGCGCCTGCGACAAAATGACGACTTTCCCTACTGTTCTCGGCGATCTCTACACTTCTGTCACCGTTCACGACGATATCACGACTGACGTTAGCGCCTGCGACAAAATGACGACTTTCCCTACTGTTCTCGGCGATCTCTACACTTCTGTCACCGTTCACGACGATATCACGACTGACGTTAGCGCCTGCGACAAAATGACGACTTTCCCTACTGTTCTCGGCGATCTCTACACTTCTGTCACCGTTCACGACGATATCACGACTGACGTTAGCGCCTGCGACAAAATGACGACTTTCCCTACTGTTCTCGGCGATCTCTACACTTCTGTCACCGTTCACGACGATATCACGACTGACGTTAGCGCCTGCGACAAAATGACGACTTTCCCTACTGTTCTCGGCGATCTCTATACTTCTGTCACTTCACGACTGTCACCGTTCACGACGATGACGACGTTAGCGCCTGCGAAAAATGACGACTTTCCCTACTGTTCTCGGCGATCTCTATACTTCTGTCACCGTTCACGACTGACGTTAGCGCCTGCGACAAAATGACGACTTTCCCTACTGTTCTCGGCGATCTCTATACTTCTGTCACCGTTCACGACTGACGTTAGCGCCTGCGACAAAATGACGACTTTCCCTACTGTTCTCGGCGATCTCTATACTTCTGTCACCGTTCACGACTGACGTTAGCGCCTGCGACAAAATGACGACTTTCCCTACTGTTCTCGGCGATCTCTATACTTCTGTCACCGTTCACGACTGACGTTAGCGCCTGCGACAAAATGACGACTTTCCCTACTGTTCTCGGCGATCTCTATACTTCTGTCACCGTTCACGACGATATCACAACTGACGTTTGCACCTCAACGAAATAACTAGTTTAAGTAATTAAAAACTTAAAGAATGTACTATCTTATCTAGTACTAACGGCAACTTTCAATTCAATTTACTCAATGAATGCAGTATTAAAAATCGCAAAAATAACCACAAAAAATTTGCTAAAGGTTTTGTTATGATTTAGTCAAAACATTATCAATTGTTTTGTGTTGGTACTTTTTATGACTCAATAACATAAAAACCATGACATGTACAACAAGTGCACAATTTTATTATGAAGACAAACATATAAAATAATAAGTACTTATGTCTATGCAAATAAATTGTGTATCAAATGTTCAATGATGTCACAACAATTTTTTCGCCATAGCGCTCGTCACTCATGTCATCATCACCTATGTTGCCCGAATTGGTGAAAGTTTTGTTCAATGCATCATGAACTGCACTTGAGTCACTCAATGCATTTATAATTAGTCTAAGATAAACTTTAAACTATTAAATTGGTATAACATTATACAGTATATGAAATCACTAAATTTAGGTTTTGGAAACTGTGTGCACAAACTAACCAGAGAAACTCGGAACCTGGTCAGACGCTAAAAATGACAAACAGAAGCAAACAACTAATAGTTTTGATTTTGTTCTGTTTTATAATAATTAGCATTAGAGTAAAATGCCAATACTTACTAGTTAGAATGTTTCATTCTGAATCAAACTATAAAGGTCGAGGTTTTAACAAGATTTTAGTACTTTGAAATAACCGTTTTAACGTATCGCGAAGCGACGATAGCACTGGAATGACGCGGGAATCGTCGCTCTCAGCGACGCTAGCAGTTGGAGGGTTAGTTACACAATTTAATAACAAGAGCTCTTCTACTATTGAACAAATCATGAAAGGTAAACAACACAAAATGGTCAACAAAAATGCAAAATAAACAACTTTTTACAATAGTTTTGGTATTAGTTAGATGACAAAACAATGTTCGATAAGTGATCTAGGTCAACTGTAATTGAATTGTTGTCACACCATATCATTATATTATGAGTAAACTACAACATTCTAAACAAGCTTTAAATTTTGTTTTGAAAAGTACAGTATATCTCATAATCAGTGGCAATTAAAGATATTTGCACAAAGAAATGTAACAACTTTTTTAAAAATTTTTGAACATTATCTGGCACTTGGGTTGGAATTGACTAAAAAGGTTAAGGAAAGTCGCTAGAGACAGTTTTCTCTTTAACACTGAAGGAACTGTTCTAAGTACGGTACAATACAATGTTGTGGGAAGGCTGCTCAAGCACAAACTTTTCCAGAGTGTTCATTCATCAAAAACAAGCAGTACGAACAATCGCAAAACTGCAATGGAGAGTCGTGCAGACCAGCATTCAAAAGATTTAAACTGTTGTCTTTACCCAGTCTCTGCATTTTTAAAATATGAATTTTTTTTCAAATGTAAATGCGACCTTGTAAGAGGAGTTGATGTACACTCTTACAAAACCAGAGACAGGGAGAACTATCGAACTGGGAGACAGAACGATGGTTCATGAACGTTTGCCCTCACAGGCAGGAGTTCAGTTTGTCAATATACAGTACTTCCAAATTCGATCAAAAGTGCAACAGAGCCAAAGGCTTTCAAAGCTTGTTTAAAACCAGTTTTGGTCGCAGAAGCATTTTACAGTTCAAACAAGTTTTTAGCACACAATTGGGTTATTGGAGAATCAGACTGACTGGGGTAGGATAGGAAAAATTTCAGTAAATGGGAATAGTACGAATGTAAGTTATGTATGTTTGAAAGGGATCCAGATGTGGATGAATGCAAAATTTTACATAAAATAGTAGACGATTAAGATACATGCTTGTAAACATTTAAATTCAATAAAATATTTATTTATCTTAGTTGTATAAAATAATTTATCATCCCAAACACTTACCTTCCACCTTTCTGCACATTTTTTTGAGAACTCTGCAAAGACTACATTTTCTTCAGGATGCTTCTTTTTGTGCTCCTCTCGGCAAATTTGCACAAAGTAGGCATAAGCTGTCATACGCCCTCTGGGTTTAGCATCTCCTTTCGCAACTCGAGGCATCTTTTTTGTCTGAAACAAAAGGACAAATTAAAAACAACATCAACATTCAATATAGGCCTATGCAGTTATTATTATTTGACAATTTATTCAATGTAAACTTTACCCTACCTCTTCAACACTAGAAGCAGAATATGAGTAAAGAGCTAATGGCACCTAATGTAACATTTTACACTGGCTTGTCAATTCAAAAGAATTTCCAACGAAACCATAGTCCTATCACAAAGTTTTCTGTGCTTTTTACTAAACAACCTTTATCTTCAAAGTTAAATATATTATCTGCGACCTTTTGTTGTAATACTGTACTAAGGTATTTACCATAAAGTCTAAGGGGTTTAACTTATTACGCTTAGAATATTTAATATGACCTCTACTGTATTTAGAAAGTAAAAATTATAATTATTAATTTTTTTAATATTGACATTTGTTAAAGCAACAAGTGTGTACATTTTGTAAGCTTATAATTATGAATTCATTGACTTTGAAAAGATTAACAATTTTTAGTAAAAAACCCAGACGGAAAAATAAGCAGGATAGGACTTTCCGTGTTTAAAAATGTTTAGTTTATTTTGACTTGACAATTCACTTGTAGAAGTTTGATCCCGTAATTACTGGACACCCTGTAGCTTTGCTATCTGTCCCAGTAGGTTTCAGAAAGCTCGCAACGGTTTTCTGTTTTGTTCTGTCCGGTATCATTTTCAATAGCAGTAGAAACCAATAACTCTATTTCCGACGGGAAATTTGCTAAAGAGACCGGTCAGTAATGACGGACGCTGTGAGCAAGTCTAAGGTCAAGAGCCAGGTTACGTGCAAGTTTGGCAATGGAGGGCTAGAATGACTTGTGTGCCAACACTAGTTGCTGTTTACTGCTTATATAGAGGACTGAGTCTATTCCGGGCCCACCATGTCTCTCCTCTCCTCACAATACTGTATTCATGAATGAATATACACGATTAGTCAGTACAGTACCTAGTAACACACAGCCTTACTATCTTTCGCAGTTAAGAATTTATATCGGTCAAGCAACAAAAACTAAGTTTTCATCTATTTAAACTATCTTGATGAAATGTTCGATTACAAAATTAGCCTCAGGTAATGGGTATTAATTGTGCAATAGCATTGGAAAATTCAATTTTTAAAAATTATGTGTTGTAGGGTGTTATTAAAAATCAATTGCAATGGATAAAAATTAAAACCAATTAAATTTTTTTTTCTACAAATTCTTAATAGGCAATTTTGAACAAACCTTCAAATCAAATGGAAACAGCTAGGAGTTCTTTTCTGGACTTTCAACAATGTATCAAACCCCTTTAATTAAAAATACATTTTAATAAGGCAAAGGAGTTTATAAAATAACTGTAAGTAGAATAACTTAAATATTGGTTTTCGTGGTCCTAAGAGGTATATACCCGATAAAATAGCACAAACACACAAAAAAAGTAAATTTTGACCAGTTTATCTTTAAAGCCAAAAAGCAATTTACAAGTGGAGCTAGGATGAAATGTCGAATACAAAAATTGTAGAAAACTTCATTCCACACTAACGATTTTTCGTCAAATTATAGATCTGATTACTAGTTCAGCCGCTACGGTCAAAATAGTAAACCACTGCACAGCCCCATTTTCGGCTGACGCCATTAACGACCGCTACCGCGCCGGGGGTTAAATAAGTCGAGTTTACAGATTTTTCCTGGCGGTTTCACACCAAGACCTTTAAAACGAATATGGGTTGAGGAGGGTAGCTATACGGGAAGTTCCTAAACATTTATCTCGTTCACCAGTCAGTCACCCAAACGGCTTTATAGTACTCGTATATTAATATCAAAATTATGTAAAGTTTCGTCGTTAACAGTTTAGTCAGAAATGAACATTGCCGAAATCATAGTGTATTTAATTGTGCAGTATAGAGTTTAGTATTAATGTATGCATCTGTGTATCTGAACTCTGAAGCATATCGTGTGTCGCAAGAACAAAGAACGTGACAGCGCACAGCGTCAGGCAGGCAGGCAGGCAGGGTTGATGGGGTGAAAGGGAGGGGAAGGGGAGCTGGCTCGAGGACAGAAACAACGCGACCAAAGTGAAGTGTGGACCCCTCAGTCCTCACCCTTCCTTTCCGCACACCACTCACCCCATCCACCATCACCGTCAACACAATGCTTCTCGGAGCCAGCTAGCGCTGGACATTTAATTTTTAAAATCATGATTATTGAACAAAATTGTTAAAGTAGCAAAATGTTATTATATTTAATATTTTTTATTCATTCAAGGGTTTCTACAGTAAAAAGCCGTTATACCACAGAACAGGTTTATGATACTGGCAACAGCAATCGTTATTAGCATTAAGTACGACAATAATGTTTTAGAATGTATCTGTTACATTGTTAAGTCTGGCTATTCGTCCTGAGAGACCGACTTTCCGGTGATTATTAATCAAAGAGTAACCAAGTTTATTACTATTTCGTATGAGAGTTTCTGACAGGAAAAGAAAAACGGTAATTAATGGATACACTATATTTATTTATTGTTCCGTTAACTTACATACACCGGGGGGTTAACTCCATACGAATATCTCACTACGTCCT
This sequence comes from Matsumurasca onukii, assembly GCA_018831715.1. Lineage (NCBI taxonomy): Eukaryota > Metazoa > Arthropoda > Insecta > Hemiptera > Cicadellidae > Matsumurasca > Matsumurasca onukii. Next base: position 40,930,762 of record CM032059.1, on the reverse strand, counting down.
TCTGGACAGACGACAGTTCAACCGACCTTTTCATCGACCGGCAAAGACATAAAAGATAACATGTCAGCGATTTCTTTTGTTACATCCGGAGAAGTATGCGTTTCCCTGGCGGGTACGCGACACGCTTTTTCCCCTACACTCTACAGTTACAAGGCGTCACCGTGCGAGTATAGACAACGAAAACTGCCTACAGTCGTCCACATTTTCGTTAAACTAAAAGCACAGACTAATGGACTTCTTTAGTCTTTGGCAGGTACTATCCTACTGACCGGCGACAATAATTAACTCAATCTATTCGAAAATCTCCGGTCAGCGATGAAGAGGACAAGAATAATATAGTTAGGTACAGTTCGTTAGGTACAGCATGGCCGGTGGCCTTGAGATTTCCTGCTGGCCGCTCATGGTCCATCTCACCGGCCATGCTAAACCTGACGAACTGTACAACCTAGCTCGATGAACAAATTGGGGAGCAGATGACCAAGACCCAGTTTCAGTTCAAAAATCAATCTCAAAACTGAAAACAACAGATTTTATTCACTGTAACAGTTCAATTCAACATTTAAGTGAGCTCAACCTCGAAATAAATCTCATTCATTTTCGCCTCCGAAGAGTCTTAGACTGAAGTTCAATAGTCAAACTGGACAAGACTGAGATAGAAGTACTCGACCGAGTACCTCAGAATACACCTTGAATGAATTAGGAAAATCACGTAGATTTCCAAACGTTTGCTGATCACATGACTGGGACTCGTTAATCCAGCTTCATGGAGGTCAGGTTTTCAGGATGATATAGGTCTAAAGTGGCTCAGATAGTCTTAGTGATCATCTGATGATACCCGCATCAACTCTCACCATAGTTTAGACATATCAGACCATCACCTACGTGGTTCGGAAGTCACGTTAAGCCGTTGGTCCTTGTATTTCCATTGGTCATTGGGCTATTAATTAATGACCCATTCTTAGGAAGAGTCGGCCTTAGTTTGTGACAAGACTACACCTCATAACTCATTACTACCACTCATCACACTCATCCTTCACCACATATTTGCCTTAAAATACCCTCATGAGAGTGGTCGGCATCTCAAATAGTGATATATTCAGAACACTTTTGACAGTAAAATTTTAACGTGTCGAATCAAATTCTCCAACTTCAAAGGCGAACTGTGTGTGAATACTATACAGTGCATAGTCTAATTGGGAAATATCCAGGGAGACGGACAACATCAGACAAAAGTAGCGCCCCGGGCCGTAGATACATGGTACCACCTGTGGCCCCTCACACACACGCGCACAGCGAGGTACAAACTGGTTAACCGAAGGTCAGTCTGGGCCGGAGTGGAGGCTCAAATTCTTGGACCGGTACGTACAGCCGTCTTTGCCGCACTCCGACAGGCTTTAGCTTTACCCACAACTCTCAAAACCTAACCACTCACACCGCCACATCTTCGTCGCAGTCTGTACAGTACCAAAATTATTTATATTTAAAATTCGCGTACGCAAAATTCACTCAAAACTAATATTGTTTGTGAGATGAATTCGAGACGTCAGGTTGACGAGCAGCAGTAAGGGATGCTTGAGAAGCGCTTCCTCCCCCGCCCCGCTACGCCACCCTAGTCATCAGTCACAAAGCGCTAAAACAAAATGGCCATCAATCGATCCACACTTCTGCTGTGTTGACAACTTCTTCGACTTCAAAAATATTTCCTGTACATTTACATTTATAAAATTTGTCACAACAAGTAATTGTATTACGATTGTTGAAATAATGGTTATGTACGTATTACCCGTGCAAAATTCAAATGTAATTAAACCCCCACCTGATGAGGTATGTCCCAGAAATTATAGGTTTCCATTTAACCCGATAATATACATTCCACTCAATATCGATGTAACAAATAAATTTAAACTTTACAAGGCGCTTGCATTTAAAGATGTAAAATTACTTCCTAAATCCTTGAAAGCTTTTACTAAACTAAATTTTAATTTAAAAAGGGCATCTAATTAAAATGCTAATCAAACTATTTTATTTCACAAACAACTACTAAGTAAAAGAAGTTTGTACAAACAATATATTTGTCTTGAAAAAAAAACAACACATACATATAATTACTTATGAGGTATGTAATTTAAGTGCTCATTAATAATTATACATTTTCCAAATATTACAACGTGTATTCGAGAGAACTTAGCCTATTAGCATTTTCAAGCGCATATAAAAAACCCTGATGTATACAACACACAAAGGTAAGACAGAGGGTAGGTACCAGAGGGAGGGCGGCGGAGGCCTGCTGCTGCTGAAGCGCTTGCTGGTACCACCACTGTGCTTGCTGAGCCGCCACGGCAGAGCTGAGTGCAGCGGCCGGCATGTTGAACATGGACTGTTGTGAAGGCCACCACATACTCGTATCTTTGTTCGCCATTACACTACCCGCCTCAGCGCCATCGCTCACTGACTGTCACTGTCCGCGCTCTCTGCGCTCCCCCTCTCCCCGCGCTCTCACACCCGCTCACGCAACCCGGTCAATAAGGCATTCCCAGGTTTAGGGGGAGTTGGAGTAGCAGTCGCAGTACGACTGATATGAATCGCAACCTTTTAATGCCCCCTCCGCACTCATTACTCCCTCCTGGCGGTGTAAAAACCATTTCTAATCGTTAAACTGTTCTGTTTTGTCTTTGCGATCGTCCGCGCTACAGCAGCGCTCGCCGCCCCCCGCCACCCTGAAGAGACGCGGTTCATACTCTTCTTACCGACCAGAGCTCTTGGCATACACAAAAATGGGTTTAAAATAATAAACAATTACTTTTAAATTACTGTATGTTACGTTCTTTTACGTTTCTGTAAACGAAAAACCATACGTAATATAACAAAAAGCCTTTTAATATAAAACTCTTTTGTATTTTGACGCCATTACAATTCTCCAACGAATTTGTACATAACGATATTATTGTATTGTATATAAACAGAGGTCTCCGGTGCTTTGTTGTCAGCCTGTCTGTGTTTTTTTTTTAACTAATTATTACTATAAAACTAACGACTTTGGTCAAAAATTTAAATGCTATTTTCCAATTAAAAAATTATTATTATTTAATTTGGTCAAAAATTTAAAATGCTATTTTCCAATTAGACAATTATTATTATTTAATTTGGCTATAAAGAACATTTCTCACATATTAAGTATAATAGACCTGAAAAATCCGCAGTTGCCATGAACTACTGTTTTGATCAAAATCATTCCCTCAATAAAAACAATATCAAAATTTTAAAACAAATCACACAAAAAGCTATTTAAACTCTTGGGAAACCCTGTACATAAATAAAAACAAAGGAGAAGATTTAATGAACAATGAAGAGGGTCCATTAATACATCCAAAACTACTCACAAACAAATTTCTCTCAAGAATTTGAAGTTTTCTGTACATTTTATTATATATTAATATTTTCTTAATTTTAAATACAATATGTTTATATTTCTTGAATGTTTACATTTCTTATAATGTTTATATTTCTTGAATGTTTATGTTGACAACTATTTTATGTATTTAATTTTGAGGTTATCTGATGAAGGCAGCTTTGCTGTTGAAAAACGCCCTATAATAAAATTATAAATATTGGTTATCAATTTTAAATTAGTTTTTTCTTTGGCTATCAAACTTCAAAATGGCGGCCGTTTATAATTTTCAAAATTGAATATCTCAAAAACGATTATTTCTACAATAAATTAACAGGAACAACTAACGATCTATCGTGTATAATTCCATTTCCTAAAAGATCCAAATTTTGAACAGTGAATGAGAAATAACAAAGTTATTGTAGTTCCTGTCTTACCATCCTATGCCTACCATGCATTTCTTCAGTTACCTAACGCAACAACAATGGAACTGACTACATTATTTTGATTTTGGAGTTTGTTAAATTCGTATGGACATCTCTACAACCAATGATAAGTTGGGTCCGATTATGCTAGTGTATCCATTATGAACAGCACTTACATGAACAAATAAAATCCATTTTGATGTCCTACGGTTTATAGAAGATACAGTATATGGAAACTTAAAATGTAAATATTGTTTTTTGTTATTCAAAACTATTAAACTTATATTGATAATATTAATTACTATCTCTAAGCAAAACTAGTGCTTCAACATATTTTTTAAGGTAAATTTGGTCTTTTAAAGAGTAGATAATATCCACAGGAGAACTCAAAAATTCAATTGATTAACTTTTTAATAAATTCACAATTATTTATTTTATAACATTCAATTTATTGAAATGCCCAATAAATAAAACAATATTTACATTTGAAATTTCAACTTATCTTCCAAAAGAGAGGACATCAAAATTTAATTGATTTGTTCATGCAAGTGCTGTTCAAAATGACGACCTTTGACACGTCAGCATAATCTGACTCGACTTATCATAATTGAAGAGATATCCATGCAAATTCAACAAACTCTAAAATCAAAATAATGTAGTCAGTTCTATTGTTATTGCGTTAGCTGACTGGAGGAATGCATGGCGGGCATAGGCCGGTAAAACAGAGATAACAATTACTTTGTTAATTTCTCATTCGATATACATTTTTGAAAAGGGAATTAAATACTGTAGACTAAAAATAGTTGTTCCTAAATTCCTAATAGTTTGTTGTTAAAGTACTCGGTTTTGAATCATTTAATAAAGACAATTTTTAACAGCAAGTTAAATTAAATATTTTTTTTCCTAATTAGAAAATAGCATTTTAAATTTCAGATCCAAGTTCAGTGAAAATTGGTGCATTAGTTTTATTGTAATAATTAGTTAAGTAAAAAAACAAACGGACAACAAAGCACCAGAGACCCCTGTTAATATGGTAAAATATATTTGTTTTGACCCAAGGAACATGTCTACAAAGTATGTACGTCCAGAGAGTTCACCGACACCCTGTATATTCACTGATATAAATTCCGTTATTTGCAAAATGCCCTGTATTTTCCCTGGCAACACTGCTAATTAACTTTTGAGTTGATTATCACAAATAACTCACTGGCCCACATAGGAATAGAGAAAAAGCTATCTGATCCATTGGGCATCATTTCACTAGCACACTAGCACACTGTAGAACATTTTGGGGATCTCCATAACTACAACACAAGAAGAGCAAATGACTTCAGTCTCCCAGCACATCACTCAGCCCTTTTTGCCAAGAAGCCATCCTATGCCGGTGCCAAGCTTTACAACATGCTTCCAGATGACATCAAAGCCAGCACCCCTCAGACTCTAAAAAAGACTATTTTGAAGTGGCTTATAGGTGAGTCAATCTACAGCCTTGAAGAATTCAAGACCATCGCTGCAGCCAAACAATAAACTTCCAGCACCAACTGTTTTTGGACTGTATTTATAAAACTGTAATAACAATGTAATAATATGACGCCAATTCTGTTCTTGATGAATATGAAAATAAAGATATTTGAGTATTGAGTATTGAGTAGCTTATCAAACAATCCGATAGTAAATTTTTAGTAAAACATTTTGGAAACCTGCCTTTTTTTTCAGACAAAAATGCGACCCTGTAAGAGGGAGTGATATCCACTCTTACATAACCATGGGCAGGAAGAACTACTGAACTGAGAGACACAGGACGGTAGCTCATGAACGTTTGCCTTCACAGGCAGGAGTTCAACTAGTCAACAGACTGATAAATTCGATTAAAAGTGCAGCAGCACCTATGTTAAAGGCATTCAAAATTCACTTGAAAAACATTTGGCAGCAGAAGCATTCTATAATATAAACGAATTTATGGCACACGACTGGGGCTCCGTGTAAATAGACCACGGACCAAGGGGCTAGAGTGGAACAAATTCAAGTGAATGAGAATTGAGTGAATGCAAATACTATATGTTTGAATGGGGTATCGATGTGTATTAATGCAAAATTAACACTTATGACGGTTGCATGACTAGTATGTTTTACGTAATAAAAGTTTTATTTATAAATACAAGACAACATTTTTACTACGTAAAATTACATCATTTCTAGACTGTATAACCTATGCACTATGCAGGGTGCTAAATTTAATGATTTCGAAACTAGAGGCTCAAATCAACAAAAAGAGTCAGCTCTAAATATCATGCAGTTAATGTATCTTATTATTCTGTTATCAGCTATGATACAAGAGAAGAGGCTTTCATAGCAAGATAAACATAGCTGACACTTAGCTACAAGCGTTAAATCCTCAAAAGAGCTAGAGAGCTAAAAAGTCATGTTTTTTGTATGGTTGTATGGTTATGGAACAGAATATTCATCTGTTTTCTTATGCAGATACTAAAAAAACAATTTTTACTTTAAAACATGTATACTTATTATTTCAGAAAATAGGAGTAAAAGATTAACATTTGAACTAAATGACGTTATCTCCGCAGATAGGGATGCTAGGGAAGCGTTGACGTTAAATGTGTTAAGCACAATTGCTATACTGTAAGTAACACATTTCAATCTTAAAATACATCATCTTACAAACATGATAATTAATCCCTTAAGCATTTTGTTTTGAATAAAAGTAATTTACCTGAAAAATAGTAAAAGGTAAAGTTTGTTCCGCTTAACAAGGTTAAGTTAGGACAACAAAGTCCTCTCTACCACTCAATCTCGACCTTTATCTAGCGTCACCTTATAGTCACAATAAAAATTGTACGTGGTGACTGATCGAACCCGCGCCACCAGAGTGATGATCTCGGAGTCGCGCGTGATAGCAATCCGCCACGGATCCGCTAGTATACAGTGTGTGGTAAAAATAAACTCGCGAGGGTCGTTCGGAAAGTAGTACTAGTTTTGATCTCTGTGTTGACAGATGATTGAATCAAAGTCAGCTGGTTTTAGCATGTCATTGGTCAGTTGTTTACTGAATTTAGTTTCAAAACAACTCTTATTACCGTGTTTGTAAACATTCAAAATGGAGAAGAAAATCAATAACGCCGCCAGTTGAGAATTGAGATTAGGTTTGCTCCCAAGTGAGTGTATAGTGAAGTGATGGAAAAGTCAACTGTGCGATGTTGGTTTCAATATTTTAATGAAGGGAGAGAAAATGTTCACGATGAGGAGCGAAGCGGCCGCCCGAGTGCCATCACGGTTACGCTTGTTGAAACTGTTAATGCGTTTGTGCAAAAGGATCGGAGAATGACTTTAGATGAAATTAATGAACATTTCCCAAATGTTTCACGCACTATCATTTACGAAGTCCTGACAGAACACCTCAAGTACCGTAAAATTTGTGCTAGGTGGGTTCCGCGCATGCTTACCGAAGACATGGAATGTTATCCGCTGGTGCTGTCTTTTTGCATGACAAGGCATTGCCGTGGTGCGACGTCGTAGTGCCTGTGTCGCTTACTGCACATGACAGCCCCTTCCGGCTTCCCTCACCCACCCCACCAACCACCTCCATTTCCACCTTCTTTGACAATTTAACTTGTTACTATCTGCACTGTTTTTGTATTCACATTTCCACCTTCTTTGACAATTTAACTTGTTACTATCCGTACTGTTTTTGTATTCACATTTCCACCTTCTTTGACAAATTAACTTGTTACTTACTGTACTGTTTTTGTATTCACATTTCCACCTTCTTTGACAAATTAACTTGATACTATCTGTACTGTTTTTGTATTCACATTTCCACCTTCTTTGACAAATTAACTTGTTACTATCTGTACTGTTTTTGTATTCACATTTCCACCTTCTTTGACAAATTAACTTGATACTATCTGTACTGTTTTTGTATTCACATTTCCACCTTCTTTGACAAATTAACTTGTTACTATCTGTACTGTTTTTGTATCCAAACTGTTTCATAAAAGTGTGTTCTAAAAGTTAGTATTTTGTTTCGTTTTTTCCTTGTGACAACTAAAAATGTCTAGACAAATTCAAACTTTTTTTCTCCAACTGCTTGTTTAGATTAACCGGAAATTCGGATTACCGGTGTTCGGAGTAACGGGACTATGGTGTAATCTTGTCTTTGCCTGTTCTGGTGGTATATTGTAATACGCAATTGTGACTATTGTCAGCTTCAAAGACGGCACTATGATCAGATTCAGTTACATGGTCAGTTTCATTTTCATCTGATAACACTCAGTCTTCAAACTAATCATTATTATTCTCTTCGTCTTCAAGCGAATAACGGTATTACGGTATTGTAACTTGTCGATCACGAATAGCACTCATTTTTAGTTATATTCTATGACTAAGATCCGTTTAAAGATAAAGCAAACGTAAGTAAAGATTTTAAAATTAATAGGGGTAGAGTTGATATTAGGTTAAGTTATATAATAAAATAGTTTTGATTATAAAAGACCACTCAATACTGGCCTTAATCTGGCAATTGGCTGATTTCTTTTTCTATTTTCTTAGTAAGTGAATATTTATTCATTTCCAATGGCATTTGCCATTGTGTATAAAGCAATAACCTGGTGTATTGTACAACATAACGATGTTCTTGTATGCTTTTTTATAATTCTCATAGACTTCTATGACAAGCTTGGCTAGCCTTACCATATAAATATTTTTCCAAACTTCAAAGTCCTAAGTTACTTGAACATTAGCAGATTACTTGTCAAAATAAACTAACAAAACAAAGTTAGGCTACAGTAGAGAGGCCTCTTGGCAAACTATTGATAATAGGCTAATAATTTCTTATTTATGTTTTACACCAATTTACAAAGAATTCGACATGTTGTGATAACAATTCAAGTAGACCTAGTGATAAACTCACTAATTAAAATAGTTATCTACAATTTAAAACTCAAAATGTCTCTTTTGGCAGGCGCGCGCCAGCTCTAACGGCCGTTTCCGAGAAAACGCGGGACACTCTGCATCATGAAATTAACGATCTAACTTTTTGCTGTAATCGAACAAAGAAGCCATGATGACGTATTTTTCAACAACAGTTGTGCTTTATTTTAGTATGATTCTCAATCGCACCAGTTCAAACAATTATTTCTATGGTCATAATTTATTATTTTTTAAACTTGTATTATGTACTCACTATCCTATGGCAATGTAGCTTACGGCATAAGCGCTATGCGACCACAGTGATACTGAGGTAATACCGTGCTAGCAATATGGCTTCTAAACGGGATTTTCTATGATACAATTCAGTTGTTCTTGCCGCAATAATATATTAGATAAAGAAAACAATCGTATTAACTGTTTGACTACGTCTCATAATAAAATTGAATGTCCGGAAGACTAACAGCAGAAAAATGTATTACGAATTGTATAACGTATTCTCCCTATGTAGTTCCTATAGGAAGCCATTCTAATAAGGCTTCCACAACACGGATTTGTTCAAAATTTATTTCCAGGCCTCAAAAACGCTAGCCTTACTGGAAAATTAGAAATGTTATCCATGGAAAACCACGCTCCTTAGTTCTAGTGTTTCATACAATGACAATGAATAATTATTTTATAAAATAATATTATTTACCTTAGGTATTAGATGGATGATATTCTCTTCAGTAAACGTTAAGACACCCCACGCTCATGAAGAACTATACGGTGGAAGCATTGGGAAGAAAAAACCACTGCCATTGGTCCAATTCATATTGTCCGCAAAAAGTTATCCAATAGTATCATAGCAATTCTTTGACGGGGGAAAAAAAGCACCAATGAAGTTTAAGCTTACGTAACGCGGGAACTGCGCTGTGCAAAACAAAGCTGTGGCAATAATTATAACAAAATAAATGAGAGAAATAGAGTTTCTAAATTAATTTGACAATAATTTCAAACAACAAAATCTGTAGTTGATTTGATTTTTATAGTACAAGTTTTCTTCATATTTTCAGGTTGTGTGCTAATCTAAGTATGTCATTAGTTTAGTAGCAGCTTTGACTTTCTTCACAGCCAGAAGTAGCAGTAGATATAGGAGAAGTTCACTATAGCCGCTAGAGAGCAGCTTGTTTATTTTTTAGCAGAGCAGAAGCCAGCTGAAACGAAAATCATAGCCTATGTAGAATTTGACAGCACTGTAATTGACGTTTCTTCTTCGGATTTTTTACTGTTTCTGAACTCAAAATAACTTACTTGGTAAGTGCCTTATGATTTATTCAATTTATCACTTTTATACTATGGCCGGTTAAAAAATAGTCCAACTTGTAACTCAAAGTAATGACTGTTTGGCTGTTGGCTTTCGCAGGCCAAAGATATGGCTAACTTTAATGACAAAAGAAATGTGTAGGCCTAGCTTTAGGATTCTTCATTCATGTATAAATTAAATATATATTCAGAGACTGGGGGCAGCAGTGCTATTTGGGACTGCAAATAAGGCAACCCATGAAAGTAATCAAGAATATGCCTAGTAAGTAACTAAAGTAAACTAAAAGCCTACCTACTGGATAACCCATACTACAACATCCAGGAATACGTAGATGACCATCAAAACGTGACAAGGCGATAAGCTACAATCAAGAAACTGACGATTCCCCCTATCTTGAAGATTGTGGAGAAGACATCAATGGTAAATGGTATGTTCAGTGTGGGTTAGGGCCTAATAGAAAAAAACCGTCAACTTTAAGCCTTAATTAATATTTTCAGAATTTCTAAATTATATTTTTCTATTAGACTACCGGAAAATGTCACCCCTCTTCCTTCTTGTCCCTTCAGCCTAAAAACGTTGCTAAATCCTAAGCAGTTGGATAGAAATGGTGCAAGTTCTTACCACGATAGTACAAGGGCTATCCAGAAAGTAAATTACGTTTCGGAATAAAAATTCTACGAAGAATAGGAAAGGATTTTTATTATATACATTTGAAAGCCACACTAAAATACTACTTTTCTACATAATTGCCATACTAATTTAGGCACTTATCATACTGATGAACGAGCTTTTAAATTCCGTTGTCATAAAATTCTGCCGCTTGTTTCTTCAACCATTTTGTCACTTCTTCCTACAGCTGTTGATCATCGTGAAAACGCTGCGTTGCCAGCCACTACTTCATCGTTGGGAACAAGTGGTAGTCGTTTGGTGCAGGATCTGGACTATACGGTGGATGAGGAAACAACTCCCACTTGAACGATTCCAAAATTTCACGAGCGTGATTTGCTGTGTGTGGTCGGGTGTTGTCATGAAAAAAAAATGTTCTTGCTCAACTTTCCTCTGCGCTTGTTTTAGACCACTCTTTTAAGGTTTTCCAAAGTTTGGCAATACCTTTTTAGAGTTGATGGTTGTGTCTCGTTCCAGAAAGTCCACAAGCAGCACACCTTCTCTGTCTCAAAAATATGGTCACCATATTTTCCTTATCAACATCGTTTGCATGCATTTTTGTTTTGTTTTGGAGGAAAATTTGTGTGCTCCCACTGCATCGAGTGCAATTTCGTCTCACAGTTAACATGTTTCACCCACCATCATCTACTGTTTCATCACCAGTAACAATCCGATCAAGTAGTGAATCGCCATCTTTGTGGTAATGGCCCAAAAACGTTAACGCTGCACCCATTCGCTGATTTTTGTGATTTCACTAATTTTTTCTGCAAGTTCGGCATTCACCAAGCTGGTCTTCCACTCCGCTTTCCGTCGTGCACATTTGGACGGCCATTTTTAAAGCAAAAGCTCCATTGACGCACTCTACCTTCAGTGATGGTATTGTCCCCATACACTTCACAAAGCTGCCGATAGATTTCAACCGGTTTACAGTTTTTTGCAGACAAAAACCTTATTACTGCAGGCACTTCACAGCTAGCGGGACTTTCAATGAACAAAGACATTTCCAAGCGTCACTGTAACGTAAAAAAGTACGACACAGACCTGAGACTAGATTGGCTAGATGCAGACTGAACTGGGGAACACCCACATATCAATGTGGGAATTGATATGTAGGCGCCACATAGAAATTGATATGTGGCGCCTAGCGGAGGTAACTGATAGATATTTTTAATCACCTGAACCTAAATTATTAGTGTTTTGTTTTGTTATGTAAACATGTTATGAAAGAAATACAACTCTATTGAAATAGTCATATTTAGTTTTCTATTTATTACGCTAAAATAGATCTATCAATGGCGACGAGTATAATCTTTCAAGATATAAGTAACATTCAAAATACACAGGACAAACTTAAGAAGTTGAAATCTATAAGAAGAACGCTAAAAATGCAAATGACCAACAACAACATAAGTCAAGATTAGAACTACTAAATACAATGTACGGTAAGATGAACTCAGTTCAAGATTTAGTTGACATAAATACAGAAGATGACTCAATAGAGGATGAGGTCAATTACAGAAATGAATTCGACGACACTTTTATTGCCATAAAAGTTAAATTAGAACACATTTTAAATTCAGACACTAGCAAACCTGATTGTATAGACGGCAACATTAATTGCTCTAGCCCTGTGAGCAACCTGCCTGCATCCAACCTGAACTTTGTACCACTTGATGAAAGAGAAAGGGTTCAATTACACTGTTGAGTTCAGACGCACTGACAAACATTCCAATGCAGATTTTCTTTCTAGATTTCCAGTTGAAAAGCAATCACAGGGTCACATGGACACTTCAACTTTATTTCAAATCAACCAACAACAAACTATGCCTGTTACAGCTAAGCAAATTGCTGAAGAAACAATGAAAGAGGAAAATCTTCAAAAAATTGTCGAAGCCTTAAAAGTAGGAATAAGTGTGAAGAGCCTCGGTTTTGAAAATGTTGAGTACAGCTTGCAAGAAAACTGCAAATTTAAAGGAAGTAGAATCGTGATTCCTACTTGTCTAAGAAACAAAGTACTACATGATTTACACATAGGCCACCTAGGTATCGTCAAAATGAAAGCATTAGCCAGGTCCTACTGCTACTGGAAAAACATTGACCAAGATATTGAGAACTTAGCCAAGTCATGTAAACAATGCTGTTTGAAACAGAACAACCCACCTAAGGTAGAAATTCATCCATGGAAACAACCTGAGACCCCTTGGGAAAGAATTCACATCGACTTTGCTAGCCCTTGTTTCAAAAATAATTATTACTTCATCGTAGTTGACTCGTTTTCAAAATGGGTGGATGTGACACAGACCAAGACCATCACATCAGACTGGTGCGTAAAGAAACTCAGAGACCTGTTTGCAACTTTTGGACTACCTTTGATTCTGTTTTCTGATAACGGTTCTCAATTTACTTCCCAGATATTTGAAACCTTTTTGAAAATGCATGGAGTGACTCACAAAACATGCACTCTATTCCAGCCACACTCCAACGGACAAGCTGAAAGATTCGTACAAATGGTAAAGAAATCCCTTTATGCAATGATGGATGAATCAGTAGACATGATAACAAAACTTCAGCGACTGGTTATGCAACTGAGAAAGGCTCCCAACTCAACTGGATCGAACTCCTACATCCTAATGTTTGGGCGAACCATAAGAACTCAAATAGATTTGATGGTCCCAAAACAGAATGAAAATCACAATTATCCTTCTACACAGATACGAAGAAAATTTGAAGAGGGGGAAAGGGTTCAAGCAAGATGTTACATCCGAGGGGGGCCAAAGTGGAAGTTTGGTTCGGTCGTTAGTAGAGAAGGTTCATCGATATACATTGTGAAATTGGATAGTGGGGAGACCTGTCGAAGACATGTCAACCAGCTACTGAAGACACGCTTTAAAGCTATGGTTTCCTAGAAAAAAGTTCACCGCTAAATTACGGCTGTTATTGTAGCGGTGAACGTAACGGTGACGGTGGACTTAACACAATATTTAAACAGATGTAGACAAAAACAACTTTTGACATGTTGTTTTTTTAGTTGTCAAAGTTTATTTACGTATGTAGTAATGGACAAGCTAGACTTTTGTTTACAAAACAAAATGTGTCACCTGGTGAGAAAAACCTTAACTAGTTTTCACCGCTAACTTTACGTCCACTTTTTTCTAGGAAACCACTCTCATCTGATTGTATTGAAAACAAAACTCACCGTCATATTACGGCCGTAATGTAGCGGTCACCGCTTTCTAGGAAACCATAGCTTAAGGGGGAGGTAAAGTAAAAAAGGTAAAGGGGAGGATTGATAGATATTGTTAATCAGCTGAACCTAAATTATTAGTTTTTTGTTTTGTTATGTAAACATGTTATGAAAGAAATACAACTCTATTGAAATACTCATATTTAGTTTTCTATTTATTACGCTAAAATAGATCTATCAGTAACCGAAAACGTAACTTACTTTCTGGATAACCCTCGTAATAGAGCAGCTGGAAAACACTTCCATAGGGACAATTGTTCCAAACGTGTCCTGGTGAAAGACCCCTGAACTCCATCCAACCCATGAAAAGAAACTTTAGCTGAATGTGGTATAGGGAACATACAAAAAAATCCTTATAAAACATTTTGGTTAAAATTAGGACAGGGATCCAACCAGCTGGATATTTCTTAGGTTAAGTTTTACTTTGTCTGTTTTGATTTTGCATTTTGGTGTTACAGTTTGTATTGATCTATATTAGCATAATGTGTACATGTTATATTAAATAATAAAAATGGTAAAACAATACCTTTACTGCATGAATGACCTTCAAATAATTCATTAAAGTACTTTAAACGTTGAGTGAAAATGTAAACATTGCAGACTGTAAACAACTTAACCGGTGGTTAGTTAACCAGCTGGTTGACTGGATGGCTGAACCCAGTTCCATCCTCTCCCTGATTTAGACTTTCTTTCAGTCCGGTGGTAGTGCAATATACCCTAAACATCATGGCAGACATACATAAGAGTAACCAATCCCTGATTGCCTGATCTCTTCTATCAAAAATTTAAAGATTCATTACGTCACCTTTTTAAACAGCAAATTTAAGTCAAATTTAGTACTATAAACATAGTATCAAGGATAGCTTATAGACTCCGCTGTTGTTCATTTATAAGCAAATGTGTCATGTTTCCATCAGTCCTTATTGAGTCATGCATAGTTATTACATTAAGTGTTCAATTTGTCCTACCTTTAATTAGCCATTAAATGCCTTTATTCTTATATCATAGAAATTGTTTTTGATTTTCTCTCAAACTTGTTGTAGAAGTAGCTGTAATTTAGGATTGGGTTTTGCCGGGGAGGCAAGTTTAGCATAAGGTTCCCTTATAACTGGGCTTTTGCCTGTAAGGGCTACCTTTTGCAGGATTTTAAGTTGTAGTCTATGTAGTCTAAATTTACTTTCCACACAATCATGTGTCAAAGTTAAGTTTTAATATTGTAAAGTGTGTGCAACTATGTTTTGTATTTTTATATTACTCTGTATTGATATGTCCTGCAATAAAGAGAATTCTATTCTATTCTATTCTTGCACATACGTTTTCCCAGGGTACACCCAACAGTCAGCAGCGGTGGGTTTCTAAAACCCCATCAACCTTTGATTCCCATGAGGTAGATAGAAGCTTACTGAAAAAATTATTATTATTTTGGTTTTCTTTTGTTTTAGAAGAGGTGCTACGGAAAAGACTATGCAGCAAGCACAGTCTGCAAGTGGTGATCACATGAATGGATTCAGCACAGGGGAGGAAGACTCGAGAGGTCCTCCGGATCAGGTGTGCTGTTTAGTTGACGACAGTGTGCGTTGCCATCGACCAGCCGGAAATGCTTCCTACAGCAAACGTATTCAGAAAACTGTCACTCAGAGACGTTTGAAGTTGCATTTGGACCATGTGGTAGGTTTATAGAATTGTAGGATACTAGCTGGCAGTACCCGCGCTTCGCCTCGGGGCTTTCTTAGCATAGCAGTGTGAATATTTTAATAAAATTGCAAATTTAATAGTAAACAAAACAGTTTCCTATTTATCCTCAGAAAAACCATTTAGTTTGCCTGTTAGTTCACCATCTTCTCCTTATAAGTGTTGGCTGCCTTGTAGTACAACATTTATTTTAATTTATCATGATAAACCATATAAGTTTAAAACCAAAATAAACTACTCTTCTTTAGTTGAAAATGGAAAATTACATGGATATAGTACAAAAGTTATTTTAAATGTATCATGACAAACCACATGAGTTTGAAATCCAAAAAAACTAATTTTGTTTAGTTGAAAATGGAAAACTACATGGCTATAGTACAACACTTTTTTTGGTTTGCTCGCAGTAAAGCATGAATCGTAAGTAATATGGTCAACAAACACTGACGGTCGGACGTACTGACGCGCCGAAGAGAGGTACAACCAACGAATACAGATTCAGTGTTCGCTGGGTACAACCCGTGGAAGTGCCGAGTTTGAGCGTGCAGTGGCGCGCATCATGAGCCTGTTTCTCCACGCTGAAGCAAGCTTTCCGAGAAAACGGTTGAAGAGACGAAACAAGTGCTCAGGACCATTTGTGTAGAAAATTAAATTTTAAAGCTCGTATGGGCTGTCAAAAATTAAATATCTTTTACGGGTTTTCTTGAATTTCACGTGACAGTTTTGGGGTTTTAAGTTTTCACATGTAGTAAGGTCCTATTAATGACCGCCATCTTGAAAATAATTAAATTATCAAACCTGTTAATTGCCTATGTGTTAACCAGGTATATAAGCCACATTTCCGTAAAATTTCATTAAAATTGGTCAAGTGGTATTTGCGTGATTGAGGAACAGACAGACACACACCATCTCATTTTTATATATTAGTATAGACTACAGTACCGGTTGTCAGTGCCCATCTTTTGGTTTGTGGACTGAGAAAATCTGATATATTTATTACCTTTGTGGAATTGAGCGATATCACAGGGTGTCCAGCATCCGGGAATTATACAGGAATTTTGTCCCTAAACCAGGAGGGATCGCGAAAGTGTTGATTATGTCATGGACGAGTCTAGCTATCGCCAGGAACGGTATCGAAAATGTTATTTCGCCGCAGGCCCTAGCGGGAGTCACGAAATTGTTGTTAACGGTAATGAAAGTCGTGATTTCGTCGCGGGAGTCGATAGATCTTTGTAAACGGAAGTGCAAGTAATTATTTTGTCGCAGGCGGTAGAAAAAAACTGTGGTTTCGTAAAGATAACGAAATGGGCGGGAGTAACTATTAAGTCTCTATTAAGGGTTATACTTGTAGCTCTGGTGTATAACCCCGGGAACTTGTAGGCTCGTACCCAATCTCTGCGCTGTCCTACGTAGAGCAACGGATCGACCTACAAGATGCCCACAGGGCTAGATCCGGCTTGCCGGGTCGGCGCGGGTGGGGCGCTATATCCCCACAGAGCGCTAGGCATGGAGGAAC
Organism: Matsumurasca onukii; assembly: GCA_018831715.1. Taxonomy (NCBI): domain Eukaryota; kingdom Metazoa; phylum Arthropoda; class Insecta; order Hemiptera; family Cicadellidae; genus Matsumurasca; species Matsumurasca onukii. The sequence continues at coordinate 40,913,587 of CM032059.1, read as the reverse complement.
CTCCAGCATGAGGTTCAATTGAGTCGGGGTTCTCGGTTCACGCCGGGGCAATGTGGTAGTCTTCGGGTTGCCCCCTAGGGTCCCGGGTAGGGCTACCTGTTCTCCCTTCCTCCCGTATGGGAAAACCCAGGGCAACCTGGGAAGTTGCAGGTACCACGGGGCATTGTGTTAGGGACCGGCCGCCCTCAGGATGGAGAACACATGTCCCCCGTTCAGTAGTCTGAGGTCGTTAATCCGGATGTTACCTCTGGCCGGCCGGGGCAGGGTCAGACCAGGGGGGCTCGGGGACAAAATGCCTGGTCGCATCCCCGAGTAGTGGCGGGTCCAGGTGAGAAGGGCCACCACACCCACCTTCGGGTGGCAGTCATAGCTAAATCCAAGAAATTAGCGATATATATCCGGGAAAATACAGGAATTTTGTTTTTCCTGAATGCTGGACACCCTGCGAGAGTCATGTTTTCGTCGCGGGCGCTAACGGGAGTCAGAAAATCACTGCGAACGGTATCGTAGTCGTTTGCTGCAGGTGCTAGCGGGAGTCAAGAAATTGTCGTTACGGTAACGAAAGTCATGATTTTGTCGCGGGTGCTAGCGGGAGTCAGAATATTGTTGAGCGAACGTATCGCTCGTCGCCGTATCGTAGTTGTTATTGCGCCGCAGGCGCTAGCGGGAGTCAGGAGGTCGCCGCAAACGGTATCGTAGTCGTTGTTTTGCCGTAGGGGCAGAATTATGTAAGTTTTGTTTATTTTAATAAATTTGCTCATTTTTTTAATAAATATTTAAAACTAGAGTAAATTACAAAACTTAAATTCATAACAAAACTATCAACTTAATTCTTTTACTTTACAAGGTAAGGAATGTAGCCTTGTTGATTGATAGCTAGAAACCCTAAGAATGGTCAATTCCCTCATTGACACGAAACCAGTTTCTTCTGACACATATTCTGTCAGGTTTCATGTATTTTTTACTAATAGAGATAATGTTGTGTAACAGGCACGCCACATTTACATCTGCGACTATCACAAAGGTGTTATCCAGTCTGCTCGCAGCAAGCGCCGCCGCAAGGACTCGGAGGATGATTCCAACGAGACAGACACGGATGTGCCAGAAGTTGACATGTTCCAGCTCCAAGTCAACACGCTGCGTCGCTACAAGAGACACTTCAAGGTAGCTACTCGACCCGGCCTCAACAAGGCTCAGCTGGCTGATGTAAGTCAAAGTGTGTGTATACTACTATTGCTAAAACAAAAATGGTCAGGACCGAACCGGCACTCGAACTCAGGTCTCTCACTTTCCGTGTGATTATGCTGACCACGACACTATCTGGCCCACTTATTAATGCCTTCAAATTTAGAGAAGTACTTAAATCTGAATGTTTGTCTGAAACATGTGATTGTCAATAGCGACTTTAAATCAACAAGCTGGAAATATTACAAACAGAATTTTAATGCTATGTCAAACAGGGTGGCCACAGACCGGGAATTCCGGGAAAACCGGGAATTGTGCGGGAATAATAAGTACCGGGAAAAAACCGGGAAATATGCGTGAATTCTGGGTGTAACCGGGAAAAATCGGCCCTTATATCGTATCGCGGGCATAAAACGACCGTCAAAACGTATTGCGGGCGTAAAATGGTAGTCGGAAAGTGTCGCGGGTAATAAACGGCTCTCGGAATGTATCGTGGGATTTAAATAGGCGATCGGAAAGTACCGCGGGCGTAAAGAGGCGATCGGTATGCATCACGGACGAAAAAGGCGATCGGAACGTACCGCAGGTCTTGGACATCCCTCATAACGTATCGCGGGCGTAAAAGGGCGATCGGAAAGTGTCGCGGGTAATAAACGGTTCTCAGAATGTATCGTGGGATTTAAAAAGGCGATCGGAACGTACCGTGTACAAAGGTGATCGGTATGTATCGCGCGTAAAGGGCAATCGGAAAGTGTCGCGGTATAAACGGCTCGGAATGTATCGTGGGGTTTTAAAAGGCGATCGAACGCATACAAAGCGATCGGTATGTATCGCGACGTAAAGGCGATCGGAAAGTGTCGCGGGTAATAAACGGCTCTCGGAATGTATCATGGGGATGAAAAAGGCGATTGGGACAAACCGGGTCTAACACGGCTCTCAAAACGTACCACGGGCGTAAAACCGCGATAGGGAAAGGTCGCGGACTTTAAACGAGGATTGGTGGAGACTGTGGGCGTAAAACGGTCCTCTGCAACAGTGGAAGTGCACCGGCAAAATGTGTATATTGCCGGGAAAAATCCGGGAAATATGCGTGAATTTTACCAAGCTACTTCTGTGGCCACCCTGGTCAAATGACTTTGATAGATTGTAATTTGCTAAAGCCAGTGGAAATAGTTTTACTTGCTGAATATTAACTAGACTGTCAAACTGTGAATAAGCCATAATACTATCAATTAGTTCATTTGTTCATAAAACCTGAAAATAAGTGTATTAATTACTTTTTGAGAATCATAGTTATTCCCATCGGCAGGATATATTGTGGAACTAACTAATTAAGGCGGGTTAGAGTAGCTCGGAACTCTGTATTAACTATCGCAAGGGATCTCGGACTTAATCTCAACCTGTGTTGTTGAGATTCCTACTATTTTATTTATTGGTGCCATATGTTAAATAATTAAGACCCAATCATAAGACCTGAATTCGAATTTTTGGTCCTGTTTGGGTAATTTTAAGCATGTGTGTAAAAAACTACTATCTAATGCATTTTTACACTGACTGTGTTAAAATTCTATGTTGTTTCTTCTACTTCAGGATTTTAGGTTGTGTTGAACTAATTCTAATTTGGTTTTTTTTTAGTGCTTGATGAAGCATTTCAAGACGATTCCAGTACAGGAAAAGGAAACTTTGTCATATTTCTTTTATATGATCAAGTCCAACAGCAACAAACTTGATCAAAAGAATAATGGAAGTGAAAATGGATCTGAGAGATGAAAAATTATTTCAAAAGTGTTCCTGTAAATGTTGTAAACTTTGTAATTTTATGTTTAAGTTCAAGTTAAATTGGTGATTCTTTAAATAGTTTTACTTTATGGAAACCAAATAAACTGTCACTATGAGTTGTTATGAAATAGTATTTGTCTGTTTAATTACATCCTTACTAGGGTGTCTACTGCCCACCAAAATCAAACAACTTTGCCCCTTATAGTGGAACAAAAAATAATTGTTTGCCACTTAAAATAAAATCATTCTCCAGAATTATTTTTTGCCTGACAAACCATTAATAAGCCACTTGTATTTTTGAATATACTTTAAAAAACTACTTAATTGATTAATTAATTCTATGGCAGGTATGCACGACACATATGCGACCGCGCACCAGAGTGCCACAAGCAGTACGCACAAGACTGTTGTGATCAATACGATTCCGGCTCAGTTTATGAAGTATAACATTTGTGGATGCCCCTGCTACCTAGCGGGAGTTTTTCTAATCTCTTGGAAACAGTTAAATTATTGATCCGCTAGATTGTAGCTGCTGTCTACCAGCTGGGTTTGATGCCTGACGTCGTTTAGTGTCTGTGCCGATTATTTCATCTATGGTTTTTATGAGACATCTGGAAAACTGACAGCTGATTTGTTTTACTTTGTTTCTTGCGTGTTCTTGCACAGTTATTTTTAGCAGTTTTTACTTATATTTAATTTAGTTTCATTAACTATTTAGTTCTATTTTGAGAGAATTTAATTATTGTAACAATGTCTTTTTCTAATGAACAAATAGTGGAGATTTTTATGCTTGATGAAAATTAATGTGAAAGTGAGAAAGAGGCGAAAACAAAGCGGACTAGTCGAGGGTAGACAACGACGAGGACACAGTGTGGATGTGTCGCGACTCCTGCGAGTGTGACTCGCACGCGCCTCTGCGTAACAGACTGCTTTGTCACTTACCATACAAAGCTCAACTTTTGAGCTAAAAGGTACACACCTTTTTTTTCTTTGTATCCACGTTTGAATTATATCCAAATATAATAATAAAAAAGTTTTACACAAATATGTAGAATACAATTTTTAACCCTGCGTCGGGCGCTTAAAATTTAAAACACCATTGGGCGCTCACGGAGGTTTCCTCCAGGTGTGAAAAAAGGGCTTTTTTCTTTGAAAACCAACTGTACCTATTGATATAAAACTTGAATAAGAGTACATACGAGTATAAATAATTAATTATTATTCATCGTTTACTACAAAATGTAAACTAAGATAATGAGTTCTACAAAAAACAACATAGTGAATATTACAAAGTAAAAATTAAATAGTAAATAAATAAAAGAAAGTATCCTGACTGACTGACTGACTCATATCAGACCACAGCCAACACTACTGGGCCTAACGAGTTGAAACTTTGCACACCTGTTTGTGGTAGCCCAAAACCACCCACTAAGAAACGGTTTTGTAAAATTCCTATTTTAAGGGTAGTTTTTGAGGGGGTGAAATTAAGCAAAACGCTAGCGCCTAAACGAGTGATCCGATCTTCAAAAACTCCCCGCAGAATGATATCCAGGAAGTAGGTGAGGGGATCTGCCCTTTCAAAACTCCCCGCAGAATGATATCTAGGGAGTAGGTGAGGGGATCTGCCCTTACAAAACTCCCCACAGAAAGATGTCTACGCAGTAGACGAGGGGATCTGCCCTTACAAAACTCCCCGCAGAATGATATCCAGGAAGTAGGCGAGAGGATCTCCGTAAACAAAACTCCCCGCAGAATGATATCCAGGATGTAGGTGAGGGGATCTGCCCTCACAAAATTACCCGCAGAATGATATCTTAGGAGTAGGTGAGGGGATCTGCCCTTACAAAACTCCCCGTAGCATGATATCCAGGAAGTAGGCGAGAGGATCTGCGTAAACATAACTCCCCGCAGAATGATATCCAGGAAGTTGGTGAGGGAAACTACGGCCCTTACAAAACTCCCCGCAGAATGATATCCAGGAAGTAGGTGAGGGGATCTGCCCTTACAAAACTCCCCGCAGAATGATATCTAGGTAGAAGGCGAGGGGATCTGCCCTTACAAAACTCCTCATGGGAAACTAGCACGGATACCTCCACGTGGTGTTTCTAGGATCATTCTAAAAACAGTGTAAATTTCAGTGTTGGTAAGTAACAAATTACAAGAATATTGTAATCTGATTGATCACTGTAGTCAAGATACTTGAACTCATTCTGTCCGTGGCGAAGCACGGTTACACAGCTAGTAGTAAATAAATACAAGGATGCAACATACAGTGAATGGGTTAGAATAATTTGTTTAAGGTAAATGTAAGACAAATGCAACGATATCAATATGAAACTAACTACAATAATGTTAGCTCAAATATAAAATGATATGACCAAACAACGCACGCACAAACTCTCCTAAATCACTATTTGAGATGCCGACCACTCTCATGAGGGCATTTTAAGGCAAATATGTGGTGAAGGATGAGTGGTTGTAATGAGTTATGAGGTGTAGTCTTGTTACAAACCAAGGCCGACTCTTCCTTAGAATGGGTCATTAATTAATAGCCCAATGACCAATGGAAATACAAGGACCAATGGCTTAACGTGACTTCCGAACCACGCAGGTGATATCCTGATATGTCTAAACGATGGTGGAGTTGATGCGGGTATCCTCAGATGATCACTGAGACTATCTGAGCCGCTTTAGACCTATATCATCCTCAAAAATATGTTTAATCCTCTTGGTCTATTTACAATTTCGTAGTGTTCCTCCCGCTCCACACTGTCCAAAAGTCTTGAAATACGATCTTCTTCCCTCTCCATCTTGTAGAACTAAAAATTAAGCACTATAATGAAACAACGAGCCGATTTACAAACCAGCATAAAACCTGCCATCACACAGAAGGGCGCACACGGAGGTTTCATCCAGCAACTGTAGTTCGAGATCGGGCGCTCACGGACGAAACGTCCAGTACGCTACTAAGTCGCTTCTCACACTGATCCTTTTGTTAAAACTAAGAAAATGTTGCAGCTGGCGTTTCCTAGGAAGAGGCGCGTGAGGTTTACCCAACCTCAGACTGCCGACACACAAAAAACCTGAATTTTAGCACAAAAGAAAAAAGACACGGAGGAAACCTCCGTAAAACGCCCGACACAGGGTTAAAACACTTTTTTACTTATGTACCTATTTTAACAAACAATTATTTTTTATGTTTGAAAATGATTATTTGGCCAAAACCAGTATCTAAAAGATAAAAATTATAATACAAAAAAATTGATAAGAATTATATATTTTTTAACTCATAAACTCATTTTATTTCTCATGTATTGAAATTGAATATTTTATACTAAAAGTAGACTCCGATAGTACCGATTATCCACGAGCGGATTAACCACGTTGAGCATCAACCAACAGTAAGTAAACAACTAGCGGCGATGTGCTTGTAGTGCGCAGACTGTAGCGCCTGCGCAGACAAGTAGTTTTCAATACGTCGTATGCTTGTCGCAGATGAGTCATGAGTGATGAGTTCAGTGCACGAGGAGAATTGCAAAGAGTGTACGAAAAAGACATAGGGCCATCGCTACCTCTTGAACTAATATCCCTTCAAAGTGGATTTAAATGTGAGCTATCAAAACTGAAAACAGTTTATGACTTAGCTTCACTTTTAATGATTGAGTTTGACACATTAGCTACAAGTTTTCCAGAAGTACAGACTGCTCTAATGTTGTTTTTGACTCAAATCAAATCAAATCAAATCGTTTATTGTCGTAACACATTTACATGTATGACAACGTCAAAAAGATACAATCAAGCATTACAACTATCAATAAATTCATTTACAGAATAAACACTTAGCTTAATTAAAATACTTTTTAAGTTTTTCTTAAAATCTACTAAATTCATGTTTTTTAGGTATTGTGGTAGATTATTATACAGTTTTAAACCAAGTTCAAATGAGCTATTAAATGTAGATTTATAATTACATTGGTTAATTCTGAGGTGGCTATTATATCTTGTATTGTGACAGTGAACTAAACTATTTGTAGGTATTATATTCAAATTTGATTTTACATACATAAGGCATTCTAAAATAAATAGAGAAGTAACAGTAAGGACATTAAATTTTTTAAACAGAGGTTTACAATGTTCCCTAGCTTTGGCACCAGCAATTATTCTTATCGCTCTTTTTTGCAAAATTAATGCTTTTTTTACGTGCCCACTATTCCCCCAAACAAAGATACCATAAAGCAAATGACTTTGAACATGAGCATAATAAACAGATATAAGAACATCTACAGTTACAAGGTATTTAAGCTTTCTAAGCAAAAATATGGCTTGTGAAACTTTTTTACACACTAGGTCTATGTGACAATTCCATTTAACATTAGACTGCAAGTAAACACCCAGAAATTTTACCTTATCAATATTACTAGTAAGTTTGTGACTGAAATTAATACTTTGTGTTTTATCCTTATTTAAACATAAAATGTTGGCTGCAGACCAATCATCAATGACAGAATTACAACTTAAAATTAAATTATAAACTAAATTAAAATCTTTACAACTAATTTGAACCGCCAAGTCATCAGCATACATATAACACAGAGAACCAGTATCTTTAACAGTAGCAGGTAGGTCGTTTGCATAAACTATAAACATTGTTGGGCCTAAGATGGACCCAGGACTGTGGAACACCTGTTAAAACTGGTAAATATGAACATACTACCATTACAGCAAACATTATTAGGCTTGTGATCTATTTGAGAGATATGAACTTAAAATGTTAATTTGTCTTATTTAAACTCTTCACTTTTCACCAAGAGATCAAAACCATTAATATATTGAGAACTGTGCTGCAACTGAGGCAACTATCTAATAAAATATTGTGTTTCCAGAAATTGCTAAATCATGGGCTGTGAAGTGTAAACGTGTTGAATTTCAACAGGCATTTCGAAGATGATATGAAAAATAGACTCCTGGGTTTGCCTCATAAGAAAATATTGAGATCAGATGCCAAAAGTGGATGAAGTCATCAGTTGCCATATATATAGTATAAATTGTACATAAAATATGTACTATATACATTTTAGTAGTAAATAAAACTAAGTTGTAAAACAATCTTATCATAAATTCAATATATTTAAATATTAAAAGATATAACAACAACTAGCAGAATTAACATGTACCTCAAAGAAAAGGAGAGTTTTAGACATCTGAAAAGCCAACAAATACTGATTTGGATAAGATTTTGATAAGAATTATGCTGTTTTGACTATATGAATAATTGACATTACATTTTTTTAAATATAAAAGTTGTATAACATCACAATATTCAATTATCTGTTTATGAGTTATTAACAATTTTCCAACACTTTAGATAGAATCGGCCATTCCGCGTTTAATACACTTTAATATTATGACTAATAGGTATTGTTGACTGGACGATAGTTATGGGGTAGTGCTATCAACCACGTCAGCGGCGCGTGATTTGTGACTACCTTGTATATTTGGTCCTGAGATGGACCCCTTGGAACACCTGTTAAATAACGGTAAATATGAAGACAACCTTTGAGAGATATGAACTTAAAATGTTAATGAACTCTGAAAAACCATAATACTTGAACTTATCTAATAAAATATTGTGAAATGCAACATAAAAGTTGCCAACTCTTTTTTAGAGTCTAAGTTGTAAAAACAATCTTTCATAAATTCAACAATAGCAGAACATGTACCTCTTTTAGTGAAACCATACTGATCTGTTGAGAATAATACATTATTTTCAAAATATTCAATTATCTGTTTATTTATTAACTTTTCCAACACTTTAGATAGAATCGGCAGAATAGAAACATTTGTCACCTTTTTTAAATAACGGTACAACCTTTGGAAAAACAGAGTTGTCAATACACAAATTAAAAGGTAAGTTAAAACTTCAACAATATAAGGCGCAAACAATTTTAAAATTTGAGAATTAAGATTATAGACATCTAGACTAGGACTATTGCTTAACATACAAATCTCATGATACACTTGCTCAACAGTAACATTTTTAAATGCAAATGAAGAGGGTAAAACATTTAAATTTAATTGATTCAAATAGAAACTCACATTATTAACAGACAAAGGTACACTGTTTACAGTACATTTAACATTTTCAATAAAACATTCATTAAATTTGTCAGGCTTGAGTAGAGATAAAATTTATTAGCAGAAGGTAGGTCATTTTTACTTACACTTTCATTTACAATGGACCAGATTGCTTTAGGTTTATTATTTGCATTATTAACTCTATTACAATTATAGGCTAGCTTGGCCTGCTTTAACTCATATTTATATTTTGATTTTAAATCAAGATAAGAAGTTCTGTAATTTAAGTTACCCGTACTTATAAATAGATTGTATACATAAATACACTGTTCCTTCATTTTGAGAAGATTACCATTATACCAGCTTGTTGCACTGTGATTATTTTTCTTGTTACTGACAAGTTTTGTGGGAAAAGCTTTGCTGGTAACAGTGGCATCTGCAGAAAGGTCGTTCTCAGTTGTAAAAAGAATTAAATGTTATCTCCGAACATCAAAGGGACAAGAAAGACTTAGCGATCTTGGAATGTTGGCGATAGACCAAAGAGAAGCCTCACAACTAGACAAGCGTACGTTAGTGCAATGCTTTGCAGAAATGAAATGTAGAAGGAAAGTTTTTGCAGTGTAGTATTTTTAATTTTATCATAACCAATTATTCTAGATATCGGTTTATTTAACTTAAAATGATTTCCAAACAAACTACTAAATTTCGCAAACTTATTTTAAAAGAGGTGTATTTTCATTAATAATTTTTTAATATGTTGCAGTTGCCTCGTTTAACTTAACAACGTTGCAAACAAACTAACAAGTAAGAAAATTTTATTATTGTATTACACCAATTCTGTGTAAAATAAACATTCATATGTGAATATTAAATTATTCGTTTTATTTACCTTTTCAATTAAGGTTGTTTCAATATTGTGCAACCATACTATGAGAGGAGACCGAGATCAGAGATTTAGACTTAATTTATTTTCAAACTTTAATCTAACAATTGAAACCAGACAAGTCACGAGAAAATTTAGAATATAGTAACATAAAAAAAAACTAAAAACTATTGATCCCTTTACAGTTATTTTATCATCCATAATCCCGTCAGGCTGAGGGTCCGGGGGTGGGTAGTTATGTTATATGGTTCACGGTTCACACGCCCCCCCTCTCCTTCATACCAGGGACCCCTGTGGTAAGTCCGTATAGGGGGCCCCAAAGGACTTCTTGCAGGGGGCCCCAGAATTTGTAGATCCGGCCCTGAGTAGACACACTGATTACTTTCTCTCTTTTGACTATAAGGCTAGTCATAAATGTTAAATAACACAATTTAAACTACATAATTTATTAACTTACTTTGACAAGGATAATCAACCCTTTCCCAAACCTAGACCTTGCTGCTCCCAAGCGGCTATTTCCCCTTGTCGGCGCTACGACTACTAACACTTGCATTGCCCAGTAACTGCCGTCTGCCTGGTTCACTAAATAAACTCGAACACTCCTCCCACTAGACATGATGAGCTTGACGCTGCAAATTGATTGAGTGCTTAAATAAATGGGTATTTTACAATAATATAAAAATCTACTACAAAAAGGAAGATTATAACTTTTTTTAACAAGAATTTTTCTCCTTAGATACCTCTCCCAGTATTGTAAGCCATTTATACTGAGAATGGCTTACTTTGGTTTAATACAACTATATATAAATTATGGTATCATTTTGTGGGGTTCTTGTTCAGTATATAAACTCTTAAGAATTTTTATTCTGCAAAAGAAAGCTGTGCGAATAGTATCAAAATTAGGTTTAAGGGATTCTTGTAGGGAAATATTTAAAGTATTACGTATTCTTACCCTACCTTATATTTATACATATGAAACAATTATTTTTTCCACTAACAAATTATTTTTCCCTTAACAAATGGGATTTGGGTAACAGGTAATGATATTCACAACCATGACACTAGAAATAGAAGTCAATATAGGCTGGAATATCATATACTTGAAATATCACAGAAATTACCGTCCAAAATTGGTATTACATTTTTCAACAAATTACCAGACTGTTTAAAAAAGGTAAACCATTACCATATAAAGTCTTTTAAGTCAAAATTAACGTTTCAAGGTGATTCAAAATGTAATATAATATATCCCTATTGCAAATTTCATAGATATGAGAAGATGGTAAAATAAATACTTAAAAATCTATATACAGAGAATAAGACATTTGTATGTACAATAAATTGCAATGAATCCTTAGGTTTTAATTATTTGGTGTCTATATACTGTGCAAAAACCAAAACTTGCGTTAAAAAATTCATGTGTGTCTATAACATTTTTAAGGCATATTGAACCGCGTATAACGTACACCATGATCAGTAACTATGGTATGTTGTTTACTCGTAAAGGTTAGAATAAAATAATTAATCCAGGTCCGTGGATTAGTTATTTTTTTATTTAATATTTTATTGAATTGACATGTTTACAAGCATGTATTTCAATCGTCTACTATATTTTGATATAACATTTTGCATTTATCCACATCTATATAGATCCCTTTCAAACATACATAGCTCACATTCGTACTATTCCCATTTACTCGAATTTTTCCAGTCCTACCCCTCTATTAGTCTGATTCTCCAATATCCCAATTGTGTGCCAAAAACTCGTTTGAACTGTAAAATGCTTCTGCGACCAAAACTGGTTTTAGACACGCTTTGAAAGCCTTTAGCGCTGAAGCAGTTTTGATCGAATTTGGAAGTATATTTACAAACTGAACTCCTGCCTGTGAGGGCAAACGTTCATGAACCATCGTTCAGTGTCTCCCAGTTCTATATTTCTCCCTGTCTCTGGTTTCGTAAGAGCTGGTCTGCATGAGTATTTCCATTGCAGTTTTGCGATTGTTCGCACTGCTTGTTTTTGAAGAATGAACACTCTGGAAATGTATGTGCTTAAGCAGCCTCCCCCCAACGTTAGTCCGTAGGCCAGGTGTGGGTAGATTAGTCCATAATAAGCCTTCATCAGTACCTGAGTGGGGCAATATTTGGACAATTTCCTCAAAACATAAATGCCTGAGGCTAATTTTGAGACACTGTGTACGTGACAATCCCAAGTCAACCCTCGATCAAGGTGTATTCCAAGGTAACGTTAAGGTAAAGTAAAGGGTAACGTATTTGTATCACACGTCCAGGTCCGCGGACCTGAACGGCCGTCCTACCACATAATTATCATTGATTTTAATGTTTAGGTATATTTAAAGTCAATGCACATATTAAGACAGGCATCCATATTTTTCGGATTTGTCCGCTTGTGTGCAAATAGAAGTCAAAGCGTGGTACCATTGACGTTAGTGTATATCATTGGCATTAAATATACATTAAAATCAATGGTGTATATATAGTCAATGATGGTAACTGCAAATATATCTTTAGGTACTCTATGTGTACCAGTCTGGTAGAGAAGAGGACAAGAACTTTGTTGTTGTTTCGATTTTCCACTTTCTGTCAGTGTCAGTGACTTCAGATAAACAAAGTCCTATTTTCCTACTTTCTTAGTGATAGTGCTCCGGCTGGCCTTGGCCTAGTTTGGTGTTGATAAAAAATTAGTTATACCAAATTTTCGTTGAGAAGTTACTTTTGCAAAAGGAATTAAAAATTCGAGAATGTTGGTAAATAGTGATGCCACTTATCAGTTTATCAATTGCAAACTATTAAGGAACCATCAAATTATGAAAGAAGATCTGTGGGTGAGGAATGGGAAAGTTATAAATCCAGAGAAAGTATTTTTTGACGAAAAAGCTCAATCAAGCTATAAAGTTGATTGCAAAGGTGCTCTCTTAGCTCCAGGGTTTATCGATGTTCAAATCAATGGCAAGTGACAATTATGACCAGTCTAGGCCTAGTTCTATGAAGTGAGTTTCCTTAGGCCAACCTTGGCCTTAGGTTAAGGTAAATATGATAATCTGATGTCAGTAGTTTTTAACTTTAAGAAGCAACTAGAGAGCGCCTTGTGAGGCTAGTCCATCTTTAACAATATGCCTTGTAGGTATTATAGGTACTTTCCTTTAAGGACTTGTGAACCAAAGCTGGATTTTACCAACGACCGTTTCTGGTCCACTTTAGGCTAGTGCTCCTCTCCTTACGAGTCCTCCCTGGGATCCATTCTACATTAACATTGTTTAATCTAGAAAAAGCACAGAACACACTCCCAGACCAGCTTGTAAGTGAATTGACAACTGCCTAGAGCCTTAAAGGCTGCATTGAAACATGAATTTCAGTCTGGAATCTAGTGCAAAATTTACCCAGGCTGCCTAAAAGATTACATTTAGGATGTGGCTTATGTGCCCCAAAACCTGCCTTTTTATTTATTAACGAGCCGTATGCGTAACAAACTACCTCATTAGTACCTCTATGTGAAAGGGTCCTTTGATCCCAGCACTTAACGAGAACCAATGTTGGTTTTAAAAGGCCTGGCAAACATTAATTGTCCTATCATGAGATCGGAGCCTATGAAGAAGAATGCTTAAGAATTGGAACCAATTAGAATGGCAAGACCTTCTTAGCTGGTAATGACCCAGCCACATTGAAAGTAAGCTTTAGTGAGCTTTACTGGCCTCCTGAATGATAAAAAGGTCCAAGGGAGGAATATTAAGCAACAGCTCTACTAGAGCTCTAGTAGAGCAGCGGTAGATGGTATTAGTAAAGGCACCCGTTACAATATGTCAGCTGCTGTACACTGTTCAGCTTGGCCCTGAGTTTACCCTATTGGGCTTGCGTCCAACAGAATAAGGAAGCATATGTAACTTTAGGTCTCATAACCACCTTATTATCCACCTTATAACTATCTTATATATTTATTAAACCGAAAAGCCATGTGCGACTGCAAGCCCCACATAACGTTCTACCTATAAAGCTTCTGGACGACAAGAGTAGTTATTATTGTAGCTATATGAAGCTAAGTATTATTTAATGTAAGTCTTACTAGTTTCTTTAACGATTGAAGGGAATAACAGTCTTAGCTGGCCGACTACGGCAATTCCTCACTCCAGAGAGGACTATATCATCTGCGTAGCTCTGAATATAAGTTCCCCTACAAGAGATATATTGGAGGAGATCATCTACAACTAGGTTTGAGAGTAGCTGTGATAAGACATCCCCCAGTGAATAAAAGTTGGAACTGATCTTGTTACATCAAGAAGTGAAGATACCCTTCTTGGCTTCGCAATTTCTTTGCTGGCTAGTGAAGCTTCGGCCTTGCCTACATGATCACTAAGCGCAGTTGTACATGACCTTCCGGGTTACCAGGAGTGCCACTTGAGTGGCTTGAATCATATCTCAGTAATAGATCGCAATTTGTAGGAATTTTTGACATTAAATCGGGGAAGAAGAGGCTGAACTATGGGGTCACAAGGGTCCAGACTCAGCCTTCTTTTTTTTCAGATTTACATCAACGATGTTGGCTCATCAGTACAAAACGGACAGCTTCTCCAGTACACAGATAATACGACTGTTTCAAAGAATCTTCAAATCAACTATTGGGAATCGTTTCATTTATTGAGCTCAAAAATTCAATTCAGCATTTTAACAAGCTCAATCACAAATCAAATAAAAAAAAAGAACGATTCTATTAATTGTTATTTTTAGTCACTTCAAATATGTACTACCTAGTTCATATCCTTCGTACCAAACTGTATATCAAATGTACGTCAAGTTGTATGTTTTGTTCATTATTGGTTTTTGTCGTTGAGAGAATAAATAAAAACAAAAAATTCTTCCAATTTTACCTGTGACAGATGGTTTTGGATAGTCTTAACAGTCATGGAGGACAATACTGCAATCGAAGAGTACTCAACAAAATTCTTTGGGATTCACCTCGACCAAGGTTTGACCTGGGAATGCCATGTAGACGGTGTCTGTTCAAAGCTAGCCTTCGACATTTATGTTTTGAGGCAATTTACCGAATACTGCACAATTCAGGTGATGATGACGGCGTACTACAGAGTAATCTACTCACATCTTTCCTATGGATTGGCTTTGTGGGGTGGCAGCCAAATCTTTTGACATTTTTCATTCTGCAAAACAAAAATCATTCCAAATAATTGCAAATTTGAAATGGAGAGAGTCGTGTAGGCCAGTATTAAAAAGTAAGAAATTGTTGACACTTACTTGCCTCATATTTTGGAAAAATGTATTTTTTTCAGATCTAAGTGCGGTCTTGTATGGGAAGTGACGTTCATTCTTATGAAACTTACTAAACTGAGAGACACAGAACGGCAGTCCAACCTTTTCAAGTTGGAGTTCAACTGGTGAACATTTTGCTAAGTTTGATTGAAAGTGCTTTAAAAAAGGTTTTGACCACCTAAGCATTTTACAATTTCATGGCACATAACTGGGAACACGCTATGTGACTATAGGACTGAAATGGTACAATTCAAGTGAATGTCAAAAATGTATGTCTGGCTGGGATTTCAATGGTAGAATGCTTTCCCAAAACGTCTCAAAATATACAATATTTTTATCCTCTCTATTGTTGTTAACATAACAAAATTAATTAATTCACAGATGGTAAATTGATACAAAACATGTGTGAAATAAATTAAGCAAACAGTAAACAAAGAACTCTATAAAAGATAATTTTCTACAAATGCGTTGACAATTTTAGCTTTTCCTCAAACAATAAACTATTCATTTATGAATCCTCCGCAAGCTTGCGCTTTAATGCCATTACGTAGGTTGCTTGGTGAAAGAAATTATCTGAGCCTGCAGTCCCGGTTTAATTTGTTTATATTTTTTTCTGGTTTTATTTTGTACTTACGTTTTTTGTCATTTTGTAGGAGGACTTGGAGTTGATTTCAGTCATGATGTTGAAACTGTGGACGAGGGCTTGCAAACTGTTGCCAAGTTGATTCTAGAACATGGCGTTACTTCCTTCTGCCCGACACTTGTGACCTCAAGCCCCAAAATCTACACTAAGGTTAGTTCATTTTGTTGTTCGATGAAACACAATTAGGAGTATTACTACATCAAACATTTATACAAAAAAGGTATTAACAATAACTCATTAGCTTTAAAGTATCTTGTTTCTTTTCACTGGCTTTTAGCATGATGCGCCAGTTCTAGGTGATTTGAGTTATGCAATTTATCCAGTAACTAAGTTACTCGGATCTAAGTATTGATGTAATACTTAATGACATTTTAGTGATTGACAAAATTAAAAGTAACGGAATTATCTTGGACCCTACAATTAGATTCGAAATTAGTAATACACAACCAGAAGATGTGGACATTGAAAAATGACAAATTTACAATCAAACAATCAATTACTACAAATCAAAATACCAAATTCAAAATTTTCAAGTAATAGGTTTATTCATTGGATCTCGCGGGACAATTCCAAAATTTTTCAGTGATTTTTGGCATAAGTTTAATTTAAATAAGAAAACATTAATCCAAATTCAATTAGTTTCGATAAAATCATCAATATCAATATTAAGGAATCATTTATACAACAACAACTAAATTTTGGACAGTATTCTTTGTAATAGCAAATTGTATTGACAATAAGACGAAATTTTTGTAATAAATTGTCTTTATATATGTGACAACTTAGAACAATCAGTTTGGCAAGCAGTATGATTACTTACGAAACACTTGTTTCCAGGTATTACCAAAACTAAAGAAATCACCTGGAGGTGTCCATGGAGCGACTGTGCTGGGAGTTCATCTTGAAGGGCCTTTTATAAATTTAGAAAAAAGAGGGGCACATAATCCTCAGGTTATTAAAGATTTTGAAAATGTAAGTAAATCAAGTTGGTATAATATTGTTTAGCCTAGCCAACATTTTACATGCATTCATTTCACCTCTTCAATACTATTAATTATTTGATGGTACATTTGATGACAATACAGAATAATTGCACAGGGATTGCAGTCAGTGAAAGATGTTTATGGAACTATGGAAAATGTGAGAATTGTGACGTTGGCTCCTGAGATACGAGGGGCCATGGCAGTGATTCCTCTACTTGTGGAAAAAGGCATCACAGTGTCCTTAGGTAAGTAACTTAACTTACCGGTAATTAATTTTATAACCATAATCCATTTTTTATATTTGAAGGAGTTAATCCTTCTAATAATAAGAACTAAACAAATGTCTTAAATTTGGAGTTCAATCTTTCAGAATGCTCCACCACGGATGCTATTTTCGATCTAACGTCAAGTATACTT
Source organism: Matsumurasca onukii (assembly GCA_018831715.1). Classification (NCBI taxonomy): domain Eukaryota; kingdom Metazoa; phylum Arthropoda; class Insecta; order Hemiptera; family Cicadellidae; genus Matsumurasca; species Matsumurasca onukii. Next base: position 40,896,345 of record CM032059.1, on the reverse strand, counting down.
ACTTACTTGTAATACTTGAGTGCTGTATTTTTGACTGACATTGTCGGATAGATTGCGTCACATACTAAAAAGCTATTTACACTATATACATTATTTTATACAATTTACTAGTTGGCGGAGGCTTGGTCCCCAAAGAGTGGCACCTCACTAAGCTCCTGGAGAGAATAGAGCGGTCTCTCTCCACAAGATATTTTTTAAGTTTGATTTTAAATGGCTTATCGTCGAGCTCTTGTACACTTAATGGCAGCGTGTTGAACAACTTAATTGCTAACCACGGGAATCATTTTCCACCGACTCAACAATTTTACAAATTATTTCCCCCAAACAGAGTTTGGATAAAGCGGATTTTTGGAATAACGGAGTTTGGATTAGCAGGACTCTAATGTACTGTATAATTTTACTTTTTGTCATTTTTATACAGACCTGTTGATAAAGGCATTGCCTTTGAAAGGCCCCATCCTAAATAAAAGTTGTAATATTGTTTTTATATTTTAAAATTGTTTTTTATTACTATTTCCCATATTGAGCACATTCTGCCTTCTTGTTATCCATTCATTACTTTTTTATAAAGTTAATAGAATGAAACATTTGTTGGTAGGTCATTCCATGGCTGATCTTGAGATAGGTGAACGAGCAGCTCAACACGGAGCTTCCCTGATCACACACCTGTTCAACGCGATGTTGCCGGTAATATAGTTGAGTACAGTTTCCTCTCACCAATCTGCAAATCTTCCTAATCCGGCAAGCATTGGGAGGGTATTTGTTTTAAATTTTGAAACAGGAAAAAATAAATATTAGATGAGTTTACCAAAACAAACATTTCTTGCATGAAAGTACATATAGTCAGAGGTGCACAGTTATTAGTAAGGCTGGACAGGATTGGAGTTTTCCAGTGCGCAAACACTTTTTCTTGCTTAAGGTAGAAAGCAATTTATTTTTTAATACAGTAGGAAGTCAATTATCCGAAAACTTCAAAAGTCCGCAAAAAAAATATGTTTTCGTCAAATATGATTTAAATATCACTAAGGATGGACACCAGAACAATATTTTTGCGAGCGAGATTAAAGTATAAGTGTTTGGAACTGGAACGTTCCATATGCAACAATAAGTTGTTTACATGCATGCTTAGTGGTGATTCACCCGCAACAGTCCACAGGTGTGCGATGTATGTAGCCGGGTGACTCACACAGTGTATTGTGGCAGCGACCTCCAAGAGCTATTTTTAGCTCTCCCCCCTACATCTGTCCTCCCTTTCCACTAGCAACACACTAGTCTGTACCCTGCCATAACAAACAGTGATAAGTCCTTCTTATGCTAGGTACGGTGTATAGTTTAGAGTGTTTTATTGTTTCGGCTTGTTATCAAGTGTGGTGTGAGAGTTTCTCCCAATGACAACCTCAACGAAATTGAAAAGGAAACATGTTTGCCTTACAATTCAAAATAAATTTAAGATGTTCTGTATAGGTCATGTATTTGCAGTTAACCTGTTTAAATTGAATAAAATAACAAAATTAAAGCACAGACATATTTTTTTGCCTTTTGTTTGAAAATCCGAACCACCCTTGGTACCAATTAGTTCGGATTATCGACATCCTACTGTACATTCAAAATGATTTGTGCAAAGATTTATGCAACATTTTTTCAAGTGCAATATTAAAAAAAAACATATATATATATATATGAGTGAGTAGAAAAGATTAACTAAGTACCCTTGGATTTAACATCTTTTATTGCACACGACCGGTTTCGAAGGTAACTTCATCTTCGGGTGTGAGCTGCTAGTACAAAATTATGTTAACCTTAAAAATAAGGTTATAATGTTTTTAAGGTTAACATAATTTTGTACTAGCAGCTCACACCAAGATGAAGTTACTTCAAACCGGTCGTGGTGCAATAAAAGATGTTAAATCCAAGGGTACTTAGTTAATCTTTCTACTCACTCAAATATACAGTAACCCTCTTTAGTGAATCCTCTCTTTCTCAAATATATATGTATATATATATATATGTATGTGATATTAATAAAATGTAACAATAATTGGATGTATTTGTTAAAGTGGACCTCACCGACAAGTTTTAACGTGGTGAGGCCGTTATGATGTAGAAACTCAAAAATAAACAAATTGAATTGAAGTGAACCAATAAATAAGTCCACGTTAACCTTACAAATTTTACATTTCCTGTTCTAATTGCTAGTTTGAACATAATTGCGTATTGGACCACAAGAATTATAGACGTTGTAACTGGTTTATAAGGGAAATGCACTTTTTGTGGTGAAGCCATATTTTTGAGTACATTATTTCAAAGACACTTTTTATAATATAATATTTTTAACTAAATACGTCTAACTAAATATCCAAAACAAATTGTCAACACTTTAATACTTTTAAAACAAATTATTTATTATTAACAAATGATATATTATTATGTTGAATTGAGAGTAAAAATAAACATACAAGACAGTGTACCTAAACTAAAACTACTTGAAATGTCTTTTTACTTCGCACAGAATCATTTATTCATTTTCACTCGTTTAACACCTATACCGACCAAACCACATTGTTTAGAACTTTAGATTCAAAAAAATCTGTTTGGTGTGATTTCAGTTTCATCATCGAGATCCAGGTCTGGTTGGGCTTCTCACTTCTGACAAGGCTCCCTCTATCTTCTACGGTATCATAGCTGACGGAGTCCACACGCATCCAGCCGCATTGAGAATAGCTTGGAAAGCTCATCCTGATGGTACATATTGTATGAATTTGTTTGTGTATGTCAATTTTAAGTAGACTACAAATTTTCTCTATGTCAGAGTTGAGTAAAAACAACTTCAATATTAGATAAACACAGTAAAATTTTTAAGTAACTAATAAGATTTGTATCAAAATATGCACAGTTTCCTGTCTTTTCCCTGTCTGGCTTTTTGCCGTATCCAAATTGGCCAAGAATTTTAAGAAATCTATAAAAGTTTAATTTTGGTCCAGCCCTACCGGGTGAGGCTTGCGTGTCACCAGACCTATCGGGTGAGGCCTCGTGTCACCAGACCTACCGAGTGTGGCTTGCGTGTCATCAGACCTACCGGGTGAGGCTTGCGCGTCACCAGACCTACCTGGTAAAGCTTGGGTGTCACCAGACCTACCGGGTGAGGCTTGCACGTCACCAGACCTACCTGGTAAAGCTTGGGTGTCACCAGACCTACCGGGTGAAGCTTGCGTGCCACCAGACCTACCGGGTGAGGCTTGCGCATCACCAGACCTACTGGGTGGGGCTTGCGCTTCATCAAACCTACCGGGTGGGGCTTGCGCGTCACCGGACCTACCGGGTGAGACTTGCGCGTCACCAGACTACCGGGTGAGGCTTGCGCGTCACCAGACCTACCAGGTGAGGCTTGGGTGTCACCAGACCTACCGGGTGAGGCTTGCGCGTCATAAGACCTACCGAGTAAGGCTTGCACGTCACCAGACTTACCGGCTGAGGCTTGCACGTCACCAGACCTACTGGGTGGGGCATGCGCATCACCAAACCTACCGGGTGGGGCTTGCGCGTCACCAGATCTACCGGGTGAGGCTTTCAGGTCACCAGATCTAACAGGTGAGGCTTGCGTGTCACCAGACCTACTGGATGGGGCATGCGCGTCACCAAACCTACCGGGTGAGGCTTGCGTGTCACCAGATCTACCGGGTGAGGCTTTCGTGTCACCAGACCTAACAGGTGAGGCTTGCGTGTCACCAGACCTACTGGGTGAGACTTGCGCGTCACCAGACCTACCGTGTGAGACTTGTGCGTCACCAGACCTGTAGACCGGGTGAGGCTTGCGTGTCACTAGACCTACCGGGTGAGGCTTGCGCATCACTAGACCTACCGGGGGAGGCTTGCGCGTCACCAGACCTTCCGAGTGAGGCTTGCGTGTCACCTGACCTACCGGGTGAGGCTTGCGCGTCACTAGACCTACCGGGTGAGGCCTGCGTGTCACCAGACATACCGAGTGAGGCTTGCGCGTCACCAAACCTACCGGGTGGGGCTTGCGCGTCACAAGCCCTACCGGGTGAGGCTTGCGTGTCACTAGACCTTCCGAGTGAGGCTTGCGCGTCACCTTACCTACCGGGTGAGGCTTGCGCGTCACCAGACCTACCGGGTGAAACTTGCGTGTCACTAGACCTACCGGGTGAGGCTTGCGTGTCACCAGACCTACCGGGTGAGGCCTGCGTGTCACCAGACATACCGAGTGAGGCTTGCGCGTCACCAAACCTACCGGGTGAGGCCTGCGTGTCACCAGACATACCGTGTGAGACTTGTGCGTCACCAGACCTGTAGACCGGGTGAGGCTTGCGTGTCACTAGACCTACCGGGTGGGGCTTGCGCGTCACAAGCCCTACCGGGTGAGGCTTGCGTGTCACCAGACCTTCCGAGTGAGGCTTGCGTGTCACCTGACCTACCGGGTGAGGCTTGCGCGTCACTAGACCTACCGGGTGAGGCCTGCGTGTCACCAGACATACCGAGTGAGGCTTGCGCGTCACCAAACCTACCGGGTGGGGCTTGCGCGTCACAAGCCCTACCGGGTGAGGCTTGCGTGTCACTAGACCTTCCGAGTGAGGCTTGCGCGTCACCTTACCTACCGGGTGAGGCTTGCGCGTCACCAGACCTACCGGGTGAGGCTTGCGTGTCACTAGACCTACCGGGTGAGGCTTGCGTGTCACCAGACCTACCGGGTGAGGCTTGCGTGTCACTAGACCTACCGGGTGAGGCTTGCGCATCACCAGACCTACCGGGTAAAGCTTGCGCGTCACCAGACCTACCGGGTGAGGATTGCGCGTCATTAGACCTACCGGGTAAAGCTTGCGCGTCACCAGACCTACCGGGTGAGGCTTGCGCGTCACCAGACCTACCAGGTGAGGCTTGGGTGTCACCAGACCTACCGGGTGAAGCTTGCGCGTCACCAGACCTACCGGGTAGGGCTTGCCAGTCACCAGACCTACTGGGTGAGACTTGCGCGTCACCAGACCTACCGTGTGAGGCTTGTGCGTCACCAGACCTGTAGACCGGGTGTGGCTTGCGTGTCACCAGACCTACCGGGTGGGGCTTGCGCGTCACAAGCCCTACCGGGTGAGGCTTGCGTGTCACCAGACCTTCCGAGTGAGGCTTGCGTGTCACTAGACCTACCGGGTGAGGCTTGCGCGTCACCAGACCTACCAGGTGAGGCTTGCGTGTCACTAGACCTACCGGGTGAGGCTTGCGCGTCACCAGACCTACCGGGTGCTTCACTAAGATGGATCGCTGTTAAAAGTTAATAAAAACTTGCATGAACATCTAGGGTGAACCTGATTTACAATCTTAAATTAGCCACGTACCTGGTTTCTTCAAATTTTATTACAGTTTGTCCAATAATACTCTCAGTTGGTCCGAAAACTTTGCGTAGTTCACAAAATGCACTTTCATTTGAATGCTCATTTTCGTAATAGGCTCTAACAACTAGGACACTTTAAGAAATACAGTACGATCTCACTAATCCAGCCCTATATCGGGTTGGGAAACGCCGGATTAGCGGAAATGCCGGATTTGTGGAGGTTCACTAAAAAAGATTCACTTTGCCAGGAATAATATTTCTTACGTTAGAGGACGATTCACTGCTCTTAAAGAATGTTTCAATTTCATTCTTATTCTTCCTTATGTCTGTGAATTTTTGATCTGGCGATGTTAACTTATCATCACCTTCTAATCATTTTAAAATCACGTGCTTTTAGTTTTAATCTATGTGAAAGTAACATGATTAAGTTTTTGCGACATCTCACTGCCTTTACTGAACGGAAGCACCGATTAGCAATAAAGAATGCATGCTTTACAGACAAGTAGAGACTTGGAACAGGACCTAAATGACGCGGTCACAGTCAGTGGCGTAGCCAAGGGGGGGGTCCCCGGGGTCCGGACCCCCCCCGAAATGTACAAAAAAATATTTTTTAATATTAAAAATTATAATTTGGGAATCAAACATACCAACACAACAATACCAACTCAGCTGCTTTAATTCAATGCAATAATTCCAGATGATACCAGTGTCTAGATTATACTCGTACAAGATGTTTTATTTTTGTTTTTGATCGCTAGAGGCACTGGTCTAAAACCTCTGTAGAAGGCAGTGGTCATCATTGTGGTTGTGCGAGAGAGCTCGGGAGGGCTCGGCCTACTCGGAGGGGCTCGGGCTATTTCGGTCAAGTCCGTGATCCGTCGGGTGAGTTGACCTTGGGCCTACCACTCCAGTACGGCACGAGCACGACGATCTGAACACTATTTTCTTTCAACCTGTCAAGTGTCCTGTCTATTTTACTACTCGCCGTGCCAACACAGTCGCCATTACGGTATCGATCAACATCGACTCCATTTTACTGACACATGCGTAGTGAGACTGAGTTTAGTTTAGTGTTGTTAGTGTATTTAGTTTTTATTTAGTGTTTTGTTAGTTTTGAATATGAAGCGACATACGAAAACAATAGATACTTTTTTTAGAAAGTGTGCCAAGACTGATCAAAATGCTACAGTTACAGTTTCACAAGATACTGCCAGTAGTTCTAAAGAAGAAAATGCCGTTTTACCTGACCTGTCTGCTGGAGTCTTACCTGTACCACCAGTAAGCATTACTTCTATTGATATAGGATCTATTTCGGATACCCTTTTTTCAAACGAAAAGTTTTTGACTCCAGATCAAACCTACGATTTGAAACATAAGGCGTTAACTGACATTTTTGTTCCCGACGAGCAATTTGTTTTTCCTACTACCGATTCAAAAAAGAAGAAACTCAAGTTTCAGAAAAGTTGGTTAAGCAGGTGGCAATGGCTTTCATATTCAGCAGCCAAGGATGGAGCTTACTGCAAGTGGTGCGTGTCATTTGGCAAGGAGTTTGTTGGAAAAGGTGCAAACCAAAAATTGGGTCTTTGGTTGCGGCGCCTTTCAAAAAATGGAAAGATGCGGTTGATAAATTTACCTCCCATCAAAATACTGAATATCACAAGTTTTCGTGTGTAGCGGCTGAAAACTTTTTAAAGGTTTCAAGGAAAGAGAAAGACGATGTAATGACCTTGCTTGATAGTAAACGTAAGAAAGAGAGGGAGCAAAATAGGGCCGCTTTGAAACCCATAATAGATACCATAGTATTTTGTGGGGAGAATGAATTGCCTTTGAGAGGTCATAGGGACAGTGGTCCTGTGACATTAGACAAGCCGATCGAGAAGGAAGGAAAATTTCGAGCTCTACTCAGGTTCAAAGGAGTTACCGATGCCAATCTACAAAACCATCTATTAGAAAGCCATCGAAATGCCTCTTACATCAGCCCAGACATTCAGAATGAAATTATTCATATTTGTGGCGACCTCATCCAGAAAAGTATTATATCATCAATAAATAAGGGTGCATGTTTCTCGATTTTAGGTGATGAAACCTTGGACATATCTGGCAAAGAACAGTTTTCATTTTGTGTTAGGTATTTAACTAATGACCCTCAACCATATGTTAGAGAAGACTTCTTGTGTTTCACAAGTATCACAGACTTGACAGCAGAAAATATTTCTAAGATAATCTTAGACATTTGCTCCACTTTAGGGCTCAATATGGATAAACTGGTTGGCCAAGGGTATGATGGTTGTTCAACATTTAGCGGACATATTAGTGGTGTACATGAACGAATCCAAAAGCTATATCCTAAGGCTATTTACGTCCACTGTGCTTCACACAGATTAAATCTGGTTTTAAGTCAATCGACGAACGTCCCTGTTATAAGAAATTGCTTAGGTGTTGTTGGAGAAATTACTAATCTCTTTAGAAACAACGCTCTAGCCAGTGATTTGCTCAAAGAAAAAATATCAAATCTTCTACCTGCATCCAAGAAGACTCGTCTGACAGGTTTATGTCAAACACGATTCATAGAACGTCAAGTTGCAATTACTGAGTTTATTGAACTTTTCCCTGCCATTGTGGAGAGTTTGGAAGAATTGTCTCTAAGTGGACGAACTGTATCGACCACCGCTTCAACTCTGCTTTCTTCAATAGAAAAGGGTGGATTCGTCGTGGGACTATATGTTTGTGAATCCGTGTTCAATAAAACACTCCCACTCGCCAGATATCTTCAAAAGATAGACATTGAGCTATCATCAGCTATTAAGTATACGGACGACGTTATTTCAATTTTCCAAGAAATGCGCGAAGGAAAAGAGAAACAAAACGAGCCCGGAAGCCACATTTTCAAAGAATTCTCTGCTATCTTTGAAAAAGCTGAGCGAACAATGCAAGAGGTTTTCAGTTCAAAAATTGACGTTCCTCGACTAGCATCTAAACAAACCAAAAGAGACAATGTGCCTCACAACACCCCTGAAGAATACTATCGACGAATAGTATTTCATCCGTGTCTAGACAATCTAATTCAAGGACTTCAAGAAAGATTTTCCAAAAACAGGAATGTTCTTGAAGCTTTTGACATTTTGCTACCGAAGAACACTAACCCAGCTAAGGTCCAGAAGCTAAAGTCACTTGAATTGTTTTACAAGGAAAAAACTTCGCAAAGTGCTCTTGAAAGTGAGTATTTGCTTTGGTGCCACAAATGGTCTACTGCTCCAAAAGAAGATATTCCTCAAAGCCTCATGACAACATTAGATACATGTGATGTAAACTTCTATACTCATATAAACTATTTGCTACAAGTGTTAGTGACATTGCCAGTTTCAACTTGCCAGGTAGAAAGATCATTTTCAAGCCTAAAAAGGATCAAAACCTACCTACGAAACTCTATGGAAAGTGAACGTCTTAACGGCCTAGCCTTGATGTCTATCCACTATCCAGTGCCGTTCTCTACCGATCAAGTCCTCGATGAAATGGCCAAGAAACCAAATCGAAAACTTTTGTTGTAAATTTGTTATCAACTGTCTAGTTTTCAAAACTTGTTTTGTGAAAATAATACTGATAGGTTCAAATAAATCTGGATTTTAATTATGCATATTTTTTACTTTTCCTGTGTATCCTAAAGCAAAATAACTTGTTATGCAATGACAGAAGTTAAAAGCTTGCTGTGCATCTTCCTTTGAATTATTGATTTAACTTTTTAGCTGTACTTTAAAAACACCGAAAAATACCAAAGCAGTGCTTCCATTGCTTCTATGGACCGCACGCCACTGCCCCCCAAACCTCCAGCAGGACCCCCCCTGAACTGAAATCCTGGCTACGCCACTGGTCACAGTGCCGGATTACTGGACGTGTCGGAGTGGCAAACGGCCGGATTATAGAGACTGTACTGCACTTAAACTATGCATATCTAGATTTTTAATTGACTGAAGATATCATAATAAACAACTAGCCTAAAAGAAAAGTCGGCTTTTGAGCACTTTTTACATTTAACATCTGTTAGTATGAATGGCTGAGGGCTGTGTTGTCTGGCAGGAGTAGTTCTTGTGACGGATGCTATCTCTGCACTGGGACTGCCAGAAGGCACACACCACCTTGGAGAACTGAGTATAGAGGTGAGAGGAGGCAAGGCGTTCATTGCCGACAGTACGACTCTGTGCGGCAGCATTGCCAGCATGGACCAGTGTGTACGCTTCTTCCACCAAGCCACATGTGAGTATCCCAGCACTCTGTGAAACATTAGTTGTAACAACTTTTCCCCGTGCAGGAAAATTTGCCCGGTTTTGAAAATCAAACGCATCAGACTCAAGCTGAGACAGGGCTGAAATCGCTCAGTGCGGAGACGTGGGACGAGCTCCAGGGATCTATGTTTTTCAAGAGGTTGTTCTCAATTTACGAATTTGTAATTGAAATTCGAGTTAACGTTTACGTGAATTTTAATTATAGGGTATGACTCAGTACTTGGCTAACAGTTGAGCTGTTTTTGTCATTGTCATGCCTATCAAAAACAATTTGAAAAATAATGATTTTGAATAAATAAAAAAATTTAGATACATGATCCAAAATATTTTAATTTAATTTTTTTTATCGGTAATGGTGCATCCCAATATGGCTTCTTAAAAACAAAAATAATATTTCTTGGCTTCAAATCAAATTGCAAAGGAAATTCAATTCCCTCATGCAAGCGGTGCTTTGCTGCGTGCCAGTTTCAATTTCCAAACTGCTCTGTTATAAGGGGTCATTATTCAGCATGTTTATTACAGTTCATAGACGTGTTCCCAAACAATAGGGACACTCCGACTGTCAAACAATGCTGGGAACAGCTGTGCAGGTATCAGCTGGGACCAATAGTTCTCCGTGGCTGGAACAGTCCAACTCATGTGCATCGTAGTTGCTAACTGACTACTGAGGAGTTTGTTTTGACTGGCGAGCCGAACGTTGCTGAGTCATTCCAATTCTGTTGCTAGAGCTGTCCCAACAGTACAAGCCACCTCTTCACCACATGCTGCGCTCTCTCTTGGTGGTTCACCTGTCAAATTGAACCCTGCATAGCACATATCAGTGAAGACTAAGTGCTGCGGCTTCTGCTTGAATTCAGCAACTGGTTTTCAAAGATATAGCATTTTTTTTATAGAACCAGATAATAAGTATTTATATCTGTGCACAATGTATTTGTACACAATTGTAGAACAAGCAGTAATTAAATATTTGAACTTGCATGATTTCAGCATGCTCAGTAGTTGAAGCACTGGAGGCGGCTTCACTTCATCCTGCCCGAGCTCTTGGCATAGAGGCGCACAAAGGAACGCTCAACTTCGGTTCCGATGCTGACTTTGTGATGCTCTCTGACAACTTGCATGTCAAATCCACTTGGATTGCAGGAAAATGTGTCTTTCAAGCTGGCGATAATGGTTTATAATATTTCATGTTATAAAGTAGGGTTTAAATAGCTTGTGCCAGCAACAAATTTTTACCCAAATACATAGTAAAAGTAGAATTAGAAAAAAATTCAGTAACAGGCATTAAAACCTACATTAAAAGAATTTTTTCAAATTTATTCATGTAGTTCCACTGTTTACCTAAATATTACTATGGTTTTCCATTACCTTGATTGAGCGTTGTGTGTAATGATAAATAGTGAGTTTGCTTGATAATGTTAACGTTGTCTCCAGACTATCCTTTGGAACTTTGTTACCACCAGGGTGAATGTACCCCTGTTTTACTTAATGTATACAAGTTATTAAGTTTATCTATTCTATTGTTTTATAAAATATTAAAGCGAAAGTAAAATGTACTGTAATACAAATATTTTTATATTAAATGTTTTTTTACAAAATGGTGTGTTTCATAATTGACTATCATTTCAACTTCATGCATTTTACTGTCTAAATTCTGAATTTGTAAAAACCAAAACCTTAATAGGCCTAGGGCAGAAGATTTCGAGACACAACTAGCAGGTGCCCCAGACAGTGTACTGCTCACAGAGCTTATTTCAGATGTCTATCCGACTGCTTCTTGGCTAAATAAACCTTGCTCTTAACAAATGTTTGCCTATCTAAAATATGCCCATTTGTCGTTGGTAAGGATTGTGTTGTGGATCCCTGACCGTAGGTCTACAGAAAGGATGAGCGCCATATCACTGTACAGTATGAATACTTGACGTGAACTGATGAACTAAACAAAGATTAAGATGAATAGCTCTATTTCCTATGGACCTTTGCTCATGGAATGCAAATTCGAGGCTTGCTGCTTGCTTGCGTCCCGCAAGTGTGCGACTGCTCAGAGCCGGCCAAACTAACTGAGACCAAATTTATGGGAGTCTACTGTAGGTACAAACCCTTGCTGCACGTTCTACCAGCTTCAGCCCACCTTCAACCCCACCCACAACCATGGCTAACCCACAACCATGGTTAATCCACAACCATGGCTAACCCACAAACATGGTTAATCCACAACCATGGTTAATCCACAACCATGGTTAACCCACAACAATGGCTAATCCACAGCCATGGTTAACCCACAAACATGGTTAATCCACAACCATGGTTGACCCACAATCATGGTTAATCCACAACCATGGTTAACCCCCAACCATGGCCAACCCACAACCATGGTTAACACACAACCATGGTTAATAAATAAATAAATAAAACCATTTATTGCCATATTACATACAAGCATTGACAAAGTAATATACAGTCAAGAGACATAGTCAAATATACAATTAGAGATTACATAAGAGATTAGTTTATCAATATAACTAATTCACAACCATGGCTAACCCACAACCATGGTTAATCCACAACCGTGGTTAATCACAACCGTGGATAACCCACAAACATGGTTAATCCACAAACATGGTTAATCCACAAACATGGTTAATCCACAACCATGGTTAACCCACAACCATGGTTAATCCACAACCATGGTTAACCCACAACTATGGCTAATCCACAACCATGGTTAACCCACAAACATGGTTAATCCACAACCATAGTTAATCCACAACCATGGTTGACCCACAATGAAGAGGTCATGTGATACTAAAGCTGTGAAAGAGGGAAACTAGGAAAGACATAAACTTCAACAGGAATGACTAAATAGCATTATATTTCTTAGCTTTATTATATTTATAACAATTGCAAATGTAATATAAAATATTCATTTCTGTACACCTACCAATCATCCAGAAATTAATATAAGACTAGATTATTCCCATTCTTACATTTTAATAAATAGATACATTGTGATATAAAACATTGAAAGTAATAATTTAGTTCATTTAACAAATTAGTGAAGATTAGGCCATCATTGTGAAACTAATATAATGGTCAAGAATGAAATAAAAGTATTTAGTTCTGGTAAATCACTAGGTTTCCATTTTTTTTACATAATATCACAAAGATACACCTATTTTTTCTTAAAAAGAACTTAAAACTACAGTAAACCAATTTCCAACAATATTTTTTGTTATATCCACATTATAATAATAATTTTCTTTTACAGATTTACTTAACTTATGAAAGTCTTTTGTGGTCAAAGTACATTAACTGCGTTATTTCTAATTCAGTAAAATTATTAATGTAGTAATGAACTAAAAAGCAAGTGTTATAAACCTGTTTTTAGTTTAATAACAATTATTAGTCTGCACTTAAGAGAATTAGCAAGGTCAAAATAATCTAAAGCATTCACCAAGATGATAAGAATATTAAAACTGAAGCAGAACAAGACAAAAATTAAGAGAGCCAAATGAAGTTATTTTGACACATTTATATGTTTGATATAAGATGATGTTGCTAATGTTAAATAAGACGATATTTGTTTAATATTAGCAGAAATTATTCTGGGTTATATGGTAATACCTGCTTGAAAAGATAACTGAAACTTCAAAGTTTTTTATGAATTAAAAAGTTAACTTTTTTAGTAGAGCAATCACAGAATGCTCCTGTAATTTGAGAGACTGAGAACAACGCCTTTATCTTTTTGATTATTAAAGAAATAAGTATACTTCTTCTCACCTCTCAATATCCAAACTGTAGTCAAAATTGGAAAAGAGTTACAGGTTGAATTTTATAACCGACTTTTTGCCGTTTGGCGTGGGAGGTCAGTTGAGAAGAAAACACGTTTGATAAGATAGAATACACACTGCTAGTACACACAATACTCAGGCCTTGGTGTTTAAGCAATAAATATTGATGAACGTAAATATGGAAACTGGTCTAAACAACAATTAGCAATATCTGAATAATAAACAAACAGGAACACTGCTAAATAAAAGTTACCAATACGAACAAAAACCAAACAGATGCAGAAAATGCATCCGACCAAAAATTAAATGTGAAAGTTATAACTTGGTTGGTACATTGAATCAATTAATAGTTACAGTTTTATAATATTCATTATTCCGGTTTGTTTTTGCAAAATGCGATCGAACCGATATACCTACATGCTTGACTGTACAATGTATACATACAGATTAACAGTCTTCACGCCAAATTTACAATATCTCACCATACACAGGGTTTGGTCAGGGCTCCAGATTTCATACTACAGGATCCGGCGAGGTCCACGGGAACTGGAACGGCACTACCAAGTCCTCCTTGTGTTCTACTCTCAACTCTGACAACGCGGCAGTGGCTTTGGCACACACCGACATAATCTGGAACAGTATCATGTAAACAATCTAAGTGACTTTTCTAATGTCATTTCTCAGGCATTACTTATGTCGATTGAATATTCATATTATAGGAGGTACAGTCAAAAAGTTCCGGGAATTTATTTCTTGCGCAGTCGCCGACGTAAAATCCCTTCTGCGTCAGTTGGTGCTACTCCTTGAAAAGGGGTATAGTTGGTAGGGGTATCGCTCAGTTGCCGAGTTCATGTGAGGTTAGTGCTTGTTGTAAGTCTGTTAGTGTTCTGATTTTTGAAATGGCGTATAGTGGCGTACAGTTTGTGAATATACATTTTGTGTTTTGCTCTGAAAATCAGCTGGTGAGACTCTTGAGATGTTTGTTTAAGCCTACAGAAAGGTTTCCATGAAAAAGAGTGTCAATTGGCACAATAGTTTTCGTGAAGGTCATTTCGAAAGCATTGAAGATGATTCTTGAAGAGAACAACCTTCGACTGCAACCAACGATGAACACATGAGTGAGTACAACAAGTTGTACGTGCAGTCAGAAGAGTTACAGTAGACAAAAATCGCACTTGGGGTCAATTTATCACATGATAGTTTCTACAGCATTCTTCACGACCATTTAAACATGCATCGAATTGAACATGATAACAAAGAAAATCTGTTGTTAGCCACTAGCGAGTCAGAGTCAATTGATATGGCCGATGTAGATAAAGATTTTTTGGAAAAACAATTAAAACATTGTAATTGGAGACAAAAATGGAGTTTTCTATGTGGCCATCAAACAAAACATCAGTTCTTTGAGAGGAAAACAAAAACATCTCCAAGAAGAGAAAACACTTGTACAAATTGTTGGGAGGAGATGTTTGAGGTGTCACTTAACTACAAAGGTTAAATTCACTATAAGTTCATTCCAAAGGGACAAACAGTCAACAAATAACTTTATGTGGAAATTCTCAGATGCTTAAGAGATTCTACATGTAAATATATAATTGATGTAATAAACTAATAAACTGTAATAAACTAATTTGAAATTTTGAATGCCATCAAAAGGAAACACTCTGAAAAATAGACAGCAAACAACAGGGGGTTTACTGTGTGTACAGTCGCTACGTAGTTATTTGGCCATAAACAATGTAACCAGACTAACCCCCCCAAAACTTCACTCAAAGCTTAAAAAATCTCTCATGGATATTTCCCAATAGAGCCATTGTACGAGGGCTATCCAGAAAGTAAGTTACGTTTTCAGTTACCTCCGCTAGGGGCGAAGCTAGCACGGCCATCTTGATATGTGGTTGTTCCCCAGTTCATTCTGCATCTAGCAGATCAACTCTCTGGTCTGTGTCGTACTTTTTTACGTTACAGTGTCACTTGGAAATGTCTTTGTCAATTGAAAATCCCGCCAGCTGTAAAGTGCGTGCAGTAATAAGGTTTTTGGCTGCAAAAAACTGTAAACCGATTGAAATCTATCGGCAGCTTTGTGAAGTGTACGGGGACAATACCATCACTGAAGGTGGAGGCGCAATGGAGCATTCGCTTTAAAAATGGCAGAACAAATGTGCACGGCGAAAAGCGGAGTGGAAGACCCAGCTTGGCGAATGCCGAACTTGCGGAAAAAGTTAATGAAATCACACAAATCAGCGAATGGGTGCAGCGTTAACGTTTTTGGACCATTACCACAAATATGGCGATTCACTACTTAATCGGATTGTTACTGGTGATGAAACATGGGTGAAACATGTTAACTGTGAGACAAAATTGCAGTCAATGCAGTGGGGACACACAAATTTCCTTCAGAAACAAAAAAAATGCATGCAAACGATGTCGATAAGGAAGATTATGGTGACCGTACGAGTGGGAGTTGTTTCCTCATTCACCGTACGGTCCGGATCTTGCATTAAACGACTACCACTTGTTCCCAACGATGAAGAAGTGGCTGGCAACGCACAGCGTTCTGACGATGATGAACGATTGCAGGAAGAAGTAACAAAAGGGTTGAAGGAACAGGCGGCAGAATTGAATGACGAAGAAATTTTAAAGCTCGTCCATCGGTATGATAATTGCCTAAATTTGTATGGCGATTATGTAGAAAAGTAGTATTTTAGTGTGGCTTTCAAATGTATATAATAAAAATCTTTTCCTATTCTTCGTAGAATTTTTATTCCAAAACGTAACTTACTTTCTGGATAGCCCTCGTATCTCAGTATGCTCAAAAGTTGTATGTGATGCTTCCGCATGTCTTTGCATAAGGCTTCAAACAGACTAGATTAAAGAAGCTTGTTTTTATGAAGTTTATACATTTTAAAACTTCATCAAAAGTGTTTTTTAGTAATAGTAAAGCTGATCCGTGAGATGAGAATTCACGGACCAAAGATCACCACAGGTGTAGACGATTGGGTCTTGCGTTTGCACGTTCATTAACTCTTTGAGTAACTTAAATTTGGCGTTTTCAAACATTAGCAGTTGTAACCGCAACTTTCTTAAAGTAGCAAATATTTATTTTCTCCCTTAATTTACGTACAAATACAATTTTCCACAGTCATAAAACTTTCCTCCTCTAGTCATGTTATATATAATTGAAAAGCTTGTTTCATTTCTGACACCCATTTGAAAAATGAACTGCAAAATATTGAACCAATCAAAATGGCTGAAGTTAGAAAATAAATTAAAAACAAAACAATTTGATTTTTAAATCATGTTCCCATTCTTTTTGGTTCCCAAGTTGTCGCTAAGAAACTACCTTTCCATATGCTTCCACTAAAAATAACTAACCCCTTGATACATTCCTCTAACTTGTCCCTGACTTCTGATAGGCTACCTGATGGATGTCGGAGGTATAGATGGGAGTGGCAGCCAAGGACTTGTCCGGCACAGGGATGTCCACTAGCAGACAGCATGGCTTGTGTGAGGACAGGCTACGACACGCCAAGCCTTGCAGTTTCAGTGAGTAGTGCTTCACTCTCTCCGCATACTCGTGTTGCTCCAGGTTGTGTGCACCCATGGCAGCTACATCTATCACATTCCTACACAAGCCACAAGCTACACTTCTCTGCCCCTGTCCAACTTCAATCCTTCAAAGGGTTTATTTTCTTTCATAAATTAAATAACAATAACAGTTTATTCGTCAATTTACAAATTTTCTTTGTAATCAAAAAATTGAAACAAATATATAAAGTCACTAGTATAGAACCAAACATGTGAAACTTAATCTATAATATTATTAATTATTTGGATCCATAAACTCACCTAAACTGTAAAACGAATGGTTAATTAGGTAGTGTTTTAATTTTGATTTAAAGTTTCTTGAGCCTCTTAGCAATTTTATTTCATCAGGAAGTGCTTGGAACAATTTAATACCTGCTTGGGACGGTAGCTTGTCAAATAGACAAAGGCGGTGAGGATTTGACCTGAAATTGTTCCTATTTGTTCTATTGTGTCATAATTGTGTATGTCGATGCCTTGTTGTAGAGAACACTTATTTATAATAAACATTAAAGTCTCATAAATATACAAGCAAGGCAAAGTAAATGTCTGTAACTTTTTGAAAACATCACAACACGAATCCCTATAGTTTAATTTTGAGATAATTTATATATATTATAACTTTACTTAAAAGTGATTAGTACTTTATTTACCTATCACGAATGAGTGTCCAATGTAATCGGTGTAGTTTTTTGTTTTCCATCATCATCGTAATTGAAATTTTTTTACAATAATAATAAGTGTATTTAATATATAAGATATTAAAATATTCCGTCATCAACAAATAATTTTAAATAATATAGGTTTGACGCCTTTTAAATATTTTGCGTGACAAAAAGAAAACCAACAAAACAAGTTAACACCTTGTAAAACATTGGTGCCCTCAACAGAAATTATGTCAACAAAGATAGATTTGAAAGCATATTTAACAGTCTATATGTAAATTAAATACTGATATGATAGAAATACGTTTAATCCTAAAATTCAAAAGGGTTATAATGAACCTACTTTATAATTGGTACCTAATAGAAAATTGGTAAACACTTCAGTTAGCAATTTTCTATTAGGCACCAAGTTAAAAGAGTACAGTTTATTACGATGAGGTACTAACGTTGCAGCTTCTTGGAGGATCCTGTTCAGGGCGGACTGCTCATCGGTTTTTTTCCGAAGAGAACTGGGATACTGAGCCACGAAATCATCACTGTAATATCCACATTATAATTAGTAAATAAATATACAGTAGAGTTTCAAATGTCCTTCTCCCAACCTTAACTTTTGAAAAAGGAAATATTTGTAAAACCCTGTAGGGACTGTTTTTATAAGGCCCTGAAGTTTGTTTTGATGTACTTTACGTCACCCACGCCCCAGCCCCCACCCATAAACTAAGGGGAAACGCCCCCAAAATTTTTAAAATACAAATCCCCCTTGTGGCATTTTAAAAAAATGGGATTTTCACCACAAATTCAACGACGTAAAGAAAAATGTTTTATCTAAACTTTGTTTGTTATACCCATTTAAAGTTTACAGGAAATTAGGTTTAAAATGCCACATTTTACGTACAACTTATTTTGAATGACAAATTTTTCTTCATAATACTCTATGGGATTATGTTGTAGGGTTGTAATGTTTCCTTCAGAGGATTTTCAAGAACAATTTGCATGTGAAATGTGGCGTTTTAAACCGCCTGGTCTTGTAATCTTTACCTGCAATCTAATACCTTACAGTTTACTCAAAATCTTGACATCTAGAGTTTTTTTAAATTTCCTTCATTTCTGAGATTGTTGAGGTTCTACTGTACAACTCAAGGATTTTGCTACAAAACTCAGCGAAGTGCCAACCGAGACTCTACCAAGAGCTTCTCCTAACCCCTAGAGGCTCACAGTCTGGCAGAACATAATGCTCAGTTTCTGGGGACTGCTCATATTTAACCTGCAATAAGTCCCCTAAATGTAGACCGATTTTTGCAGTATGATCGTGGATTTCCGGTGTTCATTTAAGTAATCAATTGGACCAAACTTAACACTAAAATATAGATACAGGGTGTTTTTTTTTTAAACGTAACCCAACTTTCAAACTATAGTAAGTCATTCTTTACGAGCGCTATAAGGTCGTAAATTGTATCATTGGTTTGTTCACTTCAATATCTATCAGATGGTATGTGTTGTTGCAGTAATATAGCAGTTTTGATTTGCTAATTGGATGCTATTGTAAAATAAAGGCAATCATGGTTTTTAGCAAAGATCAACGAGTGCTTATTGTTAAATAACACTTAAGAAGAAAATTATTTCTTTTTGTCAAAAGGAGTTTTAGGTAAAGTTTACAGGTGTTAATATTCCAAACAAATCTTAAATTCACATATTTGTAAAAGTTTTTAACAAAATAGGTTCTGTAGGGAACGGAAAACATAACAGAAGGCGGACTGTACTGAATGAAGAAGTGACAGACAATCTTAGGGTTGGATTGAAAAATTCTCCTAAAAATCTTTTTACATTTTGAAACAAAAAAAGCAGATAGTCTACTAACGCCTGAATACTTGATCTTAAACGCATCATGACAAAAAATATTATCTCGCTCTTAAGTACTCTTAAAAAATAAGCAGTCATTGATCTTTGTTAAAAACCATGATTGCGTTTATTTTACAATAACATCAAATAAGCAAATCATAACCACTATATTACTGCAAAAATACATACCATCTGATAGGTATTGAAGTGAACAAACCAATGATACAATTTACAACCTAAAAGCGCTTGTAAAGAATGATTTACTAAGGTTTAAAAGTTGGGTTGCGTTTAAAAAAAAACACCATGTATAATTCAGCTTGCCTGTTAACTCGTTGAATGGATGTGTTGTTACTGACCGGGTCTACTAAAAGCCTTGAGTGTTCATTCGCTTCTCCTCCCTGGAAAATTAGAATCACATTATATGCTAATTATTATTGAATTTCATTTGGAAAATGAGATATTCATGTTGTCAGAATGGTAAGATCCAGGCCCGGGACCATAATATGAGCACCGATTCTGAACCCCAGAAAACTTTTAGAGCATTTTTTAAAAACTTTTTATACATACTGTATGTATATACGTGTATCATCTCTACATCTCATATTTTTTGTCTGGTTTTCACCAAATTTTGTACAAATGTTCCTTTAGTAAATATCTTGGTCAAGTTTGTTAACCGGCAAAATGGGACTGCCGGCACCACCAAAAATGGGGTTTTAATAATCTAAAATTATAAATGTTGTCCTATTTTGATAGAATTTGAAATAAATATGTGTACACTAGAGTCCCGCAAGTCGGAATTAATTGGGACTGGACCCTGTACAGATTAGCAAAAATTTGGATTGAGCGGAATTTTGGCATACATTGGTGCATTTATTGAATTATTGACCTTATAAACTCATATATTCACCTTGGTTGACTAATATTATATATTTAAATAATTATTATTCTATTATATATTTGTAAACAAATTATAATAATAAAAGACTTTGTAAGAAATTATGTATGTAGGCCTATTTCCTGCATTAGTCTGCAGTAATAAACAGCGCGGAATTAACGTACGCAGATATGATGGGCAGTACACATGGACATCGTAGTACACTGGACTCGAGCCTGCGGCCATGTGTACTGCCTATCATATCTGCGTATGTTAATTCTGCACTGTTTATTTGAGCATATTGGGTAGCCTATGTAGTGGGCTTAAATTTAGCTGTGAACGCGTTAAGAGAGGATTTTCCATTTCACATAAGAGAGCGGTGGTCATTTCACATGATCGAGTTAATAACAAAATTCACCATAATGTTTGTTGTCATCACTGCTTTTATAGGAAACCATAGCTTTAGTCATGGCTGTTTGGATTTTACCACTTAAGAATGCTGAAAACGGACAGTGATCAGTCTGAGAGAACAGCTCCTTTTTTAATGGGTAAGTTAGTCAGAGTTAGCGAACACACCAAATTCATTGAGAAGACATATTTTATTGTCCTTCAACATTACATAAATGCAATGCACATAGTCAATGATATTAAACTAAAATTAATTATTGCTCAATGAAGACAACATAGTAGGTTGCAGATCAATATTCAATAAGTTATTATCAAGCAGTGGAACTGATATTGCCCAATGAAGACAACATAGTAGGCTAGGAGCATCTGATATTATAGGCATCAAATAGGATTGGGCAATGGTTTTGTGGTATTCAAATGTTTTTTGGCCTACAATAGCCTTTATTATCTATTGGGATCATTAGCTACTTCATTAAAACCATTGAACTGTACAACGCTTGTTTCCTAAAAATATTAGAAAAATAATGGTTTGAGGTTATGTTGGAAAAGAACTACTTACTTGAGAAGAACTATCTTCTTTGCAACTGTAACAGCACCCCATTTCAAAATAAATTAATAATTGTCTAAAGTAGATATTATTTTTAAATTTTAAAACCAGTGAGGTATTTTGACATAATTAAAAAAAATAATAAGTAATCTAAAGCACTGTCATTTTAGATTCTTTTACTTTTCTGCTGTCATTTCACACAACATAAGATCAGAAATGAGAACCAGAGTTACCAACAAACCGTTGAATCTTTGTCCCCGAAAGACAAAAAGATTACCCTAAACATATAGAAATTTCCATTGCCCATTAAGTTATCCTTGTTAAATTCTTAAAAATGCAATACAGTACGTGGCAAAATCTGCAATAATTTTGAAAATTCGATGAAAAAGGTATTGTTGAACAAGTGAATTGTATCGGCTGATAAAATTGCTGAGCCACACACCGACAGCGAATCTGCGTAGGGTGCGACCGAAGTGACAGATAATAAAAATCGCTCACCCGTTCCATTGATTTTAAATAATAAGTAAATAAATAAAAATGCCTTTTATTAGAGAGTTTCTCAGTTACAACTGGTTTTCAGAACAACTGGTGTCAACTTACCTTAATTTAACATAACTATACATGTAAAACTAAACTTGAATACATGAATAAATTACATGAATAAATAAATAAACAAGAAGTTATACAGACCAGCAAAAAATTAAGTTAGATTAGATAATTATTTTAACATGATTTTTTAATTTACTTTTAAAAGTTTCTTGACTAGATAATTTTAGGCACTCGGGAAAGTCGTTGTACAAACTGGGGCCAAAGTAAGAGAACCTTCTCCTACCTAAAATGCAGCAGACTGTCGTGGCGTACGTGTGCTGCGCTGGGAGATCATGTCCCTAGACATAAGTCGCTCGCACAAGTATAGCCCGAGTGTAAGAGGGCCTTGTGCGTCATGCAGATAGTCAACACCCTGCATATTGTTACATTGGAAGCAATCTGGCGTCACTTAGATAAGAGGACACATGATCAAAACGACCTAGCGAGAAAACAAATCGAACTGCCGCATTTTGAACTCTTTGTATTCTCATCGCATCCTTCTTCGAAATAATATTGCCAAAGGCAGGGTAACATTAATAAAATACTGAAAGAACTAGTGACTGCATGAGTTGTAACTTAACTTGTTCTGGAAGCAAACTGCTGAATCTGTACAGACCCCTCAGCCTACCAATGGCACGCTAGATTGTGTGAGTAACATGCTCAGAAAATGTAAGCCCGCTGTCCAGCACAACACCGAGGGTTTTCACGATGTCGCACACAGTCAGGCATTCACCCCCAAGCATGACATCACTGAGAGTCTGTTCTTTGTTGTTTAGAAATAAATGAAGGACGGATCATTTGCCTGCATTCAGTTTTAGTCCATTCTCAGTTGACCATTTTAAGAGGCTTACCAAGTCTGAATTGATGAGGTAAATAGCCTCATCAGCCATCTTGAGGTGGTAGAGCAAGTGCAGCTGGCAATAATCTGCGTACTGGTGAACAGCACAGTTCTTCACGCAGCTAGGGAGATCTGACGTGTATATGTTTAAGAGTACTGGACCCAGGCAGCTTCCTTGCGGCACACCTCGATCTCGGATGAGAGGAGCAGACGTTTCGTTCCCCACCATTAGTGATCTGCACTCTGTCATTGAGATATGACATGACCCACTCAATAATTGATTTCTTACTAAACCCATAATAATTTAATTTAGTTGCCAACAGTTCATGGTTCATAGAGTCAAAAGCTTGAGAATAATCTAACATTATCATTGAACTATGTTTTCCCTCAACTTTGGCATCTATAAGATCACTAATTAAATTTACCAGGGCAGTGCAAGTACTATGACTCTTTCTAAATCCAGATTGCATCTTAGGTAAAATATTTTCCTCATG